>CM068281.1:23398163-25798163 GCA_034703905.1 Chenopodium berlandieri
GACACACCTGTCACAGGTGACACGTGACAAGTCACGTGCCACCTGTGAGGGGCAAAGATTAAGGGGATTTTTATCCACCAATCACCGTCTGACAAGTGGACCAACCAGGTTCTGCCACGTGTCCTTCACGTAGGCCAATAGGAGCCTGCCACGTGTCAATCCCAGATTCGTCCTTTACGGACCAATAGAGACACGCCACGTGTCCACCCATGCCAATGGGAAAGCCGGCCACCAGGCCCAATCCTGTTTAGAAGCCCAGTCAGCCCAAGGTTACCCTAAACCTAATTGGCACGCTTCCCGGTTATAAATACCCTCTTAATCCTCATTAAGAGGAGAGAGAATACGAATAACACTCGGATTACACATTAAACACTCTCACCTAGAGAGACCAAATCACCTTAATTTCCGCATTAATTACTCCTTAATCAGTACTAACTTGACCGTTGGAGGCGGAGCTCCTACCACAAGGAGTCTTCGTTGTTTTGCAGGTACAGGCGTCCGGTTCCAGTCTCGGTGTTGTAACTCTCCCGCAGGACATCAGAAAACCCCGAACATTTTGGCGCCGTCTGTGGGGAGAGTACTTCTGAGATGGCATCCACGTTTGTACCGACTTTTGAAGAGAGGCGTCCCCTAGACGACCCTCAAGTCCAGTCGGACCATGACACTGACAATGAACTTGAAGTTGAAGCTCACACAGCTCCAGACGGGACCCTAAGGGCCCGACGTACCCGTCAGACCGAAAGGACGGAACGGGAGCATTTTCAAACTGAAGCGAGCCAGCAGCGCACCGTCTGTTCGGCAGCAGGCGACTGATGGGTCTGCTCCCATCACAAGAACGAACTCATGACCTTCATGAGGGACTTCAAGGGGGAGATTCAAGAGTTGCTAAATAAGAAGCCTGCCCGCTCTGACCAAGGAGCAGTCGGCTAAGAAACCTTCCACTTCAGGCAAGAGGAAGCCGTTCAAGGACGAGAGGGAACTCCTCATCCTAATCCAGGAAGTGGGAGCCGCCTGCCTTTGATCTCACAAAATACCGTTTTCCTACTCCAGGAAAAGGAAACCTGTTCGTCACATTCAGGCGGACGGGTCGAAGAAACATACACAGACGCTCGTCTGCTGTTAGAACAGAAGAAGAATGACCGACTGTCTGAGTCGGCCTCTACTTCTGAATTCAAGAAAGTCTGCGAAATACCTCGATGAGGCATACTCAGTCGTATCATGAGAGTCAGTCAGGCGGCACCTCCCGTCAGTCCGGCTTTCATAGCGACCAGGCGGTACCAAACTTACCGTTTGTACCACAACAACAGTATTTTATGCCGCCACCTCCGTTTGGTGGACAGGCAGTTAAAAATGTCCAACCCTTGGACTGGCAGCTACGGTTGCTTAGACTTGGTGAACAGCCGTCGGCCTTCTCCAAGGAAATCACTGAAGCCGCTCAGCCGGCCAAAGTGAAAAATGTGTTAGTAGGCGCCTATGATGGCACTACTAACCCAGAAGACCATCTAATGGCATTCTCCAACCTAATGTACCTTCAAGGGTTGGATGATCCCACTTGGTGCAAGTGTTTTCCAGCGACTCTCAAAGGAATTGCACAGCAATGGTTCGGCAACCTGCCGACTGGTTGTGTAAACAACTTCAGGACGCTTGCTTACTTGTTCACCTCCAACTTCGCCATGAACATTCCTGCGAAGAAGACGACCCTTGATTTGGGAACAATTCAGCAGGGTGAGAAGGAGGGGCTTCGATCCTACATCAGGCGGTTTAACCTGATGAGAATACAGATTCAAGGGTTACCAGATGAGGTGGCCTATACTGACTTTTTCAGGGGTCTCAAAGACGGGTCGACCTTCAAATTCGATCTGGTTCGAAAGAGGGTGGCGACTCTTCAGGAGGCCTTGATTGAAGCAGAAGCCTACATACAGGCGACTGATCTTTGTAGTACAGTAAAACAGTCGGACGGGAAAAAGTTCGACAAAAGAGAAGGACGACAGATACAGTCGTCAAACAAAGAAAAGAAGAGAAAAGAGGTCTGGGCGGCTGATTCCTCTAAACAGCCGGCCCAGAAGAAGAAAAAAGAATTCAAGCCATACTCCCCAAAGTATGCGTTTAACAAAGATAGCAAAGCTATCCTGAAAGAAATCAAGGGACGGATCTCTATTGAGAAGCCGGTCCCCATGAAGGGTTCTGCAAGCAATCGGAACCAGGAAAAATTCTGTGATTATCATGAAGATGTTGGTCATCACACCAACGAATGCATCAGTCTCATGCGGTATCTGGACCGCCTGGCTGAGCAAGGTGATCTTGACTCTTTTGTCAAGAAATCCACGGGAACACCTCCTCGAAAAAACAGTCGGCCAAAAAGAATCAACAGGCCGACAGCTCTGATACAGATGATGCAGTCGTCTACACTATTGCAGGCGGCTTCGCAGGAGGAGGTCCCACTATTAGGGGCAACAAAGACAATATCAGGCGGCTAGATGTAAATTCCGTTCACCCAGAACGGCCCTCCATAAATTCATTTCCTGAGATTGTCATTACTGAAGAAGATCTAGGAGGGGTCAGGGGGCCGCATGACGACCCTATCGTCATTGAATGTAAAGTGGCCAATCAGAGAGTTGGCCGAATCCTCATAGATACTGGAAGCTCCTCAGATCTTATCAGTAGCAAATGTCTCTCCAAACTGAAGTACAAGACTGATTGTATACATCCGGCCTCCCACCCTCTAGTAGGGTTTGGAGGGGGAGTCGTCCACCCTGTAGGACGAGTAGATCTACCCATCCGCCTGGGTGAAAAAGGGGAAGGACGACACATGGTAGTCCGGTTCCTGGTGGTAGAAGAACTCTCGGCCTACAACATGATTCTGGGACGACCAACCTTAAATAATTCCAAGGCTGTAATAATCCCATCTCTTATGTTGCTCAAGTTTGAGAGGGATAATGGAACAGTCGGCTCCCTAAGGGGAGATCAGAGGATGGCCCGAGAGTGCTATCTCTCGGACGTCAAGCCCACTGTTATGGCCGCTGGGTCCAGTGGAGGAAAGATAGACCTTGACAATGTCAAGGAAAGTGCGCCTGTTCCAGAAGCAGGCGGCAAGAAAAGAAAGGCATCTCAGATGGGGGCCACAAGAAAGATAAAAAATAGCAATCATTGGCAGAGGAGCGGTCGGATGAATTCCGCCCTCAGCCGCTGGTGAGCATACGGACCTGATCTTAGATGCTCACGTCCTGACAGAACAGTTAAAGTTGGGACGACTGCTTTAGGGGTCCTAGGTGAAGACTTTCACAATCTGTTGAAAGAATACAAGGACATCTTTGCATTCGAAGTCCATGAAATGCCAGGCATTAGTCCTGAGCTGGCGGTACATAAACTGGCTGTGGATCCAAAAAAGAAGCCGGTAAGGCAGAAGAAGCGGAACCATGGCCAAGAAAGAAGCAGGCGGCAGCCGCCGAAGTTAAAAAATTACTTGATGCAGGATTCATTCGGCAATGTTACTTCCCAGACTGGGTTGCAAATGTTGTGCTTGTTAAAAAGCCGAATGGTACCTGGCGAATGTGTGTAGACTACACAGACTTGAATAAGGCGTGCCCAAAAGACAGTTACCCTCTGCCTAAAATTGACAACCTGGTCGACTCAACAGCCGGCCATGCTTTGATGAGTTTTATGGACGCCTACTCTGGTTTCCATCAAATCCCTTTATGGAAGAAAGATCAGGAGAAGACGGCCTTCGTCACTGATCAAGGGTTATACTGTTACACGGTCATGCCGTTTGGTCTTAAGAATGCCCCGGCCACCTTCCAACGAATGATAAACACTGTGTTCTTTGATCAGATTGGGAGAAATGTCGAGGCATATATTGATGATATGATTGTCAAGTCTAAACTTCAGAAAGATCATCTGTCGGACCTCCGAGAAACTTTCGCCACACTCAGGCGGCACCATGTCATGCTTAATCCCAAGAAATGCGTCTTTGGAGTTGAGTCTGGGAATTTCTCGGATTTCTTATTACTCAGAGAGGAATAGATGCGAACCCTGAGAAGGTGCAGGCGGTCATCGACATGCAGTCGCCCCGCACCGTCCGAGAGGTTCAGAAGCTAACAGGTTGTCTGGCGGCCTTGGGTAGATTCCTAAGTCGATCAGGCGACAAATGCCTATACTTTTTCCAGGCAATTAAGAAAAAGGCAAGGTTTGAATGGGGGCCGGATGCTGAGGCGGCCTTCCAAAAATTGAAAGTTCACTTGCATTCTTTGCCAAGGCTAGTCAGCCCTTTGCCCAAAGAAGTACTCTACATGTACCTGGCCGTCTCTGATCATGCGTTAAGCGCTGTTCTCCTTGCTGAAAGAGACGGCTGTCAGCTCCCGGTCTACTTTGTCAGCCATGTGCTAAAAATGCCGAGTTGAGGTATCCCTTAGTGGAGAAGTTTGGTCTTGCACTCTTCATGGCTGTTAAAAAATTAAAGCCCTACTTTTTGGCGCATGCAGTCGTCGTGTATACAGATCAACCGATCAAGCGGCCACTGACCACCATGGAGTCGTCAGGCCGAATGATCAAATGGGCCATAGAAATACAGAGCCTCGAAGTTACCTTCGAGCCTAGAAAAGCAGTGAAGGGGCAAGCCTTTGCTGACTTTATTGTTGAAATGACTCGTCCCCCTGACTCGCAAGTTCCAGACCAAGTCTGGAAGGTATATGTGGATGGAAGCTCCACTTCAACTGGTTGTGGAGCAGGCGTCATATGTCAGTCGCCAGAGGGCGACAGGTACGAGTATGCTTTACGTTTCAGTTTTCAGGCTTCAAACAATGAGGCAGAATATGAAGCTTTACTAGCCGGAATCCGCATGTGCAAGGCGGCAGGGGCAAGAAAAATAGACGCCTGTTCTGATTCACAATTGATAGTGAGTCAGTACAATGGCGAATACGAAGCGACCCATCCGGCCATGATCAAGTATTTACAGGCGGTCCGTCAAGCAGTCGGCTCCCTTGAGGATTTCCATCTGGTCCAAGTACCGAGATCAGAAAATAACCAAGCGGATGCACTTTCAAAATTAGCATCATCCGCCTCCTGTGATACTCCTCGAACCGTTTTTTGGGAAGTAGTGGAAAGAGAAGCATTGAGGGAGACCCTATTGGAATCCTAGACAGAAGCTCAACCTGGATGGATCCAATTAGGGCATATCTGACAAACGGTACCCTGCCGGATGATCATCAACAGGCGGCAGTACTGAAAAGACGAGCCACCAATTTTGAAATGATAAAGGGAGAACTTCACAAAAGGGGTACCTTCAACCCTTCTTAAAGTGTGTTACTCCAGAAAAGGGCGAGAGATACTAGATGATCTTCACTCTGGTTCACTGTGCTTCACATATAGGCGGAAGGACGCTTGCTCAACGGGCAAGGCGGCAGGGCTACTTTTGGCCTACCTAGAAGCTGATGCTATGGAGATGGTGAAAAAGTGTGATAAGTGTCAAAGGTTTGGCAAACTAATTCACCGTCCGGCTACTGATCTCACCACCATTCATAGCCCCCTACCGTTTGCTAAGTGGGGCATGGATATTCTGGGTCCATATACGCCTGCTACAGGCGGAAGAAGGTACATACTTGTTGCCGTCGACTACTTCACTAAATGGGTAGAGGCGGAGGCTGTTAAGGGAATCAAGACGAAGGATGTAATTTCATTCATTTGGAGAAATGTCATCACTCGGTTCGGAGTTCCCATGTCTATGGTTTTTGATAATGGTCCCCAATTTGAGACGCCTGTTCTCAAAAGCTGGTTGGGTGACCAAGGAATTGCACACTGCTTTGCATCTGTCGGCCGTCCACAAGCAAACGGCCAGGTAGAAGCCTTTAATAAAATCATCTCAGACGGTCTGAAGAAAAAGATTGAACGAGCAGGCGGCCTATGGGCGGATGAACTACCACATGTTCTCTGGGCCATTAGGACGACTGAAAAAGGGGCGACTGGAGAAACTCCATTCCTCCTAACTTATGGTGCGGAAGCTGTTCTTCCAATAGAGCACTACGAGCCGACTCTTCGAGTAATGCTATATGACGAAGAGGCAAACTGGGAAGCCATGCGCCTGGCATTAGACTCACTCCCTGAAAGGAGGGGCAATGCTGTCTTGCGCCATGAGATCTACCGCCTGAGAATGACTCGATCATACAACAGAAAAGTGCACAGGCGTCCACTCAAAGTGGGGGACTTTGTACTTAGAAAAATGGAAGCTGTTGGTAGGGCTAACGAGTCTGGCAAGCTAACTCCCAACTGGGAAGGTCCCTACCGAATATATGAAGAGGTTAGAGACGGTACCTACCGTCTGGAAACACCAGACGGCCAGCCGTTACCTCGAACCTGGAACATAGATAACCTTAAGAAATATTTCTTTTGAAAAATGTAAAGTCAAGGATTACTTGAATAAAGCTTGCATCTTTACTATTCAATTCTGTATTAAGAGGGGCATGCCAACTGACCAACAGTCGGCTACTCTCCATGTTTATATTTATTTATTTAAGAGGGGCATGCCAACTGACAAACAGTCGGCTACTCTCTATGTTTAATTTAAGAGGGGCACGCCGCTTGACCGGCTACCCTCACTACCCTCACATAATATAGTTCACCAAGAACTATCAAAAAACATGATCAGACCAGGCGTCAAGCCAACTGATCAAAATATAAAAATTCAATTCGACCTGTCCCAACATTATAGCAGGCGTCCGACGACATCCATCCGGATGAAATTCGTCGCAGAGAGCAGCTCCCTTTTGGGTGGAACATTGTTCTATAAACTAATTACACGACACCTATACGACTGTCCCCAAGGGCAACCACGTAGCCGTTTTTGAGACAAGGATAACTTCTATCACTAACCAAACTAGTGGTAACAGTTGACATCTGAGTCGGATTACCACCTGTATTACTTGGGATAAATGCAGGGGGTACCTTTTGAGTTAATAGCCAACAAACATTGGCGAATCAAGGGGTCCAACCGGCCTCCGCCGCCTGGCACCTCTACTACTCAATCTAGAATGAGGACGACTGAGTAACACCAACTTAACTCATAGTCGCTCTCCCAAAACTTGGCATGGAACCTAAAAAGTTTGAATAGGCCACCTGTTTTTTAAAACAAGGGCATTCAAACTACTATTCCTACTAGTTTTACCTTCGAGTTAATAGCCAACAAACATTGGCAAATAAAGGGGACAACCGGTATCCACCGCTTGATACCCCTACTACTCAATCAATCGGCGATTAGGTAACAGTCATAGTTACTTAGTCATCCCCTAAAATTTTTTAAGTATTTAGGAAACAGTCGTCCTAGACTACCTTCAGCTCAAAAAAACACAAGAATACCCTTTCTTACTTAGTAAATTTTACAAATGACAGGAACGCCTGCCTAAAGGTAATCCAGTCATAGACTGCCTAAGTCTAGCCTACAAAATACAAGTAAGAAAATCTTTTCTTGGTTAATTCTACAAATACAGGACCGCTTGCCTAAAGGTAATCCAGTCTTATAAACAATTGAATAAATGGCCGACTGATCGCCCAGCTTGGAAACAGACAATCAGTCGTCCAGGGGCATAGGCGGACCATTCGTACCTGTCTACAATCGGCCATACAAAACAGTCGGTATAGTGTACAAATATTCAATATTAGCAAATTTAAAAGTTCAATACTTAGACAAATTTGAAGAGTGCAAATTAAAAATTGCATTAAAGAAGATAAAAAATTCAGAACCCCGGCCCCCTGGCCGGGTAAATACAATCAAACGGCACGCAGGCCGTGAAAGAAGACAAAAGCTTATGAAGGGGGCAAATCCTAAACATTAGCAGCGTCCGCCTGATCAGCATTCTTCTTGCTAGACTCGGCCTCCGCTGCATTCTTCTTCGATGCCTTGCCCCCAAGCGGCACAAGCGCCACTATCGGCTGCTCCCCCTCCAAGGCCTCCTCAAACGCCTCGTCCTCAGCAGCCGCCAGAATCTCTTGATTATATGTTTCAGAGCACTGGCGGTACGTTTTCTCCCAAGAGGCAAAATCGGCACTGGGGAAGAGGCGGCTCCAGGTCATACGCTGGATCTGGGAAGAGTCTTCCATCATCTCTCGGACGAGCTCTCTCTTCTCTTGCTCAGCCTTTTCCGAGAGCTCTTTAGTGAGACTCTTCTCCTGAGTCACCAGTTGTTCCTTTACACTAGCCAAGGATTTCTCCATGACTTCGTATGAGTGCATCTTTTGGCGGAGAGGTTTAAGCTCGGCCTTGAGGTCGGAGACGGTCGCCTCCAGCTCGCTGTTCCTCTTCTGGGCCGCCTCTAACTGGGCCCGGATAGCGGCGGCAGCCTGCGCCTGATAATAAAGAATATCAATGGTCAGAACTTCATTTTGGGCAATTTGAAACATTGCCTTATCACAGTTAGAGGCGGCCATAGCTTTTGCAGCCTTTACCTCTTTATTCTTCCGATCAAGCGACTTGCGAAGGCCGTTCACTCGGAGCAGGGCCTAAGTAAAGAGAAAACATGCGTCAGTTTCCAAGAAAAAGGTAACAGGCGTCCTGGAATAAAATACTCAAAAAGCGCTAAGTATACCTCAGCAAGGACCCCTGCAATCCCATCAAGGTCAAGGGTGCCGACACCCCTGACCGCCTCCCTTTCAGATGGAGGCACAGCTTTTATCATTGACTTGGCTACCTCCACCAAGTCAGGCTCCTGTGGGCCGGCTGCACCAAGTATAAAAAGCAAGTTAGACCTATGCATGAAGGAAACAAATGTGAAAAATTTTACAAGGAAATTTCTATACTTTTAGGCGGCCCCGCCGGAGCTTTAGAAGAAGTGGCCGGCTGCTTCTCAGCCGCCACTGTTTTCCTGGAAGACCCAGGAGAGCTTGCAACAGTCGTCCTCCGGGCCTTGGGGTCCGGCTGTTGCGAGGAAGAAGCTCTTGGAGTGCCCGACTAAAAAAAAAAAAAAAAAAAAAAAAAAAAAAAAAAAAAAAAAAGAGTTAGTATATGCATAAGACAACTACTTCAAAAAGAAGGAGTTTCGAAGCTCACCAAGGGTGCCCCCTTGTTGGGGGAGTCGGTACATGACTGCTGCATCAGAGAGGCCCACAGCATGGCCGCCGCAGTCTTGGAGGCTGTTATTTTGCTCATGGCGTCAGCTGCAAAAATGAACAGCAAAAGTTAGTAAAAAATCCCAAGTAAATATAGCATGAAAGAACAGAGTATTCGTCAGGCCGGCTACCTCTAGAGCACCGACTGCTGAGGCCACAGGCGGCTAAAAAATACTCGTCATAGAGCCACTTGAAGCTCGGGACGCAGTTAAGGGGTACTTGCTCTCGTACCCCTGAAGTAGAGTTCACCCTAGTCTCTACTTTGAAGAGTCCTTTGTCTAGGATCTCCCTTTTAGCCTTTGGGGGGACAGGCGGCAAGCTACGGCCGCCTGCAAGAAAAGGCGGATCCCTGTTCCACTTGTTAAATCTTTTGTTCAGCTCCGTGTCTGAACCCTCGATGATAAGAAAGGTGTTCCGCCAATCCTTCCATTTGTTTGCCTTACCTCTCGTCATGAGGTAACCCCTATGGCTTGTTATTGATACCAGCCGGTACCGCCCGACTTAGGGGTCCGGCTGAGATAGTTCATATGGGCGAAAGCCTCAAAGCTTGGCTCCACCCCGTACATTTCGCACCCGGCCACATAGCCGAGTACGTTTACCCAAGAATTGGGGGCTAACTGCCATAATCCCAGATCATACCCATCTAAAATCCGCTGAACAGCCGGATGTAATGGGAAGCGCAGTCCAGCTTTGATGGCCGCCACATAGCAGCCAAAGCAGGCACCATCGTAGCTGGTACCAGCCGGCCAGACGACTGTGTCTTCTGGATCCGGCACGAACAGTAAAAATCCGGGGCCCATTTGGTGGTTAGCGATAAAGCTCTCCACTTTGTCTTGCATGGCCGCGATCCGGCCCCGGGGTACCGTGCAGTAGTAAGGGGTGTTCTCCTCTCGATAAGAAGCGGACGGCTCCGCCCAATTATCCCCCTTCTCAACTGCATGAGAACTCCTCGCCTCTTGTAGGCGGCTGTTTCTTTCTTCTGAGCCTGGAGAAGATTGGCCAGAAGAGCTAGACTCAGACTCGTCCTCAGACGAGTCAGAAGAGGACGACTCCTCCCCTCTCCCAGAGGGGCCCGCCTCCTCTCCCTTAGAAGGAGCAGGAGAATAGTTAGACATATCCACTGTGAAATGGGAAGGGACCACCTTGATCCCTCCCTCAGAACTGTCGGCTTGGCAGCCGCCTTGTCTCACTTCTACATCTGGTGTCTGGTCAGATGTTTCACTTATTGGCACCCTTTGAGAGGAGCCGTCCGAGTTTGAAATCCTAGCTGTCTTTTTTGTTCTGGCCATCACGTTCTGCATAGACACAAATACAGTCGGACTTTGTATAAAGGGCAAATATGGGTCCAGAAAAGGGCAGGCGGCACTCCTAGTCCTAGATTCAGCCGTCCCCGGTGACCGGCTGATCACTAACTTAGGCCGTGTCGTGTGCTTCCATGGGGCCATTTCAAAAAAATAAAAGTAAAAGAAAAAGTTAAGAGTAAGAGAACCGACGGTTACCTGAACGAGTGACGGTTGATGAAGGCCTGAAGTCCTTTGTAAGCGGTTTGTCAGAGCAGGCGGTAGGCAACAAAAGTCCAAATTGTCAGAGCAAGTTCAGGGGTCCGAATGTTCTCTCGCAAAGGTTCTCAAATGTGAAAATGACCGAAGTCAGCACTTCCTTATATAGGCAAAGTGAGAAGGCGAAGGGTCACTTCCAAATTCAAAATTTGGGCGGGAAATATCTCTCGGCCAATTGCAGGGCGACACCTGTCGCAGGCCGTCGCCTGTCACCATGCGACACCTGTCACAGGTGACACGTGACAAGTCACGTGCCACCTGTGAGGGGCAAATGATTAGGGGATTTTTATCCACCAATCACCGTCTGACAAGTGGACCAACCAGGTTCTGCCACGTGTCGTTCACGTGGGCCAATAGGAGCCTGCCACGTGTCAATCCCAGATTAGTCCTTTACGGACCAATAGAGACACGCCATGTGTCCACCCATGCCAAATGGGAAAGCCGGCCACCAAGGCCCAATCCTGTTTAGAAGCCCAGTCAGCCCAAGGTTAACCTAAACCTAATTGGCACGCTTCCCGAGGTTATAAATACTCCTCTTAACCCTCATTAAGAGGAGAGAGAATACGAATAACACTCGGATTTCACATTAAACACTCTCACCTAGAGAGACCAAATCACCTTAATTTCCGCATTAATTACTCTTTAATCAAGTACTAACTTGACCGTTGGAGGCGGAGCTCCTACCACAAGGAGTCTTCATTATTTTGCAGGTACAGGCGTCCGGTTCCAGTCTTGGTGTTGTAACTCTCCCGCAGGACATCAGAAAACCCCGAAACAGATACTTTATTATTCCTTGATTCTAGAGTAGAAATCATGTTTACAATATTATTTTAATTCCCAGTATCATGCTTAAGATGTTTTTATGATTTCTAGAATCATGTTTAGGATGTTGATTATGATTTCTAGTATCATGTTTAGAATAACGCTTTGATTTCGTTATTAGTGACATGTTAGGATTTGTTATTCATCCATTTATTATCATACCTGTGATCTTACTATTAACAATGTTTTGATAATGTTGTTATTATAATGATTGTTGTGTTAATCATATGTTGCTTGATTATTCATGATTTATTGTTATTGCTTGATCACGCCCCTTTTTGCAGGTTTAATTTAAAGGGAATTTGTACTTGAAATCACGTCTAATAAGATAATTAATAATTTGATTTAGGTTTATATGATTTTAATTCAAGTGATCACCAATAATAGAATTGATTATGCATTAATAATCAACCAACATATAGATTAAGAAGGTTTAGGATTAACTTGATGTATGTATGTTGATCGAAAAGCGCACATGAATATCATATGAATTGAGTAGAGGCCTATTTAGGGTGGGTTCAATCTCTTTTAGGTTGGATTCGTACCATCATCCCTAAACATCCAATCATGGTTCCAGACCACTATGGAGTTAGCGATCTCCGTCATCGTGATTGGGGTGTAACATTCACACCCGTGAACGATTTACAAGTTCCTAAAACTTGTTGGCGACTCTTTTATCTCTAGCTTCTTTTCCTTGGAACGCCTCCATTCCTAAAAGCATGAACCACAGTAGGGCTCAAAGATGAGTTGAAAAATTCCCTGCAGTAACAAAATTAATTTTGATTACATGTACAATGATTTACAGCATCTATCTCAATTCAATTTTGTATTGATTTTATCTGTCAGTACTATCTTAATTCAATTGTGTATTGATTTGCCGTCAATACTATCTAAAATTAATTGCGTATTAATTTCCTGTCAATACTAACTCAATTTAATTACGTATTGATTTGTTGTCAATACTATCTCAGTTTAATTGCGTGTTGATTTGCTGTCAATATTATCCTATAAGATGCCTTCAATGCTATATCAATTCAATAAGGTTTAGGGTGATCCAATGGCCTATAAATATAACTCCACAAACCTAATTAATAATCCATTCCCGTAAAAATAATTTATCATTTCACCTACCAATTTTATTGTCTTTTTCTTCCAAAAAAAAAGGAACCCTAGCTTTCCTCCATTGTAGAAATGGCTAGAAAAAAAGTGAAGCTAGCATTTATAGAAAATTTCTCTTCTAGGAAAACTACGCTTTCAAAATAAACACATGGACTATTAAAAAAGACTAGTGAAATTAGTGTGTTGTATGGTGTGGATGCTTGTGCTATCGTATATAGGGAAGATGACCAAATCCCGGTGGTGTGGCCTCCATCTGATGCTGAAGTAAGACAAATTATCTCGAATTACAATAAGAGGCCTGAGATAGATCAGGTTGAAAGGAAATTTGATCAACAATCATTGTCAAAACAAACTATTAAGAAGACCGAAAAGAAGCTGGAAAGGATGTAAAGGAAAAACCGAGAGATGGAAATTGAAAATCTAATAACCGACATAATGATTGGAAAATCCACAATTGAACAAGTCGCCCCTTGTGATTTGGGTGACTTGATTTCGGTACTAGAGAAGAGAATGAATTCCGTCATGCATCGATTAAAGGACTTAAACTGGGAAAATAATAGCAAGAATCCTTGTTGTCTAAATCAAAATTCTATCTCAATATGAACCCAAATCCCTGTCATGGCGATGGGATGATTGTGGATATTAACTCTTCTGTGACAAAAACATTCCCATGGTGTATGGAGTCCAGTACGCCAAGGAATAATCATATTAGTGAGTGATGCTACTTAACTTGGCGTATCTTAGCTTGCAACCAATCTTGACAATCGTTATTTTGTTATTTTTGGTTATTGTTCATGTTGATGTTGTTATTGTTGTTGTTGTTGTTGTACTGTTATTGTTTTTGTTATTTCTTGTATTACTGCAAGCCTAAGAATTAAGTGGATATAGGATTGGTTTTATTTGTGATGTTTTGTTCTTAAAATAGATGTTATTTGTTTAAATTATGCATCAATTAAATATTTTGTTCCCTTATTTCTAATTACTTAATTGATTTATCTTCTCCTTGTATATGCAATTTTCAAAAGATATTAAAGTAGGTAAAATGACAATCTAATTGCCTCAATTATACATGGGGCACACCGCACACATGATTAATCATGAATGTTGTAAAGAAGGGAAATGGCGATGCCATGTGTAGGCGCCGTATGAGTTGCAATACCATATCATATGTGAATATACTTGGAAATCATAAGAATTTGTTAAATTGAAAATGTGTAAACATCAATGTTTTTCCTTCTGTCTAGACGGATAATGCGATGAAAAGATATAAATCCAATTCTCATGTTAGATCGATGATTAGCTTCTATGGAGTTCAGAATACGAAAGAAAAGTTAATTTGAACCCTTTTAAGCCCCCATTAAGCCCAAATAAATTAAATTTCCCTAAACAAGCCCAATCCACTTGTTAATTATGCCTAAGATATACTAACATGTAATTAAGACCGGTTAATAACAGACTAAAACACATCAAATACAAAGCTTATATCAAACGGTTTTTCTACGGTAAATTCTTAATAAAACTGATATCCAAATTTTATAAGTTTCATATGAAACTTATATTGATGGATATCCCTTTCATTAAGCTTTTTAATAATATATAATAAGCCAAATTCCAATTTTATTCCAATTATTATTTTTAATACCTTTAAGGGCCTTATTTATAGATGTAGGAACTAAGGTTTAAGTTTCATATGACGTGTCTTGGTCTGTTTTAATCGGGAATAAATATGTGTTGGTGTAGGCATCAGACGAAGCGCGCCTACTTAAGCATGTGGTGAAATATGCTTGGCAATCATAGGAAGTGGGATTTTACATTATACGATAAGGGACAAAAAAGTAGGGAGCCGCCAACAATTTTAAAAGAAACTCGTAAACCGTTCACGGATCATTAAAGGCAACCACGAAAGGGACCAAACGAAAGGCAACAATGATTTGATCCGTGAAAGTTACACCCCATTCGTAATCCATAGGTTACTAACTCCATATGGTACGAATGAAGAAACGGGAATGGTCGTACGAAGTGAGTCATGGAACTCAACTTCACCCGTATTGGCCTCTACTCAATTCTTATAGTGAAAGTATTCTTTGCGATTCGGAAGGCATACAATCAAAGATTCAATTTGCTCTAAACTAATGTTACTAAGTTGGTTGGATATTAATGCACATAAAATTCTACGTATCGTGATCACTTATTAAAGTCCACATGTCTAAAATGGAACCTATTCCGGTTGTTTAAATTATCGTATTAGGCGTGATTTTCAATTACATATTCTTGATTAAACATGCAAAAGGGTGATCAATAATAAATCAAATAGTATAGCAAAAATATTGGAAGCAACATCATAAAATTATTAGTTAAAGCATAATAACGACCTTAAACATGATACTAGCAAAATAAATAAAATAAATAATTAAGTGAATTAATTATTTACATTACATGCTTTCCTTTAAATTGTTACATCATCAATAAATTATTAGTAAATTCAAGGAATAATAAGAAATAACCTTGAAATTAAATTAAATGAAAACGACAATAATAAAAATAAAGATGATTTGGTCCAAACCCTCAAACAATGCTACCTTTCACACTTAGGTTAAAGTGTAGAACTTCGAGTGTTGTATGACTTCTTAAAGTGGTTAAGGGAAGTACAGTAGCGTTATGATGACCGTGCTTAGTGCGTGGTATTAGGCAGGAAAGAGAGGAATAAATTACGTCTGTTGTTGTCTAAAACTCGAAGAATGAGCCCCACATTTATAGGCTGAAATGAGGAGGATGGCTAGAATGGAAAAAATCAGTGTCGATTCAAAAGCATTTGTACCGCGCCACGACAATGAGTTTTGTGGCACGTTACACAGTATCATGTTACGATACATATACCGTTACGCGGTACGTATTTTTAAATTATGGCTGAAAAATAATTTTAACAAAAGAGAAATGATTGCAATATTTGTACCGTGTCACGGTATGTATACCATGGCGCGACACATTTTGCAGATTATGCGCGTTCTAAAATTTCCATAACTTTTAATCCGTAACTTGGAATAAAGTATATAGTATATCATTGGAAAGATATTTAAGTCTAATTTCCAACCCAATTATAAGTAGGTTAAAATCTTTTGTAGATTTTTAGATACGTCTTCTTCAAAGGAAGGGTGTCTGTTTTAGGCTGAGTTTTAGTGTTTTATTCAAATCTACTTCGTTTTAAATCGGAGTTGGCTTATGCTATATCGTTGGAAAGCTTATTTCAAGGCCCTATTCGACCAACTAATATTTGAAGTAAATTTATGTGGCCAAAAATTTAATATTGCTCGGTTTTGGGTTGTGGTCACGAAAAGAGAAAATGGGTTATAGTTTGTGGATTTAGGCTCGGATTTGAGTTGGTTTATGGAAATGTGTTGGGCTACAGCTATGATTTTAAGAACTCTGTATATTCGATACGCAACCTAACCAATAATGGTGATAAAAGGTTGTTCATCATTGAGTTTGGATTTTGGGGAGACATTTTTAGATGTCTATAGTTGGCATATTTTTGTCCTAATTAATAAGATGACTTGGATTGTATAAGGACAATTAATTTATTTGGACGTACTTGAAGGATTTCATATCACCTTTTATCTCGCATTCCGATGTCCATAAAAGATAAGCATTGATCTACCATGAGAAATTGATTTGTCTCAACATATAGACATGATGCCAAAAGATGATTTCCTTAAATTGAATAATATAAAGAAATTTTGAAAAAGCTAACATACCAAACCATTTTATTCATCTCAAGATAGATATCAGGATTGTGAGTCAACATAAGCCTATTTTAAAATTTCCTATTCAAAGTAATTATATTTAAAATTTCCAAATAAGATCGTATAGGATTTTGAAGGAATTCATATCGGATTGGACTAACTTTTCTAAACCGGATTTTTAATGGACTAAATTAAATTTGTCTCAAATCCAAATTGCATGCTAAATAAACACCTTAATTTAGTCTCTACATATACTACGTACATATTTGTAAAATTAAAAAATACAATTTTAATTTAGCTCCTTAATCCTTGTTTATTTTAATAGATGAAAAGAAATTAAATATCACATATTTTAAACACGATAATAATTATAGATGAAAAGATTAAATATATTAACAAATCCAATTTTAGGTAATATATTATATAATTTGGGATTAATAATCTCACTAAACTTATGCTTAAGTACTATCCATGGGACAACAATAATAAAGAACAAAGAACAAAAAAAAAAATAACAGAAAACTATTTATGTATATGGACTTGAACTAAACTTGACAAAGCATCATTTCAAAGTTTTTCTAACTAAGGTAAACCAGCCCACTTTTGTCACGATAGGATACGATTGATACTAGCACAAACTCTACTTGGACCATCAATTATTAGCTTATAGAAGATTCACAAATTAAATAGGAATATTATTATTATTATCACCCTCCTTCTTAGTAACTCTAATTCGATATTAGATAGTTCTTATCTTATCCTCAATTACCCATAGCCACAAGTCCCCTAAGTCGTTAGGGTTAGCTTGTTCAAGAGATAATTTTCGACTCAAGATGTCCTTTACCTTATTTGCGATTAGTTTTTCACGATTCTTTCTTTAATTTGGAGCTTTAACAACCTTTCCTCCTCCTTGATCACACTATCAATCAAAAAGGTGTATTGGTTAAACCCTCTTTTAGATGGATAAGGCTCCAACTTACTATTATAGTCAGAGATAATCATTTTTGCTTCTACCTCGAAAGAAGGCCACACTATCGATGACGTGCTTGCTCATCTTGCCCGTAGATGATAGCACAAGCACCGACTCCATATAAGACACTTAATTTCCTAGTCTTTCTAACTAGGCTTTGCACTCTTTTTTGGTATGTCACTCTCCTAGAAGATTCATTTTCTATGTATGTTATTTTCACTTTTTTCCTAACCATTTTGAGAATGACGGGAAGAGCTAGGGATCAGAGATAGATGGGTGAAATTAATAGGATGGAATAAGAGATTTAAGTGAAAGGAAGGTATTTATAAGAATGATTATGCAATATTTTTTTTATTTTAACAAAATATTTGTCCAATATTATATGATCATTAGTGATATATTTTGATTATGTATCTTAAGTGATATATGACATAATTATGTAACTACAATGAGATTATATTGTAATGTCACAAAATGCTTATCTAGCGATTAGATGATTTTGGATAAGTTATATGCTTACGAAATTCGATCTATAATATTTGGTAATTTAAGGTAAATTATTGGAAAAAATAAATAAATAAAGAAATAAACTATTAATTGTACGTACGTTTTTATTTTCAATTTTATTCTAATTTTTTTTTGCAAGAAGTGATACATAAAGTAGATTAGGGACGTCTTTTCGCAAGACCGTACCTTAATATTTCTAAAAGTAAAATTGCAACAATTACTATTTTGGAAGTTTAATAAATATTACAACATTTTCGTATATGCACATGTTTTCTCTCTTTCTCTCTCCTCATCACATGGTCCCTATCTTTATTCTTCTCTATCTATCTCTTCTTCTTAAAATATGTGTCTCATCTCCATATTGCCATATTTAAAGAACGGAGGATGTATATATTTTCATTTTTATTTTCTTAAAGAACCACAGTTGTATCACAAATTCTTATATGTGGTTGGCCACACTGTGTAGCCATCCATTATGAGGATTATTTCGTTAGTGTTATAGAGGTTACTCAATCAATGTTACAAGGGTTATTTTATCAGTATTGTAAAGGTTACTCGGTTAGTGTTATAGGGGTTACTCGATCAGTATTACGGGAGTTACTTAGTTCTTTTACAAGCGACCACATGGTGTGGCCAACCGCATACAAAACGAGTTGAAGTTGCATTTGTTATGTTTCTATTTTGACATTAGAAAACTATATAAAAAAAAACAATTTGAAACAAACTTAAGAATATTACAAAATTAAAAAAAGTTGGTCTTTGTTGCGAATTTCCTCAAATGTCCAAGTAAGTTGGATATCATTGTAGGCGTCGCTCGAAGTGCGCCTACGTGGAGCATAGGCGAATATGCTTAGCAATTATAGGAAGTTGGATTTAACGTATAACGATAGGGACAAAAAAAATTAGGGAGCCACCAACAAGATTTTAAGAAACTTGTAAACCGTTCATGGATCATTTAAGGCAACCACAAAAAGGGACAAACCCAAAGGCAACAATGATTTGATCCATGAAGGTTAAACCCCATTCATAATCTATTAGATTACTAACTCCATAGTGGTCCTGAACCATAACTGGATATTCAGGGATAATGGTACGGATTGAGTCATAAACCCAATACCGCCCGTATTGGCCTCTACTCGATTCTCATAGCGACATGTATTAATTGCAACTCAAAAGACATACAAACAATATTCAATTCGCTCCAAACTAATTAATCTAAGTCGGCTGAATATTTAATGCACACATAAATCTAATTATTGTTATCACTTGAATTTAGCAACAAGATTATGGGGAACCTAAACCGGTTATTCAAATTATCTTATTAGGCGTGATTTTCAATTACATATTCCTAATTAAACATGCAATATAGGTGATCATAATAATAAAATAAATCGTATAGATTAAATAAGCATGCATAAAATATTGTAAGCAACTCAATAATAATTATATAAAAAAACAAATTAAAGCATGCTAAACATGATACTAAATAATTATTAATATAAATCCTAGGCATGATACTAACAAGATTAATATAAAGCCTAAAAATGATACTAATAATTAAAAATAATGACCCTGAATGTGATACTAGTAATCAAAGCATGAAAAATAATTAAGAGTAAATAAAATCAAGACAATTAAATACTCCGAATGTGCAACTTTGAATATTACATCATGAATAAATTGTTAGTAACTTCAATAAAAATAATAAATCGAAAGAATTAAATTAAATTATTAAAGAAATTAAAAACACCCTCGGGATTATACCTTCACGCCTTAGTAAAAAAGGTAGAATCTTCGAATCTTGTTTTGAACATTGAATTACTAGAATAAGATTAGAAATAAAGCTAAGAACAACATAAATTGTACATTGAAGCTTTACGTCTAAGCCTTTTAAGTCGTATTGGATTGAAAAAAATAATTGTTGGTATGTCAAAATCGCCCCGTAAATATCAGAAATAAGGAGGTTTTTATAGGCTTAAAATTGAGTAAAGATAAATTTTAGAAAGAAGATAGAATTTAGAAAACGAGTTTTTTGTTTTTTATCATAACTTTTGATCCAGAACTCAGAAAAAGATAACTAATACTTCGTATATCGTTGGAAATCTCTGAAAGTCTATATTCCAACCCAATTAGAATTAGATAATAATCCTTTGTAGAATTAGAGATATGATTGAAATAATGGGACGGTGTCAGTTTTGGATAGAGTTTAGTATTTTGATCATATCTTTTTTGTTTCAAATCGAAATTAGGCTTAAGATACATCATTGGAAATCTTATTTCAAGGGCTATCCAACATCCAAGATTTAAATAAAAAATTAGGGGCACGAAAATCAGATTTGCTTGTTTTTGGGCTGCAATTATGAAAAGATAAATTTGGGTGAGGATTTAAGGATTTTGGGCTAATGAAATGGCTAAAATGGCTTAGAAAATGATAGTGGGCTAGAACAAAAAGACTATGCAAGTAATTCTTAGACCCATTACGCAAATCAAACCAAATTAGACAATGAAGGTTGTTTCGTCATCAGGCTTTGGTTGGGGAGACATTTTAAGGTGTCTACAGTCATATAATGTTTCCTCTTGTAGCAAACTTAATAGATTTAATGAATCAGTATAAATTTTCACCAAGCATGGTGACCAAAGTAGAGATTAGCTTAAACATTTTGGACAAACCATAGCTTCTACATCGGTTTTCAAAACCCTTGAACTGTATTTTATCCCCTCTTTCCATGATTACCTATTTCATTCTCATGTTTAACCTATGTTGTATTTAATGTTTAACCCATGCTGCATCTGATACCAAAATATGTAAAGCTCTTTATTGTAAATCTAGGCTAGGAAAAAAATGGAAGCCTGGACGAGGATTTGACGTTACTTCAGGAGGATGAAGAAAGGTTAAGAAGGAATTACCCCCTCCCTGAAAAATTGAAAGCAAATTTAGAAAATTCAGAATCTTAGACTGGATATATAGCATCCCTAGTTAGAGTGATTCCCTGAAGAAAAAAAAAATCATATATTTCTTGTTGTCCAAAATTCCATAAAGTGATCAGATTGACAATCAACGTGTTGCTCCTAATACAATCTATGTTGCAATGGAGCTAGATATAGCTAAAAAAGCCATTCCTTAAAAGGAAGCTTTCCATTAATACCTGATTGAAAACTCAATAAGCTAATAGGCTAAACTTGTTTTGTGAGATCAATGACTCACGGTTTCAATATCTGTCCTGCAAAGATCACAATTTGTCTCCACATCCATACCTCTATTTTGCACATGTGACTTTGCTGCTAAAGCTTCATAAGAAAGTTTTCATAGAATTAACTTCCACTTTGGAAGGGTTCTAAGGCGCCAAGCCGCTAATTGATATTATAAAACTTGCCCATTTGGAAATTTTGGTCCAATATATGTATCTTTATTCTTAATAGTTTTCCAACGAAAACAATGATCAGAATTAATCTTAAGAATACCTAAGGAATGTAAGTATAGGCAATTGGTATTCTCTAATATTTGATCTTCGCTAGTAAAATTTCTTTTTATTAAAAGATTTTAGAGGAAATTTTTACCATTGGATCAAATATAGTGACATATGAAAAGGTGAAAACATATAATAATGCTTATTCGGTACATGTTGGTAGTTAGTTAATGAGTTACTGCAAATTCTAGTTTTTTAACAAAAGAGAAAATCTTACTACACTTATGAAGGGTTAAGCTTAACTCTCTTAACCACCCTTACATAAGTAAAATTAACTGGGGAGGGGGAATACAAATATCATGATCTACTAACAAGTACATGTAGGGGTGTTTATCATTTCCTTCGTGGATGCTTAATTTTAGTTGATCGATGTTATTTAGTACCTTTCTTAATCTTCATCTTTGGCATGTGCATTTTACCATAAATCTTTGGTTTGGTGTGAGCATAGGGTGCATTTGACTGATTTCAAGAGGCATAGGATCATCTTTAGTTGAGCCAATGGTTCTACTTCCACTTGATCATTCACTGATTAGGTTCTCACTCATTAAAATCTCACTTTCATCCTCGGTGTTCAAGAATTCTTTAGTGTTGATGAATGAGTAAAATAATCAAATATGGTATCAATGAAACTAAGCTATGTCAATTGCCAAGGAACTTGGTAATATCCAAGATTAAAATCGAGACATGATGCGAATTCTTTAAGGTTTATGTTGGTTACTAATGGAGTTCATCTTCATCACGAATTAGTTACTGCTATCACTAATGTTGCTTGAATATGCCTATGTGAGTCACATCCCAAGGGAGATGAATGAAATGAGGTTGCTTATTGGCTAGAAGTTTTTAGTAATAAGATGGTTGTCGAGCACAAAACTCATTACTTCCCATCGGACCGCATCAAGGAAGTTTATGAATCAGATTTGGCTCTCAAATTGATATGCTGAGGTCTTGCTAATTTTCTTGGATTGAGGATTAAGTGGTAATTCTAAGTTGGTTCATCACTAATTTTCAATTTGTAATTATTGTTGCGATTGCTATAATCTCATACTTGGCTTGGCTTCAACCTTTTAGTAATATAATTGTTATGTTATGTAATAAAATTCCATGTGTCACACGTTTATTGGTTAAAAAAAAAACAAAAAAAAAAATAAATAATAATAAAAACTGGTCCCTCTCTCCTCCCTTTATCGTCAAACACCCCTCCCTTTTTCTTTTCTCTCTCCACCCTTTACCGCAGATTCGTCCGCTCCTTTACTGTCATCGATGCCAGTGGTATTTCAGGCGATGACAGCTAAGAAATGTGATAGTAATGGTAATGGTAATGAGAAGTTGTTAGGGTTAAGGTTTTAGATTTGGGGGTGGGAATTTTGCTTGATTTCATGGTGATCGAAAGTTGCCAGAGTTGCATTGTCACCGACGCTGCTCATTTTTTTTGAGGAATGGGGGAGGGAGGGGTGGGTTTGGATGGTGGAAGTTAGGATGCGTTTCGAGGTGAAGGAATTGAGTTAGGGGCGGTTTTGGGGTGGGGTTGGGGAAGGGGTCTGTTCGACTATTCCGATCAGGTGGTTGTGGATAGAGGGTAGTTTCGTCGGTACAGCAGGGGAAGGGGATGGTTGTTGGGGCCGAGGCTAAGCAAGGGGGTGGCTACTGAGGCTGATTACGCGGGCCTGTTAAAAAATTTTAATTTTCAATTTTAATTCTTTTTTTTTTAAGACCACTCACACATGTCATAGTAACCCATTATAACAGGTTAATGGCCTGATGGGATTAAAGAAAGAATACCCAGGTCAATGTTGGGATTATAGCAAAATAATCTAGTTGAGATTAGTGAAAGTAAATTGGACCAAAGTTGGGATTATTTAAATTTTTCTTTAATTTAATTGTATTTCAAATTTGATATAGTCAACCCAAATCCGATCCGAATAAGATCATATAGGATTTTGATGGAATTCATATCGGATTGGACTCGACATTTTTGAATCATATTTTTAAGTGGATTAAAATAAATTTGCTTCAACTCCAAATTTTATGCTAAATAAACACCTTAATTTCATCTCTACATACTCCACACGTATTCAGAAAAAATCTACAATTTTTTATTTAGCTCCTTAAGCCTTGTATATTGTTATAGATGAAAATAAAATCATATGTAACATATTTTAAACATGAAATAATTATAGGAGAAAAGATCGAAGTCATTGGCAAAACCAAATTTAATTTGTGTAAGATTATATAAATAGTAATTAATAATCTCATTGAAACTTATGCTTAGGTAATTATCCATGGGACAACAATAATAATGAAGAAAAAAAATATATGTATCTGCAACTAATATGAGTTTGTGGACTTGCACTAATCTTAACAAAGCATCATTCAAAAGTTTTTCCAACTAAGGTGAAGCATCCCACTTTTGTCACGATTGAGTATGATTAATACTAGCTCAAACTCTGCTTGGATCATCGTTATTAGTTTATAGATTCGGAAATCGGATTATTATTATTATTATTATTATTATTATTATTATTATTATTATAACAAAAACCTACAATGATTTACAAGAAATTAGTGGGGAGCCGAGATACAATCTGGGCCCCCACCCCTTTAGCTACAGCGAACCCAATCCTATTGAAGATGTGAGCAGCCGAGCGAGCACTAATATCCTGAATCCTAGCGAACGCCTGAACCCGACAACCCAGATTGTGTCAATGGAGAAGACTCCGTCAAGTCAACACTTACATCTAGGCCTCTATCCCAAGAATAAAGCAACACATCTGCTGGTCGATATTGGATAGTTCTTACCTTCCTCCTTAGTAACTCTAATCCGATATTGGATAGTTCTTATTTTATCCTTAATCACCCATAGCAAGTCCCCTAAGTCATTAGGGTTAACTTGATCAAGAGATAATTTTCCACTCAAGATGTCACTCACCATATTTGCGATTTGTTTCTCACGGTTCTTTCTTTGGAGCTTCAACAACCTTTCCTTAGCCTTGATCACACTATCATTCAAGAAAGTGTATTGGTTAAACCCCCTTTGAGATGGATCAAGGTCCGACTTACTATTATAGTCAGAGATAATCGTTTTTGCTTCTTCCTCAGAAGACGGCCACACTACCGGTGCTTGCTCATCTTGCCCGTAGATGATAGCACAAGCATCGACTCCACATAAGACACTTAGTTCCCTAGTCTTTTTTACTAAGTTTTTCACTCTTTTTTGGTATGTCACTCTCCTAGAAGAGTAATTTTCTATGTAAGCTAGTTTCGCTTTTTTTCTAACCATTTTGAGAATGAAGGAATGAAGAGCTAAGGTTCAGAGATGGGTGAAATTAATATGATGGATAAATAGATTTAATTCTTAAGAGCGTATTTATAGGTTTGATTATGCAATATTCTTTTGATTTTAACAAAATATTTGTCTAGTATTATATGATCCTTTGTGATCTATTTTGATTATGTATCTTAAGAGATATATGACATGATTATGTATCTACAATGAGATTATAATGACACAAAATGCATATCTGGCGATTATATAATTTTGGATAAGTTATATGCTTTTGAAATCCGATCTGTAATAATTGGTAATTTAAGATAAATTATTGAAAAAAATAAATAAATTAAGAAATAAGCTATTAAATGTTTTTATTTTCATTTTTATTCTTATTTTTTTAAAGAAGTGATTTATGAAGTAGATTAGGAACATCTTCTCGCGATACCGTACCTTAATCTTCTTAAAAGTAAAAAAAATAAGTTGTACTTTCTCCATTCCACATATTTCAACAATTACTATTTTCGGTAGTTTTATAAATATTGCAACATTTCCCTATATGCACATGTTTTCTCTCTTTCTCTCTCCTCATCACCTGGTACCTATCTTTATTCTTCTTTATCTCTCCCCTTTTCTTAAAATCTGTGTTTCTTCTTCATGTTGCAATATTTAGGGATTAAAGGAAGTATTTATTTTCATTTTTATTTTTTTAAAGAACCACATTTGTATAACAAATTCTTATATGGGGCTGACCAAACCGTGTGGCCATCCATCATGAGGGTAATTTCGTTAATTAGTGTTATAGGAGTTACTCAATCAGTGTTACAGGGGTTATTTTTGTTAGTGTTGTAGAGGTTATTCGGTCAGTGTAATAGGGGTTACTCGACCAGTATTACGGGAATTATCTAGTTCTTTTACAAGCGGTCACATGGTGTAGCCAACTGCGTACAAAACAAGATAAAGTTGTATTTTTTATGTTTCTTTTTTTGACATTAGGAAAACTATCAAAAAACAAGAAACAAAATTAAATAAAGGATATTTTGGATTTTAACACCACACAAATGTCTGAAAATGCTTTTTAACACCCCCCAAAAAAAAACTTTTATTTTAACACCACAACAAATTTTCAAAATTGGAAGTTACCACTGGTTAACGGTTTCTTTGACAAAAAAATTACATGGGTCCCACAATTTGGTTTTAACTCCAACTTTTCACCCAGCAAAACAAGAATCTTCTTCCTTCATTAAATTCTCACCAACCATCTTCATTGAATTCTCTCTGAACCACCATTGATTTCGCATTGTAACCTAAATTGTGTGGCTGAGTAGTGCAGTGTAGGAGGGAGCTGTCAACATTGGTGAAGATTAGGTCAATAGGGTTTCGTCACCAATCTTCGGCAACTAGAAAAGGGCGAAAGTTGGTGGAAATCTGACAGCAAAGAAGGTAATTTTTTGTTTTTTTTTTTTTTTTACTTTTGATTGCAATTTCGTCTGTTATTGGTGCTTTATTGATGTCAAAATTGCAATATTCGGCTAAATTAGGGTCAATTTTGGCAACAGAGTAGAAAACCCTTAAAAAATCAATTTCCGCAATTGACTATGCGACTTAGGTTAATTGGAGTGCTTAATTGCAATTAGAGATTAAATAAAGTGGTTTATTGTTTATTAACTGTGCATGTGTGATTTGTTTATTAATTTATGTTATTGAGCACCTAAATTGGGTTTCAATTGTTTAGTTTCAATTGTTTATAACTATTGGAATTGGAGCTTTGTACTGTATGTTTGGTACTTGTGTTGGATTTGTTTATTCGTAATGTGCATGTATTGATACATGGCTTTTAATATGGTAGATAATGGGTGACAATGATAGTATGGTTGACATCTACCTTAGGGTGGGAGGTGATTTTGTCCCTAAAAGAGTTAGCAAAGACAGACAGCTGTTGTGTTGGTGTGGTGGTTGGTGTTACTGGAAGAGGAAAGTTCAGGTTTCTAAGTTGGATGTGCATTTGATTAGAACGGCTGCAATTCATGGTTTTGTTAGTGGTGATATGGCTGTGCCTATGCATTACAGGTGTTGGTATAGGCAGAAGGGGAAAACCTTTAACACTGGGAAAAGGGAACTAGTTAACAATGAAGAGGTTAAGGGCCTTTTAGAGACAGTAAATGTAGAGGGCTATGTTGAAGTCTTTGTAACAGCAGAAGCTCCTACTAAGCCCATATAAGAGGCCCAACCCAATCCACCAAAGACAAATAAAAAGGGTAAAAAGGGCAAGAAAGTAGGAAGTTCAACTACTGTGAGTGTTAGGAGGAGCCCTAGGTTTAAGAAGGTAGACACTGAACATAGGGAGGAGAGTCCACCTAGGGATATATTTCTCACAAAGAAATAGCAGATTTAGCAGGCGTCTTCTCAAGAGGCACCATCTCTAATCCTTTCTCTGCAAAGAAAATCAAAAAGTCAAATGCCATTCAAGCATGATACAGACGGCATAAAGTGCCGGTTATCAGTCAATATACGTCTGCTAAACATTGTGCTAAGGCCACAAGCGGAAAGGAACGCCTTGTCCTTTATCCAGCCCGGATGAGGGACCTAGTTCTTGGGACAATGACTTCAGTCCCATCATCCAAAGGCAGGGAGGTCTTCTTGAAGAGCCCCGTCTCCATTATTTGCGTCCAAGCCTCTTCCGGTACTCTAGGAAGGGCGCATTTCTTTCCAAGGAGAGTCGGGTGCGTATTGTAGTGACGCAGCCAGTGGTTTAGACGCAACGATGGGGAAGAAACCAAGTAAAACTTTGATAAGTCGTGTTTTGTGCATATTTGTTAGCTTATTTTTGGTTGGTTTTATTAGCTTAGTCGAGTGTTTTAGTCCATTTTGGTGTAATTTGGTTTAGTTTCGATGATTCGATACTTTTATGGGTAGTTTCGTTGTTTTTGATGTATTTCAGGATTAACGGAGCTAATTTGGAGATTTTACGGAGTCACGAAGCTATGCCGAGGCCCACGAATATCAAATCATGTGTTCGAGACGAACTTGAGTGAAAATGAAGCAAAACGTTGATGAAATACTTGACAAATATGACACCTGTTCATTATTATGCTCATAACTTTTGATATACAAATGATAACGGAGTGATTCAAATTGCATTGGAAAGTAGATTTGAAGACCTTTCCAATGATATATTACACGCCTCAAACGAAGCTCCGGATATGAAGTTATGACTGATTTAAGATGAGTGATACGCGCAGCAGAGCAGGCACGTCCGTGCCCAGGAATCAGGCACGTCCGTGCCTGGAAGACAGACTATGCAGCGTTTTTATTTTAGAGAGGCACGTCCGTGCCTCCCTGATACGCAATGCGCCCAGTTTAGATCGAATATTTATCTTTTCTAGCTTATATTTATATCTTTTGAGGGCTTTGTTAGGGGTCATTCATTAATTCATCAAGCCATATTTTATTTTATTCTCTTATTAAGAACTAGTTCTCCATTATTATTTTCTAAGTTTTTGTAATTCAAGATTCAAGATTCAAGCTTTCTACTTTCAATTTTATTCAAGATTTGGTATTTATTTTTCATCCTTTGTTATTCAATTATGTTTTCATTATTTATTATTGTTTTTGTTTTTTTAATCATGTGTGAGTAGATTCTTTAATTCAAGATCTAGTGTAGCCCAATTATTATTGATGCATGAATTAAATCTTTAAATTCTTTAACAACTTTAACAATTGAATTGCTAAATTGATTGTGATTATGCCAATGCTAGGTTAGACGTAACTATAGTATTGCGATTATTCCATTGTTTTTTATCACAGCGAGAGTTGGGTATAAACGGATTTGAGTAAATCAATTTAGGGTTTGATTCATAACACGAGAGTAGTTATGTTTGATAATTGGGAAGTGAGAGTAACGTGTTTAATGTCTTTAATATGCATGATACCATGAGAATAGGATTGATTGTATGTTAGGGAAGCCATTGATACTCGAGAGAGATCCTTGGTATTCATTAGGGTTTACTTTTTCCCCGTTCATTTGAAATCGTATGTTAAGGGTAGAATTACAATTGCATCGATAATAATTGTGGTGAAACTAGATCTTGGATGTTTTAATTATTTGATTTCTTCATATTCTTTAGTTTATTTTCGAATTTTTCATACTTAGTTCCTTAGATAATTGATTTTAATTGATTCTTGCTTAGTAGAAATTCGAGTCTATTTAATTATTTTTGAACCTTAGTCTCTTGGGATCCGACCCTTACTTGCCAGTCTACATTAGTATTGGTCTGTTAGGTTATTTTTGATAGGTACGCGACACGCCTACCAAATTTGGCGCCGTTGCCGGGGACTAACGGTTTCATTAGATTAATTGTGATTCATTTTTGCGAGGCTTATTTCGTTGCTTCGGCTATTTTCTCTTGTGTTTTTGATACTCTTTCTCTAGTTTTCTTGTTGCATGCCCACACGAAGCTCAGGTTCAGAAGATCTAGCACCTTTTGATTCTGAAATCGAAGCAACTGCAAGAAGACGGGCAGGTAGAAGAAGAAGGAGAAATCAAGCCAATAGAAACATGGTAGACCAACCAACGAAATCCCTTTTGGAGTACGGTATTCCTGATACGACTACCAGAGTCCTTTCAAGCATCATAAGACCACCAGTCACGGCTCAACATTTCGAGCTCAAGCCGCAATTCATACAGTTCATCTCCAATGATTCATTTGCAGGGCTACCACACGATTGCCCCGTAAGCCATATAGATAGCTTTTTGGAGAAATGTGACACTATGAAGTTGAATGGTGTTACAGATGATGCAATCAGACTACGCCTTTTTCCCTTCTCACTTCGAGACAGGGCAAAGGAGTGGTTAAGAGATGAAGGTACTGGCTCGTTCGATACATGGGACAAGTTAGTGAAAGCCTTTCTAGTGAAGTTTTTAGGGAATGAGAAGACTGCAAGATTGAGGAATGAGCTACAAACTTTTAAGCAGTCAGATGATGAGTCTCTCTATGAGGCTTGGAGGAGATTTAAAAGACTACAGAGACA
Source organism: Chenopodium berlandieri (assembly GCA_034703905.1). Classification (NCBI taxonomy): domain Eukaryota; kingdom Viridiplantae; phylum Streptophyta; class Magnoliopsida; order Caryophyllales; family Amaranthaceae; genus Chenopodium; species Chenopodium berlandieri. The sequence goes on from CM068281.1 coordinate 23,427,734, forward strand.
ATGCCCTCACCATGGCATTCCGGATTGGATTTTGATGCAAACCTTTTACAATGGCATGACTCATGAGTTCCGTATTTATATAGATGCCGCATCAGGAGGTTCTCTCTTGACAAAGAACCCCACTGAAGCTAGGGAGCTCATAGAGAAGATGGCGGCCAATGATAACTATCATCCTGGAGGCCGAAACACTGTGAAAAAGGGAGGTAAATTTGATGTTGATGCTTTAACTATGCTAACTAGTTCTGTTCAAGCACTAACAAGCAGGTTTGATAAGTTCCAAGCAGGAACTTCTAACACCCCACAGGAGTTGTGTCAGTTATGTCATGTGCAGGGTCATGTTGCTCCAGTTTGCCCACAGATCTCTCAGAATACGGAAGAGATGTCAATCGAGCAAGCCAATGCTTTCTACTCCTCTAACCCAAAGAGGCCCTATGACCCTTATTCCAACACCTACAATGAAGGATGGAGAACTTTTCCTACAAAAATTCCCAAGCGCAACAAAACCCTCCACCACCACCTCAACCCAATACCTACAACCAACCACCACCAGGCTTCCAACAGAAACCACCCAATGCCCAACAACCTATGCAACCACAACCTCAGAAATCAAGCCTAGAGGTGACCTTAGAGAGCTTCATAACTGCAACAACAGTGCCATACAACACCAAAATAGCTCTATCCAACAGTTGCAGGCCCAGAGTAAGCTTATGGAGAATCAGATAAGCCAATTGGCCAACCAATTCAACCAAGCTTTAAAGACTCCAGGAACCTTCCCGGGCCAGACAGAACAACCTCAAAGAGCCCAAATGAATTTTGTAGCCCTGAGGAGTGGAAGGCAGTTGGACGATCCTCCTACCATGGAGCCATCAAGGGGGGTCAATGAAGAAGCGGAGGCAAGTGAGAAGGAAGTAGAAGATGCTAGGGTTGAGGAGGCATCAAAGGAAGCACCACTAAAGCCACTTGCTCCATATGTGCCCAAGATTCCTTTTCCTCAAAGGTTAGCACAAGCTAAACTTGAGAAAAAGTTCAATAAGTTCCTCGATATTCTTAAAAAGCTTCATATTAATATTCCATTCCTAGATGCCATATCTGAGATGCCTTCTTATGCAAAATTTTTAAAAGATATGTTATCTAACAAGAGGAAATTAGAAGAGAATACTACTGTTGCTTTGAATGCAGAGTGTAGTGCTATTTTGCAGAACACTCTCCTAAGAAATTAGGAGATCCAGGTAGCTATTCAATTCCAGTGAAGCTTGGAAATATTGAGATCAATAGGGCACTATGCGATCTAGGTGCAAGTGTGAGCCTTATGCTGCTATCCATATGCAAGAAGCTACAGATGGGTGAGCTCAAACCCACACGAATATCTCTACAACTTGCAGACAGGTCAGTGAAGTTTCCTTTGGGTGTACTTGAGGATGTACCCCTCAGAGTAGGTAAGTTTTTCATTCCATGTGATTTTGTTGTGATGGAGATGGAAGAAGATATGAATGTTCCGATCATACTTGGTAGACCTTTCCTAGCTACTGCAGGTGCAATCATAGACATGAAGAAAGGTAAGATCACTTTTGAAGTAGGTGATGAAAAGTTGGAATACTCACTTTTGAATGTCATGGGTGCTCCCTCTACGGGAGACACTATTTATCAGATAAGCCAACTTTCGCAACAGGTGAACCGCCTATCGACTCTTCAAGATCAAGCGAAGGTTCAGAAAGAACAATGCAATGCTATCTTCCTGAGAAGAGATGATCTATTTCCGAAGCAAATTGTTGAGAAGGTGTGCATCAAGGAGCCTAGAAAGGACGTAAAGAGCAAGGATGTTCAAGGCTCCAAATATGTAGCTCCACCGGCCAATGATGAACCGATGCCCTTCTCGCAACGGTTGTCAAAAGCCGTGCTTGATGGGCATAATTCTACTTTCGATGGTGGTACCTGTTTGAGAATCGATGCTACTAACCCCCCGTTTGATAGGTATGTGTTTGACAGGAATTTCGTGAAAGGAAAGGATAAAGTTCCACCCGATGGCATGTTTGGCTATATGAAGGTGAATTCGGTTATAAGGCAAGTGAATAAGCCGGTGAAGGAGTCGCCTGGAGGAATTCATGAACAACATCGCGGTCCTCCTTCTCCGTGTAATGATCCCGGTTGAGCCAACAAGGGAGGTCGAGCTAAAGACCTTATAAACAAGCGCTAAATGGGAGGCAACTCATTCTCTAGCTTTTACTCTTAGTTCGTTATTTTTCTTTATTATTTTCATTTTCTTTGTTTTGATTTCTTTGGTTTGATTCTTGTGTCTAGTTTTTGATTTGTTTGTGGTTTTTTTTTTATAGGTGAATAGTAAGCAAAAAGAAGAAGAAACAAGGGAGAAAAGAGCCACGAAGAAGAAAAATAAGGAGAATTCGCATTTCTGCAGAGGCACGTCCGTGCCTCTGAGGCAGAGAGTATGGGAGCTGAATTTCTAGAGAGGCACGTCCGTGCCTCCCCATTAGAGGCACCGACTCGAGGTATGTTTTTCCCCCCCACCCCTCCTAATCAGTAGTTTGTTTTTCCCTTCCCCTTGTTTATTTGCTTTGATATATGCATACATTGAGGACAATGTATGGTCTGCTTGGGGGAGGATTTGCTTTTCGCCTTGTATATATTAGATTTACTTCAGTTTTTGGGTAGTTTATTTCTTTCTAGTGTCGAATAATATGCTATTGCATGACTATGTTTTGATGATAATAATCACATATGTGTGCTTTTTGAAAAGAGTTTTTGAAAACCCATTGATTGATGTGCTTGGGTTTGAGTTGGTTCGTGGCCAGGATGGTCTCCCCGCTCTACTTATGTGAATAGTTTGTGTACCCGGTGAGAGTCTTGAACCTTATTTGACTGATTTCACTCTACCTCAGTCATGTTTCTTCTTGTGTGATTTAGATTGTCCTTCATATAATCGAATTCTTGGTCTTGCTTTTTGACTATTTGAGACTTTATGATGCATGTCGCGAAAAGATGATTGAAATTTCCTTGTAGAAAGTAGAGCCTCCACACTTTAGGCCTTCATGTTTTTCTTTTTATTTTTCATTCACCCGTAGGTTGAACCAATTTGAGCTATGTCAACCCCTTCTTGATACCCTACATTTAAAGCTTTAGAGCTATTTTTCTAGGTTTATTTTGAAGGTGTTTTACATTTGTTAAAGCCCTATGAGAGTGAGTGATGTGAGAAAAATGGAAAAAAAAGGAGAAAAAAAAATGATGTTGAGAAAAAAAAAGATTGAGAAAAGGAAACAAAGAGAAAGAAGGGAGATTATGAGAAAAAAAAAAGGAAGAAACAAAAGAGGAAAAGAAATGTGGCCTTAAAGGTCTCTGAAAAAATTGAGAGTTCTTCCATTTGTTTTATTTATTTAATTCCTCCCTCTTTGTGAAAAAAAAAAACAAAAAGAAAAGTAAGAAATAAAAGGGCTATGTTTATATTGTATGAAGTTGGAGGAAATAAGGTTGGCTTGAACCCGACATTTGAATGTGTAGTGGGATTAGGATTTGTTTTATTTTGAGCACCACATTCCCAAATTACGTCGTCCAACCCTTATTTACCGAGCTTACCTAATATGGATTTCATGATTTTCGTGTTTGCATCAATCATTAGAAGTGGAGAAAGTTGCATTGCAAGCCTAAAGAGGCTGGTTGTGTGAAGTTGATATGCATGCTATGCTTAGGTTGAGTGATATCGTATTTCACCCCGTAAACACATGAGCGTTTATTGTTTTTATTTTTCACAACTAAAGTGAGAACTATTCATGTTTGTGTGAGTTGGTATGGGGAGATGTGTGGTAAGATTGTTTGTCAAGTCCAAGTATATGAGGTTTATGGTGGTTTTTATGCATATTGACTCTTATTTTTGTTTTCCTCGTGATTTCAAATTGATGGCACATTGTGATGGTTTGAGAAGTTGTCTTTCTCCTCCCTTGTGATTTATGGTTAAATGCTTGAGGACAAGCATTAGTCTAGCTTGGGGGAGTTTGATAAGTCGTTTTTTGTGCATATTTGTTAGCTTATTTTTGGTTGGTTTTATTAGCTTAGTCGAGTGTTTTAGTCCATTTTGGTGTAATTTGGTTTAGTTTCGATGATTCGATGCTTTTATGGGTAGTTTCGTTGTTTTTGATGTATTTCAGGATTAACGGAGCTAATTTGGAGATTTTACGGAGTCACGAAGCTATGCCGAGGCCCACGAATATCAAATCATGTGTTCGAGACGAACTTGAGTGAAAATGAAGCAAAACGTTGATGAAATACTTGACAAATATGACACCTGTTCATTATTATACTCATAACTTTTGATATACAAATGATAACGGAGTGATTCAAATTGCATTGGAAAGTAGATTTGAAGACCTTTCCAATGATATATTACACGCCTCAAACGGAGCTCCGGATATGAAGTTATGACTGATTTAAGATGAGTGATACGCGCAGCAGAGCAGGCACGTCCGTGCCCAGGAATCAGGCACGTCCGTGCCTGGAAGACAGACTATGCAGCGTTTTTATTTTAGAGAGGCACGTCCGTGCCTCCCTGATACGCAATGCGCCCAGTTTAGATCGAATATTTATCTTTTCTAGCTTATATTTATATCTTTTGAGGGCTTTGTTAGGGGTCATTCATTAATTCATCAAGCCATATTTTATTTTATTCTCTTATTAAGAACTAGTTCTCCATTATTATTTTCTAAGTTTTTGTAATTCAAGATTCAAGATTCAAGCTTTCTACTTTCAATTTTATTCAAGATTTGGTATTTATTTTTCATCCTTTGTTATTCAATTATGTTTTCATTATTTATTATTGTTTTTGTTTTTTTAATCATGTGTGAGTAGATTCTTTAATTCAAGATCTAGTGTAGCCCAATTATTATTGATGCATGAATTAAATCTTTAAATTCTTTAACAACTTTAACAATTGAATTGCTAAATTGATTGTGATTATGCCAATGCTAGGTTAGACGTAACTATAGTATTGCGATTATTCCATTGTTTTTATCACAGCGAGAGTTGGGTATAAACGGATTTGAGTAAATCAATTTAGGGTTTGATTCATAACACGAGAGTAGTTATGTTTGATAATTGGGAAGTGAGAGTAACGTGTTTAATGTCTTTAATATGCATGATACCATGAGAATAGGATTGATTGTATGTTAGGGAAGCCATTGATACTCGAGAGAGATCCTTGGTATTCATTAGGGTTTACTTTTTCCCCGTTCATTTGAAATCGTATGTTAAGGGTAGAATTACAATTGCATCGATAATAATTGTGGTGAAACTAGATCTTGGATGTTTTAATTATTTGATTTCTTCATATTCTTTAGTTTATTTTCGAATTTTTCATACTTAGTTCCTTAGATAATTGATTTTAATTGATTCTTGCTTAGTAGAAATTCGAGTCTATTTAATTATTTTTGAACCTTAGTCTCTTGGGATCCGACCCTTACTTGCCAGTCTACATTAGTATTGGTCTGTTAGGTTATTTTTGATAGGTACGCGACACGCCTACCAAATTTTGGCGCCGTTGCCGGGGACTAACGGTTTCATTAGATTAATTGTGATTCATTTTTGCGAGGCTTATTTCGTTGCTTCGGCTATTTTCTCTTGTGTTTTTGATACTCTTTCTCTAGTTTTCTTGTTGCATGCCCACACGAAGCTCAGGTTCAGAAGATCTAGCACCTTTTGATTCTGAAATCGAAGCAACTGCAAGAAGACGGGCAGGTAGAAGAAGAAGGAGAAATCAAGCCAATAGAAACATGGTAGACCAACCAACGAAATCCCTTTTGGAGTACGGTATTCCTGATACGACTACCAGAGTCCTTTCAAGCATCATAAGACCACCAGTCACGGCTCAACATTTCGAGCTCAAGCCGCAATTCATACAGTTCATCTCCAATGATTCATTTGCAGGGCTACCACACGATTGCCCCGTAAGCCATATAGATAGCTTTTTGGAGAAATGTGACACTATGAAGTTGAATGGTGTTACAGATGATGCAATCAGACTACGCCTTTTTCCCTTCTCACTTCGAGACAGGGCAAAGGAGTGGTTAAGAGATGAAGGTACTGGCTCGTTCGATACATGGGACAAGTTAGTGAAAGCCTTTCTAGTGAAGTTTTTAGGGAATGAGAAGACTGCAAGATTGAGGAATGAGCTACAAACTTTTAAGCAGTCAGATGATGAGTCTCTCTATGAGGCTTGGAGGAGATTTAAAAGACTACAGAGACAATGCCCTCACCATGGCATTCCGGATTGGATTTTGATGCAAACCTTTTACAATGGCATGACTCATGAGTTCCGTATTTATATAGATGCCGCATCAGGAGGTTCTCTCTTGACAAAGAACCCCACTGAAGCTAGGGAGCTCATAGAGAAGATGGCGGCCAATGATAACTATCATCCTGGAGGCCGAAACACTGTGAAAAAGGGAGGTAAATTTGATGTTGATGCTTTAACTATGCTAACTAGTTCTGTTCAAGCACTAACAAGCAGGTTTGATAAGTTCCAAGCAGGAACTTCTAACACCCCACAGGAGTTGTGTCAGTTATGTCATGTGCAGGGTCATGTTGCTCCAGTTTGCCCACAGATCTCTCAGAATACGGAAGAGATGTCAATCGAGCAAGCCAATGCTTTCTACTCCTCTAACCCAAAGAGGCCCTATGACCCTTATTCCAACACCTACAATGAAGGATGGAGAACTTTTCCTACAAAAATTCCCAAGCGCAACAAAACCCTCCACCACCACCTCAACCCAATACCTACAACCAACCACCACCAGGCTTCCAACAGAAACCACCCAATGCCCAACAACCTATGCAACCACAACCTCAGAAATCAAGCCTAGAGGTGACCTTAGAGAGCTTCATAACTGCAACAACAGTGCCATACAACACCAAAATAGCTCTATCCAACAGTTGCAGGCCCAGAGTAAGCTTATGGAGAATCAGATAAGCCAATTGGCCAACCAATTCAACCAAGCTTTAAAGACTCCAGGAACCTTCCCGGGCCAGACAGAACAACCTCAAAGAGCCCAAATGAATTTTGTAGCCCTGAGGAGTGGAAGGCAGTTGGACGATCCTCCTACCATGGAGCCATCAAGGGGGGTCAATGAAGAAGCGGAGGCAAGTGAGAAGGAAGTAGAAGATGCTAGGGTTGAGGAGGCATCAAAGGAAGCACCACTAAAGCCACTTGCTCCATATGTGCCCAAGATTCCTTTTCCTCAAAGGTTAGCACAAGCTAAACTTGAGAAAAAGTTCAATAAGTTCCTCGATATTCTTAAAAAGCTTCATATTAATATTCCATTCCTAGATGCCATATCTGAGATGCCTTCTTATGCAAAATTTTTAAAAGATATGTTATCTAACAAGAGGAAATTAGAAGAGAATACTACTGTTGCTTTGAATGCAGAGTGTAGTGCTATTTTGCAGAACACTCTCCCTAAGAAATTAGGAGATCCAGGTAGCTATTCAATTCCAGTGAAGCTTGGAAATATTGAGATCAATAGGGCACTATGCGATCTAGGTGCAAGTGTGAGCCTTATGCTGCTATCCATATGCAAGAAGCTACAGATGGGTGAGCTCAAACCCACACGAATATCTCTACAACTTGCAGACAGGTCAGTGAAGTTTCCTTTGGGTGTACTTGAGGATGTACCCCTCAGAGTAGGTAAGTTTTTCATTCCATGTGATTTTGTTGTGATGGAGATGGAAGAAGATATGAATGTTCCGATCATACTTGGTAGACCTTTCCTAGCTACTGCAGGTGCAATCATAGACATGAAGAAAGGTAAGATCACTTTTGAAGTAGGTGATGAAAAGTTGGAATACTCACTTTTGAATGTCATGGGTGCTCCCTCTACGGGAGACACTATTTATCAGATAAGCCAACTTTCGCAACAGGTGAACCGCCTATCGACTCTTCAAGATCAAGCGAAGGTTCAGAAAGAACAATGCAATGCTATCTTCCTGAGAAGAGATGATCTATTTCCGAAGCAAATTGTTGAGAAGGTGTGCATCAAGGAGCCTAGAAAGGACGTAAAGAGCAAGGATGTTCAAGGCTCCAAATATGTAGCTCCACCGGCCAATGATGAACCGATGCCCTTCTCGCAACGGTTGTCAAAAGCCGTGCTTGATGGGCATAATTCTACTTTCGATGGTGGTACCTGTTTGAGAATCGATGCTACTAACCCCCCGTTTGATAGGTATGTGTTTGACAGGAATTTCGTGAAAGGAAAGGATAAAGTTCCACCCGATGGCATGTTTGGCTATATGAAGGTGAATTCGGTTATAAGGCACCACAATTTCCCATCCTTGCCCAACCGGGTGCTTCTATAAAAATCCAGGTAAGGTGGCGTTTAGTGTGACCACATCCCTAGCAGTCATGTGCGCCTCTGTTGGATTATTGATGGAGGGCCATTTATATGCCTCCTCATCCTCTTAGGGGGGCATCCGGTTCCATGGTAGACTCTAAAGAGTCTGATTGTTGGACGGTCTCTTCACCGCCTGCACCCTCGGACTCTTCCATGATATCATCACTGGGCGTGCTAGGTACACCCGGATGGTCGTAATGTACAATGTCATCCAGAGCTTCGGCTGAGCCGTCTGACTGGTATTCGGGGTCTACAGCCGTTCGTCTCGTCCGAGCCATTCTGTCCTGCACATGAACAGAGACAGTCGGATTCGCAGAAGAGTAAGGGTGGTCCAAACACCCCCAAACGGCATCCCTAGTCCTAGACTCAACAGTATCCGGTGACCGGCTAACAACTGTCCTAGGCCATGCCGTGTGTGTGTTGGGTGAATCCATTATTCTTTACAAGCTATACAACCGGAAAAACTCAAAAAAGTTGCAAGGGGTAGAGACGGTACCTTGAAGATGCTTTGAGTGTGGAGAAAGTATGCTATCCGGATCAACAGCCGGAAATCTCTATGTTGCTTGCAAGATACCCAGATGGTTGCCCGGATATGCCCTCTTCAAGAACAATTGAAAATTGTTGAACAACCCAACCGTTCCTTTGAAGTGTTTCTTGATGATACCCCAGACGGTTGGCCGGTTGTGGGTGAATTGAAAGCAAAGGGAACCAGTCCAAAGACCCCCAGACGGTCTGTATTGAAAGATAGGGGGATGACAAAAGACCCTCAGGTGGTATTAGCAAGTTTTGAATGAAGAGCACTCATACGGTGACCGGTTGAGTGAGGAAAAGGAAGACAGTTGCGCAAGAACTACCAGCCGGTATCAAAGCTCTCTCTCAGAATTTTCTCAACAAAAATTTGCAAAGTGTGAAAATGAGAGGAAGGGGTCTCTACTTATGGACAACCCCAGAAGGCGAATTCAAAATTCGAATTCAAAAAAAAAAAAAAAGAGAGAGAGAAGGAGACGAAACGTCACCTTCTCAGAGCATGACACCTGTGAGGGGCAAATGTTTAGGGTAAAAATACCCTGCTCACGTGGCCAAATCACGTGCTGACACGTGTCAGCATCAGATCCTCTGGCGACACGTGGCACTCTAACCTATGAAAGGGAAACTAATCCCTCTCACTATAAATAGAGGAAAATCCTCATTTATTGCACATTAATAAATATACACACAAAACCCGAGCAATATTAATTGCAGAATTCTCTCGGAATCCAAGAGAAAAACCTTTACATTCCACACTTTTATACATTCGGACACGTTCTAACTTGATCGTCGGAGGCGGAACTCCACCCAACCGGAGTTTCCGTGGTTTTGCAGGTACAGACGATCGACGCGCATTCTTGGAATTGTAACTCTCCCGAGGGACTCCAAAAACCCCGAAACAGGATTGATTTGTTAAAATTACTTATTGGAAATTTATTATAAAATTACAGAGTATTTTATGTAGAAAGTTACTTAATTATAATAGAAGATGATGAGGTAGATTTTTTTTTTTTTTTTGCTCTTTTTTATGTTATATTGTCGTATAAGCCGAAAGGGTATTAAGGCCTTTTGGTGGACACCACAACCTCCTCCCTTGGCTTATATAATAGAGATGTATAGAATAATATTGTTGAAATTTAGACTTATTATTAGGTTCAATAATAGTGTAGTGATTCTTCTTTTCCGTACATAATTGGTTTTTTTTTTTTTTTTTTTTTTTTTTTTTTTTTTTTTTGTTTTAAAAAAATCCATTAATATTCTTCTTTGCAAATTACATTTAAATTTCATTAATATTCTCAAATTTATAACCAATTATCAAACGTGATGTAAAAGTACAAAGTACAAACTTAGACTACAAAATTGCTTAATATAGTAGCCAAAGTAATAAAACTAATGATTCCAAATTTTCAACTTTGAGCACATCCATATTTTTTCTTTAACTTAATGGTGGTTTTGAAATTCTTTGCTAATTGCAACTTGCAATATTAGCGACATTTGAAAGACTAGAGTTTAAAATTACAACACAAATTATTAAGTTTAGGGCCATGAATAATTATTACTTATATTGTCAATTATTTCAGCTATTATAATTTTGCATTTGGAATAGAATTAAAAAAAAAATAGGACAACAAGTACAGATTATTAGAATTGCACATGTCCTTATCAATCATTAAGATTCCTCCAACTAAGCATGTTAAACAGATACTACTACCCCACGTTAGCTTAGTGATCTTGTGGCTATGTATGTATACTTCATCTCTATTAACTTTTGTTTTGTAAATTTCACTCATATACTTCTAATAATTCAATCTACTCTTTCTACTCTCTCCGTTAACTATTATCTGCAACAAAAGTATAATTTGCGGTTGCCAACGCAAAATTTAAAGGGCAAAAATTAGAGAAAGTTAAGTAACTTGTGGCATGTAATTAAGGTAGAGAGAGAATGTAATTAAGTGGCGAATACCAGCTAACACCGCTTTCACCAACACCACCGCGGCCTTCACCACCACCACTACCAACACCGCCTTCCCTCCTTTTTCCGGAAGCAACCTCCCTAACCTAAAAACCCAGAAATCTAACCTTCCCCTCCACCACCAGCCCTAACCACCTCCAACCCAGACCACCCCTCCACCCAGACCCACCTCTAACAGAGACCACCCCACCACCCAGACCACCTCTAACCCAGACCACCCCACCACCTAGACCCACCTCTAACTCAGAACACCCCACCACCCACGCCACCAAGACCCAACCCTAACTTAGACCACCCCACCACCCATGTACCCAGACCCACCCACCACCGTAGAAAACCCCTTAATCCTAACCCACCCACCACCCCACCCACCCCCTATACCCACCCACCACCGTAGAAACCCAGAAAATTAGACGAAGAACAGCAACTCAGAAAATCGAAATCAATACCCATAAAATCGAAATCAAAACCTTGAAAATCAAAACCCAGAAAATCAAAATCAAAACCCAAAAATACGAAATCAAAACTTAGAAAATCAAAACTCAGAAAATCGAAATCAAAATCCAGAAAATCGAAACTCAGAAAATCAAAAAAAATCCAGAAATTTCGAACATAAATCACCCAAAAAAAACGAAAAACGATGATTACTCTTAAGCATGTTTGTCATCTACTATTCCTGAACAACAAACTGATTCAGGATCCAAAATCGATGATCATTTTCTTCTTCTTCTTTCTACTTTAGGTTTCCACTTTCAAATTGCCATTTCCAGTGAAGTTGTAATCAATGGCGTTTTGGTGGCCATTGTTAGTGCTTCTGTTTGCTTACGCCATTTGCAGATTTCTCTTGATGCTTATTCCTCCTAATGTACCTTCTATCGGCGTTGAAGGAGGAGAGAGAATGGTGGTGGGAGGGTTGGTGGTTGTGAAGGAGGAGAGAGAATGGTGGTGGGAGGGGCGGTGATCGTGACTGTGAAGGAGGAGAGAGAATGGTGGTGGGAGGGGCGATATGATGGTCGTGACTGTGAAGGAGGAGAGAGAATGGTGGTGGGAGGGGCGGTGGTCGTGACTGTGAAGGTGAAAGAGATGAAGAGAGTGAAGGTGATGAAGAGAGGTTGAAGAAAGAGATGAATGGGTGGTGGGTAGACTAGGAGATGAGTAAATGGGGTGGGTAGAATTAGGTTAATGATTTTAGATTAGATTAAAAAGGTTATTGTGATTAAAATAAAATAAGGGTAAAATTAAGAAAATCAAAATTTTTAAGTAAGGGTAAATATGTAATTTCTAGGGTTTTTGTTTACTAAAAATAGAAAGAAAACAGAGAGTTGCACATAACCCTGATCATCCCGAAATGGCAAAAGTTGCAGATAATATTTAACGAAGGGAGTATAATATTTACAGAATCTTTTAATATAATGGAGATTATCAAAGTAGAAATATTAATGGAGGGAGTTAGAATTTTAATAATTAAAAATACCCTTTATATAATGATCACTTAAACACATAAAAGGATGACGTCATTTTAAAACCATAACTCCACAACATGTAAGGGTTTATTATGTATGGATGTACAATACGATTATTTTAAATTGAATCTATAAAATGTGGTTTGTAAACACCAAAATAGGATAAATGGTTGCTAGTAAATTAGTAGATCCTAATCAAAAATAAACATTCCTTCTCTTTTATTTTGTATATTATTTTAAGTTTTTCTCTTTTTTTTTTTAATTGGATATTTTAAGTTTTTCTTACTTAAAAGTCGTTACGGATAAAAAAAATATATATATATATAGCAATTCAAGAAAGATTACTAATTCCATTGAAAAAAAAAAAATCACGCCGTGATAAATATAATTATACACGGGGATTCCCTAGTAAACACATTACAAAATAGGAGTATAAAAAATGAAAAAGACCCTGAGCTTTCCAATTGATGGTGAAGCCATTGGGGATGGCAAATAACCATACTCCTATATACTAAGAAAAAAAAATTGTAGTACTACACATAATTCTTTTTTTTTTTTAATTTAATAAATTGGCTTCTCCATAGCATTATCCAAAATAACATATTATCTACATGGACACAAATGCCAAGGTGAATGGGCCAATAAAAGGAAGTGGGCCCAAATGGGTATGAATAAGAGAACCCAACTTGAGGCCCAATAGATTGGAGTCAGGAAGTCATATTGCAGGCTCCAGTTTTGGACTTATCTAACATAGACCACATGACCTGGACATCCTCGTATGTGCATGCCATCACCTCTCCATGTAGGGCCATCACTGTATTTTCATTTTCTGTTCATTCAATCATTTGCCAAGAAAAATAATTAGATTCATATTCCATTTTTATAAAATAATAATATAATAATACTTCATAATTTATAATTATAGTAAAAATTAAGCATGATTAATCACAAATTAATTTAATGACAAATCAAGAGTAAATTATTTTTCTATTGGTTGGATAAGGTTAGAAATTATTGTAAATCAATATAGATACTTTGTGGTTGATCCTAATTTCATTGATATGTCAAGATTAATACTCCCTGTGTTTCTTAAAAACTGTGATATTTTATACAGTCTTTACAAGATTGTCTTGTTTCCAATTTCGTTAGTTATGTCGGCACAATTTCTTTTTACTTTATTTACTACCCGCTATACCATAGAAAATACATTCACCTACCCTTTCAATAGAACTCATAATAAAATGAATTTTTTTAAAAATCGAGCACTTTTAACAACATGAGGGGAATTAATTACTAATCCAATCAAATAACTAATCTATCCTAACAAAAATATAATCCTAGATACTAGCTCAATTATATAATGAAATTTCATATTACACGAAAGGACTGATCTAACCATCTATACAGTATATTCAAATTTAGTTATCACATCACTAGTTCAAATTATACCACCGTGGTAACAAATTGTCAAGCCGAGGCAATCAACATACATAAGAAACTAAAAAAAAGAAAGAGAAAAAAGATGTAGTACCTTGCTTGGATTTCTTATCCTTAGGAGGTTGATAGTTAAGAAAGGTGCAAGCTTTTTTGAAAGGAGAAGTGATTGTTTTAACCCAAGATGCTGCCATATTCTCTTTTTTCTTTTTCTTTTTGTGTGAATAATATATAAGAACGAATTTATATTATGCTTTTTCTTTGCTGACAATATAGATAAAGAGATGATGTTTTGACGATTTTTATTTTTTAGCAATACGGACTGACCTCTCATCAGTTCTTCAAGATGGGTCTTATATATACCAAGATATGTAATAGCCCCACCTCTCACATTTATTTAAAAATTCCAAAATTAATTAAAATAAATTTTGTTAAAAAATAAAATATAATTATAAAAAAAGTGAAAAAAATAGTAGTAGAAAGAAAGATAAGGGTGTGGAAAAAGGAAGGCAAGATCCGTGAGATGAGCCAAAGAGGGAGGGTGAGAAGAAAGAGGGAATATGACATGATTTTATATTTTATAATATTTATATTATCATCAATTAAAATAATTAAATTATTTTGTAAAAAATGAAATTAATAAAATTGGGGGGGACTAACTATTAAAACAAGTTCTGAAGCAAGCACATGCGGCACGCTCTCTACATTACTCAACACGTGAACCAACTTTACTTTATTTCGGAATGTGACGCCTAACCTCCTCTTCTTCCCTTAATTTTATTGTGTATAATCTCTTTCATTGGACTTTGATTTGATTTCATTTTAGGTTGCCCATCATATTTCTATTTACTCCTTTATCTTGGTTGAGTTCTTCAAAGCCTTTTTTGCAATGTTTTGTGTGATTATTTTTACTTTGAACAAGAAGATTTAAATCATGCTATGGGTAATCTTGGACTTTGGAGAAGGAGAGTGGCATGACCGGGGATTTTATCTATTGGGTTTTGACTGTGTTACTACCTTCGTTTTTTTATTAATTTCAACAAAGGAGTATTATTCGTGAAACATACAAAATTCCTTTGTTGTAAATAATAAGAAACGGATGTAGTATTTTAACTCGGGTTATTAATATATTATTTAGCTCCGGATAAGTTTATTTATCTCATTGTTAGTTAAGAAATTAAAGACGATTAATTTTAATCTTGATCATATAAATATTCTTATAGGTTTGATTGGGTCAATTTTAGATAATGCCAAGACCTAATTTTATTGGTTACAATTTGGGTTTGAGTTAAATAATTTTGAAATAGGTAAATAAGGTTAGTTAATAAAATTAAAACGGTTATTAGGTTAGTTTGTTACATACAAAGTCATTTTGGGAAATGATTTAGACATAATAAAAGTTGTTTTGTCACTCATTCTATAAGAGAATAAATTTTTGGTACTCTACTAGTAAGGAACTTCTAAAATCAATTGGAAAATTGTAATCTAATAATCCCACCTTTAGTCGGTCTTCCATAAACAATCCCACCTTTTGAAATTTCAGAAACAATCCCACCTTTAACATGGATCTTCCATTAACGATCCTTTTGACCTATTACCGGTTAAACCGGTCAAACTTTTTTTATTTTTTTAATTCATCTCCTCCCACCTCCCTCCCTGTTTACCACCTGAGCCACCCAAACCACTACCTCCTCAACTCCTCACTCCTTACCAACCACCAGTCACCCAGCACCAGGCACAACCCTCACAAAACCCCACCAGTAATCCCTTACCAGTTACCACCCACGCACTCCTCCACCTGCAACCCTCTTACACCCACGCACTCCTCCACCAGCAACCCCCTAATAACACCCACGCATTCCTCCACCAACCATGAATTCTTTCGCCGCGGCAAGTTCAATCCACCATCCCAACCATTTCCCCTGGCTGCAGCCCCACCCTGCCCTCACCTTAGCTGAAACCCGACCCCATTTGAAACCCTAACCCCCACATGAACTGAACATCATCACCCAAAACCATATTTCGCTTGTGAAATTGTACGGTATGAATGAAATTGAATCAATACAACTGCCATGATTGAGCTTAATTAAACCATTGATGAAAGATGTTGATGATGCGTGGTGATGATGAAGTGCACTACCAAGAAGAAACACGTGTGGTGATGATGATGCGTGGTGATGATTGAATCAATCACTCGCCCATTAGGTTTGTCGGGGAAGAGATGATGCCTGAGTTGGGTTGCCGGGGAATTGAAGGAATGCGGCTGCTACAGTGATGTGGAGGGGCGATGATGACGCCTGAGTTTGGTTGCCGGGAAGGGATGCGGCAGTGGTTTTGTTTTTTTTTTCATTTTTATGGAAAAAATAGAATAAACCTATTAAACATCGACACGTGTCATAAAACCTAAGAAAACCGGTTACCAAAACGATTTAATCGGTCAGGGATCGTTAATGGAAGATCCATGTTAAAGGTGGGATTATTTCTGGAATTTCAAAAGGTGGGATTGTTTATGGAAGACCGACTAAAGGTGGGATTATTAGATTACATTTACCCAAATCAATTTTGATAGTGCCCATATTCTTGGTACATTGGATATTTGTCAAAGAGGTTAGGTAACAATGTATGATACAAGTAGATGTTAGTCGGTGTCAATTTATGTGATTGAGACAATTCAATCAGGTGTAGTTGGGACGGGTTTAATTTAGGTTAAATAATTTAGATTTCAACAAGTAGATGTTAGTGCGGTGTCAATTTGTGTGACTGAGGCAGGTTCAATCAGGTCAAGTCATCATACTAAGTTATTGTAGATTTGTAGTCATACAATGAAATCTAAATCGGATTGGTTTTTAACACCTCACTACTTATTCATACTTTAGGCCATTTATTCTTACTTATTTACTAGTTTATGTTTGTAAGTATGCATGGGTCTAATAATAATAATGAAGCATTCATATGGTTATTTATTTTTCTCAACTTATGATTATTAAAATATCATAACATAAACAAATAATGACCGGTTAAACTTAACTACTAGTATATGTTCTGATTTCATAGTTTATGATAGCTTCATAGTAATTTACTTATAAAATAGCTACTTCAAACTTTACGTTCAAACTATAGTGAAAAATCATCAAGCTAAGATTGACTACGATGTAGCATAACTAAAAAGACAATCAAACTATCATTGACTTTTACACAAAAAATAAAATAATAAAAAAAAAACAATTATTCCTTAGTTTTGGGATGTGCTTGACTTTTTTCATATCACATTGTTTGCTTTTTGGTGCTGTAAACTTGTTGCCAACGATTGTTATGCGCTTATACCTATGCAATTAGCAATAAGTCAATTTATGTTTCCTTTCATATCAATATATATGATGCATGTATAATTTGTTTTTTTTTTTTTAACTTCTCAATGACCTTAAATTTGTTCTCAATTATATTAGCCGTTGTTTGTTTGGGTGATTGAAACAAAATGCAACAGATTGCAAACCAAACTCTTTGTTATAGCAATTTAATTTAGTTTGGGTCTTTTTTGTTTTTTTTTTTTTTTAATATGAATTTTATTCAATCTGTGTTTTGGTTTAGTTTCCGAAATATAAAGTAAAAATCAAGATAAAAGTTCAAAATCTATTTGACGCTAAAATGAAGAAAATCTATAATTATGATTATGTGACATTACACCTGATTAATGATACAGAAGACTACTATAACAAGAACACCAAGGTTTTTTGTTTTCTAAAATATATCAATAAAAGTCAAATATAAAGTTTTTCTTAGAAAAGGAAAGGACAATTAATACTCACAAGAGTCACAACGATTGGATTATATTTTGATTCTTAACAATTTCAAATACCTAAGAAACTCAAAAGTTAATACGAAGAGTTAGAGTATCAATAATATCCCATTAACATCAAACATGAGTAAAATCTAAAGTGCCAAAAATACCCGTATTGTACTATCTAAAATTCTAGATATTTACTACACAATAATGTCACTATACCCTAACTAACAATAGTGACATTTAGTTTTTTCAAAATGCTACGTTGTTCATTTGTTAGTCATTCATTTTCAATAAAAATCGATGATGTTAGTGAATTTGTCGTAAATGTTAGCTGAATTGCAAAAAATAAAATATCAACAAACAATTTGCTATTTTTTCTTTGTTAGTTTATGATTTCTTGTGCGAAACCAAAATATAACGGTTGATGATTTGAGGGGTGACAAATATTAACTGTCAATCTGTCATTACAAAATGTCAACTTTCTTCCGAGAAAATTGGTGAAGAAAGAATGTGAAAAGAAACTCCTGGAATTTATCATTGTTTTCAAATAAAGGGAGCATGTACAACATCCAACTGGAGCTAGAATAATGCACACGGAATGAACGGTCCAAGAAGTTGGGTTAATCAATAATCGCATATTCGCATCCGACCTAGAGCTTATAGTTCGGGTTAACGAGCCGTGTTCATTTGTATTTTCACCTTGTCAATTAAGTGTTGTTTACATGGCATACGTTTTGTTTCTGGAAACAGAATTCTCCCAAGCGTTTCAGGGTATTTCGGGTATATCAAGATGTCCTAAAGTCTGTGTCTAATAATTGTCCAAAAGTCTGAAAGCTCCGCTTTGCAAAGGTATGTCTGAGAGCTCCGACTTGATGTCTGAGGACTCGGTTTGCAAAATAGAGAAGGTTAGCTGCCCCGAGGGTGTGACCAGGGAAAACCCCTCTGATGTTTAAGTCAGCAAATTGCACTTTCAGAGAGAAAAAGTAGAGAGAATACTATCTAGAGAGAGAAAGTAGAGAGAGAAGCAGAGAGAATTAGAAAAAGTTACCATCAGTAATGATTGGAGAGCTATTTATAATTGTACTTTCAGGTGGCCAAGCTGTACTTAGTTGGACAGATTAGGGGCAAATCCGCACTTTGTAATGATTAATGATGGGCTGGATCATAGAGGGATATTTTCGTCATTTTAGATCACGGAGCTTAGGACATGGACTAGACCCAAACACGTTTAAAAAAAAAAATCTAAAAAGTACCAATTTTCTAATTTTTGAATTCATTTGATAAATATGACAAGTGTTACTTATAACGGATGCAAGAATTTTTTATTTTTTTATTTTTTATTTTTTTTTAAAAAAAAAAAGAACAACAAATAAGAACACATATTTTTGTGGTCACGATGAGTCAGCTACTTTCACAGTACAATCAGATATGAGTATAGTTATGAATTGAAGATAGTATAATTTACACTAGTGGCTAGGTTAAACCCTAAGACCCTATTCATTTGACCTAAATTTAATTATGTGAAGTAAAATAATGAATTGAGCTGAGCTAAATTAAACAGAAAATAAGTTCAAAAGAACAAGGCCTACTCACAAAACATAAACCAAACAAGTCAAAAACAGGCCCAAAAAAAAATGTAGTCCACATAATAGTTATCACGTGATAGTCGTTCGAAGAGGTCTAACTAATTTAAGGCATATTCTAATAGTAAGTGAAGAAGTCAGAAGAGTAGACATTAGTTTAAGAATACATCATAATACCCCCTTTAAAGAGTACAGAAGAGTAGACATTATTAGTTTAAGAATACAACATCACTCTCCCTTTATCTCTGAATAAAAGCTTAAACATTGGCCCCATTGTCCAAATTAAAATCAAGTTTCTTAATCATTTTTTACCAATTAAGGTAGCTAGACAAATAATGAGCACATTATTTTGAGACAGAGGGAGTATTAATAATCTTGCTTGTAAGTGTACACTCCATGTTTGTTGCATACAAGCTGATTCTTCAACTTTCACTTCATCAAAATTTAAGTAAGTAAAAGTTTTGCAAGTAGATTTTTAATTGTTAGAGGATATGCAAGTAGAATAAATGGTAGGGAACAATTACCAAAATAGGAATGTAGAGTTTTGTGAGAAAACCTAAAATGTCAAATGGTGGTAATCTTAAAAAATTGAAGGTAGTAAGTATATGTAGTAGAAAAGATTCTAAATAGTATACAGGATTTTATTAATTGTTGTTTTTATGACATAGTGTGGGGTTCATGCAAGTTTAATAATTTAATCAGTGAACAAGAAAGTGATTTAAAATTCTACATATGCTGTGTCGCTATCAAATCATCAACGATGGAGCTTAATTCTAAAAATAATCTTTGTGCTTTCAACCTTCTTTGGTAATTACATTGATATTTGTTGGTGATCGAAAATCTGATATGTGTATTCCGGAAAATATCTAACTTTAGTAATATCTGAATGTCCAAGATATTGTAAAAGATATAAATAAATTATATACTACCTATATAGTCCTATATACTTCCTCCGTTTTTATTTACTTATAACACACCCCTTTGACACGTATTTTAAGGAAGATATTAGACTAGGTAAATGGATAAATTAATTCACAAAATTTCATGCACCACCGATAAAAAAAGGGATAATTTGCTAAGGTTTAAATTTCATAGATTAATTCATTCGTTTACCAAATCTAATCACTTCCTCAAAAAGCGTGATAAAAGGTGTGTTGCAAGTATAAAAAACAAAGGAAGTAATAAATTCTTCTTTCGCTCCTTACGTCCTTCTCACTTTTTTTTTTGTCAAAGTAAGGCCTCGTTCTTTTGGACTAAAATTTGATGAACAGAACTGAAATTTGCTGAACTGAACTGAAACGACTTAAATAATAATAATAATAATAATAATAATAATAATAATAATAATAATAATAAAATAAAAACCTAAAGTGAACTAAAATTTGTTAAACTGAACTGAACTGCACTAAAGTGAAATGAAAAGGTATGCAAAGAAGTCCAAAAGAACAAGGCCTAAGTTTGTAAAATATTTTTCAATTTAATCTTTTTTTTTGGAAAATAATACTTGTATGAAATATGCTTTTAATCTGATTTCGGGTATTGGAGTAGCGAGCGATAGCTTGCAAGGTAAGTTGAAGCGAGCTTGCGACGAAAATGGAGCTATAGCGCCTAAGCGAGTGAGCTATAGCTCACGAAGATCATTAGGTGCAGCTAGGTTGAGCTCGAGCTCGGTCATGCACGACTTAATAGACGCGCGCAACAGGCAAGCGGGAGTTGTGCGCGGAGGGTCAGCGCATGCAACTCTGAAAGTGGCTCGCGGTTTGAGGTGGTCAACGTGTTTAATTTGTCAGTTGCCTATTTTCCGGACAGCTATATGTAAATCACATTAGGGTTTATTCTTGCTATGATCATTAATTAATTAAGTGTTGTTCAGAAATATGAGAGTTTTTTCTATATTTTTCATCTATGAATTTTGAGAGAGATAACATTAGAAAATCGAGAGACAATCATTCTGTTTTCAGTGATTGGTCTCAAATATGTTCTGATGTATTCTTTTTTCCCCAAGATCAATAAAACTATTACTCTCGTCTGCCCGTGGACGTTGCCAACGTATTGTTGGTGAACCACGTAAATTTGTGTATGTGTTTTCTTGTTATTTTACGTTCAATATTTGTTCTTTCTTGCATCATTTATAATAATACTATACAATTCTAAGGATTGCATATAAAGATTTTAAAAAGAAAATATAAAGTGAAATAAAATAATAATTACACCGATCAATACATTATTTTATATCACGCCTTTTACAGATTAATCTTAATTTTAAAAAGATATTAAGTGCTTATTATTTAGTTGTAGTCCTAAGAACTTTTGTTGATGCATGTTGGCTTGAAATACGAATACTACATAGGTATTCGTGTATGCAATACTAAGCATTCCACTTGAAAGGAAGGTCCAATGCTAAATTTTCCACTTTAAAGGAACGGTGGGTGAGATTTGAAATGTGACCTTAGCATTTTGTCATATTAGCTGACTCTAATCATATCAACTCAACCAAAAACTAAAACAAATGGTTTAAGCATATGGATGATTTATATAAAATAAAATGATTTGTGATTTGAAAGAGTAGATAGATGATTGTTTTATTTGTGTTCTCTATTATTTCAAGTTGCATTGTTTTATTTGAGATCCACAAGAGTATATATAAAAGATGATTGATTTACTTTTATTATTTGAATGGATATAAGCCTACAATTGAATTATATATACAACCATTGTAAAATCTATTCATGTTATATTGTACGGTGAATTTGATGATGTTTAGAGCCATATACGCATGCATGAATAATGAAGTGCATGCAGGATTCAAAGAAGCGAGCTTTTGAGCCTGTTGGGAAAGAATCAAGACACAAATTCAACAAGATGAGCAATTGTATTTTCTTTTAACACGTCTCATTTAGCTTATCCCAAGATTAATCAAGCACTTAAGATACATTTATAACATCCTATATTATTTAATTTTGCACCAACTCAAGTAGTTGTGACAAGTAGGAAGGTTACTTCTGATAATTGGTAGTTAGTACACTTACGGTAACATCATAATATGTACGGAGTACAACTTATAAGGGCTAATATTTATACCTATCTCTCTAATTTCTACTAGTGGCCGACTCAAAATAATAATAATAATAATTTTCGAAACAACAGTAAATTATGTTTAATAATTAATAGCTTTAGAGAAGGTAATCATACCAAATCAATTTTATGTTATCTCTCTTCAATGATTATGAGCAAAGAGTGGGGCAGAGATTAGCACTGTTGGTCTGTTCCCTCTTACATTGGTCATTTTATAATCCAACAACAGCCTTATTTTTATTCAAAATTGGTGTGATATGCAATAATATCAAACTCTATTTTTAAAAAGTAAAAATTAATTTATTAAATTTATTTGTAACAAAAAAAAAAGAAGGAAAAAAAAAATACCAAACCTCTCACGTACACTCACATGTACGAGTCTCCTTTCGTACGCGGTCACCTTCAAATAATGTATGTTTGATAACCACATGATTTTCTTCCTAACGGTCGGTTTTCATTTAATATTAATTGTCATTTTTCTATTCAAATCTAGAGATGGATTCCATGTGCTTTTTTAATTCTCATTTTTCTCTGTTTACGACATCATGGATTCAATTCATGGCTATTTGCTTGTGCTAGCTACTTGTAAATGTATGACTATTTTGCAATGGCCTACGTGTTGCTATTGCAAATGGTACGGTTTGACTACTCTTATGCGGTCGATTGATCGATGTGACAATTTATCTCTTATTATCGTCTTACTATATGATTGTTAAACAATAATGCTCTCAAAATTATTATGCATATTTTTGGTTTAAGAAGACATACAACTTAAGAAGTACTTCGTATTAATTAAAGAATCATGTAAAATCATTAACGTTCATGCATTTTTTTTATTTTTTATTTTTTTTTTAGTTTTTTTGAAAAATTCGGTATGGACAATGATTTTCCCGCCTAACTCACTCATCTAATTATTTCAAGATTATACAGATAATATATTAGGTTGGTATTGTTGTTTCGGTCATGTTGTACTTTTAACCTAAAGCTTTAATTTGCTCAAAAACAATAAAATTAAATTTGACAAAGCAATTGACTACCGATGAAGAAGCTCGATTTTCTTATTTCAAACATTCAATAGTGTTTGTAGTTGGTACTCAATGTCCATTTAAGGTATAGTACTAATCAAAATTTATACGGAGAATATATTATGGAGTACATTAATTGAATGTATGACACATAATTACACAAAGAAGAGCTACAATTTAATAGAGGTAATATTGTTATTATTACAAAAGAGACAATATATTGGGTAACAATAAAGTCAGCCATTTTATTATGATTGTTACAGTAACAAGTAAGTCAGTAGCCACATGAGAAGATCATATCGACAATAGTGGAATGTCAATTGATCGAAGAGATGAGTAGTTTGTTGCGATCTGCATGCTACTGTAATAATCATGCATGCCCATAATATCATCAATTCTACTCTACTTACCCCCATCTCACTTTCATATTTGTTTCACATGATTAATTGATTATATGTCGATACTATTAATAATACTACATACGTAGTCAATTTTTGTTACATTTTATATAAATTATTTATGTACTAAGTTATTAATTTGATCCTAATTGATTTTTCTTAGTGGTTGGATGGATAGTATGGTAGTGGCCTTTTAGTTATATAGTTTGTTGGTGGAGACGGCTTGATGGTGGCTTGCAGGTGGTGCCGTGGTTGTGCTTGTCCATCGATGACTTGAGGTCGTAATTAAGTTTTTTTTTTTTTTTTTTTTTCCAACAACAGCAATAATTAAGTTTTGAAGGACAAGTACGTATAGGTTTGAATGCCCTATAGAGCACGTATAGACATCATGTTTCGGTCGAGAACATAGAGTTAAAACTCTTAAAAGATCAAAGCAATTACTTGCTTTTGGAAAGGAAATCATGGTGTTTATGGATTTTGGGGATTTGGTGACTTGTTGTCGATCTCTCGGCTATTACCTAGCTAGCCCGTTTTCATGGGCACTAGGCAGAGCATGCCTCAACTGAAAACTCTACAATAGTCGTTTGAAAAATGACTACCATAATTTTTAATATTGGACGACTGTGATTTAATGATTTTTAATTTTTTTTTAATGCTAAAATCAGTTACAATTCATTTTCCTTATTTTAGGAATTTAATTTAAATTTTTGAAAACTAATTATTCTATTTTTTGAATTTTTTGAATTTTTTTTTCAAATAAAATTATGTAATTCAGTTTTAATTATTAAAAAAATAAAAATCAGAAAAATAAATTAAAATTTTTATCGGGAAATAATTGAATATAATTAATTAAAATTTAAATTCGGATATGTTAATTATATCATTGATATATAATTTTTAAATATCTAAATATAATTTAAATCAACGTGTTTTGTGTGCGGCTGACCACACTATGTGCCCGCTTTTAAATCAATTTTTTTTTCCTAATTTCTTTACATAAATATTTCAGTTATTCCACCATATAATTATGAGTAATCCCTATAACACTGAACGAATAACCACTGTAATATTAACCGAATAACCCCTATAGCACTGACCGAGTAACCCCTATAACACTGATGAAGTAACCCCTGTAACACTAATCGAGTATCCTCTATCACACTAACAAAGTAACCTCCAGCGGCCGGCTAGCTACATATAAAAGTTGGTGAATTTCAATATATATCAATGATATAATTAACATATCCAAATTTAAATTAATATTAAAACAAAAATTAATTGGGGGGGGGGGGAGGAGATCTAGGTGATTTTTCAGGGTGGGAAAGGGAGGCGGGTGGTTTTGGAGGTGGGGGGAGAGATTTGAGGTGATTTTGTGGCATAATTAACCAAACTCCATTCATCTTGTAGTCATTAAGGGTATCTAGTGCATTTGTGTGAAAACTTAGGGGTATGTAATATATTTAGATTAGTCCAATGGTATACGGTAAATAAAGCTAAAACTCATAATTATATGGTGGAATAACCGAAATATTTATGTAAAGAAATTAGGAAAAAAAAAAATTTGAGCTTGAACTGTTTGGATTTGGATTAGAGTGATATGACCACCAAAAATCAAGGTGTTGGATGAGCCAGAGATTGCGCCGAAATCCCTTAATCTATTCTGAACCAAATTGTGCTCCACCCTTACTTATCATTAATCAACGTTAATTATTGTTTGATAAAACCGTGTCTATATATTCTCAAATAGATCTCTTAAAACACATTTAAAGGGTGGGTCTTGTTGCAAACATGTTAAAACACATGGAATATTTTTTTCATTAATTTTGGTGGAAAAATAGTCAAGTCCGGTATAACAAAGTATAGATATACAGTAAACAACCTCAATTAATCCGATTACTTTTCCAAACTAGTAATAGAAAAGGATGATAATTAGGATACCACCTAATAACAAATACAGAATTTACTCCGTAATATAAGGAATCCTTCCCCGCTCGCCTTCTAAGGAATCCTTCCCCGCTCCCTTTTCCTTACACGATCACACCTCATTATCTCATTTAGCACCACTTACCCTACTATAATCCATTATCCCAATCCACAAATACTCCATTAGTTACTCCTTTGAATCAACAAAGTACAAGTACTATTTTAGGGTACAACATTCAAAAAAACAAAAAGTTAGCACCCTTAAAAAAAATGCATGAGACATATTTTTCTTTAGATACGGTTGAGGACTCGGTGGGCTACATATTTCAAGCCAACCTCCTAAAACACCGCCTAAGTTGAATGCCGCCTAAATATATAGTGGTTGACTAACTACTGACACGTATTTGACTTCAATTCATGTCATCGCTCAATTGTTTAGTCTTCATGCATGTATTAAACAATTAGATAGTGTACATGATACAACAATCTAATTGTATGTATGAACACAAGAAGATTATTATTTAAAAATTAAGTCATAGTTTATATATCAAGATTTAAATATATAGCACACTGATTTTTGTGCAATTTTTTGGTTTTAATGGTAAAACAATTAAGTTGTTGTACTAATTGTACCACATTAGTTGTGCCGTGTTACATTACATAGTTTCCGGTTTTAGCTCAGTTCTCTCTATTGGGGGACATTATTTTTTTTTTTGTATTAATTTATTTTTTAGGTAAGGAGAAGACGTCTAGTCGATTGAAATCTCGCACAATTCAATTATTTCAGGTTAACAGGCAAGGCTCTTTAAAGTTCGAATTGAGGAATACTATAAGTTAGAAAATGTCCACCCTCAAAGTGTCTCTAGTTGAAATTGATTCTACAAAGTTAAGATTGCGAGAACCCTTCTCCGTTTCTTTGTATTGAACTGAGTTGAATTGAACTAAAATTAAATAATGTACTGATGTAAGTTGAATTAAACTAAATTAAACTTGAATTAAGTAAAAAAAAATCCCTAATACTACTTGATTGATTAAGGAGTATTAATTTATTTATATGAAAAAATTATGTTATCTCTTTAAAACGGCATCTTTAAGCCTAACATGGTCTTAGAAAAAAAAAAAACCTTTTATCTTTGATTGGGTGATTTTTGGGAAACATGAGACTGATATTTTGCTGACATAGTAAGGAATGATAACTAATTATAGTCAATGGTACATTTTCTTAAACTAACAAAACAAAATACTCCGTAATGAGTTTTTTATAAATTTTTGGGGAAATTAAAAGGTAAGCAATGGGACCACTTAGGATTTTAGAAGGTAAGGGGAGATTGGTAATTTTACTAGACTCAAGTGCTCTTCATGAGATTCGATTTATGTACCTACACTTTGCTACATAGTACATAGGTACATCCGAGACAAAGTTTATGCTTATTTAGAAGATGTATTTAGTGAAACTATATGAAAAAATAGGGAAAAAAAAATTAGTGTGTTAAACTAAATCACTTATTAGGGACATTTTATTAGCAGAATTTACACATTGGTAAAACTATTAATAATTCGCATTAGCAATCAAATAACATTTTAATTAGGAGATCATAAGTTTTGTTTGGTCACCAATTACTTTGTATGATTATCTTGATGTAATATGAAGGGGAACAAGGACTTACGTTAAATTTAATATTACAATGTTAGATGTGTTAGAAGGAAGAAAAAAAAAAAAAAAAGGGGGGGGGGGGGGAATTTTGTATTGGGTGTGGGAGAGCATAATTAATTAAGAATCTAACTTTTTAATGAGAAAAGATTTAAAAATAAGTGTAAAATTAACCTAAGAAAAAGAAAGTGTGAAACTAACATTGAAGAGCCGGAGTGTCAGAAAAGAACGTACTTATCCAACACGTGTAAATATTACAGTATAATATTCAAAATTATAATCGGTACACTGTTCATATTGCACCAATAGATAAACTTAATTAATAGATATGTTGTTCTAAATTAGAGTATCTGATAGTGGGAG
Source organism: Chenopodium berlandieri (assembly GCA_034703905.1). Classification (NCBI taxonomy): domain Eukaryota; kingdom Viridiplantae; phylum Streptophyta; class Magnoliopsida; order Caryophyllales; family Amaranthaceae; genus Chenopodium; species Chenopodium berlandieri. Next base: position 23,455,317 of record CM068281.1, read on the forward strand.
TAGTATAGTCACTGGTACAGAGATTATGTCTATATGACCGTAACAATGGCTCTTGCATAGAAACATAGAAAAATCTTCTAACAATATTCCAAAAACAATAAGAATTTAGTTATAATTATTATTGTGTGGTCAAGGAGAGACTACACCAATACAATATAATGAAAACATGAAACCTAACTTAAAATATGAAACTTTGAGCATATTTTAAAGGTTCTAGAGAAAATGAGAAGTTTGTAATTGTCCCAATTGCAAATTTTGGGAAATGAATCAATTTTATTTTCAATCACTTTGGATTTTTTTATTTTTTTTTTTTCTGCATCACCTATATATTTTGTTGATTGATTAACACATACATACATTAATCACAAGTACATTTGTTATATATAGAGTTCCTAAGTACTTAACTCTTTTATCAGTATACTATTTGTGAAACTTTCACAAGTACATTTGTTATACATCGACCTAATTTAACCTTTTTAGACTCTTTTATCAATAATCAATATGCCATTTAAAAAACATAAGAAAAAAAAGTCTATCAATAATTCAATATACTGTGTAAAACTTTGCTTCTTTTCAATTAGATTCCAAGATTTATATTGAAGGTGGAACCACTTAAAAAGTGGGAAGACTAGTTTGGAACCCTTCGGCCTTTGATAACAATCCTCTTAGAAAGATAAAACACATGTAACCACCAAAAGTGTCCACAAAAAGGATATTGGAATAGGTATTTTGGCTAATTGTGTATAGATGATAGGTCTGCATCTGATGCAGGCCCATAATATTTCAAAAGTGTTAATTGAAGATGATATTTTACAGGGAAAAGCTCAGTGTCCATGGAAAATTCAGTTGTTGATGGAAGGCCTCAAGGAGTTGCTTCAAAATTTCACCTTTATTGATTCCCACCACATTTATAGAGAGAGTAATAGAATAGCAGAATATATGTTGCATATTTGGTTATTTAATGCAAGCTCATCACTAAGACATCAATCCGTTTATAGATAGTAAATTTTATTTTATTAAATATATATGATGCACATTTGAGTTGTTTTTGGGTACCAATTTGGCCAAGGTATATTTTAGGAATTGAATTTTTCGAGTCGGATACGGTTGGATTGAGCCAGTTTGAGTCTAGTATTTCTTAGCTGTGGGAAATAGATAATTATTTATCCGCATATGTTGTTGATTTAGATCAATTTTGACTGGGATTAAATTCCAAATTCGATTCATCAAATTTGGAAAAGCAACTTTCTGGGCCATGTCTAATTTATGTTTAGCACCCTTTTACTTAAATGTCTCTTTATGGCTATCCCTTGGGCTGGGCCCCAGGACATTGGTTTCATGGTATCTTAGGCCATTTAATTTGCCGATTAATGTACGGTTATGCCAACTATACAAGGCATAACCGTATAAGTTAATGTGTATTATGGACTATCAAATAGACAAATACGAGAGCACCTAAAAAAAAAAAAGAGATAAATACGAAGTATGAAGTACGAAGTATATCTGTAGTATGACCTAACTATAGCGGTCAACTACAAGGGCCACAACACACATTTGTTTAGCTATAATTGAAAGATGGCATTCAACACCTAGGATTATATTTTTTAGAGTCCGATATACTTAAGTGCTTGTTTGGTTGGAGGATATTTCTCTTGAAAATGGAAATTCCTATGCAATAGCTAAACAATGTTGTGTTTGGTTGGAAATTTCCTAGGAAATAAAATTTTCAAGGGGAATGTAAATTCCCACAGCATGGGAAATAACTCACCAAGCCCCCCTTAGGTGAGTGAATTCCTACAATGCATAGGAAGTTATTTCCTAGAAAATACTAATTCCCATGATGTCAACCAAACACTTTTATGCAATTAGTAAGGGAAAAAACTTCCCATGACATATGATTTCATGTGGGAATTTATTTCCCATGTTGAACCAAACAAGCACTAGTGTATTAATTTAAAGCATGTATACACGTAGTGCAAATACCCAAAAAAAATTTAGAATATGTGATTGGATTTTTTGATTCATCTTAGAAAAAATTACTTATCTTTGATCGGTTAAAAGATGTTAAAAGAGGGTTTCTAAAGATTTTTGGTAAAAGAATTATAGAGAGTGAACTTGGATCTAACTAATATGACTATTCACTTGTCTAGGATCAGAATCTTATATAATATAGGAAAAGAACTGGACATCCAAGTTCCAATGGTTGAAGTCCAATTACCATAAAGCTTTAACATTGATGTTAATGAAAAGACATTTAAGGATTTGATTTCTTGCAAGATTTATAGCAAAACACTACAAAAAAGAGACCAACAATTATTAGATTCTTGCATTGCATACCAATGAACCAGATTGGTTTAGCATATACCTTCCAAAAACTTGGCATTCTTTCTTGACATTGTGACAACATCTTTTTTCAATGTTTCTTCATCAAAACTTGCCCAAATGAAGGAATATTAGCTCATGTCCACTCTCCGAGCCTATCATCTATCTTATGAGCTTTGTCCGATCGGATAATTACGATGATCTATTATCTTCATGATTGATTTTTTGGGTCTTTTTTAATCGATTTGAAATTGAATACTAAATGAGTGATTTTAATTTGGAAAATGATTTATACAGCTCTTAGTGCTGCAAATAAGAAGCTAAAAGTAAAAATATTATGGATAGATAAAGTATAACTTTAATTATAGTGTGTATTGACACACATTCTTAAATTTATACATACTAATTTAGAATATGTAGCCCTTAGTGTATATACATTACCCTTTTCAGGTTTTTATTTATTTTTTTTGTTTTTTTTTTTTTTAAAAAAAAAATAAATAAAAAACCTTCTAAATATTTAAAGATTGTCAAGTCATTAAATAATCATGATTGTTAGATAATCAAAATTCAACTTAAATTTCAGACGAAATATTGTATCATACTATCATGATCTTCAATTATTCAATTTAAAGTGAAGGATTGATAGGGATTTCTAATATGAAAGATAATAAATGTAACCTATAAAGAAGTCCCCAACATTAAATGAATAAATATGCTTATATGCTCTTATAAGTCTTATCTTTAGGTTTATCATAACAATTTGCATAATTTTACAGCAAATGTATCTGGACCAATCAACTTGAATAACACCTCCATCAAATTTCCAAATACTATTAATGGAGGACAATTGATTGATAGGTTGGTAACATCTACTTTGGAAAATTGAAATGTTTAGACATTACATAAGACTATATTACAATAATAAACATCACTTTCACATTCATGAGGACAAAAATAACGCCCAAAACTTTGATAAATATATGGCCTTTTCCATGCTTTCGTAGTATACAAAAGGCAAGTATACATTTGCCAAAGCCCTACCGTCATAACTCATAACCATTGATATAAAATAGTCAACTTTTGAGGCACCCACCGGTCCACGGTGCCCTACTCTTGCTAGCTAGGCACAAACTTAATAGATCAAACACTATCTGATTCCATTGGGTAGATGTAGTAATCTCCTTTTCGCTTAAGTTCAACTCATCGTTAATGTAATATTCTCTAGGTTTTTTTAATCCTTTACCCGATCCAATGTTTATAGTTTTATTTCTTGAAACCTATCGTAAGAAAAGCTTAGTGTAAGGCGTGGCTCAATTTTATTTTATTTTTTTATTTTGTGGTGGACTGCTTGTACATATTTTAGAAGCTTTCGGAAAAATCAAGCAAGTTAGTATTTATTCATGATTTCTCTAGAATTACCTACTTAAGCATTCTAGAGAATTCTTGACATTGGAAGCAGTTAGATATATGATTCGTGAATATTCTATAATCTTTGGATAAAAAGTGATGAAGGGAATTCATTCTGGAATATTCAAGCCATTTCTATAAACCTCTATCTGCAACTATAAATATCATTGGCATTCAATCAAGGTATAAACATACAAGAGGTCATACCTATACACAAGCCTTCCTACCTATCTACCATCCCTGTAAACTATCTAACTTTGCTGGGTGCTCGTTGTTTGTGGCATTATTTATTTATTTATTTTTTTTTCCTATATTGAAGATTTTTCCCACGTAAAATACTGTGTCTCCATCTTTCTTTAACTATTTATCTTGCCTTAGTACTTTCCTATTTCACCAATCCTAATAGTTAGATATCATCAAATAGTTATAATGGTGGACCGATAGTTCTAAAAAAAAAGTTAGTAGAAGAAATAAGCTAAATGATGACCAACTTTTTGTTTTTTTTTTTAATAATAATAGAATTACGCTATTAATATTTAATTTCACATTAACTATCACTCACTAATTGTCTTTAGCGTTTGGAGAAACACATATTATGTAAATTTACATGAATTGGCTTCAAGACTTGTGATTTATTCCTCTGACAAATTTTCGAATTTAACTTGTGCAAAATCATGATGATATGTTGTTATCAAATGGAGAGGTATTTAGTTTTCACCATTTCCATATTTTGAAGTGTAATTACAAATAAATATCTCATAAAGTAAATCTTGTTAGAATGGGTAAATCTTGTTAGAATATCATGCATAGCAAGAGACCTTGTTTTTCTGGATCTAATTAATAGTTCAGTAATATAAATTAGTTTTAATTCAATTCAAATTTAAACATTGCAATAGATTAGAGACTAAGTCATAGATTTATTAGGGGTTTATAGTAGATAATTTTTTACTTGTTGCTAGGTTTCAATTGAATTTGGGATTGGACCAGGGTCAAATTTTGCTTACAATCACTTGTGGTTGTGGTCTAATCACTTATGGTTGTGGTCTAACGTGTTTTAGGGTATGCTCCTGAGTAATATATGTTGTATTTATCTACAAAAATTCATGAACATACGAGTAATTTCGATAAAATTGCTAATAAAGGCTCAAATATTAAACAAAGTAAGCACGAAAATAAATACATTTAGCTCAAAACAGCTTACACAAACACGATAATAAAACGAGTTGAACAACTATTATAACACCTCAATTATGATAGAAAAATAATAATGATTACCACTACAACTAAAGACGATTAACTAGTTAATACATAGAAGATGTATACAAATTAAGCTAATTAAGGATGCTAAAAAAAATTAATATACACAAGTATTCTAGGCTTAAATATGCTTGATGAGTAGGTCGAAGGAAATTGAAATCCATGCTTGGGGCAAGGCCTCTATCTCTTAGATGAGGCAATTGAACCTACCTAGTGCAACAAATTTCCCGGACAACTTAAATTGATGCATTCATAACCTTTTCTTTCTTACTCAGGCTTATGGCCTATCGATAGAAAGCTTTTAAACTTAGCTTTCATTTTTCAAGTAGAATCACCTTAAAAATATTTGTAACGATGAACATATCACTATCAAAAGTTGAACCACCCACTCATGATCAAATCTCATAATTTCACCCTTGCTTACGCGTTCATGTCCGACCATAAAAATGTAATCTCAAGACACAAATGTCACCCTTATTAACCTAAGCCACATAGCACAGTAGATTAGAATAACACTTTTAAGTTATAGTTTAACAAAGCAACATGTATAAATCATGTCAAATTTCCGTATTCACTCCGTTGCTTCATATATATGTTTCCATGTCATCACTTAGGTATTGTTAAGTTGGCTAAATTTTTTATGGGCATTTAAAATTCCCATAAATTTTATTTTCAACTTCTTGTTTGGTTGAAACAAAAAATGAAAATTGGGGCAATTACATTTCAAGGGAATTTTGGCTTCCCACAAAACTTGGGAATTTACTTACCTTACTTTCCCTTGGTACGTTAAAATTCCTATGAAAATTTACTTCTTCTATTATTAACCAAAATTTTTTGTTGAATTCCCATGTTTTTGATGATGGAATTTTATTCCTACAAATTGAAATTTTATAGGAATTTGCCTTCGCTAATGAACCAAATGACCCCTTATATTCGAATTTGTTATATATGTGAATTTCTTTATCACTAAGGCCTTGTTTAGTTCACCTTATTTTTACTTATTTCAGAAAAAATAAGTTCAGATCAGATCAGATCAGAAAAAATAAGTTCAGATTAGATCAGATCAGGAAAAATAAGTCCAGATCAGATCAGATTAGAAAAAATAAGTTCAGATCAGATCAGATCAGAAAAAATAAGTTTAGATCAAATTATTATTATTATTATTATTATTATTATTATTATTATTGATTTATGATGTATCGGATTTGATTTTATCGTTTGTTTGAACTAGCAACATTGTCTATGTTATTAAATAGCACAAACAATAAACGACAATAATTAAAATTTCATTATAAGCTCCAAATCATAAACGTTTACAAATATAATTTTCATTACAAGAAGTTCCAAATTTCCTTCGCTATATTAAGTTGTACTTCTTTCATTACAGCTTTACGATTCTCGTAAAACAAATCATAATCTGCTCTTGGTTCGATTTCTATACCACTATCAATGGGTATATCCAACTCATGTAATCGAATAAAATTGTGAAGTGTGAATGTAGCAACCATGATTGCCAATTGATGTTTAGTGTCCATTTGTGGCATCATTGTCAATATTTTCCATCGACCTTTTAATTGTCCAAAACATCTCTCCATCGATCAAGTGGGTCACCCATTTCATATAGAGGAGCCTAACGCGAACATGGGTCGGAAGTAGAGCTGTCAATTCGGGTAAACATGTCGGGTAAGTGTGGGTCGGATTAATTCGGGTCGGATCATTTCGGGTTGTCTACATTAATGCACATGCAACTACAAAGTAGTAGTATTCGTAAATAGTAATTACTAAATTTGAATAAAGAATGCACATGCATCCAAAAAGTAGTGGTATTCATAAATTTTCATAGGTTTTTTTGAGACGTAAATTATAATACATTTGATAATAGAGAATTTTTTTGAAAATATTTGAATAAGCTTAAATAGGAAAATAACTCATAGAATTAGGGAAAGAAAAAAAAATATGACGTAATCCTAGATTGCTAGTTAATTTCGGGTCAATAACAAGTCGGGTTGATTTCATGTCGGGTTAATGATAGATCGGGTTGAATTCGGGTCGGGCTAGTAATAGGTCGGGTTAAATTCGGGTCGGGTTCGTAATAGGTCAGGTTAAATTCGGGTCGAGTTAAGAATAGGTCGGGTTGAATTCAAGTCGGGTTAAATTCGGGTTTTGACGGGTTAAAACGGGTCAATGTGTCATTCCACAGAACCATACACGTATGAATAAAAAAAGGTTCAATAGAGGAACAAATGAATAAAAAAACACTTAAACGCCCTAAACAAGTTAAATATAAAAGCTTAAATAAAAAAAGGAAAATGAAATCTAATAATCACACCTTTGCTCCATCTTCCAGAAACAATCTCACCTTTTTAAATTATTAACAATAATGATATTATTATTATTTAATAATAATAATATAACTATAATATAATAGTAATAATAATAATATAATATAATAATAATATAATACAATACAATATAATATAATATAATATAATATAATAATAAAAATAATATAATAATAATAATATAATATCATATAATAATAATAATAATAATAATAATAATAATAATGATAATAATAATAATAACAATAATAATTAAACATTAATATTGATTAACATTAAAAGTAGAATATTGAAATAATTAAAATAAGGTCAAATCAGAAAAAATAAGTTCAGATCAGATCACATCAAAAAAAATAAGTTCATATCAGATCAGATCAGAAAAAATAAGTTCAGATCAGATCAGATCAGAAAAAATAAGTTCAGATCAGATCAGATCAGCTAAAATCAGGTGAACTAAACAGCCTCTAAGCTAGCTAATCTAATATATATAAATAAAGTAGGTATTTTTCGAGAGCATTCGGTGCATCACATAAGCAAAGGTATGTTTTACCTAAACAAAAGTGACGAATGAGATTTAAGAATTTTGCCACGTAAGTAAATACAATGAATAGTGATTTATTAGGATTTAATTTATTTTAAAAACTAAAAATTATCTTTTAGAAAAAATTGTCTTTAGATATAGGATTTATATATCTACCATTATAAGATAAATTTTGATAGTATTTATGATAAGAAATAAAAATCATTCATTAATTATAATTAAATTATCAATATTAATTGACGCATCATACGACACCAATAAAATTTCGTATCAATATAAAACCAAATCAAGCGCATTTTGTGTTAGTTTTATTAGGTCATCAATGGCTAGGTAATTCTTAGCTTAATTTTTCAAATCCATGTTTAAGTGTATATTTGTGATTATTGCTTACATTGTGTTTATTTGGGATACTTAATGATTATATGTTTATGTTTTGTTTACTGAATTTTGTTTTTACATGCAGATCTAATTTAATCATAAAATCAAAGTACGAGTTTCTCGCCTGATGTTCCTATTGGATGAGGAGGTATTATATCTTTATAAACCGTTTACATTTATTAAATTTTTCAAAAAAACCTTTTTAGTTTTTATTAATTAATTTTATGATTAAATATAGTGATTTATTTTATAACACTATAAAGATTAATTTTGTATAAATTTTATTTTTAATAACATGTTCTATTTATCCACTTTTATTAGATGGAAGAAATATGAGTGCGAACAAAGTTGGTGATTCTATCGAAATGGGAGATAAATAGTATACATGTTTTGTTCATATGTTTATCTATATTCTTTTTTAATGTTCTTATCAAAATATTTATTAGGGGAATAAATTACATAATATAATAAATTACATAAAATTTATTATGTATAAAAAATTATATAAAATTATCCTTAACAAAAACAATAGCAAATTAATCAAAAATATTATGAGTATGATCTAATTACAAAAATTATATTTTGTGTGATTTTATGTATAAAAAACCGTGAGATATTAGGATTTAAATTATTACAAAAATAAAAATTATCTTATAAAATTAATTAATGGTTCAAATATCCAATTAATAAGATATTTTTTCATACAAAAATTAAAAAAAAACTTATAACGCAATAAAAAACTTTACCTTCTTTATTAGATAAATTTTTATAGTATTTATGATAAGAAATACAAATTGTTCGTTAATTATAATCAAATTAAAATTTGTGATACCTACCATTATAAATTGACACATCATACGACACAAACAAAATTTCTTGTCAACAAAAAACCCCATCAAGCGAATTTTGTGTTAATTTTTTGTCATCAATGGCCGGGTAATTTTTAGCTTAGTTTTTAAAATCCTAGGTTTAAATTAGTTTTTCTAATTATTACTTATATTGTATTAAATTGGGATACTCAATGATTATATGTTTATATTTTATTTACTAAATATGTTTTTACATGCAGATATAACACATCATACGATACAAATAAAATTTCGTATCAATACAAAAACCCATCAAACGAATTTTGTGTTAGTAATTTTGTGTTAGTTTTAGGTCATCAATGTCCGGGTAATTTTAAAAATCTTATGTTTAAATTTATATTTGTAATTATTAGTTACATTGTACTCCGTATTTATTTAGGATACTTAACGATTATTTGTTTATGTAATGGCATACGAATAGATGTTGTATACTTAATATATGGATTACTTTGGTTATTTTTGGAGATGGTGAAATAATTCCAATGCATAGATTTGATTTTTATCACAACAATTTTTCATTTATTGGTAAATATATTTATTTATTTTATATAAATGTACAAATTTAATTTATATCAATTTCAGTTTGGTTAACATTTCACGGTTCAATTTATCCATTGATGTAGTGGGTTGGTTGTGGATGAGGTTGGTGATTCTATCGAAATAAAAGATATGGTAAAACAATTAATAATGATTTAGGATTTAAATTATTAAAAATTTATCATTTCACATTAAAGACTTTATATAACGGAAAAATATCATATTTACAATTTATTTATATTTACTAAATTCATTATAACTTACAGTAAAAAAAAAAATATTAAACTTTTGTAATTTTGTTTGAAATTATTAAATACAATAAATCAAATAATTAAAAATCTTAAATAAAAAAACCATGCATCGCACGGCTTCCATCTAGTTCCTTATATTTGCATGAAAAAAAATATCTAAATAAAATCAAAGAAGATAATATTGAGTACCACAATTGTTAATCAACCAAAAACTCACTTTAAGGAAGCTTTAGTTTCATATATATCGCTAAGAACTAAAATATGAAGTATAAGTTATAAAGCATATAATAATAAAAGACTAATGAAAAGCTTACATAAAGTCTTAAAGTATTAGTCCTTATTTATGGGGCTGGAAAGTACAATTTAATTAAAAATATAGTTAGAAAGCAAGTAAAGATAATAATAGTGATTTGTAACAAAAGCACAAAGATTACGTACAATGTAGGCGTACCATGTATGTGTTCATCCAACAGCCTACAAATATCTCATACGCGGTAGACTATTAGTATTTTTTAATTGACTTTTCAAATCTTAGCTAGCTTTCTCCCTTGTTTAACATTGAATTTGAAAGCTGACTTAGCTGTTAACATATTCAATAATTATAAATTTTAATTATATACTTCGTATTTGGGGTTCAAATCTTAATAACATTATTAAAATTTGTTATTAGAAAGTATATATATGTACTTGTACTTGTGAAAACCCAATCAAATATGTAGGTTGTTAGATAAATATTATTGTGAGTATAAGTACGTGCATGTTAGAACATGATTTGAATCGATTAGCACCCTTTGATGACTATGTATGACATTATGCAAGAGTTTTGCTTACTGGTTAGCGAGATAGGGTCCAGAGAGGGAGTACCCTGCTAGTTTGAGGGTTCGTGGGTGCAACGTGGCTACTGATAGGGGGTTGGGAGCTGACGCTCCCAAAATTTTTGATAGTTATTATGTTGGATATGGTTTTCTTTTTTGGGCCTATTTTCAGTAAATATTGTTCTTTACCACCAAGTCAAATATCCTATCTTGTTCTAGAGTAGTAAGGTGTTGTCCCTATTGTTACTGTTTTCAAAGGTTTGATAATCTCGCTAACGTAACATAACAAAACAATAAATAAGTTATCCTCAAATAAGTTAAACAAGTTAGATTGCTAAAGAAACGAATAGATGGACATATGACAAAAGATGCAAATGCTTTTCATTAATCGAGAGATAAAGTCAAGGCTACAATGGTACAAGTCGTAGGAAAGATTACCTCCATATTCATACAATTGGAAGGAACGTTTTATTGCTTGGCTATTAAGACAATTCAGGGAAAACTAAGAAAGCTAAGACGAAAGTTTAAAGAAAATGAAATGGTTTTGTTGATTGATTTGCTTATACTTCTTTCCTAGACATCTTCCTCTATTTATAGGCAAATGACTTGTGGTTTTCCACCATTCATTCTCATAACCATTGGTTGGTTATAACTCTAGCTTGACGCCAATTCTCTTTAAATACTCTTAAACGCTCAAACCAGTCTTGTCTCATCTCTTGGGCTTCTTCTTTTGGGCTTTGTTATTTATCCATCTTTTCTTATCGCTGGGCCACGTCACTCTCATAGAATAACACTTTTCTAAAATTAACCTTTATTGGTCAAGTGTCAAAGTTAAAATAAGTCAAGAATTTTTTATTTTGGGTGTAACCGAGTTATTCAATTTCGTTTAAGGTTTTAGGAGTACTATATAAACTCCCTTACGATTTAACATACCATTATTGTTCTATAATTTGTAATTATCAAGATCAATAAATTTCTCCTATGTCCTCTCTCCTGTCCATGGACGTAGCTGAATCATCATTAATTAGTGAACCAAATAAAATGTGTTCTTGTTTGTTAATTTCTTTAATCTTACTTTCGTCCATTATAACAATATATTTATGCATTTTCTTTTTCTATACAGTACTTCATCTCTTAAAATTTCTTTTTTCTAAATATAGTAATGTCTTAATCTATTAAATTAATTTTTTTTAATGCTAAATTTTTATAATTTTTATATATATAAAAATAGAGAAATACGAAGTATACATTTTATGACATAGCTTGTACCGTATTAATTCAAATGGGGTAAAGGAAAAACAGAAACAGGGACTACTCTAGAATTTAAGGTGTTACATACCTTATGGAGGAGGCCAAATGACGAGGTTACGAAAAAGAGGGACACTTTTCCTTTTAGACGTGTAGTACTTTTAGATATCACCGCACTCGAACTCTTCTTGACATACAAGATACAGTACAAGTTTTACAATTTCATTTTAAGGATGTTTTTAAATAAATTTTTCTTAGGCCACCTTAAAAAAATAAATATTAAGTAAAAATAATTTTAGTTAAGTAAAAATAAGTTCAGTTCAGTAAAATTCAATAACTATATATAAGAAATATAATAGAAAATAAGTAAAAATAACTTCAATTCAGTAAAAATAAGTTCAATTCAGTAAAATTAATTTTAGTTCAGCAAAAATAATTTCAGTTTAGTAAAATTAATTTCAATTCAGTAAAAATAATTTAACTTTAGCAAAAATAATTTAAGTTCATTAAAAATAATTTCAGTTCAGCAACAATAAGGTGAAGTGAACGGGGCCTTATAATCTTTTTTATTTTTTGTTTTTCATTTTTCTTTCAATAATGGTCATTATTTTTCTTCAAATGTACAACTTGAAAAAAATAATCTTTGTCAAAACAAAAAAAAACTTCTCCATTTAATCACTCTGAGATTCTTTTGTTAATCTTTACCAATTAGCTAGTTTTAATTTAATATTTGGGTGCACTACAATGTATAACTTATTTAAGAATTTGTATGTACATATATTTGAAGTGTATAACAGTATAATTATTCTATAATAAGCGTATCAGTTTCTAAGAATTATGTAGATTGAGAAAAAAGTGTGGTTGTTATTAACCTTATGATAGAGTAGTTTCTATTATTCTACACCCGAGTGTAATTTTATAGCTTGATATGCACACAAAATAAAAGCTTTTTAGAACTTTAAGTTGGATAATATTAGTGCATGATAATAAAATGCATGTATATAGAAGTGATCATAGTAAAAATATAAAAAATGAAGTACTTATTATTAACTAAATCTACACTTATTTCATAATAAATACACAACTATAAACAATTTAACACAGGCAGTACTATCAGTAGTACTAGCTATTGACAATGGTACGTAATACACTAGAAACTAAACTAGTAGGAGTAAAATTAAGAAAATATTAAGGATTTAAGGAAGTAAAATCACCACTAAACAACTAATAAACAACAGCTCCAGGATCAACTCGGCGACTCTCATAAAACCTAGCTATAAAAGCTGAGGCACGATGATCGATCCCAGGTTCACCAACCCAGTACCCTCTATCTTCATCACTTGCATAAATTCTTCTACTATAAACTGGTTGTTCATCCCATGACTCGTCTCTTCCTCCTGAACAACATGACCTAAATATGTCGAAAAAGGATGACTTCCTTTGCCTTCCCATTACAATTTTAATTACTTCTTGGTGAAGAAATAACAAAGATCGATGAAGAAAATATTGTAGGGTTTTTGAGAAATAAAGGGTTTTTTGCTTAGTAAAAGCTTAAGATAGGGAGAAATAGGAAGGGGTATTTATATAGCAATTGTATGGACCATGTGATATGAAAAGACTTATGGTAAAAAAAAAATTAAGGGAGAATAAGTGTTTTAGTCCCTTGCTTTCTAAATTGACCCACCTAAAAAGTTGTGTTTTTTTTTTTGGTTGTAAGTTCTCTCCCTAAGTTTATGCAGGCATTTGATATTGGGTTAGAATTCTTTTGAGAAAAATATTCTTGTTAAGGGAGCTTTATTTCTTTGATGAAAGGTGGATCCTTCAACCTAACAACTTTGAAATTTGGTAGTACCATTGTGTACCATATACACTGCCTACAGTTTACTTGCATCTCTGTCGCCTAACTTTATTATTTTGTTTGATATGATGTTTATTTATTACGTATTGTACATGTGTACGTACGCGTCGATGGGTCGTGGATATATACCAACTGTGTTATTAAGTTACAATTTTGGGATGGTATTGAATTGTACGAGATTTGCGATCCTTACTTCTTTTGTAGTTTTCTTCAAAGCATCAATCAATCGATCAAAGGCTTAATTCTATAAATGGGGTCGGCTATATGAATAAAATTTGATTATTCCATGTAGTCATTCACAAAAATCTTCCTCCTCTCCATCCCTTACGAATCAATGATTCATCCTCATGCAAATCCATATACTTCATATCCTTCCTAACTCTTTCCAACCAAGTCATTTTCGATCTCCCTCTCCCTCGTTTAACCCCTCTATGGTTCCACTCTTCCACTCTTCGAACAACAATAACAAATTTTATGCTTCATATATATGTGCTTGAATTTAGTTTTACTTATCTTTTTATTTGGAACATACAAAGTACAGAGCAATTTATAAGACATCTCCGCCACCCCTATAAAAGGAAAATAAATCGGGGACAATACATATATACCATATAGTTGGACCTCGATATATGCTTTATTACTACGTATATATATTTGGATTACATCGCCTCACAGTGAGATTATAAACACGCACACAGAGAAAACTAGTTGTTAGTAAACCTGAATTATTGACAATGCACATATCGACGGACTATTGTTTTTTTTTCTTTTTTTTTTTTGCTTTCTAGTGATTGTTTTGAGCAATCGACAAAAATGAAGACTCTTGTATGTAGCTAATTATAAACAAAAACTACGTTTTAGTATGGTTGGGGTAACCTTTATTTGTTTTTCTCTTGATCATTTAGTGACAAACAGTTCAATCTACCATTAGCTTTCTCAAGTACTTTAGAATATAAGGATATTATTGGACAATATAAATATATTTATGTATTGAATGCATGTACAATGTGCATAGCTAGGGCACCAATTCAATCTCCACCAATCGAGCCAATAATTATTCTCAAATATTAGAAGTCGGTAGGTTTATATATGTAATATTGTATATTTGTCAAGTTTAGTGCCATCCGACGAAGAATCGGAGTTAGCAGCCTTTACAGCAACCATGATTTCCTTCCATTGAGCATCAGAAATCGTAGGGACGATCCCACGATCAGAATCAGAAACCATACTTTAAACCCCAAGCGGAACAATAATCATAATAAACCATGCTCTAAACGTGTTTGAGCTTTGATATATGGCTTCCGCATTTGCAAAGCACATTGAAGATATATACAACCATGGATCGAGTCAGGGTGAGCTAGTGAGTATCGCGTGCTAGCTTAGACTCGCAGCCTACTACTACGCACCCATGCCTTCTTTGTTGCATAATACATCACACCATGAGCGAGTATTTTCTCTTCTACCATACTTAGACGAGCAAGTGAGCAACATCCTCCTTCCATCACTCTACGTGTTTTTCACAACAAACAATACATTGTGGCTGATTAAATGTCCTAAATGTTATCCATGTATGCATGTAAATCGCTTGCAAATCAAAACCCATGATTCAAAGTCCATAAAAACCTTGGACACATACAATACATTTCGTTTCGTAAAACATCGTATCTCATTTAAGCTCTTTCGTTCTTTCCCATCCTAGATATAAGTTTATGGTTCTATGAGTATTCGATTCTCACTTCATATAGCTAGTATCACCTTAAAAATAATGTATAAAAATTCAACAAGTTGATGATTTTGTAGCTTATTATTGTTGTGAATTGGATACACCTATAATCCACACTAGTTTTTCTAATGCAACTATTGACTACCAACAATGGAATTGTATTCCTCAATATTATTGTGTACTTTATTTGTTTTTTTGACAATATATTCTTGTTCTTGTCTTTATCTCACAATGTTGGTTTTTGTGATCATATAATTTTGTATAGATGTCCTTCAATATCACTTATATATACTCCGTAATAGGCTATTAGCTACATAATACTCTTATTATTCTTTATGAAAAATATAATGAGAATAAGTTATGAATGCAGCTATATATCAAAGTTGCTCTTGTTATTTCAAATATGAAAGCATCTTCTAATGCTAGCTAGAAATGATTAGTATTCGATAATTTGTATACCTATGATTATATTCTCCTTGTGTATTAGGTGAAAATAGTGTAAACTAATTAAAGTGAAAGGGCAATTACGAGAAAGTATAGTGTAAGTTTGAATCACATTGACACGTATATAAGTTATTGGACATTTTATGTGAGTTTTTGAACATATCGCGCGACTTTTGAAATTTAGATGTAAGTTTTTAGACAATTCATATATATTTTTGAAAATATCTTTAAAGTTATTGGACATATTAATTTTTGAAATTTTTTATATAGGTGAGTGGACTCGCGGTGAAACGGACTTACCCATCTAATGAGTAATTATTAGCGAGGTGACAATTTTTAGTTGAGACGAACTACTACAAGAGGGGGGTGAATTATAGTGAGTTCCTAAGTTACTACTTTTCGCGGAATTATAAAACAGATTAGAATAGGAATTTGCAAAGCACACTGGAATTTTACGAGGAAACCTTCTAGGGCCTAACTGCAAGTAAAACCTCAACCCTCCCACTACAAGAAAAATACCTTTTCACAACGATTATTTTAACATTTCGTATCGATGGTAATTGCTACAAAAAAAATCCCAACGAATGGTTATTCGACAGTCGTTACCATATATAGCCTTTAATAGTGTTTTTCACTTTTGTTGGGATTGTCCTCAAGATACGGAAAACTACATTCAATTATGATGATTATTGTAGTGATTATAAACGCTACAAATGTTGAACTCATTTTCTACCAAAACAAAAAAAAAACCCTACATATGATCTATACAAGATTCGAACATGCAACTCAAGCTCTAATATTAAATGTTTATCCAATAAGCCATGATATATTTTATGTTCTCTTTGTCAAACAAAATTTTAAAATCTAATGTAAAAAAAGCTTTTTGTATCGATTTTTGGGTTTTAGTGGCGATTGTAAATGATACGCTTTTCTATAATTTTACAAATGTGAAGAAATTAAAAAAGGTGAATAAATATTATTATGTTTTTCTTATCGATTTCATATGAATTTACTATACCGATTGTATAATGATACGGATTCCTCTACTATTTCACAAATACATGTGCATATTGTAGCGAATGTACAATCGCTACGAAATAATCGTTACGAAAAGACAATTTTCTTGTAGTGTCCAAGGGATTTCAAACCAAACCAATCTATTATAATAGGGCAACACTCTTAGTTACAACCTATTACACACAGACATTCACTCACAAGTTCCAGACTGAACTTGCTACACAGTGGAACTCTATTCTACCCAACTTAAGTCCCTGACCTAAGTTCACTCGGCACTCCCAGAGTACTCAGCTTTACACTAGAAGCCTACAAACTGTATGGAATGCTAAATCACTCACCCAAATCCTAAAACAATACAAAACGCTTGACTCTAATATGTGATTGGAAAGCTACACATGAAACCCAAAACTAATATGACAAAGCTTTAAACTTGGCAAACTTACTCTTAAGGACAATTATGATATTCATGCATAAACTCTCAAATTGTATCAATAATGGTTACTCCTTTATATACAAGAAACACTTGTATGTAGCGTAGGGTTTTTAAAAAGATAAATATCAAAAACTGCCGTTTTCTAAAACCCAATATGAAATGAATCTTTTTGTGAAAATCTTTTGGAAAATCGAACAAAGATATAATTTAGAAAAAGATTATTATTTAGCAAACCAAATTTTATAAGATAAAATCTCTCAAGGATCTTTTCCATAAATTAAAACTTATCTTTTTAAACTTTTCGATTTAACTTTGCTTGCCAAGCTTTGTCACGTTTCTAATAGATCTCATGCATAATTAACCAACACATAT
This sequence comes from Chenopodium berlandieri, assembly GCA_034703905.1. Classification (NCBI taxonomy): domain Eukaryota; kingdom Viridiplantae; phylum Streptophyta; class Magnoliopsida; order Caryophyllales; family Amaranthaceae; genus Chenopodium; species Chenopodium berlandieri. Next base: position 23,473,131 of record CM068281.1, read on the forward strand.
TTACAGCAATCCTATAAAGAATAAACTTAACAAAACCTTATTAAAAGTCTTCCAAGTTAATACTGAATTGCCTCCTCAAGCTTTGCATTATGTATTGACACTTGGGCTCTTCGCAGACCAGGACTAAGTTTCCGCTGTCTTCAACTCTCCAGCTCCTTGTTGGATCTCGCAGACCAAGTTCTTATGGAACTTGCTGTCTTCAATGCAGTCCAAGCTAGTCTTCTTAGCTTGCTGTCTAGCTCCAATTAGGGAACTTCTCTCTGTGTTCCTGTTAGGAATCATTTCTAGTTCCAATGATGAACTCTTCTTCTATTCTCTTTATCTTTCCTTTATTTCTCCTTGGATTTTCATAGTTAGGTTACTCTTCTACTCCCTGAGTCAACTTCACCTGTTCTAATTCAATACTTAGAGTAATCACATTAGTTGAAGTTTGCCTTTCCATCATCATCAAAACTACTTAAGGTTCAACAACAATAAATAATGGAGTGGATTGAATTGATCGATATTGTGAATTATGTGCCCTATCTAACGAGTAGTTATTAGGCCAGGCTCAATATCACACAAATCTAAGTGTTATATTATATACTTATACTCATTTGTCACATGAAGCTAAGTTCTATACCAATTATCATAATTGCCAACTTTTATACTAATGTCACAAATAAGTGTTAAGTTTTATATCAATTTGGTTTATTGACTGGCGTTGTCTCTCACGCCAATTTGTTTATATGGTGTTACATGTGTAATTGATAATAGTGGAGATTATTAATGTAAAATTTTCATAATTCAGATGAGCAGTGATATATCAAAAGTAATTGAGACATTTTTTGTTAATTAATTCAATACAAATAGACCAATCTTAGATCTACAATAATGATGTTAATAGTGAAAGTTTGTATAAGTTCACCATCAAATAAAGTCAAATAAAACCTTTTTTTTTTTTATTTATTAAGAAAAATAGAAAGTTGATTAAATGACACCTAGCTAACTTATAGTTTTGCGGCTATAATATTTGAGCATGCATGATTATTCGTGCTCCATGCATGATGAAAATCTTGTACAATGCAAAAAACTTTATAATTAACTAAAAATTATTAATTAATTACATGTTAAATTATTTTGGAGTGTATAAAATACATTGTACTACGTAGTTAGATACTTAATAACTAAGGCTTCATAGCATGCATGCTAGCGGCTTCACACGAAAATTCCAAACCTTGCTTTCTTCTTTAAGCTAGCTAGCTGCTACTAACTTGCTTTCTCCCTTTTTCAGATTTCTCTTCAATTCAATTAATAATTAACCCTTTTTCCTGATTAAACATTAACCTTTTCCAATTAATAATTAACTTTTAAATTTCTTTAATTATTAATAATAATTGGGTTCCAACATTTTGAATGTTCAATGAAACTCTCGACTCTTCTAGGAGCAGTGCCTTCAAGCTGTATACCTTTTAGGCATCTAAAAAAGAAAAGCATAGGCAATATTTATGTAACTTTTGCACCATATAATAAAATTATATTATTACTATTATAAATTTGGGAATTCTTATAAACCAAAGTTTGGAATGGCACTTAAAATTATTGTTGTACTTCAAATCACGGAAAGGCATATCTCTCCTTTTGCCCTTTATTAGTTTTTTTTTTTTTTTTTTTACTAATTCTTTATTTATTTTTGTTATTATATTTCATAATTGTAGATATGTTTATAATGATTTGAATTTCTTATGGGATCATGAAGCCACGTCTTGAGCAATATCCCTTTTTGTTATTTACATGATTATGTTATGATTCTAAAATCAAAAGATTGTTGCTTTTTAGGCATCATAGTAGTAATAATTAGTGGCGGAGCCAGATTTATTGTTAATTAAGTGAGTTCAATTATTATGATCCGAGTTCATTCTTTTAATTGTTAAAGTAGTGGAAGATAAATTTACATAAAGAAAAATAATTTTACTCCAAGTGCTCTCGATATTCACCTTACACAAATAATTTAAGTTTAGTTAAATTAATTTTATTTCAATATAATAGATATTCATTTGGCAAAATTAAGTTAAGTGCAGTAAAAATAAATTTCAATAAAAATCGATAACTTTAGATAAAAAATATAGCGTACTGATAATTAGTATAAATAAGTTTAATCTTAAAAATAACTAGGATAAAAATAATTTAACTTCTGCAAAAATAAAATTAATTTCAATACATAAGTAAAATAATTAAGTTCAACAAATATAATTTTAACTCTGTAACTATCAAGTGAAGAGATTAGAGTCTAAGTGGGTACAAGTGAACTAAGTTGCTTCAATTTGGCCTCACAAATGGTCTTATTTACATACTTTTTCACTATATTTTTATTGAACTGAAATTATGTATATTAATTAAACTAGTTGTTTTTTATTATATTTAATTTTATTTATTGAACGTAATTTTTTAAATAATCAAAACTTATTTTACAATGGAGCAACTTTTTGTAGATTAACTAAGGCTTTTATTGTTTCAAAAAAAAAAAATAGTGCTTTATCTCATATTAGTTTACTAAATTTAATTTACTACTCCGTAAAACTTGTACATAATTATTTAAATGTATGTTTTATTGATTGTACTTTTTTTCTTAATATTTTTGTAAGCCGAACAAATTAAATATGGCGGCCCTATTCACTTCACCTAAAGAAAATAATATTCAGTAAAACTAATATCACTTCAATAAATATAAGTTCAGTTCAATAAAAATAATTTTAATTCAATAAAAATAAGTTCAAGTTAATAAAAATTGGTAACTTCAAAGAAGAAATATAATAGACAATCAGTAAAATAAGTGTAGTTCAATAAAAATAATTTTAGTTCAATAAAAAGAATCTACCTTCAGCAAAAATTAATAATTTATAATACATTGATAATTAAGTAGTGAAGTAAACGAAACCTAAATGACATTAAGTATACATTTATCAAATTAATAATTAATAATACATTAATATTTCAAATGAATGATAGTTTTCCCTCAATTCTTTGAAGTTCTATCTATTCATCACTTTGTGTCTTTCCCCTTTAAGGCTATAAGTAATATTATTTATAAATTAGTTAATGTTTTTTACCCACATTCTATGCCCTATGTATAGTACTCATATAATTAATTAACAAATCAAGTGGTACTCAAAAGTTATACTTTCATGCGCTCATCTAGCATAAAATTAAATTGTGTATCTACAATAAATGAGTACCTAGAAATTCATAAATCTGATTGGAGAGAATAATACCTAATCTTCTTATAAAATATTAAAAGGTTAGTGAAGAGGTCGAAAGTAGAATACTATGGAACCAAGATAAGCACTTGAGGCAGCATAAATTGAAGGAACTTAATTACGCGGTAAGCTTGATCTAGAATTGTTTAATAATTACTAAGATCAAGAAGACGATCTTCTACTTAGTTTCTTTCCACATTAATTTATACTTGAGTTAATTTTGTTAGATTAGTTGTAGTATGGTACCTTTATTACCATGTTCAACACTTGCCTAATTGCATTGACTGACTAGGTCAAATGAATATAACTTTGGTCAGATTTATCACATGTTAAAAGCTTTAACGATATTTCCAAGTATATATTTATTAGTTATATACCAAATTCATAGCCGCAAAGAATTTGGGAAGTAATACATAACAAATAATTTATACTATTGGATAACTTAGCATACTAAGTTTGCCTAATCATGTTTGTTAATACTACCTAATTGGTAAGCACCTACCTCCAAATTAAAGATGAATGCACGACATCTTATTTAAATGCATGTATATTGTATGTAGATTCATGTATATCTTTCATCATTAGCGGTATAAAAAAATATATATCAAGTATGTTTGGTGTAGATTGGTATCTTGGTGGATTTTTATTGTGACATGTTCGAATCCTACCTCTTTTAAAATTATGCGATACGGAAACCTCTTGTTCTCTAAGGTTTGTTCAGCTAATGTTAGATTGGACTGATTGGTATGTAATTCCATATGGGATAGGGTACGACGGTTCATCTCAATCATTCATCTTACCTAAAAAAAATTACCACCAAATTTATTAAACTTGTCAATTTTATGTAGATAATAAGAAAGTTTTCTCTTAAGAGATGTTAAATATCGATATCAATTAATTTATGAAGTAGGTCAAAATCCACATCGAAACTAGGAAAGATTAAAGGATTTTTTTTTTCCCCTCCAGAAACTACCTAATTTAATAAAACCCAGATTTTATGAGAAAATCAACTAATAAAAAAAATGTTGTACGAAACTACCTAATAAAAGGTAATATGTTGTAAGAAACTACCTAATAAGTGAAAATTTTATAGTATTCTAGATGAAAACTACAGTAGTTTTGTTGTTTTTATTTTATTTAGAAAAAAAAACAGTTTTTAAATATGTCTTCCTTGATTGAAGGAATTTATTAATTATTATATCCATATTTACAGCTTCCAAAATATCAATCTTCATAATTCTCAATAATTTAATTTGTGAAATATAGAGAGAATTTGTTTAGAGAGAGAAAATTTTACATAGAGAGAGAATTGACGGTGCGTGGTGAATTTCATCACGATTATGATCGAAATCTCATAATAATGCTCATTAGAATGATACTTTTGAAAATGAAGGTTGAATTAAGTAATTCATGACCAAATAAGAAGGTAATTTTTAGACTTTTTTATTTTAAATTTCATAATTTTGGTGTTATTGATGAAAATGATGATTTTTATGTTATTATATTTGTTTTTTTTATTATTATTGTTAACAAATTCGTTATTGAAAGTATATAATTTTCAATTAATTTTAGTTTCCACATTTTTTTTTCTTGAATTCGTGTTATTTCTAAGGTTGAAGATGATGTTCTTTATATATGATGAATGTTCTTATAAAATTAAATAGAATGGAATATGTACTTTCTAGTCTGATCAATATATGTTTATTGAGTTTGAACTATATGTTCTTTACATAACAAATTATATTCATTAATGTATGTAGATTAAAAATGTTCCTCAGATTTTAATAATACGAATTGAAGTATGTTCTTTCTACTTGAATAGTATGTTCTTATACTTTTATATAACGTTCCAATGCATGGTTTATTATCAATTTTGATACTTGATGAATCTATATATTAAATTTGAGATTTAATGTTTATTTTCAATTTTGATATTTGATGAATCAGTATATTAAATTTGAGATCAATCTGACAAAGGTTGAGGAGCGGTGTTCTTTTTAAATATTGTTAAGTTCGTTGTTATCAAACTAATAGCTCTGAAATCAATGTTGAATCTTAATTTAATTCACATGTTCTATTTAAATATTACTTATGTTCTTTTATATATTCCTTATGTTCTTCTGTTATGTCCTTTATGTTCTTTATTTTATCATTATGTAGTTCTTGTATGATTTTATTGTTTTTGTTAATCTTGTATGTGTTTTATGCAGATGTTCTTTAATTAATCCCTTATGTTCTTTGATGTATTGAGCTAAGGGACACCAAATTTCTATTTTAATGGATGTTATTTTAAAATTATTTTAGCGTCATTTTTAATTTTTATAATATTAATTTTGAATATTATTTGATAATTCTGTATTTTTTCTATATTAATTATTATTCAATCACTATGTATATTTTTGTTTTTTTTGAAATCAAGATCATGAAGGTTGATGACTATATTATTTTGGGACCTCCTCTATTGATGATTGATTTTTAGACCTAAAAGGCATCTGTGATATTAATAAAGAACATGATAATGTTATATAATGCACATTATTTATATTTACCTACCATGATCCAAGGACAAAATTCAAAAAATATTTCATAATAAACAATGAATATTATATGACTATAGAAGTACATAAAACTTAACATCAAAGAACATGGACATTTAAAATAATTTTATTTAATGATCCAAAAAAAATATCTCTATTTGATAATAATGGATATATGGAAATAATATAGCGGTAATATATGTTACAAACAAATATAAAGTACATCTTCTTTTCTGATAAATAACATTGTTAAATCATACAAAGAACATTACAACTAATACTAATATTAATAATGAACATGATTATACTATGTAATGAACATTATTTAGATTTTATTCAGCATGACAAAATTTTGAAATTGAAATTTTGAATTTTGAAAATTAAAACTTGATTTACGAACAAAATTTTTTTAGAGAGATAATTATTAAAAATTTTTACCATTAGATGCACGATAAAAAGAAATAGTAGTAGTTATCTTTTTACTTATTTAAAATCTATGCTCAAAATTATCGCGTTCTTTACATTTTAACAATGTATTCTTTTCGCTCTAATTATATGTTCTTTACATTCCATCTCAAAGATTTCAAAGCACCATGTTCTTTATGTGTAAACATGATATACTTTCCGCTTTTTTTAAACAGGTGTACCTAGCGGGTGTAGGAACCAGGCATTGCCTAATAAAAGGTAAAATATTATAAAATACTATCTCCGCCGGATTTCCACCGTTGATCCACTTCAAAACACCCCGAAACCACCGCTTTCATCCCCAAAACCAACACAATTAACCTCGTGAATTTGCCTTCATCACACTGAAACCACCTTCCAACCCCCAAACCAACACCTCTAACCCCAAATATCAACATCCCGAATCATAAACCACCCTCACCAACTCGAGATACCCTTCAACCACCCCTAAAATAACCTTACCACCTTGAAAACCAACCCCCATGGTGGTTTGAGGATGTTTTGAGGTGGGTCACCGCTGTAAAATTAGGTCAACGGTGGAAATTCGGCCAAAATACGTAGTATCTTATAACATGAAAAAACACAAAATTTAGATAGTTTCTCACAAAATTTAGGTTTTATTAGGTAAGTAGTTTCTGACAAAAATTCAAGATAAAAATAATACAGAAATATGACATGCCTGTTTCAAAAAAAAAAAAAATGATAGATTTGTTGCTACTGTTAGAAGCATAAAGGCTATAATGGTGGGACGTAAATTTTTTTAGAACTCCGACGGCCATCGTACATGGAATCATGTACTATAGTTACCAAGTTTAAGATGTTTTTGTAAGAATGAGAAAGTGAAGTCAATGATTGAAATAAAGCCAAATAAAGTTACTGTAGAAGTGTAGATTGATACTTGTATAATGGTAAAAATTTATGTTGGGAGCTAATATAAGAGGAAGTCTAGAGGAAGAATGAAGGAGAATTGTTGGGGTCATAGCTTCATAAACATTAGAAAGGGAGAGTTTATATTTATTTCATTTTTTCTTCTTATAAGTCTGGTTTGGTGACCGAAGTTTAATTTTATTGTATTTGCATGCTAACTTATAGTAGTAATTAGAAAATACATCAACAATTGTGATCATTTTAAATTTGTCTCAATGTATAATTTACATGAGTCTAGTTCAGTCAAAATTTCAATACATATGATATATATATTCTGATATAATCTTACTAAGTACTCCGTAATAAATAAACTAAAATGAAATGAAGCGGGTGTAGCCTAGGAATGTTTTGACATGTTACTCATGTCTCCTTATTCCATAATAAATTACATTTTTATCATTACTTCTGTTATTATTGTCTATCAAATAGACACATGAAAGTAATTCTTGTAGCTTCACAATGTCATGATGCAATTCTAACCCCTAGTCCCTATATATCATGCAAAATATTTAGAGAACAACGCAAAATCATGCTTTACCCTCAATCTGCCGAATATATATAGTCCTAATGATTCCCTTTGATGTGCAGCATGTATTACGTGTACCAAATTTCAATTATATAACCATTTCAATAATGGCGGATGGATATTTATTTAGGGATGCTGTAATACACTTGTATTAATTGAAGATTATGGAGTCCAATTGTTTTCAAATTTAAGTTTGTAATCTCATAGTTACAAGCCCAATAATTTGAGGTCAGATTCAAAAATTTATGCACTATCCAAAATTAATATATACATCTTCTTCAGCATAGCCATATACTATACTCCGTCTTTAATTATTTATTTGGATATTCTATAAGGAAAATATTAAGGATATAATATGGTATAATGTAAAAGTTTCATTCAAAAAAAGGTGTAAGTAAACTATACGTAATAAATCACAAAATTTAATGATTAGTGTCATGTAGACATGTAATACAACAACTAAATTAAATAAAAATGTGGCTAGTAATTTTACACCAAATATATATATATATATATATATATATATATATATATATATATATATATATATATATATATATATATATATATATATATATATATATATATATATATATATATATATATATATATATATTTATATATATTATTGTTCAATGTTCATTTCATCCTGTATTTATATCAAAAGATAAAACTATATATAACGATCATTCTTAGGAAGTAAAAGTAATGAAACAAATTGGGGTTGGTTTTTGCATCCATAATTTGAACCTCGAGCATATGAATACTCATTCATACAACATAACTTTATTTATTCATTACAAATTAAACAACAATATCAATATCTCTCAATTCTGCATGAAAGAAGCACCCCCTATTTTTCAAAAACAAAAAAGAAAGAAATCACTAGGACAAGAAGAAATAATGCAGCTTTAAGAGTTCAATAGCTTGCACATTAAACCAAAACCCAAAAGAAGAAATGATCACATGCAATAAATATATTAACCTTCTAAAAATGCCATTTAACATAATGTACTTCAATGTTGCCTTCTATTTTCTTAGGTTTGCTTAGTAGCATGAAACCTTTTAATAAAGGCTGAAGCTTTCCAATCTATGCCTGGTTCAGCCACCCATATAAAGCCACCATCATCGGTCGTTCTTGACCGTGTAATACTCATCGCCTCATCCCCGGACTCATCCGATGTAGACATGTTGTGACTCCTCCCGATCCAACGACCTCTAAAGAAGTTAAAGAAGAAAAACAAACATGAATACTTAGCCCTCCCACGCCTATTGTTGCCCATATTACTAATTATAATCACTTATTAATCATAAAATTCTCTTCTTCTCTCGTATTTATACTAAGATCGACGAGTAAGACCTCTAATACATACACAAGAAAGGAAGGAACATTTTGGGTTTTGGTCCTGGTGTCTACTAGTCTTATATAAAAGATAGGTTAAGCACTTTTTAAGGTGTAAGGACATTATTATTAAATAGTATTGGATGCCCTTAAGCTAAGTTTAAGCAGTAGAATCTTTTTTCTTGTTGACAAAGTTAATTATTAAGACCGATTATAGATGGCATAACTCAAAGGAAAGAGATAAAGATAGTCTTGTCGAGTGCTAGCCCACATGCATTTGGCCCAAATAGATCGTGGGTTTAATCTACTTGTTCTAACCCTTTATAGTTTATGACTTTATATGTACTACACTACTAATTATTCAAGTTGAGGTCAGCCGAAATTTGATCATTAGCATATATTCAATTCAACTTATTTATACTTAGTTTAAAAAAATAAGTGTATTTAAGATACATATCATATCATATTATATCACTAATAAATAAAGTCGGTCTCGCAGTCAGGTCACGATACAACGACACTTGGCAATCCAGTTTTTCGCCTAGTGTCGCGCCACGTAGGAGATAAATAGGTATTATTGTGACACATGTACGTGATAGATGCTAAGTAAGCGATTTTTGGATAAATTTTTTAATATAAAATTATTGTATACAGTTTTATTATCGATAAAATTATAATATTTCATATATACAAAATTAATCATAATTGTTAATAAATATCCTATAACTCAATTATATTTCCATCATCAAATTCGTTTTAAAAGTTCTTTAAAATAAGATCCATTTATAATACTCCCTTCGTTAAATATTATCTGCAACTTTTGCCATTTTTGTCCGATCAAGGTTATGTACAACTATCTGTTTTGTTTCCTTTTTTAGTAAAAAAAACCCTTAAAATTACTTTTTTACCCTCACTTTATATTTCTGATTTTTCTAATTGTTGCCCTTATGTTTGCTTAATCACATTAACATAATCTGATTACATTAACATAACAACTCCCTCCATTTGTTTTCAGATTCTCCTCACCTACTCACATTCAATTCCACTTCCCAACTGTCAACAATTAATGTGGCCTGGATTTCCCCTTTTGTTCATCAAAATTAAGAAGATGAACCCTAGTTCATCCTCTGCATCGTTGTGTTCGTATTCCTCTCTCCTCTTCATTCTTCTTCTTCTCCACCTTTCCTATGTAGATCTGATAATCCAAAGTCAGATCTCCGTAAAACCGAGTCCCAAAAGACCATGGTTAACCTTGACCCTTTGCGTGATGCATACATAGCCACTAACGACAAGGGCGAGGAGAATTTGATTATCTCCCTCATCTACTACTTTGAGATCGGATCTCCTTTTCGTCGCCGGTTTTACGAATTCGGTGAGGTTGGTCCTTACTGTACTTCTGAAACCTACAAAGCTTTGGGCCAAGTCCTTCAGAGCGTGGAGGAGGAGGAGAAGAGAGAGGGGCAGGGTGAGTCAAAAGGAAAAAAAACCCTCGATTTCAGTGGTATGGCTGTAGATCCGGTGTATGAAAGTGGTGAAGGAAGTTCTGTTGCAACCCACAACCCCCAAGCTAAGAGGGCAAGGCCACCAACAAAGATCCGGGCAACCAGGAAGGCGGCGGGGGTGGCCTTGAGGCGGATCCGTGGCATACCTGACGAGGACTGGGTGATTTTGTCCTCTGACGATGAGCCGGACATGGCGGCGACTTCTGCTACTCCTCCACCTAAGGTTACTGTTGGTGTCCCTCCAGTTGAGGCTGATGAAGTGAGCCGGATGAACCCTAAGGTTCAACCCTCCAAATGACAACTTGCGTAACGACTCCTAACCCTAACCCTATCATCTTTAATTTGTTAATTGAGTCCCTTTTTCTGTCATTATACATGCTGGTATGTTGGATATGTGTTCATAACTGTGTTCGTTGCCTTGATTTTTGATGGTGAATTTTTTAATTGTTGGCTACTGGTGGTTGATGCTGTTGTTTGGTTGGTTGTTGGATCTGTGTTATTCACCATTCTTTTTGGAATTAATTTTGGCCCCTATTGTTATTATGTATTCCTTACTGTTGGATTTTGGTGTATTTTGCTGGGTTGTGTATACTATGTTCATATCTCATTTGGTTGGTTTATTGTGGGTTGCTGTTGATAATTGGTGTTGGTTGAAGATTGATTGTGGTGTATTTTGGTGCCTTGGGTATACTATGTTCATACCTCATTTGCTTGGTTTATTGTGGTTTGCTGTTGATAATTGGTGTTGGTTAAAGATTGATTGTGGTGTATTTTGGTGCCTTGGGTATACTATGTTCATATCTCATTTGCTTGGTTTATTATGGTTTGCTATTGATAATTGACGTTGGTTGAAGATTGAGTATGCTGTCTTTTTGCTAGGTTGAGTATACTATGATCATATCTGAGTTGCTTGGTTTATTGTGGGTTGCTGTTGAGAACTGGTGTTGGTTGGAGATTGGTTATGCTGTCTTTTGCTTGGTTGTGTATACTATGTTAGCATCTGACTTGATTGGTTTATTGTGGGTTGCTGTTGAGAATTGGTGCTGGTTGAATAGTTGTTGTTTATCATGTTGGAAATGGTATTTTATAAGAGGAATTTGATTGATGAATGATGAGGCTAGTATGTAATATGGTTTGCAAGGGCTACATTTTCAGTCCCTATATGTGTTTTGAAAGAGGAGTCCCAATTGGTTTTCTTATGATGCACTCAAGTTGTGAGTCCCCTATCTAAGTTTTCTTAAAAATTGGGTGCTTATTTGTAATCCAAATGATGAAAGGACTCCATTGAATGTCACTTCACAGTAGAGTTTTGCTCACACAATTTCCTGGTTGAGATTGTTTCTTGTTTGAGGTACCTCTACTTTGAAGTGTTGTATTCAACAATGTGAAAACTCTATTGATGGATCACTTACCCACACATCAAAAGTCATTGTCATGTTCATTCAATTATATAGGGGGTACAAAAATACTTTCATCTGACTGCCTTTCATGCTTGCATGATACTAATATCAACAAAATACACCTAACCACCTATTCTTGCACATAAACTTAAACAACCCTAAAAAGAAAAACAGAAAAAGCTAGATGGTTGTGTGTGGCAGTCAGTGTTGTTCACTTTCCCTGATTTCAGTGGTTTTTTTGAGTCCCCTAGTCTGCATCAACCTCCATGTCTTCTAGTACACCTTGAGTACCTTGACTGGCTGGCCTAAACATGCTGTTTAGATATTCCACAGCATCCAACACAACTTCCTTCCTCACTTGCACTTGATCTGGTAGAATTCCCAGATTTTCAAGTTTTTTTTTGTTCATGTGTGGTATTTTGTACTTGTTACCACCTTGTGCCTTGAGAATTTTAATCATGCATCTTTGCAAAGTCACCCAAATGTACTTGTTCACTTGGGGCTTGAATGTGTTATAACACTCAAGCACTTTATCAACTAGCTCATCAAGGTCCTTAGGATAGGATTGATATTGCAAGGACTGCATTGACCTAAATAGCCCTAGATCCAACACATTTAGATCAGGTGACTGTGCTGGTTGGAAGACCAGTTGAATGTTGAACCCATTTGATGTGGTTGCTGCAATGAACTCTGCATCTTTAGGAACCTGGTGAGGCCTTGCATTGTCCCATTGAATGATGACATTTTGGGTAGACTTTCTGGCCATTTTGACTTAATTGCTGGAATGACTTTTGTTAATAGCATGTCCCTTATAACATCTCTGTTGACATTTTAGAGTGCCTTGGTTACTAATGTGCCTGCTGCTCAGTTTTTGCTTGATTTCTTTGCTAACTATTTGACTGTGAATGGGAATATGGCATACTTCCCATCATGTATGAGTCCCCCACTTGTGTCATACAGTGGCTTCCCTATTAAGGCCATAAACATTGCCTTTAGCTTGAATCTTCTTGACTGTTGTGCCATATAAGGGTCTTCCTCACCTGGCAGGAGATAAAATCTTCTCTTGTCAGGATTGAGGTAAAACCACTTTTCATCTATGTGTATGACTTGATCCATTGCAACAAAAGTGGGGTCCCCTTCTGCTGTGACAGGGTTAATGTGTGACAGTGCCCATTTGAGTCTAGCCACTTTGTGATCTGATGTGAGAGCAGGCTTGTTGCTGCATGTATGTGTCCTGAGCCTCCCCTTTTTCTTCAAATTGTGAAGAGTTACATGTGAAATATTCAGGGTAGCTGCATAACTTCTCTCAGTTTGCCAACTGTAGGAATTCGTTTGAAAATTCCCTTGGCTTTGGACCAGTTCTCCCATACTTTTTAGTCCTGACATCTATCATATTCCCCTGTGTCATTTGCTTTTTAATGTCAGTGAAAACTCTACTGATTGTTGACTTGTGAACTCTAAATTGGATTGATAAATGTTTCATGTGTCCCTTAGGAAACATGCCATCTTGCATTGTAACCAGCATTGCATCAACAATCTCTCTTTTCTTTTGCAAAGTTAGCTGTTTTCTACTAGCAGCTTGAGTCCCTTGCTCTGCCTCTTGTTGCATGTGCTGGTTTCCCTGACTGTGTTCTGTGCCCTGGTCCCCACTGTCTGTTTGTTGTTGTTCTTCTTGCTGGTTTTCATTTTCTGATTCATGTTGCTCAATATCCTCATCTTGCAATTCTTCTTGTTCATCATAATACATTTCTGCCATTGCTTCCACTGATAACAGTTGGTCCACATCTAAAAACAACTCTTCATCAAAATCTCCCATGTTTTCTTTTATGTATGTGTGTGTTCAGATCTAAGAAGATGAAAAGGGTTGGCTGTTGATTTTTTTTGGAAGAAGAAGCTACCCTATGTGGATATGAAGTCAGTGGAGGTTGAATGCTAATTATGGTGGAAGATGTGCAGCACTAATTGTAGTTTAGGGGATTTTTTTGTGAAGATATCAGATTAGGAAGTGCTCATATTTGTGTTTAAACAATGTCAGCTTTTGTGACAAACAATTGGATGTAAAAATTTAATGCTCTGCCACTTATGGAGGCTGGTTTTATACCCCTCATAAATGGTGTCCGGAAGCTCTTAATGCCTCTTATAAGAGGAATATTCTAAGCTTGAAATTTGGCTGAAATTTCCAATTTAATGAATTTCAAAATTTGGTGAAATTTTCGGTGAAAATATGGGAGGGAAACTACTTTCCCTCCACTTGCAGATTTCCCCCCAGAATTTACAAGTGGGGGTCCTACTTTCTCTCTCCTGTTTGTGTATAATTACTAGTAAACAATTCCTCTAATCAATGCCCTTTAACTTTTGCATTGGCAACCGTAAACTTCAGTTTGGTTGCAGATAATATTTAACGGAGGGAGTAGTATCTTTAATCACAAACTTTTATACGTAGCTAGCCAAACCGTGTCACCAACTATTGCAAGAGTTTTTCATTAGTGCTATAGGGGTTACTTGGTCAGTGCTATAGTGGTTACTCAATCAGTGTTATACATAGAGGTTACATAATCAATGTTAAAGGTTACTTAGTTAGTATTACAGGGGTTACTCGGTCATTTTTATAGGAGTTACTTTGTCCGGCCAGATGGTGAGGTTAGCCGTATACAAAGTGTATTGTTATTTAACTTATTTAAAAAACATATTAATGAATCAGTAAAACAAAGTTTAATCAATTAAAATAATTTTAGTTTGGTAAAAATACTTTCAGTTCAGTGAGAATAATTTAAGTTTAATAAAAATAATTTCAAGTCAATAATAACATAGATATCTATTTAAAAACAAAACTTAAAAAGTATGGCTAAATATCCTACATTATTAGAAAAAATTATTTGACCATATTTAACATTCAAGTAAAAATGTTATCTTAAAATTTTATCAACCATCTGGGCATCGTTCGGGCACAAAACTGGTCACTAATATATAAAGTCGGTCTCACAGCTAGATCACGAAACAGAGACACTTGGCATTCCAATTTTTCGCCAAGTGTTGCGCCACGTAAGCAAAAAATAGATATTATTATGACACATATGATGCTAAGTAAGTGATTTTTAGATTGATATTTTTAAGATAAAATTATTGTATAGAGTTTTATTATCGATAGAATTCTAATATTTCATATATACAAAATTAATCATAACTTTTAATAAATATCTTATAACTCTATTCTATTTCCATCATCAAATTGTTTTGAAAAGTTCTGCAAAATAAGATCCATTTATAATATATTTAATAACAAACTTTTATATGTAACTGGCTAAACCGTGTCATTAACTATTACAGAGTTACTTCGTTAATGCTATAGGGTTTACTTGGTTAGTGTTATATATAGCAGTTACTCAATCAGTGTTATAGATAGGGGTTACTTAGTCAGTATTAGAGGTTACTCGATCAGTTAGTATTCACTACACGAAACCAGCAAATTGGCAACGGTTCAAACCCCCCCAAAGGCAACGGTTTTGAACCGTTGAATATTTGGGGGTTGCCAAATCCAAAAAAAATTGGCAACGGTTCAAAACCGTTGCCAACTCAAGCAATTGGCAACGATTAACCGTTGCCAATTGCTTGAGTTGGCAACGGTTAACCGTTGCCAAAGCCAATGGCGCGCCTTTTTTTTTTTTTTTTTAAACATTGGCAACGGTTAACCGTTGCCAATGACCTGTATTGTTTTTTTTTTTTTGGCTGCACTAATATTCACCTGTTTTTTGTTTTTTTTTTGGCTGCAATATTAATAATAATAATAATAATAATAATTATTATTATTATTATATTAATAATAATAATAATTATTATTATTATATTAATAATAATAATTATTATTAATATTATAATAGTAATAATAATAATAATAATAATAATAATTATTATTATTATTATTATTATTATATATGATAATAGTAACAATAATTAGTAACATTAATAACAAAACATAAATAATTAATAATAACAATCGCAAGAGATGATATAAATTAGAAAAATGTTTCATGTATAATACCTAATTAATAAGCTAAGCCTAGGATTGATGAAGAGATGATATACTACAAAAATGTATGACGATATTTACAAATTAAATGTGATGTAGGTCGCCAACATCTCCCGAATTACATGGAGTTCCTCGCTCGTGTATGGAAGTCCCGTTTGCCCCTTGCAAAACTTAGAATACACAAAACGTGAGTTAGTAGAAGTGAAATAATAATAATTGGGGTTAGTTATAGGTGACTAATGCTTGAGATTACAAGAAAAGAGCAAGTAAGAGGTTTTGGGACGCAATTTCAACCAAAATGGCTCAAGTAAGGCCATTTTGGCTACTAGGATGCCTATTTTCTATATTTCTTGCCTATTGAACTCATAACTAGTTAAAACATGTCATTATCACTTAGTTATAGGTGACTAATGCTTGAGATTACAAGCAAAGAGCAAGTAAGTAGTTTTGGGACGCAATTTCAACCAAAATGGCTCAAGTAAGGCCATTTTGGCTAATAGGATGCCTATTTTCTACAATTCATGTCTATTGAACTCATAACTAGTTAAAACATGTCATTATCAATTAGTTATAGGTGAATAATGCTTGAGATTACAAGAAAAGAGCAAGTAAGAGGTTTTGGGACGCAATTTCAACCAAAATGGCTCAAGTAAGGCCATTTTGGCTACTAGGATGCCTATTTTCTACAATTCATGTCTATTGAACTCATAACTAGTTAAAACATGTCATTATCAATTAGTTATAGGTGAATAATACTTGAGATTACAAGAAAAGAGCAAGTAAGAGGTTTTGGGACGCAATTTCAACCAAAATGGCTCAAGTAAGGCCATTTTGGCTACTAGGATGCCTATTTTCTATATTTCTTGTCTATTGAACTCATAAATAGTTAAAACATGTCATTATCACTTATTTATAGGTGACTAATGCTTGAGATTACAATAAAAGAGCAAGTAAGTGGTTTTGGGACGCAATTTCAACCAAAATGGCTCAAGTAAGGCCATTTTGGCTACTAGGATGCCTATTTTCTACAATTCATGTCTATTGAACTCATAACTAGTTAAAACATGTCATTATCAATTAGTTATAGGTGAATAATGCTTGAGATTACAAGAAAAGAGCAAGTAAGAGGTTTTGGGACGCAATTTCAACCAAAATGGCTCAAGTAAGGCCATTTTGGCTACTAGGATGCCTATTTTCTACAATTCATGTCTATTGAACTCATAACTAGTTAAAACATGTCATTATCAATTAGTTATAGGTGAATAATGCTTGATATTACAAGAAAAGAGCAAGTAAGAGGTTTTGGGACGCAATTTCGACCAAAATGGCTCAAGTAAGGCCATTTTGGCTACTAGGATGCCTATTTTCTACAATTCATGTCTATTGAACTCATAACTAGTTAAAACATGTCATTATCACTTATTTATAGGTGACTAATACTTGAGATTACAAGAAAAGAGCAAGTAAGTAGTTTTGGGACGCAATTTCAACCAAAATGGCTCAAGTAAGGCCATTTTGGCTACTAGGATGCCTATTTTCTATATTTCTTGTCAATTGAACTCATAACTAGTTAAAACATGTCATTATCACTTAGTTATAGGGGACTAATGCTTGAGATTACAAGAAAAAAGCAAGTAAGTGGTTTTGGGACGCAATTTCAACCAAAATGGCTCAAGTAAGGCCATTTTGGCTACTAGGTTGCCTATTTTCTATATTTCTTGTCAATTGAACTCATAACTAGTTAAAACATGTCATTATCACTTATTTATAGGTGACTAATGCTTGATATTACAAGAAAAGAGCAAGTAAGTGGTTTTGGGTCGCAATTTCAACCAAAATGGCTCAAGTAAGGCCATTTTGGCTACTAGGATGCCTATTTTCTACAATTCATGTTTATTGAACTCATAACTAGTTAAAACATGTAAATATCAATTAGTCATAGGTGAATAATGTTTGAGATTACAAGAAAAGAGCAAGTAAGAGGTTTTGGGACGCAATTTCAACCAAAATGGCTCAAGTAAGGCCATTTTGGCTACTAGGATGCCTATTTTCTACAATTCATATCTATTGAACTCATAACTAGTTAAAACATGTCATTATCACTTAGTTATAGGTGACTAATGCTTGAGATTACTAGAAAAGAGCAAGTAAGTGGTTTTGGGACGCAATTTCATCCAAAATGGCTCAAGTAAGGCCATTTTGGCTATTAGGATGCCTATTTTCTATATTTCTTGTCAATTGAACTCATAACTAGTTAAAACATGTCATTATCACTTAGTTATAGGTGACTAATGCTTGAGATTACAAGAAAAGAGCAAGTAAGTGATTTTGGGACGCAATTTCAACCAAAATGGCTCAAGTAAGGCCATTTTGGCTACTAGGATGCCTATTTTCTATATTTCTTGTCTATTGAACTCATAACTAGTTAAATCATGTCAACATCACTTAGTAATAGGTGACTAATGCTTGATATTACAAGAAAAGAGCAAGTAAGTGGTTTTGGGACGCAATTTCAACCAAAATGGCTCAACTAAGGCCATTTTGGCTACTAGGATGCCTATTTTCAATATTTCTTGTCTATTGAATCCATAACTAGTTAAAACATGTCATTATCACTTAGTTATAGGTGACTTATGCTTGAGATTACAAGAAAAAAGCAAGTAAGTGGTTTTGGGACGCAAATTCAACCAAAATGGCTCAAGTAAGGCCATTTTGGCTACTAGGACGCCTATTTTCTACAATTCATGTCTATTAAACTCATAACTAGTTAAAACATGTCATTATCACTTAGTTATAGGTGACTAATGCTTGAGATTACTAGAAAAGAGCAAGTAAGTGGTTTTGGGACGCAATTTCAACCAAAATGGCTCAAGTAAAGCCATTTTGGCTACTATGATGCCTATTTTCTATATTTCTTGTCAATTGAACTCATAACTAGTTAAAACATGTCATTATCACTTAGTTATAGGTGACTAATGCTTGAGATTACTAGAAAAGAGCAAGTAAGTGGTTTTGGGACGCAATTTCAACCAAAATGGCTCAAGTAAGGCCATTTTGGCTACTAGGATGCCTATTTTCTATATTTCTTGTCAATTGAACTCATAACTAGTTAAAACATGTCATTATCACTTAGTTATAGGTGACTAATGCTTGAGATTACAAGAAAAGAGCAAATAAGTGGTTAGTGGACGCAATTTCAACCAAAATGGTTCAAGTAAAGCCATTTTGGCTACTAGGATGCCTATTTTCTATATTTCTTGTCTATTCAACTCATAAATAGTTAAAACATGTCATTATCACATAGTTATAGGTGACTAATGCTTGAGATTACAAGAAAAGATCAAGTAAGTGGTTTTGGGACGCAGTTTCAACCAAAATGGCTCAAGTAAGGCCATTTTGGCTACTAGGATGCCTATTTTCTATATTTCTTGTCTATTGAACTCATAACTAGTTAAAACATGTCATTATCACTTAGTTATAGGTGACTAATGCTTGAGATTACTAGAAAAGAGCCAGTAAGTGGTTTTGGGACGCAATTTCAACCAAAATGGCTCAAGTAAGGCCATTTTGGCTACTAGGATGCCTATTTTCTATATTTCTTGTCAATTGAACTCATAACTAGTTAAAAAATGTCATTATCACTTAGTTATAGGTGACTAATGCTTGAGATTACAATAAAAGAGCAAGTAAGTGGTTTTGGGACGCAATTTCAACCAAAATGGCTCAAGTAAGGCCATTTTGGCTACTAGGATGCCTATTTTCTATATTTCTTGTCTATTGAACTCATAACTAGTTAAAACATGTCATTATCACTTATTTATAGGTGACTAATGCTTGAGATTACAATAAAAGAGCAAGTAAGTGGTTTTGGGATGCAATTTCAACCAAAATGGCTCAAGTAAGGCCATTTTGGCTACTAGGATGCCTATTTTCTACAATTCATGTCTATTGAACTCATAACTAGTTAAAACATGTCATTATCAATTAGTTATAGGTGAATAATGCTTGAGATTACAAGAAAAGAGCAAGTAAGAGGTTATGGGACGCAATTTCAACCAAAATGGCTCAAGTAAGGCCATTTTGGCTACTAGGATGCCTATTTTCTACAATTCATGTCTATTGAACTCATAAATAGTTAAAAAATGTCATTATCAATTAGTTATAGGTGAATAATACTTGAGATTACAAAAAAAGAGCTAGTAAGAGGTTTTGGGACGCAATTTCAACCAAAATGGCTCAAGTAAGGCCATTTTGGCTACTAGGATGCCTATTTTCTATATTTCTTGTCTATTGAACTGATAACTAGTTAAAACATGTCATTATCACTTAGTTATAGGTGACTAATGCTTGATATTACAAGAAAAGAGCTAGTAAGAGGTTTTGGGACGCAATTTCAACCAAAATGGCTCAAGTAAGGCCATTTTGGCTACTAGGATATCATTTTCTATATTTATTGTCTATTGAACTCATAAATAGTTAAAACATGTCATTATAACTTAGTTATAGGTGGCTAATGCTTGAGATTACAAGAAAAGAGCAAGTAAGTGGTTTTGGGACGCAATTTCAACCAAAATGGCTCAAGTAAGGCCATTTTGGCTACTATGATGCCTATTTTCTATATTTCTTTTCAATTGAACTCATAACTAGTTAAAACATGTCATTATCACTTAGTTATAGGGGACTAATGCTTGAGATTACAAGAAAAGAGCAAGTAAGTGGTTTTAGGACGCAATTTCAACAAAAATGTCATTATCAATTAGTTATAGGTGAATAATACTTGAGATTACAAAAAAAGAGCAAGTAAGAGGTTTTGGGACGCAATTTCAACCAAAATGGCTCAAGTAAGGCCATTTTGGCTAATAGGATGCCTATTTTCTATATTTCTTGTCTATTGAACTCATAACTAGTTAAAACATGTCATTATCACTTATTTTTAGGTGACTAATGCTTGAGATTACAATAAAAGAGCAAGTAAGTGGTTTTGGGACGCAATTTCAACCAAAGTGGCTCAAGTAAGGCCATTTTGGCTACTAGGATGCCTATTTTCTACAATTCATGTCTATTAAACTCATAACTAGTTAAAACATGTCATTATCAATTAGTTATAGGTGAATAATGCTTGAGATTACAAGAAAAGAGCAAGTAAGAGGTTTTGGGACGCAATTTCACCAAAATGGCTCAAGTAAGGCCATTTTGGCTACTAGGATGCCTATTTTCTACAATTCATGTCTATTGAACTCATAACTAGTTAAAACATGTCATTATCAATTAGTTATAGGTGAATAATGCTTGAGATTACAAGAAAAGAGCAAGTAAGAGGTTTTGGGACGCAATTTCAACCAAAATGGCTCAAGTAAGGCCATTTTGGCTACTAGGATGCCTATTTTCTACAATTCATGTCTATTGAACTCATAACTAGTTAAAACATGTCATTATCACTTAGTTATAGGTGACTAATACTTGAGATTACAAGAAAAGAGCAAGTAAGTAGTTTTGGGACGCAATTTCAACCAAAATGGCTCAAGTAAGGCCATTTTGGCTATTAGGATGCCTATTTTCTACAATTCATGTCTATTGAACTCAAAACTAGTTAAAACATGTTATTATCACTTAGTTATAGGTGACTAATGCTTGAGATTACAAGAAAAGAGCAAGTAAGAGGTTTTGGGACACAATTTCAACCAAAATGGCTCAAGTAAGGCCATTTTGGCTACTAGGATGCCTATTTTCTACAATTTATGTCTATTGAACTCATAACTAGTTAAAACATGTCATTATCACTTAGTTATAGGTTACTAATGCTTGATATTACAAGAAAAGAGCAAGTAAGAGGTTTTGGGACGCAATTTCAACCAAAATGGCTCAAGTAAGGCCATTTTGGCTACTAGGATGCCTATTTTCTATATTTATTGTCTATTGAACTCATAACTAGTTAAAACATGTCATTATAACTTAGTTATAGGTGGCTAATGCTTGAGATTACAAGAAAAGAGCAAGTAAGTGGTTTTGGGACGCAATTTCAACCAAAATGGCTCAAGTAAGTTCATTTTGGCTACTAGGATGCCTATTTTCTATATTTCTTGTCAATTGAACTCATAACTAGTTAAAACATGTCATTATCACTTAGTTATAGGGGACTAATGCTTGAGATTACAAGAAAAGAGCAAGTAAGTGGTTTTGGGACGCAATTTCAACCAAAATGGCTCAAGTAAGGCCATTTTGGCTACTAGGATGCCTATTTTCTATATTTCTTGTCTATTGAACTCATAACTAGTTAAAACATGTAATTATCACTTAGTTATAGGTGACTTATGCTTGAGATTACAAGAAAAGAGCAAGTAAGAGGTTTTGGGACGCAATTTCAACCAAAATGGCTCAAGTAAGGCCATTTTGGCTACTAGGATGCCTATTTTCTACAATTCATATCTATTGAACTCATAACTAGTTAAAACATGTCATTATCACTTATTTATAGGTGACTAATGCTTGAGATTACAAGAAAAGAGCAAATAAGAGGTTTTGGGACGCAATTTCTACCAAAATGGCTCAAGTAAGGCCATTTTGGCTACTAGGATGCCTATTTTCTATATTTCTTGTCTATTGAACTCATAACTAGTTAAAACATGTCATTATCACTTAGTTATAGGTGACTAATGCTTGAGATTACAAGAAAAGAGCAAGTAAGAGGTTTTGGGATGCAATTTCAACCAAAATGGCTCAAGTAAGGCCATTTTGGCTACTAGGATGCCTATTTTCTACAATTCATGTCTATTGAACTCATAACTAGTTAAAACATGTCATTATCACTTAGTTATAGGTGAATAATGCTTGAGATTACAAGAAAAGAGCAAATAAGAGGTTTTGGGACGCAATTTCAACCAAAATGGCATATCTCTTCAAGGTGACGTGTGTCTGTACAATGACTCATCACTATGTCATACATGAATCTCATCACGTATAGGCCACAGTCAACTCCGTTTTCCTGTTGTGCGCACTAGCATGAGGAACAAAGCACATGAATCAAATGCATAGCAAATTAGCAACATCTTAAGCATTGTAAAGTAAGAAAATCACAACATCATGGGTGAATTACCTTGGGTGCTTTCCATGTAGGACCTCAAGGAGATCGAGGATTTATCTTCTTCAGGGTACTACAAAAAATCAAAGTAATAAGTTTAAATTTGACGTTTATAATCAATACATATGAGTTCAGATATGAAAATGAATAACAAGAAGTGAAACAAACTAGATGCTTACTTTTGCAGTATGGACCTCACGAGGCGCTTTCTTACTTGAGGTAATCGAGCAGAATCAAAGTAGAAGATTGTGTTACTGGAAACACAAATCACAAGTAGGGTCCAATGATAACTACACACGAGACAAACAAATCAATAGTTAGCCTGTTACAACAAATAAACTGGGAAAACAAATGAACTTGACTAGCATAATCAGACGTACTCCTCATAGTATGGGACGAATATAAACTTGTCTCCTGCACTCACTGATTGCCTGATACCCCGTTCAGCATAGTACAACATGTTATCTGAGTTGCCTAAGATTCTAGCAGTGGACATCTGCTCAGGGCACAACCACCCAACTTGACAAGGAGATTCAAGCTCCCATATTTGCTCCTGGAGTGCTCTGCATGCATGATAACACAATGTTAATCGAAAACCAAACGACAAACACCACTAAACTGAATAACATAAATTGAGTACCAGTTGAATTACCTCATGGATATTTGAATGAGGGAAATGTTAAGCATTGCACCACTTAGAAATTCCTTCACATCTTCTTTGAATAGCCATGCCGTTGCATCATCATCGTAGTGGAACATTTCCTTAGGAAGTTGAATTTGGATGGGGCTGTCATTAGGCAACACGCAAACACGGTTGTGCAAATAAGCTAACTTCTGAGATAGCGATTGAAGCACCCTGTCTTCAACTAATGGAGTAGCTTGCGTAGCTGAGCCTCGTGAAGGGCTCTTCAACGACGCCTTTCCACTCACCGAGCCATGTTCACTTCTGTTCTTTGGCCCCTCCACCCTCTTCTTTGGCGTTTGGCTTTTCCTCGATGGATAATAAGTATGATCACACAAATGGTTAGAAAAGATTTCCATCCAACTCTTAGGAAGAAAGGATTAAAGCGTGAAATCTAAATCTTAATTACCTGGTTCATCAACCGTATCCAAGCAGATGGCCATTGCACAAAACTACCTTTTGCTGCCTAGAGTGTAGTGAACTCATCCTCCTCCACGGGCACAGGTATTAAGAGGTCCTCGGACCCGGGAACCACAGAATGGATCCTGATAGAATAATTCTCAGGCAGAAGAGGTCGAAGATGGACCGTACCTTGTTCGATCGGTTGTGCACTACCATAGGCAACAACATGCAAAGGTCCATCATATGATTCGCCCGAGTGAAGAAGTTCACAACGGGTCTCTTCCTGCAACAATTACGAAGATACTTCATTTACATATTCATAACTAAGTATCTTAGGTCTAATATAGGAGTAAAATCACGGAAAATGGGCAAGTTAGAACTCATTTAGGCCATTTCGAGCCGTAAATACTGTAAATGAACCTCAAACTTGTGAAATTGCTTTTTTAAGGTCGTTTCAAGCCATAAATATTCATAACTAAGTATCTTAGGTGTAATATAGGACTTAAATCAAGCATTGAGCTAAAATCACGGAAAATGGGCAAGTTAGAACTCATTTAGGCCATTTCGAGCCGTAAATACTGTAAATGAACCTCAAACTTGTGAAATTGCTTTTTTAAGGTCGTTTCAAGCCATAAATATTCATAACTAAGTATCTTAGGTGTAATATAGGACTTAAATCAAGCATTGAGCTAAAATCACGGAAAATGGGCAAGTTAGAACTCATTTAGGCCATTTCGAGCTGTAAATACTGTAAATGAACCTCACACTTGTGAAATTGCTTTTTTAAGGTTGTTTCAAGAATTACATATTCATCACTAAGTATCTTAGGTGCTAGTTAAAAAAAAAGAAAAAAAAAACCAAAACGAGTGCAAAAAAAAAAAAAAAAACCCGAGCGCGAAGGGTAGAAGCTGCAGGCTGCACAGCTGCTGCAAGCCTGCACAGCGCTGCACAGCTGCTGCAAGCCTGCACAGCGCTGCACAGCTGCTGCAAGCCTGCACAGCGCTGCACAGCTGCTGCAGCCTCTCCGGCAGCCCCTCCGGCATCCTCTCCTACCTTCTCCGCTTCCCAATGAGAAAGAGAAGGAGAAGGAGAAGGAGAAGGAGAAGGAAAAAGAGAAGGAGAAGAAAGAGAAGGAGGAGGAGGAGAAGGAGAAGGAGAAGGAGAAAGAGAAGGAGAAGGAGAAGGAGAAAAATGAGAAGGAGGAGGAGGAGGAGGAGGAGGAGAAGGAGAAGGAGAAGGAGAAGGAGAAAGAGAATGAGGAGGAGAAGGAGGATAATGAGGAGAAGGAGAAGGAAGAGGAGAATGAGGAGAATGAGAAGGAAGAGCAAACAACAACAACACATGACATCAACAAAGCATACTGACAACACAACACAGCGAACTTGACCATTTCACAACCAACTTAACCATTTCACAACACAATCCAAAAACAAATATCATTATCCAAACAAGTAAGCACAAAATCACCTGTAGAATAGGAAAGTGATGAGGTGTCGGAGTATCAAGCCCCCTTGAGTTCGCATGTGAAGGAGTATCAATCTGCAATAGTGTATTGATAGTGAAACATTAATTAGAACCGTACCCACGTAACTCAACATATCAAAACATATAGAGTTGAATTCTAATCATTTACCTCCTGTTCTCCTTCTCTTCGTGGGTGGCTACTTGCGTTGGCCGGCGGTGTTGTCGAGGAAAAGGGCAAGGTCGGCAAATTCATTTGCTTTGCCCATGCATTGAACTCTTCGCGCATCTCATTGCGCACTTGTTCTTTAATTGATGCCACTGTGGCATTGAAGTTCTGTGGCGAGTTCACACTTGCTCGGGATCTTCCAGATTTGGTATATTCGGGACCCATTACCTTCTCCCATCCTAGCAAGCTCCCCCCAGCACCTAATACCCGTCCCGGATGGTAGGGCTTTCCCATAGCCAAGGTGAAGGGGTCCTTCTCTACCGTCGGGACGAGCTTGCCTTCAACAAGCTCTCCAGTGTACTCAAGCTGTAGCAAAAACAAAATGGCAACATGAAGTCAGTGTTTATATAAAGTGATATACATGAAAATTGATAAGCTAGTTCACTAGTTCATAGTTGCTTACTAGCTTATCTGTCATTTCTTTGGTTTCCGGAGCCTTGATGGACCATTTTCCGGTCTTCTTGTCCCGCGAATGCATAGAGCAAAAGAAATCCCCAGCACGACTCACCAAAGTACTGGTCGTGGAGTCAGACGGCGCTGTGGAGGACCCTAGAAGCGCAGTGGGGTATACTCCTTCACTCACCCACGTATCCCTCCATTCATCATACGTCATTGCTCTCATATGATGGTGGTATTGCTTTTGCAATGCATTCCTGGAATTCTGCTCCCTCATTTCCTACATAAAAAGATATATATGTTAGTTTCATTACTAATAAAAAAGACGATAAATTACAACACAATTTTCATCAGAGTTCTTTAAACTTACAATTTCTTCTTTTTTACATTTTTGATGAACGAAAGCCTCCCAATCATCCTTCGATATGCTAGGCCATATTTGCCAAGGGAGTTTCTCTTCATCGATGACATCATCATCACTACCACCTCCTTTCTTGTTCTTTGGTTTCCTCACAAGTTTCTTTGTGATAAACCGACGAACTAAGTTACACTTGAAGCTTCTGAATCTTGCCGCAAGTAAGGATTCAAACACCCTTCGCTTGGCGTACTCATATGGAATGTTAAATAGACTCTGCGAGCACAAATAACAAACATTATTGGTTTACCCATAACATAACAATAAATTGAAATTGTTTATAAATAATCACATCAAATCAAACTTACCCTGGTATCATTCCAAAACGTGTCAATCAAGCCTGTAGGTACGTCGCTCATACGAAGCGTAATGGGGATTTTGCGCGCACAAATCCCAACTTGACCAGCATACTGATGACGCCATTTACCCGAGGGTTGCCCTACCCTGTCATACTCCAACACCATAGGACCGACAGGTTTCTTGAAAGCTGTCGTCGGACCCCTCTGCTTTTTCTTCGCTGGTGCCCGCACCCCCGCTCCACTTTGATCCTCACGAAATGGCTCCACAATGGAATTATCGATTGGAGGCGCTTGCTCAGCTGCAATTTCAAAGTCATATATCATTCTCTCCAATACATCTTGCGCCTGATCTTCTGGCTCACCCAAATCAGTTTCCTTGTTCACATCATACGGCTGGTCCCCATCATTAGATGAATCATCTGAGTTAGATTCAACATCCTCAACTCGAACACTGAATCGATCGTCCGCCATTAGATGTTAAAACCTGTCATTACAAACATAACACGTTATTAGCTGCTGAATTATAAGGTAAACTTATAATCATATATAAATTGCTGAATTATAATACAAATAAACTCTGAAAATGGTGATGCATGTTACTTTATTCATTTAAAAGAATATAAGAAAAATGGGCAAGTAATTCAACAATTTCATTTATTTTCACCTAAAATGTGATTTTTTTTTATTCTTTCTACGCCTGCAATTCAAACTAACAGAAAATATACAGTACCTCAATCTAATATTCCTTCATCGTGGTCGGATCTCATGTAATTGGCTTGGTCGTCTATCTCATTTGGCACAGCAGGTCTAGGAACGGTGAAAGGTGCCGAGTCATCAAAGGCATCATATTCTTCCTCATCTTCGACATCTCCAACGCCAAGGATTCTTCTTTTGCTGGCTAGCACAATAGACCATTTTGAGTCGGCAGGGTCAGATACGTAAAACACCTGCTTAGCTTGAGATGCAAGGATGAATGGTTCCGCACTATCATTCAGGTTGCCAAGATCTACAAGAGTAAAGTCATCAAATTTGACGTTACGCTTGATATTATCAACCCACTTACACCGGAAAAGAGAAATCGTGAAGTCACAATAATCAAGCTCCCATATTTCTTGAATTCGACCATAGTATGACAACTCTACATCAACGGGTGATTTATCCTTAGCACTTGCAAACTCCCTTGACGATGCCACAACCGTTACACCACTGTTTTGGGTCGAGGACGATTTCAAATCTTGACGCTCAGTCCAAAATGTGTACCCATTTATGTCATATCCCTCAAATGAGCGAACATCATCCCTAGGACCATAAGCAAGCCACCTTACTGTAGCTGTGACACTCTCATCCATTCCACCCATCACTCGATCACGAAACCAACTCACAAACTTTTTATTGTGCAACTGCATCAGTGCCCTTTCACCTTTCGACGGAAACTCATCACGCAAACTAGCCAAGTGCTCGTCTAAATATGGGTGAACATCTGCAACATGGTGCAACACATATAGGTGTGCTTGTAAGAACTTCTCTCGATCAGGTGACATTCATTTCGACCCGATTGTGCCATGACCATCAAGTCTCCCTTCATGTCGAGAAGTAGGAATACCAATAGGTTCAGCAACGGCTACATAGTCGGCCACAAAATTACCAATCTCCTCGGCCACGGTCCCTTGAATCATACTTCCTTCCGGGTGAGCCCGATTCCTAACTTTATCTTGCAATGTACCCATGTGTCTTTCAAAAGGATAGCACCACCTCAAGAACACTGGACCGCACAACTTAATCTCACGCACCAAATGAAGAATCAAATGCACCATTATGTCGAAAAACGAGGGCGGGAAGTACATCTCAAATTTGCACAAAGTAACAACCACATCCGCCTGTAAAGCATCAAGGGTACAAGGATCAAGCACTTTGCTACATATTGTATTGAAAAACGAACAGAGGCTTGTAATAGCTTCCCTCACGTGCTTTGGCAAAATACCACGTATTGCAATTGGTAGAAAAACTTGCATCAGAACATGACAATCATGGGATTTCATACTTGTCAGCTTCAATTCTCCATTTAAGGATACAAATCTTTTCATGTTAGATGCGTACCCTGATGGAACCTTAATGCCATACAGACATTCACAAAACCTCCATTTTTCTACCCTTGACAATGTGTAGCAAGCCGGAGGTAAATAGGCCTTCCCCTCTTTGGCTTTTCCCTCATTTTTCTTCTTCGACGCATCTGCGGCCTTTCCCTTTCCCTTGCTCTTCCCCTTTCCCTTTTTCGAACCCATTTCTTTTTCCTTTTCCTGTTCCTTTCCCTTACTAACCCTTTGCTGAACCCACAATTCTGGACGCACCCCCATCTTTTCCAAATCTAAACGTGCACCCTTTCCGTCCTTTGTCTTGTTTTGAATATTCATCAGCGTTCCCACAAGAGCGTCACACACATTCTTCTCTATATGCATTACATCAAGACAGTGCCTAACGTCATGTTCTTTCCAGTACGGGAGCAACCAAAAGATTAATTCTTTTTTAAAGAGAGCAACTGATTCCGCCGCCTTTTCAGATTTCCCAAATACTGTTCGTACACCCTTGACCCGAGCGTAAACCTCCTCACCAGTCAGTGGCCTAGGAGAAGTCCCCTCCTCCACCGTCCCATCGAAAGCCTTTTTCTGCCGATGGTACGGGTGATCGCGCCTGAGCAACCTTCTTGTCCTCAAATACACCTGTTTGAAAGAATGATCAAGGCGTCTGCTTGGCGTATCATCAATACAAATGGGACATGACTTTTTCCCTTTATTCTTATACCCAGACAAGTTGCCATATGCAGGAAAATCATTAACGGTCCACATAAGAGCTGCACACAATGTGAACATCTCATTCTTATGAGCATCAAACACGGAAACCCCTTCGTCCCACATCTTTCTCAAGTCATCAACCAATGGCACAAGATACACATCAATGTCGTTTCCAGGTTGCCTTGGCCCCGATATCAAGAGTGAAAGCATTACATATTTTCATTTCATGCACAACCAAGGAGGCAAATTGTAGATCACTAAAAGTACCGGCCATGTGCTGTGCTGGGTACTAAGAGTGCCAAATGGATTCATCCCGTCCGTGCACAAACCAAGCCTTAAATTTCTGACTTCATCACCAAATTCCCCAAACTTCATATCAAGGTTCTTCCATTGCGGGGAGTCGGCTGGGTGCTTCAGCATTTTATTTTTCTTTCTTCCTTCTGCATGCCACCTCAAGTTTTTAGCGTCTTTTGGTAAAGAGAACAAACGCTTAAACCTAGGAATTATGAGAAGATACCACAACACCTTAGCAGGAAGTCCCTTTGTACCAGCATTGCAACTCTTGCGCTTGTAGCGCGACTTCTTGCATCTTGAACACTCCTCCAATTTTTCATATTCATTTCGGTAAAGAATACAATCATTAGGACATGCATGTATCTTCTTATACTCCAAACCAAATGGACACATGAGCTTCTTAGCGTAATAGTAAGACTTAGGAATTTCATTCCCATCTGGCAACATCTCACTTAACACGCTCAACAAGGAAGTAAAACTTTTGTCCGTCCACCCATGCTTCGACTTAATGTTAAAAAGAGTTAGCACGGCTGATAGTTTGGAGTATTTTTTGCACCCAGGATACAAAGGCTTTTTAGAAGCCTCCGATAATGACTCAAACACGTCACCTTCAAAACCACGCATCATCTCATCCACACCTTCATCCTCAACTTCATCCACATGATCATCCTCAAATCCCTCCTCAGCACCATCATCATCAATATGTTCATCATTCTTGTATTCCTCGTCCACACGGATATCATTGCTTCTATCATCATGCACATCATACCCAATAACATCCCCACTGTACTCTCCTTCTTCACCATGCCAAATCCACACATGATATTTAACCCTAAACCCACGACAAACTACATGATCTCTAATGATATCAACACTATTGACCACCTTCACATTATTACAATCAACACAAGGACAATAGAGGCACTCGAAACCCATTCTGCGCTGATAAGATGAAGCCGTCTCGCAGAACTCTTGAACCCCATTAAAGAATTTCAATGTATCACGTCTACCATACATCCATCCACGATCCCTCTCCATTAAGTAAATTGTCTCTAAACATGGCAACATATTACGAATAATGTATAATTGCTACATCTATTATATATACAAATCAAATTCAAACACACAACATGCATATAACATTCATATAGATACAAAAATGCATATATGCTTCCAAAGGGTCCTTATCACTCCAACCTAACCCATCCTTGAACGTTTACTCTCACTAGTGAATGTATATCAGATTTCCAATTTTAACGAAAATCCGGCATCATTTCCCCCCAGTTCTCCAAGTACACGACGTAGGTAATTACTTACCCACATATGTACCCAGAGAACATGGTG
Source organism: Chenopodium berlandieri (assembly GCA_034703905.1). NCBI lineage: Eukaryota > Viridiplantae > Streptophyta > Magnoliopsida > Caryophyllales > Amaranthaceae > Chenopodium > Chenopodium berlandieri. Next base: position 23,504,482 of record CM068281.1, read on the forward strand.
ATCCAGGAAATGCTAAGCCAAGATGTTCCTTAAAATCGAAAAAACTGACATACATTCACCACCTAAGTGAGAGTAAACGTTCAAGAACAGTCCCAACCGGGGACTATTCAAGACTTTCTCCTAATGAGAAAGCCTTGAACGGGTATCTAGGCATATGATGATACATGCAATCAATTAAAAACCAATGGTTTAATCACACATCATGATAGAAGATGCACCAAAGTTATATCACACACCATCTCCACAAAATTGTGCAACCAAGAACTTATTTAAAGCACATAAAGTTATATATATATATATATACCTGAGTACCTATAAAGGCTCAACACTCTCAAATAGAAGGTCAATGCCAAGGTCTATGCTTCGCCCAAAAATTCCTGATAATCTTTTTCAGTGTAACCTATATAGAACACAAATAGAAAACCAGATTAAGGGAAAAGATAAGAATGATATTAGTGAGCAATGCAAGATACCATACCAGGATGTTTTCCGCCCACTCTCCAAACTGATGATCTTACCCTAGAAGCCCTTGACACCCATTTCTTAGCCTGAAACACGCATATATATAGTGAGAAGCAACTCATAAAGAGAAGTATATTCAAACCCTAAACCCTAAACCCTTAACCCTAAACCCTAAACCCTAAACCCTAAACCCTTAACCCTAAACCCTAAACCCTTAACCCTTAACCCTTAACCCTAAACCCTAAACTCTCAACCCTAAACCCTAAACCCTAAACTCTATACCCTAAACTCTCAACCCTAAACCCTAAACCCTAAACTCTCAACTTTGTTCTCTTAAATAAAAAGGACTAAATTATCCTATAAACAAAATAAAATTATCAACTTTATTAGTGATGATAAATAAAGTTCTCATAACAATTTAGAAATATAGGTAAATGTAGCTTGTACTAAATACAATAACAACTGTTTTCAATCCATGTCTTTGGCTGAAATTCAGCAATGAAAGCAGCAACAAGGTTGAGGGCAGTTGGTGCATTGCTAAAATTTCATTCAATTCATTCGAAGCCAGTTTGACAGACACGGTATCATCACAAACATCTGTCAAATTATAGTAATAAGATACAAGGGTATATCATCTTTTCAATACCAAGGAACTTCTAACTATAAATAACTATATTCAAGTTCCAACATCACAGACCCAATTCATGCTAACACAAAAGACCAATTCTTGACAAACCCTAGCAATTACAAGCAACTTGCATTGTCAATATTAACTAATTTAAAGACCAATTCTTCAAAAACCATAACAATGGAGGAGCGCTATTACGACTTACCTAGCAATGAGGAGCGCTATAACAATGGAGGAGCTGCTACATACTTCAATAATGGAGGAGCTGCTATATATGGAGGGAGGCAGAAGAGAAGAGCTGAGTGCGTGCGTGCTTGAGGGGTGAAAGCAGAAGAACAGGGGAGTGCGTGCTTGAGGGAGGCAGAAGAACAGGGGAGTGCGTGCTTGAGGGAGGCAGAAGAACAAAACCCTTCAATGGAAGCTTCAATTCAATGGAGGAATGGTTTGGGGAGAGGAAGGCACGCGTTTTTGGAGGTGAAAGAAGAACGTTTGCACAGCTTGCTGTTTGTATTCAAAAACCCGAAATTTTTTTTTAAATTGGCAATGGTTAACCGTTGCCAATCTACCCCTTTTAATTTATTTTTTTTTTAAATTTTATCAATTGGCAACGGTTAACCGTTGCCAAATAAAACCAATTTTTTTTTAAAATGGCGCTCACAGCAAGTTGGCAACGGTTTTCATGAACCGTTGCCATAGGGGGGTTGCCTAATTCTTTTTTTCTACTAGTGATTACAGGGTTTATTCGGTCAGTTTTATAGGCATTACTTTGTTCGGCCAGATTGTGTGCCTAGCCGCATACAAAATGCATTGTTAGAGCCAGATTAGCCCTAGGTCTTAAGACTCTAGGTGACATCATCAATTTTTGATTTTTTGGTCTTAAGACAAGACTTAATTTTTTGTATGCATTTGTGTGGCTTGGTCTTAACAAAATCTCAAGTGGAGTCTTGAAAATTCAAGACTTAAGTTAAGACTCAACTTAACACTTCTACACTGTGTTTTTACCTATATACACATCAAAACACAGTGTTTTGATTATATAAAATTAATTAACTTTTCTATTTTTTAAAAACATTAATTATTTGATTTACATAAAAAAAAAATTGTAAACAAAGTGTATATATGCATCCAGCTACAACAAGACTCACTAGAAGACATCATCAATTGCAACATGATTTGGTTGAACATTTGTGGAGTCGTTTTGGGGGAAATGATATCTGAATCGGATCAATTTTACATTAGTCAATTTTACTTTACATAACAACTATTTTAATGCAATATGTGTTTTTTTTTATGTATTTTTTATGTATTTTAAAATCTTTTAATGTCATGTAATTCCATTATAATTTATTTTTATGCATCATCTATATATATTGCATAATGTGAATTTTAATATTAAAATATAATATAATAAAGAAAAAAATAATAATTAATTTTTTAAAGAAATCTAGAATGAGTCTTAGGGATGAAAAGATAAATTTGGTTGAGTCTTAAGGAGTCTTAAATTAAAAAAAAATTAAATTTAAGTTAATAACTGATGTGGCAACAAATTTAAGTCTTAAGACAAGACTGCGCTAATCTTGCTCTTATTTAACGTATTTAAGAAAACATTATAGAATCAATAAAATAATTTCTAATCAGGAAAAAATTATTTTAGTTTGGTGAAAATACTTTCAGTTTTGTGAAAATAATTTAAGTTTAATAAATATAATTTCAAGTTAATAATAACATAGATATTTATTTACAAACAAAACTACAAAAAGATACATCATATCTAAAAGATACCTTCACCGTACTTTGTCATGATGAAAAGCATATGTATAAGAAGATACCAAATCATCCAGATATATATTAATCGATATCTAATTTTCGCCAAGTGTTGCGCCACGTAAACGCCAACTAAGCAATACTTATTAAGATTAAAAAGTTAGAGTTTAAGTATCAATGTAATTCTAATAATATTTAATTACAAAATAATTTAAAAATTAAATTAAATTGGGTTTACTTATTTAAGATTAAAAAGTTAGAGTTTTTGTAACAATATACTTCTAATAATATTTAATTACAAAAATTTTAAAATTAAATTAAATTGGATTTACTTATTAACGTTAAAAGGTTAGAATTTGAGTTTAAATATACTTCAAATAATATTTAATAATAAAATAATTTAAAATGAAATTAAATTGCGTTAATGATTTAAAATTTTATCACAATAATTATACAACAGTAATATTTCAAAAACTTCAAAATTTCAAATACAAAAAGTCTACAACAATAATTAAAACAATAATATTACAAACCATGTTACATCAATTATCAAGCAATCATTATACAAGTAGATTGCCTCCTCATCCCCCTTTGAGTAGAACATTAATCATCAACAAATTCATGATGGTAACATGATTGTATTTGAATTTTTTTAAGGATAAAAAAAATAAGTATTTTACTCTATACGAAATATAATATCCTATTAACCATATAATTTTACTCCTACATAAATACACCATATATAATTACAATTCTAAATACATTCAAGCATTATTAATTTTCTTTCACTACCATCAAATCTTTTATCAATCAAGTATTTTTATCCCAATTCTAAAAGTTAGTTCAGTTTCAATAATTTTCTTATATGTTTGTGATTTTTTTTTATATAAAAAAATTATGACTTTATTAATTCATAGTCCGTAGTTTTTATATGATTTTTGACAATCGAATTAGTATGACAAGTTATTTTATGATCCTTGCTATCGTAAAAAAAAATAAAAAAAAAATAAATGAAAGAGAAAGGATAAACTAGAGAGTTGAGAGTCTTGACTCCTAAGACCATCTACTTATTTTTTATTTAATAAAAAACCATAGTCAATGTGTTTAATCTGTTTATGTGTAATGTGTTTGTCAATTATAGACTAATTAATTAAAGAAATAAATAAATAAAACAAAAAAAAACCTTCTAACACAAATTATATACGGAGTACTAGCCATATTGCAGATGAGTGAATGACCCAATTAAGCCACTAATATATTATAAACTAGATGGAAGCCCGTACGATGCACAGTATTTTTATCTAAGATTTTTAATTATTTGATTTATTATATTTAATAATTTCAGACAAAATTACAAAATTTTAATATTTTTTTACTATAATTTATATGAATTTATTAAATATAAATAAATTGTAAATATGATATTTTTTCCGGTAAAATCTTTAATTTGAAATGATAAATTTTTAATAATTTAAATCCTAAATCATTATTCATTGTTTTATCATATCTTTTATTTTGATTGAATCACCAACCTCATCCACAACCAACCTACTACATCGTTAAACAAACTGAAATTGATATAAATTAAATCCTTACATTTATATAAAATAAATCAATATATTTACCAATAATTGAAAAATTGTTGTAATATAAAATCAAATCTATGTATTGGAATTTTTTCATCATCTCCATAAATAACCAAAGCCATCTAGGTATTAAGTATATATACAACATCTAATCGTATGCCATTACATAAACAAATAATCGTTAAATATCCTAAATAAATACAATGTAACCAATAATTACAAATATAAATTAAATATAAGATTTTAAAAATTACCGGGACATTGATGACCTAAAACTAACACAAAATTCGCTTGATGGGGTTTTGTATTAATACGAAATTTTATTTGTGTTGAATGACGTGTTAGATCTGCATGTAAAAAAAATTTAGTAAATAAAACATAAATATATAATCGTTGAGTATCCCAAATTAATACAATGTAAGTAATAATTAGAAATACTAATTTGAACATAGGATTTTGAAAATTAAGCTAAAAATTACCCGGCCATTGATGACCAAAAATAACAAAAAATTACTAACACAAAATTCGCTTGATGGGGTTTTTTATTGATACGAAATTTTGTTTGTGTCGTATGATGTGTCAATTTATAATGGTTGGTATCACAAATTTTAATTTAATTATAATTAACGAACAATTTGTATTTCTTATCATAAATACTATCAAAATTTATCTTATAATAATAGGTATCAAACTTTATTATAAGCGTTTATCATATAAATATTTTATATATTTTTTTTTTTTTGGATTTCTTATACTCGTAGTATCGTATTGAATTAATAAATTTATCTTTTCCTATAGTTTTACTTTTTTTTCATTAAAATAATTTAATTCATGGATTATAATCTACGTGGCATTAAAATTTTAGATATATCAAATCTAATTTGTGACTTTTATCTAGGTGGCGACATAATTTTTTATCACCCGGCCATTGATGACCAAAAATTAACACAAAATTCTCTTGATGGGGTTTTTTTATTGATACGAAATTTTGTTTGTGTCGTATGATGTGTCAATTTATAATGGTAGGTATCACAATTTTTAATTTAATTACAATTAACGAACAATTTGTATTTCTTATTATAAATACTATCAAAATTTATCTTATAATGATAGGTATCAAACTTTATTATAAGCGTTTATCATTTAAATATTTCTTAGTATTTTTTTTTTGGATTTCTTATACTCGTAGTATCGTATTGAATTAATAAATTTATATTTTCCTATATTTTTACTTTATTTTTTTCATTAAAATAATTTAATTCGTGGATTATAATCTACGTGGCATTAAAATTTTAGATATATCAAATAATTCGTTACTTTTATCTAGGTGCAGTGGCGACATAATTTTTTAATTCAAAATAAAATACAGATCTTTCTTTTTATTGGTCGAAATAAGTATATTTCTTACGTGGTGCTCCGAATGCTCTCCAAAAATGCCTAATTTATATATATATATATATATATATATATATATATATATATATATATATATATATATATATATATGTATATATTAAATTTATACTTTATATATTATTTTTTCAATATAATTTATCTAAATGAATCAATTGATTTTATCACTTAATGTGTTAAATAACAATGTACGATTTACAACAACAATCGTAGTTTTGAAAAGATATTTTTATTTGATTCAATTGTTATATGTTGGTTAGATTATGAATCAATCTTTAAAAAAAAAAATAAATAAAAATATATATATTTGATAAGCAATATCTTAAATTTCCAATAACTAAAAATAATGTAATCATTTACACAATTTCAAGTAACCATAGTACATTGTTCAAAATGGGAACCCGGGGCATTGCCCGGGGCCTGTACTAGTCACTAATAAATAAAGTTGGTCTCCCAGCCAGGCCACAAGACAACAACACTTAGCATTCCAGTTTTTCGCCAAGTGTCATGCCACTTAGGTGACAAATAAGTATTATGACCCATATTATGCTAAGTAAGCGAAATTTTGATAGATTTTTAAAGATAAATATGTTGTATAGAGTTTTATTATCTATATACTTCTAATATTTCATATATACAAAATTAATTATAAATTTTAATAAATATCTTATAACTCGATACTATTTTCATCATAAAATTCGTGTTAAAAAGTTCTGTAAAATAAGATCTATATATAATATATATCATTTATTTACAAAAATAATAGAGAATTAGTGAAAATAAGTTTTAAACAGGAAAAATAATTTTAGTTTTGGTAAAAATACTTTCAATTCAGTCAAAATAATTTTAGTTTAATAAAATATCATATCAGTTTTGTATGTCCAAATATCCTGCATTATAAAACGGATTATATGATCGTATTTAACATACAATCTAAAAAGTTTATCCTAAACTTTTATATATCAACCATCTGGGCATCCTTCGGCACAAAACTAGTGTTCTAATAAAATAAGTTTTGAACAGATAAGTTATGATTAAGGTTATAGGGCTATCTAAATACAATTTACAAGTAAAAATAAGTTTTAATAAGTTTAAATAAGATCAGATAAATTCAAATAAGTAAAAAAAAAAAAATTTACAGAGTAATAAGTAATTACAATTAAAAATTAAATGTTAAAATATTTAAAATGTACAAAAAATTTATAGGATAGAAAGCTAAAATTCCTAGAAGTTCTAGAATGGCTCTTCATATGAGGCTTCCTCGTCAATTTAATTTGTTTTAAAATGTGATGAATGAAGATGTGATCCATGTCAATGGTCACGTGCTCAAGAATCAAGATTGTAGTTTTGTAGGAACAACATTCTATTCTAGATGATGAGTGATGCATTAAATTGGATTGTTGTAGCATCAACATTTTAATCTAGATGATAAGGTGATGCCATCAAATTGGATTGTGAAGTTTAATTTGTGTGAAAGTTTATGTACTTAAGCTTCTTTATCCTTTTTATTTATTACTATATCGAATCAGAGCTTCTCATAGGTCAACTCGCTCTTAGTACACGGACAAGGCCATTAGGAGTTAGGGTAGGGTCGGGTAAAGGTAGGTAAGGGAACCCCTACAGGCCTATCCCCAAGTTGTATATATTGAGGATGATCCTACAATAACCTTATGATTGTGAGATAAAAAACCTTCCTACCAAACCAAGTATTGCTTGGCCTGGTGTTCAACTCCTTTATTCATTATCGATATACATATATATAGTGCATGTGTGTTCACGCACGCGGGCACACATGTGCACGCGCGTTTGTGTGTGTGTGAGAGAGAGAGATAGAGAGAGAGTGTTCCAAATCATCAAAGACTACTCTACCAATTTCTTATGACAAAGAAGGATTAACAGAAATAGGGTTATTAAGAGTCAAGTTAATTGTATTGAAGTATTATACTATTATTTATAGGGTTTTATTTCTCAAGATATTTCTTAGTACAACAGAAAAATCATCATCTTTAATCTCAAGTTGTGAATAATGTTGTAAAATTGTGGTGTATGAGAAATATGGTTCCTTACAATTTGGGTGAAATCATAGTTAAACTGGACAAGTCTTTCATTCTAATAATTATACTGGAGAAGACAACTACCTCAATCTTACACCAAACTGGAGAAGAAAGACTATTCGTTTTGTGCACTAATAATTATCTCGGCGTGCGTGACACATGCAAAAATGAGGCATTTTTTTTTATAGCTTTTTGACTTCAAATCGAGCTCAAAGGGCCAAAATGACCACTAAAACCTTAATGAAGCAAGTTTTGAAACGGAACTTTTATTTAGAGGTTGTGAAATCTAACGCTTTTGATTTTGAGAGATGGAATTTTATAATCTCGTAAAAAAGGTTGGCTAGTTCTAAATAGGCTATTTTGAGGGGTGGTTATTTACAATTTGTCCTAATTCAATTTCAAAAATCATCAAAGAAAAAAAAAAAAAAAAAAAAGAGAATTTCAAATATTATTAAAATAAAAAATAGAATTTTAGAAACTATAACAATTCATTTTCGAAATTATAAATGAACTCTAAAAATTAGAAAAATCATTTTTCATTAATTTTAAGATTAAAAAAAAAAATTCAAACAGAAATACTAAGTCATCAAATTTTGGCCAATGAAAATGCACCACGTATGCAAGTTATGATAATCATTTTAAAAATGACTAGTGTAAAAATTTTTACTTGAGAATGTTAGCTTTGTAAAGTACTTTGGTGTTGGTAAGTGAAAATTCATTATCGCCAATTTGGTCTTCACTCGAGGTAAAAAGGAAGGCTCATTATATTTTATACATGGATGTCTATACAAGGGATTTGTTAAACATCGCCTGCAAATCTCCACATAAAGCCCACAAATTAGACATGGTTTGACAATTTTGCCCATTTCTAAAATCGTACCCAAAGTGAACAAATCTCGATCTAACAAATGTGGAGTCGTACTGGGTCGCCCAGGGAGACTGGAGGGGAGGCCGGAGAGGCGAGGGACGCCGGAGATACGTCGTCTTCGACGGAAAACGAGGTGGCGCCTAGTTTGGACGCCGGAACCATGGCAAGGACGTCCAGGCAAGGCGCCACAACCAGTGCACTAGCGTCCAAGCCAGACGCCACAATCAGTGCACTGGCGTCCAGCCCAGGCGCCTCAACCAGTGCACTAGCGTCCAGGCCAGGCACCACCACCAGTGCACTGGCGTTTCTGCCAGACGCCGTCGTTACCGTTTAATTTTTTTTTTTTAAAAAAAAATAAAATTGAAAATCCGGAATTCTATTAAAAACAGTTTTTTTTTTTTTAAATTATGTTTAATAAATTTATGTTTTGATTTAGGATGTGGAAATTTATGTTTTTTATTTGATTTTATAAAAAATATATATACTAGACTTATAAAAAATAACACATAAAATTAATAAATATTAAAAAAAATCATACACATTAAAAAAAAATTAGACATAAAACAAAATTATTTAAAAGTAACACAAATTTTCTGATTTTCCAAAAAAAATAAAAAAAAAATTATAAGGCAGGTGGGCAGGCGCCTGGTTTGGACGCCTCTACCGTTGGCTGGGCTTCCAAGCCACACGCCACGCCACCGGCACTGGCTGCCGGAGCTGGCGCCACCGCCAGTGGGTGGGCGTCCTGGCCAGGCGCCCCACCTTCGCCGCTTATTTTTTTTTAAAAAAAGTTAATTTAAATAATTAGCTTGCCACCAAGTCGCCGCCTTTCCTCCGCCTCCGCCGCCGCCGCCGCCACCTCTTTCCCTTGCCGCCTCGACAGAGGTAGATCTTCTGATTCTTTTAGAGAGATGTAGTGAGTGGTTTTTTTAAAAAACGAAAAGGGCAATAAGGTCACTTCAATACAAATTTGTGGGCTTTATGTGGAGATTTGCGTGCGATGTTTAGCGATTCACCTATACAAAGAGGAAGCTACTAATGTTGCCCATGACAGGAAACCCGGGTTATTACTTAAGTACGAGTAGTTGTTTTGTTAAAAAAAAAAAAAAAAAAAAAAAAAAAAAAAAAAAAAGGTACTAGTATTTGCTAAGTAATTCAACGTGTAGTCTTTTAGACATAGTTTACAATGTTGTTTGGTTAATAGTTTGTACTGCTAGAAATCTGTAATATTGGTTAAATGATATCATCAATTTACTTAAGATGAAATCATGATACGTATAGGTTACTTATCAGTCTTACCTCATCAATCTATACATGCAACAGTTTATTAGGGACCAAAGTTCACACCTACGTGGTACATACCTTTTACGTACCTATAATACCCCCACTATCCTATAAATACCTCACTATTTAACATACAAAGGTATGTACGCAACAATAAAAAACACATAATTATTGACTTTGCAAATTATATAGGACATCTTCGACAAAATATAGCTATGAAGGTAGTTGTTAGCCGTGTAAGTAACTGTTAGCTGTCAATAAGCTGTTAGCTGTAAAGATAGATAATTAAAGTATGAGTCTTCGATAAAAGTAGCGGTTGACTAGCTTTTACATATAAAATCATTTTTTTTTCTTTTTTTTTTTTTTGAAGGGAATTTAGTTTACCTAAAACTAAAGATAAATTTTTCAACAGCTACCTCTAATCTTCAAAAACTAATAATTCTAAATTTTGATAAAAGATATTTCTACCACTAAATACTATTCCCACCACTATGTTGTCTAAAGCTCAAAAGCTAATGTCGAACACGCCCATAATCACATAACAAACACCTACCATCTCTAAACACAAGTTCAAGTAAAATTTCTGACTAGTAGCAAGATTAAGTTCGAGTATATTTTTTTCAATAAAACAACTCGAAAAAAATAGCAAAATCACTTCCGTAGAGAGTCGGACACCTATACGCCTGTTATGGATAGACGAGTTAGAAAACTCTCAGGTCAGACAGTCCATTTATTGAGATATATTTAGGAAATATTTAGGAGCATATTTGTTTCGGTGAATATTTAGTTTGCCTAGGATATATTTTGCCATAATTATCTTAAGCTTGCTAGTTGTACACTGTTTGGTGAAGCTTAGGAAACTAAGCATATTGTATTATAAATATTCTGCGGATGAATGAATAAAAGTAAGCCAAATTTTTATCACAACTTTACATGGTATCAGGCCAAAGAATTTTTCTTTTAAAGCTAATTATTAGCCGTGGCAAGCGGTGATGAAACACCACCACCACCACCACCTACAAAAATTGAACCCAATTCACCATATTACCTCGGTTCGCAAGACTGACCAGGGGATTTCATCACTCCTACTCGCCTTACAACAGAGAACTATGACTCTTGAGCTGATGACATTCAAACAGCATTAGAAGCTCGAAGAAAGTTTGAATTTTTAGATGGCTCGATCAATGCACCATCACCCCCTTGTACGAAGTCTGATTGGACGGCGATCAACGCAATGCTCATCTCATGGATCACCAATACAATGGACCTCGAATTAAAATCAACTTTGTTTAAATTCAGGGAAGCTAAATCTCTCTGGGATCACCTCAAGCAACGATTTGCTTAAACTAATGGTCCGCGTATTCAACAATTGCGTTCTTCAATCGCAAAGTGTGAGCAAAAAAAATTAATGCCTGTTTCTGTGTACTATGGCAAGCTCCATACTTTGTGGCAATAATTAGATCGTCACGAGCCGTTGATTTCCTGCTCTTGTTGTGCTTCTTGTTCGGCTGGGAAACTACACGAAGAACACCGAGCACAAGCGCGTTTACATGATTTTCTAATGGGGTTATATTCTGATTTTTACTCTCCCTTACGCACAAATATATTGTCTCAAGACCCACTTCCAAGTCTTGACAGAGCGTACCAGTTGGTGACTCAAGAAGAACGTGTTCGTTTATCAAAACAGGAAGCCGAATCCACACCCACTGAGGCTGTTGGGTTTGCTGTGCGTACAGGGTCTGAGGTGGAAGCAGGTGTGGCTTGTGGTAAGGGTCAAAACTACGACAAACTCGTCTGCAATAAGTGCCGCAGAACAAGACACGAAACCTCTAGCTGCTGGGCAGACATTGTGTGTGGATATTGTAAGAAAAAGAGCATCCAGAGAGTCATTGTTATGAACTTGTGGGTAGGCCTGAGAACAAAAAGCCGTGTCAAGGACGAGGACAGGTACGTGCTAATGCGGCTGCCAGTTCGACTTCTTCATCTAATTAAACTATTTACACTGGAGCAATGGAAGGCTATTGCGGGAGTCGTTGGTAACTCTCAAATTCCAGAAAATAGATTAACCAGTAAGTTTGATGCCTCTTCTTGGATTATCGACACTAGTGCAACTCATCATGTCCTAGAAATAATTCTTGGCTATTTGACACTCAAAAGATTGATTGCCCTATTGGGTCGCCGAATGGTGCAAAAGTGGTAGCTACTTTGATGGGATCCGTTCATTTGTCGGATAAAATAACCCTCACTAGAGTTCTTTATGTTCCAAACTTGAATTGCAATTTACTCTCTGTCTCTCAACTTAATGATGATTTACACACTATTGTCCAATTTGATTCTAATGTTTTTGCTATACAGGACCAAACGAAGAAGCTGATTGGAACGGGAACTAGGAGAGATGGACTATATTATTTTAGAAAACCAAAATTTGTGTCAAGTGTTGAAGCTACATCAAATTTGGAGTTATGGCATCTTCGACTTGGTCATCCTTCCGAAAAAGTAGTTAAGTTGATTCCTCATGTTAGTAGTAGTAAAGATCATTTAGATATCAATTGTGAAGTATGTATGTATGCTAAGCATCTGAGAGATAAATTTCCTTTGAGTGAAAATAAAGCTTCTAGAATATTTGAGAAAATACATTGTGATTTGTGGGGTCCATATCGACACGATTCGTCATGTGGAGCTCGTTTATTTTTACAATTGTTGATGATTTCTCAAGAGTAGTATGGATCTATTTGTTGGTAGATAAATTGGAAGTTTTTCAAATGTTTATGTCCTTTGTTGCTATGGTTGATAGACAATTTTCTCAAACAATTAAAGTCGTCCAAAGTGATAATGGGACCGAGTTTAATTATTTACTTGAATATTTTAGAGCCACAGATGTTTGGGGGTAAAAATACACTTGACAAATGGACCTATGCTAATGCAACACGTGTCCCTAAGCTCAGCGCTCAATGAGCCAATTAGAGCATGACACGTGTCATTCAAAGGGAAAAACGGGCCTTAAGCCCATAACCCTAGAAACCGTAAAACGGTGGAAGCCTATCAACTAGGTTAAATAACCTAAGAGGCAGCTCTCCCAAAAACTCTATAAATACTGATCATTTACATCAGTTGAGGGGACATTCATATTGAATACACATTCAATCCACACAAATCAGAGAGCAAAAAGCTCAGATATTGAGGTTGTCTCAGACAGCCGGAAGATCACTCCTTCTAAGAGGAGCTTGATCACATTTACATTCCGCACTTTACTCCTCATACACGTTCTAACTTGATCGTCAGAGGCGGAACTCTCACCCTTGGGAGACTCCGTTGTTTTGCAGGTACAGGCAGCCGGAGAACAGTCTTGGTGTTGTAACTCTCCTGTAGGACACTAAAAAAACCACGAAACATTTGGCGCCGTTTGTGGGGAGAGTACTACTGAGATGGCTTCACAGCAGTCTGTACCGCCTGCTGATAAGAGGCGGCCTACGGTCGAGGTAAAAGACCGGGTGCCTCCTCCCCATCTTAAATGTCTGATTCGACTTCAACGTCAACCAACCCAGACAACTTCCAGAATACCTCAATGAGGCATTCATGATCAATCCGAGGGGGTCAGTTAGGCGACTTGTCCGTTCATTCTGGTCCTCAGATAATCCATTTGGCACAGTATGCGCTTCAGCAGCCATACATGCCGTATGGACAGTCATGTATGTAGTCGACCCTCTTCAGGGGGCAGGCGGCACAAAGCGTCCAACATCTGGACATGCAGCTCCGTCTGCGAAAACTTGCTGAACAGCCTTCTGTGTTCTCCAAGGAAATAACCTTCTAGTGCGAAAGCGTTAGACAGCCATGTAATATAGGCGTCATCAGGCCAACTGTCAAGCACAATAGGCATCATGAGGCCAAGCAACAAGTGCTACAGGCATCATGAGGTCAAAATGTCCTACGCTTAGACAGGCGGCTGATAAGTCGTGTTTTGTGCATATTTGTTAACTTATTTTTGGTTGGTTTTATTAGCTTAGTCGAGTGTTTTAGTCTATTTTGGTGTAATTTGGTTTAGTTTTGATGATTCGATACTTTTATGGGTAGTTTCGTTGTTTTTGATGTATTTCAGGATTAACGGAGCTAATTGAGTGAAAATGAAGCAAAACGTTGATGAAATACTTGACAAATATGACACCTGTTCACTACTATGCTCATAACTTTTGATATACAAATGATAATGGAGTGATTCAAATTGCATTGGAAATTATACTTGAAGACCTTTCCAACAATATATTACACACCTCAAACAGAGCTCCGGATATGAAGTTATGACTGATTTAAGATGAGTGATACGCGCAGCAGGGGAGGCACGTCCGTGCCCAGGACTACAGTTAGCACTCGTCAGGAGGCACGTCCGTGCCTCACCTAGGCACGTCCGTGCCTGGAAGTCAGAAGCTACCCAAGTTAATGCACGCAGATAGGCACATCCGTGCCTATGAGGAGGCACGTCCGTGCCTCCTGGGATTCTTGTGCGCCAAGCCTTTTGCCGATTTTCTTATCTTTTCTAGGCTTATATTTACACTAAGTGGTGTTTTATTATTTCATTAAGTTTTATTCTAGCCTTTTATTTTTTACGTTATTAAGAACTAGTTCTCTCTATTTTTATTTTCTTTACTTTTGTAATTCAAGATTCAAGATTTACACTTTCCGCCTTCAATTCAATTCAAGATTCGGTATTTTCTTTTAATCTCTTGTTTCTTAATTATGTTTTCTTCAATTATTATTGTTATTGTTTATTTAATTATGAGTGAGTAGATTCCCTATTCCAAGATCTAGGGTAGCCCAATTATGATTGATGCATGAATTAAATCTTTAAATTCTCTAATGACTTTTGCAATTGCTATGCTAAATTGATTGTGATTATGCCAATACTAGTTTAGAGATAATTAGTATTGTTATTATTCCATTGTTTCTATCACAGCGAGAGTTGGGTTTAAACGGAATTGGGTAGATCAATTTAGGGTTTGAGATTCAACATGAGAATAGTTGGGTTGATAATTGGGAAGTTAGAGTAATGTGTTTAATGTCTCTAATTTGCATGATACCATGAGAATAGGCTTGATTGTATGTTAGGGAAGCCATTGATACTCGAGAGAGGTCCTTGGTATTGATTAGGGTTTACTTTTCCCCATTCGATTGGAATCGTATGTTAGGGGTAGAAATATAATTACATCGATCGTAATTGTGGTGATACTTGATCTTGGATGTTTTAGTTATTTGATTTATCATATTCGTTTGATTATTTCTAGTTTTCCATATTTTAGCATATAGTTTAATCCACCATTGTTGATTCTTTCTTAGTAATAACTTGAGTATAGATAATTTTAGGTGAGCCATAGTCTCTGTGGGATCGACCCTGACTTACCCTACTACATAGTTAGGAGGATTAGTTAGGTTATTTTTGTTAGGTGTGCGACCGCCTATCAGCGGCATTATTGTGGGGTTTCGTAGTGACCCGACACTACGCGGAAGGAAACCCACCAAGACCCGCCCCTTAATTAAAGCAATTAAACAAGCATAATAAACTTAATCAAACAAGATTAAGAACAAGAATTATACCTTTGACGCGTGCTTCGCTCCTAAAGAGCTCTTACTTCAAAATCCCGAAAAGACGAGATCTCTGAAGGATCATACCCTCGACCCAACCTGAGCGTCCTAAGTCTTGAAGGTTAGTCAAGACCCGGACAAAAATAACTATGAGTTTTACGAATCAAAGTTTTACTCTTTTCAAGAGTTTCCTTTTTAATTCCACTCAAGGTTGTATCAAATCCCAATACCAAGCTTGGTATTTATAGGGAAATGATCCCTTGATTCTCAATCTCCCATCAATGTGGGAGAGTTGGTAAAATTGACAATTATTTAATTCCAAAATTAAATAATTAATCAACTCAATCACAAATCGACACATGGCACAAATATAGAGAAAGCTAAGTGAGGACCAAGGCTTGGGGGGACCATTGCCTTGATCCCCAAGGCCATGTATTGGTCCCCACACACCATGCCCAAAACCGGGTCTAGGAGTGCTAGCTGGCTACCAGCTAGTGTGCCAGCTGGGGCTGCCAGCTAGCGTGCCTTGCTGCCCAGCACCCAGCCAGCCAGCCAGTGCACGCTGCTGCTGGGCTGTGCTGGTGCTACGTGCTGGCGCTGGGCGCTGCTAGCACCTAGTGCTGGCACTGGCCCCCAGCAGCCCCATTCACACACGCACACTCTTCGCGCCTCATTGCTAGCACAGCCAGCATGCGTGCTGCTAGCGAGCCACGCATGCTGGCCGCACTGTCTCTTGCACCATGCGCACACACACGCCTCCCAGCCCACACGCATCAATGCGCCTGTAGTGCGAGGCTGCTTGTGCGAGGCCTAGCATCACGCTGGCGCCCAGGCTCTCCCATGTGGTGCGATGCTTGGTGCTGCCATGCGAAGGCTAGCACACAAGCATCCACGCACATGGTGCGCCATTGCCAGGCAGCCAACCATGCTAGCACTTGGTGCTTGCGATGGTGCTGCCATACGCACCCAGGCACCCATGCTAGCACGTTGCTAGCTTGCGATGGGCTGCTAGGGCGCGCCTAGGCTGCGATGGTGCCTAGGACACCATGGTGCGCCTAGCACACACATGGCGCGCCTAAGCTTGCATTGAGCTAGCCTAGCCTAGCTATGGCTACGCTCATACTTGTCGATTGTGATTTTGCGACGTTCGGTCTCGACGCCCTAGGCTCGATTTCCGACGTCTGTATTCGTAAAACTCTGTCGACTCATTAAATCCTTTCGGATTAATTCGTCATCTCGGATCAGAGATTCGATTGGGTTCGACCCGAAGGGTTCAGTTAAGATCAAGCTGTAATATCAATTGTACCTCGATATTACTGATCGGAAGCGGCCTCCACCTAGGCATTCCGATCACTTGACCTTACTGAAGAATTAGCTCTGTAATAATTCTGAACCCTCTATCGGAATATTACAGTTGTTGGAAGGACACCATTCCTTTCAATTATGTCACCAGGCGGTCTCTCGATCAGCCGGCATGCCTAAGCATGTTGGCATACAAGTGGCAGTTAAGCTGATCAATGAAACAAAGTTAAAATACTTTTGAAGCCCAGCTATATGTAGGCGACCTCTATGCAGAGTCCAATGGGTCCGTCCATGCATGTGAGCAGGAGCTGCTTAATACGCAGTCGTCCACAAGCTCCCTTGTAAGCATACCATATAGTCGGCACTCTCCCTAACAAGAGCATGCAATTGCACTCAATAGGGGCAGTCGGCGTAATCCATGCCCAAACTTAAATGTCAGCAACAGGCGGCATCATAAGCAGCCGGCCAGCTTATATAATCAGGCGGTTGTATGTAAGAGTGGCGCATGGGTTGCAATAAAGAAGCCGGCCGCAAGTACATGTTTCAATGCCATGGCCATTTAATGACTAAGAATCCGGCCATCTTGTAACAAGTCATCCGATCAGGGTGCTGAGTCGGCTGTATGCAATGATATTTTAACGCCATCAGCAGCTAACACACAAGCGGCATAATAAGGATGCTTGTGTGCTACTTTCTTGGATATAGGCGGCAACCGTATGGTTATAGCAGCCGGCAACATACCAGCCTCCAAGCATCCGACCAGGCGACCATGTACTACAGGCGTCATATGGCCGAATGCCAAGAGTCAGACGGTCAAGCTTGTAAGCTATTCTTATTATCATATTATTTTTATGATTATATTAAAAAAAAAAAGATAGCTGGACAACACCCATGCGGCATCATAGAAATTAAAATGTTGATGAGCATGGCTGGATAACACCCATGCGGCCTTGTATGTACCAGCCACGTATGGCTTACTCCCATTCTTCTAAGTCCTTAACAGCTAGCTCACTAGGTGGAAAAAGAAAGCACGCAGCACTACTTAAGTATATATTGTACAATATATATACAAGGGTCAGACGGTATATATATAATACAAGAGTACCTTCCATATTCGGCATATTCGCAAAGTACTATTTTTGACTACCTATCTATGCTAATTCTACCTTACATAAGTGCATACGGCCGGTTGAGTATGCTAGAAAACCAACAAGCTTTCAACGCCATATATACAAGCAGCAAAGCTCAATAAAGTGGGGCGGAGCCGTATGTAAGATCGCTCAACAAAGAAGCAACTGGGCATATCAAAAAGCCATTCGGCTTTGACATGAATGCCTGTGAGCCCGAGCTACTCGCTTGAGGATAAGAAAGCAGCAGCCGTATGATTGTAGCAGGGGGCAGCAGCTGTTAGCATTCGGCTCTTCAATGCCAAACCTTGAATGCCAACAAGCGGCATACAAGCGGCATTATGATGCATGAGGAGGCGACATTATGATGCAATAAGCTTTATTTGAGAGTATGCAGTCAGCAAGCCTCCATTTTCGTGCATACACGCGGCCATTTAAACCGGTCGTGAGTGTGAGGCTGAGCATGGGCGCCTACGCTTGAGTAGGCGGCACCTAAATGTCGTACCTTAAGCTAGCAGCCGGCAGCAGCCTTATAAAAAGGCCAGCAAGATTTAGCGAGTAGCAGGCCAATTCATATAAGCAGGCGGCATTCGCAGCAAACGCATCAAGTGTATGTGGGGCTCGGTTGGTTAAGTTTAAACAACTAGCATTAAGCCGGCTGTGGAATGCGTGAGTATATGGTGTTTGACCACACAGCCGCAACCACCCAACTCCTGGCCAGGCGTGGTTATCAAGTGGAACAGCTGGTGTTTAGGGAGGGTAGCCTCAAAGAACCGGTTGTATGAGGGTGAAGCATCCATAATTAGCCCGAATGGGTATGGCGCCTGTGTTGCACCTCTGAAAACCGGCTGTGTTAGCATGTGTTGCAACGCCATGCACTTCTAAACATGAATCCGGCAATCATAACAGCAGCCACCAGCCCCCATTCCCGCATATACGGCCGGCAAGCATCCGGTCAGGCGGCATGTCCGGCTGTCCAAGAAGGGTGGCGCATGATTTGCCTCCGTTTGAGTGAGCACAAGCATGGAATGAGTTCAATTTTGGATGCCCACTAGCCAGCTCTAACCACCAAGAAGCCGGTTATAAAGCATTAAAACCGGTTGTATTATCATCCTTCAACGAAGGTCTTCATGTTGTGGTTATCAAAGGGGGTTAGCTAGTTTCTCGTGGCTGGATACCCATTGGGATAACTTCGAAAGCCGGTTGTATGTAAGATAGCCGAGCAATAGCTCGGACTGAGTAGTATGATGCACCTAGCAAGCCAAGCATCTGGCCAGCCCAAGCCACACAACCGGCATTAGCACCGGCTGTATATATGCGAGCTAGGCCATGGGCAGTCCGAATTGGAATGCGTGTGCTTCGTCCTCCTTCTTTACTCATCTATATTTGCACGATAATCCAGTAGAGGCATGGGTCAGGTGGCATCATAGAAGCAGCCTCCCCTCTCTTCCACTTCTGTTAAAAAAAAAAAAAAAAAAAAAAAAAAAAAAAGAGCTTCTCCATCCCCCAAACATTAACCGGCTGATTGTCAAATTCCAATGGCTGCAACGCCAAGGCTGGCTGTGGTGCACCGCTACCAAGCGACCTCTTGTGAGTTCAAAATTCAGGCGGCATCCCTAGCCTCTTGATTGAGTTTAAAATTAGCGTGCATACGTTACGCCACTCAAACCGGCTGTGAACACATGTTCCAGCGCTTGTGCACTGCATGAAGTTTTGCCTCATGTATGTAGATTGCCACCACAAGTGCTCATCATTATTATGATTCAAAAAAGAAAATTATCATTATGGGTATATTTAAATACCATGAGCCTATGTACGAAAATATAAGTGTCACTTGCATGTGACCATTTAGTTTGAGTGGGAAGTGTCCCAAGCGGCAAGAAGCTCGGTCACTTGAGCCCTGGGAGGAGGCACTTCAACCCTATTCAAGCAGCAACTATTCTGCCCAAAAAAAAATGGCTGCATATATCAAGCCGAGCCATGCACTAACCGGATGGGTGGCGCATAAATTACTCCATTAAAGCTGAATGTATGTATATGGGTTGAAGCCTAGCCAAATTGGGTTAAGGCCTTGTCGCCTGAATCAACCGTCTGGGGTATCATCAAGCAAGGCTTCAAAGAAACGCTTGGGTACCTAGCAAGCAACTGATTGACTTCCGCCTACTGATTCAGCTAGCCAACCTTTTTCATTTCTAAAGCATCTTCAAGAAAAAAAAGGTCTAGAGATGGTGCCGCCTGGGTACCACAACAATTTCTGGTTCTTTCCGTGTGTATGTTGCTTGAAGTCTTGCCGCATGTATATGGGTTGTCAACCCACCGGCACTTGTATTTGAATCTGAAACCAAGCGGCATGGTAGAATCAACCGCCTGGTGTAGTTTGGTTGGCATGAGTAATTTTCAAGGCAGGAGGCATCTCAATAGAGAGCCGCCTATATAAGCTGAGAGCGGATTCAATTCGTTGAGCCGCCTGTATAAGCTGAGAGCAGATTCGTTTCTCGAGCTTAGTTACTCGGCGTCCCATGGCCGCCTGTCATCATTTGAAGAGCTCAGTATCATGAATCAGCAAGAGGCATCTCAATATCATCCAGCATATTGACAAAAATCCTCCATCGGAAGGTACCATTCTAATAACTCAGTATGAGTATTGTGTGCTTCCTTATTATTATTGATTGGTTCTCAATACCGCATCCTACTTGATTTTTTAAAAACATTTAATATTGGTTTAAGTATCCCTCAAAGGCAGCATACCGGCCGAAAAAGGTCTAAAAGTATGTTGAATTGGCTTAAGTAGAACCACCGCCTGTGCAATGTGCTGGCGGCAAAATTTAAATCAACCATCTGCTCCAACATGAGTAGATATAAGCTAAGTCTAAACAACTTAGCGGCTGTGTTGCTTCTTTTAGAACAAACAAATTGAGGCCTATGGCCGGAATGATCAAATCAAGGCCAATGGCCGGATGATCAAATTGAGGCCTATGGCTATGGCCGAAAAGATCAAATTAAGGCCTATGACCGAATTATCAAATTGAGGCCTATGGCCAGAATGATCAAATCAAGGCCAATGGCCGGATGATCAAATTGAGGCCAATGGCCGGAGTGATCAAATCAAGGCCAATGGCCGGTTGATCTTATTAAATTAAACAATCCTTCTGCTCCAACATGAGGAAGCGTCCGGCGACGCCCATTTAGGTGAATTCATCGCAGAGAGCATCTCCCATTCGGGTGGCACATTGCTCTATAAACTTAAAACAAACGGCCCTACCGACTGTCAAAAAAGGTAAGTTCGTAGCCGTTTGAATCGATCAAATGAGACTAAAATAACAACACTATCGGCTGTTAAATACCAGCGGTACCCAGTTACTATCTTGGTCAGATGCCGCCTGCTGTTGCTCAAAAGCAATACCGTCGGCTAAATTTGAGGATATAAGCTAAGTCAAAAACTTAGCGGCTAAGTGTTGTTCCCTTTAGAACAACTCTATGAGGCCAATGGCCAGATTATATTGAGCGCTTTACCCCCTACTCGATGGTCGATAGTCCGCCTGGTCTGGGGCTATCAGCATAGTGGGGCTAAAAGAAATAAAAGTCGACATCTGTCTAGTTCAGCGGCAATCATTATTATGATTTGATTAACTTTGAAAATGTCATACCGTTCAAGGTATCAAAATTTTCCAAGTTAATCAAATCCCTCTTTCATTGAACTAGACAAATGCCGACCAAAGAGGCTTAAGGGGTCTCATATTCGAAAGCAACAATCCCTCTTAAAAGAGAGATTACTCCTTCCGAGGGGCTAATGTTTAGGGGTAAAAATACCCCTGACAAATGGACCTATGCTAATGCAACATGTGTCCCTAAGCTCAGCGCTCAATGAGCCAGTTAGAGCATGACACGTGTCATTCAAAGGGGAAAACGGGCCTTAAGCCCATAACCCTAGAAACCGTAAAACGGTGGAAGCCCATCAACTAGGGTTAAATAACCTAAGAGGCACCTCTCCCAAAAACTCTATAAATACTGATCATTTACACCAGTTGATGGGGCATTCATATTGAATACACATTCAATCCACACAAATCAGAGAGCAAAAAGCTCAGATATTGAGGTTGTCTCAAACAGCCGGAAGATCACTCCTTCTAAGAGGAGCCTGATCACATTTACATTCCGCACTTTACTCCTCATACACGTTCTAACTTGATCGTCGAAGGCAGAACTCCCACCCCTGAGAGTCTCCGTTGTTTTGCAGGTACAGGCAGCCGGAGGTCAGTCTTGGTGTTGTAACTCTTCCGTAGGACACTCAAAAAACCCCGAAACAACAAGAATTTTATTTCAAACATCATGTGTGGATACTCCTCAATAAAATGGACGTGTAGAAAGGAAACATAAACATATCTTGAATGTAGGTCAAGCTTTGCGGTTTCAAGCTAAGTTGCCAATTTATTTTTGGGGGGAGTGTGTTCTCACTGCAGCTCACATGATTAATCGCACCCGATCCCCACTCTTACAAAATAAAACACCTTTTGAAATTCTTTTTGACAAGCCTCCCTCGTTTGATGCTATTCGAACCTTTGGGTGCCTATGCTTTGCTCATAATCAAAAAACCAAGGGAGATAAGTTTGCTAGTCGTAGTAAAAAGTGTGTCTTTGTGGGATATCCGTTTGGCCAAAAGGGGTGGAGATTGTTTGACTTGAATACAAAAGAATTTTTTGTTTCACGGGATGTGAAATTTGTTGAGGAGGTCTTCCCGTTTGGGAGTCCAGAGGTTGCGAATATTCACAATAATGAGTATGTTGACCAACAAGTCCATGAGGATTTTGCAGAATTAATTTTAGAGGAAGGGGTTGAAAGTGTCGACCAAAGATGTGAGGAACAAGTCCAACCACTCATCAGGCCAGACCCAACGCCTATTTGGCCCAATCCAGCACACGCTGCGTCATCTCAAGACCAGCCCAGCTCGCCTATAGTTGAGTACTAACTTTCAAGCGCCTGATGGGCCCTCTCTACAGCCCAGCTCGCCTTCTGTTGAGGCCGCTGGGTTTCCAGCGACAGATGGGTCGCCTCTTCGACCCACAGTCACCCCTTCGATTGATGATGGGCTAGTCTCTGATGGGTCATTAAACACGCCTTCCGTTGTAGACGATTCTCATGAGCAACAATTGGGTCGTGGATTTAGACAAAAATTTCCCAACGTCAAGCATCGTGACTATGTGACACATACGGTTTTTGCTAAAAATCCACTCTCTCTTCCTTCCGATCACTCCTCTGGTACTCCTTATCCCTTAGCATATTACATAAATCGTGAAAATATTTCCGTAAATTATCAAAGATTCCTTGCAGCTATTATTAAGGGTAAAGACCCAAAATATTTTAAGGAAGAAATGCAATGTGATGGACGGCGCCAATCTATGAAAGAAGAAATACGTGCTCTAGAGGACAACGGTACATGGACCTTGGAGTGTCTCCCTCCTGGGAAACGTGCTCTTGGTAGTCAATGGGTCTATAAAACCAAATATTTGTCCAATGGCGAAGTTGAGCGTCTAAAATCAAGATTAGTGGTGTTTGGAAATCATCAGCAAGCTGGAATTGACTACGAAGAAACTTTTGCTCCGATTGCCAAGATGACTACGATTCGTGCTTTTCTCGCTATAGCGGCTTGCAAAAATTGGGAGTTACACCAAATGGATGTTCATAATGCTTTTTTGCATGGTGGCGTAGATGAAGAGGTCTACATGAAGCTGCCTCCCAGATTTGAAAGTTCGGATCCTTCTTTGGTGTGTAGGTTGCGCAAGTTCCTGTATGGTTTGAAACAACCTCCCCGTTGTTGGTTTGCAAAATTGGTGTCGACTTTGAAAAAGTATGGCTTTCTCCAATCCTATTCTGATTATTCTTTGTTCACATATACTAATGGCAAATCCCAAATTAATGTCTGAGTTTATGTGGATGATCTTATTATTTCTAGGAATGATTCCGCTACTCTTAAGGTTTTCAAGGCTTATCTTAGTGATTGTTTCAAGATGAAAGATCTTGGAACTCTTAAATATTTTTTGGGCATTGAGGTGGCCCATAGTTCTTCTGGGTTATTTTTGTGTCAACGAAAATATACTCTGGATATTATTTCTGAAACAGGTTTACTGGGAGCAAAGCCTAGTGGGTTTCCCATTGAACGGAATCATAAGCTTGCTCATGCAACTGGCAAATTTATGAAGGATCCCAAAGCATATCGTCGTCTGGTGGGACGGCTCATTTATCTTGCTGTGACTCGACCGAATTTAGCATATTCGATTCACATTTTATCTCAGTTCATGCAATCCCCCCGTGAAGATCATTGGAAGCGGCCTTGAGGGTCGTTCAATACTTGAAAGGGACTCCCGGTCAAGGTATATTGCTACGTTCCGATAATGAACTCACATTAGAAGGATGGTGTGACTCGGATTGGGCGGCGTGTCCTCTAACTCGTCGTTCTTTGACAGGTTGGCTAGTGTTTCTAGGAAAATCACCGATTTCTTGGAAAACTAAAAAGCAAGATACAATTTCTAAATCTTCTGTAGAGGCGGAATACAGGTCCATGGCAGGAGTCACTTGCGAGTTAAAGTGGCTTAAGGAGTTAAGGCTTTATTGTTGAGTTTGGGTGTGTAACATCCTAAAGCTATTAAATTATTTTGTGACAGTCAATCGGCATTGCATATTGCAAGGAATCCAGTTTTTCATGAGCGAACTAAGCATATAGAAGTTGATTGTCACTTTGTTTGTGATGCGATAAATGAAGGATTAATTACTTTATCTCATGTGTCGATTACTTCTCAATTGGCGGACATTTTTACAAAAGCTCTCAGAAATGGCGCAATTTGATTTTCTTTTATCCAAGTTGGGCATTTTCGAACCTCATGCTCCAACTTATGGGGGGTATTGAGATATATCTAGGAGCATATTTGTTTTGGTGAATATTTAGTTTGCCTAGGATATATTTTGTCATAATTATCTTTAGCTTGCTAGCTGTACACTGTTTGGTGAGGGCTTAGGAAACTAAGCATACTTTACACCATTGCTTTCTCTCTCATACGATACACCATCGATCCAACCGGAGTCCATACTACATTCCCAAATTCCTGTAATTTCCTTCAATTAATCTCATATTTTTTCAATTTTATCATCGAAATTTAATTTTTACTTATTGATCAAACGAACCAATTTACGATTATCTGCATCAATTTTATCAATTTCCTAAAATTTGATCGAATTAGGGTTTTTACAGAAGAAAAGATGAATGACGAATTGCCCAATGTGAAAAAGTGGGTGGTATTATACCCAGTATACATCAATTCGAAGAAAACAATTGCTGAAGGTCGCCGAATTTGCGCTACCAAAGCTTGTGAAAATCCTACTTGCGATGAAATTGGAGATTGCTGCAAATTTCTCAATCTTCCTTATCACAAAGAGGTTTGATTTTTGTTTGTAATTTTTGTTTTTCGTATTGAATTTTGGTGTTAATTTTGTCAATTTGTTTGTAATTTTTGGTTTTCGTATTCAATTTTGGTGTTAATTTTGTTGATTTCGTTGAATTTTGTGGTTGATGTATGTGATATTGTAATTGCAGGCTGAGAAGGCGTATCCAAGGGATTTTATGCAGAGAGGGAGGGTGAGAGTATTGCTAAAACAAGAAGATGGGAGTTTATGTAACCCTGAGATTTCGTCGAGTAAGAATTTCTCCATTGTGCCCTTTGTTGATCGTATTTTGGTTGCTTATTGTGTTGTTTTTATAACATAAAATGTGTTTTTTGGTTCGTATGTAATTCATTCGTTGCATGTGGAGATCCGGTTGAGAGGGTTTAAGGCTTTAGACTATTGATGGGATCATTCTGCTTAGAAATTATGGTGTTAATATAGAAGTTTAATGACATGATAATCAATTATATTGAATTGGAGAGGGGTGTGACTGGGGTGAGATGGATATTTTTGAAACAGCACTGGTGTGTTTGTGTGTAGAACAGTGGACTTGTTTGAGGATCGGTTTGGTGAAGGTAGATAGTGTATGTCTCGATGCACCCTTAAAGAGCTGAGATTAGAGGTAGATAGTGTATGTCTTGGCTACTGGAGTATATTAGATTTTTGATGATTTTTGTAGGTAAACAGGTATCTGTTCTCAATCTTTTCATCTTCAGTGTGACAGTTCTTTGTTGTACTACTGAGCCATAGATTCAGTGCTCCCGTTCCACCATTCCAAGTTTGAATCTGCTAGGATTTGTTGATGTCATGAGCTTTTGGCCAGTTTAGTTTTAGTGTTTTACCTTTCAAACAAAAATACAATAAGCAAGTGGTGGACTTGGTTTTATGTTCTTTATACCGAAATTTCCTTTCATAGCCTTGGGCAGAGAATAACTGATTTATTGGGTGAAAAAGTGAAGTCCAATGTCTAGGTTCCAATTTAATACACTGTATACCGAGCACTTCTTATGGATTTAACGGAAAAGACTGAATTTGTTGGGCACTGAATTGCATCTGTAAAGACTGTAATCCATCTTATACAATGTGATCAGCTTGACATTTTAGGTTTAAAAAGTCCTAGAGGACATTGGAGGCAAAACTTCTGTTCCTGGGGTTGGAAGTTTAGGGGTAGGCTTACCTCATGTATATATCTCAACTGCTATTCCTGATATTCTGACCAGCTGCATTGGTTTAAACTTTTGAAGATTGCCCTTGATTTTCAGAAGTAACCACTTTTATATATTATAATGGCATCCTACTACTTTTCATACATAGATGTCCAATGTGAAGTTGTAAACTTATAGCCTTGATCAATTGAGGTTATTAGTATTCCAATTCCAAAAATAACTCTCCTGTATTCCTTTTTGTTCACAAAGAAACTTCCTATTACTTAAAATGAAAACTTAACCTACTCAACCCAAGTGATGTGGACCCTAGCAGCCTTAGTTTTAGAAAGCGAGGCGTTAAGAGCTGGGGCCTTAGCTTTATGAGACGGAAAGACGTACAAAAGGCGTGTGCCTGTGTTTTTTTCTAGGTTGCTTCTTGCGCCATATGTTGACATTCAGACTTACTCAAATACTAGAATAAAGAAAACCTCATATCCCTTAATCCCATTTGAATAACCCTAGATATTTATTACATTGCCCGTTCACCTTTTCTCATTATTCAATTTTTAGATTTATACAAATTAAACTAATTAGTTTTTATTATACAAAATATGTTCCTCACCTACAAAAGGCGTGCGTCTTCACTTTGCGCCTAAGCTCCAATGACTTTTACACTTAGCACAATCTCTTTCTCTCACGTATTTTTTGTACATCCCATGTGATGTGGGCTCTATCACCACTAACTATCTCTCAATCAAAATTTTACTCTTATTTCTCCACTATCTAAAAAATAAAACCTATCCCACCCTACTATAACCCTTAATATGCTTGCCTAAACCTAATAGGAAGATTATTTGTGGACAAATGAGTCTCATCAACCCCATCATTTAGCATATATCACCATGAACGTGCTCCATTTTGTAGTATGTATGCTTCATAGTTGTTTAGTCTTAACTTAAACTTGTCCGTGGTCTAGTTTGCTTTTGATATTTGCTATTTCAGCCAGAGCTTTGATATCTAAGAACTTGGTTGACCCCTTTAGTTGCGTTTACAAGTGAAAATGCAACTCTATTCAAATAGTGTTTTACTTGGTGATTGCCATTTCGACTATTCTAGTTCTAGTCTTTACTCTTTAGGACACCTGGCATATCTTGGTCTGAGTTGTATTGGAAGAGTAGACATTGTTTTGAGTTTTGGTTTCCTATTTAATCCCAAACTAGAGTGCTTGGAAATGTCCATGATTTTTGTGCAGTGATTCTTCCTTGGGATCACATGTTCTTTTGATTTTTGAACCCTTTCACATTTATAATACCTTTGCTTACTCGTCTCTCTTGAGTCTGCATTTGGTCTTTCCCCTACTAAAGGGTATCCTCCTTGGTTCTTTTCATCTGAATATTGGTTTTTATTGTTTGTATCATAACAGGATATATCACCATTAAGATTAATTTTAATGATTAAATAAAAAAATAAAGCCCTGTACTCAGGAAATGTACAACAATAATCCCAATTGTTATGTGTGTTATGGGTGGTGGATAAGGTGTAACCTTTTCCTAAAAAAAAGGAGTAACCTTGAAATGATGTTGCATTTCTTATCAATAATTGCTTAAGTGTGGACATATGTTTCTTAAATAACATTGAAAAAGAGAGAATAATGAGACAAGACTTGAGAGCGCTATTTTGAAGGTCTAGGGGCTCTTTGATGGCCTTAGTTAAGAGGACCATTTGCATGCAGGAGGAATGATATCATTAGCTCTGGTCCACCTTAAGTAGCAGAGATAGTTTTGTTGTGTGAGGTTGTGAGTGCAAGTTAGTGTAAGATGAACCAAAGGAGTGGAACATTTTGTTTTACAGTGCGGATTGTCTTTGTTTGATTGCCTATAATTGGGGTTATATACTTTTTAAAGTGGTAGCAACTACACAGTATAGATCCAAAATTGAGAGGGTAATATGTTTATTAAATTTTCTCTGCGAGAAGATAAGATGGAGGGAGAGGATTGTTAAGGTGCATTCAGCAGGATACTTCTCTCCCATTCATGTTGGCTTTAGGATTATTTGCAGAAAATGGAGATAGATGAAGTGATAAATGTATTTATATATGCACTATCTGATAGATGATTGCAAGTTGTAAAATGATAGAAAGATGATGGAAACTTGGAAAGTTCATGATATGTACTTATCTAGAGCAAGAAAGAAAAATTTACTCATTTCTTATAAACAAATTAGTTTAAAAATAACACTTGATGGAATATAGATAAAAAGTTACGTTTTGGTATTTCTGTAGCCATTTGGAGTGGCGTAGGATTGATGACTGATATCATTCTTTTATGTTGTAATACTCATATCTGCAAGCGTAAGAGGTGGAGTGATGGTTGTACTAACCCTATTGTGTTTTTCCACATCAAGAATATCTCATGTCACAATTTAATCTTTGAGGCATTTTTTTTAACTCTGTGTCTAACCTAACTATTCTAATCATCTTAATTGATAAACATTGTACAATGGTGTTTAGAGTTTGGTATGTAAGGGTAGTTCCTGATATTTAATAGTTCTTATGCAAGTTATTCCTGTTGGTTAGAAAATTTCGTGCTAAATAAAATTAAGCATTGAGTAAGCTAGTGACTTTATTTTCCAAATTCATGTTCAGAATCTCTTGGCTTAAAGGCATGTCATAGATGCATTCCATTGTTTTACATGTGTAAGACATTTTTTTGAGATTCTCTTGTACTTTCCTTCTTTTTTTTCCTTAATATTTTCTATTACCTTGGGAGTAATTTAGTACTCTATGAACAATCTTGTTTAACAGTAGGTTAGATTATCATCTTCATACTCCCCCACACCCCCAAATTAAAGTCCAAATTCACCCAAAATCTAGTTCCTTAAGAAAAGCCTCATTTCTCTACAATTTTTTCTTAGTTCTTTTTAGTCGTCCAATCCTTACATCTTTTCTTATACAATTTTAATCACCCAATCCCTAATATCTTGTTTTTTATATTCACCCAAATTCTTTTCATTCATTTTTAATCAACCAAATCCCTTTTTTTTCATCTTCTTAAAAACATGTGTAGAAAGGCAAGTGAAACTTTTATTTGGGGTGAGCCAAGGAGTATAGAAAATCAAGAATACGTGAACATTGTAAGCACTTGCAAAAGAATCTGATTTGCATTTAAATGGTTTGATGGCTTGGATATGAATGCATTTTGCCATACAAAATCTGTTTCAGCTTTTGACTTTTGCATTAGAGTTATAATCATTTTTGTGCTGATACACGTCAAATTGCTGGACGTTCCAAGATTAAAAATCAATAATTACCACTATCAAGATGATGTACAAAAATTGCCCTGGTATATTGATACGAACTTAATTAGCTACTCCCGACTTCCCAAGTATGGTCCTGCTGTTGGTGGTTGTGTCTGAGGTTGAGTTCTTGATGAAAGCAATTATCTCACAACTTGCCCAGTAATTATTTGAGTTTTCTGTTTGAAAAGGAAAGCTTCCTGTGTGTTATGTTGATGTTTTGGATGACAATAGCATGATCTCAAAAACTTTTTTCACCTGTATATATATTTGGTTTAATGACCAAATAATATTTGCTTTGGAAGATTAGTATACAATATACAGTATGCTGGACTGTACTGTACTGTTTAAACTTTCGACATCTATTGGCTTAGCCTTAGAGCCTTTCCTCTTCCTTCACTAATGTGAATTTATTGTTCTTTCTGATTATTCAATCCACTATTCAATCCTATTTACTTTATTTTTATTTATTTTTTTTGAACTAAGGTATTCGATTTTCTTGTATAAAAGTTAGGAGCACTCTTTCTCCATTCTCCTCCCTCTGCTATTAAACTGCTATGCCCTGACATGGGTCACAATGCCAAAGTGATTTTGTTGAATGATAAAAAAATGTAGGGAATACGTATTTTTGTACCTTGTAGAGGGAAACTATGCTGGGTGGAAGAATGCTTTTAATGAAATTTCGTCTCCCATGTGCAGTGTTACCTATATTCTTGCTGCAACATATTGATTATATTTACGTTGATATTACAAATGTAATTTTTTTCAGTGACTTATTATCTTCACTTTTTGACTGCCACTATACAGGAAAGCATCTGATGCTGAAAATTGCAGAAATGGTACCTCGTCATATTGGAAGAACTACAAAGAAGCAAGAATCAACTTCTAGCTCTAGTAATGCACCTGCAAAATCTGGCAAGGGTGGGAAAAAGAAAAAATAGATCTGATTTATTGCTTCACCAATCCTTCTTGTTCAACTTCACATTAGAAAATGAACTGTAAATTGCCAGTTCATATGTGACGAGTATTAGAAGCATTGTGTTAAATGTCCGGTGATGAAATTCCAGCTGATCTTTGCCATGTCTTTTGCTTATCACGGATCATTTCTGCTAGGCTTTTAGCCAATCACAAGAGCTCAATCTTGTCCAGAAATTTTTTCTATATACATGTTTGGTTTTTCTGTCAGGGAAGTTCTGTTTTACTTTTGGTGATCTATTTTGAGTTTTTCGCATTCCTAATATGGAGATCATAGTAAGAGTACGAGTAACAGAAGGTGGATCTTTTGAGAAAGTATTGCATAATAATGTAATAACCTCAATGATTTGATGCATTCAATCCAAATGTTTAAATTATCATCATCATCTTTAAGTTACCAAGTCAGAATGATCCACTCGTCCAACTATGTACCACCCCTCAGACAGGGGATCGGACGAGAGAAAATAACAATGGCGCAATGCTGCTAGCCTTCTTGTGTCGTGTGAGTTGGGAGTGATCTGGGTTTAGACCATTTATATACACCAACATGTCAACTTCATCATCTACAGTCTTGTGTTACCGATCACTTGAAACTCATAACTTGGCATATTTTCGAAGATGTTTGTCTGCATCCTTTGCATGTTCTGGCACAGGAAGGTTGCAAATCAGAGTTACACGGGAAGATGATACCAAGGATTTGCTCTCTGAGTTGTTGGGGTTTGTTTTCCATAGTTGCACTTCCCACACCTGAACAAATGCGACATATTCACCATTAGTTACTCTTGCACATTGCAGTCAGTGCGTGACTCCGTGTCATTTTTATTTTAACTTTTACATTATTTATATACATTACTTAGACCATTATTAATAATTGTATATAACTAAAAACAATCACTTATAGAACGTTTTTCATTTGTCTAAAATTTTACAGTTAACTAATCTAAAAAACTCTACTTTTCAACTTTTTACAAATTAGCTAGTTGAGGTCAATCAACTCGTTAAAAAAGCTCTTTTACCGAACAACCAAAATACTCTGTAGCTTTTATGTGGATTCAAGCAATTAAACCTCTAAACTAGTTAAATTAACACAAATTTTTTCAAAATTCTTCCCAAAAAGATGTGTCATCCTTTTTCCACAATTTTTTATCAAGGATGATTGGTTCAGCCACTTCAAGGAACTCCAAAGTTGTTTCACAAAAACATTAAACACCCTCCAAAATATCAGAAGGGCACTTGGTAATTGTACTTGTATACCCCACTTGATCATCTTCAACTCCAATCGTACTACCATTTATACCGTACATAGGTTTCAACTAAACATTATTGCTAAATAAATGAGAATGTTACATTTGCATTATACAATTGGTTGTACCATATATGATAATCTACATATGAGGCTATGGCATGTCGATAGCCTAAGGAAGATGATCCATCAATCTTTAATTAGTTTTCATCATTTTTATTTGCACGTTACTAATAACAAACAAAAAATCGTGTACACAAATACATTAGTCACTTTCGTTGCTTGGAAGATGCTAGCAAGTCAATAATTATTCCCACACCTAACCTCAAATTCTCAATTGGTAGATGAGGATGGACTTAGTGGACCTCCTAAATTTTCCCATCCTAGTTAAAGTTCAACGTTTTTTTTATCCTATAATAAAGACTTAATTAAAGAGGGTGGTAGTATGGTAGGTGGAATTTTGCCTCTTACTAAAATGTATCTAAATCAATAAATCAACATCTATCACAAAATATAATTATACTTTACTATGAAAGTGTTAAGAATTTCTTGATACATCAACATCTTATACTAATATTCACCTAATTGTCCACCACCCTCAAAATATTAATTTTAACACTTTGTACAGGTAAGAACTTTAGATAGACAGGATGATATTCCCATCATTTTAAGTTTTTGAATGAGAGATAGGAGGTTGGATTAGTTTACTAGTTTTTTGACTTTTAGATGTGAGGCAAAGGTTAAATTTCACTGAGTTATTTTGCTAGAAAGTAAATCAACCCCCCTACCCTCTAGGATGGGCCTTCTCGCCATAAAAAAAAGAAGAAAAAAAAATCAAATTATTGTGACTATAAAACAAATTTATAATTATTGTGAATTTGTGATAAGAGTTTGTTTCATGTAATCATACGGTATAAAACTTGGTTCAAAAGGTCACAAGGACAATAACTAAAGCATAAATAAAAGAAACAAAAGCATAAGAAAGACCTGAATGGTACGGCCAAGTGTGATGGGAACGGCCTCCGCAAGAACAAGGTCACCTAGCTCAGCCCGCTTCACATGGTTTATGCTAAGGTGGATTCCAGCCACTCGCTTTAGCCCACTTGCTAGATGTGCTCCCATACTCGCCAATGATTCTGATATCAACGCCGATACTCCTCCATGTAACACCTTGAATGGCTGCATATCCATTAATCATTAAAGATTATTACTAACATATTAAAACTTATCTGAAATTATTAACCTTACAAGATTACTAATGACAGTACTCATACAATATCATGCTAGAAAGTAACAAATAATTGAATAAGTACTTGTACATTATTAAGTTTGTACCTCACATTAAAGTAACAAGTAATATTCCCCAACTTGTCAAAGTAATACTGTATCAGTAATGCTCAAGTGCTGCATCAAAGTTTCTAGATATACATTTGACATATTTAGAAATATGACTTTCTGGATAAAATGAAATTTTACCGGAATAGTACCTATTTTTTTTTAACCTACAGGAGTAGTACTTGGGAATAAGTTTTTTGGGTGAAATAAGACCATATTATGAATTATTAATTTATGACGAGGAGAGAGTGAATATATGTTTCAAAAAAAAAATTATGACGAGGACAGTATGATATTTATTTTCATAAAGGTTTGTATCACATCTCCTTAAAAATTCTTTGGTAGCTCAGTTTGCCCATATTATGAGACGGAGTATTTTAGGCCACAAAAGAAATTAAGATAAAAAAAATTTAAAAAAAAAAAAACACAATAAAAACAAAAGATTGCTAGTTTTTTTTTTTTTTTTGGTTGAAGAGAACATGATATAATTTTGGACCAAAGAATCAACCAATTAAATATCAGCTAATAAATTATTATTAATAAAATAAATATAAACCCAAAATGGAACAAACTAAAAATAGTTGGAAATCTACTTGGTAAGAATTACAGAACTATAGTATTACGATGTTATGTACCAATTTCTTAACCAAAGTAAATAAAAAGTAGCAACTTTTTTAGGACAGATACAGCAGATAAGAAAGTAACAGCTGAATTATTGCTGAAACTGTCACACTTCTAATTTAGCCAATCTTTGTACATTGTACTTTACTATGAACTCTACAAAATCATCATCAAATTCATCCACAAAACAAATCAACAAAAAATTGCAAGGAAATTAAAGTTACCTGGCAACATTTGTAGGTGACTAGAAGACGTCCGGAGACTTTAGCGGGAGACACTTCGTCGATTTCGAACCCGATTGCGTGGAGTGGAAAGTCAAGCTCTTCCGTCTTCGAAGAAGAAGAAGAAGAAGGTGGTTGGTATTCCATTTGGTTTTTTCAGCGTTGGCCAACTTTGGAACCTTTTGCTTTTGATTATTTATTGTAGATAGAAATTGTTATAAAAATATAGTGTTATTATGTTGTGGGTGTCAATGTGTCATGGATGTGATGGAAGTTTTTTTTGGTATATTGTGTGTTTTTTGTTTGGTGCATCTTTTTCGGTAAATGTATATTATCCTAACTTTCTTGTAATTTTGTATAGTTGTAGACTTGTAGGTATGTAACTCGGCCAATGCTTTGGGTTTAATAATTTTTAAGTAACTTGACTGATTCTTCTAAAGTTAAAATGTCAAAGTATTTGAACCACAGTATGAATGGGTTGTTCAAAAAAAATATATTATCAATGATTTGTCCTATATCTCATTTTAAGGTCATCCCTAAAAGATTGGTTCATTCAATTTAGGCGCGCTTGTGGTTAAGTGGGATTTCAATGGAGTTTAAATCATCTTTTTGTGGTGGTTGTAGAGAAGTTTGGGGGAGGGATGAATTTGTCCACTTGTAGGGGCATAGGGAGTGACTAAACACGTTTATCAAACTATAAATATGGGAATTAAGGTAGTTGAGAACTTAGCATCGTTAGGTATAAAATAATACTGAGTACAAACTCATGTATCCATTCGTTGTAGGATTTTTTACGAAACGGAACTTTATTAGTAAACTATTTACGAATATAGACGCGTGGACAAACTATTTACGAAATTGAGCTTCTGAGGTAAAACGCTGCCTCGGTCAGCATTTTACCCCTGTTATTATTTTTTTTTTTTAAAATTCGTTTTTGTGAAATACAAATTTAAAAAAAAAATATGGAAATACATAAAAACGCTGCCTCAGTCAACGTTTTTGTCTTAGGGTATAACAGGCCTTAAAACGCTGACTGAGGCAGCGTTTCATTAATACTGGAAAAACGCTGCCTCAGTCAGCGGTTTTGCCTGTTATATTTTTATACTTAGGAATACACAAAAAAAATGCTGCCTGTTTTTGTGTTAGGCTATAACTTAAAACGCTGACTGAGGCAGCGTTTTATTCCTTAGTATAAAACAGGCAAAACCGCTGACTGAGGCAGCGTTTTTGTGTATTTCCATTTTTTTTTTTTTTAAATTTGTATTTCACAAAATACGAAATTTTTTTAAAAAAAAATAATAATAACAGGGGTAAAACGCTGACCGAGGCAGCGTTTTACCTCAGAAGCTTAGTTTCGTAAATAGTTTGGCCACGAGTCTATATTCGTAAATAGTTTACTAATAAGGCTTACTTTCGTAAAAAATCCTTCGTTGTACTCCATGCCAATATATGTACTTTAGTTATACCAAGTATAAGATGACTATTTGACAGTGTTATTTTCTTTTTACGTGTAGTAGTATATTGTCTACTCCATCAGTAGCGTTAAATTTGTTCATCATCTTATTATTAGTTCAGTTTTTCAGTTGAGATTTGGACATTTATTCAAAATCTCTCAATATAAAGAGGTGCGATGTGACTATGTGAGATAATAGAGGTTGTATTGCTAAGAAATTGACTAGAAGAGATCAATTAGGATTTAGGAACAACATTTAGTTGATTACGTTTACTGAAACTGTCTATTGCATACGAAGACAAAGGAATAATGAATGTTTGGTAAAGCTTTGTTGATCAATCAAGCTACTAAGGAGATATCTTTAAAATTTCTTGTAGAGTTTAGTGAAGTGAAAAACGATTGTTACCGATGTAAATTGTAAATGATGGATTGTCTTTCACCCATTGTAATGCAATCTTGTTAGTAGTACGAGCTATAATGATATTACACATATAAGTATGTAACTGACCTTTAGCGATATAGAGTTCATTGGCTTGTTTGTATTTTTGCACCAATAAGATTAAGGTCTTGTATAATAAAGTGTTTTTTGAAAAGATTTTAGCTTATCGAACACTATTAAAAATTTGACCATTTTAAAAATTCAATTTTGGTGTTTGGTAAATAGCTTATTAAAAGAGTTTTTTGAGGTAAAAAAGATCTTTAGAAAAAACTATTATAAGAGCTTTTTTAAATTAGCTTATTGAACAATTAACTTTTTGAATATTAAATACATTGAAACAACTAACAATAAATAGTTATTTACCAAACATTTTTACACAATCAGCTATCTACAACCAACTAGTCAAATAATCTAATATAACCAGGTAGTCAAACCAATTAATACAATTAGCTATATCAACCAACTAATAACTAATTACCATACAGGGCATTTGACGATCACAACGGGAGTACATAATTACTGTAGTTCTCAAATCTTCCATCTTTATTGCCCCCATAAATCCATAATCAACTTTCGGAAACATTATGGCACCATTAAGATCCACTAGGAATAATAATTAGGATAATAACATAATTGGTCCATCTAATTTAAGTTTATTTCTGAAAATCAACCTGAAATAATGATAGCCATAGCAGAAAGTCCTATGATCCAAACGTTAATTATCAACTTCCATTTCTTTGGCCTCTGCTACGTATTCTATAAGTGTATTGCGAAATGTCTTACTAGTCGGCTTCGTTTGGTCTTTCCGAGTCTAGTAGATGATTTTCAGAATGCTTTTGTCCCTAGTCGCCTGTTATCTGGTAACGCTTTGGTTGCTCATGAAGTAATTTCTTTCATGAACAAATCAAAAGCGAAGAAGAGATTTTTCGCGGCCATTAAGTTGGATATGAACAAGGCTTATAATCGAGTTTGTTGGGATTTCTTATTTACGATTTTAGAGGTTTATGGTTTCCCTCCTTACTGGATTCACGTTATTCGACAGTGTGTTTCCACCGTTTCTTATCAGGTGTTGGTTAATGGTAATCCTTCCACGACTTTTCAGCCTTAGTGTGGTCTTCGTCAGGGTGATCCTCTTTCCTCTTATCTTTTTGTTTTATGCATGGAAGTTCTTTCGGCCATGCTTCGGAAGGCGGAAAAAGGGAATCTCTCATTCAGGGAATAAGTATCGCTAGGGGTGCACCTTCAATTTCTCATTTGTTCTTTGCAAACGACTCGTTGTTGTTTTTGCAAGTCTCTCCTACCATTTGCGACAACCTAATGTCATTACTTTTTGATTTCTATGGTTTGTCGAGACAAGTGATTAATTTACAGAAGTCGTTGGTTAATTTCAGTTCAAATACTCCTGATGATTATAAGGATTATCTTTCTCACAATCTACACCTTCAGTGAAAACTTCTCTAGGCTCCTATTTAGGACTTCCGGTGGAGTTAAGTCGAAGTAAAGTCTCTGACTTTAGTTTTCTGATTGATAAGGTTGTTAAGCGTCTTTCTGATTTTGCAGCTTTAGGCTTGTCCTCGGCAGCGAAATTAGTAATCCTGAATTCGATATTGGTAGCCTCGTTCAATCATATCTCTTGTCAGTTTTCAAGGTTTCAGCTTCAGCCTGCTCCAAGGTAGAATTTCTGTTAGCAAGGTTTTGGTGGAAATCTGAATCTTCCTCTCGAGGGTTGGCGTTACGTCCAAAGTCGCTTCTTCATTTGCCTAAAGGTCTGGCTCTTCTTGCCCGCCAGTGTTGGCGCATACACCATCATCCTCAGCTTTTGGTTTCGAGGTTATTTTTAGCAAATTACCCTTTGATAACACGTTTATATATTCATTTTATATGTTATATTTGCGGGTTTTTATCATGTTTTCTACATACTTTTAATCTTTTAGAGCTATTATTCTTTATATTTCGATATTGCTCTCCTTGGTTTGTTTTATTTTGATTTTTGTAGGAATTGGGCTAGATTTGCTAGAGGTTTGCTTTGATCGTGATTTGACTTGTTAAAGGGAGAAATTTACATACAATAATGGACATGGCAGCCACCTCCACGGCTTGCCTGTGGGCGTACAACTCTCTCCACGGCCATCCTGTGGCCAACTCGTTTTCATATGGCAAAGAGCAGCTACGGCAGCCTTCTCCACGGCCTGCCTGTGGTCGAACACGGCTCTCCACAGCCTACCCGTGGTGGCTCCTAATTGCTGCGTTTTAGGCCCTTAATTATGTTAATTAGGGTTCTGAAATCAATTAAGAATCAACTTTCGTTGTAAACCTAATCACATTCAATAATACTATTTCTAGTTAATCATTGATAATAAAACCAACCCTAATAAAGAGGAATTATAAATTAAAATAAATATGGGATTGAGAATCAAACAACGTATTAATCCATATTAGGGTTCAACCTAACTCTAGATTATAAAACTACTCACACATGTTGATTAAATAAACGAAATAATTAACAAAAGAAAACATCATAACAATAATAATAAGAAATAAAGAGAAGAAGAAATACTTGAATAAATGGAGAACTTGAATTAATCTTCAATGGAACAAAGTTGGAAGAACAAGAAGAAAAACCAACGTATAAATTGGAGTAATTGTGATGATAAAAGTCTCCCTTTTCTATCTTGTTATTAGTCTATATATATCCTAGGAATTTTAGTGGGCTTAGGACTCTAAATTAACATAATTAAGGGCCTAAAACGCAGCAATTAGGAGCCACCACGGGTAGGCTGTGGAGAGCCGTGTTCGACCACAGGCAGGCCGTGGAGAAGGCTGCCGCAGCTGCTCTTTGCCATATGAAAACGAGTTGGCCACAGGATGGCCGTGGAGAGAGTTGTACGCCCACAGGCAAGCCGTGGAGGTGGCTGCCATGTCCATTATTGTATGTAAATTTCTCCCTTTAACAAGTCAAATCACGATCAAAGCAAACCTCTAGCAAATCTAGCCCAATTCCTACAAAAATCAAAATAAAACAAACCAAGGAGAGCAATATCGAAATATAAAGAATAATAGCTCTAAAAGATTAAAAGTATGTAGAAAACATGATAAAAACCCGCAAATATAACATATAAAATGAATATATAAACGTGTTATCAAATTCCCCCACACTTAAACTTTGCTCGTCCTCGAGTAAACAAGACAAACTAAGAGAACTACTCTAAGAAAGCAATAAAATCCTAATACTCATTGTCGTAGGAATCACGATTGCATTTAGCGTATGCAACAAGCCCTTTAAACCCCTAGGCTACCCTAGTGGACAAGTAAGGTCTCGTGAAGGTTTTCAGAAGGCGTACCTACAAAGCCTAGTTATGAAATTCCAAACCAAATTGTTCAACCAAGTGATTAATTTGAAAAAAAAAACAAAAATAGGAAGATCGTTTTTATCACAAATCAATAATATGGATGAAACAATAATGCATAGCACCTTTTTAATGACCAACCAATCTTACCACACATCTCCCCATACCAACTCACACAAACATGAATAGCTCTCACTTTAGTTGTGAAAAGTAAAAACGAATAACGCTCATGTGTTTACGGGGTGAAATATGATGTCACTCAACCTAAGCATAGAATGCATGTCAACTTCACATGAATTGGCCTCTTTAGGCTTGCAATGTGACTTTCTCCACTTCTAATGATTGATGCAATTACGAAAATCATGAAATCCAATAAGGGTAAGCTTGGTAATCAAGGGTTGGACGACGTAATTTGGGAATGTGGTGCTCAAAACATATAACAAATCCTAATCCCACTACACATTCAAATGTCGGGTTCAAGCCAACCTTATTTCCTCCAACTTCATACAAAATAAGCATAGCCCTTTTATTTCTTTCTTTTTCCTTCTTTTTTTTCAATCATACTCTTATTTTTTCTCTCTTTTTTTTTCTTAATTTTTTTCACAAAAAGAAAGGGACTCATAGCAAATTAGGAATTAGGAAGACTTTTAAAACTCTTTTTTTTTTCTTTCTTTCTTTTCTTTTCTTCCTTCTAATAAATCAATTCCCTTCTTTCTCTTTGTCCTTTTTTTTTCTTTTTTTTTATATGTATATATATACATCACTCATAGGGCTTTAACAAGTATAATGCACCTTCAAAATAATCCTAGGAAAATAGCTCTATGGCTTTGAACGTAGGGTATCAAGAAGGGGTTAAAACACGGCTCAAATTGGCTCAACCTACGGGTGAATGAAAAATAAAAAAAATATGTAGACCTAGAATGTAGAGGCTCTATTCTCTACAAGGAAATTTCAATCATTTTTTCGCAACATGCATCATTCAAGTCTCAAACAGTCAAAAAGCAAGACCAAGAATTCAATTATGTGAAGGACAACTAATCACACATGAAGAAACACGACTAAGATAGAGTGAAATCAGTCAAATATGGCTCAAAAATCTCACCGGGTACACAAACTATTCACATAAGTAGAGCAGGGAGACCATCCTGGCCACAAACCATTGTCATCAAAAGGATTTACGCTAATTTGTTGAAAAGTTTGTGTAAGATATCATTTTTTTTTTCGAAAATTACTTGATAAGCATATTGGAATGGAAAATCAAAAGGTAACACTAAGACAAAACACTCTAGACTAACAGAATAAAAATAAACCTAATATTTACAAAAGGTGATATCTTTCCCCCACACTTGAAAATTGCAATGTCCACAGTGCAATAAATATATCATGATTAAAAGGGGAAGAATACTCACAAAGCCTTATCATGGAGAGAAGTAAGGAGGATTTGCAACTCCTCCGGATTGGATCCAAGTGCTCAAAGTGGCAAGAAATGTGGACATGGACTTCAATTGCTCCTTGATCTCCTTTTGCTCAGTTTTAATTTCATCCACCGATGTCAAAAGAGTGTTGAGTGTTCCCTCGATCGGTGCGGGTGTTGGCACTTCGGTCGTAGGAGGTGGGCTTAATGGTACATGAGGAATTGACACACAAGCTAGTGGCTCGACCTTTCCAAACGACCAATTTCCTTCAACACGTAGGGACATATTCTCAGCAGGCGGTAGCACATCTTCATTACCCTTGATACACCAAAGTGTGGTGCCATCCTTTTTTACAATCCAGTTCATAAGGGCACATGCAGAGATGTCTAAAGCATCAACTCCCCCAATGGACTCTTCTGTTACAAGACGTTCCTTATGTCCTAAGTAGAGAGCAATAGGGGTTATAAGGCCTCCTAACACTATTGCTCCACTAGTGGTGGTCTTGTTCGCTAGATCTCACATTTGTTTGATAAGGAATGCACCGGTGTTGATGGGTTGACCATGAAGCATTCGATCAAGCATAAACAGTTCATCTTTTCGAGCCTTTCCTCCTTCATAGCGACCAAATACAGTACAAGACAACAATCGTTGTACATATCGAAGTGCAGGATGACGAATGTGGTTACCTGGACTGTTATTGGAGTCATATTCTCTATCATCAGTAAGAGTTCGCCAAATAGGATCAGCAGACCAATATTTGGATGTTAGTCTTGGTCCTTCATTAGGTAAGCCTAACACCTCATTGAATTTTGTAAGGGTCCATGTGTGTTCCTCATTGTATAATTGGAAAGTGATGGAGCCTTCACCACAACCCTCTGCTGAGTGAGTAACCGCCTTTAAAGAACTTAAAAACTCCAATGTTATTCTTTTGTATGTGGGATACCTTTTCATAAGAAAATCACCCCGCCCAACATTAGTGAAGAGCCAACATACATCTTCCTCAATACGCAATGCTCGTAGGGCATCAATATCACAAAAACGAGTCGAATTTACTCCTCGCTTAAACAATGTCTCGTATTTTGATCGATGAGCGGCATCCCGAAATTTAATATCATAGTAATCAATGTTCACCTTTTTCTTAACCTTGGTACATGGAGATGATGACGATGTTTTGCGGGTTGAAGTTTTTGTTCTTGAAACTGTCTTTTTAGTCTTGAAAAATGGCGGAATTCTAGAATTTGAAACCGAGGGGGTTGTCTTTTTCTTGGTATTTGTAGAACTACGAGCCATTGATATTATACCACAGAATGCTGGTTGAATTGAACAAAAGCTACCCCTTCAAGGGCATAAAATTCCAGCAATTTTCAAGTTCAAATCCGGCCGATTTTTATAGATTAAGAATCGTCAAATTAAGGCCAAAGTCCGACTGAGTTTCGGAGCTTGAGAAACCAGAAAATTTCGCCGGAATCTAGTGAGTTTCGCTGCTCAAGGAACAGCTAGATATAGTTGCGAATTTTGGTGGTTTGCTGGCCGGATTCCGTCAGTTTCAGGTGGTGAGTCCGGTGAGTTTTGATTCTCAAGAAATCGGTGATTGGCGCTGCAATTTTTGGTGGTTCGCTGCTCACGAAATCGTCGATTGCAGGTGGTGAAATTCCGGGAGATTTCGCAGCCCAGATTCCGTCAATTTCCGGCGCTAATCAGGGAGGTTTTCGCAGCCCAAGTCCGGTGAGTTTCGGTGCTCAAGGAACGGCTGAGCGATCCTTGGTGAGGATTCTTGGAAACCTTTGGGCAGCGTTTCTTGAAGACAATTCTGGTATACAGCCTTTTTATTTATATATATATATATATATATATATATATATATATATATATATATATATATATATATATATATATATATATATATTTTTTTTTTTTTTTTTTTTTTTTTTTTTTTTTGTGAAGAGAGGATACCAGTTTGCACCACAGGTGGGCTGTGGACTGTGAGTGTAGGCTGCAGGTTGCCTGTGGAGCACGCTGCCTCTTCCCTTCAGCTTTTCACCCCCCTTTTTTTTTTTTTTTGAAAGGCTGTGAAAACAAAGTCCACCATGGCTGGGCTGTGGGTTGTAAGCTGGACCGCGGCCAGCCTGTGGAGCATGCTGCCTTATTGTTTTCTCACTTCAATTTCTTTCATCAACTACCCCCAGTTGATTGCGGGTTGCTTGCGGAGCTTGCTGTGCCATGAAGTTTTTATAGGTAAATTGCTTCCTCTG
Organism: Chenopodium berlandieri; assembly: GCA_034703905.1. Lineage (NCBI taxonomy): Eukaryota > Viridiplantae > Streptophyta > Magnoliopsida > Caryophyllales > Amaranthaceae > Chenopodium > Chenopodium berlandieri. The sequence goes on from CM068281.1 coordinate 23,547,718, forward strand.
CCATTAATTGTTTCCTCCTGTAATTCACACCAAAAGGCAAAATTTAGGAAGAAAAATGAAAGGAACTACATTTCTACCTAGCTAAATAATGAAAACTAGTTACTATCCAACACTACCTAGCAACAAAAATTAAAAAATAAGTAAATAAATAAAAAGAAAATAAGTAAATAAATAGATAAAGTAAAAGACTACTACTACTATTTATTTTTATTTTTTTATTTTTTATTTTTAATTTTTATTTATTTATTTATTTAAAAAAAAAAAAAAAAAAAAAAAAAAAAAAAAAAAAAAAACTCATTACTATTATTACTATTTAATCAAGAATTAAAAATAAAAATAAGGCAGAATTAGAGAACTTGGGTTGCCTCCCAAGAAGCGCTAGTTTAAGGTCGTCTAGCTTGACCACCTTTTCGTTTAGTTCGAACTAGGATTGAAAACAGTAAAAACCGCTTTTGCTTCAATGGGTTCGCCTTCTCGATAATGCTTGAGACGTTGCCCATTTACCTTAAAGGAACCAGTGGCTTCACTCCAAACTTCAACTGAACCATATGGAAAAACCTTTCGAACCTGAAATGGGCCTGACCACCTTGATCGAAGTTTTCCAGGAAATAATTTCAATCGAGAATTGAATAACAATACTAGTTCTCCTTCATGAAATTCTCGCCTCATAATATGCTTATCATGCCACTTCTTCGTCCTTTCCTTGTATAACTTCGAGTTTTCATAGGCTTCTAGTCGAAGTTCATCCAACTCATTAAGTTGTAACAATCTTTTCTCACCGGCTGCCTTGGCATTGAAATTAAGGCTTTTGATGGCCCAGTATGCTCGATGCTCTAACTCAACAGGTAGGTGGCATGCTTTTCCATAAACAAGTCTATATGGAGTTGTACCTATTGGAGTTTTGAACGCCGTTCGGTACGCCCATAATGCATCATCTAGCTTCACAGACCAGTCCTTTCTTGTTCGTGCGACAGTTTTCTCGATGATGGACTTGATCTCTCGATTTGACACTTCAACTTGGCCACTAGTTTGTGGGTGATAGCCAATGCCAAGTCTGTGTTGTACTTCATATTTCTTCAACATTGCTTCAAACCGATGCTCCGTGAAATGTGTTCCCCTGTCACTAATCAAAACACGTGGTAAACCAAAACGAGGGAAAATAACTTTCTTGAAGAACTTACTTACCACGCGAGCATCATTGGTTGGGGTAGCAATTGCTTCGACCCATTTTGAGACATAGTCAACGACCACTAGAATATATCGATTTCCATAGGAAGAAGGGAATGGTCCCATGAAGTCTATCCCCCACACATCAAACAACTCGACCTCGAGTATGTTGTTGAGTGGCATTTCATTCCTCCTAGAAATATTGCCCGTCCGTTGACATCGATCACATGCCTTGACATAGGAATATACATCTTTGAATATCGTTGGCCAATAAAAACCGCACTGCAAGATCTTTGCGGCTGTCTTCGAAGGACCTGCATGTCCACCACACGGTAAGTCATGACAATGAGAAATAATATTAGCAACCTCATTCTCCGGTATGCATCGTCGGATTACAGAATCCGCGCATTGCTTATACAAGAAAGGATCTTCCCAGAAATGTCTCCTCGCCTCATAAAGGAATTTCTTCCTTTGTTGAGACGAGTAGCCGTGAGGCATTGTACCTGTGGACAGAAAATTAGCCAAATCAGCATACCAAGGTGATTCAGTTTTCAAAAGAGCTAATAGATGTTCAGCAGGAAAAGAATCATCAAAAGGGATATCGTCCTCATCCTCGGGGTCAAGGAGAAGGCGGGAGAGGTGGTCTGCGACAACATTCTCAGTCCCCTTTGTGTCCTTTATCTCTATATCATAGTCTTGCAATTGAAGGATCCACCGAATCAGCCTAGGCTTTGCATGGGTTTTGGTCATCAAATACCTCAGTGCTGCATGATCTGTATGAATGATAACCTTAGAACCAACCAAATAGGAATGAAATTTGTCAATTGCATAAATAACAGCTAGCATCTCTTTTTCAGTTGTGGCATAATTCATTTGAGCAGAGCTAAGAGTCTTGCTAGCATAATAAATAGCATGGAGCTTTTTATCCTTTCGTTGCCCCAAAACGGCCCCTACCGCATAATCACTAGCATCACACATGATTTCAAACGGTAAAGCCCAATCTGGGGGTTGCATAACAGGAGCAGAGATCAAAGCTTCCTTCAACCTGTTAAAAGCTTCAAGACAAGCATCAGTAAAGACAAATGGAACATCCTTAGCTAAAAGCTCAGTTAGAGGTCGAGCAATTTTCGAAAAATCCTTAATAAAACGACGGTAAAAACCTGCATGACCAAGGAAACTTCGAACTCCTTTTACAGAGTTCGGAGGAGGCAAACGCTCTATGACCTCTATCTTAGCCTTATCTACCTCAATACCCTTATTAGATACAACATGACCTAGGACAATTCCCTGTAGCACCATAAAATGACATTTTTCCCAGTTCAAAATCAAGTTGACTTCCTTACATCTTTGGAGCACCTTTTTAAGATTTTCAAGACATACATCAAAGGTTGTTCCATAGACAGAGAAATCATCCATAAATACTTCCATAGAATTTTCTATGAGTCCTGAGAAAATTGCCATCATACATCTTTGAAAAGTGGCAGGGGCATTACATAGTCCAAATGGCATCCTGCGATATGCAAAGGTGCCATATGGACATGTGAAAGTAGTCTTTTCCTGGTCACAGGGACGGATGGGAATTTGAAAGAAACCAGAATATCCATCCAAGTAACAGAAATAGGAATGCTTTGCCAACCTTTCAAGCATTTGATCAATAAAGGGTAGGGGGAAATGATCCTTCAGGGTGGCCTTATTCAATTTTCTATAATCTATACACATTCGCCACCCTGTAACAGTCCTAGTGGCGACTGGCTCACCCTTGTCATTCTTGACAACGGTCATACCTCCCTTTTTTGGTACTACTTGTACAGGGCTAACCCACTTGCTATCAGAGATAGGGTAGATTATTCCTGCAGCAAGCAATTTCAGAACTTCTTTTTTCACTACCTCCATCATATTTGGATTAAGTCTTCTTTGAGGTTCTACAGAAGAGGCATGATCGTTTTCAAGAATGATTTTATGCATACAGAAAGAAGGATTAATACCCTTGATATCATCAATGGTGTACCCAATAACACTTTTATATGTTTTCAGAACATTGAGCAGTTGCTCCAATTCTGTGTCCTTGAGTTCAGCATTAACAATAACAGGGTATGAATTGTTTGGACCAAGATATGCATACTTTAAGTTAGAGGGGAGGGGTTTCAACTCTACCTCGGGAGGCTTAGTACTCTCCCCAATACTCATTACATTCAGTGTCTCTCTGATTGGATTCACGCTCGGGTCGGCCTTTGCTTCTTCAAGCAGCCTGACATACTCTCTTGATTCCCAATCTCCATCATCATCTTCCTTCCCTATTAGCACTTGCTCAAGGGCATCATCTTTTTGATTCAGAGGGAGTTGTTCACCTTGTAGCTCATCGAGCACATCAACCTGACAAACAGTATCTCCCATAGAGGGAGCACCCATAACATTCAAAAGTGAGTATTCCAATTTCTCATCACCTACTTCAAAAGTAATCTTACCTTTCTTCATATCAATAATTGCACCTGCAGTAGCTAAGAAAGGTCTACCAAGTATAATTGGAACATTCACATCTTCATCCATCTCCATCACAACAAAATCACAGGGTATGAAAAACTTACCTACGCGAAGAGGTACATCCTCAAGTACACCCAAAGGAAACTTCACTGACCTGTCTGCAAGTTGCAGGGATATGCGTGTGGGTTTGAGTTCACCCATTTGCAGCTTCTTACATATGGACAGTGGCATGAGGCTCACACTTGCACCAAGATCGCACAATGCTCTGTTGATTTCGATATCCCCAAGCTTCACTGGAATCGAATAGCTACCTGGATCTCCTAATTTCTTAGGGAAAGTGTTCTGCAAAATAGCACTGCACTCTGCATTCAAAGCAACTGTAGTATTCTCTTCTAACTTTTTCTTGTTAGATAGCATATCTTTTAAGAATTTTGCATAAGAAGGCATCTCAGATATGGCATCTAAAAATGGAATATTAATATGAAGCCTTTTAAGAATATCAAGAAACTTACTGAACTTTTTCTCAAGTTTAGCTTGGGCTAACCTTTGAGGAAAAGGAACCTTGGGCACATACGAAGCAAGTGGCTTTGGTGGTGCTTCCTTTGATTCATCCTCGACCTTAGAGTTGTAAACTTCCTTCTCACTTGCACCTTCTTCTTCAACGACCTCCTTTGATGGCTCCTTGGTAGGAGGATCTTCCAATTGCTTTCCACTCCTCAGGGTAACAACATTCATTTGGCCTTTTTGAGGTTGTTCTGTCTGGCCCGGAAAAGTTCCTGGAATCTTTAAAGATTGGCTAACTTGATTGGCAAGTTGGCTTATCTGGTTTTCCATGAGTTTACTCTGGGCCTGCAACTGTTGGATAGAGCTATTTTGGTGTTGGATGGCACTATTTGTTGCGGTTATAAAGCTCTCTAACGTCACCTCAAGGCTAGATTTCTGAGGTTGTGGTTGCATTGGTTGTTGGGTGTTGGGTGGTCTTTGTTGGAAGCCAGGTGGTGGTTGGTTGTAGTTGTTGGGTTGAGGTGGATTTTGTTGTGCTTGGGTATTCTTGTATGAAAAGTTAGGATGGTGTTTCCATCCTTCATTATAGGTGTTGGAATAGGGGTCATAGGGCCTTTTGGGGTTAGAGGAGTAGAAAGCATTGGCCTGCTCGATTGACATCTCCTCTGTATTCTGCGAAATCTGCGGGCAATCTGGTGCAATATGACCTTGCACATTACACAATTGACACAACTCCTGTGGGCTAGTAGAGGTTCCAGCTTGGAACTTATCAAACCTGCTTGTTAGTGCCTGCACAGAACTGGTTAGCATAGTTAAGGCATCAACATCAAGTTTACCTCCCTTTTTCACAGTGTTTCGGCCTCCTGGATGATAATTATCGTTGGCTTCCATCTTCTCTATAAGCTCCTTTGCTTCAGTGGGGTTCTTTGTCAAGAGAGAGCCCCCAGATGCAGCATCAATGTAGATTCGGAACTCATGAGTTAGGCCATTGTAGAAAGTTTGGATCAACATCCATTAAGGAATACCATGGTGAGGGCATTGTCTCTGCAAACGCTTGAATCTCCTCCATGCGTCATATAGGGACTCATCATCTGACTGCCTGAAAGTGGATAACTCGTTTCTCAACCTTGCAGTCTTTTCCTGTCCCAAGAACTTGACTAGGAAAGCCTTCACCAATTTGTCCCATGTGTCAAATGAGCCAAAACCTTCATCTCTCAGCCATTCCTTCGCCCTATCCCGTAATGAAAAAGGAAAAAGGCGAAGTCTAAGAGCATCGTCTGTAACACCATTCATCTTCATGGTATCACATTTCTCCAAAAAGCTATCAATATGACTTACTGGGCAATCATGTGATAGCCCTGCAAATGAATCATTGGAGATGAACTGGATGAATTGCGGCTTGAGCTCGAAGTGCTGAGCCGTCACAGGTGGTCTTACGATGCTAGAAAGGATTCCGGTAGTCGTATCAGGAATACCGTACTCCAGAAGGGATTTCGTTGGTTGGTCTACCATGTTTCTACTGGTTTGATTTCTCCTTCTTCTTCTACCTGCCCGTCTTCTTGCGGTTGCTTCGATTTCAGAATCAAAAGGTACTAGATCTTCCGAACCTGAGCTTCGAGTGGGCATGCAACAAGAAAACTAGAGAAAGAGTATCAAAAACACAAGAGAAAATAGTCGAAGCAACGAAATAAGCCTAGCAAAAACGAATCACAAATAATCTAATGAAACCGTTAGTCCCCGGCAACGGCGCCTTTTGGTTTCGAGGTTATTTTTAGCAAATTACCCTTCCCTTCGGTCTTTTTGTATCGTTCCTCGTTCCTCCTGGACTTGTCGTAGCCTTCTTACAAGTTTGTCTTCTCTCTCTGGCGGTATTGCTTGGAAGGTTGGTTCTGGTTCTCGGGTTCGGATTCTTGAAGATAATTGGGTTCCTGGGGATCCAATTGCCTTTAGGAAGGTTCCGGGTGTGTCGGTTCTACCGTCATATGTTTCTTCTATCATTGATCCGCATTCTTACGCGTGGGACTCGACTTCCGTTCATCGTCTCTTTGATTCGTCTTCGGCGCTCCGCATTTTGGCCTTGGAGCGCCCACGCCAGTCGATGGACGATTTTGTCTACTAGAAGTTTTCTAGGGATGGAAACTTTTCCACGAAATCAACTTATGCTATGTTGCTAAGTCAATCACTGACTTTTACACCAACAACTATCATTCCACCTTTCTGATGGAAGCAGTTATGGGGTTTGCATCTTCTTTTGAAGCTTTAGTGATTTTGTTGGGAATTACTTAACAACGCTTTACCTCTTTTGGGAAATCTGCAACTTTGGGGATTGCCTGTAAATTCTATTTGTGTGTTTTATCATCAGGCACAAGATATTTCAGCTCATTTATTTCGTGACTACGCCTTTACCTCTTCTCTTTGGGTCTCTGCTTCGACTTCTTTCACACCTCCTCTTTTACTTCATAAGCCCTTTCTGGCCTGGTTTGTTGATTTAATCTCTGATCTTCGTACCTCAAAAAATTGGGATGTTCTGGTTTCCTTTGTCTGCTTTTGTTGGGCCATTTGGCTTGAGCGTAATTATAAGATCTTTAGAAGTGCAGTGGTGTCTCCAGCTATGATTTTCCATTTGGCAAAGGAATGGACTGCTAGAAGTGCTTTGGTGCGAGAATTTAGAAGTCGAGTGTTTTCTTCTGGGAGCATTCTTCATTATAGGTATGATACAATTGCTGATTGTTGCCTACAGGGTTCCTCTTCTTCTGGTTTTGATGTCTGCATTATTTTTTATGGAGCGTAGAACTCTCGAAATTCCCATGCAGGAGCAGACTGGATTTTTAGAGATGTGTGTTCACCCTTGGTTTTAGGAGGTTGTTCCAAAGCTTGCCTTTCCTCTTTTTCTATTCAGTCAGAGCTACTGACTTGTTTATGGACCCTACGGGCAGCTGATCATTGGGGTTTTTGTCGTCTTTTGGTCTACACTGACTGCTCGACCCTTTTTTCTTTCTTGCAACCGCAACGTGATGGGGATGTCTCTTGCCAGTGGATTCTTCAAGATATTCGATCTTCGTTTCAGCGTTTCCCTGCTTGCGTGATCCGTAAGGTGCCACGTTCCCGGGTTGTCCCAGCTCATTAACTAGTTGTTCAAGCTCGTCGTAGACATTTGCGTTTTGGTCTTTTTAGTTTATGGTTTTATCGTTATGTCTTGTTTTTCTTTTCTAGAGCTTCTTGTCAAAAAAAAAAAAAAAAAAAAAAAAAAAAAACCTTCCATTTCTTTACTATACCCCACAAAGTTAAGCAAAATTGGTTGAATTCCTGAATATTGTTTGTAATCTTCTTTTTTTTTCATGGGGTTGGGCTATTATTTTGGGTTTTGATATAATTTTGGGCCTAGTTTTAGGAGGATAGTAGTAAACTCTAATTTGGTTCTATTTTATTGAATTTTAATCAGTTGGGTACTAATTCAATTTGGTTGGGATTGGATTTCAATTTTTTTTTTTGTGTTCCATTTGGTTCACCCTTTCGAGGCTCAATTCTGGATGGTTAGGTTTCAGTCCCTTCCAAATTCCCAATTGTTGTTGTGAGGGATCGAACACGCGGTTCTCACTACCAAGTACAGCTCCAATTGCCACTGCACCAACATTTAATTGGTGGACTTATTTTTATCCGAATATACGTATCACACTTAGTTCTGCTATTGTTTCATTTTAGCAATTGAAGAACTGATTACTTAGAAATTGATTTTTCCTTGCAAACAAAAAAAAATGTACACAAACCAAATTCTTTTACAAAAAACGGAACTGATTGAAAATCATACGACGAGTGTATTTTGATTATGCACTTCTACATAATTATTGATAAAAAGATTTAACAGAATGCAGAATCGCAGAGGATAAAAATCAGGACAAGGTCATAACAACTTGCTAGCCCAATCATTCTTTTCTTTACATGAAAACATCCAAACCTGAGTATTTATCTTAAAACTGAAATTATACACATTTTTTCTACCCAATAATAAAAGAAAAAAAAGAACAAAGAAACACTGAAAATTTGCATGATCTTGTAAAATTGGCAATGTAAAATGTATGTGCATTTTTCTCTCAGTCCTGCTGCTAATTCAATCACAAATAAGAGAGTAAAACATTAACTGCAAGACCACCATTCTTTGCTATGTCAAAACCTACAATTTTGCATATTTGCGAAAAGGTTTTGAAGCCTCTTTTAGATGGTTGGGTACAGGGAGGTTGCAAACAAGAGTAACCCTGGCTGATGATATTATGTGATCTTTCTTCATACTCGTCTCATCGGCGTTCCATAATCTTACCTCCCAAACCTGTCAATAACCAACATTTCAATGAGATAAATCTTAGGTGAATGTGTAACTATCTCGCCCTTATGATTTTACACAACCTATATAGTAACTTCTAACGCGGTCCATTGTAAGCTTTTTGTAACCTCATAGAGTCATAGAAACAACTAATTGTATAAGAACGTCTCATATAAAATTTTGTCTTTCATTGTAAACAAGCTAGTATGGGTTCGTTTTGAGTCTGGTTAGTTTGGGCTGGGGCCGCTGGGCTCCACTAAGTATGGGAGATTTTGTAATCAGTAGGTCATAAGTGTGTAACAAATTAAAGAACAAGTGGTACTTAAGACAAAACCTTTCTTTTGAAGTGTCAATCCCTTTCTCAAAACTTAATTCATATGGTCCTAAACAAGTACTCCCTCCTACCACGAAACTCTTCCCAACTACTTGTACTAATCTAAGGAAAATGAATAAAGTAATATAAGCGGTTACTTGCACGTGTAATAAAAAGACTAGCCTCATAAAATGGGTCAAGTAGGGTGGAATAATAGAATTTCTTTGACAAATCAAATGCGAGTAGAACTTAAAAATGTTTTAAAACAAAAAGTTGGAAAATCTTAGTAAAACAGAATGAGTATTGAATTCCCTAATTTATAAACAATCCTGTTATGTTAATTAATTGTGAAACACGGGGGCGGGGAGGTGTCTATATCACTCACCTTATAGATGACATGATCCAAATGACAAATCGTTTTCATTTATCACTTGGGGCTAGTTTGGTTGACAAAAAAAAATGAGGAAAGTGAAAAATCTTGGGATTTTGTAATTTGGGTAGTTGTTAGGTTGGCACAAAAAAACAAAAATAGGGGAAGTTGAAAATCATGAGAATTTCTACTTCCTACAAAACATAGGAAGTAAATTACCTAGGTCAATCAAAATTCATGGGAATTCTAATTTCCCATTGTCACAACCAAATAAGTTAAAGAAATTTCTAGGAATTTCATTTGGGAAATAATTTCCCATGAAATATAACTTCCTATGGAAATTTATTTCCCTTGTCAACCAAACAAGGCCTTAGTTAAGTGGGCTACACCCGTGACTAGGTTTAGAAGCCATCATGCCATACCACACTAATTAAAGATGAGAAAGCATCATCTTATCTTGATATATGGCTGAAGATAATGTCCAAGCACCATACCATATTACTAGTAGTTGGGCTTACCTACCTATTTAAGAATAATTGTGTCTTTTCTTTGGTGTTTTATGATTTGAGCCATTTTTAACAACAAAAGCCAAGACTGTCAAGCCTGAGAGATCGAGAGGCGGTCGTGAATGAACAATGAATTCTTGACTTAGTGGCAAAGATTGAAAAATTGTATATAATAAGAAGTAATTTACATCTTCAAACCTCTCTTCCTCCATTTGTAATCTGTAATGCTATTATGGTTCATTTGGGCCATAAAGAAAGTTAAAAGTTGCTTCAAAAATGAATTAGATTATAGTCAATAAGTTGATGTATCAACACCTAACAATTCTCCTAAATAAAAGTAATTTATGACTTATTAAATTATTAGTAGTAGTTGGATTAAGTTAATAGGTCAATGGAGTAAATCGTGGGGCATGTTTAATTACCCACCTAGCTTTAGTTTTCTAATGTTCATGGCTTTACTAAGGCTATTAAGGCACATGCTAGTTACTATTTACTGTTTAGGCTTAATAGCGTTCTTTTTCAACTAAAAGTTAGGCATTAAATGTAATCCATATAAATGTAATAAATACATTGAAAGTGTGTTTTCTAAGTCATAATTTCTCTATATTTTGCTTAATATCTCCAATAAATACGGAGTATTAGCAATCCACCAAGAAAATTAGGCTCTTTAAACACACCACATGCTAATGATAAGGGTATCCATACACTTTTGACTATCCTTCATCCTTTGAAAATTCAAAATTCTTCAAACCCCTATCAAAAAACTACTCAACCTAATTTAGTATTGTTGCATACTTCTTGAATTTCTTTTCATTTATTATAATATTAGGAGTTTTATGCTTATCAGTGTAGATCTTATGTCGATATTGATTACTCCCTTTTTTTTTAGTGTTACATCACTTACATGCACTTTAATCAACAAATAATTTTATACACTTTCATTGACTTTAATGTAATAAGCGATAAATGGAATATTCGGAGTTTAAAAAACGAATTTTTCACCATACACCCATGAGTAATTTTTTTATTCATCATAAACCCGTGAAAATTTTCAAATTCACCATATACACTTGAGTTTCACAAAATTGTCACAAATTGCCCTTAATGACTCACGACGGTTAATTTCGTTTGTCATTAGAATTAAGTATGCCACGTGGCGCCATCTTATTGGTTATTTAAAATTATTTTTTTTTAATATTTTTAAAAAAAACTAAAAAAAAATTCAAAAAAAAAAAAAAAGAAGAAAACCACCTCCAGCCACCTTCCGCCAACTCTAGGCCACCTCCCCACCACCGCCACCAAGCCCAGCCTAGCCTCCCTGCCGCCGGTGACTAGATTCCCCTCCCCACCGCGCCGGCACCGCCCCTTCCCCCAGCCACGTGTCGATGCCCCCACTTCCCCTTAACCACCATACCCCCTCTCCCTTGCCTTAAACCATAAAAACCTCTCCCCGCCTTTCCACCTTCACCGAAAACTAACCACCACCCCGAAACCCTTTCGCTAGCAGCCAGACCCCTTCCCCTACGTCGCTGCCGCCTACCTTAGCCAAAAATCACCACCCCGAAATCCTAAAACCCCAAAATCAAAAACCTAGATTTTGATTTTAGGGTTTTTTATTTTAGGGTTCCCGCGTGGTGGTTCGGGGTGAAGATGGAAAGGGGAGGGGCGATTTAGGTTCGTCGGCATAGGGTAGGGAGGGTTTTTCGAGGGAGAAAGGAGGTTTTGAGGATTGGGGGAAAGGTGGTTTAGAGGAATGAAAGGGCACCGGCACTGGGTAGCTGGGGTGGGTCGTCGGCGTGGGGGTTCAGAGCGAAAAGTCGCGCTGGCGCGGGGTGACGGGGACAGGGTGGTGGTTGGGGGTTCGGCGTTAGTTGGGTTGTGGTGGGTTGGTTTTTTTTATAATGAATTAAATAATTATTTTAAAATTTAATTAATTTAAAAGACAACCAATAAGATACAGCCACGTGGCATACTTTACTCTAATGACTAACGAAGTTAACGTCCCTTAGTCATTTGGGCATTTGGTGACATTATTGGAAAACTCAAATGTATATGGTGAATTTGAAAATTTTTATGAGTATATGGTGAATAAAAAAATAACTCAAGATTATTTGGTGAAAAATCCATTTTAAAAAATGACCGAATTTATAACTACTTGAACTAAAAATCCAAAAAGTACAAAGTTTCAATACTGTAGACCCACCTAATTGACGTTGAAAAAACATATCCTAGTCTAACACTTTTTTTTTATAACATATCCTAGTCTAACATTAAAACTCTAAAAGTCTAAGATGATGTTTTGTACTTCTCTACTAGCTAGACTACTACACAACCAATAAACAATTTAGAATTGACAATAGAGGTGATAATTGAAATCATGAGTTGTCATCTTGTTATCCAAATAGTAAGCCGTTAAATACTTAGTTTAATGTATAATACACCTAGCTTTAAGTACACCCAAGTGTTTAAGATGTACGTGTACTCTATATCAGACGAAATCAAAATTTTGGAAATACAGGAACATAAATTTAACTAGTTTCTTCGTTTTTTTAGTTGTATCATTTTGGCCTTGTTTAGCAAATGGCTGTTGGTGGTTGGTGATTGGCTGGTTTACTTAGCTTGTTTGACCAGTTAGAATGTTTGGTTGTTTATAATGGCTTTTAAAATTGGTTGTTTAAGCCAGTTGTTTATAGAAGTGTTTGGTAAATTTAATTGTTGGTTGTTAGCTTACTATTAGATAATTTGTGGACCAACAAGCCAAAAGCCAAAAAAAAAAGCTACTCAAAGCAGCTTTTTCATTTTGGCTTAAAAGCCATCTTTTTCGTTGACCGAAAAGCCAATTATCAAACACTTTTTTGGGCTGTTTGACCACATAAAAAAGCCAAAAGCTAATAAAAAAACCACCAAAAAAACCATTTACCAAACATGGCATTTGGTTTTCCCGGACTCCTAGACATTTTTGGAGTATAGAGGGATTAAAAGAAACAAAATTAATAAATTGAGCCCAAATACTACCTCCATTAACTTTTAATTGCAACAAAGGGGTAATTTTTGTGAGATATAAAATATTGCAACTAAATATTAACGAAGGTAGTATATTTTTTTTTTTGGGAAAAATACACTTTAATAATCCCAACTATGGGCAATTTACTTTTAATAATCCCAACTAAGGTTCATTTAATAATCCCAATAACTATGCTATCAGTTTGCCTCTAATGGTCCCACTAACTGATAACCCGCTGAATAGTTTTTTTTTTTTTTTTTTGGTTTTAATAGGCACGTGTCAACACGTGATTAGTCCAAAAATTAAAAAAATATAAAAAAAACATTAAAAAAAAAAACAAAAAAAATCCCAAAAAATCCCAGCCACCCTTAGCCACCGTACAAACCCTAACCTTACCGAAATCCGGCCGGCCACCTCTCCTTAACCACCTAAACCGGCCGGCGAGCCCCTTTGACCCACCCCCGATCCCTGAAACCACCTCCCTGCTAAGACAACAAAAACTCAAAATTCCGAAGACGATAAGTCACCGAAGCTGCCTAGGACTTCGCCGCTACTCCGAAGCCGTTGCAAAAGAACACGCTCAACGTCACACCACCTTCTACCTCATCTTCAACCTCCAGACCCAATCCACGCCTGCGACGACCTTTAAGGTGGTCGATTTCGAGGTTCACCTCGCTAGAAATCGCATCCTTTAAGGTGGTTTTGGGGGTCAGAGAGGGCTGGCTGGGCGGTTTCAGGGGTCGGGGATGGGTGGTAGAGGCCAGCCAGCCATTTTCTGTGGTTAGCCGGTCAGTTTTCGGCGAGATTGAGGGTTGGGGTTAGGGTTCCGACAAGGTTAGGGGCCGGGGTGGAGGTGGGGGGAGAGGGTGGCTGGGATTTTGGGTTTTTTTTTATGTTTTTTAATTGTTTTAAAAAATTTGAACTAATCACGTGTTGACACGTGTCATGGTCTCCTGTTATAACACATTATTAACTCATCATTGACCAGTTAGGATTATTGGAGGCAAACTGACCCCATAGTTAGGATTATTAGAAAATAAACCTTAGTTGGGATTATTAGAAATAAATCACCCATATTTGGGATTATTAAAGTGTATTTTTCCTTTTTTTTAACATAAGGAGAAGGCCCTTCCGGACCAGAGCCTCTCACAAGCGGAGCCCAAGTGACATGGAGTAACGGAGATACTCCTAATTTAGTAGGAAGGGGAAAGACAATTCATAAATACTCCGTAACACTTACTCTTATTGTCCTAAGTTAATGTACTAGCTCCGTATATAGAAAGATTAATTATACCAATTAATGCATAATTTTGACATAAATGAATGGATTTGATAATCGAAAGTTACCTGAATTGTGCGACCAGAGCTGAGAGGGGTTGCTTGAGCAAAAACAAGATCACCAACTTGAGCACTCCTCATGTGGTCGATGCTTAAATGGATTCCAGCCACTCTTTTCATCCCACATGCCAAATACGCCCCTATACTCGCCAGCGCCTCCGATATCAATGCCGATACTCCTCCATGTAACACCTTGAACGGCTGTCCCAGTATTTCATTAGATTTAACATATAATTTTATAATATTAACATTTATAATTTTGTAAATACGTAATCTGTGGCCTTATTTGGTTGACAACATAAAATGGAAGAAGTGGAAATTCATGAGATTTGATAAATTGAGGAGTTATTTGGTTCACACAAAAAAGCAAAAATGAGAAAAGTGGAAATTCATGGGAATTTCAATTTCCCACAAAATAAGGGAAGTAAATTACCTAACCCCCCAGGTCAATCAAAATTCGTGGGATTTTTAAATTCCCACGTTGCCAACTAAACAAATTTAGGAAATTCTTAGGAATTTCATTAGGGAAATAACTTCCCATGAAATGCAATTTCCTATGGGAATTTAATTCACATGTCAACCAAACAAGGTCTATAACTAATACTAAAGTAATTACCGCTAGCATCATCACTTTCATGTGGCAGCTTCTTATAATAAATTTTCCCTCCAAAAATATTATTGACATCATTTAAAAAAAAAATAAAAAAAAATGGTAAAGCTAATATTTGAAAATGATTGATTTATTATGTCCTTCATTCTAGCTCAATTAATTTAACTAGAGAGACCACGGTTTGTTATGTTTTGCTTAAAATATTTATATTACACACAAGAAATTTTTTTATTATTAAAATCGTGCATCACACGGAACTGACCTATTTAAATAATATATTAATGATCAAAATAACATATACTCTCTTCATTTTTTTAATTGCTATTTTTGTCCATTCTTTTCTAAAAGTTACACTTCCCCTTTTGAAAACCTTTACCTATTGATGGGAAATTATTTTGACACACCAAATATGATTTTGGCACACCTCTATGTAAGAACACAGTTTCTCACATGAGGGTGTGCCAAAATTAGTTAAGGGTGTGCCAAAATCAATTTCTCATTGATGGTGCGAATGCCCACTCACTTTTATCATTTCTCACTCCTCCAATAAGACAATAATCTCCACTCCTTCTTACACCACTTTACTTTAAAATAAAATAATAAACCACTATCTATTCATACTCGCAATTTTTTACTCCGTATAACCTAGTCTACCTCACTGACATCTTATTTTATTAGATTTCTTAAAACTCTGTGCAATCTCTACTCTAACTAAAAAAAAAAAAAAAAGGAGTACGATAACTTATACGTAGTATTTTGGAATGAATAAAGATGTACTCTGTATAATAATTTTATCGGAAGAAAAAATAAAAACCAAAAAGATTTGCGTTTTGAATACGGTATTATAACCTGAGATGAAGACTTGAAAATTACATAATAGACCTGGATGTACCATGTTAATGAAAACTTTTTTTTTTTGAATAATGTTAATGAAGACTTGTACGAAAACGAAAAACAAAAATCCCAATTCCATAAAAATTAAAAAAATAGTAATAAAAAAAAAATACTTATATTGAATGTGAATGTAAAGAAAGGGATGCATGTAAAGTTTGTAAGGAGAAAAATAAAAATAATCTTCGTAACAATTCTAAACTTTAACTTTTGAAATAATAAAATAATATTACAATTAATAAAGAATGGAACTTTAAGAATTGACGGGAGGAAAAAAGAGGTAAATCAACCTGGCAACATTTAGGGGTGACTACGAGGTGGCCGGAAACACAAGAAGGCGACAACTCATCGATTTCGAACCCGATAGTGTGGAGTGGAGAGTCAAGCTCAGCCGTCTTGTTGGTGTTTTTGAGGACGGGAACAGCGGATGAAGGCGGTTGTTGCGGCGGATTTTCCATAGACAATATATCTAGATGTTTTTGTGACTTCGTTTATTGTATATTTAATCCTATGATTTTAGTTACAATTGTTTGACAAAACTAGGAAGTTGGAACCACTAAATATGAGAGGGAGAGGGATGTATGTTACGAGAGTATATATGGTCAATATGGAGAGAGAAAGTGGTGACAAAGTGCGTGCAATGTATCTCACATTAGTCACTCACTAACTAACATATTACGTCTAGGACCTAAGACGGCATAGTATTATACTACGGAGTATGTATATTTTATACGGAGTATATATATTTGTTCTATTATGAAAACAAAATAAATCACTAATAATCATTATGATAAGATTTGATATTGAATTATACAAGTCTTTTTGACCAAAAAAAAAAGGAAAAATATAACTTAAATTGTTTGATTTCTGAATTGATAGTTATCATTTACGATGAAGAGTGTTAAAAAATTGATTAGAATTAAATCGAACTTATGACAACTATTTCAATCTAATAAACAATAAAAATCGATATTGAATTGAACATATTTTAAATTAAATTAAATCTATAATGTATCCATGTTAAATAAATATATTCCTTTGTGATGAAAAATAATTTTAGTTGAAATCCTTACAAAAAAATAAATAAATAAAAGTTTGAAAATAAATTGTATAGATTTTAAGGATTAACGATTTGAAGAACAGATGAAAAGTTGACAAAATGACATCCTAGATTATGCATTCAAGAGTTTTTTTTTTTTTCTTTAAATGTTAAGGGAATAGAAAAATTGTTGTACTAATTAATCTAATACCAACCAACATTTTTTTTTTTTGGTAAATAATACCAACCAACATTGAATTGAATGGATACGCCACTTAAGCGTTGGACTTTAGATTTTCTTTTTAAAAACTTTGGGTGCGTAAAGTGTATTATAGTTAGGGGCAGCTGGCAATTCAAATATGGTGTAATTCTTCGTCAAAATAATCCTCTTTATCAATCAAGTATAAAAGCCACCAAAGATGATTAAAATTTTGATCATTATCTCTAATCATCTTTCTTTAGGGGCGCTTGTAAAATACGACTACAAAATTTAGAATTAGAGTTTTAATCTAATTACAATTTAATATCAAGTGATGTCATTAGTCTATATTTTTTTTTAAGTAAAAATTAACAATGACGATTAAACTGAAGTTATAAATAGTGCCAAAATTAATTAAATCTACTAACCATGGCGAAGCTAAAGTTGAGGTCTAAGAGGGTCATGGCCCATGTGGTGTCGCTTTTTAAAGTAGCATGAATGTATATTACACCGGGTCTCATCCTCAATCGCGCTTATTAGACCGGCCCTCTTTTTCAGTCAAGTCTGACTTTGTCCTCGCTACTAAGTACTAACATCAATATATAATGGAGGTAGTAGAAGTGTCAAGTGTGGTTACTTTTTTTTTTTTATTTTTTTTATTTTTTTGGTTGGGTGGAAAATTGATGAAACCAAACGTAATTCACTTGAAAGATATTCTATGAATCGTAGCACTCGACAAGTCGACTGTATGAAAACATCTAGTCATATCCTTAATACTAGACTACTAGTAGATCCAACATTAAATTAAAGCTAAGGTTCATTACAGTAATAAAAACAACACCAATTTCTTAAAGTGAGTAAATTACTAAATCGGATGTTTAATTAGAATTTCACAATGTCGACTATCGAGGAGGTCACAGAGTAGTACTTAAGCAGCTTTGGCGAATCCAAGTCGAAGATTCCCAAAATCGAAAACTGTGTGATAAGCTCCCAAAAAGATGTTCCCAAGAATCCTACCACCAAAACAACAATTAAACGGTTGTAAAAACCACAGGATATATGTATATACAAGTAATACTCAACTTGTAAGTTAACAAATAGAGTACCAATAAACTGAACTGTTTTTTTTGTTTTGGTTGGTAAGGAGAATGGTTCCATCGGATCAAAATCTCTCACAGGTAATTTCGGTTTGAATTAGCGGGATAGGCACTTTGAAAATAGGGAAAAGGGTTAGGAAATCTCCACCCCAAAAGTGTCTCTAGTGGGGTTTGACGTGAGATGCAAATTTCTTCATTAGACCAAGCTTGGTAATATGTTGTACTACGTACTTCTGATTTTTTCTACTTGAAATTTCTCAATTCTCGATACATATCTTGTAATATTTTAATTACATTAATTTGATATTTTAAAATCACAGAGTATATATTAAGATGAATCAAACAAAGAAGTACCGAATATATAGATTATACAAGTATATGTTGTAAATACTCGTAGAAAAAACGAAAGTACATGTATAAGATGACTTACCAAATAGGCCCTTGTGGTGGAGGGACGTCAACACCAACAAACCCATTGAGACACACATGTGAACCACTTTGTTTTACTTTGAGGATGTACTGTACCATTTGGAGACAAATGCATTAGGGGATGCACTTTTTGTTAAGACTTTAGCGCAAGAAAAAGTTACATATGACAAAGAAAGAGACCAAATTGTACTTATTCATGATGGCGTATTATAATAGCCAACTTCTTTTCTCAAAAAATAAAAAAATAATAGCCAACTTCTTCTTAATCCTACATCCAATCTTTAGAAATTTTATGTATTGTATTTATTTATTAACTTCGTTTGTGATTGTGCTACTTTAAGGTCTTTAACCGGCATATTTATTAAGACATGACTTTGAGTCTTTGACTATTAATATCTTTAATTGTCTATATTAATAAAAATTGTTTTTAAAAAAAATGAAAATAAACATTATAACTAATCTAATGATATATTACATAATCAAAGTACTCAGTGTGACATTTATTCATTTCACAAAGTACTAGTGTAACATTTATTCATTTCATAATAGTAACAAAATTAAGTACTCAATGTGACATATATTACATAATAAACATTGTAACTAATCTAATGGAGTAAAATTTATTCATTTCATAATAGTAACAAAATTAAGTCAAGAGAATATGTTAATTGTGCATGAGTCAAAAATATGAAAATATTAAAAAATAGAGGAAGTAGTTATTGGATGAACTCAATGTGAAACGGAGTCACTCCTTAAGGCCAATACTTTTTGTTCTAGGAAAATAATTTTTCACGGAAAAAATTTCAATGGGAAACACAGTTATAAAAAAATATTTTTTATTTGTTTGTTTTTGTACATGCTAGAAGGAGGAAAGAGCATTCATTCGTTTCATTAAAAATGTTTTTCGCTCTTGCAAAATTGTTTTCCAACCTTTATAAACCATACAATAAAAATTAAAAAAATACACTTTAATAATCCTAACTATGAGTGATTTACTTCTAATAATCCCAACTAAGGTTTATTTTTTTAATAATCTTAACTATTAGGTCAGTTTTCCACTAGCAGTCCCAGTCGCTTATCAACCTAATATAACAGGTTGTTGTGACACGTGGCATCACGTGATTGGTTCAACAAATAAAAAAAAACCTCTCCTCCCTACCAACCACCCCCATCCCCCTAGCCCAGCCGGATTCCGCTACCACCTCACTAGAATCCTCCCTTTTTCCCTTCCACTCCACCGAAAACAATCACCTTCCCCAGCCCCACCCCCGAAATCACCTTAAACTAACCCTCAACCATCCGTGAAACCACCACCCTCCCTCCTACTTGCCCGCTCGCGAAACCACCCCAACCTCCCTCCTTATCTTCTTTTCCGCCTAGATCCGCTAGCAAAATTTCCCAACCTCCCTACGTCGGTTATTGGAGGTCGAATTTAATTGTTGTATGTGTCGGTGGCTGGTGGTTTTGGGGTGGATGGTGGTTTTGGGGGTTGGAGGAGGAAGGAGGAGGGGGAGCGGTAGCGGCAGGGAACGGTGGCAATTCAGGTGGGTGGCGCTGGTGGTAGTTCGTCAGCGCGGAGGAGAGAGAAAGAGGCACGAGAGGGAGAGAGAAGGGAGTTTCGTGGGTGGTCGTGAACAACAGCGTGGGGCTACGGGTGGTTGGAGGGGACAGGTGATCGGGGCGATGGTGGTGGCGGCGGAGCCGCAGTGTTGGGCGAAGAAAAAGGGTAAATTTTGGGTACCCTATACGAGAGAGCTGCAATGATCTAAGGTTTCATGGTGGGTTTCACGGTGGGTGAAGGGAGGAGGGGGTGGCTGGGATGGTTTTTGTTATTTTGTTATTTTTTTTTTTAATATTAAGTCAATCATGTGCTGACATGTAGCGTTTAAAAATAAAAAAAAAAAGGTTTACTTTTTCAGCATGTAACCGATTTTTGGGTCTACTGGAGGCAAAGTCAGGTCATAGTTAGGATTATTAAAAAATAAACCTTACTTGAGATTATTAGAAGAAAATTGGCAATAACTGAGATTATTAAAGTATATTTTTCCTAAAAATAAAAAAAAAAATTATTTTTTAATTTTGAAAAATGTTTTCCATAAAAAACGTAGTCATACATTCGCACAGCATACATCTAGATTTTGGCCTTTTTTTGCGGGGATTTTGGCCATAGATAGCACACCAAGGAAGAACATCTTTGCAAAACTAAATTGTCTAAATTAGACATACAATGTGAATACTACGTATGTCAATGTCATACATAGTTTTCTCCATATCGTGTTGTGCAAAATGTGTTGCACGAAAAAAAAAAAAAAAAAAATTGATATCAATGCTAGCTATGTATACCATGATGATCATGCAGTGATGCTCCATTTTGTTGGAACTCTTGGGAGGAAATTCAAAAAATTGATATGTATAGGGCTATAGGCAAATAAATTAACTCTTTCACCTTCTCTTATCCTTAATGACGGTTTTTGGGGTGCATTAGGTGATCGGCGGAACAGAGTCCTTAAATTTTAGTGGTCATATAAATGGTCTGTGTATATTGAATAGAGAGCCCATTATTATAAGTTGCACAGGGGCCTATAAGCCTTACGTCATTAATTAACTCTTTCACCTTCTCTTATATTTAATGATGGTTTTTGGGGTGCATTAGGTGATCGGCAGAACAGGGTCCTTAAATTTTAGTGGTCATATAAATGGTCTGTGTATTTAATGTATTGAATTGAGGACCCAATACAATAAGTTGACAGGGGCCTATAAGCCTTACGTCATTATAGCCTCGTTATTGCTTATCCCACTACATGCATTTACCTATTTATTTATAAGATCAATAAGGAGAACCGGCGGAGTACATAATCATACATATTAAAAGAGAAATTGTCAAAAGTATGTCTTATAGATCCTTACAAGAAAATATTGAACCTAAATTCTGAATGATTAAATATTTACTTATTTATAAGTTCTCTATTTGAAAAATAAAACAAGTTCCTTTAGGGCTTTCACCAATGCTTTAAAACATAAAAGTTGTAGCAACAAACCAAACACACACAAAGGGTAAAATGAGTTGAGAAAACTAACTTGTTCTGGCATGAGAGGGAAGGCTTTGTCCCCGATGGTGAATGAAATCGGCGGCATGGATCCGATTTTCTTGCAGTCGACAAACGATTTTTGCCCCGGGTTTGGAAGTTTCTCACATAGCTTGAACAAGACTATGATCAGTCACAGATTACACAGATTCACCTAGACATTTAAAGTGAAACATTATCAATATGTTACCTTATTCATAAAATTGAGTACTATTTCCTTTGCTTTCCGTTCTCTTATTTGCACTTGTAAGTAGATTACTGCCATCTCACAGAAACTACAGTATGCAGTGTTGTTGACAGTTGATGAGTTCTCCTCGTATTCACCATCGACAACTGTATGAATTCCGTCGCTGCATGAGTTCCAAGGACTTGGTTAGAATTCAACAGAGTGAACACAATTGATTATATAAGATGTAACAAGGCAATCGCGACAATAACCTCATATAACTCGTGTTGTTGTTGTACAAACATAAGCCGACTGCTGTACAAACTCTTTCAGGTTCTAACTGGAGATGAGTGAAAAGAATGTGACTAAGTTTCTCAAATATACAAGAGAGAAGAAACTAGCAGATATCGAGTAAAAATCAAATAAACGCCGGACAAACCCCTGATATTAGATGATCCCATATTTGAGACCCGTAGTTTGAAACAACAGTTTTACATTCCAAGCTGACTATTCCTTCTGCTCCAATTGCATGATTAATTTCTGCGATGATCATCTGACATAGATTTCAACTGGTTAAGAACTGCCTAAGTTATTATCAAAACAGTCGCGAAATTTCAAGTCTATAAAGCATACTGTTGGACCAGCAAGTAAGGATGTTCCAGAATCGATTATAGCAGCACAGCCCTCCGAACAGTGACCTGTATATTGTAAGGAAATGACAGTCTCAGCAAAATCCAAAGGCGGATTAAGTGAAGTTTATTGAGAGACGGAGGGAGTATATGATTCCGGCCCTCTTCTTACATATCATTGTAATAATTGTATAAAACCATGAACGTAAATTAGCTAAATATGCAGCTGGTTAATGTACCTGTTGAACTGTTTGCTATGTCAAGACCATTAAACTCGATCTGTTAAGACAATAACAAAGATCATGGTTGAAGTATCATGAAAAAAGAACAAAACAAGATATCAACATTCATAACCTAAATTATAAATACCTGCCAATATTCACTATTAGCCATTGGTACATAAATATGATCACCCCTGTGACGTCTCCAGTTAATACCACCAAAAACAATTTCACCCCCAACTTCGGTACTAAGTGGGTTGTGATTAAGCCATAGAGAAAAGATTTGCTGGTTCACAAGTTTCTGCTGTATCATATTGTACCTAGTAAAAAGAATGACAGATCACTGTTATGATAATGCAACAACGAAAGGAAGCAGAAGATATGTACAACAGGTGAACAGGAGCAGAGATCATCAGAGGCAAAAAAGCTAATTCAGCATCTATGGGCATTTTAAGTTGCATTCTACGCGCCAATCAGATAGTTATTACAGTAGCTGCAATAAGGGCTTGATTAGTTTAAGTGCTTCTACAAATTTAACAATCTGTCTCTCTGGTCTAACTTGATACGAATTAATAGCCTGATAGGTTGACACGAACCAACACGAGAACTACAAATTTTGCTCCGTTGGAATTGAACTTGAAAATGAAAATAAAGTGGCAGTAAAACATACAGAGTTCTTCCAAAGTTTATAAAGGGAGTACAGTAGGAAGGTCATTAGGATGAGCTTAGTTCTAGTGAGCAGTGACCACAACACTCCACAGGTTTGTCAACCAATTGAACAATTGAAGCAAGTTATTATGGGTTTCCTTACTCGTTTAATTTTGACCTGAACACAAACCTGACATGACCAGACCATTTTTGAGCTCTACGAAACTTCATTTATATACAAGCTGGAATGTCGAATAGATGAAACTAAGGCGATCATTGTGTATCAGGAAAGGAAAAGGAATAAAGTACATACAGAATGCGAATAATATGTACCATAATGGTGCCTCTGACCCAACAGATATATCCTGTAATCCTAAGCCAAGCACCCCATCAAACTTCATAAAAATTAGATCTATTGATTTTTCTGCCAATGCTTCGACAAACACCTGAAAGACATAGGCAAAAGTTGAGAAGAAGCAGCATTGAAATTTGTGGTTAGCTATACACCCCACCATAAAAAAAATAATAAAAAAAAAAAATGGAAAAAGAAAAAGAAACAACAAACCTGATCTTTGACAATAAGACCACCAACATCGACATTATCCTGGCTATAGATGCCCGCTATATATCCAGAGCCATACGGTATCTTGTAAGGTATGCCTGTTGAAAATCAAATAAGCAGCTCAGCACACTTGGCGCTTCCTTGGGATATATAGACGATGCTTTCAATTATCTTACAACTTTTTTTTTTTTTTTGACAAGAGCTAGCTTACAACTTATAAGTGAAAGGATGTTTTAATTGTTTAGAAAATACAATGCTTTCATAACTATCCAGTTCTCCATTCGTTTTAAGTAATTCCTCGTGACAAGAAGTTGTAAGCTAGGTGAAAAATAGCCTCACCAAACACTATGCAACAAAAGTTCTTGGCATCAAAAAACATGAGTACTTACCAATCTTGGTGTATGTTCTTGATATCCTTGAGCTGTAACTGGAGTGAAAGTAGCAAGCAATCTGCTCGTAAACACAAAAGATGTAATATAAACACTCTGATTGCTGATGTTAAGTAAAACCAATTACATGTAAAGCAACTATAGCACAAACTCACCGAAAAGAAACATTTAGTAGACGGAACCCAAAGTTTTGAGCTACCAGTATCAAAGACCACATTGAACTTCTGAGGAGGGGTGCCTATGCTAATCTCACCATAATATTGAGTATCCATGAAGTTCTTCAAATATACAATGGCTGAATCTAAATCCTTATGATTACGTCTAACATTTATGCCTGAAGCAGTCACTCTTTCCAGGTCTAATTCCCACTTCTTTAGCTCAATGCTAATCCATTCGTTAGATTTTTCAACGAGAGAAGAAGACAATGTCCAAGAGCAAAACCATATGACCATGAACGTAAGACATAGTTTCCTTCCCATCTTCTGATTTTTCACTAAATACTCGAGTTGTACCTTTTAAATTACCTATCTCAAACCGAGTACAGGAAAAACAGTCTTTCATTAGCTCTTCTGGTTCAAGTGAATATATAAGATCATATTATAAACAAATATGATGCACAAAAACTCTCATAAAGCTCATGATTATCGCGAAGAAAACTCAAGGGTATTGTCTTCTTCATATGACTTGGAAGTTCTTCCTACTTGACCCTTGCGGATCTTGAAATCCCGAAATGAGCTTTCTATACTACTGCTCCCTATAAACATACCCAAACTAACTACTGTACGACATATTGTTTGCATTTTAAGATTACTCAATAAGGTTTTACATCTTCAAGCGAAAAAAGTTGATTTGTTGTATTAGTGTTTCCACATTTCCTATTTGTTTACATGAAAGTTTGTCTAAGTGTTTCCTTATCTCTCCATTTCTACAACTTCCTTTCGCATTTCCATTTCCATGCAAGTATGCAACATTGTAAGACACTATCATATCGATGATCTTACAACGCTCTAAGGGGATCAAATGTACTCTAGAAACCGGAAACTCAGTAAGATGTTTGATTAAGAAAATAAACTTGCCTGATAGTAGTAAGTAGTAACACAAATATAATAAGATATAGGCCATATAGAGTATAAGTGTATAACACATAAACACTTTTCTTTTTAGGCTTGAACGGAAAGTTTTTCACTAGTATAAAGCCATACGACATTTACAACCAAAGTTCTCCCTAAACAAGAATTAAACAAATTCCTACATATATATGTTTCAACAAAAAAACAAAAAAAAAAAATTAAATAAAAAAAAAAAAACACAAACTCCTACATATATAGCTCTAATTTACAGTAAGTAAAAAAAAAAAAAAAAAAAAAAAAAAAAAAAAAAAAAAAAAAGCATTACTTCATTGCATACCTGTACCCAAAAGCTTGTAAGTTGAAAGAGTGAGACCAAGTAAAAATGAAAGCTTAAAACTATTTATACTTATAATTATATTTTGTTGTATTGCTTATCTAATTGAAGATTGAAGCTGAAGCTTGAAGTGGGAAATAACAAGGAAATTTCCTTGGTGGACTTTCATAACACAACAGTATGAAAAACTCCAAGCTAGAATTTTGTCAGAATCATTGAGCATTTTGGATTTCTGGGTTTCAGCTGTTGCTGTCGTCCTGGTGGCTCGATGACTGATTATCCATTTCATGCCAGCTCCGAAATGGTTATATTGACCCGTACCGGAGATAAGAGTACTTTCCGTATCTCCCCATCAGTTCATTCACGATGTTTGGATCCACTTCAACGTGACCACTATCAGTTTAGTTGCATTGTTTGGATCCGGTTCAACTCAGGACACGTTAGGTGACGAGTCATTCAATTTGAATATTGTTCGTAAAAGCAATTGATGGTCATACTGTATTAAAGTAGTGTTAAAGTAGTTTAGGCCGGGTTACTTGTGTTAAAGTAGTCATGTATTCAAATGAAACATGGAATTACAATAAGTTTATTATTGACGAAGTATTAAAATCAGTTCTTCTTTAAAGTACTATAAGGGCAAACGAAGCATAAACAATTTTCTAATACAAATAGAAAGAAGAATGAGGCACAACACTTTGAATATCAACGAGTTTAGTTAGTTAAAGTCTTAGGACTCAAGAGTGGTATCCAAAACCTAATCGATCCACTCAAACTCATCCTTCAACCATGCTTTGTCAAACTAAGTGCCTTCCTATAAGCATATATCACAATCAAATTTGAAATAAAGAACACGTTTTTCTTTAAAGACAAAATTATACGAAGTATCTTTTAGATCTTGCAAGAAAATTGTCATATAGGTTGATTTCCATGTATTCTTCTCACAAGTGCCAAAATTGTGATAATGAAAGTCTTAACATAATTTAACAAAAATTCTGATGCATGTTTGCAGATCGAATATCTCCTTGTAATACAAATAGTGAAATATAATACTGTTAGACAACATCTTGCTTAACTCACAGCATTATCTACAGGTCTCAGTTTCCTCCGATACCAACCGTAAAGGAACACTCTCTTGACCAGGCCAGTCACCCGTTGCCTACTTCCCACCCTTGGCATAGCTGTCTCTTAATGTGACTGTGCGATTAAATACCAGTTTCTCCGGAGTAGAGTCCTTGTCTACAGCAAAGTAACCTAAACCAAAAATAGCAAAAAAAAAAAAAAGAAAAAGAAAAAAACAATCAGATAATGCAAGAAAAGTATTGCTTTGGAGGAGTCAACTCCTTTTTGTAAAGAGAGTTTATTTGAAAGATAATTATTAATGAGATCATGAACACAAAATCATGCTTTTACAACGTAATTATTATTAAACTAGTTTTTCGGCCGAGGCGATGCCCCGAGTTACTGCATTAATTTCATGATTGAAATCATTATTTATATTTAACTTTAATAGAATGACATATAATATGGTAATAGCTTAGTGGCTAACATTATATTTTTAAAACTAAAGGTTATGGGTTGAAATCTTGTACAAGTCATATTTTTAAGCACAGACTTGATTGATTGAGGAAGGTGCCATGTGACATCTAAACTTCTTTAGAAACGCCTTTTAATATATAGCATAGATGAGTGTACAATGTTTGAGCTAGAATTGGGGGATCGGGAAGTCAATGAGCATACCTAAACGTTCAAACTGAAATCTATCACTGAGTACAGCATTCCGGAGTGGAGGAACTGCATACGCCTCGGGTATTACAACTTTTGAGTTGGGGTTTAAATCACCAAGCCAATCATCAAGCTCAGCAGGATTCTGAACAATCAAAAATTAGAAAAGTATTGATTAACTGATTATTACTGGATATTTATTGTAAATGGAAAACAAGTTCCAGCTCTAACTACCTCAGAAGAGAAAAGTCTGTCAAACAGCCTGACTTCTACTTTAAATGGATCAACATCCGGAGAAGGCTCAGCAACCCAATGGAGGACACCCTAGGAAAAAAAAAGTAAATAAATCCTCAATTGTTAGAACAGAAATACCCATACATGCAACTATGTAAGTATTAACGAGAGCGCAAACCTTTGGTTTCATTTTCTTCTCAGGGTCATACTCCGCACGAATTTCAACAACCGTCTCATTGTCATCACCAACTATTACATCCGTGCACTTAATGGGAAACGCATATCTGCATATTGTGGATAGAATTTGACTAATTAGTTTTAAGTTCCAAGGGAATAAAACTTTAGGATTTGTTTATACAAATCTTACCTCAGCAAGACAGATTTTCCTGGAGCAAGGCCATAATAATCTTTCGAGTCTTTCATCCGAAAATCAGACTTTTCAATATACACAACATTTGAAAACGGCACCTGAGATGAAGTCACCCACACTATTATTCAGGAATCTCCCAGTAATATGACACAAGTGTTGAAGGACACAAAGCAACAATTGAAGCAACGGCCAAAGGAGGCTGTTTTTGCTTGCATTTATTTTAACATTCTTTTGCATAACAACTAAAGAAGTAAAATTGGTGCTGACCTTGTACAAGGCTGAAGCATCGTCTGATGGAGCATCTGGCCACCTCTTAGCATCAAGGTCAATAACTTTACCAGCTTCTAGATTGGTGATAACGACCTAAAATTAGGAGAGCCTATAAGACACATGAGACAGATACTTGGGCTTAGGAAAATGATTAAAGGAAATATTCCAGACCTTCAAAGGACACAGGACCACCATCGCACGAGCTGCAGTTTTATTTAGCTCTTCTCTGACATGATATTCAAAGCGATCTAAACGAATCAAACTACTATCACTGCAGCCAAAGAAAATGGGAGTTAAATAACACACAAACAGTCAATATCTACCTTCTATCTGATTGTCTCTCCCATTGTAGAGAGAAGCCCCCCATGACAATCTACTTCCATTGTCAAGAACTAATACCTCCCTCACAGCTATTTAGAAAAAGTATTCAATAATATATGAGAGACCAATATAATGCCAAAGTAATAGTATGCAATAACAAAATTTTCAATCAGTGAAAATATTAACATAATGACCTAGGGACAAAGCAAATGCACGCAGAGAAACAGCAAAAGTTTCACCTTCTAGTAATTCCTATACCCCTAACAAAGGCATTTATTGCTGTTGGCGAAACCCCCCTTCGGCGCAAACCAGAAAGTGTCATCAATCGAGGATCATCCCACCCATCAACATACTTCTCAGTAACAAGACAATTAAGCTGTAGAGCACATTGATATTAAACTAAGTCATGTTGCTGAAACACAGATTTTTTATACATTGAAGTTATTAGGAATTACTAAATTGAGAATGTTACTTTTCTCTTTGACATCACAGTGTTCGTCACATTCAACCGCGAGTACTCCCATACATAAGGCATATACAGGCCAAGTGCATGCAATAACCAATAATATGAAGCCCGGCGTGTCTCAAATTCCAGTGTGCAGAGCTGCATCAAAAATTGAAGAAAGTAGAAATAATATGATTCAGATAATAACATAAGAGACAGAAAAGGATCAATATTATGTCCTGGGATGAATATGAAGAGGGTAAATCCCATATCAAAGCAACCTTGTCAAAATGATCAAAGAAATAATATTCCGTGAGCATGAAAATGTGATGAAAACGCTGGTTTTTCAGAATTATTGAACAGGACAGTTCCCAAAGAACTTAAAATATACATGTTGTCAATTACGACTAGATATTTCCACTTTAAAATTGTCTGCCTGCACAGTTAATCTGCTCTTCATGAGAAGACAATTTCCATAAACCTAGGATAATGGTTATTTATCCACGGACCCAGCATCTTTAGTAGCCCGAATTAAAGAAACTGTCAGTGGCAGAGATTTCTCCACTGATTGAAATATCTTTTGTCTTCATGAAAATGAAGTTTTAAACTTCAAACACATCATGATTTTTGGACAATTTCTTTATAAGTCTCCACGGGCAACTATTATTGCTCTGGGTTGGATATACCATCAAATGATGATTAAATTATGGAGTTCATTAATTCTACAGATAAAAATATAAACATTTTCCTGTCTAAGAAATCAGTCTTTGATCAGATTCAAGGCATACTTGTCATGCCACTCTCACTCGAACTGAAACATTCATGCCTTAAGATCTTGATTGAACCTAATAGCCCTTACATGGGTGATTAGCTTAGACTTACTCAAAGAAGTGCATTCACCGGAAAATCTATTCTTATATTTCAGAATTCCAACAAGTTTGGCTATGTAAATGAATGACATTAAGGACAGAATATCCCACTCCTTCTGCCTTTTTGTTGTCTTTGGGAGAAGAATAAGGGAAGAAGCTACGGCAGCAACTCACGAACTTCATATTGGGGCAACAAGAGCATGCATTATGATCTTTTTCCGCTGTTAGTCTTTTATTAAGGGGTTGATTGAACTACGTTAGGCAAAAGTACCAGTTGCAAGCAGTCATAATGTAGCAATCCAGCAAGCATTTCATCTATAGTAGCTTTTCAATCCCCTTTAGTCCAAGAAGCAGAGAGTTGGCTCATTGCATACCTAAGTGGTATGAGTGTATGACGTACTTCTTCGTCGCTCACCACATGGCCTATAGGTCAAGGAACTACTCAACAGCACCAAAGAACCCTACTTCTTTCTGTCAAGCAGGCAGACTACCTTAAAGGCAGTTCCAAAGTTCCTACAATGGTCATTTTTTTAGTCTAACATCGGTAGCAGGAGACATAAGGACAGCTAAAATCAAGCTTTTTGCATCTGTCCTCTCAACAGACTTCAATGGATTGATGCTAGCACGGAATGAATGAGAATTAAAGATAGTTAGGATTAAAAGAGTTTGCCTTGGACTCTATTAGACTATAACAGCTACCAGTACTAATGACAACGTCGGACTGGTTAGCATTGACCTTTGAAAGGTAAAGTGCATTAAAAGCCTAAAAACAGTAGAGGAAATTCCGATGGAAAAACACGGCTTCTCCTGATAAAGAATAATGAATCGATGATAGCTGGTAGGGGTGAAAAGAAAACAGAAGTAGGCACAATTGAAGGGAAATTAAAGAGGTACACGTACACATAATGGTCCATGACCATCATGTTTGTTAGCATGAGCAAACCATCTTTGGCTTTATCAAAGCAAAACATTCTCTAGCAAATTCTAAATTACATTAATACAATTTCAACAAATACTACTATACGTTCCACTAGTCAAGCAAATGTATTGACAATAAACAACTCAACAAGCTAATCCAGAAAGGGGGATAACCACAAATTCTTAAGTAGATAAGTACCCTTAGTCGGTATACCAGAAGTAAATAGCCAGAGAGAGAGAGAGAGAGAGAGAGCATATAAACATATAAAAAATAAATAAAAAAAGCACTTACCGAATGAGTTACATTTTCAAGAGAATCTACAACGCAGTGTGCAAAATCGTAGCTAGGGTAAATACACCACTTATCTCCTGCTTTAGGATGAGGAGTAAACTGCACGAACCCCATAAGAAAAAATAAACGAATCAAATACAGAAGGTAGGTTGAGGGAATATTATTTCACATAAGTATCACTATAAATAGTATAAAAGTCAAGTAACAATTAGTCAGGTATGTGTACAGAAACTACATAGCACTTGCCTTGATACGATATGCAATAAGATCATACATATTACAATTGTCATTTTGCATATCTTGCTTCATTCTTAGCGTTGCTTTTCCTTCCTCAATCATTCCCCTTCTCATTTCCTCAAAAAGTTTTAATGATTCTTCTACTGGTCTATCTCTCCAAGGACTATTTAACTTTTTTTCTCTGTACTCCTTTACTTCATCAGCAGTCTGCAATCCAACACTTCGTAAGGGAAATAGATACTACTTCCGTTCTTGAAAGTTCTTTATAGTTGCTATTTGCACACAAATTAATGTAATAGGTGATTGAGTGTTGATGTGGTGAGTGAGTGAAGGAAAAAAAAAAGTGCATAAGTAGGACAGAGAGTGTAAAAAAGGGGGTGGGAGTAAGAAAAAGGTGAAAAAAGCAAAAGAGAGATAGTAAAAATGTGGTGGTGTAAGGGAAAAAAAAAAAAGTAGGAAAAGTATGAGAAAGTGAGTGGGAAGACTCTTGTCAAAAATAGATAGATAATGTAAAAGTGTGAAGACCTTCCAAGAACGGACTAAAACAGAGAAGTTTCAGGAACGGAGGTAGTACATGTCAAGCACAAAAATCCATATATGTCCAATGAAAAGACGAAAGTTTATCACAACCCAAAAATAAAATGAAAAAGAAAAAAAGAAAAAAAGAAGAAGAAAGAAAGACCAATAAGTATTCATGAAGAAAATAATAACACAAAGACAGAGGATATAATTGCAAACCTGATGGTCAACGTAAGCATGACCTCTTCTTATAAGTTCAACAGCTAGTTCATAGAGATCTTGAAAATAGTCACTGGTATAAGTTTTCTGCAAAGTTTCAAGCAGGAGGGTAAGATTCCTAGTCTTGCTGGTTTGCTCTGTAAGGAAAGCAACTGTATCGTTTGTGTGGTCAGAATACTTTACCTTGAACGGCTCCCATCCCATCCACTTGACTATCTCTTCAATATGATCAATATACTCTTTCTTTTCAGCCTCAGGATTTGTATCGTCATACCTATAGTACACCTTAGGTATATCAGAGCTCACAAAACTAAGTCTAATAATCCCAAAAATCAAGCTTTTCTCAGAACCCATAAACAGTTATACAAAGTGCTCAGACTTTCCTAGTATGCTATACAGCACAAAAGAGTTATCAAGTCCATACACCTCAAATAATGAAAAGAATGATACATAAGACAAACAGCACGCATTGACAAACATGCAGCTATGAAGTACAACATACCATAAACATTGCGAGCTAAAGAAGTAAATGAAATCCATAGAAAGTTGAAAAGGGATATATTGAAATTACTGCAGCATAGCAGATAATGAACCAAACAGATATTTTCACAAAATTATCAAGTGACAAAGTTTTCCACCTCAAATAGCAGTGTCCACCTCTATCCTTTGCCAATCCAAAATCAACAAACATTGCCTATAACAATAAGAAATTAAGAAAAAATCATTCTTTATTAAACAAAGGGTTTAAAGGTTTCAACTAAATTGACAGCTTCAAGTTGCAAGCTACCTTGGCATGACCAATGTGAAGGTACCCGTTCGGCTCAGGTGGGAAACGGGTAAGAACTTTTCCCCCGGTTACTTTTAAGTGTTTGGCAAGAACTTCCCTGGTATTGCAAGCTCTCAAAACAGAACCATCGCTAAAAAACACTTCAGTGTGCACCTGAAAACATAAGTATTACCTTATCAATTCCTTGCAGATACAGCAAGCACATTAAGGCTTGAGATCAAAGATCTTGAAAAATAAGCAGACCAACATAAAGACGGCCGTGAATGAGAAAGACAAGGTAACTACTTTAAAATGGTACAATGTCACACAAAGGAAAAGAAAATCCTTGGTATTTTCTCCAAAAGAAGCTATGTTTTCATAGCTCTTTTTACTTCACTTAGCACAGTCATTTGCTTGGGAAAAGTCCATGCATTTGACTTAACTGAACCAATCAATAAATAAATTTTAAAAGTTTAACATTTTCTGTTAATATTAATAATTAATAAAAATGAATCACTAATGAAAATAGTTAAAATTCAGCACTATAGATAAACTCTAGGCTTAAAATGCTATCAGGTAGATATTCTTATGCATAGAAACTTTGAATAGGTAATAAGAAAAATTCTTTATGGCATGCACATAAGCCCCTTCAAATACTACACATTGAAACATAATAAGTAGGGAAGATACTGTATCATCACTTGCGCATAAATGAAACACAAAATTACTTAAATTTATAACAATAACATAGTAAAAGAGCAATGCATATTAAATACTCCAAAAACACCTTAAGATTTTCTTCCGGTGATGGAAAGATAGAAAATGGGTTAAGTTCTTCTTCAGATGGCGGAGCTGCAGCAGCAACGACAGCTTTTTCCTATACAAGACACAAGGGCAGGGTAAGACAGCACAGTAAAATTAGAAAAGAAAAAGGAAAGAAAAAAAAGACCTATATCTCTCAGAAAACCAACCTCAGCTTTTGCAGGCTTTTCCTTCTTCTTTTTTACTGGCTTTTCATCATCTGCTGCAGTCCTTTCACCAAGTAACTCACGAAGCTTTGTATCTACCACTTGCTGCAACATATGAAACCATGATTGATAAAATAAATATTAAAAAAAACATATATATAATTCACTCATTTAAGTGAGCTTATATATATATATATATATATGTCAATATTCCATATTAAGTTCAAAAATACCTTGACAATCTTTGGATCAGCCCATGGTTGTCTCTCTCTAACACGTCTAAACAAGTCACCAACTGAAAAAGCAAAAGAATGAAGTATTATAGCTACTAGCTAACCTAACATGACATGACTTAGTCAAAGAAGATTGTTTGACAAAATGGTTTTTTTAAGAAACTTATACACAAAACTGACTACTACAACAGAAGCTAAGAGCCCAAATAAATGCAAGAAGCCAAGCATTACTTGAATAATACTCATTATCCCTATCGATTCCTAACACAGGAATTCTTTACACTTACATATTATACATTGAGCAAATGAGTATATTAACCATAACATCATTACAAAATGAGATACCAACCATTTGTTTTATATCGTTGCTCCAAAATTGTTGTCTTAAGCTCTTCAAAGATTTCGCCAACAGTATGCTCGATCTCTTCATTAGAAACCTCAATACCTGATCAATATATGGAGTTAATATCTAACATACATACATACCTATTATAATTATAAATCCATCTATCTGAAAAATATAAGTCAACCCATCAAGATGAGCTATTTACCAACTCCACAATTTTTCTCAAAGTCACTTAAGCTGAATTTTGCAGGACCCACACTCGTGAAAAATGAGAAAGCAGCTTCTAATTGCGCAGGTGTCTTAACCTACAAAAGTTCAACTGCAAAAATATATCATTTGGGAAACAGAAAGCTTTACAAAAACATAACAGTACTAAAAATAACTTTTATATTGTAGACATCACTGCTAATTCGCTAAATAATAAACTGACAATATTATTTAAAAAATAAAGAATATTTGTGTAGCAACCATCCCACCACTATAAGTTGAACACAGGCAATAATATTTAAGATATCCAGCGCTAACCTTTGAAGAAACAACATACTCACAGAGGGTTGGCCGATGTACAAGGGCATTGGCAGGAAATTTCGTAGCAACCTGTCATTTAAATGCATGAAGAAAGGAAGAGATGATTAACATAATTATATTTCAAGCAGGTGACAGTATGACTAAAGATAGTAAGCAAGCCACGGGAAATTTTGACAGGAACTTTTCCCCTATATACATAAGTAAGCTCCAAAACATTTTCAATCACCGTTAAGCAAAGCAACTTTATTCAATTCAAGATACATGGAGGAAACACAGCAAAAAGCCAATCTTCGGGCAGGTTTTATTCAATAACTTGAACTATATGTCATCCTTATTTTAAAGTTAGGTGACTTACCGTGTACAGAAGATTTCCAGTAGTCCGGTCGCAACCATCTGTAACACCCGCCTGATTTCCCAGAGAGACGGTAAGAAAAAAAGACACATTGACATATGCAACGGAAACAAGTGTACAGGATATAGTTACTACCTCATGAATCACGGCCAACAGATTACTGGTAACCTTGTTGTTGGCAATTGTATTATGAGCCACTTTCTCATCTAATCCTATTTTAAGGAATAGCTCCACTGCATTATCGGAGTTCTCCCCCGTTTTTGTAGGCATCTTGATGAAACTTGGATTAAGCACTAAACCAACACAATGCCCAGAAGTAAGGTATACAGAAAATTCGGCAGCTTGGATCCGATCTTATGCTATATTTCGCATATATGTTCTATGAATTTAAAAATTAATTTGCACCCCAACTTCCCAAAATTCAATCCTAGAACCTGAATTACTCCATTGGCATTTGGGCCATTTGGCAACACTCTAAATCTATAATATTCACCACAGTGCAATTAAAGCATGCTATTTAAGCACTATAGAATCATTAGAAAAACAAATTCAGGTATTGGAAAATCCCATCCTCCAAAAATATACATTAATATACCCAAAAAAAAAAAAAAAAAAAAAAAAAAACATTTTTCATCTAACAAAATATACATCAATTCAGCAATATTCTAACATGCAAGAGGGAAATTTATGAATTCTGTAATCAATTACAGGTCTATAATAACAGCTCACTTAATGTATTAACTAGTTTTTAAGTAATTATATAAGCCTTACTTGTTGTTTTGCTTTGAAATCGAAGAATAACGGCAATTAAGCAAAAGTATAGAAGAAATAAATGGAGGGGCAAGCAATAAAAGTAGAGAAAGTGAGAGAATACAGATGAAATACCTGGGTTCAATCTCTTGAATGGAAGAGAATGGCTGTTTTGCCTGTTTCAAGGGTTTCGCAATGAAGAGGATTGTCAGTTAACTGGTTTAATGCAAATTACATAGTGCAACCGGTCAAAATGACTAATACTCCGAGTGGAGGTGCAATTCGGGGGTATAGGTCAGGTATGATCAGGTCAGGTCAAGTTTGTTTTAAGGGAAATTTCACTTTTGTAACTATTAAAATACATGTATTTTACTTTTGTTATTTGTTTAAATTTTTATTTTATTTTACTACCATATAAAAACACTTTTGTTAAAATTTGCTATTTGTAGGAAAAGTCTGTGAGTGTAGCAGTTTGGGGCCCACTTCAACGGGTCTTTTGTCATTCTCCTCTCTTTAAATAATTGCTTCTAACCTATTTTCCCCAACGTTCTACTCTTACAGAAAACATAAACAAAAATCAATCAATTCCCCTTTGACGGAAAACAAATTTTGCTGGAGAATTTGACAAATTCAATCAATTGCGAAGCGATTTAGCTCATATGGTGGACATTGAGTTTGAAATTTAGGGCTATTAATGTGAGCACCTTTAATTAAGCCTATTAATTCCTTTATGCGAAACCAATTAGAAGATTAAATTGCACTTTACCTTCAAATTATTGCTGGTTAATTGTATTTCTGAGTGTTTAGGAATAATACAGAATCTAAATTTGATTATCAATTGGTTTAATTGGTAGTTAATTTAATTTAATCGAATTAGGGTTCATATCCCAATTGAAATTAGGGGTTTTCAATTGGGAAATGCATGGACGAAATTGATGGTGATGTTTGGTAAATAATGAATGTATGGATGTAATTGTTGATAAATTTGGTTGAATTGCAGGCTATACTGTCATTGATTAGGTGTTCTCCCTTCAAACAGAGGAAGTGTGACTATGGAATTCCTATGGCTAGGCTGACATCATGGACAAGAAAGAACCCTGAAAGAAAGTTTAAAGCCTGCAAATTCTATGATCCTAAAATAGAAATTAGGGGTTACAAGTGCTTTGAGTGGGTGGATGAGGAAGAAGGCACTGACTGGCAAAGGGATGTAATCAATCAACTTCTACTGGACAAAAAATTGCTAAAGGGAGAAATCAAGTCACTGCAAAGAGAAGTTGAAGATTTAAGTGGGCAAAGAAGGTGTTTGCTAACTGAGAATGACAACTTGCTAGTGAAGTGCAAAGCTCTAAGTTCTGAGAGGAAGAAATACAACAAGCAAGGGCAACAAATCTATGTTGGTGAATACACAGTTGTCCTAGAAATTACCATTTGTTGTGTATCTCTGATTGTACTTGTTTTAGTTGTATTCAAATGAGATTAGGGTAGTGCAAGTGGGTCAGAGGTAATGATTGTGTATTTAGATGATGTTGGTTTAAGACAACAACTTCCATATGTAAGACTTTGAATTATTATATGAATGAAAGTTGCAATGTTATTTTGTAGCAATAAAATAGTCTTCCTTTTCCTTTTCATAGCAATTTAAGCACTAAAGTGCATGGAAAACATCAAAGTTAAATTCTAGTACTTAGTTGTTACAAACAATTTTTAGTGCCAAATCAAAGTTCACCTAAAAAAACTAGTAGCATAGTTGCAGAGTACATTAAACACATGGATAAAAGTCTAGGTACTTAAAAAACTAGTACAACCTAATTTTTCTTCTTTTTCCATTTCCCTTGCTTGGTTGCTGAGTGTGTTGCTGTTGTTGTTGTTGATGATGCCTAGGTGCTTGGGTGCAGGCTGTAGGTTCTTGGGATGGTCTCTCTTGAGAGAATTTTTTGTTAGCTATGCTCCATGGACCAATAGTTTCACCAGTCTTTATTAACAATAAATTTTAAAAAAAAAAAGAAGAAGAAGAAGAAAAACCATCAAAATCTAACAGTTTATGGAAGTTAGAAATACTAGGCCAGGATAATTTACATACCTTCCTAGCATCCTTTTCCTCCTTCCTCCTTCTTTGTTCCTTCATCCAATCATTTTGCAAAACTGGTTTGCATGCTTTGTTGGCCTAAGGTGGTGCTACAAGAGCTTGCATTGGTGCATTGCCACAAGTGTTGGCATAATGACAAAGCTGTTCACAATTGCCATACCTCTTCTGTCTTTTCTGTGCTTTTGGTTGTCTGCCACTGCACTCAGGTGCTCCCTCTCCTCTCTCCAGCTTTCTTTTCTTTGATGTTGGCCTCCCGGGCATAACTCTTACTGCTGGAGGCAGAAGCTCTTTGAGATGATGCTTCTCCCAATGCTTGAGTCCAGGCATAGGCTTCACAGCTTCCTCATATGAATACATATATGTCTTCCTTGTGTAATACACATCCACAAAGTCTTCTAGGTCCACCCTATTGTCTAATATGCATGCAAACCCATGTACACATGGAATACCGGTTTTCTGCCAATGGTAACATGTGCAAGTCATCTTACCTAAGTTAACTAGCACTGTATCACCATTGAGCTCAACCTCATAGGAGTCTCTTCTTGAAACCTGCACTATGTAGTGCCTTGCAGCCTTCTCAATCCTCTCAAAAAGCTTAGTCACATAGGGCATCAGCTTCCCATCCATTTTCTTGGCAGCCTCCCATTTCTCATTATGCCTCTTCATCATATACCTTCTTATCCACTCCATCTGAGTGAGTATTGGCTTGTCCCTTGCATCTCTTATAACAACATTGAATGTCTCACAGACATTGTTCAATAGCATATTTGATTTGCAATCAGAAGAAAATGCATGCCTAGACCAGTGCTTAGCAGGAATGTTATCTAGATACACATATGCATCTTCAGACATGAATTTTATTGATTCCATTGCCACCTCAAAGTCAACCTACCACATCAAACAAAAAATAGGAGAACAAAATCAATGTTTCAAGTACCAAAACTGACCAACGTGTCCAAATTCAGCCAAAAGTAGCAAAATGAATCAAACCACATTGAACTCGGGTGACAAGATTGACATTCAAATCAGTCCACAAGGTTGACATTAAAGATTAAGCAAGCAAATATTCAACTCAGTTTTAGCAGATTGGCATTCAACTTAGTTTAAGCAATCAATCAAAGTGTAAGCATTTCCTACATTCAACTCAAGTTTAGTGACTCGCCAATGTTGTAGCCCTAGCAGCATTCCAGAAGAGCTCTTTGAAGGTTGATCCACTTAATTGAAGCTTGAAGTTGGCCCAGATATTCCCGACACAGAACCTCTTCTTAGCAAATGGGACTTGCAATTCAAAGGCTTCAACGAGACCTTGTATTAACAATCAACACATTAGTGCATAACTACTCACATCATATTAGTTACTATATATAGTCTAATATAAGCTCACCTTTTGTCTGTCAGACATGAATGTCCAACCACCACCTTCACACACATCACCAAGGTCATTTTTCAAACACTCCAAGAACCAGCACCATGTGTCCTTATTCATTCTCCACTTCAACTTTATCCCAAGCAATTTGATATATGTTATTGTTTCCATCTTTTCCAACAACCACAAGTATTTGTCCTAGGTAGGCTCCCTTTAGATGACAACCATCAACACCTATCAGAGGTCTGCATCCTTTTATGAAACCACTTCTCAATGGTTGAAGACAAATGTACATCCTCATAAAAAGTGGTGGTTCAGGGGTGCTTTTTTCCCCTTCTACCACTATGCACACCCCAGAGCAAGGACTGTACTTAATTACAGCTTTTCCATAATCCCAAACTCTGGCATATTGCTCTGCAACTGACCCATAAATCACCAGCTTTGCCCTAACTCTAGCAAGCCAAGCTTTGGAATACCCCACTGTTATGCCCAAGTCACTCAACACCCTAGCCCTAAAACTTTTTATTTTCCAACTTGGGTTGTGCCTCCATACCTCAACATACTTCTCAACAAGATACTTAGCATTCTCCATTGAATTCATCTTACTCCTCATACACCTATGCTTTAGCCTCAAATCTTTGATTTGCCAAGCATAATTGTTGTATAATCTTCTAGCAGCCACCTTAAAATTGCACTTTTTAACCTTATCACTACACTTGCAGCTCCCTGGCACTTTGCTTCTTTTGGAATTTCACTCACACGTACACCTTCTCTTACAGAATGTGGTTATCTTATCACCACCATTGTGCAGATAGTAATACTCATATTTGTTCTCTATTGCATGTGTCCTCAAGGCTTTCCTTAAAATAGTGTTGTTGGTGAACTACAACTTGTTCACTAGCACAACTGCTTTTTTGAAATCAGTTTCTTCATGAAACTAGGGACTATCATCTTCTTCCTCATCTGACCCATGTAAACTTCTAAGCTCATCTAATTCATAACCTTCATCATGCACTTCCACTTCCTTACAACCAATGTCCTTAATTAGTTGTTTCAGTTTCTCCTCCCTTTCCACAACTACACCCTCTGAAGTTCCAGCCCTATGTCTCACAACCTCCAAGCTACATTCTACCGCAGTTAAGATGCCTTCTCTAGTTTGCCTATGCCACTCATCATCAACACTGTTTGCCTAATCTTCCCTAGGCTCCCAATCAATTTCTAGATCAGTTGCATCTGAGCTTGATGACCTAAAATCTGATTCATCCTCTTCTTCCAACTGCAGAACCCTCCTTGCTTTACTTCTCCTAGTTCCCTTCCCTTTACCCCTGCGCAACCTCACATTAGCATCATCACCTTTTTCAATCAACTTACCCTTCCCCTTATCAACAAATCTTGGGCTCCTTCTCACAATAAGTTGATTAGTTTTTTGTGAATTTTCATGGGTTTGAGGTGGGCTAAAAGTCACAAAGCAGTGTTGTCTTTGGGGTGGATGTGTTTGAGTTGGGTTGGATACAGTTTGAGTATGGCCTGACACTTGTGGAGTTGATTTGGATGCAGTTTGCTGTGAACTGGAATCATGTGGGTTTGAGGTTGGGTAATTATCTTGACCTACAATCTGCTGGGGGTCCTCACTAGGGGTAGGCTCTTCAGAAACTGTGCAAAATACCTCTAAATACCCATCCCTGGGCCTAGCTTCTAATAACCCTTGTACATCCTCAATAGTTTATATCTTCCTTTTACTACAAGTCTTACCCTTTTCTTTGTACCACAATACATATATGTTAGGTACATCTCATCCCATGTCCCTAATCCCTTCAGCACATAAGTATCTTAAATATCCTACAGTTAAGTGAGTCAGAGGAACATCCATTTTCCAATAAGTGAACCCAACTTCATACACTTGGTACTGGATCCCCCTGCGGTTCTTAAACACAAAACCCCCATATATTCTAAGCTTAATATCAACATTATCATCACCATCAGCCATTTTTTTAATCTACAATATAGCAATAAAAAAATCAAACACTATTTAACTCCTAATAGTAACTAAATCTATTCAATTGCTACAAAAAAAAGGCAATTTCATACACCCATACCCTACCACATGACTATGTAAACATCAATTTTTAATTAGTCAAACAACATTGCTTAAAATAATCAAAGCTCACTAATCTAGGGCTTACTGCAGATTCTCCCAAAAATACCCCAACTCATATACATTATTGCAAAATTACCCCCATTATTGGACCACTATAAATAGATAGGGTTTCGTACCTTGTAATCAATCGTTGTCAGAAGAATCTACAGCTTCCAACAATAATGGAGATATATAACGACTCCTTCCATTTGGTCGTCCTCCCCTGCTTCGTCATACCAGTCAAAACCTTCCACGCAAGCTTGTTAAACCTTCAATGAGCAGAAAAGTTGAGATAAAGAAAGATGGAGATGCTGATAGATGAGAGAGAAAGATTCATGGTTAAAAAAAAATACTCAGCTTCAAGGGAGTTAAATTTGGGGGTTGAGGGAATTCAATACAAAGAGAAAGGGAGTAATTAGGTTGGCAGGGGGTAGAGTCGGCGGGAGAGAAGAAGATAAGGGAGGGTAGTTAACTAAGTGGGGCCCCAAAACGCTAACAATCACGAATTCCGTTAAAAGGTAGCAAATTTTAACAAAGGTGTTTTTGTGTGGTAGTAAAATAAAATAAAAATTTAAACATGTAGCAAAAGTGAAATACGTGTATTTTGGTGGTAGCAAAAGTGAAATTTTCCTTATATTAAACTAGTTTTGTGATTGTTTATTGAATTTTAAGATAAACCTTTTTTTTTTTTTATCTATAAGCAAAATTTTAAAACATATAATTAATACAAACAATGTTATGTAAAATGTGTATATTGCTTTTGATTTAGGATGAGTGCAATACACATTGTAGAAAAATATGTATGTTATTCATATTTTTTTACTCATGAAATAATAATCCATTGACAATCATACTTGAAAAATTAAAAAATAGTTTACCGCTCATAAATATGTGGGTGGTTTTGGGCAAGGAAAGGGTTTTAGGCTATCTGGTAGCTCTTGAAAGTGACACAAGTAGCATGGCTAGAGCAATTAAAAGAAATTAGTTTGGAGTCGTTGCACCTATTTTCATGTTATTGGATTATATGATAAGTTGTCTTTAATTATACTCATGTTTGACAGGCGGGTAATACGGCCGCGCATATATATGGAAACTAAGTAGGAGATTGATATGAATTTAAGATTTAAATAATCTTAAATGGATCTCATTTATAATTTACCTTTTAAACAAATTTTAATATATAAAAATACTCCATAACATATTTTTAAGATATTTTTTTAAAGTTATAATTTATTTTGACATAAGAAATGTTGGAAATTTTTTTTAAAAAAATAAAAAGTCTAAAATTAAATATTAAATTAAATTAATCGTAATATTTAGTACATTGCAACGTATGTAGCTTCCCCTAACTCACAAATTATACCCAGCTTTGCTAAAAAAAAAAAAAAAAAAAAAAAAAAAAAAAAGGCCCATTCAAATTATAAACCCTCTTTGCATGAAACCTCCTTTTTGTCTCAAATCTCTCATATCTAAGCACTCTAAGGGGGTGTTTGGTATGGTTTTTTGGTATGGGTGGAAACAGAATCGGCTTACCGTTTCCCTTACAATGTGTTTGGTTCAAGGGTAAAGAAACAAAATTTGTTACCATGTGGTAACCGTTTCCACCCTTTGTTTCCTGGGTAAATCTTGGGGAAACGATTAACGTTACTTGCCTTTAACACAAAAAGACAAACTATTCTCTCTCTTCTCTCCTCACGTTCTACATTTTTCATGAGAATTCCCAAATTTGTTCGACAATTATCTTGAGAATTCTCCTAAGAAAACTGCTATTGTTTAGATTTTGCTCCATTTTT
Source organism: Chenopodium berlandieri (assembly GCA_034703905.1). Lineage (NCBI taxonomy): Eukaryota > Viridiplantae > Streptophyta > Magnoliopsida > Caryophyllales > Amaranthaceae > Chenopodium > Chenopodium berlandieri. The sequence goes on from CM068281.1 coordinate 23,590,830, forward strand.
ACAATCTTCTACCTCAAATTTGTAAGTTTTTTTTAATTTGTAAGTTTTTTTTAGTATGATTGTTTGTATTTTGATTTTATATCTTGAAATTCATGGATTTCTAGGGTTAATATGATATCAATTTCTAGGGTTGTTCGTTGATATCAATTTCTATTTCACAACATCAGTTCGATTTCATAACATCAGTGACTTGCTTGTTTGTTGACATTTTCTTTTCTCGTTTGTTGATTTTCTGCTGTATTTGATGGTTTATATTGCTATTTTTGCCTATAATTGCTGGTTATAATGTGTTTCCCCCTAAATTTTTTCCCATGATTTTGGTTTATTTGCTTATAAGAGCAACATGACTAGATTACTTACCCATATTTTGAATCAAAATACTCTGCTACTGCCCGATTACTTACCCAGATTATTTAACCAGTTAGCTTTAGCTTATGAATTATTGACTACTAATTTCGCTCATACGGTTAGGATTATGAAGAACCTTATAATTTGGAAATTTCTGGTGATACATGATGGTTAGATAATTCTTGAGTAGCTATCATCTACCTAAAGGATGGGGGTGATAGTGGATAAGATGATCTGGTCTTTAGAGTTAGAAACACAAGTCTTTTACAGAAATGTAGTTTACATGCTGATTCATCTGCTTGTTCTGGGTGCATTTTCCACAATGTTGAAATGCGCTTGTGACTTGTGAGGGATTATGTTATTCCCTGTCAACTTGTCAAGTGATGTACTATTGATGGAAATCAGAAATATAGAAAGAAAGCATGAAATATGGCATAAAAAAATACTGCTATGTATTGAAATATTTTAAATTAATCCACATGTGGGTAAATTTCACTGGTGTTTTCTTTTTGACATTGATGGCTATGGAAATCATGATATGTACATTGAGGTGTCTTATTGATTGAGTTAATGAACAGAAAAAGAAGACAACGAACCATGAATTTTGTATTTAATGAACCTTTCTAGTACTTTTTATGTTTTGTGGAATTTTGCATTAGACCATTGGTGACTGCAGAGTTATCAAGATATATATACTGTACCTATTTGTGTTCAGAAAGTCTATTTTCATATGTTGTGCTCTTATTGTATTATTGCTATAATTGTTGATTATTGTTATACTCGCTCGACAATATCAATGTCTCTGATTTAGGTATAATTACAAAGTTGTATTTGCTAATCTTAGTGATTAGTGGAGCATTCTTTGTTGATTAACTAGATATTGATATAATTACAATGTGTATTTGCTAATCTGCGTGATTGGTGGAGCATTCTTTGTTGATTGCTGTTGTTTTGCTATTTATCGGGTTTAATTGCGATTTATTTCAATGGTTATTATTGTTTTGATGATGTATTGGATGTGGCATATGATGTGTGTTGTTAAAATAAAGGGTGTTCAATTGAAAGAAAGAAAAAGAAACAAAAAGTTGCTACGAATGTTAGTTTTGAGAGGGCTTTATAGAGAGAGTGATGTGAAATGCAAGAGTGAGCTTCGCGTTAATACAAGAACTTTCAATATTATTTGTGAGATGCTTAGAGACATTGGGGGTTTGAGTGGAACAAAAAACATGTCGCTTCAAGAGATCGTAGCCATGTTTTTATACACGTTGGCTCACCATAAGAAGAATAGGTCTATTGGACAATATTTCTTTAGAAGTGGTGAAACCGTGAGCCGACAATTTCACTTTTGTCTGAGGGCTTTTCTCTAATTACACGAAGTATTACTTTACAATCCCACACCAATATTGGATGATTGTGAAGATGAAAGGTGAAAAATTTTCAAGGTATTGGTCTTTTCTAAGCCCCTAAATTTTGCTAGGATTTTCTTATTTTTGATTGTTTGTAAGTAATATTTTTTCTTATTTTTGTAGAATTGTTTAGGGGCATTAGATGGGACTTACATTAATGTAAATGTGCCTTCACAAGAATGACCAAAGTATAGAACAAGAATAGGAACAATTGCTATGAATGTATTGGGTGTTTGTGCACCCAATTTGCAATTTATTTATGTTATTCCTGGTCTGAAGGTTCGGCCCATGATATGCGTGTACTTCGCAATGCTCTCTCTAGACCAAACGGTTTTAGGGTACCTCGAGGTAAGTGAAGCTCATTCTTTTGTGAGTGCATAAGTTTTGTTAGCTAGTTTTGGTAGGTAGTAATCCTTTTCTTTAATAACTTTGAAGGTAATTATTATTTGGTTGATGCGAGATATACGAATTGTGAGGGCTTTCTTGATCCATATACAGGTCAAAGATACCATTTAAAAGAATGGACGGATCGACAACCCGAAAGTGCCGAGGAGTTCTATAACATGAAACATGCTAGGGCGCGAAATGTGATTGAGAGATGTTTTGGCCTACTTAAAGGAAGATGGAGTATTCTTAGAAGTCCTTCATTTTTCCCTATAAGAACTCATGGACGTATCGTGATGGCTTGTTGCTTATTGCATAATCTAATTAGAAAATTCATGCCTACAGATGATATAAACGAAGATGAATTGAATGAATCCGATGATGATTCCGAAAGTGAGTCCAATGATGAAAGGGAAATTATTACAAGTGTTGCTACTTCGGATCGTTGGACCAATTTTAGAAACAAATTAGCCCAAGATATGTTTAATGATTGGAGGGCGAGAGGTAGACATGGTCAATAGCAAAAAAATGTATGTTTTTTTTCCCTTCGATTACATTATATATATAGGTGTATCTTCTGTTTTTATTCATATTGAAGCCACTACCACTTTGAATCTGCCTTTTGTTCTGTTCATTTCTAATCTGCCTTTTATTCTATTCACTTCTAATCTGCCTTCTGTTCTGTTTATTTCTAATCTGCATTATGTTATTTCTAATCTGCCTTATGTTATGTTCATTTCTAATTTACCTTATGTTATATTCATTTCTAATCTACATTCTAATCTACAATTTGTTTAGAATGGAGGCTAGCAATCGAGGAAGAGGTAAAAATAAAAGGTATTGGACGTATGAAGAAGATGCGGTTCTAATAAGATATTTGCATGAGTTGAATTGCGATCCGAAAAGGAAGTGTGAGAATGGGTTTAAGAATGGTTACATGAATAAGTTGGAAGTGATGAATAAGTTGGATGGGATGCTGAAAAGAAATTGTTGCAAGTAGACAAGGCCGTGTACGATGAATGGGTGAAGGTATGAACTGCTATTTCATTCCTCTTTGTTCATTTTTTTCTTCTTCTGAAGATTGTAATGCTATTAAAGGCCAATCTGTAGAACTTCTGTTGGACAGTTTATATGACATGAGTTCATATGTAGTACACTGACAAATATTAAGTACTGCATGATGTGATCCACTAATAGTTACATGGATTCTATGTTCAGTCATTAGGTAACCAATGCTAGTTAGATTCTTGTACTTCAGCCTTGTGAATGTCTCATGCTGTGATACTAGTCTTATCTTAAGACTTATGGAACCTATTTTATTGTTAATATAGTGTATAAACATGAAAAGGATTGATTTGATGATACTGACATTTGGATTTGTCATGTAAAAGCCTAAAATTTTATCAGTTACCTGGTTTAGTTCTGATTTTCATGTTTTGACTTGTTGCATTCTCTTATATGGCAGACTCATAAGAAAGCTAAAGGGTTGTTTGGAGTTCCATTCATTCACTATGAAACTCTTGCAGAGATATACGCAAAAGACAAAGCTACCGGAGATGTAAGTGAGTCGTTTGTTGATGCTATAGAAGAAATGGATCAAGAGATTGATAAGCAACCATTCAATGTCGAGAGTGATGAAGAAGATGATGTGAATTCTACTCATTCGGACACTTATTCTTCTACAAGTCAATTCGGAAAACCGCCCATGAAGATAGAGGATGATCATATAACTCCTTCAAAAATGGCAAAAGTGAAGGCTTCCACAATTCATTCTTCCGCAAGTGATTCTACTACTCAATCCGGAAAACGCGCTCTATAAAGGCGAAGGAGACTAAGGTGAAAGGAAAGAACAAGGTAAATTTGAAGAGTTTGTGTAGGAATGATGATGATGATTTGGTGGCCTCCCTCCATGATGTTTCCAACAATTTTGGGAAGATATTTGAAAATATCAATGTTAATCTTGGGACTATGGCTAGTGCAGGGTCTAAAGCGGAAGAAAGGGAGCAAAGGATGGATGAAAAGGTGAACAAGGTATTGGACGAGGTGATGAAGTTAGATGGCATTTCTCCATCCAAAGCTTTAGAGGTTGTTACTATTCTGATGGCGAAAGAACATAAGCTTCGCATCTTCTATCAAGCACCATTTAATATGAAAAAACAATATGCAATTGATCTTCTTAAAAAGAAGTAGCATTTGGTTGCTGCCATGTCTTTTTTTTTGTTGAACATTTGCAACTTGAGTAATACAAGTTATGTGTTGGGATTATTCATATGATGATGGACATTTATTAGTCAATGTTTGGATAATTAATGAGCGCCAACTTTGCTTTATATATATATATTTTTTGTTTTTTTTAACCGTAAAATATGTAGCATAGACAATATTTTTTATCTAGGTTATGTTTTTTTAACCGTAAAATATGTAGCATAGACAATATTGTATTATTTTTTCTTATTTTTCGTTTCCGTTTGTTATACCAAACAAGAGGAAACGAAATGGTGATAATTATTTCCGTTTCCTTTGATGTACCAAACAACTAGTAAGGGTAACACTATTTGTCACCCTTTCCCCTCCTTATTTTATTTCCATTTCATTTCCTATACTAACTCCATACCAAACACCCCCTCATATCCTCCACGATGTTGCCAGTTTGTTAGTCATCTTCAGCTTGGTAACCTACCTTTTCCTTATTTTGATTTTATTATTTCGTCTTATATTATATTTCGTTAACTTAATACTATACATATCAATGTGTCACATTAATGCTTTTTTGTCGTGTGCAAGTGAGAAATTAACGAACTTATAAGATAATTATTTGAATTTATAATTTAATTTATACATATGAAATATTGAAATTTTATCGAAAATAAAACTCTAAACTAAAAATTTATCCTAAAACTAAATCCAAATTTTGTTAAAATAAAAGTCTAAACTAACTTTTTTATCTTATAAAATCTATCTAAATATATCCAACAATTTTACCCTACATGTCATAATAACATAATAATAATATCACATAATACTAAATAGATACCAGGAATGACACGTGTCTCTTCCTGGTGCTGTTTTTTCCCTCCAAAACCCCCCTTCCTTTTTAGCAAAAATATTTTATTGGAATATTTGACTATTTATATATTAAAACTATATTAATATTATTCCTAATATTATATATTATCTTTAAATGATTGTATTCCTTTTAATTTCGTGTTCTATTTACTTAAATTTGTTACACAAGATTTTAAGACCTTTTAATTAAGGGAGAATAAGTTATAATTTAGAAGGTTGAAATATTAGGGAGAGTATAAAATAACAGAGCCAAAAATACAATATTAACATTCAAATGTACCATTATATATAGTTGTACAATGGTGGGGTTCAATGGTAAAAAAAAAAAAAAAAAAAAAAAAAAAAAAAAAAAAAAAAAAAAAAAAATTCTATTTATTGTGTTGATTTTGAAATCTTATGAACCAATAATAATTGAATTAGTTTTTTGTTAAATATTTCTGTAATAATTTACCAATTTATAACTTTTTTCCTTCAAAAAATCTATTAACTATTACTAAAACAGGTCATGCTTACATCAATCATTTTAGAATTTGGACATATGTTAGGCTATCATTAAAAAAAAAATATGAAATACAATATATGATGTCAGCTTTAATTTTTTTATTTTTTTAAAAACTTTTCTACTTAGCTTATTTTTTGGAAGTATATTGTATATTTTTTTTTACTATATTAATAAAACGTCATACGACATCTACATTGTATAGTTTTATTGGGAATAACATGCATCATTAATGTAATATAATGTATACTATTTTTAAATATTTTTAACACAACTAATCAACAATAAATTTTTTTTTCCCTTAATTGTAGTTTTAATAATTTTTACCTTATTATTTCATCTTTTTTATATGCATTACATTTTTGTTATTTTACACGAGTTGCCTCATTTTTATATTATATCACAAATAAATTATGGGAAAAAGGATTATTATTACCGTGCATCGCACGGGCTCCAATCTGGTACTAATAATTAATTTGTTGCCTACACTTGGCGAAAAGTTAAAACGCCAAATGTCGCTGTCTCGTGGTCTGACTAAAAATTTAGCTTTATATATTAGTTATATAATTTGAGTCATGTCTATACATACAAGTCAAAATCAGAATCTCCGCAGTAATTTTGTTTCATACTTAGTTGATACATTTTATTTAGTTATGTTTATTGATGCATAAGTAAGTAATCGTATAAAACTTTGATATTTGAAAAATAGACAGATGAAAGTATGAAACTAATAAAACTCACATGATCGTGTCCTTCCTAACACTTAATCATACACAAAGGTCTCGTTTGGTTGACGTGATAATTAAATTTTCGTAGGAAATTGCATTTCATGAATTTTTTTTTTTTTTTAAGAAATCATAAAAAGTTATTTACCTAATGAAGGAATTTCCAAAACTTGTTTGCTTGCATGGTTGGCAATGCGGGAATTTAAAAATCCCATCAATTTTTATTGACCAATGACGGCTTGGTAATTACCTTCTCATCTGTTTTGGCATGAATTTCCACATCCTTTTTTTTTTGTGCATGTCAACCAAACAAGTATCCAACTTATGAAATTCGAAAAATTTTTATTTCCCCTATTTACACTGTCAAGCAAACATGGCCAAAGTTAAAGTAAGTTATGTGAATAGTGTCCAAAGTCAAAGTAAGTTATGTTAGTGTTTGAAGTCAAAATGTATCAACTAAAATGAAACCGAAGATTTTTTTTTCTTTAAACTGGACAAATATGTTATTTAAATTTGTACTTGGTATTCTTTTTAAGATGGACCATATTATTTTGGTTACTCATATGAATTACTCCATTTGTTTCTTTTCTAAAGTAACGTTTGATTTTATTTACAAGTATTAAGCAAGATGTTTTGGAAGTAGGTAAAATGAAAATATTTGTTTTGGAGGTAAATAAATGTTTTGATAAATGGAAATATATTTGCTTTTAGGTAAATATGAATAGTTGCTTTGGGATTATGAAATATTTTGGTAAATGAGAATAGTTGCATGAAAGTTAGGTAATTATAAGAGTACTCCGTAACCATAGAAAACAAACGGATGGCGTACTACTCCCTCCGTCCCTGAAACTTCGACCCTTTTGGCCTAATTCTAGTCCCAAAATGATCACCCCATTTGTTTTTCCCAACAACTATTAATATCATGAAATTACTAATATATCCTCAAATACTTTTGTCTTGTAGCTCATTCTCCCTATTTTACCCTCGTATTTTTTCAGATCTTTGTGCCAATTTAATTCCTAATTTTCTGTACGCTTTTTTTTTCTCTCTCCTACCTTTATTTTTTCAATTCTTTCTACACTTCACTCACCTAACTTTCTCTCTCTACCTCCATTGTTGAGTCCCCTTATACTCTCTCTACGATAGTTTTTCTCTCTCCCCTCCATTGTTGAGTCCCATTTTTTCTCACCCAATTTATGTCATGAATTTAACCCCCCTTCACATTGCGATTTTCGCGACAGAGGATGATATCGAGCAGGGGATGATAAACGCTTTCTTGGATGCATTTGAGTCAGGGTCGTTCTGGCCTTGTTCTTTGTACTATTCCGGCAAAGGGCGTGACATTATGAGTCCCAAATTGTGGGAAGTTCTTGGTTTAGTGGTCAGATCTATGGGTTCTGGGTCCTCCCCTGTCGTTTTCGGTGAGGGTGAAGATGAGGGGTTTGTTTCTGAGGTTAAAACACAACGGACGGTGGTGTTAGGGTTAGGGTGTCACAACGAAACCACTCCAAAACCCACCCCCGTTGACGAATTAGGGTTTTAGGGAACACAATTGGGCGAAAAAGAGGAATTAGGGTTTGGTTCTGGGTCTGGGTCATCAATTGCTTTCTTGAACAAGCCCAGTTCTGTGGGCAAACCCCCTACGGGGTCTTATCTGTCTCCATTTCGAAGGCGTCAAGGTATTCCTAACAAAATTACTTGCGGTGATGATGATGAGAACGTGGAGTCCCCCCTCTGAGTCATTGAACGGCCTTAGTTTTGGCGTTGGTAACTGTTTCTAAGAAACCCTAACTGTTTTGTTTGTATGTAAATTTTTTTTTTTTTTTTTAGAATCCTGTTTAGGTGGTGGAAGAATTAATCATGTTGTATGCCAGTAACCTAGGTAACTGGCAGGGTGGATAATTGTTGGTGAAATGTGTGTGGTTGTTGTTGAAACAACATGTGTGTTATGCTGTTTAGGCTATAGTGTGGAATCATGTTTGTTGTTGTTGATCCAGCATGTTGTGTTTGTTGTTTGATGTGGTTTGCTTAGTTGATGTGGATTGCTTAGTAGAATGCAAAATTAAAGTCAAGATAAATGAAATTGATGTAGTGTGGTTAGTTGTTGTTTGATTTGGTTTACTTAGTTGATGTGGTTTGCTTAGTAATCCTAACAAAATTATAGTCTCAATTACTGTAAATTGATGTGGTTTACTTAGTTGTTGTTTGATGTGGTTTGCTTAGTTGATGTGGTTTGCTTATGGTTCTTGCTGGTGATACATGTGGAGTCCCTTCATTGCTTATGGTTCTTGCTGGTGATACATGTGGAGTCCCTTCATTATTAATACATGTGGAGTCCCTCACGTCCCTCACCTCCCTCATGTCCTTCATTTCCCTCGTGTCCCTCTATTTTCATGAACAGTTTCATTTATTCATAAAAGGGCAAAATCCATATGATGAAGGGACTCAATTAATAAAACTTTTCCCAACACGTGTTGCTCCAGTCTGTGATGAGGTAACGTGTTTGTTGATGGTTTATGAGAATAAAAAACCCTCTGATGGATTGATGGATTCAAAGTTCAGATAATGTTTTTAATAATTGGACTTCATTCAAATCAAATTTTCAGTTACATACGAGTCCCTTTACAAAAGATGTAACACTAACTGCCTACCCAAAAGGTTGCTACTAAGTAAACTAGGTACACCTAACCAACAATAGATTAAACAATATAAGTCCCTTACACATTTAAAAAAAAAACAAAAGGCTGGTTATGTGTGGCAGTTAATGTTGTCCAAGTAGTTTCTTCATTGTCCCTCAATCTGCATCCACCTCGAACTGATATGCAGCTTCTTCTTGTGTGTTTGTGTTGATGACATCATTGGTGTTGGCTAATCATAGCATTGGAATTAGATGTTGATGCCTCATGGTCATTTGCCATAAAAAATGGTTGTTGTGATGCATTGGTTTGTGTGCTTTCAATATTTTCTTGTTCCTGCTCATCATCTGAGAAGTCTCTGTCCATATGAACCCTTTCCCATGCATCTATGACAGCCCAAAGAGGTGCTTCAATTGGATCCTGTAGTCTCCCTTCTCTGTCTAGCTTGGCTTTGTTTACATGTGGAGGTTCATACTTGTTTGAACCTTTAGCCTTTAAAATTTGATTCATAACATGATTTAGAGTGACCCAACACTTGAACAATGTCTTTGCACCCAACTCATAGAATGCTTCTTTGACAACCTTTATAAGTTGCTTTGGGTTTCTTGCAAATTTCTTGTGTTGTAGTGACTGAATGCTCCTAAAAAAACCCAAGTCCAAAATGTTTAAGTCTGGACTGTTTGGTGGTTGTTGAATGAGAATGAAACTGAATCCTGGCTGCTTACAATGTATTTGCCACTTTGGGTCATCTTGAAGCACATGCGGTTTTGCATTGTCTTGTTGGATGTAAATTGTGTTGTGTCGTCCTGTATTCAGCCATTTAGCCATAACTGCTGGTACAATATTCTCAATGAGCATCTTCCTTGAAACATCTCTTGTGACTCTATCCACCGTCTTTGTCACCATTTCTCCCTTCTTTCTGTACTTTGAATTTCTTAAAGCTGGTGCTTCATATGTGAATGGGAATATTCCTATTTTCCCATCAAAAATGCATTCTTTTTGTGCATTGTACCATGGCTGTGCAACTGCTGCACTGAACATAACCTTACAGATGTGTTTGCTTGAATGAGCATATCTGTAATGCCCCTTCTCTCCTTTTGCCAAGTAGACCCTTTTAGATTTCTTTGTCATTTCAAACCATTTCTCATCAATCATGACCGTGTTGTACTGTGGTAGATATTCTCTTTTGGTTCCTGCTGTGTCACCAATGAGGTGACTTAAAATCCACCGTAATCTTTCTTTTTTGTTTGTTGGTTTGAGACTTGGTTTTAGAGCATTTGTATGGGGCCGTATGTCTCCCCTCCTCACAAGCCTCTGCACTGTGCTTTTTGAGACATTGAGCAGAGATGTCAAATCCCTTTGACAAATTCTGTTACCCATTGAAATGCTCTGAATTTGTTCAACAGATATCTGTATTCTTTTCCTCCCACAAAGATGAAATTTTGTTGTCAGATTATACAGTTGTTCACCTCCTGGTTGCCTATTTCTCTTGTTCCATATGAGGCTTATGTACTTCCTGTTAATGTTGAACTGTTGTGCAGCAGCTTTGATTGCTCCCCTATCTAGTTTTCCATTAGTTGCTCTGTTTAGAAGCCATACAAGTATATTGTGCTTGTCCTCACTTCTGAGTCTGCGCTTATGATGACCAACTGGTTGCTGTTATTGTTGATTTTGTGTTGCTTGATCATCCATGTAAGCTTGGCCATTATGAAATGCTGCTTGTTCGTCTGATGTCTGCATGCCTTCAGTTGGGATTTGGTTGAGATCTATCCCAAACGCAAAAGAGTCCCCTCCATAACTTACATCTTCATCAGCAACATCTTCAACAGCAACATCCAAATCAAAATTATGTCTGAAGCCATGGTAAAGCAGGCGATGATGATAGTGAATTAACTTTGAAGCATTAATTTTTTGTATGGTGTTTACAGACTGTGAGGTAAAAATATTTTCAGAGGGAATGAAAATTTCCTTTTATACAGCAAAAGGAGGGAAATCTGATTTCATTTCCCTTCTTTTAGAATTGCCAGCTTGGCAATCTTGTGTATTTTAATTCTATTGGTTGTTGTAAAAACAAAACTGTAATCTTATTGGTTAATAAAGCATCACATGGATTAGTGCATTATTACATCATCTTAAATTAGAAAATCGGTGGAGGACAAAAAAAGCACTTTCTCTCTCTAGGTATTAATTACAATTGATTGTCACTTGTGCTTTCCCATACATGTGTACTTGTAAATTAAGTTTCTTAATACCCGCGAAATCAACCCAAAAGGGTCGAAGTTTCGGGGACGGAGGGAGTACTATATATTACGAAGTGAGTGTTTTGTTTTATAAGATTATTATACTTGTGAATATGAGTTTATTTGTTGTTCATTGTGATCAATGGATGGAAAATGAACATATATTCTTAGATTTTGAATTATTTATTTGGGTTTGAATATTTTTTTTTTGGTGTGAGCTATGGGCCTATGTATGACCTTTTACTTCATATTCTTATCAAAAGATTATGAATCAAAGTCAAATTGATAGAATTAAATTCAAAAGAACATAACCTAAAACACTATATTAACAAACATAATATCGTACTTCATTTGTTTATTTACTTGACACATTTTGACTTTGGACTCTATTATTCAATTCTTAAAGCTTGCCTTGACTTCTTTTGTTATTATTTTTTTATGTAAAAAACATGGTTATCCGAGCTCTTTAGAAGATTTGATCAAAATCTACCTTTCAAATATCAAATTTTCATAATTTTTATTGAAGACTTTTTTATTTGAAATCATGAGCTGGCAACACACACCTAAAAGAAATATGCCAACAAAAAAAAAAAAAAAAAAAAAAAAAGAGAAAGAACTGTTGATTTGCTTGTTATCCCTAAGTTTTGCTTATAAGAGAATTGTTGTTTTAGGTCGGGTAATAGTGGGTTTTCGGGAGGGTGGGGGTGAGTTTATTGTGAGGTTTGTTCAACAATGGGTATTGGGTAATAACGGATAGGGTTTTTTGTAAAAAAAAAGTAGGGTTATACACTTATACATGATGGTGGCAAAGCTAGTGTGATTAGAAATGTAGGTGGGGTAATAATCGAGAATGTAATTTATGTTTAGTCTCTATATCCTCATAGGGTTTTGTTTTTAATTTCTAGTTATATATTTTCCTGAGATTGTGATAAATTTTTTTTTTGATGCAAAGCATGGATTAGATTAAAATAGAACGTACATCAATAGATAGACATATTCAATTTACAATTATTCACCAAAAGATCTGCTGCTTTGTTAGTCTTCCTTGATTCATACTTAATCTCTTCGCCAGTCAGCCTATCCAAAACATCCCCTATGTGTACTTGAATCTTTGCCTTTGTAGATGATATCTAGTACAAAATCCCCCTTGATGCTTTGCCTTTACAAAAACATATATGAAGAAAAAATCACATCAGTTGAGCAAGACTTTACTTTTTGACACCATCAATTTGTGATATTTTTAAAGTAGGTTTCTTTTTTTTTTAAAAAAAATAAAAATAAAAAAAGTTGGGTGCGTCGTACACACTTATGCTTTTGAGGTCATCGTTAATAATCAGGTGCACCATCTAACTTAGGGATGTCAGTGGGGCGAGTCAAGTAGGAGACCCACCCTTGGGGATAAAAACCATACCCGCCATGGGTGATGGGGCGGAGATGGGGATGAAAACCATACCCACCATGGGTGATGGGGCGGGGGTGGATTTTAGGTTGTACCCACCCCATCCCCGCCCTGCCCCAGTTCGTACCCGCCACATCCCCATGACCCATACCTGACTCTATATAATTTTAAAAACAAAATTATATACTTTTATAATATTTTATAAAAAAAAATTGTTAAATAGTAAATATAATACTTTGTAATATACTTATATTAAAACAAAAAGGTGTGTAATATTGACATTGATTTTTTTTTAAAAAAATAAATAAATAGTATGCTATATTAATTATGTAGTGTATATGTGAAGCGGTGATTAGGTGGGTCTTAGATGAGGATTAGGTGGATGTGAATATCCAAATGGGGATGAGGCGGGGATGTGATGAATTTTGGACACGCCGCGGGATAAGGATGAAAATTTCAGGTGGGAATGAGAATGAGAAAGTCAATATCCGCCCTAACCCGCCTCATTAACATTCCTAATAACTATTTGCTAGTTCCTTTGTCGCGAAGTTCGGAATATTTAATAGGGGTTCCACGTTACACTTTTGAAATGACAAAAGAAGAAAGAGACGTCGCAGTTTAAAGCGTACTACTTTTAAACACTCTTGATTTGAATTCCACACACAAATGAACATTGCCTAAAACAACTGAGCAGCAGCAGCGGAAGAAGAAGATAGTGAGAGAAAGTGTAAAGATGGAGTTAGATGAATGGGATTTGAGTGCAGAACAACTTGAATCCCTCGAAAAAGACGCTCTTCGTCAAATTGCTCTTCGTAAAAACTCCAATTCCAATTCCAATTCCACTACTAATTTTGCATCAACGACAACGACAACTCCTTGCGTTTCCGGCGCCAATTCGCAGCTTCCGCCATTACCAAATTCTCTCGCCCCTTCTTCTACTCAGACTTTCAAGGATTCTTCCAGAATTCCAACTCAGGTAATTATTTCTTGTAATTTTTTTGGGGTAAGGGGTGTTTGAGGGTTTAATTGTACTGGAATTTGCTGATTCCTTTGCCCTTTTTTTCATTTTGAATTTCATTGAAATTTTGAATGTTGCTAGCATGAAAAAATATTAGTTAATTTGCTGAATTCCCTTGAATTTTGTATTTTTCTTTGATTTTTTTGGGTTTGTAATTGAATTTTTTGCTTTTTGGGAGAAGGGGAGATGAGTGAAGTCAAGATATTAGAGAGACTATCGCGCTTAAGCTCATGAGAGTTATGTTACTTATGTATATATTCTGTTGCAATTACTTTTAATGAGTGTTATGTATTGATTGAAGGAGGAGATTCTTAACAATACTGTTTGAATAAGGGTTATTTTGGGTTGTCGAAATTTTTGTAGTATGTTTATTATTTTTATTTGAAAGGATTGTATAGGTGCATGTATATGTGAAAGAGAATACACTAGTTTGTTAATCATATACGGAGTAATTGATTTTCAAGCATAGTTGAAATGGAGCGAAACCTAGTAGCAAGTAAAAATTCGAATATCATTATAACAGTAGTGCTCAAAAAATTGTTATTTAGTGATAGTGGTGATTGGAAAGCCATTTGATGCTTTGAAAAAAGTTAATAAAGCTTTGGCAACTTTGGTTATGCCATATATCAAATTGATATTGTGTGCCAAGATGCTAAATCTTTGTGACCGTTGGGGTTTGCTTTAAGAGAGATTTGGAGTTTCAATAGTAATGCTTTTATCAATAAGGTGCACCTTTGTTGTTAAAAAATCTATTCACTTGAATACTCTATAGTTGCTTGAAATTACTGAAATTTCACGCATACGAGTATATCTAGTTGGGGTGTGGGCCAAAAAGTGGTTGAATATGAATTAAAAATTATTGAGATGGATTAAGAGTAGAGAGAGATTGTGAGCAAAAAAGGGTTGTTATGATGGATAGAGGAAAAATTGGTGGTGTTCACATCAGATGACGGTGGGAATTTAAAGTAGATACTAGATAGTAGGAAGAAATTTTAGGATATCCCATTTTCCCATTATAGTATATTAGAAATATAGAGATGGGGATTGAAAGAGTAAGATTTTTGAAAATAATCAGAAGTATTTCAGATAAGGGCTATCTAGTTCACTTTTCATCTAGATAACTTCAGAATAGGGTTAATAAAAAATGGCCAATAAATTCAGGCAAGGATATTGCACGTGAAAAGAGTGAAGCCTGGATTACAGGCAAAGATGATAGGTAAGTTGTCCTATGAAAGAGCAATTGAATATTGTGATCCATAACCAGGAGAAAATGATGCATCAGGTTCAAGGACTAAGTTTAGCTGTTTAGGACTGCTTATAGAATAAGATATTTTTGTCATATCACCAGAGTGCATCATACTTATAGGAACTTCTATACTAATGAACTTCCTTGTAAAGCTTCCTAACCTTGGTGGAATATCATCAGTCATTCAGTAAGTTTTGCACAGTAACATGTAATCAGTACTCAGTTGGCTGTTTGGATGCCTCAATGACATCAATGAAATTCCTGTAGTGATTGAGGTTCTTTGACCTTTTTAAAAAAAAAAATAGTATTCAACGTATTTGTTGAAAGAGTATAGACATGATTAGATGGATGCTTCATATAACAGAAAATTGGATCTGGTAGAGATGTCATAAGTAATCTTTGATGGGGCTTTTTCATCAATATTAGACTCTTGGAGGGGGGAAGGTGTGAATTGTGTGCTAGCATATGTTAGTCTCTATCTGTTTGTGTTCATGATAGACTGTATTGTAATACAGGTATTTTACAAATGTAAAATGTTCCCGTTAAGCTAAACTATAATTAGTATTGTGCACAAGTAAGTAGAGAGGATTATGAAATGAGAAGACTTAAGTTGAGTACCAGAATAGAACATTGGGAAAGGGAATAATACATAATTTTGTCGTTTATACTGAGATAAACTTTTGACCTGGATGCTTGGATATAATTATGCAATAAAAAAACGACAGATTATTAGATGAGAGAAGGGAGAACCTATAATGTCTTAAAAAATTTAAGATTGTTGGGAAGGAAAACAATGTTATCTAGAATGACTTGAGAAAATGTCGTAGAGTATGCTATAGGCCTGACTCTTGAGTTTGAATTATACGAAAAAGGGAATAGTGTTGATGCATCTCTAATAAAGTAGTAGTGGTTTGGTGGTGAAACGTGAGGATGCTTTATAGCTAAGTTTGATGCTACCAGGTGATGATTCCACTTTTCATTTTTCTTACAATATGCGGTGGAAATAAAAGAAAAGGTCTATGCTACTGGATGATAATTCCTCTTTATTCATATAGAAATAAGGCGGAGAAGAAGAATGAAAAAGGATAGGATAATTAGTACTCCGTATTTAAAATCCTACTGTTGTGCTTTATTACTGCTAGTTTCACCCTATTTGTTGCATAAGATAATGCACTTGTGTCAATCTTCTGATATCCAGGTGGATGGCCCTTCAGGGTCCAGAGTCTTGCCACCATCCGTGGCACCAAAAACAGCTGGTGAGTTTCTGTAAATTATATGTCCATGCTAATTCAATTTTGGTTCTCAAGCACATTTTCACTTGTGATGATTTGCATGGGCTGAAACCTGAAAAAAACAATAGCAATGCTTATGGTTCAGAGTTCAAGTTTTATGGTTACTACAAGGTTAATAATAGCTCAGTGGAGCAGAATTGTGCATATCAATAAAGTACAAAGAGTATATACTGCCATAATAACACTCATAATGTGGCTGTGGCTTGCTGGAAGTGGAGTTCCACGGAAAATTATGGCTGTTTTATGTTACAACACGAGCTTTATAATCACAGTATATATAAGCATTTTAACGGCTTAAGAGCATACTTCAATGTTGCTTTAATTCTTGATGTCTGATTAGATGACTCTTCAAAGGAGGGACCAAAGCATTCTGTCAAGTTCTTTCTTCATGCTAGTGGAAGTATAGCTATCAGGTTTCCGTATAACCAGGTATGCTGGCCATTATTTGTTTCGGTTATTTGCTACATTCTCAAGGTTGTATCTGACACTGCCATTGCTCACAAGGTTCTTATAAATGCTGTCAAGAAGATTCCTAAAGCTACCTGGAATGCAAAAGAGAGGTTTTCTCTTCTTCTTTATGTGTTTCACTGTTTCTAAAGACCTGGTGCTTACTTGCTCTATGATATGGTGCTGAAATGACAGGCTATGGTTATTTCCGCTGTCTTCTTTGTCAACTGCTGAAGACATTCTCAGGGAAACTCCAGGGTTGAAAATTGAGGTGAAGCATTTCCTCTATCTCTGATACATCTAGTGGCTGTTCAAAGTTCGAACTGTACAGTAATGTTGGTCTCACTGTTCTTTTTCTTTCTGGCTTATATAAGTCATTAGTTTTTCATTGTTTGTTCCCTTAGGTTAAAGGTGTCCATTAACAAAGTACAAAGTATATTTCTTTCACAATATGGATATCTATTTAGAATTGCTATAAATAGGTGAGAATCAGCTAATTTATGATGCACTTTCGTGTTGTGACTTCTAGGTGGAAAATCTGGACCCCTTAGTTCGGAGAGCTATAACTGCTGCAACAGCTGCTCCGGATCTTCAAGGTGAATCTTGACTGGCATTGTGTTGTGAAATGCTGTACTCTTTGTGCTCTCTCTCTCTCTCTCTCTCTTCCTGGTGAGAAGCATACTTAATTGGAGAGATGAGAGAAGCGTAATTAATGTGAGAAGCATCAGAAGTCCAGATACATTAAAAATACGTTACAGATATTAGCGAAACCACATTCTAGATATATCACAGTACAATACAGATACTTCTAGCTTAGCTACATCAACTAATCACCATAGGAGAACTATCAAACAAGATTCTTATTGCAAGTGTACAGCTAAATAAAATATAAAAAGAATAGTGAGCCCTGCATGAAGAGCATGAAGCTGTTGAACTAAGATAATCTTTCATTGAAGGAGGGTCCATGTGCCTTTCATGATGCCGTACTTTCCCAAATATTTAGCACAATTACCAAACAAAATTGAGATTCAAAACCAATGTTAATCGGTTTCTGGTTGATATGGCCAGCAATGATTAACTTTGTTGACAATTTGACATAACATCATAGCCTATAAATATATTTGTCCTGTTTGTTGAAAGAAAATAACTTACAGTATTAAGGGAGAAAAGCCTCGTTGTAGAATGTTTGTGATTGTGTTTGTCTACCGTCTTCTCATTTAGTAGGGAGGACAATGGGTGCCGGTCTTGCCCCGGTTTTAAAGAAAATTAATGATTTTATCTCTAGTTAGTCTCCCTCTCTTGTTCTAGGAACTGGGTAATTGTGCATAAGATGATGGCTCAAGGTATATTACTGCTTTGCTGATTTCGAGAGTAGAGAATGAGAAAATCTCTGTGGATTGGTTGTCTTTTATCTGTCTATGCACTGGAAAGACATTCTTTATCTTATGGCTCATGCTTGGGGTGTTATTTAGTGTGCATTAATAATAATATACTTAATCTTTTACTTTGCAAGATCGATATGACAAGATTCCAAGCTATATAGAAACGAAGCTTCTACCATTTCAGCGGGAGGGCGTCAGGTACCTGCAGACTTTAGATGACCCTGATACTGCTCTGTGTAAATCTATATGAAGATTTTCTGTCCTTGTAGTACTGCTTAAAGAAGGACCTTTTTCTAATTACAACAGCTTTGCTGTCTTTCATTTTTCAATCAAGTTTCTTGCTCCTAATTTAGACCTGCTGTAGACTCTGTACTCCTGTAGTAAGGACTAAGGAGCTGATTTCTGATTCATAATGCTATAATTTATCAGGTTTGTGCTGCAGCGGGGAGGTCGGGCTCTTATAGCAGATGAAATGGGTCTGGGTAAGACTTTACAGGTAATTGGAGGTTTCACGTAATTTGTGTGCGAACTCTGGAGGCTTGTAATTTGTATACAAATTGTGTTTAATATACTACTCCGAAAATGGATGAAGGCATGACTTGAAGCAATTCCATCAATGGGCTTTATATTTCTCAATATGCTGATCGCCTGTTTGCAGCTCCCACTTTGACAATATAATTAGAAGCAGCATTTGTTTTCAACATTTGATGCCGATTATCACTTTTATGTGATGGGAACAATATTGTTGGTCATCGTGATAATTGCCTGATTGGTGTATTGATTTCACTGATTGCTGTTCTTCCTTTCTCATTTCGACCTAAATGTGCAATGCCCACAGGACTCTTAGGTTGCAGTATGGTAATACTAAAGCTACCTGCCTTATTCACTAGATTGTTTTGACTTTTGAATGATGGTCCTTGGTGATATGCATCTGTTCTATTGGACAAAAAGGTTATAATTTGGTTAAATTCGTAAAATTAATCATTCTCTCAAGTTTAATTGCTAGAGCATTTTCATTGCTTTTCTTTCCTTCACAATTCTTAAAAACTGGATTTTAAACTTCAAGGGGAGGGTAAAACCAACATTCCCCTCAAGGGCAAAGTATATCACATACCGTTATACTTTCCGAATATTAATTAAAACTTTGTTATTTTAAGCTGCTGAGACAACGATGTCATGATGATACCTTGAATAAATGAATCTTTATTTTGTCTGTAAGTCATTTTGAGGGTAAATTGTTATGCATACATGTTTGATATGGCCGGAGTCTGTTTAACAAAGGTTGAGCATGGATTTGTAATCTACATGAACATCAAGCTTCTTTAGTGTATACTTCAGTTATACATGTTTGTTATGGGTGGGAACTCTCCTTTGATTACTGCATGGTATTGTTTTCCCTTTTATTGTTTTAAAGTGAGCTTCCAAGCTGTTTAAAAGTTGCAAAAATAAGAGTTAAGTGGTTGCTAATTATTCAAAATATTAATGTTTGGATGCCATTTTCTGCAGGCAATTGCTGTAGCCTTATGTGTCCGTGAAGCGTGGCCTGTTTTGGTGCTTACACCTTCTTCTTTGCGTTTGCACTGGGCTTCTGTGAGTACTACCATTGGTGTTTTAAGTCTTAACTGAAAAGTGTATTGCACTGCAGATACATTTGTGTCGCCATCAAACTATAATAGCATATTTAACATACATAGAGCTAAACTACAACCGCTGTAGCTACTGTATGTATGAATGTATAAATCCATATTATAACAACTGGATCTCTGTTTAAAAGCAATACCTTTTCTCTGTGGCAGCTATGACATATTCACAGAACTTTCATTTGTGTATGGTAGTCTTACTGCTATGGCCTGTTCTCACTTTGCAGTATATCCAACTATATCATAATCTAGCTGCAATAGCCTAATGTAGGCGAACTCAGAACTGAGATCCTTTTTTCTATTGTGTTTCTTCTTGTTGACAGATGATACATGAATGGCTGAAGATTCCTCCGTCAGATATTGTTGTATGTATACTTTTTATATACTTTTCTGGATTTTCTTGTTGAAATCTCCTACTTTTTGTTGGTGGAGCGGGTAGGGTATCCTGCAGTTGGTTTCTTGATAATTCTGAGTTGGATGCTTGGGTTGTTTGTGCTTTTCTTTTACATTGAATAATCACATCTCAAACTCTCAAAAGAGGCTTTTGTGAATAATCACATCTCAAAAGTTATGCAGTGCTGGCCTGTAATATCAAGAGAGCTAAAGTGTGGAATAAGTGTCACCATGTCTCAAATGTTATTTAGGCTTTACTTGTTGTGGGAATCATTTTGCCCTTGCAGTTTGAAACAATGTATTGGTTTACCAATTTTTGCGGATTGGGAGGTGGGGGTATTTTACATAAGTTTCAATTGGGGACATGTTGACTTCAATTCTTACAAAAACCAGTCCTACACTCCTCCTCAGAGGCTCAGAAGACAATTTTCCTAAAAAGGGACAATACCTGCTATCTTCATGGATGTTATCCCACCCCTCCAACCTCTCCCTGAACAAGAGTGAGAGGAAGAGGCTGCCCTATAGGAATAGGAAGGCATCAATGATACCTAAACTTGCATACTCTAATTTATGTTTTGGTGAAGATAAAATGAATTTCTTTTGTTTGATTGAAGACTTCTTGTTCTCCATGTCTGTATGGATGTATTTGTGTGTATTGCTTTCTAAATTTGCATACTTGTTTCTGATTTGGTTGAGAAGGTGAATTTTTCTTGTTTATTTATGTATACCTACATCATCCTATTGTTTCATGTTATATTATGTTATCTCAATAAGCTTGCATTTTTTTCATCAGATTTTGACTGCTCTTCGGTTGCCTGTTATTGTTTGTGATTATCCTTGTTGGGGATGGCAAAATGTGTGCCTCTTTGTTTTGGGATCTGACTCGAATAATATGCAGGTGTTATTATCTCAATGTTCGGGATCAAATAGAGGGGGTTTTTCAGTGGTTTCCACAGCCAAGGGGACTGCTCGTCTTGATGGTTTGTTCAATATTGTTTCATACGACTCTGTTCCCAAGCTACAAGGGACTCTTATGGCATCAGAGTTTAAGGTGAATATATCTGTTTTTTTGCGTATGTTGAAATATGATTCATGGTGCCTTAATTTCATAGTATTTCCCTATTCTCCCCACTCACGTCTTAAAAAAAAAAGCTTGCATGTGGTGACTATATTTTTATTTTTAGCTGTAAACTGTTACTCTTTGATGGACTTGTATACAAAACTTTGTTCAAGGTGGTGGTTTTTACAGTAGTTTTTAATATGTGTCGGCAGTGTTAGTTTATTTTGCATCTTTTTTATATTTATTTTTTAATTTATTTTTTATTTATTTACTGTTTTGCAATCAATGAGCATGGTGTTGCTGGAGCATGGGCATAATAAAGGCATGAACCAAGAGAGCAGGCCTGAAAAACCAGAGTGTTATTTTTGACAGCGCTAATGAGCCTACAAACCTATTTAATCAACACGACAGGGTATTGCTTGATATTTCTTGGTGGCTAGGGAATGTGTTTTGGCCTATTGGCCTAGCATTCAAGCATATCTAGTAGCTTGGGAAAGTTTTGGCAGATAAAAATCTAGTTTTCTGGAGTTGATTGATTAGGGTTTCGTAAAGAAATTTCTTGAAGATCAAAATCCTTCCTAAGCCTATTTCTGGTATGCGTAGACCTCTTAGTTTACTTTTTAAGGAATGTTTTGTAGTTAAGGAGAAAATTTTGCATATGTGACATTGTTAAGGGAAAGCTACTTACTGTACATATTTAAGTAGTTTTTAAAAGGGTTTAGCGCTATAAATACAAAGTATGTTTTGCACAATGCATTCGAGTGTACTAGTGATTGCAAGTCTCACTTTTGCTCATTATATTTGGTATTGGTTTCTTAGCTCCCTCTCTTACCTCAGCCTGCTAGAATAAATCATTGATGTGGAATTGGGAACATGTAAAGCTTGCTGCTACCCTTGCCATTGATGAAATTTGTATTTTCTGATTCTTTCTTTATCTGTGGTTGATGAATTTACCTTATTATAAAAATTCAATAAATAAATAATAAAGAAAGCACCTCTGGAATTTATGTATTTACGCAGGTTGTCATTGCAGATGAGTCACATTATCTGAAGAATGCTCAAGCAAAGAGGACAACTGCCTCTCTCCCGGTTATAGGGGTCTATTTTTTCCCTTTAGATCAATTTACAGGAAGTGCTGCATTTTACTCCCTGCCCGTATTCTCTTTCTGCTGTTTTTGACCTGTGAAACTTCTCTGTTCAATTTCAGAAAGCACAGTATGTAATTTTGCTTAGTGGAACTCCTGCTCTGTCAAGGCCTATCGAGCTATTCAAGCAGGTGATTTTCTATCTACCCATGCTTGATACTTGACCTTAATTTGGCTCTTTTCTTGTTCTATTGAGTTTTTTTTAGTTATTATATTATCTTAGTTTTATAATTTATTTATTTTTTATTTTGGATACAGCTAGAAGCCCTCTATCCTAGTGTTTACAAGAATGTCCATGATTATGGCAACCGATATTGCAGGGGTGTAAGTGATTCACTTGCTTGCTAAACACATGCTTCAGCATCCGAATTTGTTTACTTTGATGAGCCATGTAAATTTCTCCTTGATTTTCAGGGAGTATTTGGATTATACCAAGGTTCAAGTAACCATGAAGAATTGCACAATTTAATGAAAGCAACACTCATGATACGCAGACTGAAGAAGGATGTTCTTTATGAGCTTCCTGTAAAACGTAGGCAGCAGGTAACGCTGCTGTCTAGCCTGCACCACACTGCTGCAGTGCTGCTGACGCCTTTTGGTTTCTGATGGTTTTTGCCCATTTCATAAATTATGTGTTCAAAAATTCCTTTTGATGGATTGCTTATGAAGACTTCTTTTGGCTTTACTCTTTACCTTGACCAAAGCTAATGTTAAAATTGTTAAGATTTTCCCGTGCTTGATATTGTTCTTTGCCAAAGTACTTCAATGTGAACTCATCATGTGCCCCATTTATGGGATTGAGGCTTTGATTGATTGAACTCATCATGTGGTAATTTTTTGTTCTCTTATTACCGGCAATCACGGCATGATAAGGTGTCAGGAGCACCCCCTCCTGTAATCAGAAAGAAAAATGAAAAATAATAATTATATGAAGCATAGAAGAGGGGTTAAATTTGGAACTGGTGAATGAATTTTACATGTTAAGCTATAAATCAGCTATATCTTATGCATCCTTTTATTGGACTCTGATACAATAAATGATCTTCAATTTACTTGTAAGTGACTGAAGGACATTGCATGGTGATTATTAGGTCTTTCTGGATCTGGCTGAAAAAGACTTGAGACAAATTAAGGCATTGTTTCTCGAGGTAATGCATCATTTCATTGTGTGAATTAGCTTTCAAGTTTAAATGCCGAGTGATTATTTATTGTTGATTCAGATACTTGTTGCAAATGAATTTTAAAATTTTGGTAGTGTTGTATGAGTACCCTTACCAAGGACCCTAGTAAGTAGTGAAGTACATTGTTTTTACCACTTACTCTGTTTAATGCTTTAGCAATCAATTGAAAAATTCCTATCTTCTGAACACTGCAATACTTTTATATCTTTTCTTATAGCTGGGGGTGGTGAAAGACAGGATTAAAGCTAGCAGTTCCAAGGATGAACAAGAGTCTCTCAAATTTACTGAAAAGGGTTTGATTAATAAGGTACATTTTTTGCTTTATTCCTACTAAAATTCACGAACACGGTCACATTTAGCTGCATCTTTAAGCTATGTAAAGTAACTCTATGTTTTTCCTTCTTGCCTTGCTATTCTACAGATATATACTGATTCTGCAGAAGCAAAGATTCCAGCAGTTAAGGAATACCTGGGAACAGTCATTGAGGTGAGTTCATTATCAAAATAAGAATAAATTAAAGGAGGGAAACAAGGATCAGGAAAATCAATATACTTTTTTATTTACAGGATTACTCTAAATTTATTTATTTTGTCAATCTGTGTGATTTTACCAAAGAACTTTGGACTCTTTTAATTTTTGTGGAAAAGATTCTCATTAGAATAAGCCAATAAGGCCATATGGCAACTATATTTTAAACATATTTCCTGAACAAGTTAATATTCTTTTGAGTATTTAAAAAAAAAAAAAAAAAAAAAAAAAACCTAAATAACCATATGCTTGTTCGGCTTTAAGTCATGGTTAAACAAATATCCCTACAAAAATATTTAGCTGATTAGCATTTTAAAATATTGGAGATCTAAGCAACATGTGTAGTAGCTGTCTTGGGTTTAGAAAGATATCTGCAGCAGAACTTGCTTTAATTTACGTCAACCATAAGCCTTCATCCACAAAGATTTCCATCAAGAAAAACATGAAGTTTGCTATATAGGGGAGACAAATAAATGACAGCATACTAAATTTACTCATGAAGTAAATAATTTATGATAATCAAGCAAACAAAGGGGCTGGAATTTGCTGCATATAATCAACCTGATTACATATTCGTTTTATTATATTTATAGTTTATTATTCAATTTTTTTGTTTGTGTGCGTTTACTAATTCCATACAATTGAACTTAGTAAGCGGAATGTTTGGCATATAGAGGAGGCTACGTTATATGCTTGCCATGGTTATTGGAAGAGCACTTAAGAAATATCATCATTCAGCAACACTAGCACTCGCATGCTGGATTCGTTCAAGAATAGAACAGATATACTTCCTCCGTTTCTATTTAGTTGACGCGTTCAATTTAGGCGCACATATTAAGGAGAGGAGAGAGAATGATAAAGCAAGTGGAGGAAGACTAGTAAATGCAAAGTATAAAAGTTACCCAAATAGGAAACGTGTCAACTTAAAATAAACTTCCTAAAATGGAATACGTTTCAACTTAAAAAGCCAGAGGTAGTATTACTAAAGAAAGGCTTGCAACTTCGAAAGCGGTTTTTGCTTTCGTTGGTTGGAAAAAGTGTCATTTTACTTATACATACACAAAAAATAAAAAGATGCGTTATTCTTCAGTTTGTTTTGTCTTCTCTTCCCTGAAGCTATCACCTTGTGGTTCTTTATTCTCTTTGGCCATTTTTTCAAGTGTTTCTTTGTAGTCCTTTTCTTTTAACACTTTGTTTGGATAGCAAATAAGGAAGGAAAGGAAGGGGAGGGAAATAAGGGGAAGGGAATGGAAAAGAAAGGGAGGGGGAGGTGAGCTCCATTTTCCCTCCAAATCTCTCCAATTTTGGAGGGATTATACTTATTAAAGAGAGAGGGAAAATGGATCCCTCCCTCTCCTTTCTCTTCCTTCCCCCAATCCTTTACCCAAACAAGAGAGTTTGTCCCCCTCCCTTTCTCTTCCCCTCTTTTCCTTCCATCTCCTTCAATCCAAACAAAGTGTTAATTTTCACGATCTCTTATCCTTTGTCATATTTGGGTATGTTAGCTTTTGTGATGATTCTTTCATATTGCTTACATATTTTCCTTTTGGATTTATTGAGCCAGGCTGGATGTAAATTTCTAATATTTGCGCACCATCAGCCTATGATTGAAGCAATACACCAGTTTTTACAGGTAAATTTTGACTCCTGTTTTTCATAATTCATCAAATTCATTGGCCTATATGACCCACCCCTTGGAGCCAGGAGGATTTCTAATAGAAATAAAACCACAAGACCTCATTCTGAGGAGGGGGGTAGGCTCTACCACTGAGCTCCTCTTTTATTCACCTATTGGTCAGACCATTATTATGTATGTGCTATATAATTATATTTTTTATGTTGACATGTTCTTGATTCATTATTGAACTTCCAGAAGAAAAAGGTTGGCTGCATCCGCATCGATGGTGGTACACCAGCAGCATCAAGACAATCTTTGGTTACAGAATTTCAGGAAAATGAAGCAATCAAGGCTGCAGTTGTATGACAACTCTTACCTTTTTTTTTTCTTTTCTTTTTTCTTTTTTTCTTTCTTTTTTTTTTAAAAAAAAAATTTAATATTTTTTTTAAGCTAACTTCTAAGATTTACTTTCTTGTTTTCCTCTTTCAGCTGTCAATTAAAGCTGGAGGTGTTGGTTTAACTCTAACAGCCGCTAGCACAGTTATCTTTGCTGAGTTATCTTGGACCCCCGGTGACTTGATACAAGCCGAAGATCGTGCTCATAGGATCGGCCAGGTAACTAATTTAGCAAAGTAGAAAAGTTTTTTTTGAATTCTCTGTATTCAACCAGTCACATTTCCTATTAGTCGAAATTCAGTTATTATTGCCTTATATCATTAATGTACGTTTTGAGGTAGCCAAAACTTCCTAATCGTGGCCTTTTCTCCCATTCTGCTAGGTCTCTTCGGTCAACGTATATTACCTTCTAGCAAATGATACTGTTGATGATATCATCTGGTATGATGTGACTTGCATTATAATCTGTCTTGAATTTAGTAGAGTTATTAAAATGATCAAAAGATGATGATGCTAACTAATGTGGTACTTGTTTCTTTGTTTCCGTATTGAAGGGACGTTGTTCAGAGCAAACTAGAAAATCTTGGACAGGTTTTATTTTTTTACCAATTGCATGTCTATTTGTATCTCCTTAGCACTTTTTGCTTCTTGTTGCTAAAATGAAATCTGGATTTGTAATTTTTCATGGACATATTAGGTTCTTGACGGACAAGAGAATACCATGGAAGTTTCATGCAACCTACCAAGATCTAGCCCTGCAAAGCAGAAAATACTTAGCTCACACAGATCGCCTACTTCTAGCCCTCAGAAGCAGAAAACACTACACAGCTCGCCTACTTGTAGCCCTATGAAGCAGAAAACACTTGATGGTTACCTAAAACGATGCGGTACCTCAGATACAACTGATGCTGAGCCTAGTTTGAAACATCCGAGAAACTGATATATTTTTTTTACTAACAAGGTGATGTACTATATATCTGTATAATTAGTCCTTTTGTAAATGTACATAATTCATGGCGACTTTGTAAATTGAAGAAGCCATCTGTTGATATATCTGTATCCTAGAACAAGCTTGTGCATCTCAGAACTGAACTTCCCTTCCCCTGCTATTCGTCTAGTTTGGAATTGTTGTTGGAATGAGTTCCTTTTGAATTTTGATAACTAATCACACTAATTAAAGAACCAATGTAATCACCCATTGGTAATTCATTCTAACCTCTCATTGTAATTTGAATGTTGCTTTTATCTCAAAACATCCCCATTAAATATTTCTCTCCTATATACTGATGATTCACATATATAATGAATATTCGTTTCTTTGTCCTTAATGTGTACAAATGAGGGAATGAGGGATGTGTTTATACCGGGTTTTGTGGGTAATGAACTCAGACGGAGATAAAGAACCTAAGCTAGATTTTGATTCAAACGGATCAAAACCAAGTGTGCTCAATCAAATAGATCGAACAAACTTAGTTCATGTTTGCTGCAAAGGAAACCCAAGAGCTTCTTTGTAAACTTTATTTCATAAAAAAATGCTCGTCTTTTAGAACACTTGTTTAAAAAACAAAATCAAATAAATTAGAAATAATAAATGAAAATTACAATTTTCAAAAAAAAAAAAAAAAAAAAATTGAAAATTATTAGTAGTGAAATTTCTAGTTGAGTAAATAATCACTGTTCTATTCAATTTCTAGTTCTCTTGTTTCTAAAATACAATCAATACACAATACTACGTAGTATATAGAATACAGTAAATTGGAGTGTTATGTACAATGAACAGGTTTATCAAAAAGAAGAAAACCTTAATCAGAATCACACTCTCCAAAGTAATAATTTTAACATTGACAGGAATATTTCAGCTCCTTCTCACTAGTCTCCTCCTTCAGTTCAGACACTGAAATAATTCTTCAGACAAGTTCGGAATTCTTAATCTCCGTGAATTGTTTCAACCTGCATATCAGCTACACAACTGAATCTGAGACGTCAGCAATGGCAACAAAATTTCTTCAGGAAGAAACAGCAGCAACAGCAACGTGCAATTGATCCTTAGCCTGTTCCTCAAAGTAGTTTGCAACGATCAACTCTACGTCTTCTAAACCGACACCAATGTAGAGAGGGTTACTAGTTTTCACAGTATCAGCACCTACATTACCATTCTGAAGTCTGACATTAGGTGCACTTTTACACTTGCCCAAGCACTTGCACCCTTCAACAACTCCCTCACTGCCTACTGCTCTTTGAAACTCCTCCATCAATGCCGGGGCACCTAATTTCTTGCACTTCCCGCCCATACAAACCTCGATCTTCTTCCCTATACTTTCCACTCTCGGCTGATGCAGCTGCAGAGTTTCCGAGTCCAGAACTTCGATTCCTACATCCTTGTTTAAGGTCAAATCAAGGATCATATTGCTGCACTTCTGCTCTGAGGTTAGAGATAGTTGCTCACTTGTACATTGAGCAGGTTTCTCACTGACTAAATCAATCTCTTTCGATTCATAAGGTCGAACAATGGTCTTGTTTTTCACAGTTTTCATGTCAATCACTTCATCACATTCACTGTCACTCGATTCCGAAGAGGAAGAGGAGGATTCACAGTCTTGTGATTTACAATTCTTCATCTTTTCTTCTTCTGCTTTTAACAGCTTCAATTGAGCTAACAGTGTCTCTGCTGCTTGCTGCACAAATTTGTCCAAAAATTAAACCAATAAGTACAACAACTAAAAGAGGGTTGGAAAACTATAAATTAAATATTTGTACAAGGATCAATTGCCAAAAACAAAATCGAAAAAGCTTTTAAAACCCTTGAATAATTCATTAGATTAAACTTCGTCCTTTCACAACTTAATAGAAAAACTGAAAACTACATCAGGAAATCCTCACTTAAAGAAACAAAATCCCTCTGATTGCAAATACCAATTCAAATTCCAACTTCAATTTCAATTCGACAATACACAATCTCCCCCAATCACATAAAAGTCGACCCTTTGCAATCAGGGCCGAATCAACATGTTGTATACAATACACCCGTGTTAATAGAAGTTTGTGCAAAACTCAGATATATTAAACACACATACTCGTATTAATCATTAACTTAAGAAATAATTCCAAATTCACAAAAAACAACATAAAAAAATTGATAAGAAAGAAAGTGAACTTACAGAAATAGTTCTGGATTTATCATCATCAACAGCAAAACCCAGATTATTATCAGAATCCAAATTCAACCCAAACCCTAACTCAGAAAAGGCCGATAAATCCTTAACCAAACCCTTCAACAATTTCATCCTCTTTTTCACCGGAATCCCATTCCACCCTTTTTTCCCCTTTCCCTTTTTCTCTCCACAAACAGAGGAAACCGAAACCCCAACTCCAACCCCAGAATTATAATAATCTAAGTGCCCTTCATCTTCAAACCCACGATTCCCAACTTTTAATTTAAATTCCCTCAAACTGGGTATTCGATTCCCTCTTCTAAAACAAACTTCAGAATTCAAAAAACATGAATTTCTTGCATTCCCAGAAAGTTTTCCAATCTGGGTAGTGTAATAACAGCAAGAAGAAGAAGAGGGCTTCAGTACGACGCCGTTTAACACCGCCATTGATGATTGCTGAAGTTTTTGGGTGGATTTTGATTTTCTCTCTCCTAATTTCTGGAACTCTTGAAGGAAGAAGGTGAGGGTTGTGTATAAGGAGGATTTATGGGGTACGTGGCGGAAGGTAATTGGTTGGAGGAGAGAGAAAGTTTACATGGGAGTCAAGTTTGTGGAGCGATTGCTGTTTTCTGTTGAGCACGCGTTAGCTTGTTCCCGCCATGCGTATGGGATGAATATTGGCCGTTGGATGTGTTGCGAGGGATTTTAATGGTCTGAGATTGATCTGACGTGGATGCCATGGTGGATATTGTATAATAAAGTTTCCATAAAAATGCAAAGGAAAAGCAAAATTGTGATTTTTATTAATTTTTTGTTTTTTTTTTCTTTTAGTTATTTCTCTATGTATTTCTTTTTCATTTTTTTTTCTATTATTGTCATTCTCTTAAAAAAAA
The DNA here is from genome assembly GCA_034703905.1 of Chenopodium berlandieri. Classification (NCBI taxonomy): domain Eukaryota; kingdom Viridiplantae; phylum Streptophyta; class Magnoliopsida; order Caryophyllales; family Amaranthaceae; genus Chenopodium; species Chenopodium berlandieri. Next base: position 23,620,925 of record CM068281.1, read on the forward strand.
AATATCTACAAATACATTAGACCATTAGGTTTGTTTGGTATTGCTGTGATTTTTTTTTTATTTTTTTTTTAAATCATATGATATATGTCATACTTACTCCGTTTTTGCACCATATCTATTTTAGGAAACAAATATATGTATTCGCAGTACAAATATCCAATATACCCTTACTTTTAACCCTTGATTCTGTAGTCTATGTTTATATCACGTGGATAATCTTGTCCTTTTACCCTTCTATCTCTTCCTTTTTCCTACTACCAAAAAAAATGTGTCCAGCCCCTATGGTGAAATAATAAAAGAATGGAAGAAGTATAATGAATTAAAAATTAGTTAAACTCATTCAATGTGATAATTTTAAAAATTGACAACAAAAAAGTGGAAACATCTTATTCTTGTTTCCCGATAACAAAAAACGATGTCAAACAAGCCCTTAATTGTTATATTAAAAGAGTGTCAAAAAATGTTATCATTGTATTATACTACTACCTCTATTTCATATTATTTGCAACAATTTGACATAAAGTGTGATTAGATAATATCTAATCGTTGCAAATAATATGAAATGGAGGTAGTAGGATATTTGATGCTATGAAAAAAATAATACTCTGTACTATTATTACTTCAATGAAAATATATGTACAGTGATATACGAAGCATAAGATCATTTTCATTAATATCTATTTTGGATGAGCATCAAGAGAAAGAAAATAGAATATTGTTAAGAAAAAATGTGTATGTTAGGAGAGAGAACATGGTGACCAAGTCATTACCTTGAGCCCCATGATCAAAGAGTCGTCTCAAACAACTAACAGTGAGCTGCAAAACATATGTCTCACAGGGGTAATATGTCATTCACCCTTTGAATTTAGAGTAATATTATTGGGTGGTCAAATAGTACCACTGGATATTCTCAATGGTACTTTAAAAAAAATTCATCCTATTGTATTTTATATGCTTCTAGTGGTAATCATAATGTGGTCCTCTTGATTTTTAATTTTTTTTTTCTCTCTATTTTCACGTGCATGTGAATATGATGAGCGCACCCCCATTGATCTTGTTGATCAATTTAACTTGTCAAGCAAAATGGCTCTTTTGTAAATAAAGTGAACATCAAACATCCACATAAGGGGAGCTATGAATGATGGCAATTAGTCAGCTACTGTGTAGGAGTGCAATTGATTTAATGTACGTTAGAGTGTGCTGTAGCCGAGTACGTTAGTGATGTAGCCGAGCGTCACCGTCAAGTTCTTATGTCATTGATTTTTTTTTGAAATTATTAACACATATTTAATTTCAAATTAGTATCAAAGTTCAGAAACCAAAAAAAAAAAACAAAAACAAAAACAAAAACAAAAACCTTAAATAAAAAATTAAAAAAAAAAAGTTACAAACTGCTGGGTGGCGTCTGGCCGGGGCGCCACAACCACCAAACTTAAGCAATATGATATTGGGGTACTGTGTAATTTGTTTATATCATTATTATACAATTGGTTTAAATAAAACATAGCAAAACCAAATCTAAATTTGAGGTCATAGTGCTAAAACAAAGTAATACGCCCAATTTGAGGACACAATTTGGGTAATATCAATACATGAATTTAAAAAACAAAAAAATTGAATACCTAAAAGGGGAGTAGGTGCATTGATGAGATATGGGGTAGCTGAGGAGATAACGGCCAAAATTAACGTAACGGTGCGATAGATCAACCTTGGAAACGTCGTTACTCAAGCATATACATGTAGACGTGCGAGTGTGGCAAAGCTGCTGAGTCAACATAAATGCTATTACCCAAATGTCTCAGGTTTAATGATGGAAAAGACTTTTTTACCCTGTTGATTGACGAAACAAGTTGATCAAATTGATTAACTTGTATTTTGCGGAATATGACACAATATGTAACACCCTAGAAATTCCTTTCCTTTACAATACCCATTTTGCCCTTTTTAAAATACGAAAAAGGAAAATCTAAGACATTACCGCCACTGTGAAAACGGCTAAGGCAAATATCAAAGACTCACACACAGCGGAAGACTACTTTTAAAGCCATTTAAAAACAAGTCAACTTAAAAAGTCAAACCAAATGAAAGTAAAAGTCAAACAAAGTCAACCTACAATTTGGAACCATTGTAAGCCCTTAAAACCCAATCAAAATTTAAAACCTTTGCGTTAGTCTCATGATCATAATAAAATAAATAATATTCAAAGCAAATAAAACACATCATATTCCTATGAGAACTAAGCATGATTCGCTCTTCACTTATGCCCTTCATGAAAATGCTTCATCACCTGAAAAGCTTCTCTCTACTTGTCCCCACTACTCACCATTAGAAATGGGTTCTCGTAGGGCCAAGGTAAAGACAAGGCCAAACAAACATACAAACACACAATCAGCAAAGCTGAGTACATAAGCGTAATAAAACACACTAACATGCTTTCATCCTAACATCACACAACTTACCGTGTTGCACCTGTTTACAAGCATACAAAACATTCAACACCTAATTAGACCAATACTAATGTTCATTTATTTTGATTACACATCGAACGGGTTTCCAACCAAATCCTTGCCTCAAATAAATTGAGGTAAATTACACCGGGAGCTAACTAGGTAGGTAAATGTCACTAAAGTGACTGGACGTCCTGCGCATAATATAGTAATAAAAAGGAAAATACAACGTCCTGTACTCCTAGTAGAAGTTATGGTCAAATATAAAGTCGCATAACAATATGTTCATACTCAAGGTATATACGTTCCAAGAGTTTGGTGTGTAATCTCTTTCACTTTACATTATTACATATTATTAGACTCAGTGATGACTCTCAAACCATAACATAATCAAACATTATCATTCATTCAAGCAATCAAACATACCAATTTAATTCTTGAATAATTAGTGACCACATAAAATTAATAGTTGAACCCTTTTTAATCTACCTCAGTGTCAAAGACACCTTAAACGCATAATGCGTCGCAAATCCTATTCCTCGGTGCTAGAAACACCTTTAATGCATATAGGCATCGCAATAAAAATTTATTCATGTGTACTAAGACACTTATTAACTCAATTCCCATGCTTAAAGCATCAATAAAAATTATATGAACCATAATAAAAATCCTTTTCAATAATCCAAACCAAATTAAACACTTAGTTTAATTAAACATGCTCTCTATCATGCCAATAATAAAAGTGTGGTTCATATCCAACATGCGAATATAATTAATTCCAATCACAAGTTCACCATAAATAATTCATACATCACAATTCAATCACCAACATCAATCCAAATCAACAATTCCAACCAACACCTATCATGATAATACTTGGAATTAATTACACAAAGCCTAACATGCCTCTACATATTCAAATAGTTACTAAGTACGCGAATGTACCTTGAACATGATCTCAAAATCGCCATGACTAAATAAAATCACACTTGAAAGTCTCCTACAAGCCAAAATTATAAAGAAGTATTAATACCTCTTTCACACAAATTTCCAGCAATATATACTCTCTTTAAATCACTTATAAACCCTCTAAAATAATCTGAAATTTGATTTTAAACCCTTACTTTTATTCCCAATTAATGGGTAATTAAAAATCCTTTTAAGAAACTTAATTATAGCTTATATATAAAAATTCCAGCATTATTAAAACTTATAAAATTGCTGTAATTTAGTTTTAAAACATTAATTTCAATAGTTTTAATCAACCACAATCGAATTTCATCAATATACATTAATTTAGAAACCTAGGGTTTTCAATTTGGGGCTTTTTAATTTAAAAACAAATCTGAAAATTAATATACAAAATACTTATTATTAAACATCCAAAAATCATCACAAAACCCAAAAATAATAATTAGATTTAGGGTAGATTTAATTAAAAACAAAAACAATAATAATTTTTTTTTAAGACCACTGGCATACACAACCACCTAAGCTGATGCTGGCGAAGGCTGGTGGTGGTGGCCGCTGGCCAGAGGTGGCGTGTGGTGGCTGACCGGTGTGTGTGGTGGTGATTAAAATAAAATATATATACAAAGGGGAAGGGGAAAAATTAAGGGGAAAAGAAAATAAGAGGAGAGAGAGAGAGTTTACCTTAGGGTGCACTCCACTTTAGGCATATGATGGGTATTTATACCCCCTCTCAAAATCCCTCCTACTTAAAATTCTTTTACTATCCTTAATGATCTCTTTCCTAGTCAAACTAGTATTTTGACTTTCCTTAAATACCATTGACTTTAAAATTTATCTTTTTATAAAATAATATGCCCCAATATTTTTAAATCATAAAATAAAGTATTTTCAAGATTATTAAATAATTAAAAATAAACTTTTTAATTAAAATAATTCTTTTTAAATTAATAAAACCATAAATAATTCATTTTGAATTATCTAAATACTTTAAGAAATACCCATTTAAATTAAAATACATATAAAAATACGGGGTATTACACAATACGTAGGGCCTACATCACTTTTTTTCCTCTTCATTTGTCTCTTTTGTATGTGATTGGATATTATTTTAATATTTGTGAGGCATTGCAAATGCCTCATGACGAAAAGTCAATGGTAGGCATTTTTGACACCGCGCCGCTAAAGAGGTGTGTCCTTTTTGTATTTCTTTTCCTTAAACAAAAAAAAAAAAAAAAAAAAATAATAAAAACAAAAATTATTATATTATGCCTACTAATATGAAGGGCAGCTAATTAATGGGAGTATTTGGCATAAGTGACAAAGTAGGCATTTAGATGGAAGAGAGATATATTGATTAAAAAAAAAAAATTATAACCACCATTGACGTGGACAATGAATGACTTTGCTCTACAAATAACATCATTTTCTTTTTTCTCCTTTGCCCACATGGTTCCCCTTCACTAACTTTTCCCCTCTCATATACAAGAAAGCCATTATAAATAAAATTCTTTTATCAAATGATAAAATCGTAAATAAATCAACAATTTCATCCAATCAACATTGCATTTCAGTAAATAAATCAACAACTATGGTCCCATATTTGACAAAAAGTTGTTGATATATTTACATTTTTGTCATTTGACAAACATATATTTTGTTTATCAAGGAGATAAACATGTATTTTCTCCCCATATACACCCTCTTCTCCTTCTTTCATTCTCCTTTTTTTTTTAGTACCCTTAAGCTTCCTCTTTTCAATACCCCTCAGTCATGTTAGTCCACATAAGTCCAAGTGTGACAAAATTGGCCTTATATGTACATTCTCCTATCAGTAAACAATACCATGTCTAAATACTACAATGGACTAGATTTATATGATTTTGTCATACGTATATACCGGATTATTGGAATATGATATTTGAGAGCATTAATCTCACAATTTTCTAATTCCAAACTTATTTTAATTTGATAATTTCTAATCTAAAAAAGTTATCTTGTCATATAATTACTCTCAACACTCAATCACAAATTTACATGTCACTACACTATTTAACTACTTCATGACTAACATGCCACTTGTCCCTAATTTATTTATCTATTTATTATCATTATTACAAGAGATTTTATTGTAGTAATCTCCCTACTTTCCCAATCCTCTTCACAAATTATCACCATGCCATTGTTACCTCCCACTTGTCCAAACCATTTCATCACCATCTAACACTCTACCACAATGCCACTAAATTTTTTCTCAATGACCATCTATATAACATTTTTTTTAATAATTTAAAGAACATTTAGGATTAAATGAAGTATTATGTTTAAAGTAACCCTAAAAATATAAAGCTTATATCACTAAAATTAGTAAAAAAATTACCCAAAAACTTTTCGAGGTACACTACTATTGTTATTGTACATGTATAAATATACTAATATAATTTATATTTATTATATATTATACCTTTTAGATTTAAACTAATTAATTATATATAATATATAGGTATAATATATAATTATATATTCCAAAAAAAAAAAAATTAAAAAAATTACCTAGTACCATGGTTTTTAAAAAAAAAAAGAAAAAAAGGGTCTAATACAACGGTACTCAAAAGAAAAAAAAAAGGACCTAATCCAACGGATTGGGCGAGCAATCCGTTGGATTAGGTCCAATTATTTCCAAAAAAAAGGGAACCTAATCCAACGGATTGCTCAATCCGTTGGATTAGGTCACTTTGCCGTTGTATTAGACCTAATCCAACCCTAGAAAATGTGACGGTTGCTAGCCGTTGTATTAGGTCTAATACAACGGTTTTTGATACCTAATACAACGGAAAAAGCCGTTGTATTAGCTCTTAAATGTAGTAGTGTGGATGTACACATGTAATCAAACATATGCATTGTAATAAATTGTTTAATGAAAATATATGGAGTACAACACTATTTTAGGTTGTCAATCCTTTTGGTGTTAAGATAGCTATGCCCACATAACATAATATTGTAGATATAATCGCGATTCAAATCATATAATCTTACGATTTTACGATATGATTCGATTTGCATAACTCTCCGATTTTGCATATTTCTTTTTCCTAGCGAAAACCTTACAAATTTAAAACATACCTACAATATTTTTAAAGATATATTGTCAATTATTGGCTGCTACAATTACTTTCTATCAATAATAGATTTTTTAACTTATAGTAATATAAACACCTTTATATTTTCAATAACCATCTTTCCTCTTCCATCTTCTACTATCTCAAACCCTATCCTTCATCAGTGAGTTGTTGCCTTGTTGAAGGGTCGGACTTCCACAGTTTTACCGATGTAAAGTCCTAATCTTAAATTATTTTTGTGTATTATTTCTTTAAGTTTGTTGTTTTTTAGGTCTTAATAATTCCTCTTCCTTTGGTGAGGATATTTTCTCCCTTGAGTTTTTCTCCCATCCTTTGCAAGAGATTTGACTTTATTTTTCTAGGATTTCAAATCTTTTTTAGGTTGTAATTCATGGAGAAGGTGATCTGGATTCAATAGGGTTTAAGGTTTTTTTATCCAAACAATTATACATGGAATCAGAATATAAAATCTCCATTTAGAAAGTTGTCAACTTGCAAAGACATTAAAAAATATTGCTCGCGTCAAGCTTGAAGTGATGGAATTGGAGTTGTGCTTAATTATGAAAGTTTTGTAAATTCTCTTTGTGTTACACCTTGACAATTGTTATAGATGTCGCATGACTAATAGAAATTATTTTCCTTTTCTCTTGATAAAAAAGAGATTGAAAAAGAAAAAATTACGGAGTATTGTAATGTAAACACAATAAACAAATCTTCGATTTGATTATAAAAGCCCCTTTTAATTCAAAGTACAATCACAATTTTTATAACTTTGATTATAGACGAAATTCAATCCTTGACATGGTCATAAGACTTTAACGGGGCGTTTGGTTGGAACGATGGAAATAAGAGGGATAAGAAGGGATGATAAAGATAGGGGATTGATAGGTGGGACAAGGATAAATAATTTTTATCCCATGTTTGGGAAGTATGAGAAACAAATCAGGGATAAGTAATAAATTTATAAAAATACCCTTACTAACTTCTACCTTTTCTTCTTACCCTTTCAATTTCATTAAGAGGGTCTTTGTTTAGGGGGATAAAAGGGGTGAGACAAGGATAAAAAAAATAGGAATAGAAGAAATGTAGTGTTTGTTTAGAGGGATGGGGATTAGAAGGGGTTAGGGATAGGGATAAAAACACATACTTATTCCTCCATTTCTATAACTAAGGGGGGTGGTATAAAAGGAAGGGATAAAAAATAGATATTTAAAAACCAAATTACCCTTATAAGGCGTTTAGTTGGAGAGATGAAAATAAGAGGGATAAGAAGCATTGATAGATGGGACAACAATTTAATCCCCTAAACAAACGCCCTCTAAAAGACTAATCTAGTTGGGCATCCACTAAACTGGAAATACTCCATTGTCCGTACTTCATCATTGACCTCAAGTCCACAATAAACCCACCATACTCATGCCTAAATTCCCAGTGTCACATCACCTCAGATATTTTTTTTCGAAGCATAAGTAACAAATGCAACCAACAAAATCCAGAATTTAAAGAAGAGAACATTATTCATCTTTACCAAATCCCAATTATTCCCAAGTAATTCTACACATTTCAAACACTACTACTCCAAATTCCAATTTTTTCTCAATTTGAAACAACAATTTCTCAAATTTTCTGCCATTACCAAAAATAATGCATACTCCATTGCAGTGGCAAACTGGTTCTTACCAATTTACCAAATTCTCCCCACTTACAACAATGGCGGCATCATCATCCTTTACTCCCATCTTTTCTCCTTTCACCGCATTTTCAGCCAACCCCAAAAAGCTGGCGCCTTTTAGGTGCGTTGCTGGGGAGAAGGCGGCTGTTACGACGGGTCCGGCTTTCTCTGTTACGCCGAGTAATAAGTCTGATGTTGATTATTTGGGGGAGAGCACTAAAGGGGACTTTAATGTCAATTTTGACAACTTTGGTATGGAATTATACTGATTTAATTTTGAATTTAAGGTTGTTTGATTGTTTGTTTTTATGGGGTTTTGTTGTTGGATTATTGCTGACATTTGAATTTTGAAATTTGGGGGTTTGTAGGTGGTAAAAGACATGCTGGTATGGAAGGTCCAATTGAGGAATTAGCTAAATTGGAAGCTGATGAAGCTGAGAGGTTGCTTCGTGACTTGGGAATTCCGGTAAATGTTTGCTCCTTTGTGTGTGTATTACCTGTACGTGTGTATGTGTGTGCGCGCATTGTGTTGATGTTTTTGTAAATTGCTGTATTATTTTGTGTTGGTGGTGGGTGAATTGCATAATTTCAAGTAGAGTACGAAGTAATTTAGTTGGCAAAGTGATGGTTGTGCAAGAAACTCGGGTTTTTTGTACAGCATGTGCATCTATAGGCACATTTGCGTTATCCTGAACCTTAGAAAGAAAGAGAACAGGAGGCTGTATAGTTATGAATATGCATTGCAACTTGGCATAATGGCATTTCTCTGAATTGAAGGTTTCCAAGCTGACAGTAAAGTTTATTTTTGTTCATAAACAGGAGTTTTCAGGATTTGATAAAAAGTGCATTAAAAATTTAAAGGTTATGAACATGTTCATACTGTTATTGAACCTGGCTTGTCTAAGAATTGGAGGTTTATTCTAGTAGGAACCGGAAAGGGGGCAGGTAATCTGATTTGTAGACTTCTTTTTCTTTTTTGGGAGGAAGGGTAATCAGATTTGTAGGCTTGTTTTTTCTTTTTTTGGGAGGAAGGACAGGGTGTGGAGAGGGGTCAAGTTGAGAGTTATATGAACTTTATCTCTGTTTACCTTTTCCAAAATATCTGTTTCTTCTGCATTTTGGATACTAGTAGGTGCTGCAAAGCGTTAGTTAGCCATATGATGTGTTATGATGATGCTTGGAAGCATTTCCTGATTCCTATTGCCATGGACTTTTGAGCTCTTGTTTGTAAGTTACACTATATTTGGGTGAGGAGAATCTTTTTATTTGATCTCTTGGGCCCTAATCCTTTTTTGTTGTTGCATGGCATATTGATTCGTATCCCTCTTGACATACCTAATATAGTGCTCATGTAAAATAGTTGTTGCTGTAACTAGTATTGATATCATTGACTTATGACGCAAGTATTTCTGTGATTCTGGCACTGTTAATTTGTTGATATTCTATTAGCCATTGTCCAAGGACCCCTTCCCCTCTTCGCTAGGTTTTCCGTCATCTTAATAATCGAATTTTCTCTTTCCCCGAATTCTTACCGAGCTATAACCTTTACATGAACCATTCTATCAAATATATGATGCCTTATTGCCTATAAACTTCTTGCTCAGAATATTTCTCCATGTTTAATTTGCAGGCTCCCTTTTCTGCTACACATTCTCCTCGTGGTATTTTTTGCACGCGTACATTGAATCTTCGGTCAATAAGTGCTATTGGATATGACATGGACTACACCTTGATGCATTATAATGTCATGGTAATCTCTACTCATTTAAATCATCTTCTGAGCTCTTAGTAGAATATGCTTATCAATTTTGAGATGTTTTGTCCGCCTCAATTGTATTGTGGAATTGCATTCTGCTGCAAATTACTCTGTACATGTATGATAAGCACGAGTTGCATCTTACTTAGCTCTTATAGTTAGTTATACTGCCTCACATCTGCTTGTTCTGTTACTGCTCTTAAAGATTTTTTTTTTTTTTTTAATTAAAAATTTTATTTACTACTTCTGGTACCTTCATTATAGTTCACTTAGCAAGCTTCTCTTTCTTGAACTTTCTTTGTGTCTGTATTTCTAAAGTGGGCTTCTCTATCAGTCTTTAACTCGTTAATGGTAAACCATGTACTCTTAGACCTCTCTAGTTAATTTTCAGTTTTAGTTGACGTTTTAGATTATGTGCTAGATGTCCTTATATGAGCATGTGGTGAGTCACTTCCTATCAAACATATTTTGTGACACGGGACCTGGTAAAACTGGTTTGAGCAAGTTTATAGAACATTTGGGAGATAATCGCAGCACTTGGAATTTTGAACTAATCACACAAACTCCTTTTGTGATTTATATGTGGAAAATATAGCATGTGGGATCTTGTTAGATTTGTGTTATTATATACTTTCTAATATCAACTTTTTTTTAGTTTTTTCTAAAAGGTAATTAAAGATATTAATGGTATAAAATGTGCACTGGCAAGAGTGAAACTCCCAACGTTGCATTAAAAAAAGAGCGGAAGAAGTATTATATTCATTTGGAGTGACTAGCCTCTCTCAAGTAATCTCCCATTTTTAAAATATTGTGAGCTACTTCCATTCACTTAGGCATGTATTTATACTCTGGCTCTATTCGTAACACTTTGTTGGTGCTGTGTTCTTAGGCACATCCAAGCTCATTTTATTTCTGTGCTAGCTTTCCTACAATTGGTGTTCTAGCACTCACATTTCTGATTGGGTTGGGGCTTGTGATGGTTTGGGGGAAGGGGTATAAGTAGCTCTTCTATATTTTGTGCAGAATATGTATTTATATTCATAATATTCTTGCTCTCCCTACATCCTTCTGCGTATGTTCGGTTTTTCTATTTCCTCTTCTCTTTTTTCCTCTTATTCTTTTTTCTTTTGCCCTTTCTCCGTGTTGTCTTCTTTCTCTTTTTTTCTTTTCTTTTCTTTTTTACATCTCATTGAACTATTATTTTCTTCATTCCTTCAATGTTCAATATGCACCATATAAAGAAAAAAACAACCTATCTATTTCTATGAGGAAGGAACAATAATCTTTTCTGAAAGAAATATATTCTTTTTTGAAAGAAACATATTCATATTTTGCCATTGCTAAATGCATTGAAATTCCATGTGAAAATTCCTTGAGTATCAAGCTATGCTCTTAACTGCATACAATAAACTACATTTGGCACAATAATTTGTATTATTGGAAATTATGTTTATGTGAATGATTTTGCATAGATCCTAAATTGTATATATGTGTCCCCTTCAGTAAAGGCTTGTTTCCGTTTCTGATTAAAGAAGTATGATTAACAACAATGTACAGGTATTTTATCAAGCCAATTACTGCTTAATAAAACATGCTCACACACAGCAAAAGCACATATATACATAGACACACACTGAGAAATGTGGAGTGTGATTGGTAGGGATATTTGATCTAGGCAGCAGTTACTTGGGATTTTGTGGAACATCTGAACAGTAATAGGTGAAGTCACTCTTTCAGTTCTTTAGATGCTCTATTGTGCTTCAATATTAGGTGTTTGGATGTGGAGCTTTCACTGCTAGTATGGAGATTGAATAGCATATACTTTGTATTTGGCATCAAATTTAGGCTTAACATATTTTGGTTACACCTTTTCTTGTATCAAATTGATAGTCAGCTCTAATCCTACTGTATGACTTTTGTGCTCTAGGCCTGGGAAGGGCGAGCGTATGATTATTGCATGGAGAACTTGAAGAATGTGGGGTTTCCTGTTGATGGTCTTTCCTTTGATCCAAACTTGGTGAGGCTTTTTTCAGTTGTGCAGAATAACAGACAAGCTATTATGCGTGATGCTAATCAGATTGCATCTATGGATTGTATGCTTTGGCTTGCATCATCGTTTCATTCTTGCTAGGTTATCAGAGGCCTTGTCATAGATAAAGAGAAAGGGAACCTAGTTAAGGCAGATCGATTTGGTTATATAAAGAGGGCTATGCATGGAACTACAATGCTATCGACAAGAGCTGTGAGGTAATGATGAACTTTCCTTGAGACTCTGTTGAATATTGAAACGCTTTTGAATCTGTCTTCTGTATTCACTTGATTGGGAGGGATTTAGAATGGGTATTCATTTTGTTTCTTTTTTCTTTTACTGTTATTAAATTTTCATGTGGGGTGGTAGGGAGAGGGAGTGGTCTGGGTGGGTAGAGAGGAGGAAGGGGGAGGATTGGGGGTGGCTTTAACATACATTTCAATAATAATCTATACAATGCACTTCTTTGTGAGGAGTGAATATTATTTATATATTTTTGTTTTTTGAAAGATAGGAAGGAGCCTAGGAGTGGAAAATGTGGAATTCATTGTGTCAATCTTTGGGAAGATAATACAGTCTTGGTACATCGAAGCTGCAATTTTCCTTTAAGCCTCCAGTTATCCCATATCTCCATTAGTTTTTTTTTTTTTTTTTCCCAATACTTTATTTCTTGTACATCCCTTCTCTTTCCAGCAATACTCATTTAACACCCCTCCCTCATTCAAGCATTGCTCATTTAACACCTTCCTCTCCTCTTCGTTTCTTTTCCCACTCTTATTCTTTCCCTTGTCATTTCTGAAGTTTTCTAGCTCTCTTTACAATTTATTTATTTATTTATTTTTTTCTTTTCTTTTTTTCATTTTCTGTTACTTCACCTATATTCTGTTCATGTTTTTTCTTCCTCGTTTATTTTCTTCTTGTCAATTTTGTTTTCCTTTTCTTTCAAATCTCCTTTTTCATCACCGACGCTAAAAAAAGATAATGACTTGGCCTTTCCAGATACTACCTAAATAACTTCCATTGATCATAAATCACTGTTTCTCCTTCAAAGTAATACTTAGTTCAAGTGAAATAGCTAAATGTAATACAGCTCCGGAGCTTTTTCTTTTGAAAGGAAAGTGCTTTTATTAATAAATGGACAGTGCATCCAACAGTACATACGGGGAAACCTCATTAGAGAAATGGTTTACCCATACTTGCTCAATACCAATGGCGACTAACTTAATGAGGTGGTGGGCAACAAGATTCTCACCCCCTATTTACATGTATCCACTTAAGATAAGTAAGTTTTTTGCTAAGATAGAAAATATTCTCAAGAACCAAATCTAAATGTTTTATGACAAAGATAAAACTTTGGAGAAGTGATTCACGATAACCTGGCAATCAGACTAAAAAACCACCTCCTTCATTCCTTATCTACTTGCCAACTTAGATATTAGTATCCTTGACTGGTGTTCTTGTTTACATTATATGAATGAGCTACTGCTGATTAATTTGATTCTAGATCATATCATAGAGATGTTTCAAATAGCCTTTACCTTCTTTCATAAGTTTATGGCATAAATTGCAATCCTCCTTGCCAAGTGCTAACTAATATTGTGGCCTGCTATGATGAATTACTTGTAGAAGCCACTGATCAACTTTTTGACCATAGCTTCTTGTGCTCTACCTTTGAATTTTAACCTCAAATGTTGGGGCTAAGGATCTTCTCTGCAGGTTGGACTACTATGTTTCTCTTCTTGTTCATGGCTGTTTGGATTGTGTGATTCTTTAGGCTTCAATTCTTCGTAGTTGGCTGCAATCAGATCAGCTCGTAAATAATTTAGAAATTGTAAAGATCATGCTTAAAGAGCTGAGTGCATATTTTTGTATTTATATAGAACTGTGTTTCAGTTACCATTAGGTAGTTGGTCATGGCTGATTACTTTGAGATGCGATCTACTTAGAACTTCTGTATCCAGTTCTAATTGAAAAGATGCTAACTAGCTTGCCTCGAGTCGAAATAGAGCTTATACAGGCAAGTGTAGGTTGCACACTGAAGCTATATATTCCCTATTGTGGTTTCTGCTAACTATATTATGCATAATTCTATGATGTTTGTTTTTTTTTTTTTTTTTTTTTTTTTTGATGGTATTTATTCTTCCATGCAAGGAAGTGAAATATACGGGAGGGAGCTGGTTGATCTCAGGAATGAGAGTAGATGGGAATTCCTTAATACACTCTTCTCTGTTTCAGAAGCAGTAGCTTATATGCAGGTTTTTAATTCTCTCTGATCTCAACTGTTACTCTGGAGTATATTTCTTTTTTGGTTGGCTCCTGCCAAGTTATAATATTGATAAGACCAATCTTTTGTATGCAGTAATTACTTTTTCTGCTCTGTGCCTCTTGACTTAAATTTCATCCTCTGCTGTCGTCTTAATTAGTTTGCTAATATTTATGTGAATATGTTGCTTGTTGGATACTTCTATATGTGAGAATATGATTTGTCTTTGTAGTCCTTTGGATAAACAGAGGGATGAGCATTGTGCCAATCGAAAGAAGATATATTTTTCTACGATATATTTGTAGCTATTAGTTTTCAATTTGTTAATATTTTGGTTGCAGCTGGTTGACAGGCTAGATGAAGGTGCAGTTGAAGCTGCCATTGGCCCGCTTGATTATAAGGGGCTTTACAAGGTAATGTCCTGCTTATTTTGTTTTGTTTTGTGTGTGTGTGTGTTTTCTTTTTCTTTTTACTAATAAGGCGATTTATTATAATTATGTAACATGTTTGACACTTAATGTATTTTTTACAGGCTGTTGGAAAGGCCTTGTTCAGAGCACACGTCGAAGGACAACTTAAGGTGGTCATGTTCCTGTTCATCTATTTACATCTTTCTGAGAAATGCTATAGAAATTTCAGCTGAATCTGTACATTTCCTTGCAGAGTGAGATTATGTCAAAGCCTGAACTCTTTGTAGAGCCTGATCCAGATCTGCCTTTGGCTCTCCTAGATCAAAAGGAGGTATTGATTATTTTGAATTAAATTTTATTACCATTGTGAGCTGTGATCTAATAATGCTTACTTAATTTAATCAGGCTGGTAAAAAGCTTCTGCTGATAACCAACTCGGATTTTCATTATACCGACAAAATGATGCGACACTCCTTCAACCGATTTCTTCCTAATGATATGGATTGGCGAGATCTTTTTGACATGGTATGCTTATTTGGGATATTCCTTTGTATTTTGCTCTGTTAGTATTTGGTAGTGCTATTGCACATAACTCCTTGAAAGTTTTGGATAGCACTTGCCTTTCAATGGAAATAAAGCCATTGTAACTCCAATCATCTTTAGTTATTTACTGTATATGTGTTGACTGTTGACATCTATCTAACTCTGAAGAGATTGTCCACTAAGTGCTTGTTGAAATGCTGATTTTTATCGAAGCTCTAAATTTGTATTATTTTTGGTTCATTTTTTTCAGTAGAGATAATGTTTCTGTGAGACTAATGGTGTGTTCTATTAACCTGATTTTCAGTTATGGAATTTAATTGAACATATATGAACTTTTTATTTGATTTTTATTTTATTTTATTTTTATTTTTTTTGTGACAGCCATATATGAACTTATTTTATTAGAACATACTTTTTTTTAGCTGTTTCTGTGAGACTTAGGATGTTTTCTGGTCATCCGATTTTCAGTTATGGAACTTATCTGAACATATATGATCTTATTAGACCATATATTAGTTGTAAATTGAACTTGCCTTATACTCGGTTGTGTTGTGTACTCATTTTCCCTATCCTTCCTTTCTAAAGACTATGACCAAATTTTCCATGCACTATGGCTGAACATTGTGTGAGCATAATGTATCATTTTTGCTTCAGGTTCAGTATATCCTCTGTTGGTTTAATGCTGTTATATGTAAAACATGTACTTCCTCCCTTTCACTAAAATTGCAACAATTTGACTTATACGCTATTTACATACTTTGTTCCGACTAACTTTTATGATTTATATAGTCATGTGGGATCTTGTTAGATTCGCCTCAATTTATACTTTCACAGTATCAATTTTTTATAATCTTTACTTATTGATAATTAGAGATATTACTGATTGAAATAATGCATTGACAAGCATGAAATGAGAAGTGTTGCAAATTTAGTGAAACGGAGGAAGTATTAAACTACAAATGACAGCTTTAGTAATTGGTAAAACTGTTCCACCAAAATTTGTTCTGTCCTATTAAGTTAAATTTCAAAATTCAAACTAAGAGTATATGCCTTCTTCGTGGTAGAATTCATAAACCCGTATGTCCTATTAATTAAGTCAACCTGCAAACTAAAAATATTTTGCAACCACCCACCAAGAGAACCCGAGAAAACTAAATATAATGTTTTGACGAGAAAGCTTCAAGGCAACTTGAACTCTTGAATAGTGGGTGAGCATTGATCTGTGAAAAAATAAACCTGGATCTTCTCCAGGGAATGGTAGTTGATGTAGTGATATATATGAACCTTTAATGCAGATTGCAGCTTTTTGTTAAATTGTACTAGGCTGTAAAGCGTAAACTGAAACTTCAGAACTGGATGCAGTCATGCAAATCATGCTGCTTAAGTATATTTTGGTGCAGTTTGGTTTGTGGCTTAGGCCATACATTTCTTTCCTCTAAATAAATTGCTCAATTTGAAATTATTGATGAAATGCTGCTGTGATGGAATATCTTCTTTGTTTGTGATAGAGCTCTATCATAGATGTGTTCTTTCGCAACTTATTGCTTTATTGTCCTCTGAAGGTGATAGTCTCTGCCAGAAAGCCAGAATTTTTTCAAATGTCACATCCAATGTATGAAGTGGTGACTGGAGAAGGCTTAATGCGTCCTTGTTTTAAAGCGTGTACAGGTGACGTCTACACTTTATTTTGTTATACATCCTGATAAGTGACATGGTTTTTTTTTTTTTTTTTTTTTTTTTTTCCCTTTTTTTTTGTGCAGTATATAAGATTGTTTGAATATGATGTAATCTCATGTATTCTATTTTTTTTAATCTAACTGCTTGGTAGTATTATGATATATATGCAGGGGGTCTGTATTCAGGTGGTAGTGCCCAGATGGTTGAAAGCTCTCTTGGTGTTCAAGGAGATGAAATATTATATGTTGGTGACCATATATATACAGATGTAAGCCAATCCAAAGTTCACTTGCGGTGGCGTACAGCATTGATTTGCCGAGAACTTGAAGATGAGGTTAATATATTAAAAGTCCCTGGGTTTTTATTTATTTATTTACTTTAAATTAATGGTGACAGCATAACTGATCTAAATTTCTCATTTGTAGTATACTGCTTTGATTGGTAGCCGAGCTCATCGAGCCTCTTTGATAGAGTTGATAAATCAGAAGGAAGTTCTTGGAGATCTTTTCAACCAACTTCGCCTTGCTCTTCAGAGGCGAATGAAAGATCGACCTGCTCAGGTATCTTTCCGTCTGTATTTGTTGCAATTTAGCATTTCAAACATCGCTCCTTTCAAATTAGGCAGGAACATGGTTAACAAAATAGCTCAATAAGGGACAAGTGCTTACACTTTTGTGGCCAATTGTTGGGTGGTGAATGAGTGTTCTAGAATTACTGGATATGCATAGCTGATGACTTGATGTCATTGGAGTTCTAAATGTTTCTTGCAAATTCTTGCAGCTCTATGTGACTATGCTCAGACACTCACTGCCTGAATCCAGCATGGAAAAAAAAAAATACATGTGCATGTTTTTGAATTTTGGCTGTCTCTCTGATAGACTTTGCTGGGTTGGAACAATATAATCAGTTTCAATTGTAATTAAGGATCACAATGAAGTTGAATGCCTGAAAATTCAGGCATGATACAAGGTTAAACCTTCGCCAGTCTTACTCTAATCATAAAGTTATGGCCTTACAGACATTTGCTGCGACCAAACTGGATGATCAAGAACTCACAGAAAGCATGCAGAAGCTGCTTATTGTCATGCAAAAACTAGATGAGAAGATTGCACCGATGTTGGAAACGGATGGAGAGCTTTTTAATAAAAGGTATAAGATCTCAAGAGCTGTAGGATTCAGTCTTGTGCTGTCTGTGGGGTTGGTTTGGGTGGCTGCTGGCTGATTAGGGCTTACTATATTGGCCAGCTCACCAGGGCATAAAAAGAGAAAAAAAGTATGAAAATTGAGATTTAACCCAGCTTTCACGATATGCATATTGGTTGTATGATATATGATTCCTGCAAATGTATTAGCTTGACAACAGCCTTCACACATTGAAATAATGTTTTTAGTTCATGCCCTTTTATACTAATGCATGTGTATTTTTTGGGACTTTGACGTGACATTAACTCTTTTAACCCCTTGAATCAGGTGGGGTTTTCTTTCTCGTGCAGGCCTTTGGGATAAAAGCCACTTAATGAGGCAAATTGAGAAGTATGTTTCTCTCCCTGTGGATTTTAGTTTTATTTTTTTTTTAAAATTAAATTGGTCTGAACCGGGGGGGGGGGGGGGGGGGAGGGGGTGGATCCAGTTTAAAATGTTCTTCTCCATAGACTTTATTTTTAAAAATGGAGTGGTTTTTTTTTTGGCCTATTGAGTGGGGCAGCTGTTATTTTTTTGCTTTGTATATTGTTATTGTTGGCTTTATGTGGCCTAACTTTCTTTTGTTTTCCTTTTTTTTTTTTCTTTTTTTTCTTTTTGTTCCAAATGCAGATATGCTGATATATATACATCTAGAGTTTCAAATTTCCTTCACTACACCCCATTCATGTATTTCCGCTCACAAGAACAGGTGTTCCTTTTTTCCTTTCTGTCTGTAATATGTTATGGTGTGTTTGCATGTTTGATAATCCTGCATTCCTGCTAATTTGTCAACTAAACATCCTTTCGAGCTTTTGATTCTGAGTGGCTTTTAGCCTTTTACTCTTTTCAAATTCTCTGCAATATTTGGGACTATTTTCTTGCAAATGTGTCCTGAGAAAACCTTCTGATTTCAAGTATCCATTTTTTGCTGCAGAACCTAGCTCATGATTCCTCTTCCTTCTATTGTACACATTCTGATGAGGAATAGAACAGCATGTTCTCATTGTAACAGAAGTATTCAATCTGACCAAGAACTTGATGCACCTTTGCTTTTTTACTGGTTATGGAAAGCGATGTGGAAACTGTAGATGATGTAACATTATTGTATCCATTCATATCAGATATTGGACAGGCAGACAGTCATTATAAGCGCGTACGCACATGAATAGGTCAGTAGCATTTGGTTATGGCTTCAGCAGATAAAATTATCAGTTTGATCTGTGTAAAATATAGCTTCTGCTCCCTCCATTAGTTCTGGCTCTCCACAGAAGTTACTAATTTATCTGCATAGATTCAGCCCATTTTTACGGTTTAAAGCTCCATGCCTGGCCCTGTATGGGTTCAGACGTTCAAACCTAGAAAGTAGTATTATTATTTGCTAATCAAATGGAGCTGCACTCTTCTGATATAAAATTATACTTGAATAAAAAAAAAAGAGGGAGATTATATGATGCCCAAGTTTTCTTTAGTATGGCTGCTAGTTTGCAACTTCTACAGGTAGATACAGTCCCTAAGGACTTTTTGTTTATGATGTTTTTGTAACACGGCATGTCGTTTTATAAGTTTACTGTCGCAAATTTTATCTTGGTGTAAAAGAAATAAGCTTGCACACACCATTCATTCTACTAAAGTTCGGAGTTCGGATACTCCTATAAATCAATTCAATTACCTGGTGCAATGGCTCATAAATTGGAGGAGATATTCCTTGGACTCTCTTTCTTGCCATCATCGCTCAAAGTCTCAATTCCAACGGTTAATTTTAAGCTTCCGCCCTTGGCGTAAAGGTAATTTTTATCTTGTTTGATTTATTACTGTAAGGTAACTTGTTTTTTTTTTAATTGCATTTTCAGATGGAGCTGCACTCTTCTGATATAAAATTACACTTGAATAAAAAAGAAGGGAGATTAAATGATTTAACCATTACTATTTTTTTTTTTTCATTGAAAGCAATTATCACCAAAATTTGTACTTACTAGTCAATAATTAAACACCATTTTTTTTTGTTGTTTATAAAATAGTCATTTCATTAATAAACATAAAATGTATTTGGAAAATTGTAAGCAAAATGTTCCCAATAATAAGGTTGTTCACCTGTCTTAAATTGGAACGAACTTGGACAAAACAAATACCGAAATTTTCAAATTTAAGGAAAATAGGTCGAAACTAGACTTGCTCGAAATGGACTTGGATTGGACCAGCAAAATCGGTTCAAAAACCTGTACCAGACTGGTTTGAACTAATTTTTTTATTTTTTCAATACTATTATACTATCATATTACGATGAAATAATAAATCAATATAAGGAAAACGATTTATAAGTTTTTTTCATATAGAATGTAAAAACTAAACATTACTAATGTCTTATTAGTAATTTTAAATGAAAAAAAATGATATGGTTCAAGACCAATTTTTAAGGTGTTTTTATGAGAGCAATAAATTCTCTAATTCATGAAAAGTTGCTCTGTTTTTCAGAGCTACTCCAGTTACATTTTTAATGTAACTAAAAACACCACTAAAAGTTACATTAAATCGGACCAAATAGAATTTCGATTTTTAAAATTCTCGACTCAGAGATTGAACCATTTTCGTTAGTCTCCATTTTTGGTATGAACCGGATTTTGAAGATTCTTACTTCTCAATTTGTAAATTTTTTAAATAATGAGTTAATTAAATTGTATGGTGCAGACAAATGTTCAAGCTTCTAATATCGTTCACATTAATTTTAGCGAATATAATTAGGTATCTTTATTTTTCAAAGTTTTTGGATAATGAATTAAACAATTTAGAAATCTTATCGAAATTAATTGTGTATACATTTTTTTCTACATTTGATTCACATAATTTTAGCAGACATAAAAACACCAAGGAGAGGTGACCGAATTTTTGGTTCACTTTGTATTCACTCATTGTTAAGGTATGAGTGCTCAATTTAAGCGTAAAATAAATCGAAAAACCAAATTACAACCATCAAGCACTATGAAAAACCAATTACAACCATCAAGCACTATGAAAATAATACTCCATAACTCACAATTGAGGTTTAAAGGTTTAGTGGATTAATACAAGGAAGAAGTATTGAGTGTGTATGTAAATATGTGGATGAATTTTGTTTTTGTTTTGTTTTGCTTTGTGGATGGCCAAAGCAAATGTTTAGTACCCATATTTATAGTGAAGTTTAGGCGGTGAATTGGTGCTCAAGAAGTGTGCAAAAGCTCCTACTATTTACCAACATAAGACGACTCTTGATGTTTTGAAAAAGGGTACACTAGTACACTATCCCATATAGACGGTCAATTTGGTGAATTTCTATCAATCATTAATAATCAATAATTATATCATATCACTAATAAATAAAGCTGGTCTCGCAATCAGATCATGATACGACGACACTTGGCATTCTAGTTTTTCGCCAAGTGTCGCGCCATGTACGAGATAAATAGGTATTATTGTGACACATGTGATGTTAAGTAAGCGATTATTTTTTATAGATTTTTTAGGATTAAATTGTTACAAAGAGTTTTTATTATCGATAAAATTCTAATATTTCATATATACAAAATTAATCATAACTTTTAATAAATATCCTATAACTCAGTTCTATTTCCATCATCAAATTCGTTTTAAAAATTTCTTTAAAATAAGATCCATTTATAATATATTCAATCACAAACTTTTATACGTAGCTGGTCAAATGTCACCAACTATAATAATATCAGAGTTACTTCGTTAGTGCTATAGGGGTTACTTGGTCAGTGTTATAGTGGTTACTCAATCATGTTATACATAGGGGTTACTTAGTCAGCATTAGAGGAGGTTACTCAGTTAGTATTACAGGGTCGGGGTTCCTCGATCAATTTTATAGGGGTTACTTAGTCCAGCCAGATGGTATGGTTAGCCGCATACAAAATGCATTGTTATTTAATTTATTTAAAAAAAATATTAGAGAATCAGTAAATTAAGTTTTAATCAGTAAAAAAGATTTTGGTTTGATAAAAATACTTTCAGTGCAGTAAAAATAATTTAAGTTCAATTACAATAATTTTAAGTCCATTATAACATAGATATCTATTTACAAACAAAACTCTAAAAAGTACATTATTCTATAAATAAGCGGTATGATACGTATGTCTAAATATCTTGTATTATCAAAAGAGATTACATGATCGTATTATTGAACTTCAAGCCAAAAAGTTTATCCTTAAATTTTATCAACAATCAGGGCATCAACACAGATATCTACTTACAAACAAAACTACAAAAATTACACTATTATATGATATTGTAAGTCTAAATATCCTGCATTATCAAAAGAGATTATATGACCACATTTCACATTGAAGTAAAAAGTTTATCCTAAAATTTTATCATCAATCTGGGTATCGCCCGGGCACAAAACTAGTCACTAATAAACAAAAAGCCGGTCGCGCAGTCAGGTCACAAGACAATGACACTTGGCGATTCCAGACTTGGCGATTCCAGTTTTTCGCCAAGCGTCATGCCACGTAGGCGACAAATAGGTCTTATTGTGACACATACGATGCTAAGTAAAGGATAGATGATTTTTAAAGATAAAAATGTTGTATAGAGTTTTATTATCGATATACTTCTAATATTTTATTTATACAAAATTAATCCTAACTTTTAATAAATATCTTATAATTCGGTACTATTTCCATCATAAAATTCGTTTTAAAAAGTTCTTAGAAATAAGATTCATTTATAATATATTTAATTTATATACAAAAATAATAGAGAATTAGTGAAAATAAGTTTTAATCATGAAAAATAATTTTTGTTTTGGTAAAAATACTTTTGGTTCAGTAAAATTAATTTCAGTTCAATAAAATATATTTCAGTTAAGTATGTCTAAATATCCTGCATTATCAAAAGGGATTATATGATCGTATTGAACATTCAATCCAGAAAATTTTATCCTAAACTTTTATCAACCATTTAGGCATCGCCTGGGCATAAAACTAGTCACTAATAAATAAAATCGGTCTCGCAGCCAGGTCACGAGACAACGACACTTGGCATTCCAGTTTTTCGCCAAGTGTCGCACCACGTAGGAGATAATTAGGCATTATTGTGACATATATGATGCCAAGTAAGCGATTGTTAGATAGGTTTTTTAAGATAAAATTGTTGCACTGAGTTTTAATATCGATAAAATTCCAATATTTCATATATACAAAATTAATCATAACTTTTAATAAACATCTTATAACTCAATTCTATTTCCATCATCAAATTTGTTTTAAAAAGTTCTTTAAAATAAGATCCATTTATAATTATATTTAATCATAAAATTTTATACGGAGCTGACCAAACCGTGTCACCAGCTATTACAAGATCAAAGTTACTTCGTTAGTGCTATAGGGATTACTTGGTCAGTGTTATAGTAGTTACTCAATCAGGGTTAGTCATTGTTAGAGGTTACTCAATTATTATTATATGAGTTATTAAATCAGTTTTGTAGGGGTTACTTTGGTCGGCCAGATAGAGTGGTTAGCCGCATACAAAATGCATTTTTATTTAATTTATTTAAAAAAATATTAGAGAATTAGTAAAATAAGTTTTAATCAGTAAAAATAATTTTAGTTTGGTAAAAATACTTTCAGTTCTGTGAAATAATTTAAGTTCAATAAAAATAATTTCAAGTCAATAATAACATAGATATCTATTTACAAACAAAATTATACAATGTACACTCCATATGATATCGTATGTCTAAATATCCTACATTGTCAGAATGAATTATTTGACCGTATTTAAAATTCAAGTAAAAATGTTATACAAAATTTTATCAACCATCTGGGCATTGGCAAAAAACTAGTCACTAATAAATATAATCGGTCTCACAGCCAAGCCATGATACAACGACACTTGGCATTTCAGTTTTTTGCCAAGTGTCGCACCACGTAGGAGACAAATAGCTATTATTGTGACATATATGATGTTAAGTAAGCGAATATTAGATAGATTTTTTAAGATGAAATTGTTGTATAGAGTTTTATTATCGATAAAGTTCTAATATTTCATATATACAAAATTAATCATAATTTTATAAATATTCTATAACTTAATTCTATTTCCATCATCAAATTTATTTTAAAAAGTACTTTATAATAAGATCCATTCATAATAGTATATTTAATCACAATCCTTTATATGTAGCTAGCCAAACCGTGTCATGATAAGTGTCATTTATGACACATTTTAGAGTGATTTTCTCCCTTGGCTTTAGGTTTATTTTGGTCTATCTTGGTTAATTCTAGTCCTTTTAGTCTTGTTTTAGTTAATAAAGTCTTAGTTTATGTTTTTAGGTCTTAGTTTGCAATAACGTGCATTATGCTCGATTTCTTACTTAGTTTTACGTGTTTTCCTCTTTATTCTCTCACTTTTGCCTTTCTTTGATCCTTTGTCTAGTGCTTGAAGTGTCTAAGTGTGTCCATGGGAAAAGGAGAGGCCAAGATTCAAAGGATGAAGCTTTGAAGTGAAGAACAATGGAGAAGAAGAGGAGAAGCTAACAAGATTAAGTGGAGAGGGTACGCATGGTGAAGGAGAGGGCGTGCAACCACATCAATTAAAAGCAAGAAAGTTTCTGGAGATGGCACGGAGATGGCGCGACAGCTTCTGCCGTGGCACGACATGTCCCACCATGGCGCAACAACTTTTTCCGTAGCGCGGCATTGTTCACCGCGGGCGCGGTCGTGTCGTGTGCGGGCGCGTTCGTCTAGGTTTAGTTCGAGCTTTATTTCAGGTTTTCTTCCTTTTTCTTCTTGGACTATAAATAGACTTTGGTTTTCCCATTTTGGGGAGATCTTATTTTCCATACTTTCATCCCTAAAATTGAGATTAGGCATTTTCTCTCTCTAGATTAGGGTTAGATTAGGAGTAGTTTAGAGAGAGAAAGTAGTGTAGATTGTGATTTTCTCCATTGTAGCACTTGGATCTTCTTCAAGCAATGTTAATTCATGTTTTCCATTAGTAATCTCTTCTTCCCTATCTCTTTACTTTAGTTAACATATTGTCTTGTTGATTCATTACTTGCTTAATTGTTCTTGCTTGTTTGATTTTTATGTTCATCCTTGTTAATTGTGTTTTCTTACCTTGTTTAGTTTTCATGGCTTCCTTTACTTCTCTAGGTTAGGTTTTTAGCTAGGGGGAGGGGGTGAAGGGCATGAATTAACATTGATTGATGATGATTGACAGAATTCATGCTATGAATTGATGAATGAATGATTTTTGATGGTGTGAGATTATTAGTAGCACATTATTCAATTTTTCCCTAATTTAAATGCATTGGAGTGATTTGGATTAGGATAAGATCTCTTTTCTCAATTTATTTGAATGATTGCATGGAAATGAATTGTTTAAGTAAAGCTTCATGTTTGGTGCACTTTTAATCTCATGATTTAATTTGTGTCTAATTGGATGCGCGGAAGTGATCTTGATTAGGCCAAGACCTCATTCATTGAATGCTTGGATAATTGCATGGGAGTGAATTGTTTAGGTAGAATTTTGTATTCCATAGCATGTTCTTCATGATAATCATCATTGTCTATCTTTGTTAGTCGTGATTGACACCCCTGTACCCCTTAGCATTACTTCCTTTCGGTTTAATTCTCCATAATCTTTCTTTCATGGTTGTTTTTAGTGTTCTTAATCAAAGAAATATATATATATATATATTCTCCATTGACTCTTGCATTAGTGAATTTGGTGTTTAAACTCGTGTGCTTCCTTGTGGGTTTGACCCTTTACTTGCCACTAACTTGTTTAGTGTAAGTTTAGGTTTAAAAATTTCTAATTTGATTTAGGGTAGTGGACCAACGACCTACTTTTCCTTCATCATATCACCAACTATTACAAGAGTTACTTCACTAGTGCTATAGGGGTTATTTGATCAGTGTTATAGTGGTTACTTAATCATTGTTATAGATAGGGGTTACATAGTCAATTTTAGAGGTTACTTAGTTAGTATTATAGGGGTTACTCAGTCATTTTTATAGGAGTTACTTTGATGGTGTGGCTAGTCGCATACAAAATGCATTGTTAATTAATTGTACATTCAAATATTATTCATGTGTACGATGTGTAATCAAAGATAATAAATAAATAGTGCAAAAGGTAATAAAATGTTTCACCTATTGTGGAATGGAGGAATTTTGTGTTTTATTTAATAATATAAATTCATAAACATAAATTAAGTTTAGCAAATATGTAACAGAAAGAAAGTGTGGTAGACATATCTTTTTTGTACACCAAATATAAAATAATATACATTAGCATACATCGAACAATTTTTGGGTAACTTTTAGCTAGTTTATGGTAACTAAGCTTTTTTCAGATAACTTTAACCTAAAATGATAAAAGTATATAAATAATGTAATGATTAAGTTTTAACAGGGCAATATACTTTCTTTCACTCATTGATATTCAATATTTATTTATTTAAACAAGGTAATTATATTGAATTATTAATAAAGCATAGATTACTTTTATTCAAGTGGGGGTAACTTTCATTTATATTAGGGTAACTTTTAATCATTTAAGGACAATTTTACAACGGAAATATAATATATATTGTTACATTCGATTTTTGAAAAAGTTTGTGTTTTTTAATGCCCATGAGTAGAGGTAGCCCTCATGCGGGCTGAGTGTCATAGGTCAAAGTTTGTTGGGTTGTGGGTTGGGATAGCTAACACAGGACCGAACATGATTAAGGTAGGGTGGACTGGGTCAAAGAAACTAGACACGCTAGGGCTGGGTTCGTAGATTAGGTGGGTAGAGTTGGGTTCGTGGATTAGGTGGGTCGAACTAGTTCATGGATTTGGTGGGTCAGTGAGCTTAGTTAGGGTAGGTTAAGTGGGTTTATTGGGTTAGTGGTCGGGCTGGCAAGCATAGCAAGTCGAGTCTAGTTCGTGCTCGAGTCTGTTTGAGTCCGGGTTAGAAAACCCCAACCTTAACATGACCTATTTATCTTTTTCGGGTTAGAATGCCAAACCTTAACCTAATTTGTTCTGGTTTTGGTTAACTTGAATCTCACCTGATTTTTAACTATTGTTTTTATGTATTAATTTTTTTTCTCTTTTGAACATGGTATTTGCTCTATTGCAGATTTGAGGGAAGGATAAGTGCGACACTTTAAGTTCTCGGACATTGCAACTCTGACAACCATCATCAGTTACCAGCAGTTAAGTAGGCCGCCGTGAGGAGCGCCGATTAGTTTTGGGATGTTTTCTTTAAAAAAATTTGAAATCCCCTCACTGAGCTTCTACAAGGCCTTTACATGCCAGCGTCGTTGCACACCTTAAACACCCCCCCAACACCTTTGTTTCTTGGTAAGTGATGTCAATTGGATATTAGGGTTTCAAATCCTCTTCAATTTATTTCCCAAACCCTAACTTCAATAATAAGATTCTTAATTTAACTCTAGGAATTGTAGATTTACGTTGTATTTCTATACAAAAAGGAGTTAGTTCAATTAGAAAGGCAAGTGGTTTTTTTTTAAGCAATAATTCTCATGTAGTTATTGGTGAATATGTATGAATAATTTGACCGAACACACCTTTACATGTTAAGTAGTTGGTTTAACTAATATGTTAATTTAAATGACTAATTTATATGTCAGTTTAATAAATTTATATGCTTTGTTTAGTTCATGCTAGAAAATTTACTTTGAATTTAAGTTTAATTAATTATTTATAGCTTACCTTAGTTTATATGTTAGTTTAGCTTCAAGGACGGATCTAGAAATATTTTATCGACTGGACCAATATTAATTAAATACGAAAATCAACCCACACAAATCAACCAATAGGATTTCTTGGACCATTAGGGTGTGTGTTCAGAAGTAGATTTTGCTTTTGTAAAATATGAGTCAATTGTTTTCCTCTTGTATCCAGAAATATTGCTTTTGTAAAAATACACACACACACACACACACACACACACACATATATATACATATACACATACATATACGCATATACATACATACATACATACATACATAAATATATATATATATATATATATATATATATATATATATATATATATATATATATATATATATATATATATATATAATTTCACTAATTCAATGCTAACAATTGATTTATCATACAATTTAACACATGGAAATTAAAGATATCAAGGTAATTTGTATTGGGTTAGTAATAATTTAGTAAAAGTCTACAAGAACATAACAAATTGACAACATATGAAATATAATTATACAAAATTAAATTATACTTCGTATTATGCAATCTAGATGACTTAAGCCTTTAGATAACATACCTTATAAAATAAATTAATGAAGGATGATGAATTGAGCTTTTTCACAATGGAAGTATGGAATATCACGTCTAGGAGCACAAATTTTTCAATTAATTTTTTTTTTAATTTTGCTTGATTGGGAAATGTGATAATAGTCTGATAAAAGTTGTAGTTGTAGGTATTAGGCTTTTAGCCTTTTAGGAATTGGGAATAAAATAGTGGAAGGCGACAACAGGCCACACGGATATTAGAATAGCCCAATTAAATTTATGCATATTTGCTATTTGGGCCTAACTTTTAAACAAAAAAAAAAAAAAAAATTAGCATAGGGAGGGCCACGGCCCAGGCAGGCCCCCCTAGTGCGTCTTTGTTTAGCTTATATGTTAGTTTAGCTTAGTTTATATGTTAATTTAATGTGGTGAATACTTTGGAAATTCAACAACCTTCTCAATAACACCACTAACACTCTAATTAACTTTAATAAAACAATCCCACACACAAATTGTTAGTAAACCAAAAACAACATTAGCCATTTTGAAAATTCTTAGGGTTTCAAAGTATTTTACCTAAATTGAACAAGATGAACTCACAATGCCACAAAGAACAAGAACTTAAAACATAAGTTTCCGGTTCACTTGCACTGCCTTACTACGGTGGAGAACTTAAAAACAGAAATTCGTCCTCTTTGCCTTCACTAAGTATGATGATGGAGGGAATGGAGAGAAGCGGGAATATGAGTGAAAGTTCGGTTTGCGGTGTGGTTTATAGCCCAAACTGAAACCAAACCACATTAATTCGGTTTTGAGATTTTTCAAACCACACTGCACCAAATTACTATTGAAACCAAAGCAAACCACACCGTTTTAAATTCAATTTTTCAAAAGAAAACCGAACCACACCGAAATTTTTCGTCCTCTTCCTTTTTGCTCCGTCTAACCGGTCATTTACTCTAACATCGCCCACATTAGTTGACATTCTAGGACGTAGAAAAAACACAAATTTTATTATTTTTTGGCTTTATATATGTAGGGTAGTAATTAGTATTGGGCTAAGCTATAATTTGGATATGAGCCATAATTCGGTTTGGTATTTGGTTTTTCAAATCTTAAAGCCGAAACCAAACCATATTAGTTCGGTTTTGGGATTCCTCAAACCACACCCAACCATATTAGAAAAAAAAACCGCACCACATTTCTAATTCGGTTTGGTTCGATTTTAAACCGCATTAGTTTCACCCCTAAGCGGGAACACGGAGAAAAAAATAAGAAGAATGAAAATGAAAACTATGAAAAAATAAACAGAATCACATGCTTTCAAGGAATAAACTTCTCAAGAAAGCCAAATGACACAATTTGCATTCTTAAGTCAACAAACTATACTTCTGTTAGAGTATGTGGCCTTCGATTGCTAGATCCTAAGATATTTGACAGACTCTAGTCGTATCACCTTATCAAAAGAATTACCTAAGTCCTCTAACTAAAGCAGATAGGGAAGTAAGGTCGAATCCACAGGGAAACAAAGTCTTTCTATTCCTAAATGATTAATATAATCTAAACTATCAAGTAACCAAGTAATTTTTTTATGAGAATTAAACTAAGGGAAAATAAATAACTAATGCAAATAAAACTAAGGAGAAATCAATAAATCAAAGCCTGGGGTATAGGTTCACCAATAAATAATATTCCATGGTAATTCATAACAATCATCAATGCATCAATTAATCAGATCATAAAGGGGTTTTGCTACGTATTACAATAACAGAATTGATCTACCGGTATTAAATTGCATCTCTCGAATCTTGACTTAACCATTTATAAATTAACCTGCCTATTGAAACTAAACATCAATTCTCATCTCTCGAATCTCGAATCAATATTTCATAACTCATACAATTAAACCTGGTCAAATCTAATTGCATAGCATTAAATCAATCAATAGGAACTCAATCAAGCATTGACAATCAACAATAATAAATTACCCCTTCATATTATTTATGGATCCCCAAAAACCCTATAAATAAAACTACTCACACATCTTAAAATCTAAACTAAGCAAAGCAATAAAACAAGACATGATTAATCAAAGCAATTAAATTACTGAAAATAAAAGGGAAATAAATCGTTACCAAAATATACGAAAATAATATATTGCATAAACCAAAAGAGTTGAGAGAACAAGAGTATTAATCAAAAGCTGAAAACTAAAATCTGGAAATTAACTAATGAATGACGTAAATATCTCGCTTAACAAAAGCGTATTTATACTTAAGCTAGAAATCCTAAACTAAAACAAAGATTAAAGTGGCAAAACATCACTCAGAAATTGGCGCTCGATCGGGTGCCATCTTGCTCGTCCACCCTCCTTCGGCTGGTGGCTCACTCTTCCCACGTCCGGTAGGGCGCGCATCCGGGCGGAGGGCTGCATCTTCCTTTCTGCCTCACCCGGCCGGGCGCGTGTCAGGGTGAGGGCTTCCCCCGGTTGGGAAAGCTTCTGGGCATATGTGGACTTCTTCGATTGGGCTCTTAATTGGCCCAATCCGGATTTCCTCTTTGGGTCTTAACACTTGGTCCAAATGCCTCGGTCTCTTCTTCTTCGCCGAGCCCTTAATCACCGGTTTGATTGCTCCAACGCGGTCTTAGGCTACAGACCGTGGTCATATAAATGCGATCCTACTCCAATGCTCGTAGTGGCTCAAATAAGTCCGGAAAAATGCTCCAAATCTGCAATTTCCTATAAAACAATACCAAAGCTACGAAAATACTAGAAAACACATATTAGTAATAAAAGTAGCTCTGTAGAGCCAAAAATACTCCTAAATATGACCAAGGGACTCCTAAATATTAAATAGACATATCAATATTCCCAAAAATCAGAGGAAAGAGAAATTCAAGGAAGATGAAGAATTAAAAAAAGAAAATTAATGAAGAGAGAGAATTGCAGAGAGAAGTAGTGAGAAGAAAGTTGAAAAATGAACAATGAAATGATATTTAACAAATTAAGTACTCTAATTATAAGGAGCCTATTAAAAAACCCAAAATAATACGAAGCATGATAACGGGTTCCATTATAACGGACATAAGAAACGCACAATTAGATGTTGTAACTTGGTCTTGTATGATGGTCGACCATATGTTTTGTCCAGCCACATAATATTTTGTGAAATATTACATAGGCGTATAAATATAAATTATTTTCTCATTTTTTTCCTTGAACATACAATTCTATTTTACTCGTTGTCTGACTTACATTCCGCTACCATCTAGACAGTAATAGCAAAATCTCTTTGCTTTTATAAAACGTATACCGACCTCTCTAGTAAAGCAATCTATAGGGTTTTGTTTTGCACAACCCACTTCTCTAGAATAAGGGAGTTAGACTTTAAATTAATTCATAATCCCTTATTCGCTAGGTTCTCTTGAAGCTTGCTTTGAAGAGAGACACGAGGATTTGATCATAGTGTTTGATTTTCCTGACTGCTATGCACAAATTCATGTAGGGGAACTATCGATTAATTGGAAAGGTGATACTCTTCTCTATAAAGAAGTATATTGTAATCCTCACAATCAAATAAAGAACCTTCATCAAAGTATAAGAAACGTGATGAACCACCACATGATTCCTAATTGTCTTCCCTTTTCACCATTGAGGATTGTGATTATCTGATTTTAATGGCCAAATGTTTAAATACCGATCTTTTTTAACATGATATATCCAAGAAAATATTTGTTTCATAATCTATTTATATGAGTATAGAGCTTAAGAAATTTGTATTCAGCGTTGTTAGTAGAGTTGTTGTATTTTTTGCCTTGCCGTTTCGGCCTATTATGGTTGTTAGATTCATGTATGCAGGTGAATACAACAATGTTGTATTTACCCATTATAAATCAAGATTTAATTATTCATTTTCTTTACCTTATATACGTAATTATTAAAACTATATATTTTTTTTCATGGTTTTATTTAATATTGTAGATTAAATTTATAACCGAGCAAATGGGGCAAAACAACTATTTAAATTATTTAACTTTTTGAAAAAAAAATCCATATATTTAACTACCATAAGTGAAAAGATAAAATCATTTGGTAAATGGTTGACAAAATTTACACATCAACAACTTCAAGGTTGAGTAAGGCCGGTTAGTTAATTAACTGTGTATTATTATCATTGTTTATGTTATTTGTATTTTTCGTGTATATTTAATTTTACACAATTTTTTAATTTATAAATTTTTTTTTTTTATAATTTGTTTCATGTGATTTGATCCACTTTTAAAAAATATTAGATTCATCTCTGTTTGGAATTTAGAATAATTATGAAGATATTTTATTTTTAAATTCTATTTGATTGGGACAATAACTAATTTTAATTTTTAATATAATATTAAATTATTTTTAAATATAATAAATATCAAATTTACATAATTAAGATACAAAATATAAACGTTGCACAATTAAAAAAAATGTCAAGAAGTGATATATATGATTCTTAGGAACAAAAAACTCAAAGAAATGACATAATGAAAAAATAATGACAGTAATATAACAAGTTGACCAACATTTCTTATCTTAAAAAGTTTAGAGGTAATTTACTCAAAATATAAATGGGATAAATTGTTTTTAAGTGGTTGAGTTTTATGACGGGTTTGTCAGTGTTTTTGGTGTTTAGGACATTATTCTTCAATCTGCTAATAGATCATAGTAGGCAATGAAAAAATATAAAATTAATTTGTTTATAAATGTTTAAAGGATCCTATTTGACTTTTTCTTGAATAAAGAAATCCAAAAGTGGTTTTTCAAACTTTGTGTTCTGGAGTGTTGAAATGCGGATTATATATGTAATTGAGCTATATAATCTTTTGCAACATAATATCATCCGTGTCTATCCAATTTGTGCAAATGCTTTTGTTCATCTTATTGAAAATATTTCTATTGATTTTCGTGAAATGATAAGGAGGTCAAATAATTCCGTTCTAAAAAAATTGCTAATAAAGGGATAAAGAATATATTTTTATATTATCAGTTTGGAAAAACAACATGCGAAATGCCGTCCATTTTACATTCAAACATATTAAGGATTAATATGAATGATATATTAAAACAAGGTTTGACACGTATTTGAGACATATATCAACATGCTTTAAGAAATACGATGATGAGTAAACCTATTAATTTCTTATATATAATTTTGATTATTATTCTTTTATAAATTGCTTGAAATTATGCATGCTTTTTATTATTTATGTACCAAAGAGATATCTAAATTTTGGCTTAGATGTTCGGCGTGTGAATGAAAGGCAAGTTTAAATAACTACAACCAAAGGAATTTTTGTTTGCCGCCAAATATCTATTATGTTAGAGTTATTGTAAAAATAAGTTATGTGGATTGACTTCAAATCTATTTTAAGAACCTTAATTCTTAAGGAGTGTAGAGAGAAATTGTAGTTGGTGGCCTTAGTGCATATAGTTTACTTTGTTGTCTCAAAAGTTGTTCCCACATTCACTTTATCGGGGTAATTTAAAATATTTATCTACCTCTTACACAAAAAAAAAAAAAAAATTATCTATCAAACGCTTACCCAATGTAGTATGGGTTAAGTAATACTTCCTCCTTTCTAGTAATATTGCAACAACTGGACTTTTGAATATTCAAGCATGCTCGGGCAAAGAACTGGCTAAATATAATGTTAAATTAGTGACAGATAATGAAAATTACCATGTATGGCACGGGACCTAACCTAGTTGGTCGAAAAAATAGTCCCACCTTGACCCACCTCAAAAATTCTGAAAATTTCGCTTTCAAATGTTCTGGAATTAAAATTTAAATTTCAAATTTGAATATGAATGTCAATGTATATATGGCGATGAATTTGAGTGGGAGTAATGTGTCATTTAAGGAGAGCGAGGTGGACTAAGAAGGGTAAGCGATGACGATTGGCGAAATCAGGGAGAGTGAGGTGGTTCAGAGAAGGGTAGGTAACGACAATGGGCGGAGTAAGAGCCAAGCTATGGTGGGGTTGAGCGGAAGAGAAGACGGAGTTCAGGTGGTTTAAGTGGGTTAAGCGATTATTTTAGCAGAAGAAACCTGGATTTCATTTGTATTGTTTTAGTATGGAAAATGGAGTTGAATATTTTTAGTAATTGAAAGTGTCATCAAGTGTGTTTAATGATTTATTCATTCCGTCTTATGATTTATTTATTATGTTTTATGTTGTAGTTTTTATTACTTCGTAATAAATCACTTAATTCAATGATTCATTCAATTACAACGCTGCATGTAGAAATTACTAAACACATTTTTAATACTCTCCCTCCGTTTCATAATATTAGTCTCATATACTATTTTAGGTGTTTCAAAAAGATCTACCCATATTGAATATGTTCCATTTTTAACTTAATGTTTTTGGAATTAATTGGTTGTGGATTGATGACATAGCTTTAAGTAAGGAAATCTCTACCTTGAATTATGCATTATGACTTAAGCTTCCAAAAAAAAAAAATATATATCAAAAAACTTAAATAAGGTAAACTAATTATGAATTATTTTGTACTTTAATATTAGATCCCAGATATTCTTCTTTTCTTATTTTATGTGATTGATTCCAAATGGGACTAACATAATGAAACAGAGGGAGTATATTTTTATGTAAAATGTTATATATAACCCTAAGAGCTACGTATAAGAAGCTAAAAGAGGAGAGTATTATAAAATATATATTCATAAATTACACTAATTTGCGTGTGATTTTGTCATGCATTCCTAAACTAATAATAAAGAAAGGTATTTAATGCTTATTTGTAGCAATAAAAGCTACATATAGCATTACCCTCAATCTTATTATTCACGTCATTTGCTTTATCTCTCCAAAAACATTCAGTAACCCTTCATATACCCATCTCTCTCTCTCTCCTCCATTGAAGCAGATTCTTAAGACTTGTTTCCTCCATTGAAGCGACATCTGAGCTTTCTCTCTCCCATTGAATCGACCTCTAAGCTTATTCTCCTCCATTAAAGTGATTTTAAGGTAATCATCACATATTACGAAAAAAAAATCCAATTGAAAATGTCAAGATTAATTGAAATTCATAAATTATAACTTACTGGATTGTCGATTAGGAAGTTAATATTGTTGATTCCGTTTGTTATTTGTGCTGTTTAGGGGTGTTCAAAAAAACCCGACCCGATTGTCCCGTCCCGATTTCCCGACGACCCGCAAAAAATCCGACGGGAAATTTTCAAAACTTTCTGTTTTTTTCGGGTCGGGTACCCGTCCCGGTAAAATAGCACTTTCGTGGGCCGGGACATGGGACAAGCTTAGCTAATTTCGGGTACCCGGATACCCGCTAAAAAAAAAATTGAAATGAAACTATCCGGATTTATGGCCCAGCCCACTTAGACAATTAGATCTAGGATACCAAACTTTCAATAACTCCCAAAAAAACAAAAAAATGCTCAGACATTCTGTCTTCTTTTCTCACTCTTGCGCCTCATCTCCACATCTCATCTCATCCATCGGAAATAAGATTAGGGTTATTTAGCGATTCTTGCGGGTATCAACTATCAAATTATCAAGCAAGAAAAGATAGAAATGGAATTTGTTGAGAATTAGATCGAAAAATTCAGAGTATCTGAGATTAATTGGAGGTTTCTTATCTTTGTTAGAGGGTTTTATTTGGGAGATATCAGATCCGAATTTTGGGAGGATTGATAATTTTACTATTGATAGAAGCAGTGTAGGAAGTGGCAAGATGGACAGAGTCGAGGCGGCTGGATTTAGTTTTGCAGTTTCTCTATTTGTTACGGAAGCTCTAGTACTCTGGTAGTATGTTCTTTTCGTTCAATTGCTAATAAAAGTAGATGATTTGTTTAGATTTATAGGTAATAAATATACAAAAGTTAGTGTTTTCAATTCATTTTACTACCTCCGCTTTTAGTTATCTGCAACGATGGGACATAAAGTAGAGAGGAAAAATGTCCCATCGTTGCAGATAACTAAAAGCGGAGGTAGTATTAGTTCTTCCACGTGTTAATTTAGATGTTGGTAGTGGAATTTGGCTACTTAATCTAATTTAACTAAGCTAGTTTTTATTTCCTATTACTTTTTGCTCTGTTAATTAGTTATATTATGAAAAAAAATTACAGTGCGCAGTTTTTTAAAAAAACAACAGGTTTATTATTGTATATACAACAGATTTTCTGTAAAAAAAAAAATACAGCAGGTTTTAAATACAAACTTATTTAAAAAAAATAAATAAATAAAATTTGGGACGGGACACGGGCCGACTTATCAACTACCCGAAGATCTGGGTACCCGGATTTTCGGGTACCCGGATATGAACGCCCCTAGTGCTGTTTACTATCATCCATTTGTTTTCTTTAGATTTCAAGATATTTTTCTTTCATTTTCATCTTTTGTAAAAAAAAATAAGAGTTAATTTGATGAACTATAGACAAATTTGAAAAATTGTAGATGGATTTTGAAGTAATTTGCAAGTATTTTGGGATAATTTGATAATAATTTTTTAAAAATTTAATCAGTTTTTAATTTTTTTAATGCTTCCAATGTTTCTGAGTGATTTTGCCAATGATGAACTACTAAGGTGTTGATTTGGTGATTAGGACAATATAATTTTACTTGAAATGTATTATGAAGTATTATCTATATTGAACTAGTATTCAAGTCTGTAAGATGCATGAGTATTAATTTGCTAGTATTCAAGTCTGCAAACCATGAGTATTTAATTTGCTAGTATTGAACTAGTAGGTTAGGCAATTATTATGATGTTCTTAGGATTTGCATAGAACGGTATTAGTATTAGTTTTTATGATGTTCTCAATGGAACAAATATGTTTGTGTTAATCTTGTTCTTATAACCTTTGGTATGTTAATGTAATGGTAAATATTTTCTAAAATTTGACCTTTCTTCATTGATATTTACAAAAAATTATAGGTTATAGAATTGCAAAATAATTCATAAATGAGCAAAATATTTAATGCTCATTTGTCAAATGAGTAGATATTTCTTGCTCATTTTGTAAGAAATTAATATTTAGTCTTTATTAATTTGTCAAATGAGCAATTAATTTTTTACTCATTTGTCAAATGAGAAATTAATTTTTTGCTCATTTGTTAAATGAGAAATTATTTTTTGCTCATTTGTCAAATGAGCAAAAAATTCAATGCTCCTTTGTCAAATGAACAAACTATTTAATGCTTATTTATCAAATGAGCAAATGATTCTTGCTCATTTTGTCAAAAAATAATCCTTATTTGTGAGTATGTTTAAATGTTTTGAATACATTAGCTTACTAGCTCAAGGGTGGAGCATTGTGTAAATATACAAAAGATGTGAGTTTAAATCCCACGTAGGTTTATTTATATAATGTGGAGACACAAGTTTGTATGAAAGTTTAATTGTAACAAAGTTTATATAGTTATAAATCATTTCAAACCATTTTTATGCTCATATAATTTAGTACGAATTTGATTTTTTTTTAATTAATTTTGTTTATAAAAATAACCTATGTAGGAATTGAACCTACATCCCCTATGCATTTGCATAGTGCTCTACCAATTGAGCTAATATGTTTTATCATATGTTTTAAATCATTTTTTATGTTATAAGTTTTTAATCAGCTCATTTGATAAATGAGCAAAGATTTGTTTGCTAGTCTAATAAATGATCAAAGAATTATGTGCTCATTTGATAAATAAGCAAAGAATTGTTTGCTCATTTTGTATATGGACAATGAATTTTTTCTCATTTGACAAAATGAACAAAAAATTGTTGTTCATTTATCAAATGAGGAAAGAATTATTTGCTCGTTTGATAAATGAACAAAGAATTGTTTGCTCGTTTGATAAATGAAAAAAGAATCGTTTGCTTGTTTGATAAATGAACAAAGAATTGTTTGCTCATTTTGACAAAATGAACAAAGAATTGTTTCTCATTTGATAAATGAAAAAAGAATTGTTTGCTTATTTGATAAATGAGAAAAAAATTGCTTGGCTCATTTGATATATGACCTAGGAATTGGTTCTTGAAGAGCTTACACCTGAAAGCTACACTCAATTAGCATGTAAATTACAAAACTACAGCTAATTATTAAGGAAAACCTTAATGTACACCTGAAAATGGAATATACCCTAGCAAGAAATTACACATTTTCCATTGTAATTATTCTTTGCTCATTTGGAAAAATGAGCAAAGAACAATTTGCTCATTTGACAAAATGAGCAAAGAATAATTTGCTTATTTGAAAAATGAGCAAAGAATAATTTGCTCGTTTGAAAAATGATCAAATCATTGCTTGTTGATTTGACAAAATAAGCAAGAATTATCTGTTTATTTGACAAAATGAGCAAAGAATAATTTGATCATTTGAAAAAATGAGCAAAAAATAGTTTGCTCATTTGAAAAATGAGCAAATAATTGCTTGCTCATTTGACAAATGAGCAAGATTTACTTGCTCATTCGACAAAATGAGTAAAGAATAATTTGCTCATTTGAAAAATGAGCAAATAATTACTTGCTCATTTGACAAATGAGCAAATAATTACTTGCTCATTTGACAAATGAGCAAGTTTATTTACTCAATTAACAGATAAACGAATAAAAATTTGGTAATCTGATAAATTATCATTAAATAAGCAAATAAGACCAAAACATCCTATTATTAATGATACTATAATATGAAAGACTTACATTATTCTTTATGACTAAATTTTACTCCATGTGCATGAAACGTCTAATGGTATAACCTCTAAAAAGTAAATTTTTATAGCCATCAGTCCATCACTGACTCGTTGTACTAAGTCACATTATCAATACAGTTTACATGAATTAATAAACAATTTCAGATATAAAAACTACTTGACACTTAATTAAAGTAGAATCACATAGATTTTTGCTAATCAGGATCAAGTTTTAGTTGACCAAACGTCACCAAGTTCCAAGCCCTTTACAAAAATCATCATATTTTCATCTTAACCTCTATTGCTTCAAGCCAGAAGGATCAAACATACTCCAGCAAGCACATGCAATCAGAATCCCTTAATAATCATCACATCATAAACAAGCCAAATTAGACAAATATTATGCATCATCTCTTATAAGAAAATCTTGTAATACTTGAGGGCTAAATAATAAGACAAATATTATGCACCAATTTATTCCTTGTTTTTGCTTATTTGTACAGATGTCCAAAAATTAGTTTGATCAATTGACCAAAGCTCTTATCTTACACCACAACTCCACCCTCACCTTATCCAATCACACGCGCAACTCCACTAAAGCTCTTATCTTACACCACAACTCCACCCTCACCTTGCCCAATCACATGCACAATAACAACAATAACACCACAGCAGGCCACACATCCTAATATCTGCGCCACCAACCATGCCCTGCTACAAGCAATTTTGCAGCCATCGTTCCTTGCCAACACTAAGCTGCTGCTACAGTCCTCACAGCCACACCACACATTGCAGCACACCAACAACACCTTGTAACAAATTACCACCAATCACAATACCATAATAGCAACCCAAACCACCTAATTTCCTCAATTCAACCCTTCAAACAACATGAATCAGCCACCTCCATCTTACACGAACCAACAACAATAGCACATGTTCCATTTCTACAAAAATAAAAAATTAAACAAAATTAAAAATTTTAAACCGTAAAGAAATTGCTACTTACCGATTCGATGGAAAACTTGTAATGGAGATCTATCCGTGCATTGTAAATCGATTGATTGGTCCACTAAAAAATTAAACGAAAATTAACCAAAAAAAAGGCGAAAAATTTGAAAATATATAATCAAAATTCGTAAATAAAAACTTACTTCCTTCTTTCATATGTAAGAACAGAATATGTCGGTTCTTGGTTCGAATTTGTAATTAAAACCATTTTCTGATTCACGAAGTAGCATAAACTAGAGTTTTTTGTTCTTCAATTAGAAGAGTGAAAATCGAACAAAGCAATCCAAAAACTAAACAAATCTTGAAAAGGATAATGATAATCACCAGATTGAAGTGCGAATTTGATGAAATTCAAGTAGAAATTAAAAAACATGTAAAGAGTGGATCGAATTTAGAGAGAGAGATAAAGATGACTATTTTAGAGAGAGAAAAAAACCAATGAAAGAGAAAGAAGAGAAGGGGGTATATCAGCAAGCAAATTACAAATTTTCCATTATTGTAGCATGTTTTGGGCGGTTCGATTGAATCTAACCAACGGCTAAGATGTATTCTCATATAAGTGAAGGTTCTCACATAAAGAGTGGTTCTCACCGGATCCTGACCCTATATATATAGAGATCATATGAGACCACCTCCTTATGTGAGAACCCTTTTTTATGTGAGGACTCATTATAGCCGTTGGATCAATTACATCCAACGGTCACAATATAACCCGGTAAAATCACAAGTTCTTCAATCTTCATCAATTCTTCGTCAATGTGAGTTTATTGTTTACACATTTGCTGTTTTCCAATTAATTTTAGGTTTCATTGTTTATTTTCGTTTGATTTTCATTTAATTTGTTCTGATTTTAGCTCATTAATTTTAACATGCAATCTGTCGATTATGTTTTAGCTCATTAATTTTAACATGCAATGTGTTGATTTTAGTTTTATTTTTGTTTTTTTAGTAATTATCAAGTTATTTTTAGTTTTATTTTGCTTGAATTTAGGTTTTAACAAGTGTTCTTGCTTTGGTTGTGTAC
The DNA here is from genome assembly GCA_034703905.1 of Chenopodium berlandieri. Classification (NCBI taxonomy): domain Eukaryota; kingdom Viridiplantae; phylum Streptophyta; class Magnoliopsida; order Caryophyllales; family Amaranthaceae; genus Chenopodium; species Chenopodium berlandieri. The sequence continues at coordinate 23,662,008 of CM068281.1, forward strand.
TTGCGAAATTATGTTGAGGTTTTGTTGCGATTATGTTATTTATTTTTTTTGCTTTTTGTTTAATTGGTTCTGATTTTAGCTCATTAATTTTAGGTTACTTTGTGTCGATTATGTTTTTGTTTGTTTTTTTTTTTGTTATTTTGAGTAATTATCAAGTTATTTTTAGTTTTATTTTGCCTGAATTTAGGTTTTTACAAGTGTTCTTGCTTTGGTTGTGTATTTGCGAAATTATGTTGTGGTTTTGTTGCAATTTTTGCTCGATTTAGTTGTGAATATGTTGCGTTTTTGTTGCTATTTGATTATGTTGTGGTTCTTTGTAATACATTGTTTCAGCAGCTTGAGTGCTCGACCTAAATGTCATCTTCTTGGTTAGTTAGAACTATGAATTGTGTGTTTGAGTCACTAGTCAGCAGTCTTATGCTAGTAACCTGTTCTCACATAGCTCGAGCTTCTTTGTAAACTACAGCAGTTCAATAGAGTAATTTAATGGATTTGGAATATGTATTATTCTTGAAATTGTGTTGATTATGTGAATCCTTGGTGCTTCTTCATCTAGCCTTGCAATTGCCATGTTCATAGTGTAATAAGACATTATCTGAAAATAATACTAATGCAACATAAATCTGATTAGCTTTAAACACCTCAGATGGGAAAACCTCCTCATTAACATGTGTAGGTGTTTGTGTTTTTCCATAAGCGTAGGTGGCTTTGTAGGATTATGCTGATGGACATGTTACCTGAAGCAACATTGTAGATTAAGTTAATGTTATACTTGGCTTTTGTTTTGCTTGCGTGCAGACCAAATAAGTTATGTGGGCTGTGAATTGAACCTTCTGATATTTTATATGGACTATTTAATCTTGTTAGTTTTTTTTTTGTTGGTAGGACACTATTTTCTCGCATTTAGGATTCTTTGCTTCTTGTTAGAAATTTGGTGAACCCCCCTTCCCCCTCTTTATATCTCTTAAAAATTTGCTTCTTAATTTGATTTATCCTTTATTTTAGTTATCTTACATTTTTATTCAGGTTTTTTGTAACAGTGCTATGGATTCTTCAGTTGCTACTGATCATAACAATGCTAAAGATTATACGGATGTACAATTGGAAAGGAAAATGTACGTGTTTTCTTATTTCCTCATTTTATGTTTTCTTATTAAATGCTTGTCGATTTAATGAATTATTACATAAATGTTTGCTCATTTGATAAATGAGCAATCAACTATTTGCTCATTTGGTAAATGAGCAAAAAAATGATTGCTTATTTGACAAATGAGCAAACTAATGTTTGCTGATTTCACAAATGAGCAACTAACTATTTGCTAATTGACAAATGAGCATCTATGTTTTTGCTCATTTTTATAAAATTAGCAACTAATTATTTACTTTTTTTTTATTGTTTTGTATGAGCAGGAACTTTATCGAAAAGGAGGTTGCTGCCGATGTTGGTTCATTAGGTGCTGCTGTTGATGTTGGTTCAGCAGGGCCTACTACTGATGTTGGTTCAACAGGGCCTGCTGCTGATGTTGGTTCAGCAGGGCCTGCTATTGATGTTGGTTAATCGGAGGCTGTAGTGGTAGAAGAGAAGCTCAGTGAAAAGAAGCAGAAGAGAATCAAATTAGTTGCTACTAAGGGTAAAGGGAAAAAGGTTGAAAAAGGATTGAAAGAAAAACAAAAGATTAAGTTGGAGGAGACGAAATCCAGCAACGAAGGGGAAGATTTGAAGTCTCATGTTTATGGGACATTACATAGTCGGATGTCCCCTTCATCGATTGTTCAAGTTATTGAAAATTGTTCAGAAAATCAGTTGAAAGCTATTAGAGCAATAGGATTCGGGTCTATGGAGTTCTTTAAGGTGACCCAACAGCCTTTGCAGTTTGGTTTATGGCTGGTTCATCACTTTGATGCTAATACATGCTGTTTAAACATTATTCTGAACCTTTTTTGTATTAATGAAGAGCATGTGCATCAAGTACTTAGGCTGCCAATGGGTGGCATAGAAATTGTCAAAAATAATTTTTCCAGAGATAAGAGAGTTATTTAACAATGGAAGAAGCAATTCAAAAGCAATTCACTCTCTGTCAAAATAGGGGAGTTGAAAGAGTTTCTAAAAGAGCATAACTCAGCTGGTCCTATGTTCAAAAGGAACTTTGTAGTGCTATGCGTGTCTACATTGATGGATGGTAAACTTCTTATTTTTATTTTGCTTATTTTTAGTTATAGTAAGCACTTAGCAGTTATGTCCTATATATAACAATTATATTTCCTAAGTTGTTGGTCAAATATGTATAGAATTAGTTACTGCAACAACAAGAATCAATTAATTCCAACAACAATAAACTAATCCAATCTAGAGTCAACATCATGGTTTTAAATTTTATAGAAGTTTGCTCATTTTCAATTTTGTTTCTTATTTCTATTATATTTTGTTCATTTAAATTTCCTTTTGCTCATTTTTCTTTTGTTTTGCTCATTTTTTTGTCAGGGAAACAAAATTTGAATATCAATTATGATATTCTCACATTTTTTTCCCATATTAATAAAATCAAGGACTTCAATTGGTGCAAGTATATCCTTGATTCACTTGTGAAGGCCAAGCTTCTCTGGGAAGAACGTCCAACTCGTTCTTTTCCTGGGTCTTTACCGCTTCTTATGGTATTACTATAATTTTATTTTTTTTAATGTAGTATTTCTTACTTATTTATTGATTTTTAATTTACTAATTATTTTTTCTTACTTGTTTGTAGTTATTGTATGTATTAATTGTTATTTGTTTAATTTTAATATACTAATTTTTTCTATCTTACTTGTTTGTAGCTTTTATATGTTGATCAGTTTGTCATTGAGGAAGTTAGAGCCAAACGAGAAACTCCAGTTCTCAAAGGTTGGACAACCAATATGTTGTCTAGTCGTGAGAAATTGGAAATTTTTAAGGGGAGGCTTGGACTTGTTGATAAAAATCAGAAGCTTGTTGGTCCTTCTGGCAGCAAACAACCAAAAATGGTATTTCACTTGTAACCAATACTTAGCTTTTCTATGTCTTTGGTATTGCTTGTAGAATTGAATTGGAACAAATCTTGCCTTTAGGAAAATGATGCAATGTGGTGCTCTTTATAGCACATTAATGGACCTCCTAAATCAGCAAAAAAAAAAAAAAAATTTGATCATTTGTCAAATGAGCAATTATTTTTTGCTCATTTGTCAAATGAGAAATTATTTTTTGCTCATTTGATACTGTGTGTGATTTGGCTGAATTTTACTATGTGTGATTTGGATGAATTTTGTGTTTTTCTTCTTAACTTGTTCGACAACCTTTCAGTTTCTTAGTATTAAATAGTTGGTAGACTTGATACTCTTCTTGAATTATTTTTTGCTCATTTGTCAAATAAAGTTCAATTTACTCAATTTTATATGACTTTGCTTATTTCATATCCACTTTGCTTATTTGTCAAATGAGCAAATAATTAGGATATTTGCTTTCAACTTGTTCTAACTTTCTTTTTTTATTTTTTGTTTTCTTTTTTTCTTCACTACACGAAACCAGCAAATTGGCAACGGTTCATACCCCCCCTAAGGCAACGGTTTTGAACCGTTGAGTATTTGAGGGTTGCCAAATACTAAATAAATTGGCAACGGTTCAAAACCGTTGCCAACTCAAGCAATTGGCAACGGTTAACCGTTGCCATTGACCATGGCGCCTTTTTTTTTTTAAAAGTAATTGGCAACGATTAACCGTTGCCAACTGCTTGAGTTGGCAACGGTTAACCGTTGCCAAAGCCAATGGCGCGCCTTTTTTTATTTTTTTTTATTTTAAACATTGGCAACGGTTAACCGTTGCCAATGACCTGTATTGTTTTTTTTTTTTTTTGGCTGCACTAATATTCACCTGGTTTTTTTTTTTTTTTTTTTTTTTGGCTGCAATATTATTATTATTATTATATTAATAATAATAATAATTATTAATATTATAATAGTAATAATAATAATAATAATAATAATTATTATTATTATTATATATGATAATAGTAACAATAATTAGTAACATTAATAACAAAACATAAATAATTAATAATAACAATCGCAAGAGATGATATAAATTAGAAAAATGTTTCATGTATACTACATAATTAATAAGCTAAGCCTTGGATTGATGAAGAGATGATATAGTACAAAAATGTATGACGGTATTTACAAATTAAATGTGATGTAGGTCGCCAATATCTCCCGAATTACATGGAGTTCCTCGCTCGTGTATGGAAGTCCCGTTTGCCCCTTGCAAAACTTAGAATACACAATACGTGAGTTAGTAGAAGTGAAATAATAATAATTGGGGTTAGTTATAGGTGACTAATGCTTGAGATTACAATAAAAGAGCAAGTAAGAGGTTTTGGGACGCAATTTCAACCAAAATGGCTCAAGTAAGGCCATTTTGGCTACTAGGATGCCTATTTTCTATATTTCTTGTCTATTGAACTCATAACTAGTTAAAACATGTCATTATCACTTAGTTATAGGTGACTAATTCTTGAGGTTACAAGAAAATAGCAAGTAAGTGGTTTTGGGACGCAATTTCAACCAAAATGGCTCAAGTAAGGCCATTTTGGCTACTAGGATGCCTATTTTCTATATTTCTTGTCTATTGAACTAATAACTAGTTAAAACATATCATTATCACTTAGTTATAGGTGACTAATGCTTGAGTTTACAAGAAAAGAACAAGTAAGAGGTTTTGGGACGCAATTTCAACCAAAATGGCTCAAGTAAGGCCATTTTGGCTACTATGATGCCTATTTTCTACAATTCATGTCTATTGAACTCATAACTAGTTAAAACATGTCATTATCACTTAGTTATAGGTGACTAATGTTTGAGATTACAAGAAAAGAGCAAGTAAGAGGTTTTGGGATGCAATTTTAACCAAAATGGCTCAAGTAAGGCCATTTTGGCTACTAGGATGCCTATTTTCTATACTTCTTGTCTATTGAACTCATAACTAGTTAAAACATGTCATTATCACTTAGTTATAGGTGACTAATGCTTGAGATTACAAGAAAATAGCAAGTAAGTGGTTTTGGGACGCAATTTCAACCAAAATGGCTCAAGTAAGGCCATTTTGGCTACTAGGATGCCTATTTTCTATACTTCTTGTCTATTGAACTCATAACTAGTTAAAACATGTCATTATCACTTAGTTATAGGTGACTAATGCTTGAGATTACAAGAAAATAGAAAGTAAGTGGTTTTGGGACGCAATTTCAACCAAAATGGCTCAAGTAAGGCCATTTTGGCTACTATGATGCCTATTTTCTACAATTCATGTCTATTGAACTCATAACTAATTAAAACATGTCATTATCACTTAGTTATAGGTGACTAATGCTTGAGATTACAAGAAAAGAGCAAGTAAGTGGTTTTGGGACGCAATTTCAACCAAAATGGCTCAAGTAAGGCCATTTTGGCTACTAGGATGCCTATTTTCTACAATTCTTGTCTATTGAACTCATAACTAGTTAAAACATGTCATTATCACTTAGTTATAGGTTACTAATGCTTGAGATTACAAGAAAAGAGCAAGTAAGAGGTTATGGGATGCAATTACAACCAAAATGGCATACCTCTTCAAGCTGACGTGTGTCTGTACAATGACTCATCACTATGTCATACATGAATCTCATCACGTATAGGCCACAATCAACTCCGTTTTCCTGTTGTGCGCACTAGCATGAGGAACAAAGCACATGAATCAAAATGCATAGCAAATAAGCGACATCTTAAGCATTGTAAAGTAAGAAAATCACAACATCATGGGTGAATTACCTTGGGTGCTTTCCATGTAGGACCTCGAGGAGATCGAGGATTTATCTTCTTCATGGTACTACAAAAAATCAAAGTAATAAGTTCAAATTTGACGTTTATAATCAATACATATGAGTTCAGATATGAAAATGAATAACAAGAAGTGAAACAAACTAGATGCTTACTTTTGCAGTATGGACCTCACGAGGCGCTTTCTTACTTGAGGTAACCGAGCAGAATCAAAGTAGAAGATTGTGTTACTGGAAACACAAATCACAAGTAGGGTCCAATGATAACTACACATGAGACAAACAAATCAATAGTTAGCCTGTTACAACAAATAAACTGGGAAAACAAATGAACTTGACTAGCATAATCAGACGTACTCCTCATAGTATGGGACGAATATAAACTTGTCTCCTGCACTCACTGATTGCTTGATACCCCGTTCAGCATAGTACAACACGTCAGCGGAGTTGCCTAAGATTCTAGCAGTGGACATCTGCTCAGGGCACAACCACCCAACTTGACAAGGAGATTCAAGCTCCCATATTTGCTCCTGGAGTGCTCTGCATGCATGATAACACAATGTTAATCGAAAACCAAACGACAAACACCACTAAACTGAATAACATAAATTGAGTACCAGTTGAATTACCTCATGGATATTTGAATGAGGGAAATGTTAAGCATTGCACCACTTAGAAATTCCTTCACATCTTCTTTGAATAGCCATGTCGTTGCATCATCATCGTAGTGGAACATTTCCTTAGAAAGTTGAATTTGGATGGGGCTGTCATTAGGCAACACGCAAACACGGTTGTGCAAATAAGCTAACTCTTGGGATAGCGATTGAAGCACCGTGTCTTCAACTAATGGAGTAGCTTGTGTAGTTGAACCTCGTGAAGGGCTCTTCATCGACGCCTTTCCACTCACCGAGCCATGTTCACTCCTGTTCTTTGGCCCCTCCACCCTCTTCTTTGGCGTTTGGCTTTTCCTCGATGGCTAATAAGTATGATCACACAAATGGTTAGAAAAGATTTCCATCCAACTCTTGGGAAGAAAGGATTCAAATGTGAAATCTAAATCTTAATTACCTGGTTCATCAACCGTATCCAAGCAGATGGCCATTGCACAAAACTACCTTCTGTTGCCCAGAGTGTATTGAACTCATCCTCCTCCACGGGCACAGGTATTAAGAGGTCCTCGGACCCGGGAACCACAGAATGGATCCCGACAGAATAATGCTCAGGCAGAAGAGGTCGAAGATGGACCGTACCTTGTTCGGCCGGTTGTGCACTACCATAGGCAACAACATGCAAAGGTCCATCATATGATTCGCCCGGGTGAAGAAGTTCACAACGGGTCTCTTCCTGCACCAATTACGAAGATACGTCATTTACATATACATAACTAAGTATCTTAGGTGTAAGATAGGAGTTAAATCAAGCATTGAGCTAAAATCATGAAAAATGGGCAAGTTAGAACTGATTTAGGCCATTTCGAGCCGTAAATACTGTAAATGAACCTCAAACTTGTGAAATTGCTTTTTTTAGGTCGTTTCAAGGCATAAATATTCATAACTAAGTATCTTAGGTGTAAGATAGGAGTTAAATCAAGCATTGAGCTAAAATCATGAAAAATGGGCAAGTTAGAACTGATTTAGGCCATTTCGAGCCGTAAATACTGTAAATGAACCTCAAACTTGTGAAATTGCTTTTTTTAGGTCGTTTCAAGGCATAAATATTCATAACTAAGTATCTTAGGTGTAAGATAAGAGTTAAATCAAGCATTGAGCTAAAATCATGAAAAATGGGCAAGTTAGAACTTATTTAGGCCATTTCGAGCCGTAAATACTGTAAATGAACCTCAAACTTGTGAAATTGCTTTTTTTAGGTCGCTTCAAGGCATAAATATTCATAACTAAGTATCTTAGGTGTAATATAGGAGTTAAATCAAGCATTGAGCTAAAATCATGAAAAATGGGCAAGTTAGAACTGATTTAGGCCATTTCGAGCCGTAAATACTGTAAATGAACCTCAAACTTGTGATATTGCTTTTTTAAGGTTGTTTCAAGTCATACATATTCATCACTAAGTATCTTAGGTGTAAGATAGGAAAAAAGAAAAAAAAACCAAAACGAGTCCAAAAAAAAAAAAAAAAAAAAACCCGAGCGCGAAGGGCAGCAGCTGCTGGCAGGCTGCACAGCTGCTGCAGTGCTGCACAGTTGCTGCACAGCTGCTGCAACCTCTTCGGAAGCCCCTTTGGCAGCCTCTCCTACCTTCTCCGCTTCCCAATGAGAAAGAGAAGGAGAAGGAGAAGGAGAAGGAAAAAGAGAAGGAGAAGGAGAAGAAAGAGAAGGAGGAGGAGGAGGAGAAGGAGAAGGAGAAGGAGAAAGAGAAGGAGAAGGTGAAGAAAGAGAAGGAGGAGGAGGAGAAGGAGAAGGAGAAGGAGAAAGAGAAGGAGAATAAAGAGAAGGAGGAGGAGGAGGAGGAGGAGAAGGAGAAGGAGAAGGAGAAGGAGAAGGAGAAAGAGAAGGAGGAGGAGAAGGAAGAGGAGAATGAGGAGAATGAGAAGGAAGAGCAAACAAGAACAACACATGACATCAACAAAGCATACTGACAACACAACACAGCGAACTTGACCATTTCACAGCCAACTTAACCATTTCACAACACAATCCAAAAACAAATATCATTATCCAAACAAGTAAGCACAAAATCACCTGTAGAATAGGAAAGTGATGAGGTGTCAGAGTATCAAGCCCCCTTGAGTTCGCATGTGAAGGAGTACCAATCTGCAACAGTGTATTGATAGTGAAACATTAATTAGAACCGTACCCACGTAACTCAACATATCAAAACTTATAGAGTTGAATTCTAATCATTTACCTCCCGTTCTCCTTCTCTTCGTGGGTGGCTACTTGAGTCGGCCGGTGTTGTCAAGGAAAAGGGCAAGGTCGGAAAATTCATTTGCTTCGCCCATGCATTGAACTCTTCGCGCATCTCATTGCGCACTTGTTCTTTAATTGAAGCCACTGTGGCATCGAAGTTCTGTGGCGAGTTCACACTTGCTCGGGATCTTCCAGATTTGGTATATTCGGGACCCATTACCTTCTCCCATCCTAGCAAGCTCCCCCCAGCACCTAATACCCGTCCCGGATGGTAGGGCTTTCCCATAGCCAAGGTGAAGGGGTCCTTCTCTACCGTCGGGACGAGCTTGCCTTCAACAAGCTCTCCAGTGTACTCAAGCTGTAGCAAAAACAAAATGGCAACATGAAGTCAGTGTTTATATAAAGTGATATACATGCAAATGAATAAGTTAGTTCACTAGTTCATAGTTGCTTACTAGCTTATCTGTCATTTCTTTGGTTTCCGGAGCCTTGATAGACCATTTTCCGGTCTTCTTGTCCCGCGAATGCATAGAGCAAAAGAAATCCCCAGCACGACTCACCAAAGTACTGGTTGTGGAGTCAGACAGCGCTGTGGAGGACCCTAGAAGCGCAGTGGGGTATACTCCTTCACTCACCCACGTATCCCTCCATTCATCATACGTCATTGCTCCCATATGATGGTGGTATTGCTTTTGCAATGCATTCCTGGAATTCTGCTCCCTCATTTCCTACATAAAAAGATATATATGTTAGTTTCATTACTAATAAACAAGACGATAAATTACAACACAATTTTCATCAGAGTTCTTTAAACTTACAATTTCTTCTTTTTTACATTTTTTATGAACGAAAGCCTCCCAATCATCCTTCGATATGCTAGGCCATATTTGCCAAGGGAGTTTCTCTTCATCGATGACATCATCATCACTGCCACCTCCTTTCTTGTTCTTTGGTTTCCTCACAAGTTTCTTTGTGATAAACCGACGAACTAAGTTACACTTGAAGCTTCTAAATCTTGCCGCAAGTAAGGATTTAAACACCCTTCGCTTGGCATACTCATTTGGAATGTTAAATAGACTCTGCAAGCACAAATAACAAACATTATTAGTTTGCCCATAACATAACAATAAATTGAAATTGTTTATAAATAATCACATCAAATCAAACTTACCCTGGTATCATTCCAAAACGTGTCAATCAAGCATGTAGGTATGTCGCTCATACGAAGCGTAATGGGGATTTTGCGCGCACAAATCCCAACTTGACCAGCATATTGACGACGCCATTTACCTGAGGGTTGCCCTACCCTGTCATACTCCAAGACCATAGGACCGACAGGTTTCTTGAAAGCTGTCGTCGGACCCCTCTGCTTTTTCTTCGCTGGTGCCTACACCCCCGCTCCACTTTGATCCTCACGAAACGGCTCCATAATGGCATTATCGATTGGAGGCGCTTGCTCAGCTGCAATTTCAAAGTCATCTATCATTCTCTCCAATACATCTTGCGCCTGATCTTCTGGCTCACCCAAATCAGTTTCCTTGTTCACATCATACGGCTGGTCCCCATCATTAGATGAATCATCTGAGTTAGATTCAACATCCTCAACTCGAACACGGAATCGGTCGTCCGCCATTAGATGTTAAAACCTGTCATTACAAACATAACACGTTATTAGCTGCTGAATTGTAAGGTAAACTTATAATCATATATAAATTGCTGAATTATAATACAAATAAACTTTGAAAATGGTGATGCAAGTTACTTTATTCATTTAAAAGAATATAAGAAAAATGGGCAAGTAATTCAACAATTACATTCATTTTCACCCAAAATGTGATTTTTTTATTCTTTCTACACCTACAATTCAAACTAACAGAAAATATACAGTACCTCAATCTAATATTCCTTCATCGTGGTCTGATCTCATGTAATTGGCTTGGTCGTCTATCTCATTTGGCACAGCAGGTCTAGGAACAGTGAAAGGTGCCGAGTCATCAAAGGCATCATATTCTTCCTCATCCTCGACATCTCCAACGCTAAGGATTCTTCTTTTGCCGGCTAGCACAATAGACCATTTTGAGTCGGCAGGGTCAGATACGTAAAACACCTGCTTAGCTTGAGATGCAAGGATGAATGGTTCCGCATTATCATTTAGGTTGCCAAGATTTACAAGAGTAAAGTCATCAAATTTGACGTTACGCCTGATATTATCAACCCACTTACACCGGAAAAGAGCAATCGTGAAGTCACAATAATCAAGCTCCCATATTTATTGAATTCGGCCGTAGTATGACAACTCTGCATCAACGGGTGATTTATCCTTAGCACTTGCAAACTCCCTTGATGATGCCACAACCGTTACACCACTGTTTTGGGTCGAGGACGATTTCAAATCTTGACGCTCAGTCCAAAATGTGTACCCATTTATGTCATATCCCTCAAATGAGCGAACATCATCCCTAGGACCATAAGCAAGCCACCTTACTGTAGATGTAACACTCTCATCCATTCCACCCATTACTCGATCACGAAACCAACTCATAAACTTCTTATTGTGCAACTGCATCAGTGCCCTTTCACCTTTCGACGGAAACTCATCACGCAAACTAGCCATGTCCTCGTCTAAATATGGGTGAACATCTGCAACATGGTGCAACACATATAGATGTGCTTGTAAGAACTTCTCTCGATCAGGTGACATTCTTTTCGACCCGATTGTGCCATGACCATCAAGTCTACCTTCATGTCGAGAAGTAGGAATACCAATAGGTTCAGCAACGGCTATATAGTCGGCCACAAAATTACCAATCTCCTCGGCCACGGTCCCTTGAATCATACTTCCTTCCGGGTGAGCCCGATTCCTAACTTTATCTTGCAATGTACCCATGTGTCTTTCAAAAGGATAGCACCACCTCAAGAACACTGGACCGCACAACTTAATCTCACGCACCAAATGAAAAATCAAATGCACCATTATGTCGAAAAACGAGGGCGGGAAGTACATCTCAAATTTGCACAAAGTCACAACCACATCCGCCTGTAAAGCATCAAGGGTACAAGGATCAAGCACTTTGCTACATATTGTATTGAAAAACGAACATAGGCTTGTAATAGCTTCCCTCACGTGCTTTGGAAAAATACCACGTATTGCAATTGGTAGAAAAACTTGCATCAGAACATGACAATCATGGGATTTCATATTTGTCAGCTTCAATTCTCCATTTAAGGATACAAATATTTTCATGTTAGATGCGTACCCTGATGGAACCTTAATGCCATACAGACATTCACAAAACCTCCGTTTTTCTACCCTTGACAATGTGTAGCAAGCCGGAGGTAAATAGGCCTTCCCCTCTTTGGCTTTTCCCTCATTTTTCTTCTTCGACGCATCCGCGGCCTTTCCCTTTCCCTTGCTCTTCCCCTTTCCCTTTTTCGAACCCATTTCTTTTTCCTTTTCTTGTTCCTTTCCCTTACTAACCCTTTGCTGAACCCGCAATTCTGGACGCATCCCCATCTTTTCCAAATCTAAACGTGCACCCTTTCCGTCCTTTGTCTTGTTTTGATATTCATCAGCGTTCCCACATGAGCGTCACACACATTCTTCTCTATATGCATTACATCAAGACAGTGCCTAACGTCATGTTCTTTCCAGTACGGGAGCAACCAAAAGATTGATTCTTTTTTAAAGAGAGCAACTGATTCCGCCGCTTTTTCAGATTTCCCAAATACTGTTCGTACACCCTTGACCCGAGCGTAAACCTCCTCACCAGTAAGTGGCCTAGGAGCAGTCCCCTCCTCCACCGTCCCATCGAAAGCCTTTTTCTGCCGGTGGTACGGATGATCGCGCCTGAGCAACCTTCTTGTCCTCAAATACACCTGTTTGAAAGAATGATCAAGGCGTCTGCTTGGCGTATCATCAATACAAATGGGACATGCCTTTTTCCCTTTATTCTTATACCCAGACAAGTTGCCATATGCAGGAAAATCATTAACGGTCCACATAAGAGCTGCATGCAATGTGAATATCTCATTCTTATGAGCATCAAACACGGAAACCCCTTCGTCCCACATCTTTCTCAAATCATCAACCAATGGCGCAAGATACACATCAATGTCGTTTCCAGGTTGCCTTGGCCCCGATATCAAGAGTGAAAGCATTACATATTTCCGTTTCATGCACAACCAAGGAGGCAAATTGTAGATCACTAAAAGTACCGGCCATGTGCTGTGCTGGGTACTAAGAGTGCTAAATGGATTCATCCCGTCCGTACACAAACCAAGCCTTAAATTTCTAACTTCATCACCAAATTCCCCAAACTTCATATCAAGGTTCTTCCATTGCGGGGAGTCGGCTGGGTGCTTCAGCATTCTGTTTTTCTTTCTTCCCTCTGCATGCCACCTCAAGTTTTTAGCGTCTTTTGGTAAAGAGAACAGACGCTTAAACCTAGGAATTATGGGAAGATACCACAACACCTTAGCAGGAGGTCCCTTCGTACCAGCATTGCAACTCTTGCGCTTGTAGCGCGACTTCTTGCATCTTGGACACTCCTCCAATTTTTCATATTCATTTCGGTAAAGAATACAATCATTAGGACATGCATGTATCTTCTTATACTCCAAACCAAATGGACACATGAGCTTCTTAGCGTAATAGTAAGACTTAGGAATTTCATTCCCATCTGGCAACATCTCACTTAACACGCTCAACAAGGAAGTAAAACTACTGTCCGTCCACCCATGCTTCGACTTAATGTTAAAAAGAGTTAGCACGGCTGATAGTTTGGAGTATTTTTTGCACCCAGGATACAAAGGCTTTTTAGAAGCCTCCGATAATGACTCAAACACGTCACCTTCAAAACCACGCATCATCTCATCCACACCTTCATCCTCAACCTCATCCTCATGATCATCCTCAAATCCCTCCTCAGCACCATCATCATTAATATGTTCATCATTCTTGTATTCCTCGTCCACACGGATATCATTGCTTCTATCATCATGCACATCATACCCAATAACATCCCCACTGTACTCTCCTTCTTCACCATGCCAAATCCACACATGATATTTAACCCTAAACCCACGACAAACTACATGATCTCTAATGATATCAACACTATTGACCACCTTCACATTATTACAATCAACACAAGGACAATAGAGGCACTCGAAACCCATTCTGCGCTGATAAGATGAAGCCGTCTCGCAGAACTCTTGAACCCCATTAAAGAATTCCAATGTATCACGTCTACCATACATCCATCCACGATCCTTCTCCATTAAGTAAATTGTCTCTAAACATGGCAACATATTACGAATAATAATGTATAATTGCTACATCTACTATATATATAAATCAAATTCAAACACACACCATGCATATAACTTTCATATACATACACAAATGAATATATGCTTCCAAAGGGTCCTTATCACTCCAACCTAACCCATCCTTGAACGTTTACTCTCGCTAGTGAATGTATGTCAACTTTCCAATTTTAAGGAAAATCCGGCAGCATTTCCCCCCAGTTCTCCAAGTACACGACGTAGGTAATTACTTACCCACATATGTACCCAGAGAACATGGTGATCGAGGAAATGGTAAGCCAAGATGTTCCTTAAAATCGAAAAAAAGACATACATTCACCACCTAAGTGAGAGTAAACGTTCAAGAACAATCCCAACCGGGGACTATTCAAGACTTTCTCCTAATGAGAAAGCCTTGAACGGGTATCTAGGCATATGATGATGTAATGCAAACATTTCATATATTTATTGTTGTATTTAGTTTGTCATTACATAATACACAAATCTAATATCTAGCATGAAAAAACTTTTATTAAAACAATAATAGAGAGAAAGAAATATTTATAGCTTAGAGAAGTTTATAATTCATACCAACACAATGGATGTATTCTTTCTAACTTCCCACTTGATCTTAATTAATGTGTAGTCTTCAAACTTAACTAGCTTGAACTTCAATTCACATATGAACCTATAAAAACGCAAAGACAAAAAACACATTAAAAGTTAGTAAGTATGTATACATCCATTAATTGAACTAATAAGGGACTATAATTAATTGTAAATTAGCCTAAACTAAACTATAATTCTTCACTTATCCAAACTAAGTTATAATTCTTCAGTTATCTAAACTAACCTAAACTTACTTGAACTTAATTAATTGTAAATTCAACCTTGGTGGTAACAATCTATGCAAAAGCCAACAAAGAATAACCCAAAACATTATTGAATATCACAATGCAAGCTCAAATCAGCATAGTAATTCAAAAAACAAGAAACCCAAATAAAATACACACAAAAACCTAATTTGCTAGCTACTTACCTTGAAGCTGCTTCAATGGAGGTGAGAAAGCTCACACAGCCCTTCAATGGAGGTGAGAAAGCTCGCACAGCCCTTCAATGGAGATGGAGGGAGAAGAGAAGAGGGATTGCGTGGGAGTTGAAGACACCAAGAATTGAAGGAATGAGGAAGGAGGAGGGAAAACGCAGAAGGAGGGGAGCAAGTTCGCACAACTAGCTCTTCAATGGAGGTTCGTACCTCGCACCAGGCCACTTTAATGGAGAAAGAGGGGAGCAAGTTGAATGAGGAAGGAGGAGGGAAAACGCAGAACCTTTTTTTTTTGCAATTGAATGAATGAATTGAAGACGTTGATGAACAGTGACAAAACCCGCAATTTTTTTTTTGAAAATTAACAACGTTTAACCGTTGCCATTCATGAACCTTTTATTTATTTATTTATTTTTTTTTAAAAACGCAGTTGGCAACGGTTAACCGTTGCCAATGTTAATCAATATTTTTTTTTTAAAAAAAAAAAAAATTGGCAACGGTTAACCGTTGCCAACTCTGATATTTTAAATGGCGCTCACTTAAGTTGGCAACGGTTTTCATGAACCGTTGCCATAGGGGGGTTGCCTATTTCTTTTTTTCTACTAGTGCTTTTTTTATTTTTTGTTTTTGTTTTGTTTTATTTTTTTTTTGTTTTTGTTTTTGCTTGATTTTAGGAACAATCAGATCCAATTCATACAAAAAATGAAGAAATTGATCAAGATCCAAAGAAGGTATTTATATGACTCTTCTGGAAACTTATATTAATTTGCTTATATTTATATGACTTTGCTCATTTCACATCCACTTTGCTCATTTCATATTCACTTTGCTCATTTCATATTTACTCTCTTCATTTATATTCATCTTATTATGTATTTTTTTTTTTTTTTTTTTTTTTTTTTTTTTTTTTTTTTTTTTTACAGCAATGCCTTATGGAGCTTGTAACAGCATATACAAATCTAGTCTTGGCATACATGGATTTCAATCAAAAACATGAAGTTGCCGTCAAGTATTTTCCAAACAATGAGAAGATTCAAAAGTTGAAGGAAGATGCAATGACCATTTGTGATGAGCAGAAGATGAGCTCTAAAGCTTTGATTGAAGATATTCCTCTCTCATTTAGCCAAGATGAATAGTATTGGCAAGATCTAGTTGTAATTGAAGCTTGGGATAGGTTTTTAAGGATTTCAGGCAATGAGCAGCATGTTGAATCTACAATCAATGCTAGGGTTGATCATCTGATTGAATCAGAACCAATTGATGTTACTAAGATTGCTACTGAATCTGTTCAATAGCAAGTGGTATATCTTATGTAGAAGCTCCAGCCGTTATCATAGAGCCTAGGGCTGCTGAACATGTGTTTAAAAGACTTGGAAAGTCAAGTATCAGATACAGTTTAAGAAGTTCAGTTGCCAAAGGATGTGGAACTCCTTTATTCAGCTTAGGAATCTCTTCTCAAGAAACTGATTCTCAGGAGAAGTCCCCTAGCATTGCACCTACTGAGGAACATGTACTTGCTCCTGTCAGTGCACAAGTTTGTGCTTCTAAATCAGATGTTGATGCTGTTGCTGATGCTATGAATGCTCAAGAAGATTCAATTGAGCTTAAGAGAAAAGGAGATGTGAAAATGAGAGTTGTATTCCAAAGAAGAAGCGTAAAGTGCAACCATCGTTGCAGATAAGATCTCCTTTTAAGTCTCGGATTATCAACATTTATACACCATTTACAGCAGTTCAGAAAGGTGTCATGGATTCATTTTTTCATCAGAAAAAAAAAATCGTTTGTAAGTATTTATTCAGTTTCCAGTTCTGGAAATTGGCAATTAACCTTATTTTTCTTTCTTAAAACAAGTCTAGCTTTATATTCTTACTTTACATATCTTTGATTGAAATTATTTTAACTTCCCTAAATTTTATATGTAGTGATCTAGCGTTTTTATGCGAGGGTGAGCCTGAAAGTGAAGTAATGGTATTTCAACTTGAAATGCTAAAAAATCAGGAAAAAATTCATGGCGATATCATTAATGCATGGTCTACTGTTCTGAATTATAAGGAGCAACAATTCTAGGGGACGTTTCTTTTTCAGTCTTACTGCAAGTGTAAATTCAACTCGTTCATTTTATTTTGTTTATTTTGTTCATGTTCACTTTGCTGATTTCATATAATTATTTATATTTGAATGTAGATGTTTCGTATTTGCAAAAACTAATATTTGTTCTTTGCTCTTGTCAAATGAGCAAACTATTCAATGCTCATTTGTCTAATTATTCTTGCTCATTTGTCAAATGAGCAAAACCTTCAGTGCTCATTTGTCAAATAATCTTTTCTTGTGTAATTATTCTTGCTTATTTGTCAAATTATTTGAAATAATCCTCATTTGAGAAACTATTCAATGCTCATTTGTCTAATTATTCTTGCTCATTTGTCAAATGAGCAAAACTTTCAGTACTCATTTGTCTAATTATTTTTCCAGGGACACTCCTGGACACTAACTTACCCCCCCCCCCCCCTCCCAAAAAAAAAATAAAAAAGAGAAAAGAAAAGAATAAAGGAGAGGGATTAACTGAGAAGACAATTTACATAGCCCTAGAAGGCCCAGAGCCCCCTGCCCCATCCCTTCTCCCCTGAACAAATTTCCCAAAGTTATTTGTAAATTAGTTTTAGCTATTTTCTATCCACCACAACATCAACTCAATGTGGGAGTTCATGTATTTAGAAGCAGATTTTCTATATCACCGCACTTCCATACATTACAGTGCATGTCTTTGACCATGCTCGCATCATTGTTTGTCAGCTGCATGCCCGCATTCACCCCTTTTCTTTTTTTTTTTTTTGCAATAATACCAGCTGATTAACACTTTAAATGTAGTTGGAAGAGTAATCACAGAAAATACCAAGGTTTCCAGTCCAACTGTTCTAAATTCATTATGTATAAAGTTATCCTCCTGTACAAGCACCACATCACCAACCTGTAGACATTTAAAAATTCATACATAAATGACAAGAGCACAATTGCTATAACAATTAATAAAGAGTATTACTTGTGTTGCTTCAAAACAATTGATAAAGAGTATTACTTGTGTTGCTTCAACAATTTCTTTCATTAATGTCAGAAACATGATAAAAATGGCCTGTAGGTGAATCTCATAACCAAGGGAAACTATTCAATTCTCATTTGAGAAACTATTCAATGCTCATTTGTCTAATTATTCTTGCTCATTTGTCAAATGAGCAAAACTTTCAGTGCTCATTTGTCAAATGAGCAAAACCTTTAGTGCTCATTTGTAAAAAAAAAAAATTCAATTTACTCATTTTATATGACTTTTCTCATTTCATGTTCACTTTGCTCATTTCTTATTTACTCTTTTCATTTATATTCATCTTACTTATGTATTTTTCTTTATGTACTTTTTTAGGAATGCCTTTTTCAATACGAAAGTGATCGTGCTCAAGAAAGGAATATAATGTTTTGTGATATTGTGAAGAAGGAATTTAGCAAAACAATCATCCCAAAGAAAGATATTGAGCTTTTCTTTTTCCCAGATCATGAAAAATATCATTATTTTTTGGTATGTTTTAACACCACCACAAAGCGTGGTACAATGGAGGTTATTAATTACAGTGAAGGTCCTAGAGAAAACAAGACTTTCTTAAAAATATGGTATGGCTCAAGATTTTGCTAGATTATTTTAGAAAAATGATTAGAGTTTAGTTGTTTAACTTAATCTTGTTCTTCTTATATTTGTTCTTACTATATTTGTTCTTATTTTCAGAAAAGTGCATTTTCATATTTCATGGATGGTGAAGGAACTATACAAAGTGTTGTTTTGTCAAAGCAGATCAAGTCTATGGAGTCTGTAGTGATTGATTTACCATGGAAGTCTTCAGATGATGCTCATTTGCATTGTGGTGTTGCAATGATGAGGCATATGGAAACATATATGGGTTTGCAGAAGTGAAATTCAGGTTTAAAAAAAAATAATGTAAGTCTCCACTACACTTTATCCATTTTTTATCTTAATTGCAATTTAGGTTAAAATTTGTGAGCAACTTGTTGATATGCATGCATGAAGCCATTACTTACCCTATACTTACCTTGAATTATTGCTTCATTTTTTCTCTTTGCAGGTCATAATCATTGAAAAACTTCGTTTGAAGTATTGCTTCTCAATTATTTCAAGTGAAGTAAATACTGTTAAGCCTGTTAAACAAATTGTCCAAAAGAAAAAAAATGCTGATGAAGCAAGTGATATTGAAGAAAGCTAGGGGCAGCAATCCAAGAGCATTTAGCGGAGAGAATTGAAGACTGAAGTTGATCAATTGTTATGATGTTCTTAGGATTTGTATAGAACAGTAGAAGTGTTAGTTTTATGATGTTTTTTATGGGACAAATGTGACAAATGTTCTTAGTTGATCAAATGTTTTTATGGTTTTCTTAATGGGACAAATGTGACAAATTGTTTTTTGCTCATTTGTCAAATAAGCAAAGAGATGCTTGTTTATTTAATGAATGATTAAACAAAATTTTGCTCATTTGACAAATGAGCACCTAACTATTTGCTCAATTGATAAATGAGCAACTAAGTTTTTGCTCATTCGTTAAATTAGCAACTAAGTATTTGTTCATTTGACAATTGAGCAAATAACTATTTGCTCATTTTCTAAATTAGCAAAAATTCAACACTTTGTTCTGACTATATTTGTTTTGCCTGTTTTTGATCAGCCTGTTTTTGTTCTTATTTTCTAGAAAAATTGATTGCTCATTTTCCAAATGAGTAAGTAATTGATTCTGTTAAGAAATATAAAATCAACAAAATATTAACAAAACTTAAAGCACAAAATTTATAAATATTGTGATAAATAATGAGGAGATGTGCTAAAAATATTAAATCTTATATTTATATAAAGTTATCATTACACTTTTTCTGGACAATTTCTAATATCATGATGACTCAATTCACCACAACCTTTACATAATCTCTTCTTTTTCTGGTTTTGTTCTACAGCCTTTTCTTTTTCTCCCTTCAGCCTTTTTGCACTTCTACCTTTTGTTTCAACATTTGACACATCAATCTTAGCCCCTTTCTTTTTTGAAGTCTCTTCATTTGATACATGAACTCCAGTCCCTTTATTCTTTGAAATTTTTGGAGGTTTGACAATTATTTCAGTTGGCACACTAGCTCCAATCAATAGCTCAATGTCTTGTCCTTTGTTGTTTGCACTTCCAGCTAAAGTTTCATTATTTCTTGCAATCCTCTTAGCCTCCAAATCCTTTCTTATTCCTTGAAGATTTATCACAAGATTTTGAATATCTTCATCTTTGCCTTCTACCAAACTTACACAAGTGTGTATCTCTGACCATAAATCATTTAACAATTTTTTCTTGTCAATTAAATTAGCACATTGCTCCAACAGGTTTCCACCCAAGTCAAAAATTGGTTTTTTCAGTGCCATAGTAGTCCATGTGTGTAGCATATACTGCTCAGGAATGGTTTCAAATCTTTTTGCTTTCCAAACCCAAATCATATGTCTACATGGAATTTCTTGTCTATAAAATAACTTGCAAGAACATGTGGTGTCATAGTTAGTTGGATTAAACACAACATCAACTGTTCTAATCCGATTTCCTTCACTTACTTTTGCAACTTCCGATCCATTTTCTTTCTTCAATTCATCAACACCACATGAAAAACAAGCAATTTCAACCTCATATTGAAATCCATAAAAGGATAGAGTTAGTATATAAATGTGAGGCATGCTTTTCTATCCCTAGTGGTGTTTTGCACTCGGGATATTTGTGCTTTGAATCATTATCATTTTGACCTTGAGTGTGTCTCTGGGCATCAATTGCAGCTTCATATCTCAAGTAAAACACAACAAGTGACACATGAGGATTGATAAAGGAGCAGAAAAAGTTGTTTTCACTTTCGGATCTTGATGTTGTATCCATTATTCCTCTAAGGAACACATCTCTGAAATACACCGGAATCCACTTGTTCCTTATCTTGTACATATAACCTAACCACTCATGTTCTTCCAAGTGGTATTCAACCATAACCTTGTTCCACCTTTCTTCAAACTTAGCAGGTTCAATTTCAAGATGCCAAACGCAAGCACATAATTTTTTAAGGAAACCAATTTCTTCTTGCATGATTGATTTCTCCACTTTATCTGGTAACTTTTTCATTATGTGCCACATACAGAAGCGATGTTCAGTCTTCTTAAACACATTTGTAACAACAATTTTCATTGCTGGATCTTGATCCGTAATCATACAATTCGGTTCATTCCCACCCATTGCCTTGAGAAACGATCTGAACAACCACTCAAATGACACTATATCTTCCTTTGCTATGAAACCAACAGCAAAAGTAATACAGCTCTTATGATGGTCAACCCCTGTAAATGGAGTAAACACCATGTTGTACATGTTTACACATATAGATTAAATTTTAAATGAGCATATAACTATACACACATAAATACACAGACACACGTACTTAGATGCAGACACACACACACACACATACACATACATACACGCACTCACAATATGTAATAGAAACTAAAATCAGATTTTGAAATTAGATTCAGAAATCAGATTTTGAAATCAGTTTCTGAAATTAGAATTGCCATTTGACAAATGAGCTACTGAAATAATTCAATGCTCATTTGACAAATGAGCAAATAACCGATTGCTCATTTGTCATATGAGCATATAACTCAATGCTCATTTGTGAAATAAGCGAACAATTATTTGGTCTTTTGTCAAATGAGCAAACAATTGAATGCTCATTTGTGAAATGAGCAAATAAGTCAATGCTCATTTGCGAAATAAGCAAACAATTATACTAAGCTCAATTAAAAGAAAGTCATTAAGTTAAGCCATATTTATAACATAAAAATGAATTGTGATTTTTATGAATTACCTATTGGTTTGGTATGTGGTATCAAAGGATACCATTTCACCAAATAGAGCATAACTCTTTTTACAAAGGGGGTCTGCCCACAATGCTCTACAAAGGCAATAATCTTCATCCATCTCAAAATCAAAGAAAAAAGCGCTCCACATTAGCTTTTTGTTGGTTAAGTTATCTACGAACATTTGAGCATCACTTCCTTGAATGTATGCTTTTAAATTTCTATGAAAATTTTTGAAATTTTTCTTAGATGCACCAATGTTATCATATCCTCCAACAATTTCCTTCATCATTCGAAAAGTTGTAATGGGACCAATATTCACCTATTTAAAGAAAAAAATAGTTTGTCAAATGAGCAAATAATTCAACGCTCATTTTTAAAATGAGCAAACAATTCAATGCTTATCTAATTATTTGCTTGCTCATTTGAAGTCATTTGAAATAATTCAATGCTCATTTTTCAAATGAGCAAACAATTTAATGCTCATTTTCAAATCAACAAACAATTCAATGCTCATTTTTCAAATGAGCATACTACTTTTATTAAATCATATAGAGAATTCATGAAACATAAGAGACTTTGAAAGTGTTACCTTAGAATTATTCACAATTATTTTTTTGTGCAATATGTTCATTTTCCTTCCTTCTTTTTGGAAGAGATTGCAACTAGGTGTATAAAGTGCATGAGTATGTCCCTCATGAAATTGTGACATGCACTATGAATTTGCTATCATCACAATGCTTTATGACAATATATGCCTTGCACCCAACACGAGTAACGAGTCTCTTCCTTTTGATTGAAGTTTTTTCTTCATTGCTTTCTCCTTCGTTGTTATTTAAATCTTTTTCAACAGTAGCCTTTCTTTTTTCTTTTTATCCTTCCTTATTGCATAAGATATACTGTGATTTCAATTCTTTGCTTCTTTTTTGTCTTTTAGTTGTAGGCTTTCTTGTGTTGAATCCAGCAGCAAATGCATAACTTTTATAAAATTCAAGGCCCTCTTCAAGATTATTAAACTTCATCCCTATAGCTGGTTTCAACTCATTGGGGCATATTGGAAGCCATTCTTTTGTTCCTCCAAGAGTGAGCAAAGGTGCTACTTTAGGAGAAACTACTATTGTAGGAGTAGTTGGCACATTTGTGATGGTATTAGAATGACTGTCAAGTTCTTCGTTGTTGCTCATCATTTCTGACATTAAATATAATAGAGATAACAGGTCAGTAATAATTCCATAAAATAGTTTCAGGAAGCTCATTAAAAATCTCATATTAGAACATTATGTTGCTAAATCATGTTTTTAACCATACTAATTACTACTTACAGCATAACTCTTACACTTACTCACACACACACACACACACACACACAAAAATTAATTTCAGAAATCAGAAGTGCAAACAGAAAGATGAGGGGGCAGGGGGGATAGGTTTGTATAAGGAAGTGTAAGAAGGGAGTGTGGTTGGTGTGCAGGAAACAGACCAAGAAGAAGGGGGTGGGGCTTGTGTGCAGGCAAGAAAACCAATGAACAAGGAACTCAATGCTTTGATAGCAGAAACTAGATGATTTGAAAAGGAGTAAAACTTGATAATGCTACTCTTCACTATGATTTGCAAAACCCAACATATATAGCATTCAATTTAGCCTGATGTATCAACATCCTAAACATTTGACTAATCCTAACATCAATAACAAAAAATAATATAGTAACACATACACATAAAAGAAACATTTTCAAGACCTCGTGTCAGTTGCTTCAGACTGCACTGTTATTTGCTCAATTTTTTATATATATATTTTTTATATTTGCTCAATTTAAGTTTATTTTGCTCATTTTAATTATGTTTGCTCGTGTAATTTTTCTAGGACATATTTAGATTTGCTCATTTTCAAATTTATTGCTCATTATATAATTTTTTTAAGTTCAAATGATTAAGAACATTCAATTGGAAAAAAAATAAGAACATAATAAGAGCATTCAATTGAAAATTTATTGAGTAACAAATTTCAAAAACAAATTCGAATATTATCAGAACATGGATTTCGATAATAAATCATAAGTATATTCGAAAATAATCAGATTATAAAATTCGATAATTTCAACAAAAATTCAAAAGCAAATTCGAAAATTATCAGAACATGATTCGAACATAAGACAATTGTATCACAACAACACAGCTTATTTTGCTAATTTTATAGTTGCTCATTTTTTTTCGTATATGCTCATTTTAATTCTTCTTGCTCATTTTAATTATATATGTTCAATTTGCATACCTTCAATTGAAATACTCAATTCGAAAATTGAGCTCATACAACTGGACATAATAACATTAACAGACAATTTATTAGTTCTTAAATACTCAAATCGTAAATTTCTCATTGAATTTTAACGAATATAATTGAATTTTTTAACGAAAATTATCAATAAAATTAACGAACAATTTGAAATTCTCAAACAAAACAATTTGATATTCTCAAACACTAAGATTAACATGCAATTGAAAAACTTTTTGTAAATTTTGATGCTAAGATTAAACTAAGATAATTGAATTTACAAAATTTACAAAACTAAAAGAATTACAAACCTCAATAATTTATGGAAAATTAATACTCGTGAACAAGAAGAGGAGAGAGAAATTGTCGAGTTTAAAAATACGCCATTGATAAATCCTTGAAGCTTCGTGGTGGAGAGGGAGCATAGCAGAGATTGGAGTTTCGTGGTGGAGATAGAGCAAATCAGAAGCTTAAAAACAGTTAAGCATGGTTGTTAGAGAAGGTTTGTTAGAGAATATTTATATCATTAATCTCAGCTGTTGGATTCATTACAATTCAATGGCTGAGATTTGTCCTCATATAAATGATAGGTTCTCACATAAAGGGTGGTTCTCAATATATATATATATAGGAGTTGGATCATGTGAAAACAAGTGGTAAAGTAAAAACTGAAAACAGTTAATCTAGGCCGTACATCATATCTTATGGCTGAGATTTTTCCCCTTATTTTCAGACATCTTTAATCTTTTAATTCACACGTTATTTTCTCTCTCCTCTCTGTTCTCTTTCCTACTTTCTCTCTCTTCAACCAACTTCTCCGTTTTCTCTCTCTACTGTGTGTTTCTCTCTCTTTGTTCTCTCTCTAAACGCAACGGAAGCATACTCTGAATTCTCCGTTGAAGCGGCTTAGGTATTTTTGGAGGTTCGATCTGATTATGTTTTTTTTTTTTTGGTTTTTTAATCGTGTTTTTTAGGTTTGAACTTGATTTGATCTTCAATTGTTGTTTTCCTTTTGATTCTATGTGTAATTGTCGTGAATTATATGCAATTTTGTTGTATTGTAACTGAATTTTGATAATAAATTGCGAATTTAGGCTTTAATTTTTGCATTTTTGCTGTTTTTTTTTATTTTTATATATTGGATTATTTAGCTATAGTATGTCAATTGTTTGATATTATTAGCAAATTGGTGATGTCGGTGGTGGTGGTGGTCTAGGTTTGGGGGTTTTGGTGGTGTTGATGGTTGTGGTGGTGTTGGTGGTTTCGGTGATTTTCGGTGGGTTTTGGGTGGTTTCGCTGGGTTTGTGGGTGGATTTGGTATTTTTGGTGTGTGTCGGTGGTTGTGTTGGTCTAGATTTGGGGGTTTTGGTGGTGTCGGTGGTGGTGGTCTGGGTTTGGGGTTTCGGTGGTGTCGGTGGTCTGGGTTTGGGGGTTTCGGTGGTGGTGGTGGTCTAGGTTTGGGGCTTAATCGTTCCCTCTAAATCAGCCGTAGGAAATTATGGGAAAAAGAGAGGTACCGCCATTAAGACGCAGAGCTTGAAACTTCATCTTTCAGTTTTCATCTCAGCAATGAAGCAGAATGAAGATGTTGCTTCTACTACTTGCCAAATTCTGTAATTCCCCAAATTTTCAGAGAAGAAAGATGGAAATTGAAAGTTGACACTGACAATATTCTGGGAAAGCCTTCAACATACAATGTATTCCATAAAACTTTGAACGAAGTATATGGAAAACTAATTTGCAGTAGTTAACTAGTTATAAATTTTGTAATTTTTTTTTTCCTTTTTTTGTGTGTGTGTGTGAAAGGTTATTGTAAAATCTCAAACATAAATTTAAAATCTGTGTTGGTTTTAAGCCTCTAGTTTTTGGCATGTTGAAAGCCTATTAGCTCAATTGGTCGAGCATTGTGTAATCACGGAATGTAGGTTCGAATCCTACATAGACTTTTTTAATACCCTTTATTTTTATATTTAGTGACCTTTGGGTAAATGGTGTCAAATTGATATAATTACCCGAAGTTTATATATAGTTACCTTATTTTCGTATATAATGACCTTAATATTATGAAAATGTTGTAAATTTTGTTTCAGTCACCTTATTTTTGTATATATCAATCTTGCTGGATTTTCAGCAATATTGCAAGCTATAATTAATATAGTTATTTTATCTTTGTATATAGCGACCTATATGTAAATGTGGTCAAAATTGATATAGTTACCCTACTTTTGTACATAGTGACTTCTATGAATAGGATCAAAATTGGTATAGTTACCCTATTTTTGTATATAGTGACAAATGTTGTAAAAATTAATGTAGTTACCCTATTTTTGTATACAATTACGTTATTTTTATATATAGTGACTCTACGTTATTTTATTTTTTTTTAAACCATTAGATCTTGTTAGTAACAATGGATGGTTGAGATTTTCTGTTTTTAGTTTTCACCATAAACCCTGTTTTCAGCGGAACCTCCCCGTATATATATATATATATATATATATATATATATATATATATATATATATATATGTATGTATATATATACATACATATACATACACATACACATACATACACATATACATACACATACACATACACATACATACACATACATATATATATATATATATATATATATATATATATATATATATATATATATATATATATATATATATATATATATATATATATATATATATATATATATATAGGAAGGCTCATGTAAGGACCCTCCTCTATATAAGAACCCAATCTTATATAAGAACCAATCTCAGCCGTTTATTAGTTTTGATCCAACCATCTAAAATGATCCTTTAGTAATGGCATTTTTGTAATTCTTCTTTTATATTCTAATTTTTTTTGCCTACTCCTATGTTCTAAATTTAGTATATTTATGTTCTATTTTTTTTCCTATGTTCTAAATTTAGTCTACTTATGTTCTAAAGTTTCGTTTCCCATGTTCTAAATTTTTTCTACCTATGTTCTAAACTTTTTTTTTCCTATGTTCTAAATAGTCTTTGCCTATGTTCTAAATTCAGTCTACTTATGTTCTAAAGTTTTTTTTTTCCTATGTTCTAAATTTTTACTACCTATGTTCTAAAGTTTTTTTTTTCCTATGTTCTAAATATTCTTTTACCTATGTTCCAAATTTTTTTTTTCCTATGTTCTAAATTTAGTCTAATTATGTTCTAAAGTTTTTTTTTTTTTTCCTATGTTCTAAATTTAGTCTACTTATGTTCTAAAGTTTTTTTTTTCCTATGTTCTAAATTTAGTCTACTTATTTTCTGCTCATATAACTTAGTACTAATTTAATTAGTTTTATTGGATTTTTTTTTTCAAAAAAAAACATTTGAAGTTTTTAGTTATTTATAAAGATAACCTATGTAGGAGTTGAACCTACATCCTCTATGCATTTGCATAGTGCTCTTCCAATTGAGGTAATAGGTTTTATCATATGTTCTAAATATTATTTGCATATGTCTATAATTTATTGCTTAAGCTCTAAATATATGTATGTTCTAAACTATTTTCCTATGTTCTACATTTTATTGTTTATGTTCTAAACTTTTCTGTCCATGTTCTAAATATATATCCTATATTCAAAATTTTTTTGTCTATGATCTAAATTTATTTCCTATGTTCTAAATTTTTTCCGTATGCTCCAAATATTTTCCGCGTGCTCTAAATTTTATCCTATGTTCAAAATTTTTTCTACCTATTTTCTAATTTTTTCCTTGCGTTCTAAATTTTTTCTATCTATGTTCTAAATTTTTTCACCTTATGTTCTAAATTTTTTCACCCTATGTTCTAAATTTTTAGTATATGTTCTAAACTTATTTTCTATGCTCTTATTTTTTTTACCAATATTCTAAATTTCCAATTTTTTTTTCCTATGATCTAATTTTTTTTCCCAATGTTCTAATTTCCTATGTTCTAAATTTTTACTATGTTGCAAATCATTTTTTTATGTTCCAAATTTTTCCTATGTTCTAAAGTTGTTCGTATATTCTACACCTATGTTATAAAGTTTTTTCTACCTATGTTCTAAAGTTTTTTTTCCTATGTTCTAAATTTTTTCTACCTATGTTCTAAAGTTTTTTTTTTCTTATGTTCTAAATATTCTTTTACCTATGTTCTAAATTCTTTTGTCTATATTCTAAATTTAGTCTACTTATGTTCTAAAGTTTTTTTTTTCTTTCCTATGTTCTAAATTTTTACTACCTATGTTCTAAAGTTTTTTTTTCCTATGTTTAAAATATTCTTTTACCTATGTTCTAAATTTTTTTTTTCCTATGTTTTAAATTTAGTCTACTTATGTTCTAAAGTTTTTTTACTATGATCAAGGATGTCTTTGTATATAAATAGTGTTAGATTACCTTATAAAGTTTAATTTAACTACGAACTACAAACTTGGAAGTATATTTACAAAGTGATAATATTTTGGCATTTGTTAAACAAATGTTTTTTTGCATGATTTGAAACATACAGGGAATATGCCTAATATGGTAAGAAAGATAATGCTATATTACTAGTATAATGGGAGTTTTCCTAGAATAATTAATAATCCGTACATTGTACTATTGTAGTTCCAACATTAGAGAAACCCAAACAGACTGCTGAAATCATATGAGCACTAAGACATCAAATGTATTTCCTTTTTCCTCTCCGATTAGGGAACCATATAAGTAGACTCATCGTTTAGGAACATTTGAACCAATTTAACATGTAGTTTACAAAGTACAACTATTGCACTGCACTTAATTACAAAAATGTGCCCTTCAAATAGTAAAGCTCACTTGCATTTAGGTATTCACTCAACCTATTTATTCAACCTGAAGAATCCATCTCATAAAACAGACCTTAAGACCACAGAAAGGTCAAAAGCTAAACACCCTTACATCCCTCCTCTACTGCCAGAATTAAGTCAATTTTCATCCCAAAGCCTCCATCTTGACATTTTCTTTTTCTATTTTCCCCAATCTGATTGACTAGAAACCAATAAAAACTTAAAAACCATCAAACCAGCACCACACATAAGACAGCAAAACCATTGCATTAAACAAAAACGTGCTTCAACACCGAAGATGTAGGACGATAATGGAGAAATGACATCCAAGAAACCTGCCCCTATATCAACCAAGTACAAACCCCAAAATAACCCCAGACCCTTCTTACAATTTTTTTTGTAACTCATCAGCCCACTTTCTATACCTATTCACCTAATCATCAGAGCTTACTCAATTGCATTAAAAAAAAACCCAGTAATAATCATCAACCAATTTGCTCAGTTGCTCACTTTTACCAATCAAAAATCCCATCATAACATTACCAAAAATCATAATTTCCACCATCCATCATCCTAACTCCTAGATGTCAACTAGCTTACTGACTGAAGTTAAGAGCACATGATTTCAACACCAACAAAGAACCAATAGCAATTTAAAAAATGGCTCAAAAATCGTCCAACAAAACCACAAACAAATCGCACAAAAAATGGTAAAATGACGAAAAAAAAATCAAATAATACTAATCAAGAGTAACACTGAAATTACCTAATATTTCCAGCCTTAAAATCACTGTAGTTTGAACTTTTAAATCGCCGAATTTTGAACCCTAAATTGCCGAAAATAAATGAAAATCAAATCAGAAAAATGCAAAATCGACTTGTCTCATGCGGAATTCATGAATCAAACCTTAAAATCGCATAAATCACATCGCAAAAATCAAATCATAAAATTCGCAAAAATAAAATCGCAAAAACAAAATCGAAAAATCTACTTGAATATCATGCGTTTTTCATGAAAATTTGAACAAAATCGAAAAAAGAACGTACCTAATTTGAGCAATTTAGGTTGTTTATGTAAAATTTGAACAAAAAATTGCAGGAATTTGTGTTCGAATTTGGGATCTGAGGAGAGAGAAAGACAATAGGTTTGAAAGTTTGAGGAGAGAGAAAATTTTGGACGATGGGTTAAGTGTTTGAGGAAGGATACTTGTATTAATCTTAACCGTCCAAAATTACTTAATCCTACGGTTGAGATTGGTTCTTATATAACTAGGGTTCTTACCGGATCCCTCCCATATATATATATATATATATATATATATATATATATATATATATATATATATATATATATATATGTATGTATGTATATATGTGTATATATATGTATATATATGTATATGTATATGTATACATATATACATATACACATATATACATACACACACACACACATATGTACACATATATACATACATATACACACACACACACACACATATATATATGTATGTATATATATATGTATGTATGTATGTATGTATGTATGTATGTATGTATGTATAGTGAATAAAGATTGATTCATAAATAAAAAGTCATACAACATGTACAAAGAGATTTAAATTTACAATTGAATCAAATAAAAACATCCTTTCAGTTGAGCTACGACCGTTGTTGCAAATCGTACTTTTTTCATACCCTCTTTTATATTGCTGTGATTTACAACCTTTTTCGACGAGGGGGATCTACCGATCTGTTGTAGTCGTGAAGAAAATTTTCGTCTGATTCATTTGATTGTAATCAAAGGATTAATCTCTTTCTGGATCTCGCACAAATCCTTACCCATGAAACAACTTCTACCATATTAAACTCACAAAACAAAAACAAAACTAAAACATAAATAAACTAAAGGAAAAGGGTCTGATCCACAATAGGGGTACTTACTATCTACAAAGAGTGTAGATTTATTGAATTTAATAACAAAACATAAATAAACTAAAGGAAAAAGGTCTGAAATAGCCAAATTTCCGGAGAAATTTGAATATTTTCGGCCTATGAAACACTTTTTTTAAGAACCCTAGAGAGAAAAAATAGAGGGAAAATAGCAAGGGTTTTATGAGAATATCTATATTAATTGTAATTATATATTAGTAAGAAGTATATATAATGAAAAATATGTTAGTAAGCTCTCTGTAGTATTTTACATGACAACATATATGTTAGTAAGTATAAAAATAGTGCAAAAGTCAAACTGTTGCGATTCTTAGAAAACGGAGGTAATACAATCAACCAATTACACCACTTAGTTTGTATTAATCACAAACAATTAAACATCAGGTAATGAGCAAAGTTTTAGGAAAATGATAGAGTGAAGATTGGATTACCTCATCTAATTCAGTAGTTAGAATTAATCACAAACAGTTTGAATTGTCAGGATTGATTAAGTTATGATCATTACTTCCCTTATCCCTTTTTGTTTGCACCATAGATCTACATTTTATGAGAGTTTTTTTAGTAAAATGGTGCAAAAAGTAAGGGACTGATGGAGTATCATTCTACGTTTTGCTCTCCTAAAATTGTATTACCTTGTAACAAATTAAATAAATTTATTAATGTTCCGTGTCCATTATATATTCAAAATTCTTATATGTGGTTGGCCACACATTATGAGGCTATTTCGTTAGTATTATAGGGGTTAGACCCTGTTCTTTTAAGCTATTCTGTCTGCTCTGCTCCGTCCTATGCTCTGCTTAAAAATAATATTTAATATTTAATAAAAAAATAATTATTATTAACATTTAATAATAATAATAATAATATTTATAGATTATAATAATTAATATTTAATAATAATAATAATAGTTATAGATAATAACAGTTAGAGGGATTGTTTTTTTTTATTATTTTTTTTTATTTTAAGTTTTAGTTATTTAAATAGGTCAATTAAAAGTTGACACGTGGAAAATAATCTAAGATAACAAGGTACCAACCGGTTAAGGTCTGTTTTAAAGAAGATGGGTGTCAAAGATGGAATAATTGAAGGTGGGATTGTTTTCGGAAGACCACACAAAGGTGGGATTATTGTTTTTCATTTTTCTTCATAATTAATATATAATATTAATTGATAATAATAACTAATATTTAATGATAATAGTTAATATTTTATATTATTTAACACATTTTCTAATGCTATAAAAAGAGTAAAAAAATAAAATAATAATAATAACAATAATGTGATGATAATAATAATAATAATAATAATAATAATATTAATAATAATATTATTAATAATAATAATAATAATAATAAGGAAAAATTGCTTTAAATAATATGACCTTTAGCCCGTCCGCTAAAAACAATTCCTCCTTTTGATTATCCTAGAATAATACCACCTTTGGGGGGTGTCCGCTTTAAACAGGTTATTTTACCTACAACTTGAGTAACCAGTTAATTTTTTTTCTTTTTAATAAATTCATTTAACAATGTAATTAATCTTAATAACAACTTTAATTATGATTTTATTAACAATTAAATCAAAAAAAAAAATAAAAAAACAAAAAAAAAATTAGCCCCCTCCTCCTTCCCCCTGACCTCCTCCTGCCCCTGCCCCTGCCCCTGCCACCCATCACCCTCCTCCCTTACCATCGCTCCCCCACCACTCCCTTACTTACCCACCTTTTCACCTTCTCTCCTCCTCCTTACCCATGTCAATGCAGCCAAACCCACAACCCCTTAAACAACCCTCGTCCCCACCACCATTGTAACACTTCGGTGGCCCCTTGAAACCGCCTGCCATTCCCACTCAACAAATCGCACAACCAAAACACTCCCCTGCTCCCTTGATTTCCCCACCTTTACACACTCAAATCAACACCATCAGCAACCCAATTACAACAAAACAACTGCAACTCAACACACAACAGCAAAACACTCCCCAGCTCCATACACCCATTCTCTCTACTCCACACCACTTTTCCATTTGGGCAATAATTTTTCTCGTATAAGAGCAAGTGATTTTTGTTTACAAACACTTTTGAGTAACAACAACCAGAAAAGAGTAAGCTAACAATATGACCGCGCTACATAACACAAAACAACCTCATAATCTATAATTACACACACCATGAACATTATGCAAGTATAACAATCAGATACATATCTTGATTCACATTAGAAATCCATCCTACTGAATTACTTGTATATTTAAAGAAAAAAATAAAAGCAAGTTTCATATACCCATTTTTTCATTACAAGTACAATAAAACCAGCATTTGCAATTAGCCAATCGAAACTCAATTTTACAAATTACATACATTATAACAAATCCACCATTTTTTCATTACAAGTACAATAAAACCAGCATTAGCAATCAGCCTAACCGCAACCACCAACGGCCGTCGCAGCACCACCAATTAGCAACAAGTTCTTTGGAGCCTCGCAATTCACCCACAAAACCCCCAAATTGATTTGTAATCAGACCGATCACTGAAACTCACCCTGAAAACCCCCCTTTCCAAAACCCAGCCCCGAAACCGCCCTAATCGAAACTAGGGGATGGTGATTTTGGTGGTGAAGGTGGAGGGGATGGTGATTTCGGTGGTGGGGGTGGGAGGGGTGGTGATTTCGGTGGTGGGGGAGTTATTGACGGTGGCCGACTGGGCAAGGGGCGGGGAGGGGGCTAGCTGTGGTTGGGAACGAGATACATGGAGGGGGAA
This sequence comes from Chenopodium berlandieri, assembly GCA_034703905.1. Taxonomy (NCBI): domain Eukaryota; kingdom Viridiplantae; phylum Streptophyta; class Magnoliopsida; order Caryophyllales; family Amaranthaceae; genus Chenopodium; species Chenopodium berlandieri. Next base: position 23,695,745 of record CM068281.1, read on the forward strand.
AGAAGGGGATGGCAGAAAGAGGAAAGGGGATGGGAGGGATTGAGGTTTTTTTTATTAATTTTTTTAATTAAAAAAATTATATTTTCAGACCAATAAAATGATGACACGTGTCCATATAACCTATTAATTAGGTTACCATTCCTTACCAACAGGTAATAACCTGTTTAAAGCGGACACCCCCCAAAGGTGGTATTTTTCTAGGATAATCAAAAGGTGGACTTGTTTTTAGCGGACGAGCTAAAGGTCGTATTATTTAAAGCAATTTTTCCTAATAATAATAATAATAATTAATAATTAATTAATGATAATAATGCGATAATAATAATAATAATAATAATAATAATAATAATAATAATAATAATAATAATAATAATAATCCTAGTGAGGTCGCTACCCCTAAACTCATGAAGAAATTGACAGATATATATTTCACAAAGGTTAGCGAATCTGCAGAATCCACCTTCTGTTTATCTCCTCGTCAACCAGCATTGTGGAATAGCAGTAGGGAGATCACACCTCTGCTTGTCTTCGGGCAGTTCCTATTTCGGGGTTGGGTCAGACGATGAACGCAAATTCTTATCGGTGTGTGTTGTGCTACCGCTTGGGTGTTCCATTGTTCTCTGTCTCGACGTCGTGCTCTTCTTTTTCAAGGGTTTTTAGTGTTAGATGATTTAGAGCGTATGAGAGAATTGTGATCATTTGATTTATTTCGAATGATCTAGGGTCGCTGCTTAGCGCGCCCGCGCTGAGGTCGCGCATAAACCGCGGACTATTCTGGATCCAAAGTTGATTTTGAGAAATCGGAATGGCGCGCCCGCATGTCATGCTGCGCGCCCGCGATGTTGATCGCGCATAAACCCGCCGTACCCTACTGGATTCAGAAGCAGAAGTAGGCTGTAGAGGGAAGCGCCCGCGTCGGTTTTGGCGCGCTCGCGCCTCCTCGGTTTTCAGCCCGTTGTGTGAGGTTATTTTCTCTGCTTTAAATTTCTTTCGTTTTATCGAAAGAAGATATAGTTTTTCTGAGACTGATTTTCTTCCCAATAGTATTCTCTACATTTTTCTCTCAAACTTCTTGCAAACTTTTGTGAGAAAATCTCTTGAAATTTAGCCTTCATAGTGAGTTATTCATTGTATTTCGATTCTAGTACTAAGAACGAAATTTACTGTCAATTGTATCTCAAACAGGATTTCCGGTTTAACCCAAGTACTGTGTGGGGGAAATAAACCTCTTTAGGAAAGTGTATACATGCCTTTGACAGTGTATCAAGGAATTAGTCTTACGGGACATCGGGATTCTCATGTTCATGTTGGTTGTTCTCGGCTTGGAGGAAAGGCAAGTTTGATCAACTTCACATTAGTGTAGTCTTTGTAAATTTTTGTAATTTTTTAGACTTTGATTATACTTGATTGAAATCCATTGTGTTGTATTTGATATTTACAATTATATTGTAATCATATATTTTAAGTTTTGTTCCCACACATTATTATTAGTGTTTTCTTAGTGAAATCACTGTGAATCTAACATTTAGTGGGGATATTTTCGGTGATCACACAGTGTCATGTGCTGGTGTAGCGGGTTAAACATCGGCATAACGTTATGTGAGTTACCCTTGTTGATGTTTGTTATCGTCTTGGGATTTCAGCTAGAAAGGAGGTTGACATTGGGTTGTCTGGAGGGAATGACGGGGCCCACTGCAGATGTGTTACTTTATTCTTGGGATCGTGGTCGTGATGTCTGTATTGACTTGATAGGGTCTTCTCCTTTGACACAGTATGGGTTGTCTGACTTTGTTCCTGGTCGAGTTGTGGTTGATGCAACTCATCGGAAGCGGGTCAAGTACAAATCCAGTTGTCAGGCATTTGGATATGGCTTCCTTCCATTCTCTTTCTCCACTCTTAGGGAATTAGAGAAGGAGACGGTTGCATTGTTAAAGCGGATCTAGAAGTTCTCGAAGACACAAGACATTGGGGCACGTGCTGCTGCTCATATCTTCACTAGAATAGGGTTTGCTATAGCTAGAGGAGTGGGGGCCTAGATTGTATCTCTGTTTCCCACTAAATTTTTGTAGGTTGTATGACTTTGTCTTTTTTGAAATAATAATAATAATAATAATAATAATAATAATAATAATAATAATAAAATCTGCTTTGCTCTGCTCTGCCTAGAAGCTCAAAACAACAGGGCTTTACTCGTTCAACGTTATAAGGGTTACTTTGTCATTGTAATAGTGGTTACTTTGTTAGCGTTTCAGGGTTACTTGATTAGTATTACAGGGTTACTCGGTTAGTGATATACTCCCTCCGTCCCATAATACTTGACACGGTTACCATTTGCGTCCGTCCCAAAATACTTGACACGTTACTAAATATGGAATGAGACCACTAATAAAAAAAATATTTTTCTACACTCTTTTTGGGATCACAAACCCCAAAACTCAATTAAATCCTACATTTTCTCTCTCCTTACTACCCCTAACTCCCTTACTTTTTGTTTTCTTACAATATAAAAATACAAAAGAGAATCCTTTATATAATAAACAAATACTTTAAATAGACTCACTTGTGTTTTCTTATAATACGTGTTCACCCAAAAATCCTAAATATTCTGGAACGGAGGGAGTAGAGTTTACTTTGTTTTCTTTTACAAGAGGCCACACGCGCTGTTTTGAGTTAGAGTCAGTTTTGTGATTTGTCAACTCTATCCCTTAAAAGTTAAAACAAAATATTGACGGATGGCTACAAGAGAATCGAGCAAGCACAACTGCACAAGTAAGTAACTAAGTAACTAGCATCTCTCCCCTTCCCCTGTTCCTTTGAATATCACTCTTCTCCTTCTTCACCACCCCTAAAATGCCTTCATCTCTTTAAACTCTTCTTCTTCTCTTTCTATCTCCTGCTATTATCAAAATTCACAGGAAAAATGAACAGATTAAGATGGGTAATGGAAGGAGCAGAATTCTGGGAATTGGATGTATCAACACCCATTACAATGGATGGTGTGGCCCGACCCTTACCCAATGATGGCCCACTTCCATTGGGCCTTTCAAGGGGTACCCGGCTTTCCAGGCCCAAACAGATCGATTTCTTTCAGAGATTCATGGCTGCTCTCGTTGTTCCTTCTTTTTCCGCCGGCAATGGTCTCTCTATTCAACGTGCTCTCACTATTCCCTCTGGCAATGACTGGTAATTTTGATTTCTACCCACTTTTTATATTTTTGTTATTGTTCTTAATTTATGGGAAATTTTGGGTATTTTGAATAATTATGTTGAGAACAAGAATTATTGAGTTTTTGTTAATTGGGTTTTTATTGGGGATTATTTTTTATTTTGTCGAATTTTGTGAATTTTGTTGTTGATTTTGTATTTAAATGGCTGTGTTGTTGGATGAATTTGGCATCTCTAGAAAATTGTAATGAGCATGTTTTCTTTTGCCCCTTTTTCGCTGTGGCCTGTGGGTAATGTTGGTTAGCAAGAGAGGTATATAGGGTAATGTAGACGGTTTTGATCGAGTTCGAAACAGCCCCCAATGTTCCCAAGAAAATTGGTGAACTAATAATTTTTATGAGCAATGTACATTGTGTGGAGGAGTATTAGAGATTAAAAAGGAAAGGAGAGAAAACGGTGGCAAAGCTATTGATATCAGTGGAGTAGATTTGTTCGTAAATCCTCGTGTAAATGGTCTGATCCAGTGTTTATACGAAGGTAAAATAGTTGGAAGAGTAGGGCTGATCACCTATTTGATTACATTCCGTCATTCCCATTATTACAATTCCAGTTGCCCAACTTTATTTTTCTAGTAGAGAACAGTGGAATATCTAGAGAATTGATTTAACATTTACGTACAATGCTTATGTATTATATAGCTCTGAATTTGGTCAATTGTTTCGGTGTAACCTGATGACATCCTTCACTGCTTTGACATCTACAGATTATTTAATGATTTTTTTTTGGTACGTGAAGGAAGGGGTTGTCCTAATTTGGTTCCGTTATTCTTCTAAATACCAAGAATTAGATGTGTTTGCATGATCTTTGACGAGTTACAGTAGCAGCAAATGCAGTTGTATTAGTTGTGCACTTGTGCTTCAGTTGGCAATGAAAATAATCACATAAAATAGTCAAGGGTAGTGATACCTGCTGTAAGTGTGCATTTTTCAAAAGCCAGTACCACACCTACTGGCCATACAATGCTCATATATTTATCTCATTTCATTTTTGTAGTCTGTGTGTCATAATATCTTAGCATATTCTGAGTAATATTTATGCCTGCACTTCAAGATGTAACCTTAAGAAAAAGTCTAGCTTTCTTATGTGTTCTGTACTAGCTTTCTCAGTGCAGTGCCTTCATGGTTGAGCTGCAGGTCAACTGGTCAACTTATTTTCCTTCTTTTAATGACTCTTTCTCAATCATGCATTCCAAAAGCCTGATGCCATGTTTTGCAATTTGGGTTCTTTCTGTATCCTGAGAGTAGTTTGTCCTTCATTCTAGGGTCCTGTTGCAACTTGCCAGCAACCAGCCAAAACAATTCAACTTGTGGAAGTATAAGATATATTGAGTCAACAGTAGTGCATATACAGTACTAAAATGATAGTTGTAAGTGATCCTTGAAATGTTTATACATGCATTGTGTTTCATCAACTTTTGAAGTAAAAGGCTTTTTTCAGGCTCGATTCCTAGGAATTGAATAATATTCTAATCTAGTTTGCCGCTGTGGCATTTCAAATCCTAGTTCTGTGAAGCTTTTTGATCTATTAATTCAGAGCATATCTTAAACTTCAATTTGGTTTAAGGTATTGACTCTTGAGACTCCCCCAGCTGTGTGAAAAATAAACCAATATATGGACGGATTTAGTTAGAGTCTATTATAAGATTAAGTGCGTAGCTTTCAGTATCCAAAGGAATTACACATGCTTAAAACAAATTGTATTTTATGGCATAGAAGCTGCTAAGTAATTGGCTTGTTTGCAGAGTAAGCTCAACTCTGCAATCTAATTGATACATATGTCAAAGATACACAGGTTTACCACTTTGTTGGGTCAGTTCAACTTGCAACAGTTTGTGTCTTCTGTCAGAAAGGCAAAGTTAGAGGAGCGCTCAGAATCATCCTGGCTGCAAACCATCGGAAGGCACTTATCTGAGAAATCGTTTTATGCATATGGTTTTTGTTCAGAGTTCCTTGTAACACCTGAAGATAAACTGCACTTTTCTTATGAAGCAAGAGGTGACAGGAAAACTGCTCGGAAAAAGGCAGTTTTTAATCATAAGGCAAGTATGTTGGCCTTCTAATATGTTTGAAGCTTTTTTCCATTCCTTATTGTCTTATTTGTAATTTTGTTTGGGACATGGAATATGGAATATGGTTTATCATCTCTGAAATCTTTTGATTTCCCTTCATGTTATACTTTGGGGACTCCTTACAAGAACAATGAGAAAGCAATTTTCAGGAGAGGGAGAGGAGATCTATGTCCTGCTTATTTTATGCTCTTTATCTGTATCAATACAATTAGAATCTCAGTAAAAAAGGCTTATGCTTCAAATTAGGTTTCATGCAAAATCTTAAGAGTTTTGTTGTGAAGAAAAGGGAAAATCTGGCAAAGCTGCAAAATTTTTTGAAATCAAGTAAAGGCAACAAAATATCTTGATATCGGATCTCTCTCTCTCTCCGCAATAATTGCAAACTTCTACCCCAAATCACGATTAAGTCTTCAGCCTCTTACCCCTCTTTGTATTCAATACTTATTTGATTGTCTTCAGGAATTTAAATCTCTAAGCAAGCTGGCACTCTCCAGAGTCCAGATATTCCAAGTTTCTTCTGTTTTTCTCTGGTCACTCATCTCCAGTGGCTGTTGATTCTTTTTGCAAATTTCTGTATGTAGACAATGAGGCTGAGTGTTTCAGTATCTGCAGCCTGCCCCTTCTATGTCCTTTCTTCCTTCATTTTCTTTGTGGTTTGATGTGAAAGAAAAAGAGGCATGAAAGTGAATAGAGCCAACAGAGAAAAAGGAAGGATGGTGGATCTGGTCAGAAGTAGGGTTCAATTTATTTTAGGGCGTTGAAAAGATTAAGTTCAATCTTTGAGCTGCAATAATTTTACCTGTTCTGTCGGTTGCTATTCAATCCCAGGGGGTGGGTGGAGGGGAGATCTTAAATTTTAAGATAATACATTGTAAATCACTAAGATATTACCTTTAACTCATATAGTGGTAGATTGGTAGATTGCCACAATGGGAAATTAGTCTTGCATTGGCAAGAATGTATGTAATGATCATTCATGTATTTCACATTATTTTAAAAGCAAAGTTATCTTGAGAACCTTTATGTAAATTGTTGAACCATCATAGGTTTTTAAGAAGTTAATATGTGAAAATCAGTTTTAGACATGCCTATTAAGGAGTGTTAGAAACATTAAGGGAGGAAGACAGTATTTGAGATCATTTTGGAATCTTTCAGAATATATCCATAATTTTGTTAAAGAAAATTTTGGTCAGTGAATATTCTAGTAACCAAAATCTGTGATGTGAAGTTACCAATGGGCTCTATTTGTGAGTTCTGGTTGTTAAATATGGAATATGGAAGCATGGGTTACTTATATAAATTTTCGTACTTTATGGCATCATATTATATTTAGTAGAAATATCCCTCGTTCAAATGGAGTTTTACACGATAGCTCACCCTTTAACAGATACTTAGATGTAATGTGTCAGGTTACTTGCTCTTTCTACGTTGAATAGTATTTAATCAGCACCTGGATAACAATGTGTCCCATTTCTCTAGGCATCAAAATAGAATATTTATCCTATTATTATTCTTGGCTTGAATCATACTTATATGTTTCCTGCTGAATACTGATATATGCTATGTATATTGATTTTACAGTTTCCTCATCTTGATTTGACAATGGAGGGAGTTTGGCCTGGACTTTATATTGACAAGTATGGAGAATACTGGGAAGTACCAGTTACACTGGCAGCTGATCTGGCTTCTGTCACTTCTGACTCTGGTGGTAGCTACCACTTGTGTTTGCAGCATATATCAGGTTTAGCGAAGCCAGTTGAAGGGAACGAGTCCACTGAAGTTCCTACCAATTTACTTCCTGGTCTCTATCTTAAAAGTGCCTTTTCCTTCAAGAAGAATATAGACTTCTGGAGAAGTGAGGCAAAGAAGCTAAAATATGTTCAGCCCTATGATTTTTTTCTATCAGGTCCCCGTATCTCTGGCACAGGTATTATTGGTAAGTCATAGCCTTTAACTTATGCTTCCTTGAATATCGTCTGAAGCGAATAATCTGGTCATCAGATGTGACAGATTATAAATATATATTGGGACCTTGATCTGTGAAAACTTGCATGGTAGTTCATCTTAGTTTTTGGATTTATTGTGTTTTATGTGTCCATCTGCTCTTTCCTTCAGGTGTTGTCGCAACTGCATTGGTTGGAGATAACTCACAAAGATCACCATTAGATGATCAGCCAAAGGATTATAAGCGCTTCGACCTTTATGCATCTATGGGGAGATCTGCAGTCCTTGCAGACTTGTTTGCATCTTTAGCATTCTCAGCCCAGTATGGAGACTTCCAAAAGAAGGCTTTTGATCTTACACAGATCCATGGCCGGTTAAATTTTCCTTCAGGTTCCAAGTTCTTTTCAGCTGCGACATGTTTGGCCCAAAACCTTTACAAGTCTGAACGGCCATCCCTTGAAGCAGTACAGGCAGCCTGTCCGAATGCCACATTATCTCTTCAGCAACAGGTGTGCAATTTGTTACAGAGATGTTTTGTGCTAATTCTGTTACAATGTTGATTTAGTGACAGACCTCTCAAATGTAGTTTGCTAACATATTTAAGTTACTCTTTCCATGTCTAAAGCTGAAATAACTTAAGCTAGTGTGTATCAAAGAATTCAAGCATATTATAGTTCTAGTCAGCTAGGCTACTATTATTGTCACAGCTTTTCTTTGTTAAGTACCAATTCCAATATAAACTTTGATCCTACAACTGTGGAATATGCACTCTCTCAGTTCTCACTTACTGTACTGATTGAATATCTGTGTTTCCTGCTTTGCAGATTGTAGGACCCTTCAGCTTAAGAGTTGATTCAGAAGTTGCTGTAAATTTAAAAAACCAGGGATGGAAGGTAAATTTGGACAATCCTGTAATTGCAATCGAATATGCTTTACATTTACTTGGCTCTGCAAAGGCCGTTGCTTGGTATGCACCAAAGCAAAAGGAATTCATGATGGAGCTTCGGTTGTTCGAGATATAGATCTTCCTCGTCTGTTAGACATCTTGAACTCCCAATTGTATTGACTTTACAGTTATAAAAAGGAAAGCAAGTTGAGCTTTCTTTTGGCAATGTTTTTTGGGTGATTGGTCAGGAATTCATAGTTTCGAGAATTACATGAACAGTGTGATTGGTATTCAAATATTGGTCTGGATCAGAAAAATATACTGGTCCAGACCAATTATCAAAGAGAACTGATCCGGTCTCCAAGTAGAAATAGTTATTTTTCTGGTCTCTGGTCTGGACCTAAATCCATCAAAAATGGGTCTTGGACCAGATTATGTTTTAGTATAAAATTTTGTAAAGCCTCTTAAATTAGTTTTCTCCATCAATATGTTGGGAATATTTAATATTATAAGTTGTTTTATTTAAAAATTGAAAAATTAGTTTTATTTTTATTTTATTTTTTATTATTTTATGACAAGTTTTTATTCATAATACAAAGTATCATACATACTGTAGTAAATAAAACTAAAAATATTTAAGAAAGTCTAAAATCGATCCAGATCAGGTTTTGGATAGATTATATCGGTCTGATCTAGGTTTGATCAGAGCATAATCGCATTCATTTCCGGATCTTATTTTCAAATTTCGGGTCTAAGATCCGATTTTGAATTGAGGAACAGTCCTACTTGTGATAGTATTTCAAGTCAAACACTTGTAAATGTATTTGTCTAGTTTTGAACTCTGGGAATTTTTTTGATAAAGATCATAGCTTATACGTCCTCATTTTCAAACTCCACAAACCAGAAGAGAGCATTTTTGTTTATTGTGTAGTTTGAAGATGGTTTGATCTCTAGAGAAGCTTTATGATAATCTAATAAAGATGCTTCGATTCAAGATGGCAAAATCTATTAACTATTACTAAAACAAAATATTACTGATATCATCAATCTCTAAACTATCTTACGTGTTATTCTCACATTAAAAAATTTCCCTCCATTTCTAGGTGTGAAGTCATCAATTATTAACTTTTTTTTTTTTAATCTAATCTATATTATACATTATACTTTTCAAACAAAAAAAAATTGCCACTCTTTTACATAAATGATAAAAACTATTTTTTTATGCACAATAATAAAATTATTTAAATCGTACAACGCACAAGTCTAATCTAGTAGACAAATATTAAGCGTTACAGCAAGGTTGAAAGATTCAAATACTAGGATAGTTGGATGTGTTAAGGATGTGCAAATGAAATGCTTCTGGAGTTTTCCATCAACCCTAGGGATGGCTTTGAATGACCTCTGACAATGCCACAACCCTTTGTCATCCTCCCCCCCTCCTTGCTCCCACACGACCCCTTGTAAGCCCCCAAGGACTTTTGCTGAAGAATGTAAAGTTGTTGAAAATGCAAAATGTTTGATGGGCTGAGTGGAGGCAACAGGTGGTCGGATAGGGAGGAACAGCTGGGCATAGATCGATCAACATAATTATTTTTACCCCATCTTATCTAATCCATATATCTCACATGCATCAAGACTAGATTGAAATTAACAGCCTTGCTTTTACTCTAGAAGCTCATTGCTCAAATCTGCCATGTAGCAATGGAATGAACAAGTAACAGGTTATTCTTGAACCTATTCAGTTGATGCAGCAAATGTGCTAATAATAAGGAAGTTTACATTTGCTTACAGTACTACGCCTACCCAAACTAACTGGAGGGCAATTTGATGGAAGCTGCAGATGCTCTTCATTATAATTAATTGATATTAGACTAAGCCCGTGAGGTGGTGCAGATAAGGCATATTTAGCCAATTCTTTACGATCTCTTGTTCCCAAGATATCAAGGATTATATCAGGTGGAATCGCCTCCCTTCCAATTTGAAGCAACAGCGCAACCTTCATTACAGAAAGCAAGTAGGTCAATAAATCACTAAAGCACCTTGAGCAATTACAAATGTCTAATAAACAATGGAGAGATGAACAAGAGTCCAATCTTCAGGCGGTTCTCTGCCAAACGTTACTCCCTATTTAGGCAGGAAAACCCTCAACACTTGTATGTAAGTCAGGCATGTATAAAATGCCCTTGAGATTGTAACTTTTTTGCTTATTTCTAAGATGCATTCATCAACCCTCATAAACAAGGGTGGGTCTACATCATTTTGTGCTGCTATCATCCTTGGGCAATCATTCAAAAGGACTTATTCAAACTTAAAGTTCTCCAAAAACCCAACATGCTCATCAATGAATAGAAGAATTAACAAATGAGAGTTAAGATCTTATAATACCATGTTTCGAACTTGTCTATACAAGAAACCTGAGCCTTCAACTTCTAGCTCCACAAGAGGTCCCTATAAACCAACAAAATGTCTTATGGAGTACATTTCAGTAAGTAAAACCTTCAATATACATACCAAGACATTTGATAAAGACTTAAAAAATCAATTAGATCAGTTTACTAAGGTCATTTTTGACGATTACCCTTTCAGTGACATCAAATCGAGATATAGTCTTGACAGGATCCCGTACTCGGTCATTACGAATTGCATTAGCAAAGGCTGAAAAGTCATGCTTTCCGATAAAATACTTTGCAGCCTCTGCCATGACAGCAACATTGAGTTTATATAAGCTATGATATGCATAAGAACGCGCAAATGGATCCATGACAGGACCATTATAAATGCTATAACGATAAATCTTTCCCTTAGCAGAAAAACGGGCATGGAACAATGTCGATGCAGGGCTTAGCTCCCTCACACGTATGTCAGATGGGAGAAGACCATTTAATGCTGCATGAACTTCATCCAACGAATCATAGTTGAAAGGTGTGACAAAATGTGCAACCTGAAACTTTCTATCAAATGTAAGCTTCCATTCAACTTAGGCCGTCTTTTCAATCTCCTTAGGAATGAGAAAGTGAAAATCAGACCTGGCCCCAAGCATGCACTCCTGTATCAGTCCTGCCTGCACCTACTACATTTAGATCCTTTCGATCTAAATTTGTGATTCTGATCAATGCCTTTTCTATGGCACACTGCACTGTCGGTGGTGATGCTTGATATTGCCACCCTGATACAACACAATGTACATATTTGTCAATTTCAAGTAAGTACAAAGTATTTTTAAGGTAAAAGTTAAAATAAACTCCCTTATAAGCCATTTCTAAAGAAACAACATTTATTTTGACATAGCGATTACAAAAATCCTTTACTGCTTGTTTAGGCATCATCCATAAACTTAAGTTTTCTAACTTAACAGCTCGAGAGAAATATAAGAAGGGTAAACCTTTATTTATCCTACTAAGTTGCACCATCTAGGAATGCTCTAAAACACAATCTGGATCAAGTTGGAGGGTTGCAGCGAAACACAAATAATTTCACAATGCAATTACCAAACCCAAGAAGCAAAAGTATTACATTTGTGAGTGCAATCATAAGTCACTACAGTTTGTCATCTTCATACTTCAGTACAAATGCAATTACACAAGAACAAACGCTTCCCACCATGATCAATCTCTACATCTATTGTGCAACTAAGTTACGTGATTCAATTGGTTGAACTTTTCAGGGAAGAAATGCCACAATAAAAATTAATGCTAAGATGCAAGGTAAGGATATTCCCCCCTAACGCGTCAAAATAACTAATTATATTTGGTTTGTTCTACACTTCTACTCAAATTCCAATGAAGATGTCAGATGAATTTCAAAAGAGTCGAATCATAGGAACCAAAACAGACTAGTCTTTCTATTAACATATTGATCCACTTACAACGGAACATCACATCCCTTCCAATGGTGCTTAAGAAAGTTATATGGAAAACATCTTTTTTTTTTTTTTTTTTTTTTTTTTTAATAATTATATCCATCCTGTTCCACAAGTATACAATAATCTTTCTAATTTTTCAGCAAGGAAGGAGAAATTTTATTCATTTGAGCAAACCCTCTACCGCTTTCCAAGTCCACCCGAAATTAATTAATTAAAATTAGTAACAGGGCTATGTTCTTTATCAGCCATATGTTAAAAAAAAAAACAACCAAGATAATTTTCCTTAGTAGGTGTAGTCTATTCACCTTCCGAAAAAATAAGTTTCAGGAATAATCAGTTCTAATCAGAGTTGATCGCGTCTAATTAGGTGTAAAGCTAAGGTGAAAATCAGGGTTAATCAGGTCTCTAATCAAGGAACATACTCCGTACATAGTTTTTCCAAATCCATATACAAATACACTCATCTTTCTCCTCTTCTTTTATATTCCATGAATTTTCAATCAATTTGCTGACTTTACATGATAAAAACTGGCATAATTGGCATACCAAAACACAAATAAAACATATAAAGAAAAATAATCATACTCCGTATAATTTATCTATAAAAAAAATAACCATAAACCTGTAATTAATTAAGCAAAATAGCATATGAAATCTACTAACCAGCATAATTGGTGCCATCATAAGCAATGAGAAGCCGCCATTTATAGGTTGGAATTGTCGGGTTTAAAGGCAAGATTTGGCCACCTGAAATCTAGTAATTGGGTCGTAAGCATTGCAAACATTCGAGAGAAGAAGAGAGAGAAACAGAGAGAAGTTGGTGTTACCGAAGAATTGGAAGAGGAGTTGAAATGGAGTGGCAATGGCGGAGTTGTCACTGCGAAGCTCATTCCCTGGTCGGTCTAAAGGAACGAGTTGCGACCCAAGCAGATAAACTTCCCCACTAGTACTTGTATGTATTTTTTTTTTTTTTTTTTTTGTCTTTTTTTTCTTGAGTTCACCGATAAGGGCGGTCGAACGGATCGTGTTTGCATCGATATTAAACAAGTTAGGCCCTATTCTTTTCTGCTCTATTAAAATCTGTTTTGCTCTATTCACTCTACTCTGTTCAGCTATGCTAAGTAAGAATTAGTTGCTCTACTTTACTTGCCAAAAAGTCAAAAGAATAGGGCCCATTTGGTAATATTTTACTCACCTACCTTTGTTAAAACAAGACATTATAGTCTAGTTTGGAAATTGGTTGTTGGCTGCTTGTTGTTTTCCTAGGGTTAATCTAACTAGTTATTTGTATTGGTTTTTTTATGTTGGTTATTTTACCGTTGGCTCTTAAATAAACATGTTCGATAAAGTTGACTGTTGGGATAAAAATGTATGTGCAGGTATAAAAAGCCAACAAACAACATAAAAAATCTAATCTTACTAGCTTTTGGCAGAAAAGCTGGCTTTTTAGCCAACAAAAAAACCAAATAACCAAACATATATATAGTTGTTTGACCGTCTCTAAAAGACAAAAGTTATAGAAAAAGCCAACTGTCAAGCAAGCCCAAGTTTAGTATAAACTAATTAATATTCATATTAAAATTATAAGATACATATATTTTTATTTTTTAAAATGAATATAATTAGAGATCATGGTGGAGGTAGAGTTGCGCGAGAATTGAGGGTCGATGACTAAGGGTAAGTCTAGACTATAGAAGACTTTAATTGGAAGAGTAGTAGAATTCATCCACCTAAACCAATTATTTTGCATTGTCTGTTAAAAGTTTTTACTAAAACATCTGTAATATTTTTAACTTAGGGATAACATGATACTGCTATGTGTTATCATTTCTTCAATATGATTTTGCGTCATATGAGAGCTAGTGTCACCATTATGTGTCATCACTTATCACCCTAAAACTCTACATATGTGAAAAGTTCGTATTTAATTTTCCCATAGAATGTAACTCCTAAATAATTGCACAATACTCTTCAATTTAATTTGTAAGACATTAATCGCACACTAATGGTTGTTGATTCCTTAGATGCTAATTTTCTAGATTCTATACCAGTCAAGCAATTATACAAAGTAATATTTACATAAGTTATTAAGTAAAATAAATAAAAATTAGCACCCGTTAATATTAAATTTATTATTACTTTTTTTATTCACTTATAAATACTGTTGAACACTAACCTTTTAAATTTAATTTTGAACCAATTTACAAATTTATAGTGATCCGAGTAATCGTCCGGACCAATAACTAATTTGATCACCAAATAATGTAGGTACGGTATGTGGGTTAACAAGATTGGCATACAAAAAAAGAAAAAAAATCAATTTTTTTCACTACTTCAATCGACAAGTTAAATTTGTTGAGTTCGGTTTAACGTTCAACTTATTTATATATATAATTGGGTTACATGTGTTCGTTTAAAAATTCAACCCAAACCTTTTTAATTTAATTTCATGCTGACCTAATTATTTAAACAAATCAAGAATTTTTGAACCAAACCCGCAAATGGCTATCATGTCGTGTCAGCTTTTGACAGCCTTACTCATCATAAAACAAGATTGTTCATAAGGATCGATCGAAACTAGCTAGAAACTAGAAACTAGGGCTCTGGCTATTCACAAGTTCAACACCACACTCAAAGACCGAAAATTTTAAATTCAAGACCCAAATACTAGACTGATAAAACCAACTCAAAACTCTGATTAGGTCGATTTGGTCTGATTTCTAGATTTTGTTGCTATATTTTAAATACTATTTTTATAACGTTATAGAAAAAATGAAAAATAAATACTGTTTTGGACGACATATATAACATTAATTTTTTTGTTGAGAAAAAATAAACATTAATTATTAAAAATTAGTAACCTTGTACAACAGATATAATAGAAAATCAGTAAAAATAAGTTTAATCAGTATAAATAATTTTAGATCACTAAAGATAATTTTAGCTTTATGAAAATAATTTCAGTTCGGAAAAAGAAGGTTAAGAAAACATGGCCTAATTGCAAAGTTGAAAACTTCTTATTACAACCATTTTTAAGAAAATACTTTCCCAATGATATTTTGCTTTCCTTGTTATGTACTTATGTACAAGATTGAATTTCATCATTTGAAAATGAGTACAAACTAGTTATTGGTCAGGATCATGCCCCGCATCATCATAAATTTATAAACTTGATCAAAATTAATTTAGAAAGTCTAATGTTGAACAATATAAATAAGTGAATGAAAACATAATATATCATAAAAATAAGTGAATGAAAACGGAGATATACTTTCCCAATGAAGTATATAAAATATATCATAAAAAAAATTGAAGTTGTACTACCAGAGTACCAGCATAATATAATTGAGATTTGTATATTCAAAATCATCTAATACAATAGCTTGAAGAAAAAAAGGTACCAAAAACAAATTCTGAACATGCATTTGCTTATAATGGATATATGAGTTAGATAAACAAAAGAATAAGATTATTGGGTGGTAGTTTTTATTCGATCGCTACTTTACATAATTTGATAATAATTGATGTATTACTCTGTATAATTATTTGATTGGTTATGAATCTAAGTAAGTTATTGAAAAATTAGACGGTAGATTATTATGCAATTTTCTAGGGGATATTTAATTTAAATAGGGAGTTATATATATGAATTTCAAGTAAACTAAATATTACTCTGGATTATAGAATTAAAGTTATGCCGATGAAGAGTTTTTTAAAGAGACAAAACATTATTACAATTTAACTAGTGTTTTGGCCCGTACAATGAACGGGTTGTATGAAATAAACTCAGGTTATTTATTTATTTATTTATTTATTTTAATGATTAAACAATTTTCATATGAGTTAAGGTAAAGTGTTAGGAAGAGGAAAATTGAATATGGTATGTATTCATTAACATATTATTAAGTTATAGAGATATGAAAGAAACATCATTAAATACATATATTGAATTAGCAATAAAATTATATATATTGTTAAAAGAATCTGTACTAAATTATTAAAAGGCGTTCCTAAAAAGGTCGATGTGCCACGTAGGCCCTTTTTAATTACGCCACATCATCTTCCCAACATCTCATGACGCCACATCACCGAAGAAACCAACATTGCTCCATATTAAAACATAAGGTTAAGGAGATTCGAACACCCATCTAAGTCAATTACCAACCACGTTATCAATATGTAAAAAAAAATTATATAAGTGAAAAGCACGAGATTCATTTTTTTTTTTAAAAAAAAAAAAAAAATACTACCTCCGTTTCATATTATTTGCAGCGATTTGACATAAAATATGAGTAGAAATGTTTAATCGTTGTAAATAAAATGTAACAGATCAGAGGTAGTAAGATACTCAAATAATAAACTCAATATGTATTCAATGTAACTATTACCTCATATCTCATGGGGACGAAAGGCCTTTATCTACATATGTATAATACATGAAAACTATAATACAATAATATATAATGTATGACCCACGGCATCGCTTGGGCTAAAAACTAGTTTGATCATCAAAAGGGGTGACACTTGGCACTAGTGGTTTAAATCTTTATATATTACTCGCTCTAACCCTATAATTCTACCCCATCACAAATAAATAGGTCAAACTTTAAAAACTTTGACCATAAATTCTCATCAATCAATAAGAGATATTATAGTCTTGTGCGGTCTTGTAATATTCGTCTCGTTGTATATTTTATTAATATCAAGTTCTTATAATTTTTACGTACATAAAAAATGAAGTTATAAACATTTTAAGACGCTTCTTTGAGACCGTAAAAGTCAAATGGGGCAAAATAATAGGGACAAGGAGTAATAAGTATACATATGATAGAAAGGTGACGACACATATCACATGTGTGACATCAAATCATATTGAAGGGTGACACATGTCGTTAGTATATTGTTTTTATGAGTTTAATAATATTACAGTTAGATAGAGGTGTTTATTCAAAATCTTTTTGGGTCGAGTTCGGTTAGGTTGAGTTTGGTCGGGTCGGGTCAATTTTAAAGTTGGATCATATTAAATTATGGTGTCAATATGAATCAAAATCTGAATCGGGTTTTTTTATGGATCAGATCAATTGGATCAGTTTTTAATACCTCTAAATACAAATGGGGTCATCAATTGGTTGTAGGCTTATATATAGCCTTCTGAAATCTGAAGTTCTGAATATTCAAACTAAACTATTCCGATCCTGTTTGTCTGTACTAATATATATATATATATTCTCCTATGTTATCGGCTCCTTATTAATTTTTCTGATCCAAAATAATACTCATGTTTTTGTTCACTAATTGATAGAGCTGTTAGTTTCTGACCCAAACCGTTAAATCCAACTATTTCGAACCGATTTGAAAAGGAACTGAACTGTTAAATATCCGTTTATTGGAAACCAAAAACCGATCCGACCCAATTTTTGCTAACCTGAAACTGAACTGAACCGAATTTGTGTGATACGTTACTAACCCGACCCGTTATCAAGCAAAAGAGTTACAACCTGAAATTGAAAACAACCCAAACCGATTACGTATGAACCCGATAGTAACCCGACCCATTCTACACCAAAAACCGTTTAAATCAGGCAAAACTTCTATAAACATGAATCGGTTCAACTCGTATCCCGTTGTGACCGAACCATTTATAACTCGTAACCCGTTATAACCGAACCGTTACCAACCCGTAACCCGTTGAGACCAAATTGTTTACGACCCGTATCCCGTTGAGACCGAATCTGTAATACCACATATTTTTATACTTATTTTAATTTAAATCATTATTTTATGAAGCATTTAAATAATTTGAAATGAATTATTTATGGTATTTTATTAATTTAAAAAGAATTATTTTAAGGAAAAATTGCATTAAATAATACGACCTTTGCTCCATCCGCTAAAAACAAGTTGAACTTTTGTTTATTTCAGAATAATACGACTTTTGGGGGGTGTCCGCTTTAAACAAGTTATTTTACCTACAACCTGAATAACCGGTTAAAATTTTCAATAAATTCGGTTAATAATCTAATTAACTCTTAATTAAAACTTTAATATGATTAATTAATAATTAAAATAATTAAAATCTTAAAAAAAAATCATTTAAATTTCTTTAAAACCACCACCCTCCCTGCTCCCCTACACCGCCCCAGCCAACCTGCCCCATCCCTGCCGACGCCGCCCCACCACCAAAGCCCGGCGCCGATGCCACCCCCTTCCCCTGAACTACCATATTCCACCCCGAATTTCCCCTGAACTACCATATTCCACCCCGAATTTCCCCTGAACCACCAGACCCACGACCATCACCTAACCCCGACCACCTCCACCACAATTACCCAACACATCCCCGGCAACCTTCCCCTTCCCCGGCAACCTGTCAACCCAGCCCTCGGCGCCGACCGTGCCTAGATCTCCCCTCCCCGTGCTTTCCCCATCACCAAAAATCACAACACATCCCAACAATCAAAGTCGCAAATCCGCATAACAACAACAACGAGGTGGGTATGGTTTGGTTTCAAGGTGGATATGGTAATATTCTGGTGTTTAGGGTGGGGAATCGAGCTGTGAGGTGGTTTTCCGGAGGGTTTCTGTACAATGGAGTTTTGTGGTGGTGTATTGGGGCGGTACGGTTTAGGTGGGTTGCGGGCTTTTTGCGCGGGTTAAGATTGGTCATGGCCGACATTTAGGGAGGGGAAGCTAAGAAAGGTCGGTCGCCAGAGCTCAGGGAGGGGAAGAAAGGGGTCGGGGACGTGGTTTGTGCGGTGGTTGGCGGTGTGGGTGGAGCGCTGGAATGTGGTGTTTTTTTTCTTTTTTTTTAAAAAAAAATTAATAAACTTTTAAACATTAAAAACATTTAAAAAAAATTTAAAAAACAAATAAAATTTTCAAACCAATCAAACAATGACACGTGTCCATATAACCTGTTAATCAAGTTAATAACCGGTCATAACTTGTTTAAAGCGGAGTACCCCTAAAGGTCGTATTATTCTGAAATAAACAAAAGGTCAACTTGTTTTTAGCGGATGGAGCAAAGGCGTATTATTTAATGCAATTTTTCCTTATTTTAATTAAAGGTCCATTTTTATTTATTTAATTGTTTTGGAAATATTTTATTTTATTATTTAGAAACTTTGGGGCATATTATTTTATAAAAAGGAAATTTAAAGTCAATGGTATTTAAAGAAATTCAAAGGACTAGTTTGAATAGGAGAAAGGATCATTAAGGGTAGAAAGAGAATTAAAGCCCCAATATTTAAGCCCCAAAAAAATAAGAGAATAATTTAAGTATGAACACATGGGGGGAGTTATGGGACTTTATATTTGATCATAACTTCTACTGGGAGTACAGGACGCTGTATTTTCCTTTTTATTTTTTTATTATGCGCAGGACGTCCAGTCACTTCATGTGACATTTGCCTACCCGGTTAGCTCCCTGTGTAGTTTACCTCAATTTATTGAGGCAGGTAGTGGTTGGAAACCCGTTTGATGCGTAATCAAATTAAATGGACATTAGTATTTGTCTAATTAAGTGTCGATCGTTTTGTATGCTTGTCTACAGGTGTAATTCGTTAAGTTGTGTGTTGATAGGGTGAAGCATGTTAGTGTGTTTTGTTATGCTTATGTACTCAGCATTGCTGATTGTGTGTTTGCATGTTTGTTTGGCCTTGTCTTTACCTTGGCCCTACGACAACCCATTTCCAATGGCGAGTAATAGGGACAAGTAGAGAGGAGATTTTCAAGTGATGAAGAATTTGCATGATGGGGATGAGTGAAGAGCGAATCATGCTTAGTTCCTATAGGAATATGATATGTTTAATTGTTTTGATTATTATTTATTCTATTATACTCATGAGACTAACACAAAGGTTTTAACATTTATTTGGTTTTAAGGGCCTACGATGGTTTCAAGTTGTAGGTTGACTTTATTTGACTTAGTTTGACTTTTTAAAAGTTGACTAGTTTTAAAAGGTTTTAAAAGGTAGTCTTCCATTGTGTGTCTTTGATAAATGCCTTAGCCGTTTTCACGGTGGCGGTAATGTCTTAGATTTTCCTATTTCGTATTTTAAAAAGGGCAAAACAGGTATTTTAAAGGATAGGAATTTCTAGGGTGTTACAAAGTGGTATCTGGGAGCATTGGTTGAGATTTTATTATTACCACTAAAGTCAAAAACGTGTTTTAAAGTGTTTTGTTTTAAACTTGACCAAGTGGTTATTTAATTAAGTTATTTTAAAGAGAGTAATTTTCACTTATTCTAATTTTTGAAAACCGGAAAATTTATTTATTTTCCCGAAATTTTTTATATGGCCGAAAGTCTGGGGCATGTTTTCGTAAATTATTTTCGAAAATTAATTTTAAAAAGAAGTGTCAAAAATGTTTTTAGTTTGTTCATTTTGTAGGAAAGCAAGGATTAAGGTAAGTATTATGTGTTAAAAGATTTTAAAAGCATGCTGGTGAGCTTGGATAGGAAAAAAAAAAAAAGTTGGGCATATAGGTTAGAAATAATCATGTTCTTGTATGCATTAAGTTTTAGGTTGTGATGTTTGATCATGTGGATTGATTAAGTGAAAGCATGAGATTATATGATTAGAAATGGGTGAAATGATTGAACATTGAACCTAATACATGCAAGAACTGTATTGTTTCTATTTTCTTTGGGAAGGGAATTCTTTTCTAAACCTTTTCCTTTACAGGATGCCTATTCTTAGGGATTTTAGTGGGGCGCGCGGGTCAAATAGGAGACCCTCCCCATCTCCGCCCTAATGGGGCGGGGATGGGTCTTGGGTTGGCGGGTGATGGGGCAGGAATGAGGATAAAATCCATACCCGCCATGAGTGATGGGGCGGGGGTGGATTTTAGGTTGTACCCGCCTTATCTCCGCCCCGCCCCACTTCGTACCCGCCCTATCCCCACATCCATATATTACACATTTTTTTGTTTATAATATAAGTGTATTACAAAGTATTATATTTATTATTTTATAATACTTTGTAATACACTTATATTAGCGAGCCCAATTAATTATGAAGGATTGTGTATTTGGGAGGCGGGGATTAGGCGAGTCTTAGGTGGGGAATAGGTGGGGGTGGATATCTAAGTGGGGGTTGGGGCGGGGATGGTTTTTGAATTGTACCCACCGGGGCGGGGATGGGGATGAATTTTAGACTTGCCGCGGGGATGGGGATGAGTATGAAAATTTTAGATGGGGATGGGGATGGGAAGGCCAACATCCGCCCCGCCCCGCCTCGCCCCATTGACATCCCTACCTATTCTTCCTAGCAAATTTTCCCAAATTGGTACTCTAATCAAGAAAGACTATGAGCATCCGTTAGACTATGTCACCAAAATTCAATTCTATTGTGCCCAAATGAGCAATGTCTTTGGAAACAAGCTTTATGACCTTCCTGATCGTGTTTCTGCTATGATTATTCACTGTCTTCCAGACGAACCTCCATATCTTTCTGTTAAAGCAAAATTTTCTGAATTCAATTTTTTGGGGGACATCCCAAACTACTCTAAATATAAAAATTGGTATGGACAATGGTACTTTGATTGTAGATACTTGATTTCATATCTTGTTAAGGTTGAGAAAGAGTATTGTCAGCACACACAAATTCCACATCCCAATTATTTTTATGAAATTCCGGCAGGGAATAATTTTTCCTTCCACTAGTCATCGGCCAGGAAGTTCTTCTCCCACTCAGGGTAACCAAACAGGGACAGATGGAGGGCAAGAAGGAGAGGGGATGGTTGAGAGTAACCACACCATTGATAGTTCCATTATGGAAATTCCAATTCCAAATCCACCACCAACTCCAATTATAATTGAAATTTCATCTAATGATGAGGAAGATGAAGAGTATGTCCAAGTAGAGTAAAAACTAGAGTCACCTGAACCAATGGAGGAAGAAGATGACTCTGAAATCGATCCTGGAAGCTACAGCTAATCTTCCAATAAGAGGAATAATGTTCGAAAGTGCTAGATTTTCTTGTAGTTTCTATTCTTTTAGGATTCTTAGATTTGTTTCCGCATTTCAATTATTCCAAGTTTCATTAAAGTAATAAGTGGCATGTCCACAGTGAGTTAGTAAACTTATGTAGTTACATGAGTTATTCAATTGAAATTCCTTTTTCCTTTTAAATTTCATAATTTCCTTTCTTTTATAAAAGGACGAGAAAACGCAAGCTGAACCGAAGCAAGCCGCGGGCGCGGGGATATATGCCGCGGGCGCGGGGAGATATGCCGCGGGCGCAGGTGTCTCTGCCGCGGGCGCGGACAGGAAAAGTTGAATTTGTCCTCAGATTCTGGAGATGGCTGGTCGCGGGCTGGGAGAGGGCTCTCCCCAGCTTGTCGCGGGCACGACACTTCACGGAGAGGGCTCTCCAAGATCGCCCACTCCAATTTGTAATAAATCATTCATTTCGTTCTCAAATCATTTATTTCGTATCACTACTCCAATAAGCCATTTCTTGCTAAAAAATAATCCAACACCTTATTTCTAAACTTGGGAAATCCATGGGAATTATTTATATTTATAAATTTGATGCTTTATTAAATGTGTGGTTGGTTAGCAATCAATATTTGGTTGACAAAGCTACGAATTTTGGAAATTTAAATTCCAATTTGTTAGCTTAAAATTTCATGTGTATATGTCAAGGGTGTGAATTAGTTGGATGAGTGTCTAACTTGAGAGCTAGCCAAAACCATATTTAATAGAGACCCTTTTTGTGTTAATTCATGCGAAGAAATATGGCAGGAGGGAGTGGTAACAACAATAACGGAGGAGACCTAAGTGAAATTGTGAGGCTATTAGCAGTTGTGGCCCAACAGTTGGCAAGGAATTCAATTAATAATGGAGATACTCAGGGTGAGCTATTTAAGAAGGTGGCGTAGAGCAAGCCACCAACCTATCAAGGAGAACCTGATCCAACTATACTGGAAAACTTGTTGAGGGAATTTGAGAAACTGTTCGGGGTAGTAGTGTGTCCAGAGAACTCAAAGTTGGGTTGTGCTACCTACTATCTTAGGGGTGAGGCTGACCTCTGGTGGCAACAAACTGAAGCTACCATTAGGGCAATACCTAGATTTGACTGGACTTTCAAGAGAAGATTAGGGATAAAATCTACCCTAGCTTCTTATAAAAACAGAAAGCTGAGGAATTTGCCAACCTTGTGATGGGGAAAATGACAGTCACCGAATACTATACCAATTTTGTTAAGTTGTCACGATTTGCTAATGAGTCTGTTCCTATAGAGAAGTCTAAGGCTAGGAAGTTTGAGAGTGGCCTGACTACGGATTTGCAGTTAAAACCGTGTAGTCAAGTGTTTGAGACCTTGGATGAGGTGTACGGTAGGGCTGCACATCTTTATGCGCTGGAACTGAAGAAAAGGAAATAGTTGGCTGATATGGAAGAGAAAGAAAAGAGAAAGGAGATGATCCAACATTTTGGAAACCCACAAGGTAACCAGAACAAGTTTAAGAAGCAAAGGCACAACCATAACAACAATAACTTTGGTAACAATAATTTCCAAGGTAACAATCGTCATGGAGGACGAAATTCTAATGGTGGAGTTAAGAACTCTACCCAGGGTAATAACAGGGGAGCAAGGCATTTCTACTGTAGGAGGTGTAAGTACGATCACCTTGGTAGGGATTGTGATGGAAATTTGGTTACTTGTCATGCTTGCAATAAATTAGGACACATGGAGTATTAATGTTTCTCCAAGGATCCTAATCGAAACAAACTGAACAATAATCAAGGAGGGGCTCAGAGAAACTTTCAAAGGAGCAATAGCTATTCTGGGAACAAGGGAGCACAACAGGGTGCGGCGAAACCCAACAATAATAATTGGAACAACCAACAGAAAGGTGGAGCTACAGGGAATTTGAACGTTATGAGTAGACATGAAGCTGATTCCACGAAGGATGTCATCACTGGTACCTTTTCTATTAACTTTATTCCTGTTAAAGTCTTGTTTGATTCTGGTGCAGCTTTTTCTTTCATTTCAAAGGCTATTGTTTCCAAATTATCACACTGTCTGAAAACCGTAGATGAGGTAGATTTACCTATAGTTATTCCTACGGGTGGGGTAGTAAAATGTAACAAGAGCTTTAGAAATGTACCTTTAGAGATCAAAGGAAAGGCGTTTTTGTCATATCTCATCAAATTCGGATTGAATGACTTCGATGTCATTTTGGGAATGGATTGGTTGAGCAAGTATAGTGCAGAGATTAGTTGTCGATTGCAAAAAGTAAAAATGAGTACAGCTGATAACGAATTGGAAATATATTGGATGCATGGTGAAACCAAGTGCCTAAGGATCATATCTGTGCTAAAATTGGAAAAATACATTAAGAAGGGGCATCCAGTATATTTTTGTAGTGTAAGGAATATGGAACATGAAGAGACAACTAAGCCTGAGGATATAGAAGTAGTAAGTGAATTGCTGGACGCGTTTCCAGAAGAGATTCCTGGAATGCCACCCAAAAGGGCAATTAATTTCACAATAGAGCTAGTTCCAAGAATAACACCAATTTCCAAAGCACCTTACCGCATGGCACCTGTAGAAGTTAGTGAGTTGAAGGAGCAATTGCAGGATTTGTTAGAAAAGGGCTATATAAGACCTAGTGCATCGCCTTGGGGTGCGCCAGTATTATTTGTGAAGAAGAAAGATGGGAGTATGAGGTTATGTATTGATTATAGGGAGTTGAATAAGGTCACCATAAAGAACAAGTACCCATTACCAAGGATTGATAACCTATTTGACCAGTTGAGAGGCGCAGCTGTGTATTCTAAGATTGATCCGAGGTCTGGATACCATCAACTTAGGATCGCAGATGAAGATATTCCCAAGACTGCGTTTAGAACAAGATATGGGAATTATGAGTTCACAGTAATGCCTTTTGGGTTGATGAATGCTCTAGCAATCTTTATGGATTTGATGAATAGGGTGTTTCATCCATTTATGGACAAGTTTGTGGTAGTGTTCATAGATGATATAGTGTATTCGAAAAGTGAAGAAGAACATGTAGAACATATAAGGGCAGTTCTGCAAACACTAAGGGTAAACAAGCTTTATGCAAAATTCTCTAAGTGTGAGTTTTGGTTGGAGAAAGTGGCATTTTTAGGCCATTTTGTGTCTAAGGATAGGGTGGAAGTAAATCTAGCAAAGATTGAGGCGGTGAAAGGTTGGCTTACGCCAAAAACAGTGTCTGATGTAAGGAGTTTCTTAGGTCTAGCAGGGTATTATAGGCGTTTCGTGAAAGATTTCTCGAAGATTGCTAAACCTATGACCTCCCTAATGAAGAAAGACATGAAGTTCGAATGGGATGACAAGTGTGAGGAGGCATTCCAACTCTTGAAACGAAAGCTAATCACAGTGCCAATGCTTACATTGCCAGATGATAGTGGTATTTATGATGTATACAGTGACGCATCTAAGGATGGTCTAGGATGTGTACTTATGAAAAATGGGAAGGTGATTGCGTATGCATCAAGGCAGTTAAAGATTCATGAAGTAAATTATCCTACTCATGACTTAGAATTAGCTGCAATTATTTTTGCGCTAAAAATTTGGAGGCACTACTTGTATAGAGTGAAATGCAGAATCTATACAGACCATAAGAGTTTGAAATACATTTTCACTCAAAGGGATTTAAACTCACGCCAAAGAAGATGGTTAGAGTATACTACAGATTATGACTTAGACATACAATATCATGAGGGGAAAGCAAATGTAGTCGCGGATGCTCTAAGTCGTAAGACCAGTCATGGACTGAATACTTTAATAGTGGCTGATGAGTTATGTAGGAAAATGAGGAAAATGAATCTAGAAGTGGTAGAATGGGGAGTGCCAGCAGGCATACTTGCGAATCTGAGTATTCAACCAACAATATTTGATGAGATAAAAGAAAATCAAGCAGGGGATGTAAAGTTGGATAGGTTTCGGAGAAAATAAAGCAAGGAAAATCCATGAATTTCAAAATCCATGAAGATGGGAGTCTAAGGTACAAGGGCCGTTGGTGTGTACCACAAAATGTGAGGAGGTAAAGAGAAAGTTGATGGAAGAGGGTCACAATGCACCATACTCAATCCACCCAGGAGGGGACAAGCTGTATAAAGACTTGAAAAAGGTGTATTGGTGGCCCAGAATGAAGTATAAAATTGCGGAATTTGTGGCAAAGTGTTTAACTTGTCAAAAGGTGAAAATAGAACACAAAAGACCGCAAGGGACTGTACAACCATTGGAAATTCCTAGATGGAAATGGAATTGTATTTCAATGGACTTTGTGACTTGCCTCCCAAAGACAGAGAATGAAATGACACCATTTGGGTAGTGGTGGATAGATTTACAAAATCTGCGGTGTTTATACCAATGAAGGAGACCTGGAAGATGGAGCAACTTGCAAAAGCTTACATAAAAAATGTTGTGAGATTACATGGAGTTCCAAAAGATATTGTGTCTGATAAAGATTCTAGGTTTCTTTTAAAGTTCTGGAATAGTGTGTAGGAGAACTTTGGTACTAATTAAGATGAGTACAACATTTCACCCTGCCACAGATGGGCAAACTGAGAGAACCATTCAAACCTTGGAAGACATGTTGAGGGCTTGTGTTATAGATTTCCAAGGAGGATGGGATGATAGCTTGGATTTAATTGAATTTTCCTATAATAATAGCTATCATGCAAGTATTGGCATGGCTCTATTTGAGGCACTACATGGAAGGAAATGTCGCAGCCCAATTTGTTGGAATGACATAAGTGAGACAATGATCTTAGGGCCTCAAATGATCGAGGATACAATTAAGCAAGTAAAGAAAATTCAAGCTAAGATTCAAGCGGCGCAAGATCGCCAAAAGAGCTACGCGAATTTGAAGTTTAGAGAGAAGAATTTGAGGTCAGTGACAAAGTTTTATTAAAGGTGTCACCAATGAAAGGTGTAATGAGATTTGAAAAGAAAGGAAAGCTTAGCCCAAAGTATATTGGCCCATATGAAATACTGCAAAAGATAGGCAAAGTAGCTTATAGACTAGCCTTATCTATGGAGCTAAGTAGACTGCATGATGTATTTCATGTATCTCAGTTGAGAAGGTATATCCCTGATAAGTCACATGTGCTACAACTTGAAACTATTGATTTAGATCAAAGCTTAACTTATGAGGAAAAACCTGTCAAGATTCTTAACAGTAAAGTGCGTAGTACACGCAATAAGGAAGTTAAGAATGTAAAAGTGCTATGGTCTAACCAAGAGTATGAGGAAGCAACTTGGGAAGCCGAGGATGAGATGAAAAAGAAGTATCCCGAGTTGTTTGAGGTATGTTGAGTTACAGGGACGTAACTCGTGCTCTTTAAGGGGGGTAGAATGCAGTGGAATTTCACGCTTTCTCCCTTTATTTTCAGTCATTTTTGTGCTTTTTGCACATTTTAAACGGATATTTTGAGTAATTTTAATCTAAAAGAGATACTAAAGGCAAAAGTATGACAAAAGAATACAACAATATTATACAAAGTAAGGAAAAAGTTTGAATTTCGTTGCCCAAGTTTCGGGACGAAACTTCTTTTAGGGGGGGGGGGGTTTAACTGTAATACCCCGTAATTTTAGATGTATTTTTAATTCAAATAGAGGGTATTTCCTAAAATATTTAAATAATTCGAAATGAATTATTTAGGGTTTTCATTAATTTTAAAAGAATGATTTTAATTAAAAGTATATTTTTAATTATTTAATAATCTTGAAAACATTTTATTTCATGATTTGGTAATATTGGGGCATATTATTTTATAAAAAGATAATTTTTAAAGTCAATATATTTAAGGAAAGTCAAAAATACAAGTTTGATTAGTAAAGGGATCGTTAAGGGTAGTAACAGAATTTTAAGTAGGAGGGATTTTGAGAGGGGGTATAAATACCCATCATAAGCCTAAGGTGAAGTGCACCCAAAGGTAAACTCTCTCTCTCCTCTTATTTTCTTTTCTCCTTAATTTTTCCCGGCCCCTTCCCCTTTATTTTTAATTATTCAATTTTTAATCACCACCCACACACCACCACACACGACCGGCGCCACCACCACACGCCACACACGACTGGCAGCCACGACCACTGGCGCACCCGCAGTGGCGGCCACCAGGCAGGCGGGCGATAGCCGCCCAGCCGTGGTGGTGATGCGCCATGGTTTTAAGAAAAAAATTATCATTATTGTTTTTGTTCTAATTAAATCTACCCTAAATCTAATTATTGTGTTTGGGTTTTGTGATGATTTTAGGATGTTTAATAATAAGTATTTTATTCATAAATTTTCAGATTTAGTTTTAATTAAAAAGCCCCAAATTGAATACCCTAGGTTTCTAAATTAATGAATATTGATGGAATTGGATTGTGGATAATTTAAACTATTGAAATTAATTTTGTAAAGATAATTATAGCAATTTTTCACGGTTTAATAAATCTGGAATTTTTATATAAAAGCTATAATTAGGGTTCTTAAAAGGATTTTTAATTACGTATTAATTGGGAATAAAAGTAAGGGTTTTAAATAAAATTTCAGCTTATTTTAGAGGGTTTATGAGTGATTTAAAGAGAGTATATATTGCTGGAAATTTGTGTTAGAGAGGTATTAATACTTCTTTATAATTTTGGTTTGTAGGAGATTTCCAAGTGAGTGATTTTATTTAGTCGTGGCGATTTTGAGATCATAATCAAGGTATGTTCGCGTACTTGGTAATGTTTAAGTGTATAGAAGCATGTTAGGCTTTGTTTAATTAATTCCAAGTAGTATCATGATAGGTGTTGGATGTAATTTGTTGATTGGATTGATGTTGGTCTATGATTATTGATGTATGAATCGTTCATGATGAATTGGTGATTGGAATTAATTATATTGGCATGTTGGATATGAGCCACACTTTTATTATTGCTATGTTAGAGAGCATATTTAATTAAACTAAATGTTTAATTTGGTTTGGAATATGAAAAGGGAATTTTATAATGGCTCATATAATTTTTATTGATGCTATAAACATGAGGAAGAAGCTATTTAACTGTCTTAGTACACAGGAATAAATTATATTGCGGTGCCTATGTGCACTTAAGGTGTTTCTAACACCGAGGGATAGGATTTGCGGTGCTTATGCACTTAAGGTGTTATTTAACACCGAGGTAGTTTAAAAAAAGGGTTCAACATTAAATTATGTGGTCACTAACTATTCAAGAATTAAATTGGTATGTTTGATTGCTTGAATGAGTTGTAATGTTTGATTTGTGTTGTGTTTGAGAGTCATCACCAAGTTTAATTATTTTCGAACTTTTTAAAGGTAGTGATGCAAGGTGATAAACTAAGACTTGCTCCAATACTACTAAAAAATCTAATGTACACCACTCATAAATTGCAGGACTTAGGGTAATTTTTGGATTGATACTTTTGTTACTTTTTGAGTGCTGGTTACATTCAGTGTCCAAAAAAAGAAAAGTTATCAGGCAACCAAAGATAAATTTTGAGAGAAATGGTGGCTTGTTGCTTCAACAACAAATGTCTTCAGATGAAGGAGTTGTAGGAAGGATAAAAATCTTCACAATCAATGAGCTAGAAAAATCCACTGACCACTTCAATGAAGATAGAATACTTGGACAAGGAGGTCATGGTACAATTTATAAAGGAATGTTGAGTGAAGGAAGAATTGTAGCCATAAAGAAGTCTAATAAATTGGAGGAAGGCCAACGAGAAGAATTCATCAACGAAGTGGTTATCATGTCACAAATTAATCATCGAAACATATTGAAGTTGTTGGGATGTTGTTTGGAGACCAATGTACCATTATTAGTATACGAGTTTATTCCCAACGGAACGCTTTACCATCATATTCATAATCCAAATGACAAGTTTCCAATCACTTGGAAAATGAGGTTACACATTGCTTCTGATTCAGCTAGAGCACTTATTTATTTGCAATCCTCAAATTCAAATCTCATCTTTCATAGGGACATTAAGTCTTCAAACATACTTTTGGACGATAAGTATAGAGCAAAGTTATCAGATTTTGGGTTTTCAAGATCTGTGGCTATTGATCAAACCCATGTGGTTACTTGTGTCATGGGAACGCCTGGTTACTTGGATCCAGAATACTTTCAATCACACTAATGTACGGAAAAGAGTGATGTTTATAGCTTTGGTGTTGTCCTTGTTGAACTTTTGATGGGACAAAAGGCAGTACGTGCTGCATTCAAAGAGGATCGAAGTTTGATTTCATGGTTCCTTTCGCATATGGAAAACTTTTGTGTGCTTAATATCATAGATTCTCAAGTCCTACTAGAAGGCTCAGAGGAAGAGTTTTTAGCCATTGCTAACCTTGCAAAACAATGTTTAATCTTGGATGGAAAGAGAAGACCTGCCATGAAAGAAGTTTGGTTATTGATAGATAGGATTTTGTCTCTACATGTGCCACATATAAATGATCTTAACAAGCCAAAACATGAACAAGTGTTAGTTAGAGCAAGCAAGAGTGTGAACTCAAGCACATTTTCATTAGAAAGTAGAGTATTAGATTCTGCCGAATTGTCTCTATTGTTCAATCTTAGATGATTTACATTTCCTTTGCCTTTGATAGGGTGATTACTCTTGAAATTTTTATGACTCTTAATAAATGGATATTTAATGGGCTTATGCTATAAATTACTCTTGAAATTTTCATGACTGTTACAATATAGAAAAAACTCACTACTATACAAAGGTCAGTGGCGGATCTTGGCCGAATTAAAATATTAGAGGGGCCGGAATATGAATATTTTACCACTTGCTCAAAACTAATTACTACAAGTATATCCCAAATTCCCAATTCTTTAAAAAAAATATATGTCCTAATATTTTATAAGTAAAAACAAAATTTTTTTTATTTAATTTCATTAACTAATTGATTTTAAAATAATAGTGTTTTAACTAATTAATACAATAATTTACCGGGGGTCGGGCCCCAAATGGCCCGGTGGAAGGTCCCCCTCTGACAAGCTAGGGTGTAGCAGCCTTGTTTCTTTTTAATCGGTTCTTATGTATGTTTGTCCCTGCACAACATTAGTATCTATTATTTCGTTGTACTAAAAATAGTTGATTAAGTTGAACCAATAAAACTCCATATGACTATATTCTTTCTTATATAGTTGTGTGCTAACATAATTTGAAAAATTACTTCAAATCAATCAATCAATAACTATATACTAAAAGACACACCAGCGATGACACGTGTCATCTTCTGGTGTGTCCTTAGTATAGTTTTTTATATAAAAAAAAATTCAAGAGAATTGATAGAGAATATACGCAAAATATATTATTTTTTTCAAAATTTAGGAAAAAAAAATCATAATATAATATATTTATCAACTTAGATATCTGACCATATCTTTATATAAATTCCTATATAAGTAATTACTTTTTTAATGTATAATGATTATTTATAATAAAAAAATCATGAATATATATCTTTCAACCTAACATAATTTGTGAATGAAAAACTAACAAATGTGAAATTTAAAAAAAAATTCCATCAAAGTTCAAAATAGAAGAAAGCTTAAATAAAAAAAAATGATATATAGTCATAAAAGATAAAAAAAAGAAAAAAAAAATTAAGTTGCTTGATTTGAGATAAATAATATTTCCTCAAAAAAAAAATTTGAGATAAATAATAAATAGATTTTAGACCAAATTATTTTTTATATTTAAATATAGTTTTTAACTGATACTCCGTAATAAAGAGTTAAAAACCGTGCATGACACGGGATCTAACCTAGTAACATAATACTAAAACAGACACTAGGAAGTGACACGCACACCAGGAATGACACGTGTCACTTCCTGGTGCTGTTTTTTCCCACCAAAACTCCCCTCCCCTTTTAGAAAAAATCTTTGAGTTTTGGAAAATTTGTATAATAATACAACTATAAAAATATTCCAAATCTTTTATTTTATTTTTATATAAAATGTATTTCTTTTTATTTCATGTTCTTAATTCTTCCATACACATTACCTAAAATATTATTCTAACTCTTTTTTAATTATAGAAAAAGTGAGCCACTGGTTCAGGTACAAGATACTATCATTATCGCATGGACATTTTTTAGCCGGAGTATTATTGAAATTTTGCCCTAAAAGTAATAATAAAAGTGATTCATATAATTGATATTAAAGAAATTACTTTAAAGCATCACATTAATTTTTTTTTTCAAATACCTCTAACATTTTGTTTCTTAGACTAATGGAGCATTACATATGATCGACATCTATATCATATGTCTAATTCTAGGAAAATATGAAATATCAATCAAACTTTTGCTATTACGTAATTAAATAAATTTATATCCTTAAAAAAAAAAATTATTGCTTTTGCTGAAACATGTTATTGAGATGATAAATCTATTATATTCGACATTATAATAAAATGCATAGTAAAAGACACATCGGACATAGTGACAAGTGATATCTTCTTGTGTATCATTTTTTTCAATAAATAACTATCATCTACAATTAAACTTTTAAGGCAATAAACTAGAGGTGATCATTGGGCGGGCCGGGCCAAACTTCGGGCCGAAAATTTTGTGCCCAAACCCGCCCAAAGTGGTCGGGCCCAAAAAATCAACTAAAAATGCATAAAAACGCATTCCGAAACCCGCCCAAAAAAAATAATTTTTCGGGTCGGGCCTGGTCGGGCCCAACCCGATTTCGGGCCGGTTCGAGCCGGGCCAACTTTGATCACCTCTACAATAGACAAACAACAATTAAAATACAATTATTGGATAACTTCAAACACATTTTTATATAATAGTCCCTTCGTCCCCAAATGTTATTCCCAGACCATTTGGACTGTGCATGTTTGCCAATGCAACACTTTGACCATAAAATATCGTTAGTTGTTTATTAGTGAAAAGTGTAAAAATTGAATATAAATAATTTATTCATTGAGACAAATCATATAAGACCCAACATGACTATATTATATATTATATATTAAGAATAATTTATAAGATTCTCTCACCTTATGAATAGTGTCAAAATTACAAATGGGAAGAACAAAAAGGGACGGAGGGAGTAACAAAGAGCGACGATATCATGTAGAGCATCAATTCATAAACAGAAAATGTACTATTAATAATATAGGTTAGTGTTGCCTAATTGTTGATTATAATTGCCTTTAATGATGCGAGTACAATTTATTTCCATTGAAATTATTTTATTGGATATAAAGGTGATATATTATTTGTAATTTATATATGTACATGTATGTTATGCTATAGTTTTACTGAAGATTTTATTCTAATGTTTGATTAATATTTTCATGTTTATAAAAAGACATTTATAAATAAGTCTTTAGTCATATAGTCACTAGATTGTATAGTTTTATTGGGAATAATATGCATCATTAATGTAATATATTGTATACTACTTTTTAAATATTTTCAACACAACTAATCAACAATAATTTTTTTTTCTCAATTGTATTTTTAATAATTTTTGCGTTATTATTTTATTTTTCTATATGCATTGTATTTTTTATTCCACAAGTTGCCTCATTTTTATATTATTTCATATAGGGAAAATGATTATTATTCTCGAGCACGCACAACGCACGACACTAATCTAGTTCATTTATAAATTGGATGATTCTTAAAGATAAATTACAACATATGTTTCTTATTATGAGCAACAAAGGAAAATTTATAATGAGACATAATAAAATATTCTTTTGTTAAACACTTTAAGATATGAAGGTAGTAAAAAAAAATATCAGATAGAGACATAGAGTAACTTTTAGTTTCAAGTTCCAACTTATAAAGTCCAAGTGAGTCTTCTTCTTTCTACAAAACTAATTATGTTGACGGGATGACTTTGCCTCGACTGTTAAGCCCATAATAATACGTAACTGTGACACGGTGAGAGTTCTTATATAGGCTATTAACTCTAAATACTTAACAAAAAAACACCTCATTCTTGGCAAAAGTATTGAAATCCCTTACAAAAAATTCTATTGTTTTAGTATTCAATTAAAAAATACTCATCACTAAAAAAATATATTTAATCTAGCAAGTTAAGTTCAAATACGGTCTTTAAACTAACGTAATTGTAGCATTTTAGTCCCTCAACTATTGAATGAGGCAATTTGATCCCTTAGCCACCAAGGAGTACTGTTTCCGGCCAAATAGTTTAGGGACCTTCCCTAGTCATCAATAATTTAGCGTCACTGCTCGTAATCAGCCCAAACTTACTAAGCATCATATGTGTCACAATAATAATTATATGTCACCTATGTGGCTCGACACTTGGCGAAAAATTGAGATGTCAAGTGACGCTATCTCGTGGCCTGGCTGCGAGACCGACTTTATTTATTAGTGAAATGATATTAGATATTCCCTCTGACCCCATATTTTTGCCCAATCACAAATATATGGGTAAAATTTTAAAAACTTTGACCATAAATTCTCATCAATCAATAAGAGATAATATAATCATGTGGGGTCTTGTTATATTCGTCTTGTTGTATATTTATTAAAATCAAGTTTTATAATTTTACGCGTATAAAAATGGAGTTAATTGCGTTTTAAGTCGCGTCTTGTAGAACGTAAAAAGTCAAATGGGGCAAAAAAATAAGGATAGAAGGAGTGATAAGTATAGATATGGTGAGAGAAGGGTGAAGACACATAAGGAGACACATAGCACACGTGTGACACCAAATTATATTGAAGGTGACACATATCGTTAGCATGTTGTTTCTACGAGTTTAATAATATAGATAGATATATAGAGGTGTTTATTCAGGTACTTGGGTCGAGTTCGGTTAGGTTGAGATAAGTCGAGTCGGGTCTATTTGAAAGTTAAATTGTGCTAAATTATTATGTTCATATAAGTTAAATCTAAATCGGATATTTTCTTACGGATCAGATTGATTGGATAATTTTTTATTACCTCTAAGTACAAATAGGGTCATCAATTGGTTGTAGGCTTATAGCGTTCTGAATATTCAAACTAAACTATTCTTTATTTTTTTATTTTTTTTAATGGATGAATAGGTACTCCTATTCCTATGTTATCTACTCCTTGTTAGTTTTTCTGATCCAAAATAATACACATGTTTTTGTTCACTAATTGACTACTATTGTGACATGACACAGAGAGACAAAGAATCAAATTGACTAGTATGAATGCCGTATAATATGGTTTCAAGACGTGATGATTAAATTATGACTACCTAATCAAAACATATCAATGGAAAGAAGGGACGTGTACATCACTGATTTTTACATACTCCTTTGTTTTTTTTTAATCGATTTCAGATGAAGGCCCCGTTCATTTCACCTTATTTTTGTTGATCTGAAATTATTTTTACTAAGCTGAAATTATTTTTACTAAATTTAAATTATTTTTACTGATCTGAAATTAATTTTACTGAACCTGAAATTATTTTGCTGAATTGAAATTATTTTTACCGATTCTTTATATTTGTTCTTTATAGTTATTGATTTTTACTGAAGTGAAATTACATTTACTGAATTGAAATTATTTTTGCTGAACTGAAATTATTTTTACTAAACTGAAATTGTTTATACTGAATATTTTTTTAAGAAAGTGAAGTGAATAGGGCTTAAATCACGAATGTTTGTCAATGCATAAAATTGATATTAATTGTTTCATGACACTAATAATAGTTAAATCAACAAGATTCCACATGACTATATTCTTTCTTGTATGTTAAAAATATTTTTAAAAATTCCCTCCAATCGTCAATATTCTCAATAATGTCAATAAGTCACTATTCTAATAAATAAATAAATAAAAATTGGATAGGGACATAGAGTAACTTT
Organism: Chenopodium berlandieri; assembly: GCA_034703905.1. Lineage (NCBI taxonomy): Eukaryota > Viridiplantae > Streptophyta > Magnoliopsida > Caryophyllales > Amaranthaceae > Chenopodium > Chenopodium berlandieri. Next base: position 23,731,560 of record CM068281.1, read on the forward strand.
TAGTTAGGGGTGAAAGTGATACGGATTAAAACCGAAAACCGAACTAATCCAAACCGAATTAACAATGGTTCGATTTTTTTGGAAATTCAGTTTGGATCGGTTTGGAATTTTAAAAAAATATGGATTATAGATCGGTTTCGATTTTGGGCTTTCAAAAGCCGAAAATCGAATTTCCAAACCGAATTTTTATGAAGCTCAATACCCCAGCCCATATTCCCTTTCATATATAAATCAAAACCCTAGTTTCTTCTCCCTTTCAGCCTTCCTCACTCTTTCAGTCTTTCTTAGTTTCTTAGTTGCAGCAAGTACAACTGTACAAGTGTACAACCCTAGTTTCCCCCCTCCCCTTTTTGCTCAGCCACCACTCTTCCCTCATGGCCTCACCACCACACTCAACCCTCACGGCCTCACCACCGTACTCAACCACCGCTTGTTTCTCAGGCCTCACCACCGCTTGTTTCTCAGGCCTCACCACCGCTCATTTCTTAGGCCTCACTACCGCTCGTCCCTCACCACTCAGTTTTTGGTAATGTTGATTATGAATCTGAAGTCTTTGATGAGCACAAGCACAAGATCTGAATTTTTTTTATTTTAATAATGGTTATATTATTATTGGGCAAATTTAGGCCTTGTAATTATTGATTACTCCGTATATAAATAGATTTACAATTATTTATCAATTTAAATCGTGTTATTTGTCTTTAATTTAATTTGCTTAGGTTTTTTTTTTATGAGGTGAAAAAAATTCGATTTATGGATCGGTTTTGGTTTGCTAGCTTATCAGAAATTCGGTTCGGTTTGGTTTGGATCAAATTCTAATTCGGTTTGGATTCGGATTGAAAATTTTTAAACTGAGTTATTTGGGTTTGGTTTCGGTTTGGGCCATAATCCAAACCAAACACCAAACTTTCACCCCTACTTTTAGTTCCAACTTTTAAAGGTCCAAGTGATCTGAGTCGACTCTTTTTTTACAAGACAAATTACATTGCCGGGATGACTATGCCTTGACTGTTAGCCCATATTAATAGGTAGTCTTGGTAACTCCTAAATACATACCTCAAACACCTAATTCTTGCCCAAAGTATTGTTGATTTCCTTACAAAAAATTCTACCGTATCACTTTTTTCAAAAAAAAAAAAACAAAAACAAAAAAAGTTCCTTACCCTTACATTATCTACTCAGCTACTCTAGCTTTATAATAAGCATGGGTTATTCAAGTTATGCTATCCTACTCTCAGTTTGCCTGTGTTGGGTGTTGACAACGCTCACCAGCAAAGACGAAGCAGCGTCACCCCTCGTAATCAGCCCACACTGCTCAGCTAAGTGTGGAAATTTTTTCTGAACTTGTTATCTTTAGCGAGTCATATTTTTTTTGAAACCACCTTAATTAATTTAAGTACAATATAATAAAGTTAAATTCAGCAAACAATATTTCAATCATAAAAAAAAATATGTTTATAAGTTATGCAAGAATAAGTGTTGTTTAGTAAAAGTAAGTTATAATCAGTAAGAATTAATAACTTTAACAAACAAGCATTATGGAGAATTAATAAAAATAAATTTTAATAGTATAATTAATTTTTTATCAATAAAATTATTTTCAACTCTTTAAATTAAGGAAAATTTGTAAAAATCAAGTCAACCTTATGGCCGTCCGCTTTTATTACGTCAACTTTTTGATTATTCTTAACACGTCAACCTTGTAATAATATTAATTTTTAATACGTTTAAATAAAAAATGGCATGCAAAAACAGGTTAATTGCTTACGCGGATTATTAGATGAAGTTAAAAAAGCTAATCTATTTTTTTTCCAATATTATTTTGGAAAAATTGCCAAAAATAATACAGCCTTTGACCCATTCTTTTTTAATAATACATGATTAGTTTTTAATAATACAACATTTAGGGGGTGTTAATTTTAAACAAGATAAAATCGAATATTCGGTGGGTTTTGAGGTGGGAGAAGGGGAGGGGATATTCCCCCCTTCCCCATCCCCACCACTAAAAACTCTCCTCTCCTCTTTCCTAACCTTAAAATTCACCGGATATTCAATTTTGTCTTGTTTAAAATTAACATCCTCTAAAGATTTGTATTAATAAAAAATAATTAAAATGTTGTATTATACTCCGTATTAAAAAAAGAATGGGGGACAAAGATTGTTTTATTTTTGACAATTTTTCCTATTATTTAATCATAGTTAGTCGTTACTATTCCACCTTTTTAATTTCTATCCTTCTTCTTTGTTCTTCTTCCCCATTTTTCAACTTCATTTTCTACACTCCTTCCTCTTCATTCCTCATTTTTCTTATATCAATTTAAGGCTAAAATAATAAAGCCCCAATTTGCTATTTAATATTCTACCCTCCCTGGAAATTTGAAAACCCCAAATTTGATATCAAGCAAAGCTCGTATAGGGTCATGATTGCACAACCACAATTCAATTCTTCAAATTGCTCCAAAGTGAATGCTATATATATTGAAAACCCCTAAGTCAATTGAGAATATTAGCCTATTAGGGTGTGATTCAAAAAGTATCGATGATGGGGAAAGAGGTGGATTGGTTGTGGTGGGTGGTCGTGGGGTGCGTGGAAGAGGTGGTTTTTAGGCAGCGATAGTGGGCTTTGCTAGTGTGAGCGTGCGTGGATATGAATGAGCAGCGATGTGGGTGGGTCGTGGGGTTGATAGGAAGAAAATTTTACGGTAGTAATTTGAATATGAATAGCATAATATTTTAATGGTTATATAGTTTATAACTGAAATATTTTTTCTATGTAATTAATTATATTATTTTATTCTTGTCAAAAAAAAAAGTTATATTACTTTATTAATGGTATTAAATAGTATCATCAACATTTTTTTTATTTATAAAATTTTTTAGTTTCATTTATGTAATTTTTATTCTTATTTTATAAGAACTCAAAAAATATTTATTTAATGTTGGATTAAAATTTTCAAAATTTATATTTACATTGTAGATATTATAAGACTAATTGTGGCCATTTTATAACGTGAAAAAATAAACCAATCATATTATATATCATTAAAATAATATAGTAGTCATATTTCAAATGACTGTTGTAAAATCATCTTTGATAGGAAAATGTCAAGAATTGAATTTTCCGTGGTCGTATTTCTCAAAGTAGCATAGTGCCCGTGCGATGCACGGTTTATAAATCAATTTTTTTTTTTTTGGTGAAACGCATTATTAATCTGTAGGAAAAATAAAACAAAGATAATTCAATTATTAATAAAGGCCTCATTTTCACTAACAAATTAATTATTAAATTTTGTTCAATCGCAATTGTTTCTGGGTTTTTGGAGTTCCGCCTCCGACGATCAAGTTAAAACGTGTTCGGATGTAATAAAGTACGGAAAGTAAAGAGTTTCTCTCCGATTCCGAAAGAGAATATCTGCAATTAATATTGCTCTGGTTTGTGTATAAATTTATGAATACCCTTATAAATAAGGAGAGCAGCCCATTGCTTTAGGTTTATGTAACCCAAAGGCTGGTGGGTTGCTTCATGGATTGGGCCAAGAAGACCAGTTTCTACCAATCATGACCTAGGCTGCCACGTGTCAACAGAAGAGAGGTTCTTTCAGAACCTATCTGAGGGTGACACGTATCACCATGCAATTGGTCCACGTGAACCGGGTGTTTTTACCCTAAACATTTTCCCCTCACAGGTGTGACGTGGCATACCACGTGGCACCTGTGACAGGTGTCACGATCTGAGAAGACGACGGTTCGTCTTTTTTTTTTTTTTTTTTTGAGGTGACGGTTTGCCTTTTAGGGGATTTTCTCTATAAGTAGGGCTCCCCCCCCCCCTCATTTTCCTCACTTTGCTTTTTAAAAATTTTCTGAGAAAAGAGAGTTCTGAGACTGGCTGCTATTTTTCTACAACCGTCTTCCTCTTCTTTGGTCAACTGGTTACCGTCTGGGTACTCTTCACTCCAAACTCATTAGAACCGCCTGAGCACACTTCAACAAATTCCCCTTCTTTCAATCCACCCACAGCCGGTCTACCGTCTGGGGTATCATCAAGCAAGGATTAAGGAAAAAATCTGGATAATTCAACAACCTCTTGCATTCAAAGTGTGCTCATCAGGCAACCGTTTGGGTACCTAGCAATCAACTTGATAGATTTCCGCCTGCTGATCCAGCTGGTCAACTTCTTCCACATCTAACACATCTTCAAGGTACCGTCTCTACCCTTTGCAACTCTCTTCAGCTTTTCCGGTTGTATAGTTTGTAAAGAATAATGGACTCAACCTACACACACAAGGCACGGCCGAGGACAGTTGTCAGCCGGTCTCCTGATACGGCTGAGTCTAGGACTGGGAATGCTGTCTGGGGGTGTTTGGTCCACCCTTACTCTTCCACAAATCCGACTATCTTTGTGCATGTGCAGGACAGGATGGCTCGGGCGAAGCGGACGGCTATTGACCCAGACTACAGATCAGATGGCTCAGCTGAGACGCCGGCTGACATAGTATATTATGATCCTGCGGGTGCACCCAGTACACCCAGTGACAACATTTTGGAAGAGTTAGAGGACGTAGATGGGGATGAGTCCGTCTAGCAATCAGACTCTGATGAATCAACTTCATCACAAGCGGATGCCCTCTAGGAGGATAAGGAGGCGTATAAATGGCCAGCCATCAACAATCCTACTGAGGCGCATATGTCCGCCAGGGACATTGTTACCCTGAACGCCACCTTTCCAACCTTCATAAAGAATTGCCCGGTTGGGGATAGGTGGGAGATTTTAATGTCGCCTGCGGAGGCAACCATCATCTAGGACGACAACATCGATCACGCCGACAATTATTTCGGCTGTTATGAGGCGGCATTTAAAGACGGCCTCCGGTTCCCCCTCCACGATGCAATAAAAGCCATTCTAAGAGGCTACGACCTTGGCGTTTGGCAATTAACACCCAACTCCTGGGTGAACATAATAGGATATATAGATGTCTGTGAGATGCAGGACATAACACCTAGCTGGGAGGCGTTTGCACATATGCACTACCTTAGACGTGCCCCAGGCGGCTGGAATGCGTGGTATACACCGACCACGCACATGGAATACATGATGGAGCTTGACAAGCCGTCAAACTGGAGCAACTGGAAGAGCAAGTTTTACTTGGTTTCCTCTCCATCTCTGCGTCTGAACCGTCGACTGCGTCAATACAATAAGCATCCGGCTCTCCTTGGGAAGAAGTGCACTCTTTCCTGTGTCCCAGAAGAGGCCTGGACATAAATAATGGAGGCAGGGTTCTTCAAAAGAACATCCATGCCTTTGATGATGGGACTGAAATAATTGTCCCCAAGAACTGGGTCCTCCATCCGGATTGGCTAAAGGACGAGGCTTTTCTCTCCGCCTGTGGCCTTAGCACCCTTTTAAGCAGACGTATGTTTACTAATTAACCGGCACTTTATGTCGTCTCTAATATTATGAGTTGTATTTGACTTGTTGATTTTCTTTTTGTAGAAAAAGGACTAGAAATGGTGCCGCCTTGAAAGACACTGGCCAAGTCTGCTGCCCAGATCCGAAAGGATCAATTAGAAAAGAAAAAGGCCCAACCGGCGGCCAAGGACGATGGGGTAAGCTCCGGCTGCGTCCTTTTTACCATCTGTATAGTTTTGATGTCAAGAATGTTCCTCGCTCTCTCTCCAAAATGCTAAAATGGAGGGCCGAGGAACCCTCCCAGGCTCCTTCCAAGGCAAGGAATGTTCTACCTGCCCCTACCACCTCAGGAAGGCTGCCTGTATTTGAACGGCCAACCTCAGCAGGTAAAGGCCTGAAGAGCCTCTGTCTTAACACCGAGGAGCGGTTCCTGAGACGGGTGAGCCTGAGACGCCCTCGAGCCGGCCTTCTGCTGTGGCAACCGGCTCCAATGCGGCTGGGGGTAGGGTGATCCCGCAGCCTGAAAATCAAGGTACGACCTTCACCTTTGATCCCCCCTGGCCGCTTCGGCCTATGGGAGTCAAGTCCCAAGCTACCCAATCAGGGGATACCTCAGGTTGCCGGCAAAATATAGGTGCCGCTTATGCTGATTACTTAACCAATCGCTCTCTTGGTGCAGATGCCTCCCAAAGGACTGACCTCCAGTAGTACGCCAAGCGGATACTGAGGATCATCACCCGGTCCGAGAAAGAGGCTGTCCCGGGTGTGCACCGGGTCAACATTGACCGCCTCAGTGCTCTTCTTGCTGAGGTAATTCACTGGTTGGGATATTGAAGCCAAGTTAGCTATCCACCGGCTGGCGTTCATGATAACATTGTATCATTTTGCCGGTTGTGCTATAAGTGAGAGACTAACACTTTGCCGGCTGATCTTGCAGGTGATGCTGAGGATAGATGGACTCAAGGTTCCTTTGAGAAAAAAGAAAGAGGAGGTAAGGGACGCCAATAGGCGGGCGGATGATACCATAGATGTTGCTCAATACAACACAGTTATGTATGTAATTAAAACTAAAAGCCGGGAGATAAAACAGGAGGAGCTTATCAAGGAGCTCACTGCGGCTGTGGAAACGGCGAACCTAAAGGCATCTGACCTCGAGCTGCAAGTTAAGAACCTCCAGTCCGATCTCAAGGTACCAGAGGGTGCGGACAAAGAGAACACCGAGCTGAGGGCAGACGTCTCCCGGCCGAAGATCGAGTTGGCCCAGACACAAGCCGACCACAAGGCTGAGCTAGCGGCCGAGCAGGATCGGCTGGTCGCTGAAAACGAGCAAGACTATGAGGCTTGCATGAATATGGCCTGGTCCCTTGTCCACCCGGACTTTGAATGGGAGTTCTTTGAGCTGAGGTACAAGTATGCCACCGAGGTGTACGATGCTCAGGCTCTCGGCCTTGAAAAGCCGGCTCCCTTCGAAGAATGGGCTGGCATTGCAGCCTCAGATGAAGAATAGGAGGAGACGGAGGAACAAGCGCCGGTTGATGGTACTCAAGCTCCTCCATCTGGCCAGGGCCTGACTTCTCCCCCTCCTCAGCAGTAGTGAACTTAACTTGTATTTCAGGCCTGCGTGCTTAGTATTTTAGATGTATTCTCTTCCTCCCCGGACGTATTTTCGGCTGATAATTACTCTTGGCTTTTTACCAATTTTTAATAAAATTTGCCGACTGAGTCGGTTTTGCTTATTCGCCTTAGATATATTTTGCTCCAATTTTTTTAACTCTTGCGATTTTTTGGATGTGCATGAATTTTTGAATGTTGATCGTATACATGTAGTTTGCCCCTGGATGGGTGTTTGCTTAGTAATTGTCCAACTCCAAGCCGGCAGTCGTCCAATAAGCATCCGACCATAATGTTAGCCGATCGTTGACCGCCTCCTTAGAAATTTTTCCAAAGTAATTTCCAAGTTGGAATAGCAGACGGTCTTGGCTAGGCTCCAACCTAGATTACACGATTAATAGGCTGTGAATAAGCCCTTGGGGTAATCAATCTTTGCCGGTTGCATAGAAGCACGCGGCCATTGGCCGTGTGTTGGTGTCATAACCAGGTTATGCTTTAGCTGCTAAGTTGACATAGCTTAACTCTTCAATTACAACCGTCTGTATTTCTTTTGAACAATGACCAGTTATATCCAACCAAGATACTAATTACCGTTTGTATTGCCTTAGAGAAAGATCGGTTGTATCTACTTCTTAATTGATTATTCAAACAGATGTGAGCTATCTTTAATCTAGACAGACGGTTAAAGCCATTTGTGTTATAATCTATAGAACAATGTACCACCCAAATGGGAGATGCTCTCTTCAACGAATTCACCCGAATGGGCGTTGCCGGTTGCCTACTCATGTTGCAGCAGACGTAAAATTTAACGTGCCCGTGTGTATTACACAGATGGGATTTGTATGGAAAAACAATAAATATGTGATAATAAAGCATCTTTTCATTAATATACTCTATTTACAAAAATTTACAAGTCTTAGAAGTAGTACTTTTTCAAGTTGTCTACATTTCAAGTTTTGGCTAGCTGCCTGCTGTCTGGGACTTCAAGGCGGTACGTGCCGCCTCTGACTTCTTCATAAATCCGGTAGGGGCCTTCCCAACTGGGAGTCATTTTTCCTTACTTATTAGCCCTACCAGTAGCCTCCATTTTTCAAAACACAAAGTCCCCCACTTTTAAGGGCCGTTTGTGTACTCTTTTGTTGTAGGCTCTAGTCATTCTTAGACGGTAAATCTCATGAGGCAAGGTGGCATTGCCCCGCGGTCTGGAAATGAGTCCAATGCTAACCGCATGGCCTCCCAATTAGCTTTTTCGTTATAGAGCATGACTCGAAGCGTTGGCTCATAATGCTCAATAGGCAGGACGACTTCAGTGTCGTAAGTCATGAGAAACGGGATTTCACCGGTTGCCCCTTTTTCAGTTGTTCTGATGGCCCATTGGACATGAGGCAACTCATCTGCCCATAGATCGCTAGCCCTTTCAATTTTCTTTTTGATGCCGTCTGAGATGAGCTTGTTGAAGGCTTCAACTTGGCCCTTTGCTTGGGGGCGGCCGACTGATGCAAAACAATGTGAGATCCCTTGATCTCCCAACCATCTCTTGAGGGTAGGCGTTTCAAACTGAGGACCATTGTCAAAAACCATAGACATGTTAGGTTTTCAAGTAATTCTATAAACAAGAACTACTATAACAATTGTGGGAACAAAACCTAACTATGTATAATTGATAATGAATTATACAAAAATCCAAATACAATTCAATGTATTACTACCAAACACCAAATCATCAAAGTAATACAGAAAAACACAATGAAAACACTAGTTGTGAAAGATATTTTACTTGCCTCTACTCCAAGCTATTACATCCAACATGAACATAAGAAAACCGGTGACCACTTGAGTCTCAATCCTTGATACACTGACTTAGGCGTATGAATACATTCCTAAAGAGTTTAATTTCCCCCACAATGGTGCTTGGGTTTGATCCGGAAATACTCTTTGAGATACAAAAGTCAGCCCAATTGTTCTTTGCACTAAGAAACAAATTGATGATAAATAATTCACAAAGAAGACTAAAATCAAGAAGATTTCTCACAAAATTTTGCAAGATTTTTGAGAGAAAATGGAGAATTCCTTAGGAAGAATAACAGAGAAAAGTTCTGTAACAATTTCTTTCAAAAAAAACAACATTCTATTAAAAATAGAATCAACCGTCGTATAAAACTGCAAAACGGCAAGAAGCGCGGGCGCGTGCGAAGAGGCGCGGGCGCGCCACCATGGGGCGCGGGCGCGGCTCCTTCTTTGCCTAAAATCTTCGAATTTCCAGAAAGTTAGCGCGATTTTAGCGCGGTTAAGGCGCGGGTCGCGCTATGCCATGGCGCGGGCGCGCCTCCCAACTTTTCCAAAATTTCCAGAAACTCATCGCGGTTTATGCGCGATTTTGTCGCGGGTCGCGCCTCACTGGCGCGAGCGCGATTCAGAAGCGCGAGCGCTCCTTCGACACTCTAAATTATCAACAAGACATAGGTACCCCAAACCGGGTGATGATGTTCCTCCAAATGAAGGAGATAACATACTTTTGTCTTTATGCCCTTGACCGCCTCTGCTTCTACCCATTTGGTGAAGTAATCAACGACAACTAAAATGTACCTCCGTCTGCTTGTAGCAGGCATATATGGACCTAGAATGTCCATGCCCCATTTGGCAAATGGTACTGGGTTGTATATAGCTGTCAAATCAGTAGCTCGACGGTGTATGAGTTTGCTGAATTTTTGACACTTATCACACTTCTTCACCTTATTCATGGCGTCTGCCTCAAGAGTGGGCCAAAAGTAGCCTTCCCGCCTGGCCCTCTTGGCCAGAGTTCTGCCGCCTATGTGCGATGCACAAAAGCCCGAGTGCAGATCCTCTAAAACCTCTTTCCCCTTTTCTAGGGTTACACATTTCAGTAACGGTTAGAGGTAACCCTTCTTGAAGAGTTCCCCATTATGGATTTCAAAACTTGCGGCCCGTTTTTTCATTGCAGCCGCTTCTAAATGGGCATCCGGCAAAGTGTCGTCTGCCAGGTAAGCCCGGACGCCATCCATCCAAGTCGAGCTTAGGTCAAGAGCTCCAATGGGGTCATGTTCAATACTTCTTTTTTCCATGACTTCCCAAAAGACTGACCTAGGCGTATCACAGGAGGCGGATGATGCCAACTTAGAGAGCGCATCCGCCTAGTTGGTTTCCAACCTGGGCACCTGACTTAGACGGAATTCGTCAAGTGTCCCGGCTTCATCTTTGACCGCCTGAAGGTATTTGATCATAGCCGGATGGGTAGCCTCATAGTCACTATGGTATTGGCTAACAATCATCAGTGAATCAGAACAGGCGTCCACTTTTCTTGCCCCTGCTGCCTTACACATGCGAATACCGGCTAGCAGGGCCTCATATTTAGCCTCGTTATTTGAGACTTGGAACTTGAACCGTAGTTCATATTCATATTTTTCCCCTTCCGGAGACTGGCATATTATCCCTATACCACAACCGTTCATAGTAGAGCTTCTGTCTACGTACACTTTCCAAACCTGATCAAGATTTTCCGGCTTAGCCGGCCTTGTCATTTCGACAATGAAGTCGGCGAATGCCTGACCCTTCACTGCCTTCCTAGGCTCGAAAGTGATTTCAAGGCTTTTCATTTCAATAGCCCATTTGAGCATTCTACCGGATGACTTCAAGGTTGTCATAGGCCGCTTGAGCAGTTGGTTTGTATAGACAACAACCGGGTGTGCCAAGAAGTAGGGTTTCAACTTCTTGATTGCCATGAATAGAGCAAGGCCAAAATTTTCAACCATGGGGTATCGGAGTTCAGCATTTCGAAGAACGTGGCTAAAGAAATAGACCGGGAGCTGAATGTCGTCTCTTTCAGCTAGGACGACCAAGTACATATAAAAGCACCTCCTCTGTTAGAGGACTAATCAGCCTTGGTAATGAATGCAATTGTTCTTTCAATTTCTGAAATGTCGCCTCAGCATCCTCCCCCCATTCAAATCTAGTCTTCTTGTTGATTGCTTGAAAGAAATAGAGGCATTTGTCACCTAACCGACTGAGGAATCTCCCTAACGCTGCCAGGAAACTGGTTAATTTATGAACTTCTTTGACAGTGCGGGGTGACCTCATATCAATTACCGCCTGTACCTTCTCTGGATTAGCCTTTATCCCCCTTTGATCAATAAAAAATTCGAGAAACTTCCTAGACTCAACACCAAAGACACACTTCTTAGGATTAAGCATGACCTTGTGCAGCCTGAGAGTGGTGATGTTTCTCGGAGGTCAGCAACGTGGTCCGTCTGTAGCTTGGATTTGACTATCATGTCATCAATGTACGTCTCTACATTCCTCCCAATTTGATTAATGAAGACTATATTAATCATTCGTTGGAAAGTAGCAGGCGCATTTTTCAAGCCAAACGGCATCACCGTATTACAGAATAACCCTTGATCAGTGGCGAAGGCCGTCTTTTCTTGATCTTTTTTCCACAAGAGCACCTGATGGAAACCTAAGTAGGCGTCTATGAAGCTTATCAAGGCATGGCAGGCTGTAGAGTCAACCAGACTGTCGATCTTTGGAAGTGGATAGCTATCCTTCGGACATGCCTTGTTTAGGTCTGTGTAATCAACACACATGCGCCAAGTTCCATTCGGATTTTTAACCAGAACAACATTGGCTACCCAATCCGGGTAGTAGCAGTGTCGAATGAACCCAACATCCATGAGCTTCTTGACCTCGGCGGCAGCCGCCTGCGATCTTTCCTCGCCGTGGTTTCTTTTCTTTTGCCTAACCGGCTTCTTTTTGGGATCCACGATGAGTTTGTGGACGGCAAGATCCGGGATGACGCCTGGCATTTCTTCCACTTCAAAGGCAAAAATGTCTTTGAATTCTTTCAGAAGTTGGTGCAAGTCTGCACCCAACTTTGCAAAAGCAGCCGCCCCAACCTTAACAGTTCGCTTCGGACGAGTGTCGTCTAGAGCGATGTCAATATGTTCACCAACCGGCTGGGGACTGAGATCATCTGGCCGTTCCACGATCAGTGATTTCTATTGCTTCACTTTTTTTTACAGCCATCAACTGGTCCGCCTTCCTCTTTTTGCTGGCTACCTTAGGAGCAGGCGCAGCTTCCTTGAAGTCATCAGGGTCAATGGGTTCTTCGCCTTGGCCGGCTGCGACCACAGTAAGCTTGACGTCTGAGAGATAACACCCTCTTGCCGTCTTCTGATCCCCATTCAGGGAACCCACCGACCCATCATCCCTCTCAAATTTCAGTAGCATGAGGGATGGGATGATGATTGCCAGGACTCGTTGAGGGTTGGACGGCCCAAAATCAGATTGTAGGTGGTCAATTCTTCAACTACCAGGAATTTGACGACCATATGGCATCCTTCCCCCTTTTCCCCAGCCGGATGGGTAGGTCAGTCCTTCCCACTGAATGCACTACTCCTCTCCCAAAGCCGACTAAGGGGTGTGAGACTTTGTGCATGCTGCTAGGCTTGTACTTGAGCTTCGCCAAGCACCGATAACTGATAAGGTCAGATGAGCTCCCGGTATCAATGAGGATCCGGCTAACTCGTTGGTTGGCGACCTTACACTCGATGACTATGGGGTCATCATGTGGCCACCTAACCTTACCACGGTTCTTCTTAGAAATGATGACCTCAGAGAAGATGTCTTTCAACGCCTGAACCTCATCAACAAAGTTGAATTCTAGGCTTCTAATATAACCGTTGGTGCCCGGGATAGTAGGACCCCCTCCAGCAAAATCGCCTGCTATAGTGTAGATTTGCTCTTCATCAGTGTTTGAGCTGATAGCAAGCTGGTCTGCTTCTTTGGACGGTTGCCCACTATTTGCCTTGGGGGTCAGCCTAGACATCAGGATGTAGGACTTGAGTACCTCTTTGTCAGCCAGACGGTCCAACAACCGCTTGAGGCTATAGCAGTCGTTGGTGTCATGACCTATATCCTCATGGAAATGAAAGTATTTGTTTTTGTTCCGACTTTTGGCGGAACCTTTCACTACAGCCGATTTCTCAATAGTCACCCGGTCTTTGATCTCCATGAGGATGGAGTAGCAGTCCTTGTTGAACTCGTACTTGGGGACGTACGGTTTTAACTCTTTCTTTTTCTTCTGGGATGGCTGACCAGAATTGTCCGCCACCCAGACTTCTTTTCTTTTCTGGCTCTCGTCTTTATTAGCCGGCTGAGCAAACTGGTTTTATTTTTTGTCGGACTTTTTAGGGTCCGACGGCTGCTTAATGACTTACAACTTCGTCGCCTGTATATAGGCTTCGGCTTCCATCAAAGCATCTTGGAGGGTAGCAACCCTCTTTCTGACGAGGTTGAACTTAAAGGTCAACCCGTCCTTTAGACCCTTGAAGAAGTCTGTGTAGGCAGCTTCGTCAGACAGCCCTTGAATCTGAATTCTCATCAGATTGAACCGCATGACGTACGACCTTAGCCTTTCTCCATCTTCCTGCTGAATAGCCCCCAAGTCGAGACTTGTCTTTTTTGCAAGGATGTTCATAGAGATGTTGGACGCGAACAAGTATGCAAGCGTCTTAAAATTGTTGATGCAACCGGCTGGCAGATTGCCAAACTATCGTTGGGCTATGCCCTTCAATGTTATTAGGAAGCATCGGCAGCAGGCGGCATCATCCAACCCCTGTAAATACATGAGGTTGGTGTACGCCATTAGGTGGTCTTCTGGGTTGGTGGTACTGTCATAGGTACCATCCAACACGTTCTTAACCTTGGTCGGCTGGACCGCCTCAGTGATTTCCTTGGAGAACGCCGAAGGCCGTTCCCCAAGTTTTAGCAGTCGGAGCTGCCAGTCCATTGGTTGGACATTTTGTGTCGTCTGACCCCCAAAGAGGGTCGGCTGCACGTATGGTGATCCATACGGCATGTATGGCTTCTGGGACACATACAGAGCCAGCTAATCCTAAACCGAGGGCCAGTACGTACGAACAAGCCGTGTGACTGACTCTCTAGGTTTGTTTCCGAATACCTCATTGAGATATTCTGAAAGCTGTTTGGGTAAGTCGACATTGAAGCCGACTTAGACAATTGTTGAATTCTCTTCTACTGGATTAGCATCCGGGCATCCGAGAAAGTCTTTTTTGATCCATCCGGCTGAACTTGCCGGATGGCCTTCCTTTTCCCTACTTCAGGGAATCGGAGTTTAGACAAATCCACCGTGAACCAATCCACCCCCTTTGGCTTAGGGTGAGGAGTAGGTACACGGTCTTTGATAGGCTTCTTCCCTGAGGGAAGGGGCTTTTTGGCCGACTGACCCTTGTTGGAGCCAGTCTTCTTGTTTATAAGGTCCTTGATCTCCCCTTTAAAATTCGTCATGAATCTCCCCTATGACAGGGGCCGCGCCCTCTGCCGCCTGGGTGTACCCAGCCGGTATGCCGGTTGGGTAGCTTGGACCAGCTTTATCATCGCACCGTCCCCTTGTTTCCTTGGGACGGGTGCGTCTTGTTCTTAGTGACGCGTCTAGGGTCACATAGGTGTAGACCCCAAAGTCATCACCACTGTCTTGGTTCGTGTGGACCTCAGCCTCGGCTATAGGTCGTCTCTCATTAGCAGGCGGTAGAGATTCGTGGGATGCCATTCTGGAAGTACTCTCCCCACAGACGGCGCCAAATGTTTCATGTTTTTGGAGTCCCTCGGGAGAATTACAATTCCAAGATTGGATGTCGACTATCTGTACCTGCAAAACCACGGAGACTCCGGTTGGATGGAGTTCCGTCTCCGACGATCAAGTTAGAACGTGTTCGGATGTAATAAAGTGCGGAAAGTAAAGAGTTTCTCTCGGATTCCGAGGGAGAATATCTGCAATTAATATTGCTCTGGTTTGTGTATAAATTTATGAATACCCTCACAAATGAGCTAGGTGATCTCCCTATTTATAGGGTCAGGAGAGCAGCCCCCTTGCTTTAGGTTTATGAAACCCAAGGTTGGTGGGCTGCTTCATGGATTGGGCCAAGAAGACCAGTTTCTGCCAATCATGACCTAGGCTGCCACGTGTCACCATGCAATTGGTCCACGTGGACTGGGTGTTTTTACTCTAAACAGCAATAATGGCCGATACATACAAAAATTAAGAAATGTAATTTGAATAGTATTTTATGCCATTTGCATTTCTTTTATTCTATTCCCGTTTATTTTTTTTATAATATTATTTTTTTCAATTGAAAGATAAATGAAATATGCTCCACATAACTATATAAGAGAAGTACACTAATTCATTTCCTACCTCCCGTGGATAAAAAAAACTAAAAGTTCCTGTCATACCATTCGCTTTAGCAACAATACAACTGAACATCTGCTTTACCCGTCATATATATTCACTAAATCTATAGACACAATAATAACCTTATATTTGACCCACCACTACATACTCCCACCGTTCTTGAAAGTTTGACTCACTTTGCAATTGCTCGGTTTCTAATGAACATCTTTGACCATGAATAACTCCGATTGTGTATAAGTGAAATTTGTATTAAGTTGATATTTGAATTATTTATAATAAGGGGAATCTAATATGATCTCACATGCTTTATTTATATTGTATAGCTCATAAAATGTGGTCAAAATAAAGTAAGTGAGTCGAACTTTCAGAAACGAAGATATTACATTTTCCTAAGCAAAATATTGTGTCAAAAACAATTACACAATATCCATACAACCAGTCAACAACTGATTGAATATACAACACAAATCTATAGATATAGATATTGATAAAGATATTTATTAAGATTTTTGAGAATAAAAGACATATTTCATCAACTAACCAATTATGTATGTAATATATATATTTTCTTACAGACATATATTCTTATATTGTAATTATTTAAATTTTGAATATTAGCATTACATTAGTAAGTAAATATGAATTATTTTTTTTACAAGAAGAAAAAAGATTTCATTAATGAAAGATAGCCAAACGGTACTTACAAACAATTCTTAGGAAATCTAAAATTCCAACACAAGTACAAATCACCTTAGAACTAGTTACATCGCAGATTCGATCAACGATCGCCTTAATAAAAAAAACTTCATCCGAAGCAATACAATATGTGAGTTAGCACTAATTCGGCTTGAGATCCACGGATGAATAGCTTTTTGGGTAAAAAAAATTTATATGGCCTTCTAGATACTTTAATTTCGGAGATTATAAAACTCTAAAATCTTCAATCTTTGACAGACGAACAAATAAAGAAATTAAGCCTAATAGAATAAACATCATCATAGAGATGGGATCCATTTATTAAAAGCAAATAAAAAGTTTTTTGGGTCTTATCACCGGGAAAAACAACGATGGAAGCCCCTACAAATATTTACAATTGAGACCAGAAGAAAAGAGATGAAAGAGAAAGAGAGAAAAGGAGAAAAGGGAAGGAAAACCTTCAAAAAAGCAGAAAAAATCTAGCAATGGAGGCTAGAAAAACCCTCCCAAAGGAAAAACACTAGAGAGAACCAAAAAACCCTCCCAAGGAGAAAACCTAGAGGGAACGTGATTTTAATTTATAGGTTATAGAAATGAGAATATTCTTCGTATAAATTTCATTAGAAATCTATGTTAATAAGAAAAAATACTTTAAAATTGTACATAATATTTTTTTATTATTATTATTATATATGCATAAGCTTTTGGCAAAAAAAATTGTTAGGAAAATATTGTTTAACTTTTTTTATTTTTTCGTAGGAAAAAGTTACATTATTAGATATATATTTTTTAATCTAAGTTACTTTAATTTTGTATATTCACAATTTGTAAACTCTATATTAATCTAAAATTACATTAGATATGTAGTCTAAAAAATCCTTTGAATAGAAGCTCACTCCCCTTATCACTCCACCATCTCATTTGGTAAGATATAATATTGTACATAATTACAATTTTAATCTGAACTATTGGCTCTGGCAATGGTATTATCCTGGGATAGGACGGTAGGTTTTTTTTTTTTTTTTTATATTTTTTATCTTAAATTTAGGATGGTGGTTTTTTTTAGGTGAAAATGGGTAATTTGGAAAAGTGAAATTTATCACCCCAAACCCCCACTGCACTTTATAGATTAAATTAAAAGCTACGAGACACACGCTATGTATGTATAATATAGGATATTTATTATTTTACTCATAATATTGTTATTGTAGATTTTTTTCGAAAACCAATACTTGTATAAAACTTTAAATTAAAGATTGTAAAAAAATTTAGACAATAACAAATTTAATCCACTTTTTGACTTCTTGTACCTTACCCTTAAAAAATATTGTTGATTGTTGAGTTTTTTGTATAAAAGATTCAAGACTATAGTGCCCTAAAAAAAAAAAAATCAAGAACAAACCCCCTCCACTGTCTTAAACAGAACAAACCTAAACAGGGCATCTATTAAACCAGCCAAGCTCATGCATAACAAAACAACAACCAACAACCCGATATACTCCTAGCCTACCTGTTTTAGACACTTCTAGCCGAATGTGAGCAACATAGGTGAAGGTAGAAGATATGCTTTTACAAAACATAAAGAGTTATTTCAATTGTGCCAGTTTTTTCAAAATTAAGTCGCTTACTCAACATTAGGTTTATACATTGGTTAAAAAGTTATGGTCAAAGTGGGGCATATGATCAATGCAAAATGTCAAATTGAAACAACTGTTACAAAATGGAGGGAATGGTAAATTTGCTTCCCCAGCCCCCAAATCTCAAAAAGTAGATTACAAAATCACGGCAAAATTGCAGACAAACAAATACATGGAAAACTCAGGATTGAGAGAAACTATAGGCCCTAAGAAACTGTTTACAAAACAACAATACAAATATACAATATGTTAATAACAGTAATCAACTATGTTTATGAACATCAACAGAGATATAAACAACAGACTGGAAAGGTCTAACAATTTCGTTCAACTGCATGTGCTATAAATGTATGCTTAGCAATAGGGGTGAGCAAAGACTCAGGTATCCGGTACCGGACCCGCCGGGTCTGGACCTGGAACTGGTCTCACCGGTTCCGAGACGGGTCCAAAATGACGGATCCGGTTGTAACTGGTTCTGGGACCGGATCCTAAAATTTCGGACCCGATACCCACTGGGTACCCGGTTTAAACCAATTCTAGTTCCGAGTACCCGGCCTGGATCTAGACAAATCGGGTACCCGGAACCGGTACTGATTTAGTTATAAAAATTTAATTTATTTTTTAAAAAAACTCAACCCATTTATTCACTAAAATTTAATTTATTTTTTTTAAAAAACCCAACAGTCCAGCCCATTTATTCATTTTCACGGTTTTTACACTAGGGTTTTCTACTTTTCAGCCAGCCTCCATTCTCCAACTTCATTTCATCCCAATTCATTTCATTGTCTTCTACTCTTCTCTGATTCTCTCCGTTCTCCTCTCTTTTCTCATCCTCTCTTTCGTTCTCAATTCTTAGATTTTGGATGAATTTGAATCGTTTAAAGTAATCAAATTCAACTTAATTTTGTGGAATTTTTGAGAATTGGGGTAATTGATTTTTCAATCGACTTGGCAGCAACTTTAGAGTTTAGTTTTGCCACAATTGGTAATTGCTTTTCTCTTTTCTCTTTCCTGAAATTCTTCCCCAAATTGTTTGATGAAATGTTGGATCTGAGCCTCCTCCATTGAAGCGTACCTCTGAGTTCTCGATTGAAGCGGCTTTTGATATATTTATCTTCCTTTAATTACTTCTAATTCAGTTGAATTGTAATTTTAATGTTGAATTGTGTGAAATTTTAGAAAGTAAAAGTTGAAGCACAAATTTAGGAAAAATTGATTCTAATAATTCCACCTTTGGCCAGTTCGCTGCTAATAATCCCACCTTTTGATTATTATCTAATATTTTCACCTTTAGGGGGCATTCTCTTCTAATGGTCTCTAACCTGTTGGTAACCGGTATAATGGGTTAACATGCCATGTGCCACTTTGTGATTCGTCGAAATATTTTTTTTATTTCTAATAAAAAAAATTTTAAAAATAAATTTTTTTTTCTTACCTCTTGTGGCCAAGGAATTAAAAAAAAAAAAAAAAAAAAAAAAAGCCTGACCTAAACAACAAGTTACTGGTTATAAGGGACCATTAGAAGAGAATACCGTGGGATTATTAGATAATAATCAAAAGGTGGGATTATTAGCAGTGAACCGGTTAAAGGTGAGATTATTAGAATTAATTTTTCTACAAATTTAATTATAGTTTTTATTTTCTTATATTTTGCATGTCCTCCATCATGATTAAGTTGATATAGCTGGATCAATATTTTGTTTTTAGCTCAATTTTTTTTTAAATGATTCTTTTTGCAATGCTTTAATAGTAATAGCCATGTTGATTATTGCCAGAATGTGTTGGGGGTGCTGATTACAGGTTTACAGGAATCTAAGTATTACAATTTTTTTCTGCATAATTAAAAAAAGGAAAAATTGCATTTTATAATCCCAACTTTCACCCATTTCATTTTATTAATCCCAACTTTGGATTATTCCTCAATAATCCCAACTTTAAGGTGGATTATCATTCTTCAATCCCAAAAACCGGTGATCGGTTGAATGGGTTGTTTTTTTTTTTTTTTTAAAAAGTGACACGCGTCATAAATTAATTGGTTAATGAAATTTAATTAAAAAAAACAACAAAATAAAAAAAAAATCAGAAATACAAATCTGCTTCAATCCCAACCACCCAACCCACCACCACCCACGGCCCTGTCTTTATCCCGCTACCCCTGCCGCACCCTAATCCCCCTCCCCACGCCGGCGACTCCCTTCCCCCTAAACCATCAAACCACCATCGCTTTCCCCACCGTATAAACCCAACCGAAAACCACCACCTTCACCTCAAACTAGCCTACCTGTGAAGCAGAATTTCAGATTAATTGAGGTTCTGGTACTACGAAGAAGAATTCGACGAAGAAGAAAGAGACAATTAAGGTTGTTTGTCGGTGGGTTGGATGGGTTTTTCGTTGTGGTTGGGCGCTTTTGTGGGTGGCCGTGGGTAGGTGTTCGTGGGGGTGGAAGGTTTTCGTGGGTCTAGGTTCTGGGTTGTTGGTGTTTGTGGAGGTGAAGGTGGGGTGGGTACGGTGTTCGTGGAGGGAGGTGGGTGGGTACAGTGTTCGTGGGCCTGCCGATCTGGGTTCTGGTGGGTGGGTGGTCGTGGAGGCGGGTGAATTCGGTGTTCGTGGCGGTGGGGGTTCCGTCGGTGTGTATGGGTGGTTGGGGGAATCTGGGTTGTGGGGGTACGGTGTTCTTGAGGGTGTTTGTGGTGGTGTTTCTGGGTTGTTCTTTGATTTTAATTTTTTCTGTTTTTTTCTTTAAAAAAAAAAAAACAAATTGGACCACTCAACTGGCGACACGTGTCCAGCAACCTATAATAGAAGGTTGTTGACTTTTGTTGACCGATTTGGGTATGAAGAATGATAATCCACCTTAAAGTTGGGATTATAGAGGAATAATCCAAAGTTGGGATTAATAAAATGAAATGGGTGAAAGTTGGGATTATAAAATGCAATTTTTCCTTAAAAAAAAAGAACTGGGTACCCAAAAAACCCTATTAGTAACTACCAAACCAAAATATAAATTTCAACTAACCCAAATCACAAAAATAACCCAAAAAATACCTAGCAGCTAATCAATCCTACGAATAGCAATCCAAACAAGTTTCAACATCATCAGAGGAACACCTGTTTTTTATTCAACCTAGCTTGATAAGGCGGTATCGGATGGTCTTGAAATGAATTAACTTCACAACAATTGGTCAGCATTGACAGAAAAGGCTTCTCTATAAAACCCTTTTTTTCTTCTTCCAAATGGGTGAAATTAGACTAAAACAAAGCTAATAACATGATTTCTCCTCATGTTTTTTTTTTTCCAATTCCTTAACAATTAAATAATCAAACAAATAAACCCTTTGATTTCACAAATGCTCCTCCAATTTAATCATGCATTACTATTATTATTTAAACAGTCATCTTGTAGCCTACTACGTATTTACTTATTTAGTCACTTTAGGCGCTGTTCTTTTGAGCTCCTGGTAGAGCAGGGATCAGCAGAGCAAAATAGATCAGATCTAAAGAACAGGGCCATATACAGTCGTACCGTACTAGTTTTGGGTGAATATATATATTTTTTTTCAAGGAGCAATGAATATCTATTAACTTATACTAAAAGCGAATACCCAACGACACTTGTCATTACCTTATGAAAAATTTTCTCGCCTTTTTTTTTTTTTTTTTTTTTTTTCAAAATATTTAAGTAATTTAAACTATTTATACCTTATAATATTTTCTTTCCACTTTGACTATTATATTCCATATAAAGCCAAATAAAATATTTCTGTATATCTTTTATATACTTTATATGTTGTAATATTATTGTCAAAAATATTTAATAAACATGCATTGCACGGGATTTTAACCTAGTTATTTTAAGAAAATCCAAGTTTTTTTTTGTAAATAAAGGTGTCAAACTGTCAGATGTCTTTGAGCAATAGTTATTATGTGCACCATGGTGCACCTAGAAATAGGTGCACCACGTCTATACTTTTGAACATTTAATAAAAAAAATTGAACATTTTACAAAAAATAAACATTTAGTAAAAAAAATATGAACACATCACAAAAAAATGAACATAAACATCCAATTTTATATGTTTATATTTAATAAAGAAATGTTCATTTTATACGTAGTAAAGGTTCACTTCATATTACAAAACCATTGAATTATTATGAGTCAGACAAACTTCTTTAAAAAAAATAATGTTTATTATATAGTGTTGTATTTAATATACTAAATGTTAAAAATTTGCGATTGTTCAGATTTTTTTTTACTAAATGTTCAAATTTGCGATTGATCATATTTTTTTTACTAAATGTTCAAAAGTATAGGTATGGTGCATTGCGATTGTTCAAATTTTCTTACTAAATGTTCAAAATTGCGATGTTCAGATTTTTTTTGCCGAATGTTCAAAATTTGCAATTGTTCAGATTTTTTTACTAAATGTTCAAAAGTATAGGCGTGGTGCACCTATTTCTATGTGCACTAGGGTGCACCTTATAATTTGCGGTCGTCGAGTTCGATGAAGTTGGGTTGGGTCAGGTTTACTATAAATTTGAGTCATGGCCCATGGTCAAGTATTGGGTTCATACAAGTCAAAATCTTGATTTGATTTTTTTTTTTTTTTTTGCGTCGATTTCGGATCGGGTCGGTTTTGACACCTCTACTGTAAGTACATCCCCTTTTATTTCTTTGAAGAAAATAGCCCAAGGGCCAACTAAATAACTTTCATTCATGGGGAGATCCGAAGACAAAAGATTAACATTATAAGAAGGAAAATTATCAAACCAAATACGCCTACCTACAGCCCAAGGCAAACAATGAGCAAGCTCATGGGCCACTTTATTCCCCTCCCTACGAACAAAGTTCCAAGAAACAAAAAAGCAAAAGCACTACACACATGATATATATCATCAAGAACAAGGTGAAAACAACTACTTCCCCTCTCTCGTGAGTTCAAAGCGTTAATTAGGCCAAGACAATCACTCTCAACAACTAACCATTGATATATACCCACATTCCACCGCAGCTTGAAGGCCCATAAGGAGAGCTTTTGCTTCGGCAATGGCTGGCGTCCACCTCTCCTCCCCCATCCAAGACATCCCAAAGTTAGCAGCCCGTCACTTCCACGGATCACCGCTCCAGCACATGACCCAAGCCCTTCAATCACACCCCCATCCACATTAAGCTTCCATACATTTCTTCTCAGTGGCTTCCTGACGAGCAACTCCTAGTTTGCATCCCCCCTTTCTCCTCATCCCCACCTAACTCCAACATTAGCTTATTCACATAAGCCATCGAGCCTTGAGGGTCACAATGCTCTCCCTCAAAAATCCACATGTTCCTCGCATTCCAGATCACCCAACAAATAGTCATAAAGATCCCATGCCCCAATTTTGGCAATTTCTCCAAATAATCTAAGGCCACATCCCCGAAACTTCCATGTCCATCACCAGGCGCACTCTCCAGCCCACTCTCACTCCAAATAAGCCTCGTTATAATGCAATCACTTAGGCAATGAAGCTCGGTCTCATCTTCCACTCCACACAAACCACACACCGAATCATAATTCTGTAAACGCTTGCTCAACCCCACCCTTGTAGGCAAAGCACCACAGCAAGCTCTCCAGAAAAATACTTTAACTCTAGGTAGTGTGTTCGCATGCCACACCTTACTCCACACATTGTGAGAGAAGAACCAGCGTGCAAATCCGCATCAACATCACCCGAAATAGCTCGGTAGGCCGATCTCACCGAGTATTCACCATCCTTCTCCTAGTCCTAACACAAACTATCCTCCGAAAGATGAGAGCTAAGTGGAATACCCAAAATATACTCTCTTTCAAACGACAAAAAGAGCTCATTAATCAAAGAAAATTCCAAGAAGCCGAAGTTAAATGATTCAAATCACAAACTCTTAAATCATTTGAGCTACTACCTTTCGGAGATAAGACTTGGCGCGATTGCGTACCTGGAATCCAAGGAGTACCCCAAATTGGAATGCTTAGACCATCACCAATTCTCCACCTAAGGCCATGCTGCACCACCCACTTCACACCCACAAACCTCGCCAAACATAACTTGGATTGCTTCCAAGCTTTGCATCCAAGTAAGCACTATCAGGAAAGTATCAAGCTTTGAGGTTCGTTACCATTAAAATGCTAGGAACCTGCATAATTCGCCATGCTTGCTTGCCGAGAAGGGCAGCATTAAAGAGTTTAAAATCTCTAAAACCTAGCCCTCCTTTTACCTTAGGTTCACATAGATTCTTCCAAGCCAACCAATGTATCTTTCGCTCACCTTTCTTTTGCCCCCACCAAAAATTCGATACCAAAGAACGCAACTCATCACAAAACGAGGAAGGAAATTTGAACACATTTATCGCGTAGGTTTGGATAGATTGGGCCATTGTCTTAATCAACACCTTCCGACCGGCCTTAAATAAAAATCCCCCTTTACACCCTTATAGCCGATTCCACAACTTGTCACGAATACCTTTCATAAGCGCTCTCTTAGACCTCCCTATCACCGTAGGTAAGCCTAAGTATTTATCATGTATGTCCACCACATTAATCCCCAAACCATTTGCTAAAGCAATCCTCTAGTCATCTTCCACACCCTTGCTAAACGACACCGTTGTTTTCCCCAAATTTACCATTTAATCCAAAGTCGCCTCATAAGTATGAAGAACCTCACAAATAGTATTCACTTCATCAATATTAGCCCTTGTAAAAATAATACTAATCGTCCGCAAATAATAAATGTGAAATCGAGGGAGCCGTCGGAGCCACTAGAATCCCATGAAGACGACCACCATCCACTTCTTTAGACAACAAACCCGACAACGCCTCAGCACACAAAATAAACAGATACGGGGATAATGAATCACCTTGTTGTAAACCCTTAGAAGGAGTAAAATCCCGAGAAGGTGCACCATGTATAAGAACAGAGAAAGAAACCGATGAGACACAATGCATCACACGGTCAACCCATTGAGCAGCAAACCCCAATTTCAACATGACGGCCCTTAAAAAAGCCCATTCAACTCTATCATATGCTTTAGCCATATAAAGTTTCAAAGCCAAAAAAACCACACTCACTGGTAGAGTTCTTCATACAGTGAAATAATTCAAAAGCTACCAAAATATTATCCGTGATTAACCTCCCCGGGGTAAATGCACTTTGATTAATCGAAGTAATATCATTGAGGAAAGTTTTAAGCCGATTAGCAAGCACTTTTGTGATCATCTTATAAATAATATTACACAAGATAATAAGTCTAAAGTCAATCATTTTATCCGAGGCTTTCTTTTTAGGAATAAGAGCAATAAAAGTTTTATTTATCAACTCAGGGATCACATCACCGTTAAGGACACCAAGATCCAAGCTAGTCACCGCAGGGCCAACAATATGCGAGTATGTTTAATAAAAAAAGAGGGCACATACCATCCAGTCCTGGAGCCTTCAAAGGGTGCATTTGTTTCAAGGTGATAAAAACTTCTTCTCCGGTATAGTTCGCGCACAGCCCCTTATTCATTTCATCATTCGCTCTTCGACTTATCCCGGCCAACGCATCATCAAAAAAAGAAGGTTGAGCAGAGGTAAATAGCTCAAGAAAGTAATCAATGGCAACCTTGCTAACTCTCTTTTCATCCTCATGAACAACCCCATGATCCGTGACTAGCTTGGAGATGCGATTTTTCTGCTTACGAGACGAGGCCTTACGGTGGAAAAAGCTTGAATTTCTACCTCCTTCTTTTAACCACAGAGTGCGAGAACGCTAGCGCCAGTATAACTCTTCTTGATGGAGCAAGTTGGAAATCTCACGCACCACCCTACGTCTCTCAGTCACATGTGCTTCAGATCTCCCTCCTTTATTAAGAACCCTGAGCCTTTTTCTCCTCTTCCTAATCTCCCTAAAAATATGACCAAAATCTTTGTCACGCCAAGAAGTCAGGTCTGCAGCACACAATGCAAGCTTCCCTTCAATTGTAGCACCCCCAGTATGCCACGCATGAGCAATCACTCCTTCACACTTCTCACTCTCAGTCCAGCCTTGTTTAAACAGAAAATTTTTCTCATTCCCCTTCTTCATAATCCCCCCTTCCTCAAGACATAATTTGAGTGGTGAATTATCTAACCATTCCCTCTCTAAATGTAACAATTTTGCATTGGAAAAAGTCTCCATCCAACTATGAATAGCAAGTGCACGATGAAGTCGACATTGCACATTATTCTCACCCACTGCTCATTATTGTTGGTAAATTCATACCCCGAAAATGACACATCTTGCAGGCTACATTGGGGCAAATTGGTAATTGCATATTAACTAGAGGTGATAAAAAATCAGGTCGGGCAAGGCCTTAATATCATATCTCATTCCCAAACCCGCAAAAAAGTAGCGGGCTTGTTGGGCCAAAGTGAGCTTTCGTGTTTTTTCGGGTCAGTTCAATTTTTTTTACTATAAATGTGTTTTTTGGCCTTCCCAAATCCGCCCTATCTTCAAGCTGGATCGGGTCAGGTTTGTTGCCATAATTTTTTTTTTTTTTTTTTTTTTTGGGAGAGAATGAAGTTTTGCATGAGCCATACTTTCATTTTATACATAAAAAACATAACTCTATCAGTTGACAGGTGTTAAATGCATAAACAACATTTTACACTTCTTTTTCACATTTCATTATTATAAAAGTTCATTTTATTTTCAAAAATGTCACTTGATACGTTTAGGTTAAAAATTAGGAATTTCTCGTTGATATGTGTAATTAATATACATAAAGTAAATAAAATTAATACTCGCGAAACATTTTAATTTATTTTATCTGAATTTAAAACCACGTAAATTTTTTCCTTCTTCCTCCCTTTCCCTCGATCATGATGTTACGACCCGCCGGCAACCGAAATCCTCCACCCTTTTTCACCTTTAAATAAGATTTAAGAAAATTAAAATTAGTTTTAATTAGGAGCAAGCAAAAATATAGGGTACCTAGTCTCAGACCCAAAACCAGTTATGACTAGCCAGTTTAAGAACCAGAATTGGTTCCACTTTTAGGTCCAAAATTTAGGAACCGATCCAATTCGATTTCATTTCTTGAAAATATGGACTTGGTTCCAGCTAAGTACCCGAAACCGGTTCTATAACCCTATAATTCTTCCTAGCCTTTTTAAAAAAAAAAAAAAAAATCATTAGTGACTTTTTACTCCGTAGGCCTAGTATATATAATTCCTTATCCCACTCTTAATTTATACCCAACTAGCACTCATTTATAAGGAGTACATCTTTACTTCTAACCCAAATTAAGGGGATCCACTGGACTAGAGGCTGGAGCCATTGGGCCCACGGTCGCTAGAGACGCTAGAGGTTAGAGCCGCTAGAGTTGTGAAATTGGCGGTAAAGAGAAAGGGAGTGTATGTGGTTTTAGGGTTGCCACTTGGGGGTTTGGTAGAGTCAGAGACTCAATTTTTTATTTACTTTTTTTGTGTAGGAAATGAGTTCAACAATATAGCATTGTAATCACTACACTAATCACCACAATTAGATATAGTTTTTCATATTGATTATTGAGGACAACCCCAGCAAAATCGAAAAACACTATTAAAGACTATGATAACGTTGGATGTTGTATCCAATAACCATTCGTTGGGAATTTTTTTTTGTAGCAAATACAATCGATACCAAAGATTAGAAGTACGCTGTGAAAAGGTAATTTTCTTGTAGGGGTACCCCTGCATGTATTGAAATTCAACCTGGTGTTAAGACCATTATATGAAACTCTGGCACGCTAGAAGCGTGGGAAGCCACTTGGTTCCAAAGATTCTTAATTAACCAAGAAAAATAAAAGACTCTGTAGTAGAAAATGAGATTAATAATGTTCCCTAAACCAATGGTCAAGCTAAGAAAGACCAAATGTGAATGAGGATAAAGATAAAGATGATAATCCAAAATAAAAGCTATCGAAATCAAATGATCAAGTAACAATGAAGTTTCAATATATTATATTTCTACCAAGAAACATTGGAATAGAAAGGATGGTATAAGCTGTTTTGTGAATAACTACCCGTTTTTTTAAAAAAAACTACCCATAAGACAGCAAATGTTTGTCTAGCACTATCCATAAATAATTTCTATCTAATTAAGCCGTTTGTGAGGCCTACTCCTACGGTTTCCCACTTAGTTCTCTCCTCCTTCATTTACTTTCCCTCCAAACTCATTTAAAAATCTAAGAGAAATTTTTTTGAGCAATTCACACAATTTCTCACTAAATTTGGTAATGTTTAAAGCTACTGTTATAATTCTTGGTCTGTGTAATTAGTTTAAGGTTTTAAATTTACTTCAATTAACATAATTAGGGATTCAATTTAGGGTTTATGGCTTTAATTCAGTTTGGGGATTTTAATTTCTAGGGTTTAAGGCTTTAATTAAATTAGTGATTTTGTTTATTTTTTTAATTAAAAATTTAGGGTTCTAATTTATAATTTAAAGGTCACAAATTTCATAGTAATTACTACATTGTACCTCGTTCATCCTTGTTTTCGTTCAATATTTTCAGCATTTACTTTGTCCTTTCCTTTAACCATTGATGTAGTTTCACCCTCTGACATGGAATTAACCAAAATAGCAAGAAGATGAATTGGAAAGAGAGACAACAAGGAAAAAGGTTATAGGCCCTGTCAAATTTCTAAAAAGGGGATGAATAGGAGATTTGCTTAGGTCAAATTAAGATGGTGAAAGGTGGAAGGTCAAAGATGAGGAGTGAAAATGGAGGGAACGTAAATGAAGGAAGATAAAGGTAGTTAGGAAAGGAGTTAATTGGGTGGGAAACCGTAGGAGTGGGCCCCACAAATGGTTTAATGGGATGGAAATCGTTCATGGATAGTGCTAGAAAAATATTTGCTATCTTACAGGTACTTCTAAACAAAATTTTAAAAACCGGGTTAATGTTCACAAAACAACCTATCTTTAGGGTAGTTTTACACAAAATTTTCATCTACGTACTTTTTCTATTATAATCGAAATGATATCCGATCCTATATTATCCCAATTATAATTATATTATACTTAGCTTTGTATTGCATTTCGTAAGTTGAGATATTTTTTACTTTAAAAAACTATTCAACGATATAATTTTATGAGTACGAAGTATTAAGAAAAAATTGTCACGTATGTGGAGTCTCATTAAATTCATCTCAATGACTATTTTTCAAATATCAAATACTTATAATTAATTTTGTTTATACATAATTTTAGACATTTATATTTAAAATTATGCACTATACATTGACAAACCTACCTAAGGTAAAAGATCTATATGTCAACTAAAATAAAACGAAGGATGTAGGATTGAAATATTTTCAAACACATACATCTCTCCCAAACTATAGTCCTTCACCCTAAATCATGCATGGAAGAAAAAGATTTAATAATTTTAGTTGCTAAATTATTGTACATCAATGTATGCATCAATGTGTTATTAGACTCAATAAACTAATAAGAAAGAGATTTTATTTTTATTTTTTTTATTTCTATTTTTTTTTAATATATGGGAATCCATAGGCCGTAGCGAAATTATGTTGATTCTTGCCACCTCCAACGCCAACTTAGAATTTTCCAAAATAAAGAAGTACAAATGTACAAAATTGAATCTGTTTCAAAAAAAAAAAAAAAAAGTACAAAATTGAATGGTGCATTTCGTCTTAAATTCCATTGTACTATTCGTCTGTTGCACAACTTAAAGTTCTAAAGATAATGATTGATGGATTGATGGATCAATGCAAGGTCGACTCCAACTAGTCAACTATGAATACCACCTTAGCTTATTGGAAGGAGTATAAATTATGGGGTGGGCTAGTTTCACCCTTTTGAAATTTCTAACTTAAATAACACTCTCACCATTATACACACATTTATCTCTAGATAGATACTGTACGATATCTGTAGGTTTCGACAAATTATACCACGTTGAAGAAATAAAGGGGAAAATGACTATAACTTGATTGACGGGGGCATTAATAATGTATTCAATTTTTTAGTTGATATGTCACTGTTTTCACTACCTCTTAATTTGGCATGAGCCTGCTGTCAAAGCTAAGGACTAATTCAAGTAGGGTAAATCGAGCTTATAACATTGGTCACTGTTTACACAACCTCTAAACTTGGCATGAGCGACAAAGCTAGGGACCAAGTCAAGTAGGACAAAAATGAGCTTATAACATGGGTCAACTGCGCCTAGGTCTTCTCCTGTCAAGCGATACTTGTATGAGTTGCATCTTGTTAGACCACTCTCAATGGTGAGCAAAAAAAATGTTCACCCATTATCTCTCTACCCACTTTCTCTCTCAACAAATCTGTTTTGCTCATGGGCAAATTTTTTTCACAATTTTTCTCCCAATGGTGAGCAAAAAAAATGCTTGCCCACTACTCTCTCTCTCTTACTTTTTCAATACCCCACCATTACTTTCTCTCTCCTACACAACACTTCTTTATTTATTAATTTCATTTATATTTTAACAATATTACTCCAAATAAATAAAAACTAGTCTAAATTTGTGTAACTTATTTTTTTTTATTTGTGTCGTTTTTATCGTTAAAATAAAGAATATGGAGGATTTATGGTATTTCTAAAATTATACCAAAATATACCAAAATGCATGTCTATTTATACAGAATTAAATTTTATGACCGTGGTAATTTTAATTTTTTTTTAATAAATATTTATTTCAGAATTTGCATTACAAAAAATATAACCATTGCAAATTGTGGGGCCCATCAGAGCACTATTCATCTTAAAAAATGCTCAAGTCTTGGGCATTTTCAGAAATGCTCATGAACATTTTTTGGCTTTTTCTCATTTGCTCACCATTGTAATGCATGAGCAAATTTTATGCCCACCCAAAATGCCCATGAGCAAATTTTTAGCTCACCATTAGTTTATATTGATTGAAAGTTGATCATTTCCTCAGATTATATTGTCCACTAGGACGTAGGACCACAACATTTCAAGGGGTACTGATGGATAAAGGGACTAAGCAATAATTATTAATTAACTACTACTCATATACCTTTTAGCAATATTCAATTAATAGTATTTGAGCTAGTGTTGAAAGTGCTTATGAAGTATCTCACAACCTCATTACGTAAATATAATGTTATAATGTTAGACATATTACTTGTATGTTCTAATCATAATAATGGACTTTTTTTTTTTTAAATCTTATCTTATTTACTAACTAGTTAATCCCCGAACGATGCTCCATTTTCAAACCAATATATATAAATTTGATATTCATTTTTATTAAATATGAAGGAACAATTTTTGAAATTAATTTGGACTTAAAATTGAAAATTTAAATTATGAATGCAAAAGGTAATGTAGCAAATAAAATAAACAAATTATTTGTATCCCAAATAAACAAACTAGTCGTCTATCAGTTTTTTTTGTTCATGTCATAGTTAATTAAAGATTTAATATTTTTAATAAATAATTTGTACTTTTAGTAATGAAATTTTTCAATAATTATATTTGAAAAGTTTTCTTTATTTGCAATAACTTAAAAACCCGAGTTATTTGTTCCTTAGCAAATTCATCCTTTATAAGAGCTAGATATCCGCCAGTAATTTTTTCATTTTTGTACAGTATAATTTTTGCAATTTTCAATGCAAATTTTAATAGGTATAAAATACATGATAGTATGTATGATACTAGTACGTGTTTAAAAAAAATTACAGAAATAGAATATTTAGATAAGGAGTAATACATTGCATTGAGACTAATGAATAAATTTTATTATAAAACTTTAATTTTGTTACACCATATGTAATTGCAACACAACAAATGGAAGGAGAAAAAAAAAAAAAAATCTTAAATAATTCAAATATCTCAATCTTAATGTGTACGTTTTTGTCCAACGCGAGTTTTTTTTTTTTTTTTTTGCACATTAATTTTCACGAGAAGACTTTTCCTTATTGTTAAGCCCATTAGTAGACTTTTCCTTTATAAAGGCTATCTCTCTCAGTTTTTTGTTCAATACAATTCTTGGCTAAATTATTGAAAAACTTTTACACCAAATTATCTCCTTTCTAGCCCTTAGAATTTTAAACCAGCTTCATGACTACTCTTATAGGCATGACTACTTATTCAAGTTATGCTCTTCTACTAACAATTTGCCTGTGTTGGGTGTTGACACCACTAATCACCAGCGACAAAGTAGTGTCACCCCTCGTAATCGCCCCACACTGTTCAGATAAGTGTGGAAATTTGAGCATTCCATACCCCTTTGGTATTGAAGAAGGTTGTTATTATAAACCACCACATAATGAAAAATCATCATCCTTCAAAATCACATGTAATTATAGTACGAGCCCTCCTACACCAATCTTTGGTACATATTACGAGGTTTTAAACATTTGATTGATAGAGGGAGAACTCCGCACTGAAGTTTATGTTTCTTACGATTGTTACGACCAGAGTAGCTATAGTTTAGGTTGGTGGAGCGCGTTCAACTTGACAACATTTACCCTGTCAAGCACAAAAAACATGTTAGTTGCTATAGGGTGTGACACCTATGCCTGGTTTAAGGGTGATCGAGGTGACAAGAAATACAAGACGGGATGCATGGCTGCTTGCGTGGAGCCAGAAGACGTGATCGATGGTGAATGTTCCGGTGTCGGGTGCTGTCAAGCCTCCATACCCGGTGGAATAAACAACGTTGAAGTGTCATTAGACAGCTTTGACAACCATAGCTCTGTAGATACTTTTACCCCGTGCAATGCTGCATTTCCGGTGGCAAAAGATGCTTTTACATTTTACCAACAAAATTTAAGTCTACCTATGGAGTACTGGGAATCCTTCCTTGAAGCTTCCCGTAGTATTCAATTGGGCTATTGGACAGAACTGTTCCGTGGCGAAAAAAGAAGGGAGTTGCTTGTGTAAAGAACACAGTTTGTTATGATCCGTTTTATGAAATTGGGTATCGTTGCAACTGCAAAGATGGTTATTCTGGCAACCCTTACCATCCTCGTGGATGCATAGGTATATAATTGTCGATTCACCATCTTTTTTTTTTATTTAATTATTTACTTTATCTACTTAGCAAATGTTGCTTAAGATTTTATGGTCGATGTTATTGATCTTGATTAGATATTGACGAGTGCAAGGGAGCGAACAATTGTGAGAAAGCAGAGTATTGTATCAACACAAATGGAAGCTACTATTGCAAATGTCCAAGGAGGTTCCACGGGAACGGAACCAAAACCAGTCCTTGCGTCTCTAATATCAGACCAGGTCTCCCTACTGCAGCTGTAGGTACGGAACATATGTATACTGCTCACAAAAATTTTTTTGGTAAAATTTACAAGGAAGCCCCAGTTTCTCATGGTGAGAAACAAAATTTGTTTCTCATATGACATTTTTGTAAATAAACCAACAGTTTTATTCAACTTTATTCAATTGTGGAGCTCACAATAATGAAAAGTTGTTGATTTATTCAAGAAAATGCCCCAATGAGAAATAAATTTCGTTTCTCACTATGAGAAACAGGGAATTTCCTAAAATTTATTGTCTTTAACATACTATCTCCGTTAAATATTTGTTGCAACTTTGAAATATTTTATATCTCACAAATAATACCCCAAAGTTGCAACTAATATTTAATGGAGGTATTATATTTCATACTTTTTTATCAATTTTTTTTAGTAAAATTTATTGTTATTATAATTATTTAATAACCGTGCACTACACAAGATTTAATCTAGTTTAGTAACTAGGTTAGGTCCCGTGTCATGCACGGTAATTTCACGAAATTTAATAAAAAGAAATTTTTTTTTATATAAAAATAACATGGACAAAATGCAACTATAATATATTTATTTTGTTCTTATTTTGCAATAGATAATGAGATAAATCACGGAATATAATTTTAAGCGTAGACTATACAAAATGAGTATATTAAAACTACATATTAGACCATCTACGTGTTCAAAAAATTCGATGATAACTTAGCATCATTTTTCACTTTATTAACCAATTAAATACTACTTAAGTGTTTAAAAATAATGTACTACACCCAATAGACAGGATTAATAACCCTAATCTATCTATCTATTTATACTATATATTAAAAGGTGTTCGCCATGTGTCACTCCTCAACATATATGCACCATGTCACAATGCCACGTCACTATCCAAAATACATGCATACACCACGTAAGCTTGCAGCTTCATTTAACAAAATAAATAAATTATGGTTTGAGCTAGATTCGAATCCATAACCTCCAACACATAAAGGTCATACACTTACCATCTCAACCAACTTTTATTTGTGTTTTAAATTTCACATAATTAATATTATATATTCCTTTCATTTATTAAGTAAATTAGAGGTTATTTAATTTACTTTTTCTTCACAAGATTTGAAAATAAATACATATGAGGTAAAAAAAAAACCGTAACATCCGAGACAACGCCCGGATCACACATTAACTATACAAATAGTCGAACATAATTATCAAATTAAAAAAGTACAAACTAGCAATTCGGGGCATCATCCAGGCCACGCACTAGTTTAATGATAATAACCCGAAAGTATGATAATATGAAAATTTTATATTGGAGATACAATAAAAAAAATAATTAATCAAATTGTCTTAAATGATTACATATAAGATTAAATGTTTGTAATGTTAAGTTATGTTGTTATATTCCCTTCGTTTTTATGTTCTTTTCATTAGAATTGGGCAAGAAACCAAATAAAGCATTGAAAAAAAAATCCATTTTATAATAAAAAAGAGATTTTGATTAAAATATTAAGAAGCTAAAAATTGCACCAAAACATAAATTATTATGCATTTTATACACTTTGTGATAATGGAAAACATAAATAAATGCTTTGTAATATATAAGCAGCTGGAAATTAAAAAAATAGAATAAATATTTTGAAATATATTAATGGAAATATATTAGAAGAATAATTGAACAAGTATTATTATATTATTGTAGTACCAATCATCGTACACGTTTATGAAGTGACTTAAGCTACTCGTAAGATGATTCATTTTTTTTTTCCATTTTTCTATAGAGTTTTCCTATTTAAAGGGGGAATGTTCATAAAAAAGAGCAAGCCCTAGTTTATAACCTTGATAAACAAATTATGTTAATCAAATGACATTTTCGTAAATAATTTGCATTGAAAATTGTGTTTTTTGATTAAAAAAAAATTATGTTTTTACTATTTTTGGGTCACTATGACAAGTTGAACAGATTTTTGGAGTTAACACCGTTAACTCACTGTTTGCTACTATTCATCTTCTTTTTCCTCCCACCTTCTTCTTCTTCATGTTCATCTTCTTCCTCTTGTTCATATTTTTTTCTTCCCATCCACCTTAATCTTCTTCCTCCAATCTCTGCTCACTTTCACCTCATCTTCCAAGTCCGTTTGACACCAAATTAAACGAAAACCCTATTAACAAAAGGAGAAATTAATGGCATGGTTAACCCTAAAGGGTAGCTGAGTTTTCCTTTCTCCATTAAATTCGACTTCGTACCACCATTTCCTGCGGCGAAGCCGTCAGAATTAAACGAAAACCCAAATAACAAAGTGAAAATAACGAACATGGTTAACCCTAGAAGGTAGGTAAGCTTTTCTTTCTTCATAGATGTCACTTGTTCGAGTCATAGTGAGAAGTAGTATTTTCCATCATTGAAATTGAAGGTTGAAGGAGGAGAGAGAAAACAACAAAAGGTTGAAGGAAGAGAGAGAAAATCAGAAAATACCAAAAGGTTGAAGGAGGAGAGAGAAAACAACAGTTAACCAAAAGTTAGATGTAATTTACATATACACCCTTTGATAATCAAGGTTATAAACTTGTATTTTCTCCATAAAAAATATCTAAAAATGATATCCTAATTTGACTTTTAAAATAGGAAAAATAAACTTTAATAATTCCAACTATTGGCGATTTACTTCTAATAATTCCAACTAAGGTTTATTATTTAATAATCCCAACTAAGCTACCACTTTGCGTGTAGTAGTCCCAACCGGTCAACAACCTTTTATTACAAGTTACCAAGCCACGTGTCAACACGTGATTGGTCCAAAAATTGAAATTTTTTAAAAAAAATTGAAAAAAATGAAAAAAATGAAAAAAAAAAACAAACACCCTTCCCCACGCCAGCCACCCCATTGCCACCCACTCTGAGCCTAACCCCTCTACCCCGGCGCCGACCGACGCCCATAACCCTCCTCCCCCGACCGCCGGCGCCAGCTATACTACCCACACCTTAACCTTCACCACCTTAATTCCTAAACCTATACCACACTACAGCAACCCTGGCCCGTACCAGCCACACCACACAACCTCCCTACACTCTCCACCTCTTGCCACCAAAACCACCATCAATTACTCACAACCTCCATCTCCACCTGCCGCACAAACAGAGCAGCAACCTTCATGCACCTATAACCACCAAGACCCGCAACGCCTGCCTCACCGCAACATCAATCGCCACCACTAGCCCACACCTCTGCTGTTGCGTCTCTTCCCACCGCAACTTCACCACCAATCACCTCCTTATCCACCAACAGCTTTCCCCTATTCCACCAGCTAGCATCTTGGAAAGTTTGAGTTAAGGGTCGGGAAGTGGGAGGGGAGGGGTTACGGATGTCCCAAGGGTGGCAGGGGGTTAGCCGGCCGTTTTCAGGGGTTAATGGGGAGCCCGACCGGTTACCGATGGGGTTAGTGGGTGGGCTAGGGTTTCACGGTGGGGTTAGGGGTGGCTGGGATTGCTTTTTTCTTTTTCATTTTTTTTTTAATTTTGTTTTCCAAATTTGGAGCAATCAATTGCTGACACGTGGCTTTTTATTTATTTATTTATTTATTTTATTTTTTTTTACCCTTTCAACAGGTTATCGGTCGTTGGGATTACTGGAGGCAAAGTGACTCCATAGTTGGAATTATTAGATAACAAACCTTAGTTGGGATTTTTAGAAATAAATCGCCGATAGTTGGGATTGTAAGAAGTAAATCGCCAATAGTTGGGATTATTAAAGTGTATTTAATTTTAAAATAGGCAAAATTGGCCTCAACACCTTGAATTGTAGCTTAGGTGCATCCAACACCCCGAACTTTGACTAGTAGCTAAAACACCACTAACTATTTTTTTCGGTGCAACGCGTGTCATAAATGGGTATTTTGGGGCATTCAAACTGAGACTTTTTTTGGTAATCAAAGGATATTTGATAGCACACATTCTCAATCAATAGTTAATGGTGTTCTAGCTAATAGTCAAAATTTAGGGTGTTGGATGCACCCAAGTTATAGTTCAAAATGTTGAGACTAATTTTGCCTTTAAAATATTATTGATTCTAAAAATATATTCGTAATTAATTTTAATTTGTTTAATTCTAAATTTCTAACCTATTTAAGAATGAATTAGTTCTAATAAGTGATTCTTATGCATACTTTACGTAAGAGGAAATATGTATCTAAAATATTTTATAATAATTAAAAAAATAAAAATAGGGGATTTTAGAGGGAAAAAACAACAATAGAAAGTGACATGTGTCATTCCGGATGTTTGTTTTAGTATTATACTAGTTTAGTTCCTGTGCGATACATAGTTTAATTAAACTAATACATTGTGAGATTTGTTTATAATACGGAGTAAGAAAGTTTTCTACTCCGTAATTTTTATATACACAGTAAGTAATTTCTATTGTAGCATATTACTTGTAAAGTAAAATATACAAATAAATCACAATAAAGACTTTTGAACATTGAGATGTTAACCTACTGGTAAAAAAGGGATTCGGTAGGGATTCATGATAAAGCATATAAAAGGTTTATAGGATTCAAAAAACAAAGGTAAAAATAAAATAAAATAAATAAGCTGATGATGTCATCATAGTGTGTTGGCGAGAAAAAAAATTATGTGAGAGTGACATATGTGGAGAAAAGGATGATGTCAGCATGTTTTGTTTTATTATTAGTTAATAGATTAGGTAGTGCCCGTACGATACCCAGGGTCTTAACTTAGTATACGTATCTATTGTTATGCTATATGATCTACTTCCTCCAAATTGCTAATATCAAATGATATTCTCTTTGATTCTTTTCCATTCCTGAAAAAGGTTTAATTGCTCCAATAGAAATAATTTCCCCACTAACATCTAAATTAGGAAAAAAAAAAAACAAATAAGATAATAAAGTCACAATAAAAAAAAAA
The DNA here is from genome assembly GCA_034703905.1 of Chenopodium berlandieri. Taxonomy (NCBI): domain Eukaryota; kingdom Viridiplantae; phylum Streptophyta; class Magnoliopsida; order Caryophyllales; family Amaranthaceae; genus Chenopodium; species Chenopodium berlandieri. The sequence continues at coordinate 23,769,334 of CM068281.1, forward strand.
AAATTAAAAAAAAAAAAAAAACCATATAAATAATAGACGAAATACAAGTTTGTTATTGTTTCAAAAAAATTAAAAAAGAAATCTAAGTTTATTAGATTGGTAGAATCATATACATATTACGTATGTATCATCAAGTTTGTTTGACAAAACATCATCTTAAGAAACAAAAGAAAATCAATACATGCAAAGGAATTTCTAAATCCTCACACATGTTGACTGATGTTGAAGAGACAAAGTTTAGCTTATATGGATGTTGCGATGTCTCGTATGATCCAAAATTTTGACCAGCAATAATATTGGTTATAATGCGAACATCGTGGCTTTCCGAAAGCATGGGAGAGAATGTATGTACCAACGATTTCTTTACATACGTCGAAATTTTAGAACTCTACAAATAAAAATTAATCAACTGAATTAAACTTGTTTAATCTAGTGTTAAAATAAGTTTTCCACTTACTATTCAAAAAAAAAAAAAGTTTTCACTTTGAAATAATAATAATAATAATAATAAAAAAAAAATCATTAACCTTTCCGTCCACGAGGACCATATAAATGCTAATTACTTCGGATGGTTTGATAAAACTTCGAGATCCCCATATATAAACGAATTATTCGCACCTTAACCTTCCAGTTTTCCTTTATGTGTGTTATTTCTTCAATGAGACTAATATTGGAATCCATCTCCTACGATTGAATTAAAAAAAAAAAATTAGTGTTAACATATGCAAATTATTATTATTATTATTATTATTATTATTGTTATTGTGTATATATTTCTAATTTTTAGGAGAAACCTATCTACATCATAGAGTAACAATTTTGATTTGACAAGATTGAATAGCAAACTAACCAACCAAATGGCACAAAAAAAAAAAAAAAAAAAAAAAAAAAAAAAAAAAAAAAAAAAATCCACAAGAAACAAATTACTATGTATATTTATAATCTAGTGTAACAAATTTGATTGGATAAGCTTGGATAGCAAACTAACCAACTAAATGACAAAAAAAAAATAGGGAGGTAATAAAAAAAAAACCAAAAAAATGATAAAAAAAAAACCACAAGAAGAAAATGGACGGAATTATAATGCTTTTGGAGGAAAAAAAGTTCATTTTAGTATAGTAGTAGTATAAATGTTGATAGTTGTAGATTGTATTCGTTAGATATGACAATGTAAAATAATTTACTAATAACTTACAAATTTTCATAAATTGTGGCCCTTTTTTGTTGATTTAATTATGATATTGTCATGCTTATACTAGTAAGAGTTCATGAATTAGTTTTAATTTTGTCACTTCATTTACATATTTTGTTTAGTAACTAGTTAGTGTGGCTAACGTGCATGGGCAATGCATACATCATAAATTCATAATTAGTCATATTTAAGGAGCTCTTTCAATTTGTCCTTATATCACAATTTTATTTGTTGGTAGTATTAATGATGGAAAATATGTAAACAAATATTGTTAGGATTAACAATGTCTGCACACTCCTCTTAGAGCTCCAAAAAGAGACATTCATATTAAATAGGGGAAATAAGTAAATAAATATTTTTAAGAGTTATTTCAAACTTTATAAAAGGTAGTGATGCAAGGTGATAAATTAAGACTTGCTCCAATACTACTAAAAAATCTAATGTACACCACTCATAAATTGCAGGACTTAGCGTAATTTTCGGATTGACACTTTTGTTACTTTTTGGGTGCTGGTTACACTCAGTGTCCAAAAAAAAGAAAAGTTATCAAGCAACAAAAGATAAATTTTGAGAGAAATGGTGGCTTGTTGCTTCAACAACAAATGTCTTCAGATGAAGGAGTTGTAGAAAGGATAAAAATCTTCACAATCAATGAGCTAGAAAAATCCACTGACCACTTCAATGAAGATAGAATACTTGGACAAGGAGGTCATGGTACAGTTTATAAAGGAATGTTGAGTGAAGGAAGAATTGTAGCCATAAAGAAGTCTAATAAATTGGAGGAAGACCAACGAGAAGAATTCATCAACGAAGTGGTCATCATGTCACAAATTAATCATCGAAACATATTGAAGTTGTTGGGATGTTGTTTGGAGACCGATGTACCATTATTAGTATATGAGTTTATTCCCAACGGAACGCTTTACCATCATATTCATAATCCAAATGAAGAGTTTCCAATCACTTGGAAAATGAGGTTACACATTGCTTTTGATTCAGCTGGAGCACTTACTTATTTGCATTCCTCAACTTCTAATCTCATCTTTCATAGGGACATTAAGTCTTCAAACATACTTTTGGACGATAAGTATAGAGCAAAGTTATCAGATTTCGGGTTTTCAAGATCTGTGGCTATTGATCAAACCCATGTGGTTACTCGTGTCATGGGAACGCCTGGTTACTTGGATCCAGAGTACTTTCAATCTCACCAATATACGGAAAAGAGTGATGTTTATAGCTTTGGTGTTGTCCTTGTTGAACTTTTGACAGGACAAAAGGCAATACGTGCTGCATTCGAAGAGGATCGAAGTTTGATTTCTTGGTTCCTTTCGCATATGGAAAACTCTTGTGTGCTTAATATCATAGATTCTCAAGTCCTACTAGAAGGCTCGGAGGAAGAGTTTTTAGCCATTGCTAACCTTGCAAAACAATGTTTAATCTTGGATGGACAGAGAAGACCGACCATGAAAGAAGTTTGGTTAGAGATAGATAGGATTTTGTCTTTACATGTGCCACATATAAATGGCCTTAACAAGCCAAAAACTGAACAAGTGTTTGTTAGAGCGAGCAAGAGTGCGAACTCAAGCACATTTTCATTAGAAAGTAGAGTATTAGATTCTGCCGAATTGTCTCAATTGTTCAATCCTAGATGATTTAGATTCCTTTTGCCTTTGAAGAGGATCATATTCAAGGTACGTTCGAGTACTCGGTAATTATTTAAGTGTATAGAAGCATATCATGCTAGGCTTTGTTTAATTAATTCCATGGTAGTATCATGATAGGTATTAGTTGGAATTGTTGATTGGATTGATGTTGGTGATTGATTTGTGAAGTATGAATTATTTGTGGTGAATTGATGAGTGGAATTAATTCTATTGGCATGTTGAATATAAACTACACTTTTAATATTGGCATGATTGAGAGCATGTTTAATTAAACTATTTGTTTAATTTGGTATGGAATAAAAAAAGGGAACTTTATTGAAGTTCATATATTTTATTGATGCTTTAAGCATAGGAATTGAGCTGTTAAGTGTCTTATTAGTACATAAGAATAAAAGGAAATGCGATGCCTACATTTACTTAAGGTGTTCTAAACACCAAGGGATAGGATTTGCAGTGCTTTATGCACTTAAGGTGTTATTTAATACCGAGGTAGTTTAAAAAGGATTCAACATTAAATTATGTGGTCACTAATTATTCAAGAATTAAATTGGTATGTTTGATTGCTTGAATGATTTATTATGATCGATTGTGTTATGGTTTAAGAGTCGTCACCAAGTCTAAAAAATATATAAACAACGTAAAGTGAAAGAGATTACGCACCAAAATTCTTGGAACATATATACCTTGAGTATGAACATATAGGGGGAGTTATGGGGTTTTATATTTAACCATGACTTCTACTGGAATACAGGATGCTGTATTTTCCTTATTATTATTATTATTATTATTATTATTATTATTATTATTATTATTCTTGTTGTTATTATTATTGTTATTATTATTATTATTATTATTATTATTATTATTATTATTATTATTATTATTTCTTGTTGTTATTATTATTGTTATTATTATTATTATTATTATTATTATTATTATTATTATTATTATTATTATTATTATTATTATTATTATTATTATTATTATTATTATTATTATGCGCAGGACGTCCAATCACTTCATGTGACATTTGCCTACCCAGTTAGCTCCCGGTGTAGTTTACCTCAATTTATTTAGGGCAGGGAATTGGTGGGAAACCCGTTCGATGAGTAATCAAATTAAATAAGCAATTGGTTTATCCATTTCTTTGTTGGTTGTGTTGTGTGCTCGAAACTAGGTGCAGCAAGGTAAGTTGTGTTTTGATAGGATTAAATCATGTTAGTGTGTACTGTTTACGCTTATGTACTCAACATTGCTGATTGTTTGTTGTATGTTTCTTTGGCCTTGTCTTTATCTTGGCCCTACGACGACCCATTTCTAATGACGAGTAGTGGGGACAAAGTAGAGAGATGCTTTTCAGGTGTGGAAGCATATTCATGATGGGCATGAGTGAAGAGCGAATTATATTTTTTTTATTTTCATAAGAATATGATGTGTTTTTTTGCTTCAATTATTATATATTTTGCTTGTGAGACTAACGCAAAGGTTTTCAAATGTTTTATCTCGGTTTTATCAAGGGCCTACAATGGTTCCAAGTTGTAGGTTAACTTTGTTTGATTTTGGTTGACTTTACTTTAATTTAGTTTGATTTTTTAAGTTGATTTGTTTTGAAAGGTTTGAAGTTAGTCTTCCGCTGTGTGTCTTTGATATTTGCCTTAGCCGTTTTCACGGTAGCAGTAATGTCTAAGAATTTCCTATTTCGTATTTTGAAAGGGCAAAACAAGTATTTTAAAGGAAAGGAATTTCTAGGGTGTTACAGAACCGTTAACGACTGGTAACCCGTTATGACTGAGTCATTTACAACCTGTAACCCAATATGTTTATGATCTGATCCGTTTCAACCCACTACTTGATAAATCCAACTGATTTATAACTTAATTTGATTATAACATGACCCGTTCCTACCCATTGTTTGACTAACTCGACTCGATAATGATCTGACTCGATTTTAACCAATATGATTTGGATTAAAACTTTCTTCAAATTGGGAAAACCCATTTTCAAACCAACCAAGTTCAATCCAAACCGATTATGACCTGAAACGATAATAATCGGACCCCCGATTTCACCCGATCTGTTTTGAACCAAAACCCATCTTTATAAAAATATTTGTCCTTTTCACTTCTTAGGCTATACAATATTTGTTTATCTAAATTTGTCTGGTCAATTCACCTTAATTTTGTTGAACTGAAATTATTTTAATTGAAATGAAATGATTTTTGATGAACAGACATAATTTTACTAAACTTAAATTATTTTTGTTGAACTTAAATAATTTTTAGTGATTCTCTATTATAATTTTTCCTTATTATTATTATTATTATTATTATTATTATTATTATTATTATTATTATTATTAATAAATATTAACAAAAACCTACAATGTCAATCAATTTACAAGAAATTAGTGGGCAGCCGAGACACAATCTGGGTCCCAACTCCTCTAGCTATAGCGAAATCGATCCTGCTGAAGATGTGAGCAGCTGCACGGAGCACCTATATCCTGAGTCCTTGCGAACGCCTGAACCCGCTTCAGCAACGCAACAATATCCTTCTCTAAGTCCCCCAATGAAGATGGGAATAAAACCATAGTCAATAGCCCTACAACGCGCTCCATACTTGTCCTGTTTCCGTTGAGCAGCAACCGACACAACACGACCAGGAACAAAGTCAGATACCCTGATTGTGTTAAAGGAGAAAATTAAACCCCGTCAAATCAACACACACATCAAGGCCTCTATCCCAAGAATAAAGCAACACATCTGCAGGTCGAAGAGCCCCATCGTTTCCTCCAGTCAACCCAACGTTAACCTCCTTTCTTGCAGAAATCCCGGACCGAAAACACATATCAGCAAGGGTGTCGCAAACAACATTATGCCGGTGTTTAATACCCACCATCCCAGCACAAGACACTGCATGATCTCCAAATATATCCCCATCGAAAACCCTTGAGCAAGCGGAACACGGTGCTGAAACCGAGAACAATGGAACACCCAATCGATAGTAAAGAACACAACGGTAAGCTTTACCATTCATAGACTGACCAACCCTGATATTGGGACTGCCGGTAACTAGGCAGAAGCATGATCCCCCTGCTGGGACTTCCATAAGGCAACCTATTAATAAGTTATTTATTATTTAGTGAACTGATTTTTTTTTTTACTAAACTGAACTGAACTTATTTTTGCTGAATTAAATTTACTGAATATTATTTTTCTAACGTGAAGTGAACAAAGCCTTATATTGTTTTATTAAAACACTGACCGAGTAACCCCTATAATATTGACGAAGTAACCTCTGTAAACCAACCGAGTAACCCCTATAACACTAACGAAGTAACCTTATAATCGCTGGCCACACCTCATATAAGAATTTGTGTATATGAATTTATCTCAAATTGTGTATAAAAACTTTTTTTTTTTGTGAACTTATTAATTTAGGGCATGTTGTTCTCTTCACCTTATTAATATAAATTTTCAAAAAAACTAATTTAAGTTCACTAAAATAAAGTTAAATTCAGCAAAAATAAGTTCGATTCGGTAAAATATTTTAAGTTTTACAATAATAAGCATTATTTAATAAAAGTAAGTTATAATCACTGAAAACATCAGTAAATTCAACGAGCAAATATTATCAATAAATAAAAAATAAATTTTAATCAGTAAAATTAATCTCAATTCAGTTAAAATAATAAGGACGTGATAAGAGCAAAGCCTTACTCAAGAGACTACATATATATTTTCTGAATAATCTTAATTTCAATTAAACTGGGATCAAAAAAGAAGATCTTCTTTACTTTTACGTCATATTTGTTACACTTGTATAATGGGTGTTTCACTTTGCATTTCATTAGACATCGACGAGTGCAAGGAAGCTAATGATTGTGAGAAACCAGAGTATTGTTTTAACAAAGTTGGAAGTTATTATTGCAAATGTCCAAGGAGGTACCGTGGGAATTTGACCAAAACTAATATTTGCATTTCTGAATGAAGGGCTTGGCTCGTACCAGTTTTGACTACTGCAGGCATGGAACAAATTTGTGTCCTTAATTGTAGAGCTTATTTGGTATCATTTTTTATTTTTAATTTTCTGATTATTTTAATAAAAAACCAAAACACAAAAAACATGAAAAAGATGCTTCTATTTTTCTGTGGTCATTTTTCAAATTTATTGATTTTTTTTAATAAGTTTGACCAATTTTTAATAGTATTTATTGATTTTTCACATTCCTCGTACCAGTTTCTTTTAGAATTTTACTTATAGAGAATAAAAGTTATTTTGCTTTAACAAGCATGATAAAAGAAACATATCAAGTAAAAAAACAGAGGAAGTACATGTTATATATGCCTTGAAAATTTATTAGCCCTCTTCAAATTACTATCATGATGTCTCTAGCTTGTTTAGCGAGTCAGAGTCTAAGTGTAAAGTGACATGGCTTTGGAGTTTAGAGGCTTAGAGCATAACATGGCCTCTAGTATGAGGAATGTGCCTAAAGGCCCACAATATATACGTTATTTTGGGTTATATAGTTCGAGATTGGAAAACAAGTGAATTATGTAAATAACGACAAATAAGTAAATAAATATATTAGATACTCGTAGTATAATTGTCTAAATACAATTTATAAGAGTTCTCTCAAATTTTTTAAAAGGTAGAGATGCAAAGTGAAAGTAAGATTCACTCCAATACTACAAAAATACTACTCAAAATCTGATGTACACCACTCAAAAAATTGCAGGCCTTAGCGTAATTTTCGGATTGACCCTTTTGTTACTTTTTGTGTGGTGGTTACACTCAGTGTCCAAAAAAAAGAAAAGTTATCAAGCAACAAAAGATAAATTTTGAGAGAAATGGTGGCTTGTTGCTTCAACAACAAATGTCTTCAGATGAAGGAGTTGTAGAAAGGATAAAAATCTTCACAATCAATGAGCTAGAAAAATCCACTGACCACTTCAATGAAGATAGAATACTTGGACAAGGAGGTCATGGTACAGTTTATAAAGGAATGTTGAGTGAAGGAAGAATTGTAGCCATAAAGAAGTCTAATAAATTGGAAGAAAGCCAACGAGAAGAATTCATCAATGAAGTGGTTATTATGTCACAAATTAATCATCTAAACATATTGAAGTTGTTGGGATGTTGTTTGGAGACCGACGTACAATTATTAGTATACGAGTTTATTCCCAACGGAACGCTTTACCATCATATTCATAATCCAAATGAAGAGTTTCCAATCACTTGGAAAATGAGGTTACACATTGCTTCTGATTCAGCTGGAGCACTTGCTTATTTGCATTCCTCAACTTCTACTCTCATCTTTCATAGGGATGTTAAGTCTTCAAACATACTTTTGTACGATAAGTATAGAGCAAAGTTAGCAGATTTTGGGTTTTCAAGATCTGTGGCTATTGATCAAACCCGTGTGGTTACTCGTGTCATGGGAACGCCTGGTTACTTGGATCCAGAGTACTTTCAATCTCACCAATATACGGAAAAGAGTGATGTTTATAGCTTTGGTGTTGTTCTTGTTGAACTATTGATAGGACAAAAGGCAGTACGTGCTGCATTCGAAGAGGATCGAAGTTTGATTTCATGGTTCCTTTCGCATTTGGAAAACTCTTGTGTGCTTAATATCATAGATTCTCAAGTCCTACTAGAAGGCTCAGAGGAAGAGTTTTTAGCCATTGCTAACCTTGCAAAACAATGTTTAATCTTGGATGGAAAGAGAAGACCGACCATGAAAGAAATTTGGTTAGAGATAGATAGGATTTTGTCTCTACATGTGCCACATATAAATGATCTTAACAAGCCAAAACCTGAACAAGTGTTTGTTAGAGTGAGCAAGAGTGCGAACTCAAGTACATTTTCATTAGAAAGTAGAGTATTAGATTCTGCCGAATTGTCTCTATTGTTCAATCCTAGATGATTTACATTTCCTTTTCCTTTGATAGGGTGATTACTCTTGAACTTTTTATGACTATTAATAAATGTATATATAATGGGCTTATGCTGAAAATTACTCTTGAAATTTTCATGACTCTTACTAAATGGATATTTAATGCACTTATGCTGTAAATTACTCTCGAACTTTTTGTGACTTACAATATAATAAAAATAAACTTCACTACTATACATTTATATACAAGATAGCTCAAGTGGTTAGAGTTTCGCTCCCGATTCCAGGTGGTCTTGAGATCGATTCTCATCTCTCGCCCTTGTGACTCTCTAAACACCAAAAAAATATACAAGATCCGTCTAGGGGTATAGGCGCCTTGTTTCTTTTAAATGGTTCTTGATTTATTCACGTACGTCTGTCATTGCACAAGACAACATTAGTATCTATAAATAGTTGAACCAATAATACTCCATATGACTATATTCTTTCTTATATAGTTGTATGTTAACATAATTTAAAAATTCCTTCAAATTCATTAATAAATTGAATGATTGTATAAAATAAATCACAATCTCTGTTTCTTATTATGTGCAACAAAATGATATTATTTGTGAGATATAATAAAATATTCCTTTAATTTGTTGCACACTTTAAGAAATGGAGGTAGTTAAAAAAAAAAAACAAAAAAAAGATAGAGAAATAGAGTAACTTTTAATTCCAAGTTCCAACTTACAAAGGTCTAAGAGAGAATTCTTTTACTACAACTAGGGTGGCTAACGCGCACATCGCATGTTGGGGGGGGGGATTTTTTAGTTGTTGGTAACATTAATGAAGGGAAATATGTAAACAAATATGTTAGGGGTATAAATGTTTGCTTACTATTTTAAATAGTTAAAAGAAAAAAAAAACAAAAAAAGCAATTAATATTAATGAAGGCAAAAAAAAAAAAAAAAAAAAAAAAAAAAAAAAAAAAGGCTATTAATATTAATGAAGGCAAATTAAAAACTTGTACATTAATGAGGGTAAATCTGTAGATACACATTTTGAAGGGTATAATTGGTAGCATACTATTTATAAGAGTAATCTTGTACTTTTTATAAGGTAGGGATACAAATTATGTTGACGGGAAGACTTTGCCTTTACTGTTAAGCCTATAATAATAGGTAATAATTGTGAGAGTTCTTAATTCTTATATAGGCTATTAACTCCTAAATACTTAACAAAAAAACCTCATTCTTGGCCAAACCCTTACAAAACATTTTATCGTCGTTTCACCATGCTCACAAATTGTTATATGATGTGACTAGTCATTATAGGGATTACTTCGTTAATGTGGTAGGGGTCACTTGGTCAGTGTTACAGGATTTACTTTGTCAGTGTTATTGGGGTTACTTAATCAGTTTGAAGTTGCTCGGTTAGTGTCACAAAGGTTACTATGTTCTTTTACAAGAAAAAATATATAACACTCACCGAGTAACTCTATAATACTGAAAAAGTAACCCCTGCATGTAACACTGACCGAGTAACCCCAATAACACTAACGAATTGAAATAACCTCATGATGGTTGGCCACACCATGTGACCAGCCGCATATAAGAATTTGTGTAAAAAAAAAAATACTCATCACTAAAAAAAATATTTAATGACTTGTTTGACATTGTTTTTCGTTTTCAGTTTTCTGATTTTTTGAAAAAAAAAAAAACAAAAACAGGAAACAAATAAAAGGTGTTTTCACTTTTCAGTTGTCAGTTTTTAAAATTATCATGATTTTAATAAGTTTGACTAATTATGATTCATTATATGATATATATCATATGATTTTGAAAAAACAAAAAACCCAAAAACAGAAAAGCACAACAATGCCAAACAAAGCCCTGGGGTTAGTTAAGTTATGCTCTTCTACTTTCAGTTTGTGTGTTGGTATTGAAAAAGGTTATTAGTTTGTTACTATAAAGTATAAACCACCAAATAATGAAATATCTCTGCTTTAAAATCAATTGTAGTAATGCTACGTACTCTTCAACACCGATATTGTTGGAGACTTGGAGATGGAGGTACTGGACATAGTACTGTCAAAAATCGAACCGAACTGGTCAAACTGAACGGATTCAAACCGATCCGAATGAGAACCAAACCGATTAAAAACCGATTTTTTGAAACCGAAAACCGACCCGAACCGCATTTTAGTAAACCTGAAACCAAATCGATCCGAGTAACGTTAAACCGTTTAAGAACCGAACCAAATCTAAACCGAACTGAAAGGAAACCGAACCGAAAATGAACCGAACCGTTTCTAACCCGAAACCGTTTGAACTGGCACAAAAACCGTTTACACCGAACCGTTAACAAACTGCAAACCGTTTACACATAACCGTTTATAAACCGAACCGCTTATAAACCGAACTGTTTATGAACCGAATCGCTTATAAATCGAACCGTTTACAAACCACTTACAACAACTCATCAAATCATGATTATGACACTATTAACTAAATGATCAAATAAGAAGCAGATAATAATTTGATAGTAAAACAATAATACATTAATGCACTAAACTTTTATAATCTACTTCGTAATAAACTAGTAAGATCAGTATGGCTAAACTTGAAACATAACATGATATGTATTTATAAAATTAATGAGAATTTGCATATAATATGATGTCTCAATATGAAGTGATGAAGTCTCACCTTGATATAAAACCTGTTAACCAGCAAAAAGTTAGAAAGTAGTATAAAATTTCAAACCAAAACTGTTTAATTGCCCGAATCCAAACGACTCGATAAAAAACCGATTTTTTGAAATCAAAAACAGACCCGAACCGTAATTTAGTAAACCTGAAATAAAACCGATCCAAATAATGTTAAATCGTAGAAGAACTGAATCCGTTAACGAACCGAACCAGTTATAAACCGAACTAAAATAAAACTAAACCAAAAAAGAACTGAACCGTTTTTAACCCGAAACTGTTTGAACCGGGATAAAAACCGTTTACACGAAACAGTTAACAAACCGCAACCCGTCTACACCGAACCGTTTACTACCCGGACCGTTTACAACCCGAACCGAATTTAAACCGGGATAAAAACCGTTTACACCGAACCGTTAACAAACCGCAACCTGTCTGCACCGAATCGTTTACTACCCGGACCGTTTACAACCCGAACCGAATTTAAACCGTTCAAGAATAAACCGAAACCGAATCGAACCGATAATTATTTAAACCGAACTGAAACCGACCCGTTAGACATTTGAACCGATTTCAAACCGACCCGATTTCAAACCGAACCGAAACCAAACTGTCAAACCGTTTTGACAGACTAATGTCTGGACATTTCAGTAATAGAGGGTGAGTTACGCTCCGAAATCACGTGTGTCTTAATTACGATTGTTATTTGCCTCTTGTGTCATGTCACACATATTAGTCAATTACTAGGAAGATGATGACCCTGCAACGCGACATCATTACTAGAAAATACATGATCCCGTCATATGTTACCATTATTAGAAAGATGATATATATTATACTTTAACTTCAATCACAATTCCAATGGCACGTCTTATGCTTATAACGTCTTGTTAAAAAGAGTTAATAATAGGAATTCCTTAATTATATTATAGTCATAAAATAAAAAATTTAATGTTTAATTTTATACATGTATATTAAACAATAATATATAATAACAAAAACTAATCTCATTTATTTTATTTGCTCATACATAATACCTATAGCTATTTTCAATACGTAACCCAAAATATGTATTAAACTTTTTTAATCTAATGGATTTTTTTTTTCTATAACAATTGAAGAATGAAGTAAACTAATAATTGTAGGATACTGGATATCGGATAATACATATTAATTTTCAATAATGATTGAAAAAATATATTTTAAATAGTATGAGTACCTAAATAGATGTAACTAATTTAATCTATTTTTATATTTCATCATATATTTTTTATTATAAAAGCTTATTTTCAATATACATATAATGACTTGGGGCATTACCCGGGCCAAAATTTATTTCCATTGAAATTTCTTTTATTGGATATAAAGGTGATATATTATTTGTAATTTATATATGTACATGTATGTTATGCTAATAGTTTTACTGAAGATTTTATTCTGTTTTTTGACTAATATTTTCATGTTTATTAAAAACATTTATAAATAAGTCTTTAGTCATATAGTCACTAGATTGTATAGTTTTATTGGGAATAATATGCATCATTAATGTAATATAATGTATAATACTTTTTAAATATTTTTAACACAAATAATCAACAATAAATATTTTTCTCAATAGTAGTTTTAATAATTTTTGCGTTATTATTTTATTTTTCTATATGCATTGAATTTTTTTATTCCACAAGTTGCCTCATTTTTATATTATTTCAAAATTAATTATGGAAAAATGATTATTACTCTCGAGCATCGCACGACGCACGGGCACTAATCTAGTTCATTCATAAATTGGATGATTCTAAAAGATAAATTACAACATATATTTCTTATTATGAGAAACAAAGGGATATTAATTATGAGACATAATAAAATATTCTTTTGTTAAACACTTTAAGATATGGAGGTAGTAAAAAAATATCACATAGAGACATAGAGTAACTTTTAGTTCAAAGTTCCAACTTGTAAAGTCCAAGTGAGTATTCTTTTTTCTACAATATAAATTATGTTGACGGGATGACTTTGCCTTGACTGTTAAGCCTATAATAATAGGTAACTGTGACACGGTGAGAGTTCTTATATAGGCTATTAACTCCTAAATACTTTACAAAAAAACACCTCATTCTTGGCAAAAGTATTGAAATCCCTTACAAAAAATTCTATTGTTTCAGTATTCAGTAAAAAAAAAAATACTCATCACTAAAAAATATATTTAATCTAGCAAGTTAAGGTCAAATACGGTCTTTAAAATAACGTAATTGTAGCATTTTAGTCCCTCAACTATTGAGTGAGGCAATTTAATCCCTTAGCCACCAAGGAGTACTGTTTCCAGCCAAATAGGTTAGGGACCTTGGCTAGTCATCAATAATTTATCGTCACTGCTCGTAATCAGCCCACACTTACTAAGCATCATATGTGTCACAATAATAATTATATGTCACCTACGTGGCTCGACACTTGGCGAAAAACTGAAATGCCACGTGACGCTATCTCGTGGCCTGGCTGTGAGACCGACTTTATTTATTAGTGAAATGATATTAGATATTCCCTCTGACCCCATATTTTTGCCCAATTACTAGGAAGATGATGACCCCGCAACGTGACATCATTACTAGGAAATACATGATCCCGTCATGTGTCACCATTATTAGGAAGATGATATACATTATACTTTAACTTCAACCACAATTTCAATGGCACGTCTTATGCTTATAACGTCTTGTTAAAAAGAGTTAATTATAGGAATTCCTTAATTATATTATAGTCATAAAGTAAAAAATTTAATGTTTAATTTTATACATGTATATTAAACAATAATATATAATAACAAAAACTAATCTCATTTATTTTATTTGCTCATACATAATACCTATAGCTATTTTCAATACGTAACCCAAAATATGTATTAAACTTTTTTAATCTAATGGATTTTTTTTTTTCTATAACAATTGAAGAATGAAGTAAACTAATAATTGTAGGATACTGGATATCGGATAATACATATGAATTTTCAATAATGATTGAAAAAATATATTTTAAATAGTATGAGTACCTAAATAGATGTAACTAATTTAATCTATTTTAATATTTCATCATATATTTTTTATTATAAAAGCTTATTTTCAATATACATATAATGACTTGGGGCATTACCCGGGCTAAAAACTAGTTAATAAGGTAATAACTGAATAATTACTCTAATATAAAAATCACCTTATTAGTCAACCTGACCCAATTTCAGCCAAACCCAAAAGAATTTGAATCGGAATTAGAGTTGGAATTGACCCAATTCTTAATCAACCTTATCCCAATCAAAACGAATCGAACCAAAATCTGCTGAATCATAATCTATCTACCCGACCCAAAGTCATGTGTCCTGCAATTAACCTAGTCAAACCGTTTTGAATCCGATACGAATTTATTCAAACTGTATATATATGAATCGACCTAATGTTTATCAGACTCAAACACGACCATGACTACTTAACAAATCTTGACTTAAATTTGACCTAATCCAACCCAATATGGGTTAATTAAAAAAGTAACCTCGATTATTCTTACATACACGCCCCGTTGTGTATCAATCCATACTTCATTCGGTTACCCAAATTAAATTGAAATCCCTACGTTACAAATGGGGTCGTCCATTGGTTTTAGCCTACTGAAAATTCAAACTAAACTATTCCAGTCCATTTGTCTATACTTCAATAATATCCTATAATTTATTTATTTGTTTATTTTGGTAAGGATGAAATGTACTCCGTATCAATTTTTCTGATCCAAAATAATACACATATTTTTATTCACTAATTGACTAATATTGTGACATGACACAAGAGATATACTTGGAGATGGAGGTACTGAATATTTCAGTAGTAGAGGGTGAGTTACGCTCCAAATCACGTGTTTCTTACGATTGTTACAACAAGAGCGGCAATCGAGTTCACAGTTGGTTTGAAAGGTTCAACCTGGGAACATTTACCTTATCTAGCCCCAAAAACATGTTAGTTGCTATAGGGTGCGACACCACTGCCTCATTTTCGGGGTTTCGAGTTGGATTACGATACAAAATTGGATGCTCGACTAACTGTGTGGAGCCAGATGATGTGATTAACGGAGAATGTTCCGGGGTTGGGTGTTGTCAAGCCTCGATTCCCAGTGGAGTTAACAACGTTACAGTGCGAGTAG
Source organism: Chenopodium berlandieri (assembly GCA_034703905.1). Taxonomy (NCBI): domain Eukaryota; kingdom Viridiplantae; phylum Streptophyta; class Magnoliopsida; order Caryophyllales; family Amaranthaceae; genus Chenopodium; species Chenopodium berlandieri. Next base: position 23,784,957 of record CM068281.1, read on the forward strand.
AGAGTCCTAGCAGTCGTAGTTCTGTGAATGGTTTTAACCCGTGTAATGTTGCATTTCCGGTGGCAAAAGATTCATTCAAATTTAACGAAAACTATTTGGGAAAAGCTATGGAGTACTACCAAGCCTTGGCAGAACCTGTAGTATTCAATTGGACTGTTGGACGAGACAATTGCTCTGTGGCGAAAGCGGATGGGAGCTGCTTATGTAAAGAAAACACAGAGTGTTATGATCCGATGCACGAATTGGGGTATCGCTGCCGCTGCATAAATGGTTACTCTGGCAACCCTTACCATCCTCTTGGGTGCACAGGTATAAACAATGTCCTTTTCACTTCTTTGGCTATATTTGTTCATTTAAATTTGTCTAAACTTATACTCGTAATTTTGTATTATTTTGTCAAAATTTATCGAAATTCTGTACGGGGTATAAAATTAAATAATTTTTTTTTTCCTGAACTTATTTGTTTAAGTCATGTTCTCTTCACCTTATTTCACATCAAAATTCAATAAAAATAATGTATATTTGATAAAATAAAGTTAAATTAAGCAAAAATAAATTCAATTCGGTAAAAATTAAATATTTAAGTTCTGTAATAGTAATTATTGTTTAGTAAAAGTAAGTTATAATCCGTAAATAAAATTAATAACTTCAATGAACAAGCAGAATAACGATCCGTAAAAATAAGTTTTAATTAGTATCATTGATTTCAATTCGGTAAAATTAATTCCGGTTTAGTAAAATAGTTTATATTCAGCAAAAAAATAATTTCAATTCATTCAGTTCATAAAACACAAAGTGAAGAGAACATGACCTAAAACAATTTTTTACTAAACTAATGTATTTTTGCTAAACTTAACTTATTTTTGCTAAACTGAAATTATTTTTACATAATATATTATTTGAAGAAAACTTATTCACATCATTTTTACTGAACTAAACTTATTTTTACATAACTAAATTAAACTTTGATTATTTTTAATATATTTTATTTAAATAAGCTAGGTACGTATTTGTCAAAAAAAGCTAGGTACGTGATGAGAACAAAGCCTTACTCAAGAGTCTACATATTTTTTCTAAACAATCTTACTTTCAATAAAATCATGATCAAAGATAATTTTCTTTGCTTTTATTTACTCCGTATTTGTTACACTTGTATAACGAGTGTTTCAATTTGCATTTCAGACATTGACGAGTGCAAGGAAGCAAATGATTGTGAGAAATCAGAGTATTGTATCAACACTAATGGAAGTTATCATTGCAAATGTCCAAGGGGGTACCGTGGGAATGGGACCAAAACTAATATTTGCATTTCTGAAAGAAAGGCTTGGCTCATACCAGTTTTGACTACTGCAGGTATAGAACAAATTTGTGTCCTTAATTGTAGGGCTTATTTGACATCATTTTTTGTTTTTAGTTTTCTGATTTTTGTAACAAAAAATCAAAACACAAAAAACATGAAAAAGATGGTTTTATTTTTCTGTTGTCACTTTTCAAATTTATTAATTTTATTTAATAAGTTTGACCAATTTTTAATTCATTATATGACATATATTATATGATTTTGAAAACAAAAACAAAAAGCTACATCGATACCGGCCAAACGGACCCTTAATTATTTTATTGCGGGTTTTTGTAGAATATTGTTCAATCATGTATATCGATTAATTATTGATTTTATTAGGTTGATACACTTATGATACACTTTAGTTTATTACTTCTTTCGTTCTTTTTTACTTGACCCGCTTTGACTTTTACACTATTCACCACCTCTCTTTTGACCATCTTTTGTGGATAATATGTTAGGAAAAACATATTAATGTGGGATCTTTTTGAATTCGTCTCAATAAATACTATTATAATATAAAACTTTTAGAATTTTTACTTATAGAGAATAAAAATTATTGATCGTTAAAATTTTGCATTGATAAGCATGATAAAAGAAACATGTCAAGTAAAAAAAACAGAGGAAGTACATGTTACATATGCCTTCAAAACTTTTTAGCCTTCTTCAAATTACTATCATGATGTCTCTAGCTTGTTTAGCGAGTCAGAGTCTAAGTGAAAAGTGACATGGCTTTGGAGTTTAGAGGCTTAGAGCATAACATGGCCTCTGGTATGAGGAATGTGCCTAAAGGCCCACAATATATATGTTATTTTAGGCTATATAGTTCGAGATTGTAAAACAAGTGAATTATGTAAAAAACGACAAATAAGTAAAAAAATATTTTAGATACTCGTAGTATAATTGTTCAAATACAATTTATAAGAGTTCTCTCAAATTTTTTAAAAGGTAGAGATGCAAGGTGATAAAGTAAGATTCGCTCTAAAACTACTAAAATACTACTCAAAATCTGTTGTACACCACTCATAAATTGCAGGCCTTAGCGTAATTTTCGGATTGACACTTTTGTTACTTTTTGGGTGGTGGTTACACTCATTGTCCAAAAAAAGAGAAGTTATCAAGCAACAAAAGATAAATTTTGAGAGAAATGGTGGCTTGTTGCTTCAACAACAAATGTCTTCAGATGAAACAGGTGTAGAAAGGATAAAAATCTTCACAATCAATGAGCTAGAAAAATCCACTGACCACTTCAGTGAAGATAGAATACTTGGACAAGGAGGTCATGGTACAGTTTATAAAGGAATGTTGAGTGAAGGAAGAATTGTAGCCATAAAGAAGTCTAATAAATTGGAAGAAGGCCAACGAGAAGAATTCATCAACGAAATGGTTATCATGTCACAAATTAATCATCGAAACATATTGAAGTTGTTGGGATGTTGTTTGGAGACCGATGTACCATTATTAGTATACGAGTTTATTCCCAACGGAACGCTTTACCATCATATTCATAATCCAAATGAAGAGTTTCCAATCACTTGGAAAATGAGGTTACACATTGCTTCTGATTCAGCTGGAGCACTTGCTTATTTGCATTCCTCAACTTCTACTCTCATCTTTCATAGGGACATTAAGTCTTCAAACATACTTTTGGACGATAAGTATAGAGCAAAGTTATCAGATTTCGGGTTTTCAAGATCTGTGGCTATTGATCAAACCCATGTGGTTACTCGTGTCATGGGAACGCGTGGTTACTTGGATCCAGAGTACTTTCAATCTCACCAATATACGGAAAAGAGTGATGTTTATAGCTTTGGTGTTGTCCTTGTTGAACTATTGACGGGACAAAAGGCAGTACGTGCTGCATTCGAAGAGGATCGAAGTTTGATTTCATGGTTCCTTTCGCATATGGAAAACTCTTGTGTGCTTAATATCATAGATTCTCAAGTCCTACTAGAAGGCTCGGAGGAAGAGTTTTTAGCCATTGCTAACCTTGCAAAACAATGTTTAATCTTGGATGGAAAGAGAAGACCGACCATGAAAGAAGTTTGGTTAGAGATAGATAGGATTTTGTCTTTACATGTGCCACATATAAATGATCTTAACAAGGCAAAACCTGAACAAGTGTTTGTTAGAGCGAGCAAGAGCGCGAACTCAAGCACATTTTCATTAGAAAGTAGAGTATTAGATTCTGCCGAATTGTCTCTATTGTTCAATCCTAGATGATTTACATTTTCTTTGCCTTTGATAGGGTGATTACTCTTGAACTTTTTATGCCTCTTAATAAATGGATATTTAATGGGCTTATGCTGTAAATTACTCTTGAAATTTTTATGACTCTTACAATATAGAAAAAACTTCACTACTATACAAAGGTCAGTGGCGGATCTTGACCGAATTAAAATATTAGAGGGGCCGGAATATGAATATTTTACCACTTGCTCAAAACAAACTACTATAAGTATATCCCAAATTCCCAATTCTTTACAAAAAAATATATGTCCTAATATTTTATAAGTAAAAAAAAAATTATTTAATTTGATTAACTAATTGATTTTAAAATAATAGTGTTTCAACTAATTAATACAATAATTTACTGGAGGTTGGGCCCCAAATGGCCCGGTGGAAGGTCCCCCTCTGACAAGCTAGGGTGTAGTAGCCTTGTTTCTTTTTAATCAATTCTTATGTACGTTTGTCCCTGCACAACATTAGTATCTATAATTTCGTTGTACTAAAAATAGTTGATTAAGTTGAACCAATAAAACTCCATATGACTATATTCTTTCTTATATAGTTGTGTATCAACATAATTTGAAAAATTGCTTCAAATCAATAACATAATACTAAACAGACACCAGGAATGACACGTGTCACTTCCTTGTGCTGTTTTTTTCCCTCCAAAACTCCCCTCCCCTTTTAGCAAAAATCTTTTATTTTTGGAAAATTTGTATAATAATACAACTATAAAAATATTCCAAATCTTATACATTATCTTTACATAAAATGTATTTCTTTTTATTTCATGTTCTTAATTCTTCCATACACATTTACCTAATTCAAACTCTTTTTTAATTATAGAAAAAGTGAGCCACTGTTTTAGGTACAAGATATTATCATTACCGCGTGGACATTTTTTAGCCGGAGTATTATTGAAAGTTTGCCCTAAAAGTAATAATAAAATTGATTCATATAATTGATATTAAAAAAATTACTGTAAAGCATCACTTTAATTTTTTATTTTTTTTCAAATACCTCTAACATTTTGTTTCTTAGACTAATGGAGTATTACATATGATCGACAACTATATCATATGTCTAATTCTAGTAAAAAAATTATTGTCTTTTGCTGAAACATGTGATTGAGATGATAAATCTATTACATTCGACATTATAAATAAAATGCATAGTAAAAGACACATCAGACATAGTGACAAGTGATATCTTCTTGTGTATCATTTTTTTTCAATAAATAACTATCATCTACAATTAAACTTTTAAGGCAATAAACAAACAACGATTAAACTACAATTATTGCATAGCTTCAAACACATTTTTATATAATACTCCCTCCATCCCCAAATGTTTTTCCTAAGCCATTTAGACTGTGCACGTTTTCCAATGCAACACTTTGACCATAAATATTGTTAGTTGTTTATTAGTGAAAAATGTAAAAATTGAATATTAATAATTTATTCATTGAGACAAATCATATAAGACCCAACATGACTATTATATATATATATATATATTAAGAGTAATTTAGAAGATTCTCTCACCTTATGAATAGTGTCAAAATTACAAATGGGAAGAACAAAAAGGGACGGAGGGAGTAACTAAGAGCGACAATATCATGTAGAGCATCAATTCATAAACAGAAAATGTACTATTAATAAAATAGGCTAGTGTTGCCTAATTGTTGATTATAATTGCCTTTAATGATACGAGTACAATTTATTTCCATTGAAATTTCTTTTATTGGATATAAAGGTGATATATTATTTGTAATTTATATATGTACATGTATGTTATGCTAATAGTTTTACTGAAGATTTTATTCTGTTTTTTGACTAATATTTTCATGTTTATTAAAAACATTTATAAATAAGTTTTTAGTCATATAGTCACTAGATTGTATAGTTTTATTGGGAATAATATGCATCATTAATGTAATATAATGTATACTACTTTTTAAATATTTTTAACACAACTAATCAACAATAAATATTTTTCTCAATAGTAGTTTTAATAATTTTTGCGTTATTATTTTATTTTTCTATATGCATTGCATTTTTTTATTCCACAAGTTGCCTCATTTTTATATTATTTCAAAATTAATTATGGAAAAATGATTATTACTCTCGAGCATCGCACGACGCACGGACACTAATCTAGTTCATTCATAAATTGGATGATTCTAAAAGATAAATTACAACATATGTTTCTTATTATGAGAAACAAAGGGATATTAATTATGAGACATAATAAAATATTCTTTTGTTAAAAACTTTAAGATATGGAGGTAGTAAAAAAATATCACATAGAGACATAGAGTAACTTTTAGTTCAAAGTTCCAACTTGTAAAATCCAAGTGAGTATTCTTTTTTCTACAATATAAATTATGTTGACGGGATGACTTTGCCTTGACTGTTAAGCCTATAATAATAGGTAACTGTGACACGGTGAGAGTTCTTATATAGGCTATTAACTCCTAAATACTTTACAAAAAAACACCTCATTCTTGGCAAAAGTATTGAAATCCCTTACAAAAAATTCTATTGTTTCAGTATTCAGTAAAAAAAAAAATACTCATCACTAAAAAATATATTTAATCTAGCAAGTTAAGGTCAAATACGGTCTTTAAAATAACGTAATTGTAGCATTTTAGTCCCTCAACTATTGAGTGAGGCAATTTAATCCCTTAGCCACCAAGGAGTACTGTTTCCAGCCAAATAGGTTAGGGACCTTGGCTAGTCATCAATAATTTATCGTCACTGCTCGTAATCAGCCCACACTTACTAAGCATCATATGTGTCACAATAATAATTATATGTCACCTACGTGGCTCGACACTTGGCGAAAAACTGAAATGCCACGTGACGCTATCTCGTGGCCTGGCTGTGAGACCGACTTTATTTATTAGTGAAATGATATTAGATATTCCCTCTGACCCCATATTTTTGCCCAATTACTAGGAAGATGATGACCCCGCAACGTGACATCATTACTAGGAAATACATGATCCCGTCATGTGTCACCATTATTAGGAAGATGATATACATTATACTTTAACTTCAACCACAATTTCAATGGCACGTCTTATGCTTATAACGTCTTGTTAAAAAGAGTTAATTATAGGAATTCCTTAATTATATTATAGTCATAAAGTAAAAAATTTAATGTTTAATTTTATACATGTATATTAAACAATAATATATAATAACAAAAACTAATCTCATTTATTTTATTTGCTCATACATAATACCTATAGCTATTTTCAATACGTAACCCAAAATATGTATTAAACTTTTTTAATCTAATGGATTTTTTTTTTCTATAACAATTGAAGAATGAAGTAAACTAATAATTGTAGGATACTGGATATCGGATAATACATATGAATTTTCAATAATGATTGAAAAAATATATTTTAAATAGTATGAGTACCTAAATAGATGTAACTAATTTAATCTATTTTAATATTTCATCATATATTTTTTATTATAAAAGCTTATTTTCAATATACATATAATGACTTGGGGCATTACCCGGGCTAAAAACTAGTTAATAAGGTAATAACTGAATAATTACTCTAATATAAAAATCACCTTATTAGTCAACCTGACCCAATTTCAGCCAAACCCAAAAGAATTTGAATCGGAATTAGAGTTGGAATTGACCCAATTCTTAATCAACCTTATCCCAATCAAAACGAATCGAACCAAAATCTGCTGAATCATAATCTATCTACCCGACCCAAAGTCATGTGTCCTGCAATTAACCTAGTCAAACCGTTTTGAATCCGATACGAATTTATTCAAACTGTATATATATGAACCGACCTAATGTTTATCAGACTCAAACACGACCATGACTACTTAACAAATCTTGACTTAAATTTGACCTAATCCAACCCAATATGGGTTAATTAAAAAAGTAACCTCGATTATTCTTACATACACGCCCCGTTGTGTATCAATCCATACTTCATTCGGTTACCCAAATTAAATTGAAATCCCTACGTTACAAATGGGGTCGTCCATTGGTTTTAGCCTACTGAAAATTCAAACTAAACTATTCCAGTCCATTTGTCTATACTTCAATAATATCCTATAATTTATTTATTTGTTTATTTTGGTAAGGATGAAATGTACTCCGTATCAATTTTTCTGATCCAAAATAATACACATATTTTTATTCACTAATTGACTAATATTGTGACATGACACAAGAGACAAATAATCAAATTGACTAGTAATAATGCCGTATAATATGGCCTGGTCTTATAAGAAGTTGATGGTTAAATTATTGTTTGTAATAAAAATACGTAGTATATCAGATGGAGATGGAAAGATGGGTGTACATCACTACCCTTTACATACACCCTTGTTTCTTTTTAATGGATTCTTTCTTGTATGTTGAAAATAATTTAATTTTTTTTTAAAACATAAATTAATAATAATAAATGAAAAAAAAAAAAAAAAAAACAGATAGAGACATAAGTGTAACTTTTAGTTCCAACTTGGTCCAAGTGACTATTCTTTTTCTACAATACAAATTATGTTGACGGGATGACTTTGCCTCGACTATGTGAGAGTTCTTATATAGGCTATAACTCCTAAATACTTAACAAAAAACACCTCATTCTTGGCCAAAGTATTGAAATCCTTTACAAAGAATCCTATCGTTTCACTATTCAATTAAAAAAAAAATATTTTATCTAGCTCCAAAAATACTCACTATAATCATGGGTTATTCTTATGCTCTTCTACTCTTAGTTTGCCTGTGTTGGGTGTTGACAACGCTCATCACCGGAGACGATGAAGCAGCGTCACCCCTCGTAATCGCCCCACACTGTTCAGATAAGTGTGGAAATTTGAGCATTCCTTACCCTTTTGGTATTGAAGAAGGTTGTTACTACAAACCACCAAATAATGAAATATCTTCCTCCTTCAAAATCAATTGTAGTAATGCTACAAACCCTCCAACACCGAGATTGTTGGAGATGGAGGTACTGAATATTTCAGTAGTAGAGGGTGAGTTACGCTCCAAATCACGTGTTTCTTACGATTGTTACAACAAGAGCAATCGAGTTCACAGTTGGTTTGAAAGGTTCAACCTTGGAACATTTACCTTATCTAGCCCCAAAAACATATTAGTTGCTATAGGGTGCGACACCACTGCCTCATTTTCGGGGTTTCGAGTTGGATTACGATACAAAATTGGATGCTCGACTAACTGTGTGGAGCCAGATGATGTTATTAACGGAGAATGTTCCGGGGTTGGGTGTTGTCAAGCCTCGATTCCCTGTGGAGTTAACAACGTTACAGTGCATGTAGAGAGTCCTAGCAATCGTAGTTCTGTGAATGGTTTTAACCCGTGTAATGTTGCATTTCCGGTGGCAAAAGATTCATTCAAATTTAACGAAAACTATTTGGGAAAAGCTATGGAGTACTACCAAGCCTTGGCAGAACCTGTAGTATTCAATTGGACTGTTGGACGAGACAATTGCTCTGTGGCGAAAGCGGATGGGAGCTGCTTATGTAAAGAAAACACAGAGTGTTATGACCCGATGCGCGAATTGGGGTATCGCTGCCGCTGCATAAATGGTTACTCTGGCAACCCTTACCATCCTCTTGGATGCACAGGTATAAACAATGTCTTTTTCACTTCTTTGGCCATATTTGTTCATTTAATTTTGTCTAAACTTATACTCGTAATTTTGTATTATTTTGTCAAAATTTATCTAAAATTCTGTACAGGGTATAAAATTAAATAATTTTTTTTCCCTGAACTTATTAGTTTAAGCCATGTTCTCTTCACCTTATTTTACATCAAAATTCAATAAAAATAATTTACGTTTGGTAAAATAAAGTTAAATTAAGCAAAACTAAATTCAATTCGGTAAAAAATAAATATGTTAAGTTCTGCAATAGTAATTATTGTTTAGTAAAAGTAAGTTATACTCCGTAAATAAAATTAATAACTTCAATGAACAAGAAGAATAACGAATCCGTAAAAATAAGTTTTAATTAGTATCATTGATTTCAATTCGGTAAAATTAATTCCGGTTTAGTAAAATAGTTTATATTCAGCAAAAAAATAATTACAATTCATTCAGTTCATAAATTGAAGAGAACATGACCTAAAACAGTTTTTTCCAGAACTGAACTTATTTTTGCTAAACTTAACTTATTTTTTTCTAAACTGAAATTATTTTTACAAAATATATTATTTGAAGAAACTAATTCACATTATTTTTACTGAACAAAACTTATTTTCAATTATATCATGATCAAAGATAATTTTCTTTGCTTTTATATATACTCCGTATTTGTTACACTTGTATAATGAGTGTTTCAATTTGCATTTCAGACATTGACGAGTGCAAGGAAGCAAATGATTGTGAGAAACCAGAGTATTGTATCAACACTAATGGAAGTTATCATTGCAAATGTCCAAGGAGGTACCACGGGAATGGGACCAAAACCAGCCCTTGCGTCTCTAATAGAAAGCCTTGGTTCATACCAGTTATGGCTACTGCAGGTATGGAACAAATTCTAACTGCTCTTACAAATTTATGTCCTTGCTTGGTCATTTAAGGTTTTTAATGTTGGTTTTTATAGAATCTTGATCATCGCATACATTGATTGATTATAAATTATTAGGTTGATACTCTTATGATATACTTTAGTTTATTACATGTTATATATGCCTGGAAAATGTACTAGCCTAATTCAAATTACTATCATGATGTCTCTAGCCCGTTTAGCCAGTAAGAGTATAAGTGTAAAGCAACCTGGCTTTGGGGTTTAGAGCATAACATGGCCTTTGGTATGGGGAATGTGCTTAAAGGACCACAATATATGTTATTTTGGGCTATAGTTCGAGATTGTAAATTACCACGTAAATATGTGTGTTATTTTGTTTTGATCTTTACATAGTCTTCTACATTTGTTACAACGAGTGGGCCACTTTATATAGACAAGAATTGAAATAGACATAAGCCCATGCATAGTTTTGGGGTCTAGGGTGGAAAAGAAGGTGCATATAGTCATATACTCTTGTTTATGTTTAGATTTCTCTAAGTTTGTTGCAATCATAATAGTGACAACAACTTTTTATCACGTAGGTCTTGGTGGTGGCATCATAATGTTCCTTCTGTTTGGGTTTCTCTTGCACTTTATACATGGTCAAAGACAAATTAAAAAAATGCGAGAAGTTTTTTTTCGCCAAAATGGGGGTTTGCTTCTACATGAAAAGCTCACTGGACGACATGCAAGTGCATTAAAAATATTTACTATGCAAGATCTTGAAGTAGCGTGCAACAATTATAGTGACGAAAACATAATTGGAAGAGGAGGTTTTGGAATTGTGTACAAGGGAATTTTGCCAGATAACCAGGTTGTGGCTATCAAAAAATCTCTCAAGGTAGATCCAAACCAAGTTGATCAATTCATCAATGAAGTTCTTGTTTTATCACAAATCAACAACAAAAATGTTGTTAGGCTACTAGGTTGTTGCTTGGAGAGTGAAGTTCCATTGCTGGTGTACGAATTCATTAACAATGGGACATTATATGATCACTTACACGATGCAGTAAAAGCGTCCATGCTTAAATGGCAAGTGCGTGTAAAGATTGCATCAGAGGTTGCCAATGTGCTATCATATCTACACAACACAGTCTCAACACCGATAATTCATAGAGATATAAAATCAATGAACATTCTCTTAGATGAAAGTTACACTGCTAAGGTAACAGATTTTGGAGCTTCAAGATTGGTTCCCCCGGATCAAAGCCAACTTGCTACCATTGTGCTAGGAACTCGAGGATATTTGGATCCCGAATATTTGCAGTCAAGTGAGCTAACTGAAAAGAGTGATGTTTATAGTTTTGGTGTCGTCTTGGTGGAGCTATTGACTAGGAAAAATGCATTTTCTATTACTAGGCCTGAAGCTGAGAAATGTCTTGCTATGCACTTCCTCCTCAAGATAAAAGAAGGCCTATTGTTGGACATTCTTGACATAAACATAGTGAGTGAGCAAAAGATTGAGGAGATACAACAAATGGCCAATCTAGCTAAACGGTGCTTGATGTTAAAAGGAGATGAAAGACCTGCTATGAAAGAAGTTGCAATCGAATTGGAGACTATCAAAAGAAAGGGCTCCCATCCATGGAATGATGATGGATCAGTCCAAGAAGATTGTGAATCTTTTATCACCGGAAATTTGAGATTCAACCATGGAGGTAGTAGCAGTGGCATTGAATCAAATTCATATGATTCACACTTGCTTTCATCTTTGGAAAGTGGCAGGTGATCAATTATGAATATTATGGAATCTTTATGTCTTTATAAAAAAATTTTGTAAGTGCAAGAGTATAGAGTAAATAATCTTAGTGTTTTAGTTTATTCTAGCTAATTAGGTTATACATCTTATGTTTGGGTACAACTTACATAAACTCTTGTCTGTATTATGTATTCTCTTTTATAAATGAATATGATGAGAGTTATGAGAATATTGTCAAAATTATCACTAAACTATACTCCGTAATTTATATTTTCTCGAGTTCAAGCCGTAAAATGTGTAATATAAATTGACACATACAACCATTGTATGTTGTCTCTACATACAACAACACTTGAAATTTGACACATCATCAAAAGAGGGGAGAATAATTGTAAATGATAGATGGCTATAGGCATAATTACTATTGAAGGTATTACGAGATTGTTGGATCAAATATATAATCAAACATCCAAAACAGATAAGAAAATTATAAGATGACATTATAATCAAACATATTTGATCCGTTTTAGATTAGTTACTAACGCTAATCATAAAACTGCATTGAATTGATGTTAAATTACATTGTTCAGAGCTCGATCCCTTGCAAGCGCATAATTTGTCTCTTTTTCCAAAAAAATAGAATTACCACCCTTTTATGATTTTTTTTTTCGTTTTTAATTTTAACTTAAATTAATAACAAAAGTAACAAATATAGTATCCATAAAATATGTGATAATCAACTTATAATTTAAAAGTAACAATTTTCTAATAACAATTATTTAGCTATAATGTCTTCTTAGAATTTCCTTATCCGATTTAGATATTGGATCAATTATAATCAAACATCTAAAATGGATCAAATATAATCAAACATCTATATATTTAGCAATAATTTCGTTTTAGAATTGGCAAATCAATGTCTATCGTGATTATTTAAGACCTCCACTTTGTATATTATTGTTATTATTGTTTGGAAATTGGATAACTTAAGGTTAACAATGTAGATGGAGGAGAGGAGGACTAAGGTATATATTGTTTGCGTTTTAATATATTATGTATAGATTTAATCATATTGTAAATGATGAGATACACAATTACATTAATATTATTCAATTAAAATGTCACATAATTTAAACAAATATAAATATTAACAACTCAAACAACAGATTTATTAAATAAAACTTAGGTTTATTTGTCTTCATTATCAATTTTCTAATCTCTCACATAAAAGGGTTTAGAAAAACTATGTATCTTATGTGATTATGAAATAAAAACTCATTAAATAGCACTGTTTGGTTTGTAATCTCCCACAAAAACTGGTAACAATATAAAATTATTTTTAAGGAGATAAGTTATAAACACATGAGAGTTTTTAGCAATAAGTGATAATAATTCTGTGTAACCTTTCGTATTTTCATTTTAACTCCGAATTATTTGATTTTAACTCTTCAATAGATGAATTAAACCCTTCAATGTAAGAATTAATCTAAACAACACTTGATATATAATTGTATCTAATACCTTTTTACATTCATATGGTTACTTTATAATCTGTACTATTTTTTTTCGGTATGTTTGAAATTTTCGTAGTAACAATAACGACTAATTACAAACACTTTTAATAAGTTCACAAACTATAATAAATTTAAAATTGTCAAACTTCATAATATTGATTTTTATAAATACATCTATCTATGACGCTGACTGTGACGTTATATCTCTAGTAATAAAATTGTATTTATTTATCAGTAACGTAACATATTTTTTATTTTAACAAGATTGTTTGGCGCCAATGAAATTCATCCCGCCTAGTTCAGATAAATAGTGCAAGAAAGCAATTTTTTTTTCCCCATTTAAGGAAAAAAATTTAATGGTGAGTTATTTTCCCTCTTATATTTTCTTCCCCTATATAATTCTCCTATAATATTATACTCTGTAGCTCTTTAAACTCTGTGTAAAGACTTGTGGTGCAGTTTAAAAACAAAAGGGAGGGAGTAAGCCTGAACTATGTAAGTGAAAATAACGTGAACAAAACAGACTCAAAGTAATTGATTCAGGTCTTTCATTATTATTATGATAAACACCCTAAAACCGCTACTGGTGTACGCTGTTTCCAAGTTTATTATGATGATAAGCCGGGGCTCCCTTTGTTTCAGCTATATAATGGGTGATAATAGGAAAATTCAAAGTTAATTGCAAATTAAGTGACAATTTTTGTTCTCTAAAAAAAATTACAAAATTTGTAATTAAGTCGACAAAAATACCCATCAATATAGACAATATTACAACGGTACAAATATCATATAGTTGTAATAAGATCATGGTTAAAAAATTGTGATAAATGACCCACCTACAGTAGGTGGGTAGCAATATAAAAAAATAAAAAAAATAAAAAAAAAAGAAAAAAAAAACCTATGAAAAATGAATATACAATCAAGAAAAAAAAATTTAGTTTAACTCGTTGATTAATTGTCGTTGTTTATCAAATGGCAAAATTGTAAATAAATGCATAATTTTTGCTACTATCCATAGAAAAACCGGGGGTTTTGCCCCTAAACCGTTATTACTCCAAAATCACTACTTTGCTATTTCCCTATAATTCATGCCTGTAATATTACGATTTTTCTTCTTAAGTAATGAATTATGTTCATCAAGGACATAAACTTGGAATCAAAATTATGAATATACAATTAAAGACACAAATAAAAACACAACATTTGGTATCATACCCAAATATATACACTTGTGCATTTGATATACCACTTACTTTTATCTAGACAATTATATTGGTCTATTGGGGCGTGCTCATGACTCTACTTAATACAAGGAAGTATAATTTCAGGGTTGTGAGACAAATGAGTAGTGTCTCACAATGGCAATTTCGCAAATAAGAGGAAAAAAAAAGTAAAACGGGTTGGTTTTTGGAGGGAAAAGAAAACAGTATAGTAAAAACTAGAACGGGGTGGTCCCAAAAGAAGGATAGTGACATTTGGTAACTTTAGGGAAAAGTAAAAAAGTAAGGGGAAAAGGTCATTCCAGCCTTCTTCCTTGTAAATGCCGAAGGTGAAAACTTGAAAACACCATGGGAGGCTGAAAAACAGTGGGAAAGAGGGCCAAAAACTACCGTTAATTGTGTCGATCGTAGCTGATTACAATAGAAGGTGTTGCTAACGACGAAGTTGTCGTTAGTAGCACCGGTGATGATGATGTTGCAGTACTTGATCTGGTGAAGCATGGAGGTGACAGCGGGCGACGAGATGGAGCTGAGTACGAAGAGGACGGTGCGGTGTTACAGGCGTTGTTGAAAGGGGTAAGTCTAAAAAATTTGCCTTTAAAAGAAAAATTGGTGAATTAGGGTTTAATCAGAGCACCCAAAAATTGAAATAGTGTTGTTCATTGCCCCGTGGTAATTAATTAGAGTGAAAGTAAATAGGAATAAGAATGTGGTAATTTATAAGCAATTGTTGTGTAATTCATGCCGAAATTTGAGTAATTATTGTATATGGAAATATGGGTGAATTAGGGTTTAATTACAGCACCCACAAATAATGCTGACTGAATTTGTGGTAAGTTATTAGATGGCAATGTGTTATTAGATGACAATGTGTTATTAGATGTATAGTTAAAGTGGAATTAAATGTGTTAAGTGAACTTTAAATGTTAGAGGAGGGGACTGAAACTTGTGAAATAGGTTGAAATTATAGCCAAGACTATTCAGGGTAGGCCCGGATACAAGATTCCTACTAAATTCCGGAGCATACAAAACATTCCTAAGAATAATTGTAATCCCTGAACTAAACACAAGCTCAACTTGTCCTCTTCCAAGGACCTTGATAGTAGAGTTGTTCCCCATGTAGAGGTCTTCTCCATCAACAACCTTTTGAAAGGTTTTGAACCATTGTTTACTCTTGCACACGTGCCTTGAAGCCCCCGAATCAATCCACCATGAGTCATCATCCTGCACTATAAAAATGTTAGGATCTGTTGCATTTAAATCCAAACCGGAATTAAATTCAACCTCATGAATTGGATTACCTTTGGTGGGTGGGTCCTTGCTTTCGGTAGCACGACCCTCCTTGGCTTTCTCCATTATTTTCTTGAAAGAAAAACAATCCTTCTTGCGGTGACCAACTTTACCGCATTCCCAACAAGTAAACTTGTTACTTGTCATTTCTTTTTGGACTTATTCTTGAAAGAATTGTCATTCTTTCTCTTTCCACTAGTAGATGCACTAACTCTTCCCTCATCCACCATATTAACGGTAGATGTGCTAGGATTTCCATCCTTTGTACCTTCCATGGCAAAAATCCCTTCTTCAATTTGAAGATGGGTGGCCAAACCGGACAATGTCATGTCCTCCTTCTTATGTTTCAAATCATGTTTAACATTCTTCCAACTAGGGGGTAATTTGTCTATAATACTATAAACAACAAACAACTCATTCATGGCTATTCCATGTTGTTCCAAGCTACCATAGATACGTTGCAATTCGTGAAATTGGTCCATTATGGACCGACCATCAACAAATTTAAAGTTATTGACTAAAAATTTCTTACTTGAAGCGTCTTCCGCCATGTACTTGCTCTCCAAGGACTCCCAAAGCTCCTTAGCAGATTCCACATTTTTGTAGATATAAAAAAGATCATCCTCCATCCCATTCAAGATGTGACCACGACATATGAAATTGTCGTTGCCCCATTTCGATCTCTCCCGAACGGATTCCTAGGTTTTATTCTCATGTTCATCCGGCCTTGGAGTACTTATCACATAGGCAACATTCAGAGATGTAATAAGAAAATACATCTTCTTCTTCCATCTCCGAAATTCAACACCATCAAACTTTTTAAGTTTGACAAAGTTCGTAGTTAATTCCTTCACACTAGACATACTTGATTTCAATACTAAACTAATCCTCTTTAGATTGTTAGGATTACAGTGGTTTCAATGAAGAAAACACTTAAACAATGTGTGGGAACAAATCCTAAATAATATGATTACAATATATATTGTAATTGTCAAATACAACACAACGTATTTCAATCAAGTATTATCAAGAACTAAGAATTTACTGAAAATAACAGTATGAACTGTTATTTGCAGTTAATGTTAGTATTAAACAAGGATGAATCTGATATTGTGACACATTGATGAACTGGGGTTGTTGTGGCATGTCTGGTGAACAATGAATAGATGTTGGTTTTGGTGTTGTTTATATAATGAATTGTTGTAGGGTATGCTTATTTTCCATGCTATTTGGTTATGTATTGTTTGTGTTTTATATCAAGGTTATGATTGGTGAAGAGTCTTATAAGACTCCAAAGTAAGGCTTTAGTAGTGTTGCAATTTCAGTTGAGATAGAAGAGTATGTTGAAGTGGATGTTGGTCTTCCTCATCCTGCACTTAGGATGGTTTTCCAGTCGTGGCAGGAACTTGATGAATATTTTAGGGAATACGAGAAGAAAAATGGATTTGGGGAAATTCGTACTAGTGCTTGCAAAGTAGGGAAAGGGCCTAATGCAAAAATGAGAAGGAATTGTTTGTTGACATGTAAGTGCTATGGGTTGCCTGATAGGAAGCGTAAGAAGGTGGAGGACAGTTTAGTGACTGATGCTCATATTGTTGAGGAAAGGCATGCGCTGTGAAGAGGAGGAGTAAGAAAGTTCAATGTCTAGTGAATGTATATGCAAATGTTAACGAACTTGGGGAATGGGTTATTCAAAGGGCGAACCTTGAGCATGGTGTACACACCCCCACTCGAGGGAAGGATAAGAATATTAGCAGGTTGAGGAAAAAGTTTCTGGTGGAGAATCCTCATGTTGTCAAGCAGCTTTTCAATGACCGGAGGTTCGGGGTCCCTGTGGCACAAATCTATAGTTTTATGGCTAGGGTGCGTAATGGGTTGGAGAACATGCCCTTTGCTTAGAAAGATCTTCATGATGAAGGCAAAGCAGAAGAAAAAAAATATTTGATGAAGGTGATGCTAAAGCAATTTTTGCCTATTTCCAGACAATGGTTGAAGACAACTCAAATTTTTTCTACACGTATCGAGTAGACGAAGAGGGTAGGTTGAAGGATGTACTTTGGGTAGATGCAAGGAGTCGGATG
Source organism: Chenopodium berlandieri (assembly GCA_034703905.1). Classification (NCBI taxonomy): domain Eukaryota; kingdom Viridiplantae; phylum Streptophyta; class Magnoliopsida; order Caryophyllales; family Amaranthaceae; genus Chenopodium; species Chenopodium berlandieri. The sequence goes on from CM068281.1 coordinate 23,802,907, forward strand.
ACATATGAGGAGTTTAGCGATGTAGGTTTTTTTTTTTTTTTTTTTTTTTTAATTCCACCTACTTGACTAATGAATATAAGCTACCGTTTTGCAACTTTGTGGGAGTGAACCATCATGGTCAAACTATTCTATTTGGGTGCACGCTTGTTAGTAGAGAAACTGCTGAAACCTTTGAGTGGGCATATAGCAATTGGTTAAGGTGTATGCAGAACAAAACCCCTCTTGCAATACTTACTGAACAAGACCCTTCCATGAGGAAAGCTCTGAAGGCTACAATGAAAGGTGCTACACACAGATAGTACATTTGGCACATTTTGCAAAAAATTTCAATAAAGTTAGGAAAGCATTCTAACTATCCTGAGTTAAAGGAAGACCTTGAGAGTGTTGTGTATGATAGTTTGGACTATGAAGAGTTTGAAAGACGGTGGCTAGAAGTGATCAAGAAACACAAAGTTGAAACGGACGAGTGGCTGGAAGGCCAGATGTTGTGTTTTGAAATTTTCTGATTTTTTTTTTCCTATAATCAGTAACATTTACAGTAACATTTTGTCTTGCATAAAACAGTAGGTTATTATAATAAGCTAGGATATGTTGTTTTGATGCAGTTTAGATTGCTCATTGTGCTAATTTATTCAACTGAGTGTTGTGATTATAGTTTTAACTGGAATCTATGAATCTGTGATGTGCCCTTGATTAAAATCCTATAATTATTTCAGCAGCTCTTTTGCATACAACACTTGCCTCATTCATCTTTATATTCTTTACCTTCTTGATACTTTAGCTCTTTTAATTGAACCCTCACTAGGTGAAATGAAAATATCCATAGATCCATTTTAAATTATGTGAGCACATGTATGGGTGAAATGAAAATATCCGTAGATCCATAGTTTTAACTGAAATGTGTTTTCATAATGTACCTGACTTCTGTTTATAATTTAAAATGGATAGGCCTGTATGTCGAGCGTCATATGTGGATACCTGCGTTCGTGAAGCATCTCTTTTGGGCTGGCATGTGAAAACAACCCAGAGGATTGAGAGTATACATAGCTTTTTCGATGGTTATTTGACTAAGCACACATTGCTTAGTGAATTTGTGAAGAGATATTGTGAAGCGTGGAGGTTAGAGCTGTTAGTGAGAAACGAGCCGATGATAACAGTTCCAGATTTATTAGGTAACCCATGACAACCTTCCTAGCCAAGTTTGTTTTCCGAAAAATCTACATCGACGCCAAATTTAAAGAGGGTACAAAGGGAGTGCAATAGGCTGCTATATGTGACCGGTTTGGAGAAGAGGCAAATATCTGATACAGTGATAGAACACGTACTTGAGGATATTATTTGGTACAAACCAAAGAACTCAAGGAAAGATGGGAATGATGTGCATGATAGAAGCAATGAGATTTGTGTGGACGAGGAATACAGGAATGATGAATATATTATTGATAATGGTGATGAGGATGGATTTGAGGATGATCAGGTGGATGAGGTGGAGGATGAAGGGGTGGATGAGATGATGCGTGTTGTTGAAGGTGACGTATTTGAGTCATTATCTGAGGCTTCTAAAAAGCCTTTGTATCCTGGGTGCAAAAAATACTCCAAACTATCAGATGTGCTAACACTGTTTAACATTAAGTCAAAGCATGGGTGGACGGACAATAGTTTTACTTCTTTGTTGACCGTGTTAAGTGAGATGTTTCCTGACGGGAATGAAATTCCTAAGTCTTACTATTATGCAAATAAGCTCATGTGTCCATTTGGTTTGGAGTATAAGAAGATACATGCATGTCCTAATGATTATATTCTTTATCGAAATGAATATGAACAATTGGATGAGTGTCCACGATGCAAGAAGTCGCGCTACAAGCGTATGAGTTGCAATGCTGGTACGAAGGGACCTCCTGCTAAGGTGTTATGGTATTTTCCCATCATTCCAAGGTTTAAGCGTCTTTTCTCAACACCAAAAGACGCTAAAAACTCGAGGTGGCATGCAGAGGGAAGAAAGAAAATCAGAATGCTAAAGCATCCAGCCGACTCCCCGCAATGGAAGAACATTGATATGAAGTTTAGGAAATTTGGTGATGAAGTCAGAAATTTAAGGCTAGGGTTGTGCACGGACGGGATGAATCCATTTCTCACTCTTAGTACCCAACATAGCACATGGCCGGTACTTTTAGTGATCTACAATTTTCCTCCTTGGTTGTGCATGAAACGTAAGTATGTAATGCTTTCACTACTAATAACGGGGCCAAGGCAACCTGGAAACGACATAGATGTTTATCTTGCGCCACTTGTTGACGATTTGAGAAAGATGTGGGACGAAGGGGTTTCCGTTTTTCATGCTCATAAGAATGAGATGTTCACATTGCGTGTAGCTCTTATGTGGACCGTTAATGATTTTCCTGCATATAGCAACTTGTCTGGGTACAAGAACAAAGGAAAAAAGCATGCCCTATTTGTATTGATGACACACCAAGAATGCGCCTTAATCATTCTCACAAAGAGGTGTACGTGTGGACCCGAAGGTTGCTCAGGCGTGATCACCCGTACCGTAGGCAGAAAAAGGCTTTCGATGGGACAACGGAAGAGGGGACTGCGCCTAGGCCATTGACTGGTGAGAAGGTTTATGCTCGAGTTAAGGGTATACGAACAGTATTTTGGAAATCAGAAAAAGCGTCGGACTCAACTGCTCTCTTTAAAAAAGAATCAATCTTTTGGAAGCTTCCGTACTGGAAAGAACATGACGTTAGACACTGTCTTGATGTAATGCATATAGAGAAGAATGTGTGTGATGCTCTTGTGGGAACGCTGATGAATATTCAAGGCAAAACAAAGGATGGAAAGGGTGCACGGTTAGATTTGGACTAGATGGGGGTTCGTCTAGAATTGTGGGCTCAAGAAAAGGTTAGAAAGCGAAATGAACAGGAAAAGAGTTCGAAAAAAGGAAAGGGGAAGATCAAGGGAAAGGGAAAGGCCACGGATGCGTCGAAGAAGAAATATGAGGGAAAAGCCAAGGATGACAAGGCTTATTTACCTCCGGCTTGCTACACATTGTCAAGGGTAGAAAAATGGATGTTTTGTGCATGTCTGTACGGCATTAAGGTTCCATCAGGGTATGCATCTAACATGAAAAGATTTGTATCCTTAAATGGAGAATTGAAGCTGACAAGTATGAAATCTCATGATTGTCATGTTCTGATGCAAGTATTCCTACAAATTGCAATACGTGGTATTCTACCGAAGCACGTGAGGGAAGCTATTACAAGCCTCTGTTCATTTTTCAATATAATATGCAGCAATGTGCTTGATCCTTGTACACTTGATGCTTTGCAGGCGGATGTGGTTATGACTTTGTGCAAATTTGAGATGTACTTCCCACCCTCATTTTTTGACATAATGGTGCATCTTGTTCTTCATTTGGTGAGATTAAGTTGTGCGGTCTAGTGTTCATGAGGTGGTGCTATCCTTTTGAAAGACACATGGGTACATTGGAAAATAAGGTAAGGAATCGGGCTCACCCGGAAGGAAGTATGATTCAAGGGATCGTGGGTGAGGAGATTGGTAATTTAGTGGCCGACTATATAGCCGTTGCTGAACCTATTGGTCTTCCTACTTCTCGACATGAAGGGAGACTTGATAGTCAGGGCAAAATCGGGTCGAAACGAATGTCACCTGACCGAGATAAGTTCTTACAAGCACACCTATATGTGTTGCACCATATTGCAAATGTTCACCTATACTTAGATGAGCACATAGCTAGTTTGCGTGATGAACTTCCATCGAAAGGTGAAAGGGCATTGATGCATTTGCATAATAAGAGGTTTATGAGTTGGTTTCGTGATCGAGTGATGGGTAGAATGGATGAGAGTGTCATTAATACAATAAGGTGGCTTGCTTATGGTCCTAGGGATGATGTTCGCTCATTTGAGGGATATGACATAAATGGGTACACTTTTTTGACTGAGCGTCAAGATTTGAAATCTTCCTCGACCCAAAACAGTGGTGTAACGCTTGTGGCATTGTCAAGGGAGTTTGCAAGTGCTAAGGATAAATCACCCATTGATGCAGAATTGTCATACTATGGTCGAATTCAAGAAATATGGGAGCTTGATTATTGTAACTTCACGGTTGCTCTTTTCCAGTGTAAGTGGGTTGATAATATCAGGCGTAACGTCAAATATGATGACTTTACTCTTGTAGATCTTGGCCACCTGAATGACAGTGCGGAACCATTCATCCTTGCATCTCAAGCTAAGCAAGTGTTTTACGTAACTGACCTAGCCGATTCAAAATGGTCTATTGTGCTAGCCAGCAAAAGAAGAATTCTAGGCATTGGAGATGTCGAGGATGAGGAAGAATATGATGCGTTTGATGACTCGGCACCTTTCACTGTTCCAAGACCTATTGTACAAAATGACATAAACGACCAAGCCAATTATATGCGATCAGACCACAACGAAGGAATATTAGATTGAGTACTATTTTTCAGCAATTTTGAAATTGTAGGCATTGAAAGTATTATTATGTCACAGGTTAGGTGAAAATGAATGAAAGTGTTAACTTACTTGCCCATTTTTCACATTTTCTTTTAAATGAATGAAGTAACTTTTAAACATTTGAAATATAGAAAAAAAACGACCTACACTTGTCCATTTCTATGTTGATCTGTATTATAATTCAGCAATTTGTATTTGATTTTATAACTTTACCTTACAAATTTATTAATATTACAACTAATAACGTGTTATGTTTGTAATGGCAGGTGTTTACATCTCATGGAGGACGATCAGGGCCGTATTTGTGTCGAGGATGTAGAGGATGATGATGATGATTTTTCTGAGGATGAGGATGAGCTGTATGATGTGAACAAGGAGCCTGATTTGGGTGAGGCAGAAGATCAGGTTCAGGATGAGTTGGAGCGTAGGCTTGATGAATTTGAAATTTCAGCTGAACAAGCGCCTCCTATTGAAAATGCAGTTTCTGAGACGGTTGGTGAGAACCCTACTTCCCACACTCAAAGCCAAGGACAAAGTGGAGGAGGGGTGAAGGCACCGGCTAAGAAAAAGGTGACGGGTCCGACGACAAGTTTCAAGAAACCCGTCGGTCCTATGGCCTTGGAGTACGACAAGGCGGGCCAACCTATAGGCAAATGGCGTCGTCAATATGCTGTTCACGTTGGCATTTGTGCGCGCAAAATCCCGATTACACTTAGTTGGCGGGAAGTATCTCCAGGCTTGATTGACACATTTTGGAATGATACAAGGGCAAATGTTTTGTTTGCACATTTACACAATTATAAATACCTTCACTTTATTGTTATTTAAAAGGGGAAACTAATAATCGATTTTATTTGTGCTTGCAGGGTCTGTTTAATATTCCTAACGATGCCGCCAAGCGAAGGGTGTTTGAATCTTTACTAGCGGAAAGATTCAGAGGCTTCAAGACCACCTTAGTTCGTGGTTGGATCACAAAGACAGTTGTGAAAAAACCATAGAAGAAGAAAGGAGGTGGCAATGATGATGAAGTTATCGAGAAAGAGCAACTCCCATGGCAAAAATGGCCAAGCGTATCGAAGGATGATTGGGAAGCTTTCGTTCTTTAAAAAAGTAAAAAGGAAGCAATTGTAAGTTTAAGTAAATCTGATGACAATTGTATAATATATTAACTCTTTTTGAAGTAATGATACTAACATTTCTAATTATGTAGGAACTGAGGGAGCAAATTCCAAAAATGCATTGCAGAGGCAATACACCCATCGTATGGGGTGTAAGACATTTGGTGAATGGAGGGAAACGTGGGTCAAGGATGGAGTATACCCCACTTCGCTTCTATGGTCCTCCAAAGAACCCTCCGATTCCACGATCACTACGCTGGTGAGTCGTGCTGGTGATTTCTTTTGTTCTTTGCATGCACGTGACAAGGAAACCGGAAAATGGGTCATCAAGGCTCCGGAAACCAAAGAATGGCAGATAGGCTCGTAAGCAACTATGAACTTGTGAACTTTATGAAGCTTTTGCATAAATATCACAATACAAAAACATTAACTATATACATGTTGCCTTTTTGTTTTTGCTACAGATTGAGTACACTGAAGAACTGGTTGAAGGCAAGCTTGTCACAACTGTAGAAAAAGACCCTTTCACCTTGGCTTTAGGAAAGCCCTACCATCTAGGACGGGTATTAGGTGCGGGAGGGACATTGCTAGGTTGGGAAAAGGTGATGGGTCCTGAATATACCAAATCAGGAAGATCCCGAGCAAGTGTTAACTCACCACATGACTTGGTTGCCACGGTGGCATCAATTAAGGAACAAGTGCACAACGAGATCGTAGGTGAATTCAATGCTTGGGCTAAGCAAATGAACTTACCGAGCTTGCTTTTCCCCTCGACTACACCAGTCGACTCATGTAGTCACCCACAAGGACAGGGAGAAGATGAAATACATGGAGACGTTGAGATACATGAGGTAGTTTCAAATCTATTAATTTTGGCATATTAAGTTATGTGGGATCTAAGGTGGAATTAATTAATTTTTTATTGCAGGGTGGTACTCCTACACATGCGGACTCGAGGGAGCTTGATAATCCAGCACCTCATGATTTTCCATATTTACAGGTGATTTTGTTTAGTTCTAGCTTAGTGAATATGGGTACATTATCAATTGTGTAGGAAACGACCTCTAGTGATATGTTTGGTTCTAATAAGTGATATTTCAAATTGGTGTAGGAAGAGACCCGTTGTGCACTTCTTCACCCGGGCGAATCAAAAATTGGAGCTTTGCATTTGGTTGCGTATGGTAGTGCACAACCGGCCGAACAAGGTACGGTCCATTTGCGACCGCTTAGGCCACAACATTACTCGGTCGGGATCAATTCTGTGAATGCCGGGTTCGAGGACATCCTAGTACCGGTGCCCTTAGAGGATGATGAGAGTACTACACTTTGGGAAGCAAAGGGTAGCTTTGTGCAATGGCCATGTGCTTGGGTAAGGTTGATCAACCAGGTAAGATTTTGGGTTCACTATTTACTCCACGCCTGGTGGTCTTCCCAAGAGTTGGATGGATTTCTTTTCTAACCAATTGCATGATTTGTTTTATCAGATTTCAAAGAAAAGCCAAACTCCAAAGAGAAGGAGGGTGGAGCAGCCTAAAAGCATTGATCAACCGGTGCCAAAGAAGAGGAGTGGACAACGGCCGGAGAGTGAAAAAGCGTCGAACAAGAACTCTTCGAGAGGTTCAGCTATGCAAGCTACTCCACTTGTTGCAGACATGGTCCTTCAATTGCTCTCTAAAGATTTAACTTATTTGCACAATCGTGTAAGTATGTTGCCTAGTGACACTCCCATTGAAGTTGCACTACCTAAGGCATTGTTCCACTATGATGACAATGCAATTGCATGGCTCACCAAAGAAGATGTGAAGGAATTTCTAAGTGGTTCAATGCTTAACATTTCCCTCATTCAAACATTCATGACGTAATTCAATGCCGCTTAAATTATGTTATTCAGATTAGTCGTGATTGTAGTTTATTTTTCCATTAATATTCTATTATCATGCATGCAGAGCACTGCAGAAGCACTTACGTGACATTGATTCTCCGTATCAAATTGGGTGGTTATGCCCCGAGCAGATCTCCACTACTAGAATCTTAGGCAACCACCCTGACGTGTTGTACTATGTTGAACGGAGTATCAAGGAATCAGTGCGTGCGGGAGACAAGTTCATATTCGCCCCCTGTTATGAGGAGTACGTCTAACCATGTCAAATTCATTTGTTTCCCCTAATTATATGTTGTACATGGCTAATTATTGATTTTTTTGTCTATTGTGAATTTATGTAGTTTGCATTGGACCCTGCTGGTGATTTGTATTTCCAATAACACAATCTTCCTTTTTGATTCAGCTCGGTTGCCTCATCCAAAAAAGCTCCTCGTGAAGTCCATACTGCAAAAGTAAATATAGCTACCTAGTGTTAATTATCATTACCTAACTCATTTATTAGTCATACTAATCATATTTGAACTTACTTTTCTATAGTGTTATGAAGAAGATAAATTGTCGAGCTCCTCAAGGTCCTACATGGAATTCACCGATGGTAATGCCACATGATATTGTGATTTTCGTAATAAACAATGCGTAAAATGTTGCTAATTTGCTATGCATGTTTGATTCATGTACTTTGTTCCTATGCTAGTGCGCACAACAAGATAACGGAGTTGATTGTGGCCTATACGTGATGAGATTCATATTTGACATATTGAGTCATTGTACAGACACACTACAGCTAGATGAGGTATGCCATTGACTTAGTTTATTTGCTCTTTTCATGTGATTTGACAAGAAATGTAAGAAATAGGCATCCTAGTAGTCATATAGGCCTTACTTGGGCCATTTTGGATCAATATGCGTCCTAAAAAACTTGAACTGCTTTTTTCATGAGATTTCAAGCCTTAGCCGCCTATAACTAAGTAATAATGACATGTTATGAGTAAGAAAGAGTTCATTTGACAAGAAATGTAGGAAATATGCATCCTAGTAGTCAAAAAAGCCTTATTTGGGCCATTTTGGATCAAAATGCGTCCTAAAACGCTTGAATTGCTCTTTTCATGTGATTTCAAGCCTTAGCCACCTATAACTAAGTAATATTGACATGTTACGAGAAATAATGAGTTCATTTGACAAGAAATGTAGGAAATAGGCATCCTAGCAGTCAAATAAGCATTATTTGGACCATTTTGGATGAAAATACGTCCTAAAACCCTTAAATTGCTTTTTCATGTGAATTCAAGCCTTAGCCGCCTATAAATAAGTAATAATGACATGTTGTGAGAAAGAATGAGTTCATTTGACAAGAAATGCAAATAATAGGCATCCTAGTAGTCAAATAGGCCTTACTTGGGCCATTTAAGATCAAAATGCGTCCTAAAACCCTTGAATTACTCTTTTCATGTGATTTCCAGCCTTAGCCGCCTATAAATAAGTAATATTGACATGGTATGAGAAAGAATGAGTTCATTTGACAAGAATTGCAGGAAATAGGCATCACAATAGTCAATTAGGCCTGATATAGGCCATTTTGGATGAAAATACGTCCTAAAACCCTTAAATTGCTCTTTTCATGTAAAATCAAGCCTTAGCCGCGTATAACTAAGTAATAATGACATGTTGTGAGAAAGAATGAGTTCATTTGACATGAAATGTAGGAAATAGGCATCCTAGTAGTCAAATAGGCCTTATTTGGGCCATTTTGGATCAAAATGCGTCCTAAAACACTTGAATTGCTCTTTTCTTGTGATTTGAAGCCTTAGCCGCCTATAACTAAGTAATATTGACATGTTATGAGAAAGCATGAGTTCATTTGACAAGAAATGTAGGAAATACGCATCCTAGTAGTCAAATAAGCATTATTTGGACCATTTTGGATGAAAATACGTCCTAAAACCCTTAAATTGCTCTTTTCATGTGAAATCAAGCCTTAGCCGCCTATAAATAAGTAATAATGAAAATTTTTGAGAAAGAATAAGTTCATTTGACAAGAAATGTAGGAAATAGGAATCCTAGTAGTCAAATAGGCCTTATTTGGGCCATTTTGGATCTAAATGCATCCTAAAACACTTGAATTACTCTTTTCTTGTGATTTCAAGCCTTAGTTGCCTATAACTAAGTAATATTGACATTTCATGAGAAAGCATGAGTTCATTTGACAAGAAATGTAGGAAATACACATCCTAGTAGTCAAATAAGCATTATTTGGACCATTTTGGATGAAAATACGTCCTAAAACCCTTAAATTGCTCTTTGAATGTGAAATCAAGCCTTAGCCGCCTATAAATAAGTAATAATGACATGTTGTGAGAAAGAATGAGTTCATTTGACAAGAAATGTAGGGAATAGGCATCCTAGTAGTCAAATAAGCCTTACTTGGGCCATTTAAGATCAAAATGCGACCTAAAACCCTTGAATTACTCTTTTCATGTGATTTCCAGTCTTATCCGCCTATAACTAAGTAATATTGACATGGTATGAGAAAGAATGAGTTCATTTGACAAGAATTGCAGGAAATAGGCATCATAGTAGTCAAATAGGCCTGATATAGGCCATTTTGGATGAAAATACGTCCTAAAACCCTTAAATTGCTCTTTTCATGTGAAATCAAGCCTTATCCGCGTAGAACTAAGTAATAATGACATGTTGTGAGAAAGAATGAGTTCATTTGACATGAAATGTAGGAAATAGGCATCCTAGTAGTCAAATAGGCCTTATTTAGGCCATTTTGGATGAAAATACGTCCTAAAACCCTTCAATTGCTCTTTTCATGTGAATTCAAGCCTTTGCCGCCTATAACTATGTAATAATGACATGTTGTGAGAAAGAATGAGTTCATTTGACATGAAATGTAGGAAATAGGCATCCTAATAGTCAAATAGGCCTTATTTGGGCCATTTTGGATCAAAATGGGTCCTAAAACACTTGAATTGGTCTTTTCAAGTGATTTCAAGCCTTAGCCGCCTATAACTAAGTAATATTGACATGTTATGAGAAAGAATGAGTTCATTTGACAAGAAATGTAGGAAATAGGCATCCTAGTAGTCAAATAGGCCTTATTTCGGCCATATTGGATGGAAAAACGTCCTAAATCCCTTAAATTGCTCTTTTCATGTGATTTCAAGCCTTAGCCGCCTATAACTAAGTAATAATGACATGTAGTGAGAAAGAATCAGTTCATTTGACAAGAAATGTAAGAAATAGGCATCCTAGTAGTCATATAGGCTTTACTTGGGCCATTTTGGATGGAAAAACGTCCTAAAACCCTTAATTGCTCATTTCATGTGATTTCAAGCCTTAGCCACCTATAACTAAGTAATAATGACATGTTGTGAGAAAGAATGAGTTCATTTTGACAAGAAATGTAAGAAATAAGCATCTTAGTAGTCATATAGGCCTATTTGGGCCATTTTGGATGAAAATGCGTCCTAAAACCCTTGAATTGCTCTTTTCATCTGATTTCAAGCCTTACCTGACTATAACTAAGTGATGAGTTCATTTGATAAGAAATGTAGGAAATAGGCATCTTAGTAGTCAAATAGGCCTTATTTGGGCCATTTTGGATGAAAATGCGTCCTAAAACCCTTAAATTGCTATTTTTATGTGATTTCATGCCTTAGCCGCCTATAAATAATTAATATTGATATTTTATGAGAAATAATGAGTTCATTTGACAAGAAATGTAGGAAATAGGCATCCTAGTAGTCAAATAGGCCTTTTTTGGGCCATTTTGGATGAAAATACGTCCTAAAACCCTTAAATTGCTCTTTTCATGTGAATTCAAGCCTTAGCTGCCTATAACTAAGTAATAATGACATGTTGTGAGAAAGAATGAGTTCATTTGACATGAAATGTAGGAAATAGGCATCGTAGTAGTCAAATAGGCCTTATTTGGGCCATTTTGGATCAAAATGTGTCCTAAAACACTTGAATTGGTCTTTTCAAGTGATTTCAATCCTTAGCCGCCTATAACTAATTAATAATGACATGTTATGAGTAAGAATGAGTTGAATTGATAAGAAATTTAGAAAATAGGTGAATTAGTAGTCATATAGGCCTAAGTAATAAATTTTTGCCTAACTGAACTTGTAAATGTATTTTTACATGCATCATATCACCTAAGTAATTGATTCTAACATACTTTTTGTTTATTCCAAGTTTTGCAAGGTACAAAAGGGAGGTCCGTTGACGAGCAAAGAACTTAATTAAGTTCGAGACATGTTGGCCTCCTTTATCACATTTAATTTGTAAATATCATTTCTATTTGAACTTGTTAACTAAATTATTGATTAGTATTGTTTGTAAATATGACACCTTTTTTTTTTTTTGAGGAATTTTAAATATGACACTTCATTGTATTGCATTTGGGATTATTAATTAATATCTATGTATTGTTCTTATTTCAATTTAAAAATTATTATTATTATTATTATTATTATTATTAATATTATAGTTATTATAATATAAAAATGGTAGAATTAATGCAGGATGTACAGGTTCACATTATTATTATTAGTATTAATATTAATATTATTATTAATTGCCAAATAAAAAAAAAACCAGTTATTGGCACCAGTTCACATGCAGAACCGGTGCGAAAAGTACTTTATTAAAAAAAAAGGCGTGAGAGGAATTTTGGCACCGGTTCACAGCTAGAACCGGTGCGAAAAGTTTTTTTTATTACTTTTGGGGACTTTTTCACACCTGTTCACAACAAGAACCGGTACGAAAAACATGTTTTCGCACCGGTTTTGAACCGGTGCAAAAAGTATTGGGATTTGGCATCCCCCAAATCTGAACCAGTTCAAAACCGGTGCGCAATGGGGGGTTTGAACCGGTGCGAAAGACCAATTTTCGTGTAGTGGAAGTACCATCGCAGAGGAAACGGGTGTACAAGGTTACATTCAATAGTAGCACCAAAGAAGCAGAATGCGAATGCAGGTACTTTGACTGCCATGGTATCATCTGTTGGCATATGATTATGGTGTATCAAATGAACGATTGTCCAGAAATTCCTGAGAAGTACATCTTACGACGTTGGAGGAAAGATGTTATTAGGAAGCACACTAGAGTGAAAGTCAAGTACCATGATCCAAGCAAGGCGGAGGCGGTGTGTAGATTTGATAAGATGATGGTGAAGTTCTCTCCCATTTGTTCTAAGGCATCGATTTGCAAGAGTGCGCCAGATGTTGTGTTGAACGGTCTGCAGTTGCTTGATATCCAAGTAGAAGATAAGTTGTCCTTGCTGACCCGGAATAGATCTGCCCTTTTGGGGTATAACGGTACACCTTCCTCTGTGTGCCTGGAAAAGGAGGCTACACCACCTAATACTGAAAAGCAAGGCAGTTGTGCGAAGTATCTGTCTCTACAAGTTGCTACCATAAAGGACCCGCCACTTCCAAAGAAACCTCCTCACCGTACAACTGATTCGCGCTACAAGTCATGTGTTGAAAAATCGAAGAAACCGGGTAAGAGAGCAATGGGAAACAAAGTACATCTGCTGGTGGTGGGAGTCAAAACAACCTGCAATCATTTTGTTCACAGGTAGGTCATAGTTGTTATTACAAGTAACTGATTTTTATTTTATATTTGAATTTGATTTATGATATTTTATTAACATAGGAACAAGTACCCTTTCCGATGATGGGTTATAGTCCCCACTGTGTAGGAGGGATACAAATGACAGACGGTGATGGGTCTTTGGGTTATTTTACTTCATTGTCTGGAGTGCAGCGTCCTCCATCTTCTGGGGGACTGATAAACTCTCCAGCACGGAAGCCGCATCCTTTTTACCCCCCATATTTCGTGTCGTACCAATAGTTTTGTCAAATGCAAGGATTGCCGATGCAAATGGGCGGTTACATGTCTCCTAATACGGCTATATCTCAGTCCCCGTACTTGGTGAGGCTTGCAACTCCGGAAACTATGACTCAAAGTCCAAACCTTGCTCCATCTAACCAACGAGGAGCTTAGCAATGTAGGCGACAGAGAATGCCCCCCTCTTCATGGAGCACCCTTTTGTGTATTTTTACTTGGATCTGGGTTATGATATGCTCTTTTGGGGATTTAACATCGTTATATAGCGTTGAGTTAACACTTAACCTCACCGGAATTCAAGAGCACCCCTTTTGTTTTAATGGGGTGTAAAGATGTAGAAATGCTGATTTACAGGATCATTTTTTGTATAGAAATGCTAACTGATATCTTTTGGAAACATGTAATTATGATGGTGCGTTTATGGGTTTTTTCTTGGAAACATGTAATTATGATGGTGGGTTTATGGGTTTTTTTTTGGAAACATGTAATTACGAAAGGTGGGCCTATTTTGAAAACTATGTGATTCCTTTTGAGAAGAATTATATGATTTAAATGGAGATATGTCTAAAATCTTTGGTTTACTTTACCCTTTAAATCTTTATATCTTTCATTTGGATGTACATTCAAAGGTATCCATAGCAACTTCAGTTTACAAATGAAATCCCTTAGTGGAATGGTTGTAACGTATAGAGTATGGTTAATGATGAATTTATAGGGATGATGTAATAGTGTTGTTTCTTTTGGTTTTTCAGGTAATTTTCCTTTTCATTTGCCTTTTACAACTTAAATCAAATGTCCAGTGAAACCCCCCTTGAGTTAAGTTCTACATTATCTTATTTCAAATTTACCCACTATGATTAAGTTTCATTCTACTATACTGTGTAAGGGTTCCATTGCACTGCTGAAGGGTTTCATTGCACTGCTGAAGGGTTCCATTGCACTCGTGAAGGGTTCTACTGAATGTCAATGAGTGATTGAGCCACTACCCTAGGGTTCCACTGTACTGTTGAAGGGTTCCATTGCAATCATGAAGGGTTCTACTGAATGTGAATGAGTGATTCAGCCACTACCCTAGGGTTCCACTGTAATACTAAAGGGTTCTATTGAACTAGTGAAGGGTTCTACTGATTTGCTACAGGACGACAGTATCAATTAGTATTTTAATCATAAAGGACCCTTTACAATCCACAATAATGGTAACATTGCAAGTTATTTAATTTGGGAGAGGGGTACAAAAAAAGTGCATACTAGCGCTTTTACTTGAACGTTATGCGGAATACAAGGGAAACCTAATTTAGAAATTGGGTTGTTTTGACGACGTCCTCATACAAATCTTTTTTAAAATGTCCAATAAGTACTGCTAATTGATAATCCTTGTACTTACTTTTGTTTGTAATTCAAAGCACAAATGGTAGATGTTAATTTCTTTTGTTTGTAATTCAAAGAAAAATTACTAGATGTTAATTTCCATTTCAAGTTAATCATAGCTTATATAGGAGAGTAATAGTTATTCATTTTGACGGTTACTCAGGGAAAACTTTCATTGTTACATTGTGCGAAAGAATTAACAACAACCATAGTCTGAGGTAAAATCAATTTTAGTTGATGTTGTAACTCCATCAAATATTAATTACGAAAGTTAGTCAGGGAAAACTGTCATTGTTACATATACCTTATTTATAACAACACCATTGAACTCAAAGTCCGTTTATCAGTTCCAGTGGTACCCTATGAAAATTCAAATGTACTTTAATCACACCTATGTGATTGAAAAATGACCGATTTTACAATAAATAAGAACCACTATGTGTGATACATTCACAGGCCCACTATATTAATGTAGGGTTCCAAATTGTTTATGAAGGGTTCCACTGATATTGATGGAGAACCAACTTAAGTATTAGTTCCATTGGAATCACCATATGCTCAATTCATGTTAATAAGGGTTCTATTTAATTTCATATTGGAAGGGTTACCTTTGACATATCCTAGGGTACCTTTGAAACAACTTAGGGTACCATGATGTGCACTCGGGGAAACCAATATATCACACATGCATGTATGTAACAGATTAAGTGTTTAAGGATGGTGACGGTGATGTATGAATTTAAAAAGCTCTATATTACAAGAATGTTACTTATATCGAAGTTCACATATGGAAAGAACGTAGTACGCGATGTTGTTACTTGTATCCTGAGCATTTGGGTATACCTTGTTAGTTGTATAGATAACAAGAGCGATGAGTGATTGTATCTATTAGTAATATTACTAGTTTTTATTGTTGAAACGTTTTAATGTTAGATAATAATTTTTTTATGTGTTGTTATGTCCCATCACGTAATAGATGTTTATGTGCTGTAATGTCCCTTATTCACATATGAGATTCATTTATATTTTGAAATGTCCCTTCACGTTTCAGTTTTGTACGTTTGAAACTCAAACATTACCAGCTGATCTAACTTGTTGTACCACTAACTACGCTCATTCAACCTAATAGTCACTACAGTGGTGCTGGAGTACAAGTTTGTGTCTTATTTGGTGGCATCATTATAAGGCCAGGCCCAACCAATTTTTTGGGCTGTTTATTAGCAGGAAATTTTCGCACGTTCACCGCCAAAACTTTTGGGGTTTTTTCACCACATTGAACTCTTCCTTTTCTCTTATAAATACAAGCTTACAAATGCAAGGGGTTATAAAACCAATGTACGTAAACAAATAAAGGTTGAAATAGAAACATTTCTCCTAACCAAAAATGTCATTCAACTCAACGTCTTCAACTGCTCGTGGAAGTCATTTTCTAACCGGTATCGGCGACATAGTGTGGGTGGTTGCTAAGCGTTGCAATTGCGAGGGGCAAGCGGTTGCCTAATTTCGTATTTCACTTTCCGAGGCTAATCCAAGACGTCCGTATTACAAGTGTAGATGTTGTTCTTTTTGGCAATGGGAGAGGGAGGAGGATCTCATTTGAACCACCAACAACAACGAGTTAAGGTTGATATGGCACAGGGTTGATGTCCTTGAATAAAAAATTGTTATCACAATGAAATATGTGGTTGTGGCATTCGTTGTTGCTCTGTTATTGCGTTTTTTTAGTTGAAAATTATGGTTCAAGATTAGTGCTATGTCCCTCTTATTATGTAGTGTATGAGTTCGTGTTTTAAACATATATGCTAAGTTGATGTCGTTAATGTTGTTAATGTGAATGCTAAATAAAAATCCAATTGTCTAGCTTCTGTAGTACAACTTGTGGTGCTATTGTTCATGTTTGCTGAGCCAAATCTATTTGTGAATGTGTTACAAAAAACTAACAAAAATAAACAATTGACAAAAATATTTTAAATAACCCATAACATATTCATAATCTTAACAACAACCATAGTCTGATAGGTTCATAAATTTAAACAAGTCTAAGAACACCACTAGAAGATAATTCCGTAACTACCCAAAAGGATTAAGACATAACAGTTTACTAAACAAACATCATAGAGTTCATCCACCAAGGGTCAGCTGCACCTTCGTTCCTCCTACACGGACAAGTGATCGTTGTACGAATGAACACCTCCATCTTCACCCCCCCTTTGTCTTCGTACCAAGTTGAAGTCGGGTGGACTCGTTGAGGGGTTGAATTGAATTTTGCCCCTGGCTGGGACATTAAATAAAAAAGGACAAGTTATACTTAAATTATCAAACAAAGGAAGGTCATTGACATGGAATTATTTTATTTAACATCATCAATTGAAATGGTAACAATTAATTGCATTCTTGTTTAACAAACAATTTAAAAAATAGAATTGGAGTATAATACCTCAATAGCGACCCCCACTTGGTGGCCATAGGCACCTTCACCCCTGTAATTCACCCAAGGATACACATTAGACTTCTGCCAGATTAGCAGGACACTGTAGTAGCCATTAACGTTGCCGAAACCATCAACCCTATAAAGACATTGTAGCACGTCCCGCAAGTACCCGAACAAAGCAGCGTCAGCTCTAGCCTCCGTGATCAGAACGATTTCCAGGGAGAACAAATTGAATAGCTTGTTAAACGTCTCCTTGAAAGAAGGACGGTTGACGTTCCTTGCATTCCAAAGGACAAAAGTAGCACCCTTTGGGAAATTGGAAGCTTGGGGGATGTGGCCATCAGAGCCACACACAGAGATACGGTGGTACTTAATCTTTCTTAGGGTTGTTTTGCAAGTGAATACATTTAAATTCACCAATTTCACCTTAGCATTGATTTCCAACACATGAATAGCAGCGATTTTGGCACCTATGAAGATGTGGCTTTCTTTAAGAGGAAGGGTGTAGATTGGAAGGTGCTCGGTCATGACAATTGGCTTATGATAAAAAATTGGGATCAAATCCTTAGGTATGAAGGGAGCATCATTCACACCCATGGATTTTTGACATAACCACCTTGCGAATACCGGGACACCCTTGTGGAGGTAGCCTTCAAGGTCGGACAGAGTTGGAATGTAAGCAGCCCTTACATCCAAATCTGCCACCTCCATAAGGCTGTCGGGGATGAAAGTAGTGGTCTCATCTTCAAGGGAATGGATTAGTTGGTCGCGTACGACACTAATCGGTATTGGTTCAATGTTAAGGAAGTAATCATCCCCAGCATAATAGGTTATTTCATTGAAATTAAGCTCGGGTTCAAGAGTGGTTAAGAAAGGGCTGAAGTAGAACACAGGTTCAACTGGGTGTGGGTGCATTAGCCTACCCCAAACGTTGCGCATACTACTGAGACGAGTAGCCATGGCTAAACAAATTTTAGTGAGGTTGAGTTAGGTGTACAGTGGGTTTCGAAGAGGAGTTATTGCATAAATGACCATAGGAAGAAGACAGCTGAGTAAAAAATCCCACCAAATCCGTTTGTACCTTTAAACCAATTCGAAAGTTGTTTTATTCAGTTCAACAAGTAAGTTGTCCAGCTGACAACAAAAGTGGGTCTTGATAAGATAATTCATCACAGCAGCAGAATTTATATTCCGGATATTATAAGTTTTTTGTCCTGTTAGCTCAACACTTAATGCTCACTTCTTGGACTCTTTTAAAAATATTGTATGTTGTTGTGAACAAACCTTCGCCTTCTACTCGTCTACGAGTATAATTTTTCTACTCCTATACGACAAGAGTGGAAAATTTTTTGTCGTACAGGAGTATAAAAATTATACGAGTTAATTAGTAAATGATCCGTTAATTTATAAGCGGAAAACGATATGTTAATTTATAAGATGGTAATTAACCGACTACATTAGTTGCTCGAGTTCTTCAAAACAAAAAACTACCATGGTAAATAACTATTTATGAAGTGGTTTTCTAATATACCTACAATGCTACACAGCTGTTTAACCGACTCCCAGCATAGTCCAACTGGAAGAGCAACAGACCTGTCTGAAATGATTCTGCATTACTACACTTGGCTCAAGGCAACACTGACGAAGACTAGTACAACCTATTTCCTCTTACATAAATGAAGTAAGTATATGGGAAATGTGTGGATAAGGTGGGTGGAGTGTAATTGTAGTCATATTTATTAAATGGTACACCTTTACAAGTCAAAAGAACTTTATAATTTTGAATATATGAAAAAATAATCCGTGAAAAATAAAATTATGCAATCCCCCATCATTGTACTAATGGATAACGTAATCCAATATAATCATGTATTGACATATCAAAGTTATTTGTAATTCTATATACTACCTCCGTTAATTTTTATCAACAACTTTGGAATATTTTATGTCTCACAAATAATACCCCAAAGTTGCAGATAAAAATTAACGGAGGTAGTATATATATGTGCCGAACATAATGGCATCGTTCTACACATCAAAGAATAGCAATTATCTACCATTTTTCAATCTTCTGGAAATGAATCAAAAATGTAAAACCAAATGTGAAAGAATAGATGTTATTTTAGATGGTGGCATACAAACCGGTGAAGTAACTGAAATATACGGGGAAAGCGGAGTGGGCAAAACCCAAATATGTTTGCAAATTCTTTTGACTTGCATGCTCAAGCCTCGCGAAGGAGGCCTTTACGGCTCATCAATTTACATTCAAGCATCCCCGGTGTTTCCAGCTGGGAGATTAAACGAGCTAAGTACTAGTCTTTGTGGTTCATTAGTTGATGAAAATCCACTATCCTCGGTCCTTGTTAAAAAAATAGACAACCCAGATC
Organism: Chenopodium berlandieri; assembly: GCA_034703905.1. Classification (NCBI taxonomy): domain Eukaryota; kingdom Viridiplantae; phylum Streptophyta; class Magnoliopsida; order Caryophyllales; family Amaranthaceae; genus Chenopodium; species Chenopodium berlandieri. Next base: position 23,822,448 of record CM068281.1, read on the forward strand.
AAATCTTCTTGGTGTTGAACCAAGTGGAGCAAATTGTGCTGAGCTCATATGAAGGATGCCGACACACGAGAGTTGTTATTCTTGATTATATTGCGTATTTGTGCAGACATGCACATGAAAACATAGCAAGAGGGTTTATGGAGAGGAAGCGGTTGTTGGTGTTCGTAGCAAGAAAGATTAAACATATAGCAAGTACTTACAACATTGCATTCGTTGTAGTGAATGAGGTTACTGATGTATTCGACAACACTACTGCAATCGTGAAGACATTCACTTCTGGCTGGGAAGTGAAGGCATCCTTAGGCAAAGCATGGGAACAATTGATTACGAATAAGATGTTCATTTTGAACTAGTACGAAAACAATTCAAAGTCATGGTACCGCGAATGGCTAGTTGTGAAGAGCACAAACACCTCCTTACAAAGGCGGCGATGTGCATTCCACATCACAAACGGAGGGTTGGCATGCTAAGCAACGTTTTAGGTTATCTAGGGTACCATTTAGGTTATCTAGGGTACCATTTAGGTTACGTAGTGTACCATTTAGGCTCTCTAGGGTGCCATTTAGGTTATCTAGGGGTACCATTTAGCTTATCTAGGGTTTCATTTAGTTTATCTACGGTACCATTTAGTTTATCTACAGTACCATTTCGGTTATCTAGAGGTACCACTGAAATGTCTAAGGATACCAATACGGTATAAAAGTATTCCATCTAGTAAACTCTAGTGGTAACCCGAGAAATCTCAGTTGTACCCTGAATAATGAGAGTTAGGGTAACAATAAAAACAGTTATGGTACCAATAAAATGTTTAAAGGTACCATTAAACATTGTGATTGTTAAGGCTTTCAAAATGACATAAAACAATGTTACTGTAATCGATCTTCCTTGAAATTTTGTTAAGACTATAAATATTCGGTCATGTTTTTGCCATTTTGTCTTATAACCAAGATCATTCAAACTTCCCAAACAAAAATAATTTATGTTAAGGAGGACCCTTTGTGAGAGATTAATAAATGAACAACAACCTTACCTTGGATGATTTTAACTTCATCATTTAAGATGGAGTACATGCTTAGGTACTTTGGTACAGCTGTAGTACTGACAAGCTGAACTCTAGAAGTAAAACATCTATCTGAATGGAAGTAAAACCATCTTGTTGGGCTCAATGCAACACTGTAAAACCTTAGTAAATGTATCACAAAGGTAGTTGGAGTTTAATGAATTCTATAACACTAAGGCTCTATAAATTGGAACTCCATACATCAACTACTATAGATCATGAGTTCATACAACATAGTATAAACTGTAACAACCCATAAATGTAAATAAAGTTCTACTTGGAGATTGTGGTTGCCATGGGGAACAAAGGTACTACCTCTTGTACTTTTCGTAATGTTTATGCTAATAATGAAGTGTTTCTTCATTTTCAAATGGTGATGTTAAAGCTTTCATGGTTTTCGTATCGTAGCTTTGAAGTCAAAAGTTTCAGTGGTCCTTTTATAATATGTAATCGTATTAATCTAATATGTAGAGGTACTTATATATACGTGTTTAAATTCCATAATTTTCCATAACTGTTATCAATTGTTTGGTACTTATATAATGTTCAATGGTACTAGCGTACTCTTCAGAGGAACATATATTATCTGTAGAGGTACTGATATAATTTGAAGTGTTTAACTAACGTTGACATTTATATATATCTTTCTTTCTCCAGCTAATTCTCGTGCTGAAAGAAAGCGTAAGAAGCTCTTACGTAGAGTGGCTAAGCTAAAGAAAGTCGGGGACCACGATCCGAAGGATATCATAAGAGATTTGTACATGCCTAAGCACAGCAAGAGAATGATGTTAAGTCATTAACTAGCCACGATTGCAAGAGGTGGCTTAGAAGAACCCATCAAAGGGATTGATTTCCACCCGGACTACCCATTCTTGACTTTGTTCAAGATTGGTAGGGCACAGTATTTTCGTAAGGAGGCATATTGTTTCATGTGGTACTTTGTTGATGCTTCAAATTAAAGACAGCCGTGTGTTTTGACTTGAGGACATTAAGGAGATCTCTGGCTGAGTGTTATGCCTATCCAGCTTACCACACCTACCTCAAACGTTTCTTTGAGTTTTTTGAGTACCTTGAGGATTAGTGGTTAACTGTGGATGAGGTGATTGGCAAGGGGGGAGAGTGGGGAGTTGTCCTTCTTGGTAAGAGGTTCACTACACCTAACTAAGGGGCAATCGAAGTCACCTATGAATGGCTTCACTTCTCACAAGAGGATCCAACGGAGGCTATTGCCAACGACACTGAACAGCGCATTTACTTTCGAAGCAAAATGTTGGCTGAAAATGGTTACAACGAGATGGCTAACTTGTCTCTCGTCATTGTCGAACCGTTCACCTACGATGACTACCCACCTGAGTATGTGACCCACCTACAACATGCACTTCATTTGTATGAGACTAACATGGAAACCGACTCGGCTCATGGGTATAGGTGGACATCTGAGTCAAGTTTCAAGTTCTGTTGATCGTGCTACATGGTCACTGCTATCAACGTTGTTGTTAAATGCTACTCGTATTGTTAATTATGCAGATGTGTGTTAGTATTTAAGTTAAGGGTCTACCTGCCTAAATTTGTACGTGTATTAAGACTCTGATTTGTAGTTCCTAATTAGTACGTGTACTATCAGACTCTCCTAAGTTGTGTGTATTATCAGACTCTCCTAAGTTGTGTGTTCGTAATGATTGTCTGCTTCTATTTCGCTTCATATACCAGTAACTCCTAAGCTGTGTGATGTTTGTCTGCTTCTCTTTTTTCGGGTACTCCCACTCATTGTTTTAATATGCTGTGTTGTGCTATATAATCCCAAATATCTTAAATAAGGCAACTGGGAGTTCAAATTGTTTGTACAAACAGAAGTTCTACTCGAATGGCTTGAGAAGAACATCATGCAAGTTCCTTACCACATGTTTGTTTTCCTGAACAAAATGCATCTTAACCAAACAGTTAACAAGCTTAGCAACACAGACTTAGCAAAACAAATCAAAAGGTCAACATCCCAAATCAAAAGCTCAAAGACACAAAACTAATAAGTGTTTTGAGAAGATCCTGTCCTTTTGAGCCAAACTCGTTCCTTGGGCAAAATGACATCGAACTTTTCTCTGAGTTTGTTGTAGGAGTTGTTCGCATCTTCTAAAAACTACCTCTTCCTCAAGTTCTTCTCCTACACCAAAGTTTTGCAAGTAAACAACTGTTATAAACGGTGCGGTTCTTCCATGTACAATATCAAAGCACCCATAATTTACAGCAAACATACCAGAGGGTAACTTGTATCAAAATAACTACGTGCACAGTGTTTAATGCAACCAAGCATTAGGACACCACAAGAGAAACTATACATTAATAGCAAGAGTGGTTAGTTTAAGTAAACAAATTCATGTAACGGCAGTTCAAAGAAAAAGTTGAATACCTTAGCTGCACAATTTATAGTATCAACAATGCAAGGATCCTGGTTCTTACGTGTCGGTTTGCTTCACCATGCCCACCACATGCCTAGGCCACTTCTCAAGACTACCGAGCTCCCACAAGGGATCTTTTACTTGGAACAGAACATCTACTGCCTTCATGTGAATGTCAAAATTAAACAATTGCATCCAATTAACAACACATATATCTTATACTAGATAGCAAAGATCCTTAAAACCCCAACTTACTAACCAGTTCTGTAACAAGCTCTGCATGGTGTTCATAAGGATCCGGGTACAAGGAGTCAATCATCCAAAACTGCTTCTTTACCATATCAATGAAAAGGCACCACCAATGTTCATCCGCCTTTTCAGCAGACCTATCAAACACTGGGAAGAAAACCTGTTTCAGAAAAGAATACCCATACACATTACAAGATATCCTATAAAACATTTACACAAAAAAACTAACCACAAAAAAAAAAAAAAAAAAAAAAAAACGACCCTTAGCGGGCGCTCCAACTGTTTTAAAGCTCGATTTTGACGGATTTTACAATGTAATTTTAGGGTGTATAAATACAACCCTTAGCTTCAGTTTTTAGGGAGCTTCTCTTCCCTTAGTTTTCTTAGACCCTTATATCTTAGTTAGTTCCTAAAACTCTCATTAATTAGCTTAGTTTCTCTCAATCTCAATCATTGAAGTAGATTAATTGAAGTTTGTATTCTCAATTTATACATATTCTCAACTTTGAAGCTTCATTGATAATCTCTTTCCTCTATCTCTTACTCTTTATTTTCTGTTTTTAATTGCTTTGAATTGTTAATTTCTTCTCTAATCTTGATTATTTGTTGTTGCATGTTCAATCTATTTTGTTCTTATTATTTTTTCTCAATTTGTTAGATTAATGTTGAATTTAGATATTGTTGTTAGGATGTTGAACACCATGTTTAGTGAGTAGTTAATTAGCTAGGGTTGGGTGAAGACCCAACCAAGCCATGAGTTGATTGATTTTGTGCTTGCATGTTCATTTTGGGTTGATGTTTGATTGTTAAAGAATTGGTTAATTGCATGTGTAATTGGATGGCCACTATTGCTCATGTACTCATTTCTATGCTTGCATTGAAAGATGAAGTTTGGTTGTGAACCTTTTCTTGTATGATTAAACCGAATTTCTATCTTGATTACGGTTCCTTGTTTGGATGATGTAGTAGTCTTAGTTGCGGTAATTAGGTGAGAAATCACAATTACTTGTGCCTTAATGTTATCTTGGACCGATCAAAAGATAAACCCGAGTTAGTAGTCTACTTCCTATCGTTAAGACTTGGTTGGCCTATCTTGTTAGTTGAGTTTGGTTTAGGAATGCTTAATATTGTGGCTTCGAAATAAGGCAATGTTGAGTGCCCATTCTATCACCCAATTTGTGTTCATGCTTGCCTATTGTTTTGATCCATTGGTTTGGTTGGTGTCGATTCCCATTTCCCCCTAGTGTTTGTTCTCATAGTAGTTAATTATATTCAAAACCCCCAATTTGTGACCGAACTAGATTACAACTGTTTCATAATCTCGGTATACTCATACCCATTCTCTGTGGATACGATCCTTTACTTACCCTAGACTTGTCTTAGGTTGGTATAGGTAGAAATATTGTTTGGCTTAGGGTTATTGTCCAACGGCCGATTTATCCCTCTACCAAAATGGCGCCGTTGCCGAGGAATGGCGTTGAGCATTGAGTTACTTTGTGAAATATGTGAGACTAGTTCATTCGTATAGCTTTATTTTTCTTTGTTTTTTTTACTAACCTACTAATCTCCCATCTAGTCCTCTTTGTTTTATGCCCAAACGCAGCATTAGAGCACTACCTCTTGTGCCATTGAATCTTGAGCTTGAAAGAGTAGTAAGGGTGAATCGAAGAGAAAAGAAGGTGAGAGATAGTAGAGCTACTTCAAGTGAGCCACAAGTGGTGGTGGAGTCCGACTATTCTAGTTCTAGTGAGTCTAGTGGAGACACCACTCCATTAGAATCACCAAGGACAAATTCTCCAACTTCTCCACCTCTCCACCAATTTGAAATGGCTCTTCCAAATAAAACATTGAGAGAATTTGGTGTTCCTCCACCATATCAAGAAGCAAGCGGGATTGCTACTCCCAATATCGAAGCAAACAACTTTGAGATAAGGCCCGCCCTTATCACCTTGATAGAGGGTCACCAATTCTCCGGGGCAAAGCATGAGGACCTCATTGTTCATTTCAAACAATTCACACGGTATTGTAGCACCGTGAAGGTGAATTGGTGTGACCCCGGAGTACATCCTTTTAAGCATGTTCAAGTTCTCTATAACGGGCAAGGCAAGTGATTAGTTTGATAGGTTGCCTCCAAACTCATTGAACACATGGAATGAGGTGACTTCGGCATTCCTTGGGAGGTTCATTCCTCTTAGGAAAACGGCGGAGTTGAGGTCCAAAATATCAAATTTCTAGCAAGAGCCCGATGAGTCGCTCTATGATGCTTGGGAGAGATTCAAGAGCTATTAACAACAATGCCCACACCATGGCATGGAGAATTGGCTCTTGCTCCATGGGTTCTATAGGGGTCTTTTGAGAGCGGATCGCATATTGTTGGATGGAGTATCGGGTGGACCAATCATGAACAAGCCACCCCCTGGAAGCGCTCAAAATCATTGAAGATGTAGTTCAAAACTACACCGATTGGAGTCCCGGCAAGAGGGGCATCTCTAAGAAAGGAGGAAGGTATGAGGTTAATGCCATTAATATGATTAATTCAAAATTAGATGCTTTGTCTTCTAAGTTTGATAAATTGCATTCCTCTTCCCTTTTCATTTCCCCACATCAAAATTCACACACATCTAGTTCATCTAATGAAAATGTGTCAATACAAATGATGTCTTGTGATGATCATGTGACTTCCGAGTGTTATTTGCTAAATGATTCATGCTCCCCCTCCCCTTCCATGGAACAAGTTAATGCTATCAGTAATGGTCAAACTAATCCTAGGTATGACCCTTATTCCAACACTTATAATGAGGGATGGAAACATCACCCAAACTTTGGTTGGAAAGGGGGTCAAACCCAAGGAAATGGTCAAGGTCAATATACTGGCCAAAGGAATGTTCAAAATAATAATCAAGGAAACTATAGGAACCAAGGTAATGGTAACTATGTGTCAAATAACCAAGCAAACCATCAAAATGACAATAGAAACCACCAAAGAGGTCAATACGTTTTTAACAATAACCCACCCGGTTTTAATGGAGAAAATAGATCTACCCTTGCCCCTATTCCTCAACCCCCTCTCTAAATTCAAGCTCCCCCACTTAAGTCAAGTCTAGAAACAACAATGGAATAATTTGTTAATATGCAAACAAAGCAAACCAATGACTTAGAGGAGAGTATCAAGCAAGTGCAAGCCCACAATAAGATGCTAGAAACTCAATTAACTCAACTAGTTTGCACTTAAAAGTAACAATCCTAGCACCACTTTACCTAGTCAAGCCATTAATCCTAGAGAATATTGTAATGCAATTATGAATAGGTGTGGGACTACCATTGATGATACTCCACCCATGAGTTTGCAATTGAAAAGTGAGAGAGAGGAGGTTAAGGAAGAGAAACAATGTGAGGTATCTAAGTCAAGTGAGGATGAGATGGTTGTCATGAGTGAATCCACCACGGTGAGCTTAACCGAAAATTGTAGTGCAATTATCAAGAACCACTCACCCACTAAACTAAAAGATCCCGGAAGTTTCTCTATTCCTTACTCTATTAAGAACATTTTGAAAATGCCCTATGTGATCTAGGAGCTAGTGTGAGTTTGATGCCTTTTTCGGTTTATGAGAAGCTTGGTATAGGTGGTTTGGTACCCACCAATGTAACTCTTCAACTTGTCAATCGATCCACCAAATTCCCTCAGGGTAAGGTTGAGGATGTCCCTCTTAAGGTAGGCAATTTCATTATTCCGGTTAATTTTATTGTACTAGAAATGACGGAAGATGCCCTCACCCCTATCATCCTAGGCCGACCTTTCTTATCAATGGGTGGTGCAATCATAGATGTAAGGGAAGGAAAACTCACATTGAATGTGGGTGATGATGAATTTTGTCTTACTATTAATCCCAAGAAAGGATGTCCATCCCCCACAAAATATTACATGACACTAGATGCTATTAGTGACAATGATTTGCATGATTTGAGAATGCTTTGTGCCACTAATCCTCTTTTTGATGTTCAAAAGTCAAAGCAAGGTTTAGATAGGTTTGATGAGGTGATTGCTATGCTTGCTTGCCTCAAGACGATGCTTGAAGAAGGTGAGTCCGATGCTCACTCACAAGGATGAAGAGAATGACACCAAAGCTTCCAAGAAGAAGAGGAAGGGAAAGGCAAAGAGAAAAAGAAAGAAGAAGACGGATTCAAAGAAAATTGAAAATGACTTGTTGTAGGTGTTAGTCATGAAAATAATTTGGTTTTTCTCATGATGGCAATTTGTAACAATGAAAACATTGGTGACAAAATGGTCTCGAACTTTATCCCACCTTGAGGATATTTTTCGAATTTGCGTCAAGCTATTGACGTTGAAGAAGCGCTCCCGGGAGGCAACCCAATTTATTTTTTTATTTTAAAAAAAAAAATTGAGACATGAGAGAGCTTAAACTAACACTCTAACAGTTTGAGTGTTTGTTTGGTGTTTTGCTTTTGTTGTTGGTGATTTGCTAAGGGAGATGAAAAGGAGGCAGATTCGACCATCCAGAAAGGAGCAGGCGCTCCTTGAAGCTTGCACGCCCGCTCCTAGTTACTTCAAGGAAACAGAATCACCAGTGCTATTTAGAGCGGGCACTCTGAGAAGAATGCGTGCCCAATCCTAATTGAAACAGCATAAGCAGGACTCCGGACTAGACTTGGAGCGGGCGCTCTAAACCGAGTGCACGCCCGCTCCTCTCATCAGGTATTAAAAAAAATATAATAAAAAATTTGAAGAGAAATCAGAAGGTCGAAATACAAATAGGAGCGGGCGCTCCGAGTGTATAACACGCCCGCTCCACCAGCTGAGAAAGCAAGGCGGAATCTGAAATTTAGCTAGGAGCGGGCGCTCCAAAACCTTAGCACGCCCGCTCCTCCCTTCGATGGCGAGATCATAATGAATTTCAAATGGTAGGAGCGGGCACTCCTATACACCTGCAAGCCCGCTCCTACCCAGCCGTGTAAAAAAAAAAGAGACTTCCTCTTTTAATCTCTTTCTTTCATTCACTACTAGAAAACAGGCCATTTCCGACGGAAAAATTCCGTCGGAAACACCCTGAATTCCGTCGGAAAACACTGTTCCGACGGAAATTCCGTCAGAACGTGTTGTGTGAAGACCCTTTGTAGGAAAAACGGCCATTTCCGTCGGAACAGTGTTTTCCGTCGGAACAGTGTTTTCCGACGGAAATTCCGTCGGAACGTGTTGTGTGAAGACCCTTTGTAGGAAAAACGGCCATTTCCATCGGAACAGTGTTTTCCGACGGAAATTCCGTCGGAACGTGTTGTGTGAAGACCCTTTGTAGGAAAAACGGCCATTTCCGTCGGAACAGTGTTTTCCGACAGAATTTTTTCGTCGGAAGAGGTTTTCCGGTACCAAAAAGTCCGTCGGAAATTTCTGACGGAATTCAAATCCGCCGGAAAATTTCGACGGAAATTCCGTCGGAAACTCCTGCAAAAAAAAAAATAAAAAAAAAAAAAAAAAAACAGGCACCACTCCAACCACCCTCATCCACCCACCGCCACACCTACCCCTTACCCTTACTCATCCACCACTACCCTTAGCCACCACCACCAAACCCTAACCCTCCTCCTTAACCCTTACCCACCACCACCGAAGCCTAACCCAGATTCACCAACCACGCACCACCACCGAAACCACCCACACCAGCCCCTAACCTTGAGTCACCAACAACCACCATCAAAACCACCCACACTAGCCCCTATCCCACCTTCACACACTACCACCGACACCACCTCACCAAAATTTAACCACAAAAAATCAAAAATTAACCCCAAAAAAACATAAATGAGTCCAAAAATACGAAAATTAACACAATAAAATCGAAAAATACCACACAAAAATTGAAACCACCACCAGACTTTAACAAAAAAGAAAAAAATTCCAAAAAAAAAAAACGAAAATTATCATAAAAAAACAACGAAAATTACCCAAATCAATTCAAAGAAATATATAATTATACAATTATTTAACAAAATTTATACATTAACATTACAATGACATCAACAATTAACTAAAATCAGAATTTAAAAGGAAAAAAAAGGCTAGATCTACAATCTAAGAAATATATAAAACCGTGTTGCTGCGACACTGGCTTTTGTTGCGCCGTTGTTGTGCGGTGTTGGCGTTGATCTCGGTGTTGACGTTGATCTTGGGTGTTCGTTGATGGTGGCTAGGAGATCGAAGAGGAGAGTGAAAGGGGAGAAGAGATTGAAGAGGAGAGAGAAAGGGAGGAGAAGAGAAGAGGAACAGAGAGGAGTAGAGTGAGAAGTCTGAGAGGAAAGAAGAAGAGAGGAGAGAGAAAGGGAAGAGAAGAAGAGAGTGGCGGAAATGAGAGGGTTAACCGGTTTTTTTAGGGTTTTTTAGGTTTTTTTTATTATTTAATTACATTCCGACGGAATATTCCGTCAGAAATTTCCGACAGATTTTATTTCCTTTGGAAACTTAATGTTTCGATGGAATAATCCGTCAGGCATTTCCGACGGAATAAAAATCCGTCGGAATTTACGACGGAAAAACATGTCCGTCGGAAATGGTCCATCGGAATTCGGCCTATTTCTAGTAGTGATTTCTTACCACACATTTTACCCATCTTTCATACTCTCTCTCCTCTTTTACCATCTCTTTCTCACTCTAAAACCCTCACTCCTTCTACCTTCTCTCTTCAAAATCATCATCAATCCTCCAAATTTTTCACTCAAAATTCACAAATTCATAATATCCATCCAATTCTCTCTCTAAAAATCACAAATTTTCACAAAATTAATCAAAAATTTAAAAACCCACAAATTCTCCATTGAAGAACAAAGGGAAAATGGTGAAAGCTTGAAGGAGGAGGAGCAAAATTTGAGTAGCCTTGGAAGAATTTAGAGTATTTTCATACTCTAGTTGGTATAATCTTCTTCTCTACTTCACTTTCCCTCTTGAACTTTAGGGTTCTCCTTCAAATTTCTTAATTTTGTTAATTTCGTATAAATTGTGTAGTTAGTTGCATGATTAGTTGAAATTTTAACAATTATTGCTGCTTAATGAGAATTGTTTGTGGAAAATTGTGCATGACATTTGGAGTAGTTGAAAATTGTGGTTGAGAAATTATGGTTGACAACTGCATATATTTGGTGAATTTGTGAATTTGAGTTGTGTGAAATTGATTGTGTTTGAGAAATTGTGTGTTGGGATATATTGTTTGGTTGTTTTGTTATATATTTTGTGAAGCAGGTACGTACTTGGATTTTTAAGGGGGTTCGAAGTTAAGGGTGTGTGTGTGGTGTTGTTGTTTGTTGTTGAGTGACTTTCTTGAATAATCCTTCCCTTAATTGAAAATGAAGAAATTATTTGGAGGAAGTAAGAAGAGAAAGACAAGTGAACCTCAACCATCCCCAACTCCTTCACAACAAGAAAATCCTAACCCCCCACCAACACTAAAAGTCCATGATCGATGTAAGAAAGCATTCAATGACCTTTCCAAACGAAAAATTATCCCAACCCATTTCTATCATCAAGAATCTATGGTGCTATTAGGGGTCAATGAAGGAATAAGAAGAGTAGCCGACAATTTTGGTTGGCTAAACTTCTTAAAGAATAGGGAAGAAACTTATGCTTCCCTAACTCTCGAATTCCTCTCATCGGTCACTTTGAAACACATGAATCTAGAAGGTGAGCCATTAGAGTGTGAGATAAAGTTTAGGATGTTCAATGTCGAGAGGGTCCTAACTTTAACGAGATTGAACAAAATTTTCGAATGGACCATCTTCTACCAAATCTACGACCCCAATGGTACTTACTTTTCAAGCTATGAGGAGCAAGTTTGGTGGAACACCATTGCGGGTTATCCCAATTTCACGACCCGGTCTAGCCATGCTAGCCACATTATCCACCCCGTCCTTCGAATATTCATGAGACTCATGAGCTATTCTTGTTTTTCTAAGCAAGACTTAGGGAAACTAACAAAAGAGGAGATCAAATGCCTCTTCATAGCTACAAGATTTGAAGGAAATGTGGAAGGGAACGTGAACATGGGATACATGTTCATTAAGAGATGCATGGAAATGAGGGTAAATGGAGAGATGAGTGGTGAGATTAGATGTGGGGGGGTGATTTCAATTATAGTGAGGAAATTGGGGTTTGGTACTTTTCTAGACCAAATGACACCGGTCTGTGGTTCTAACTTGCTTGATATCAAGGGACTTAAAGATATGAAGTTCCTTGTTGAAATTCCAGGCCGGGTTCGTCGCTTTAGTTGGAAGGTCAATGGGAGCCATTATTGCACTCTCCCAAATGCGGCGGTCACTAACTCCGTGGGGGACACGTGGCATGTGCCACGTGATCCACCCCCACGAGCTATGGCCGACGATGACGAGGATGTACCAATACCTCGTCAAATGAGTACATCCTCTATTCCCCGATCTAGGGTAGATGGTTCCTCCTCCTCCTCTTCCCTCTTTGATGTCGAAAATGCTTTCAACCAATTAAATTTAACCAACCAAAGAATTTTAGAACACAATGAATATCAAAGTTTTGTAGCGGAAAGAAACTATCAACATTAAGTTGAGAGGGGAGACTTTCTCCCTTACCTCAACTATCCCAACCGTCTCGTTCAACAAGGGTCGGTTCCGGGTTAGTCCAATGGCCAACGCACCTACCCTTTTTGGCAAGGCCCGCGTAGCTCGATTGGGGAGGTTCGCTCCTATCCCCCTTATGACTACACACAACATGGGGGTAGTGATTGTAGGGGTGACCCTAGTTATTACTACGTCCCCGAGGTTGATAGTGATAATTCATCTACGGAGGTACTTAATCCCCCCCTAAGGGGGCATTACGGGTTTCCACCCGGTTATGATGGTGGTTGGGGTGAGCAAGGTGTGCCGGATTTTGGCCACTACCGTACTTGTCCCAACTACGATCTACCTCCTTATGTAGATGCCTCGGCTCCTCCTAATGATGTAGATATTAACTACAACTTTCATTATCCACCAAGGCGCCGACAAGATTAGATGATCTAGACATGTTACTTACCGTTTCATTGCTCCTTTTAATCCTTGGGACAACGAGGACGGTGCCAATCCCGAGCTTGGGGGAGGTTTTGTCATTGCCTATTTTCTTTCATTGAAACGGTAATTAAATGTCTAGCTTGCGGGAACATTTAGGCCTTGTACAGAGTTGGGATTTGGTGCTGTTAGTTTTGTGCTTAATTTGATTATGCTCCGCTTGTCTTGGTTGGTTAATTAATGATTGAATGTTTGCATTTTAATGAACTTGGTTTGGTTTATGTGCTTCCCATTGATGATGATGTTTGTTGATGAGCCTCCTCTCTTTCCTAAAAATCCAAAACCCGAAAATCCAAAGCCCTTAATCCAAATTCTTTAGTCATCTCCTCCTCTCCTCTCCCAATCTTAGCTAGTTCCTTTTCCCATAATCCAAATTCTTTAGTTAGTTCAATTTGTCCCATCCTAATTCTTCAAAAAAAAAAATTAAAAAATTAAAAAAAAAAAATTCTTTTAGAATAGACTTTTTATATATTGTTTTTGCTTGTAGTCATTTGGCTTGGTGATTTGATTAGTATCTTTAATGATAAAATGAATTCAAGTAAGCATGTGATATAATTGCGTTAGTTTTGCAAGTAATAGCTTATCAATGAATTGTGGAATGATTGTTTGACTCTTATCTATATGATCCACTCATGATATTCTTTATTTGCTTTACTACTAATAATTACTATTATTTTATCATCTTGCATATATGAAAGATACTACTACACCAAGGTCAATGGTAATCCCTCCTCCCCTTTTATTCTTGTTTATAATCTCCTCCAAAAAAAAAAAATTCTGAAAAATGGAAAAATGAAAAATCTTTTTGCTTTTAGATTAGTCCTCAATGATGATATTGGATTGAATGTGATGGATACTTGCTTTCTTTTAGTAATAAAATTTCGAGCATGGTTTAGATGCCCTTGGTTGAACATAGAATTGGCTATTTTAGGCTAGTGTGAGAATTACCTTACCGAACGTACGAGACCTAAAGTCTAGGATTGTGGTAAGAAGGTGTCACCCATATCAAAGGAATTTGAACCCCGAAAGGTAGTACTTGATCCCGCATTGTTCCTAAAAGTGAGGTTTTAATATTTTTCAAGCCTACTACATTTTGATTGAGTGGCAAGGATCCTCTTTGATTTAGTACCTAGATCGAGAACTTGAGTCCCAACTCCCAAGATCGCGGCCTAAACTACTCTTAGTATTGATGAAGGTTGTTATGTATTGTTTATTCACTAAAAAAAAAAAATAGTTAAGGCATGCCATCCTTGTTTCTTTAGTTCTTTCTTTTGTTTATCGTAATTAGCAGTTTGTGAGCTAAATGTTAAAGTTTGAAAAAAAAACAAAAAAAGAAATAGAAAGAAGCGATGAATAGCCACCACCCTAGCAATTAAACAAGCTTGGGGGTGTGTTTTTGTTTCGAGTTTATTCATGGTTTGTAATTTGGGTCAAAGTTAGAAACCTCTTTATTAGGTTTGCTCTTAATGTTATACATCTTAGTTTGGCTTGAATTGCAAAACACTTCTAGTCTCCTCTATGCCTTAACTTTGTGTCGTAATCTTCAAGTTTTGTGTGATGTTAGTAAGAGTAGTTGAAGCCATTTTCGGTGGAGGGAGTTGGTTCACAAGCATAAGGGTGTTCAGATCTGGGTACCCGAATCTTCGGGTAGTTGATAAGTCGGCCCGTGTCCCGTCCCGGATAATTCATGTACCCGAATTATCCGCGACGGGAGACACGGGTACCCGGATTTTTTTTTTAGTTTTTTTTTCTTTAATCTCTCTCCTCTCACCTCACGATCACTACCTCCATAGCAATCACCATATCATCACCAAACCTCCATTCCCACCACCATTGACCCCCACCACCCATGGCCACCCCCTGAACCGAACCCCACACCATTACCCCACCCAAAAACCACTACTTATCACACCAGCCGCCTTAAATCCCGCGCACCCCACCCCCTGACCACCAACCCACCACCAACTTGAAACCTTCCTCAAAACAACCGAAACCCAACCCACCCACCTGAAAACCCACTCTGACCAGCCGAAAACCCTAGCAACCTAAAATCCCACCACCCCACCCCCTGACCACTAATCCACCACCCACAACCCCACCTCGAAACCTCACTCAAACCAACCGAAACCCACCTACCCACTTGAAAACCTCACTCAAACGATTTTTTTTTAACGGGTATCCAGGTACCCGAGATTAGCAAAGCCTATCCCATGTCTCGCCCCATGAAACTGCTATTTTAGCGGGACGGGTACTCGACCCGAAAAAAAAAGAAAAATTTGTCAATTTCCCATCGGGTTTTTTGCAGGTCATCGGGTAATTGGGACGGGACAACCGGATCGGGTGTTTTTGAACACCCCTACACAAGCATATGGAGAGGGTACTTATCATTAAGATGTCGAGTGTTCTAAAACCTTCTTTTGTCTATTTTTCTTCCGGCTCCTTCAAGGAGTCATGAGATACTACTATTAGGGGGAATTTGAACTTTGTGTTGGGGACGCGGTAAGATTGGTTGAAGGGACAAAAGTTGAGTACATTCGGGAAGGTTAGCTAGGCCTTGGCTAGTCATGACCGTGGTTGATCTTAGGCATATACCTCATGCTCGAGTTTTATTGCTTAAGGATTCTTTTATCTTTGCTTGTGCTTTTCTTTGAGCGGACTAATCTATCGGTTTCTTTTGCACCAAGTGAATTGCTTGGGGACAAGCAATTGGCTAGCTTGGGGGAAATTGATAAGTGTTTTATTTGTCCACTTATCATGGCATTTTTAACAAGATTGTGTACTTTTTCCCCTACTTCAATCCCTTTTTCTAACCCCTTTTGCATATAATTGTAGTTCTTGGTGTTCCCGTACCTCTTTGTGTGTGTTCATGCTTGTAGGTGTAAGAGAAGATTTGACAAACTTAATAAAGCATAGAAGATTAATATTGGAAGCAAAGCACAAGAGGATAGAGAGGGCGTGCAGCCCCTGAGGAGAGGGCGCTCCTACCCCAAGCGCAACAATCTGCCTCTCTCTATTCCCAGCCAGGAGCGGGCGTGCACCAGTCAAGGAGCGGGCGCTCCTAATCGAGCTCCAACAATCTGCCCTCTCTGATGCAGTGAGGAGCGGGCGCTCCTACTGTTCTGAAGCCCGATTTTGACGGATTTTACAATGTAATTTCAGGGTGTATAAATACGACCCTTAGCTTTAGTTTTTAGGGGGATTCTCTTCCCTTAGTTTTCTTAGACCCTTATCTCTTAGTTAGTTCCTAAAACTCTCATTAATTAGCTTAGTTTCTCTCAAACTCAATCATTGAAGTAGATTAATTGAAGTTTGTATTCTCAATTTATACATATTCTCAACTTTGAAGCTTCACTGGTAATCTCTTTCCTCTATCTCTTACTCTTTATTTTCTGTTTTTAATTGCTTTGAATTGTTAATTTCTTCTCTAATCTTGATTATTTGTTGTTGCATGTTCAATCTATTTTGTTCTTATTATTTTTCTCAATTTGTTAGATTAATGTTGAATTTAGATATTGTTGTTAGGATGTTGAACACCATGTTTAGTGAGTAGTTAATTAGCTAAGGGTTGGGTGAAGACCCAACCAAGCCATGGGTTGATTGATTTTGTGCTTGCATGTTCATTTTGGGTTGATGTTTGATTGTTAAAGAATTGGTTAATTGCATGTGTAATTGGATGGCCAGTTATTGCTCATGTATTTCATTTCTATGCTTGCATTGAAAGATGAAGTTTGGTTGTGAACCTTTTCTTGTATGATTAAACCAATCTTGACTACGGTTCCTTGTTTGGATGATGTAGTCTTAGTTGCAGTAATTAGGTGAGAAATCCCAATCTCTTGTGCCTTAATGCTATCTTGGACCGATTGAAAGACAAACTCGAGTTAGTAGTCTACTTCCCATCGTTAAGACTTGGTTGGCCTATCTTGTTAGTTGAGTTTGGTTTAGGAATGCTTAATGTTGTGGCTTCGAAAGAAGGAAATGTTGAGTGCCCTTTCTATCACCCAATTTGTGTTCATGCTTACCTATTGTTTTGATCCATTGGTTTGGTTGGTGTCGATTCCCATTTCCCCCTAGTGTTTGTCCTCATAGTAGTTAATTATATATTCAAAACCCCCAATTTGTGACCGAACTAGATTACAACCGTTTCATAATCTGGGTGTACTCATACCCATTCTCTATCGATACGATCCTCTACTTACCCTTGACTTATCTTAGGTTGGTGTAGGTAGAAATATTGTTTGGCTTAGGGTGATTGTCCAACGACCAATTTATCCCTCTACCACTCTGCAAACAACATTGGGTTGCTGCAAGACAAAGCGCACTTATTAGCATTAGTCAATACCAAAATAACATAAACAACATACCCACTAGACATTACTGCCCACTCAAAGTAGCATCATTTCACATACAAACAAGAATTAAAACTATAAATTACAAGTACTTCATAGATAAATACACCTTAAGCAAAGCATTTCTATACCTTCCAAATGTTCTCATAATGTGTCCGTAAGACTACACCATCAGCCATAACTCTATGTCCTTCTGTTTAATACCCTGAAAATAAACATAATATACCTTGTCACCGTTCAGAAGTTGACACAAACAAAGTACTTACAACATGGTAGCCTTATCAACTACAACTTGTTTATGCCAACAAACCTTCTTATTCACCCCACCGTAAAGCGACTTCCCTTTTCTCTTCCTACTCTTTCAATTCTCTTCAAATACTCCTTATCATCACCTCTATAAATCCAAAACTTGAATCTAAACCACCCTCATTGCTCGAATGTTCAGATTCCTCATCCTCGTGATCCTCACCTTCTTCATAATCGTCGACAACATCACATTTTGCCTTACGTTTACCAGTCATAGCCACAGGTTTCGATTGGCTCACAGGTTTGGGCTTCGATGAGGAAGCCACAGGTTTGCGTACCTCCCTTTTTAATGGACCTTGAAAATGACCGGTCAAATTAGTTCAACACTTACACAGTGGCACTCCACCGTATCATGGAACATTAAACAATAAATACTCACCCACCCCCCCCCCACTTTGTCCTATTCATCGAGCGCACAATTGACTTCTTCTTCATGACTACAGTGTCACACTGCTCACAAATTGAAATCAAAATTAGCTATTTCATGAAACTTAAGATATTAGTGATAAATACAAGACAATTTCAGGTTACTAAAGCATATCATATAAACCTCTATTTCATGAAACTTAAGTTGAGTCAAAGTTGCATCATTCCACATACAAACACATACTTCAAACCTTATCAATAGGATAGGTTACTAAAGCATAACAAATAAATGCTTACACAATCATATCACTAAACAAAGCATAAGAATTCTCCGCAATAACAAAATACACAACCTTTATAATAGACAAACAAACCCTAAACAATAATCAAAACTAAATCAATAAACCATAACGACACCACAATTGAAATCCAGATGGAACACCAAACACAACAAAAAGAGTGAGGCGCTACATAGAAAGATTTGACAACCACATACAGACATTGCTAGGTTTTTTACCAAATCATGCGACCAAAATTAATATTCACAAACCCAATTTCAGTATTTTGGGGACCCTAATTGCAATCCATTTTCAACAAGTTTTAAGACCCACCACCGGTCCTAATTGCATCCCCTTATGGCCAAATACTTATAAAACGATTAACACCACCTACAAAACCCACATTTCACTCAAATAGAAAAAAACCCTAACTTTACTGACTTTTCCGCGAAATTAAACCCTTATTGTGACCCATTGGCAAAGCCATTTACAACATGATTACTGCAACCTAAAAAAATCCCTAATTGCAACCCATCTTCCCGATTGCGAAACTTTTGGGGGAAAAAAAACCCCTTAATCTTGAACAATCCTTTCCTCAAAAACCCTAACCACCTTTACTGACGTTTCCCCCCCCCCCCCAATTAAACCCTAATTGCAACCCATCTTTCCAATTGCAAAACTAAATTGCGACCCATCTTCCCAAATTGCGACACTAAATTCAAGCATTTAAGAAAAAAAACCCTAACTTAACAACGATTACAGGTAAAACCCTAACTTTTTCATTTCAAATTTCGACACTTAATAAACATATAATTACGTACCTGTTCCAACAATGGAGGGAGTATGTGTACAATTTCGAACACTTTCTACTGCTTCACTACCTTTAAATTGGAGATGGATGGAGATGGAGACGGGGAGAAGCTCAGAAATTATGAATTCGTCGAGGAGAGAGATAGAGAATTCGTCGAGGAGAAAGACACAGAAGATCGTCGAGGAGAGAGAATGACAACAATTTCAAACACAGAGACCGAGTTTACTTTTTGGTGCAGAGAGAGAAACATATGAGACAACTTTTTTCATAACGGGATGCTTTACCTTGAAACGGCGAATACAAGTGGCAAAATTCAAAATAGATATTAAAAGACCCTTTTGCCCCTGTGAGACAAGCCTTAATGTCTCGCAACCCTCCATTTGGAACGCCTCTACTCAATACACTAATTAGGAGGTACTAGTACGAGACTTAAACTAAGCACATGGAATCAAACTATACAATAGTCCTTGCATTTTTATACTAATCATTCTATTATTTGAATGAATCTATGACAATGTTTCAACACCTTTTGCCTTTAAAGTACATTATCGGTTCCATCACATTTGTGTGGTTATAAAATAAACCCATTTCAAGTAATATCCGCCATAACAAACACTCTTTCATTGTCTGAGCTCATTTCTGAAACCAAAAATATGGATCTTGGAACCGCGTTGTCCGTTGCTCAAACTCTGTTTGCTTCTCTTCAATGTTCGGAGCTCAAAGAATTGAGCTCCTTTTTTGGCGTTGGGTATAAATCTCAACTTGAAGAACTCCAAGAGATTGTCTCCACTGTCAAGGCTGTGCTCCAAGATGCTGAGATCAAGCAGGACCAGCTTTCTTCTGAAGCACAACTCTGGACTCAGAAGCTCAAGGATGCTGTTTATGATGCTGACGATTTGTTGGATGAGTTCGTCACTCTTGTTAAGCAAAAGCAGCTCATCAAGGGTCAGAAACTCTCCAAAAATGTGAGTCTCTTCTTTTCTCGTTACAATCCTATTAAGATAGCTCACTCTATGTCCTAAGAGGTTAAGAAAATTCGGAGGAAGTTAGATGCTATTGCCAAAAATCACTCTCAATTTGGCATCAGTATTATTGATCCTCAGCCTATCAGGAGGAGGAGGGAGGAGACATGTTCTTACATCTGTGAGCGTAGGTCATCTGTTGAATTGTTCTACCATTCAACAAGATGTTTCTTTCCTCACTATAGTGGGAATCGGAGGATTGGGGAAAACTGCTCTTGCCCAACTGGTGTATAAAGATCAAAGGGTCACAACTGCATTCCCATTCAGGTTGTGGACTTGTGTCTCTGATCATGATCGGGTGCAGTTGGATGTGGAAAGTATACTTCGTCAGATTTATGCTTCAACTGGTCAAAGGCATGAGGAATCTACCATAGAAAGGTTACAAAGCAAACTTCGAGAAAAATTATCAAGCAGCAAATACTTGCTTGTTTTAGATGATGTATGGACTGAGAATCGCAACCACTGGCTTAAGCTTGTAGAGTTCTTATTGGGAGGCCAGAGGGGAAGTTGTGTTGTAGTAACAACACGGTCGCACAAGACAGCCCAAATTGTTGGGGGTGGTAAAAAATATGAGCTCCAAGGATTGTCAAAAGGAGAATTCATGGTCCTTGTTTAAGAAAATAACATTTGGATCAGAACAATTAAGCCCTCACGAAGATTTGTTGAAGATTGGCCGAGAGATTTGTTGAAGGATGTGTCAGTGTCCCTCTTGCCATAAGAGTGGCAGGGAGTCTTCTGTATGGTCAAGACAAGAGTAGATGGATATCATTTCAGGAGATTGGGTTATTCAACTTCAGAGAAAGCCAAAAGGACATCATGCCTATACTCATGTTTAGTTATCATCAACTTGAATTGCCCCTCAAAAGTTGTTTCACATAATGTGCATTGTTCCCAAAAGACACTGTCATAGAGAAGGAGTTGTTGATAAGCCTTTGGATGGCACAAGGCTATATTGTTCCGTTAGATGATGGTCAAAGGTTGGAAGATGCTGTTGAGGAGTATTTTACTATTCTGATGCGGAGATGTTTTTTTCAAGATGTAAAGCATGATGAATATGGTGACATTATTTCGTGTAAGATACACGATCTAATGCATGATATTGCTCAAAATGTAGCAGGGAAGGAAATTTGTTTTAAAAATTCTGTAACAGACATTATGGATAGAGAAGTCCGACATATTTCCCATGGACGAAGTACATCCTTGCAATACTCTTTTTCTAAGACCCACATTCGTTCCTTTCTGGATGTTGGTGCATGGTATGATCGTGTTGTGATTGACGAATCTTCCTTGAAGGCATTAGTAGCAAATTGGAGGTTTTTGAGGGTGTTGGATTTGAGTAATTTAGGTATAGAATATTTGCCGCACTCAATCGGTGAATTGTTGCATTTAAGATATTTAGATCTCTCACACAATGGTGAGCTGGATGTGCTTCCTCAATCAATTACCAAGTTATATAATTTACAGACATTGAAATTACGTATGTGCATAGAATTGAAAGAGTTACCAAAAGATTTGATGAAGTTGGTTAACTTGAGGATATTAGAGATAAGTTATTGTGATAGCCTGACTAATATGCCAAAGGGCTTGAGTAAGTTGTCTTGCCTTCGTGTGCTGAGTATGTTTGTAGTGGATAGATCAAAGGCATGTCAGAAGCAATGGTTTGATCAACTGGGGGAGCTAAAAAGACTTAACAGCCTAAAAGGTGATCTTTCTGTCACAATCAGATCTTTTGAAAATGCCAGAGCAGTTAAGGAAGATATAGATAGGGAAGGAGCATATTTGAGGGATAAGGAACATCTCAAATTGATGTTTTTGACGATAACAGGTTGCCCAAATTTAAAATCGATTCTGCTATGTCCCAACTTAGTAGAACTAGAAATCAATGGGTTCAATAAAAGACTCCAAATAATTACGAAATTGGGGAATGAAAAGGCGGATGCAAGTGGCAGTAGTACTACTCCCTTGTCTTCAAATGTTATTTCCAAACTCAGGAAAGTTAACCTAGATGATGTTCTATGGCTTAATTCGTTTCCCAGAGAAGTAATTCAGTGTCTTGATGAGCTGCGTATGTGGTCTGATGAGGAGTTGGAGAGTTTGAAAGAAGCTGGGGATGTGTTCAGTAGCTGCTCGTCTTCCCTACGTTCCTTGAAATCGAAAATTGCCTTGCAGGATTTAACAATCCAAGATTGCCCAAATGTAAATTTATTGGGAGAAGAAGAGGGAATGAACACTATTGGCATGCCATGGCCATCCTTTCCTCACTCCCTCCGTAACTTGCATTTGAATGATCTCCCACAGCTTGTGGATCTTCCATATTGGATACAATCTTTGGCAGCCCTCCATACCCTCGAAATTGAGCGTTGCTGGGGATTGGAATCTATGCCGGATTGGATGCCTAAACTGACTTCCCTCAGGAAACTTCTACTCATTGACTGTTCAGAACGCCTCAAGGAAAGATGCCAACAACCCACTGGGGAAGACTGGCCTCACATTCAACACATCCCCTCCATTAATTTGAATATACATGAGTTTGGAGGCTGGAAGGGAGTATAGGGTATGCATAACGTCAAAATCTTCAGTGAAAAAAATAGTCACAGCTGACAACCTTACCTTTCAGAGTTTAGTTCTTTGTGTGATAATTTGAATCTTCACTGCCTCACCCTTTTATTTGCTTGCAGAGTACATATCGACGAGGACTTGAATGCATTTGTTGGTCTGTCCTACTCAATCGGAATACAAGATCCATGTTATACTCATTTGCCAATATGCCAAGATGATCTTCTGTAAATGGCAGCACTACATCCAGCTTGAAAAGTTCATTCTCTGTCCTAGACCTCGCGACAACTTTTATGGCTATTACAGTAAACTCTTTTGGTCTGTCTTCAATATGTGTGTTGGTGTATCCGCTTAAATATTCTTCCTTATTACAGTACTATTCTCACTATATTGGTTTGCCAAGTGAAATAATCTATGGCTACTTTCATATTTATTACAGTATCACTCAATCAGCAACTTCTTTGTCTCTTGATTTTGCTAGGAGATTTAATTTTCTAGGTTTCATAACCCTTGTGTAAATAGAAAATGCAAAAACGAAGCAATAATCACAGTAACAATTAAGTCAATAATTATGTCTGGAAACATGCACGGTAAATGAACAAGAGTATAATATACCAGGAATTTTATTACATAAGTTGCTTGGATACATTATTATGTGTGGTTTTAATAAACTAATAAAAGGCAATGGTCACTGGCACATGTCCATGTCGGACACATTGTTTGGATATGATAGTAAATGTAGTCTTAGTAAACAAAGTAGCTTAGTAAAAGTCAATAGTCACCCGCTTACGTCCATGTGGATACAAAACATGAGAAAAATATATTTTATGAAGTACTACCTCCGTTCCTCAATGTTTTTCCCTTTTAGTGAAACATCAAGAATTAAGGTTTTGAAGGTAAAGCTATAAAAGTACATTGGGAAAGATAAAACCCCAATAATTTGTAAGGAAATTAGAGAGAGAAAGTAAGAAAAAGTACGTTAGAAAAGATTAAAACCTCAATCATTATTGCAAAAATGAGAGTAAAATAAGAAAAATACATTCAAAAAGATAAAACCCAATCATAATTTAAGTTGAAAAAAGTGAAATGGGAAGAACATTTAGGGGTACTGAAAATGGCAAATGGGATACATTTGGGGACGGAGGGAGTATTCTGTAAGTTAATTGGATATATTAGTAAATGTGGTCCTACTAATCTAATAAAAGCCAATGGTGAACCGCTCATATCCATGTTGGACACACCTAGTCGGCTGGTTGAAAAAAAAATTAAACAAGAGGTAAATATAAATTTATTACTTCATATTATATAAGTTGCTGGAATATATTAGTACTCCCTCTATCTCTTAATTTTTGCTCTATATACTTTTCTTATTAGGGTGTTCCTTTTAAATTTGCACCATACCATATATATAAAGACCACCATTTTCCTCTCACCTATGACCAAAAATAAGGAGACGGAGGGAGTAAATGCTGGTCTTAGGAAACTAATACGAAGGGAAATATAATTAAATGATAACGAGATCATATCAGTCATATAGAAGTTTGATACATGTGGATGCATTGATTTTGAAGGTTACATATACTCATGATTTGAGCATCAAATTAACCAAGGGGGGGTATATCAATCTATCCGCTAAAAACACACACAAGTAAACTAAAACAGAGTTGAGTAATATTTGTGGCAAAGATGATGAAACGAAACAATTATGATATGGTTTTTCTACTTATAATCCTTGCCATCGTTTTGTTGACAACCATTTGTGTACCAGCAGTTGCCCAAGGTGTCGCTGCAGACTCTA
The DNA here is from genome assembly GCA_034703905.1 of Chenopodium berlandieri. Lineage (NCBI taxonomy): Eukaryota > Viridiplantae > Streptophyta > Magnoliopsida > Caryophyllales > Amaranthaceae > Chenopodium > Chenopodium berlandieri. Next base: position 23,846,708 of record CM068281.1, read on the forward strand.
ACAAGGGTTTTCCCAGGGTTTTCGTGCACTCGACTGCCCTTATTATCTGATTTGTGTTTTCAAGTGATTTTATTCTATATTTGGATAGTATTTGGATTGACATTTGATATAAGTTGAACTAGTAGGCTATTGCGATGTTCCAAACGATGCCCTCTGCCTTCATCTGTTTGTTGTTATTTCCCTTTTTATTTGCACTTTTCGCTTTAATGGCCTAGCCAAGTTTTAATATTTTCCTTTTGCGCATTGATGAAGTGTTGGTTTGTATTTTTGGAAAGTAAGATTAAGATTTTAATTGGACCAGAACACTTCACGGGTCAACCCAGAAGGTAAGATTAAGGTTAAGGTTAAACTAATCAAGATTCGAGCATAAATTAACAAGGAAAGAGCATTTCTATCCACCAAAATACACCTAAAAGCAAAATTACACCCATTAGTGCGACAGCAGTTGCCCAAGTTCAATGTAAGGGAAACCAAAAAACTCATTAAAAGCTTTCTATAAATAGTCACTGCATCTAATATGTGCTGCTTCTTGGGCGTGTCATGGGGAAGCCATCGCCAGGCTGTGGATACCAAGGTTTAGCCACAATCCATGTGTGGAGTATGTTGCAGCAAGTTATTTTTGGTACTTTATAATCGTCACAAGCTGAGAAATCAAAACGAACTGGCCATCACTATAGTCACTAGAAGCTGAGCAGACCAATATTGCTTTACATCTATCTAACCTTAGTAAAGAGGTTCATCTTTCCCAAAGTTCATGTGCTCAAACAAGATAAAAGAAAATTATTGCATACTAGATGTGTGCAAGATGGTCTCACTGCTTACAAAGAAACACGATAAAAAAATATGGCAATAACTGATTATTGTATCAAAATTTTGAAGGGTATCAAATATCCAAGCAGACCAAACTTGAAGTGTATCAGTAGCAGTATGTATGGTATTAAAAAATGCAACAGAAATACTATCACCTTGAGTTTAACAATGGAGTTAAACGTGCACTCCTAAATCGCTTACTTTTTCTCTCATACAAAAAGAGAAGGAAAAAAAAAAAGAATTAATCTCATTAGTTTGTAGGGATAGCTAAATGATTTTGTTATTTATAAACTGGGAACCACAGAATTATAATGCTCACCCAGACCAAACGCATGCTTGTGGTACGATAGCTTGATACAAGAGTTCAATGAAGTAGAAGAACCATCAGTCTTGTACTCCTTGCCCATTTCAACATCAGGGAAGGACCCTGAAAATATAATTATATGTTTCTTCAAGCAATGTGTCAAGGCACCAAGCTCCAGTTGCCCACCCCAAGCTGCTGTTGTTTCCACCTCACGACAGTAGTTTTCAAATCTCTGCGCCAGAGAATCATCTGACTCTCCTTCAACCTCATTCTCTGATATGAAAAAGGGGAGAAATTCAGAGACATGATCACGCATATAAGAAGCGACCATCTCTCGAAGTTGCTGGAAATTGTAAGGTGAAGAACCTCCTGACAAGTGAGCTAGCTGATCCTCCACAGCACGATAAAGGCAGTGGCCATCAGGTTTTATATCATTGATGGTCAATCCAAGTGGGTCTAGCTTCTTCTCCAATAACCCATCTTCAATCACTCTATCACTTGTGATGTTGCTTTGTTCCTCTTTTATTCTTTGTTCCCTTGCAGCTTCTTGCTGAGCTCTTTTCTCACGTCTCTTAACACTTTTACTAGGCTTGTGACTATCAGCATTACTGGCCACAGATACTCCAGCAATTGCTTTGACAAGTGTGTCAAGGTTTCCTTTGTCATTTCCATTGCCAATCGTGCTGATATTATAGCCCAGTGAAGAAAGTTCATGTGCATGTTTATCTCTGAGATTTGCAGATAGTTTGGCTACTTCCTCCTCAACTTGCTTTTTCTTTGCTTTCTGTTCGGCTTTGCTACCTTTAGCTGCAGCCTTTTTCATCTCAACCTCTTTGTTCTGTAGCTGGGCAATTTCTTTCCTGTAAATTTACAGAGTATTTGAATAATGACAGTGAGATAACATTCTCTGAGCCACAGTTTGTACACCCCAAAAGAAGGTAAACTAAATCTACTCCTTGTGTCAAAAAAAAAAAAAACTAAATCTACTCCCAACAAAATAAATTAAGGTTAAAAAACATATACCTGCTTTCTGTAATCAAGAACAATACCCCCCCCCCCCCCCCCCCAAAAAAAACAACAAAAAGCGTGCCTAAATGACCAATAATAAGAAACAGAGTCAGGTCAAAACCCAAGTATATGTATGCTGATATGCTCGAAATCTAGGATTAAGGCATTACTCTCATTGGTTATTTATTTACTATCTCCGTTTCATTTTATTTGCAACGATTTGACATAAACTATGAGTAGAAGATGTCTAATCGTTGCAAATAATATGAAACGGAGGTAGTATTCAGGATTAAGAATACAACCCTACCCACTAACCTCCTACCCTTCTCCATGTTAGAACAATTGTGGCAACCAGCCTCCTTGACGATTCACAAAGGACCACCGGTGCTAACACCATCGCTAACATAACCACCACTGCTTACACCGCTACAACCTACACCACCATGGAAAAATCAACAACGCCGCACCACCGCTTATGCCACCACTACAAGACTATCACTACAATTGGGAATAAACAAAATCAAAATAAACACCAACTCAGATAAAACTAATACCAGCTCTAAACGCATACAAAGCGCAAAAAAATGCTCTTAGTAATAACGCATCTTTCTCTCATCCCCATCACCACCATACCCATCTATATAGAGAAAAGAGAGATGAGAGAAATTCCCACCGTTGATTGTCGAGCACGAGCATTTTGTTTTTTTTACAACATCAAGGGCAAAGAGGTTGGATTTGGCTATGGTGATTTTAATATCCGGCCAAATTCAACCACAGTGGCCTCAATTTTGGTAACCTGTGTGGTTGTGGTGCAAAGGAAAGAGAAGAGGAGGTGGAGGTGGCTGTAATGAGGAAGGTTGGACGTTAGCAGAGGAAGTATAATATACTTCCGCTTTTTTTTCTTTGGAAATTTTGTCAACAACTACCAATTTAAGCCTCTCTTTTGAAAACAACTACCTTTTAAATTTTATTTTTTAAAACAACTACCACAAACTTGTACAAAGTTAGAGTAGCACTACCATTCTTAAATTTCTGGCAAGAATCTCCGGTGAATGACCACTTTCTACCTTTCTTCGTTTTCCAATTGAACAATATTTCCTAATTTTTTCCTCCAAATTTCTTCTTTTTTTCACCAATTGAGCAAGAGGAATAATTTCGGGAATATTACATCAGGTAATTTGAGAATTTTATATGCTAATTATGGTTCTTAATGACTCGAAATTGGGGAAATTGGGGAAATTAGGGTATCGCAATTTTTTGCTTTTTGAGTAAATTAAATGGATTTATCGACATTAGGGTTTATTAATTGGTTGTTATCCATGTATGTGCAGGATTGTTGCGAATTGAATCATGTCCAATTCATCCTATGAATCAGCTCGTCTTTTTCCTAGCAAGTGCTATTGTGGAATCCCCACAAAGTGGAGACTTCTTGGACCAGCACCAATCCTGGAAGAAGGTTGGTTGCCTATAAGTTTTACGATGCCTATACCGGTAGGCGTGGATGCAAGTTTTTTGAATGGATTGATGTAGAGATTGTGGAATGGCAAAGGGTCATTACCAACCAGCTTGTGTTAGAGAAGAAGTTGATGAAGGCAGAAATTGCTAATTTGAAGCAAGAGGTTTGTTTGCTGCAAGATCAAAAAGCAAGATTGGTTGAGCAAAATGAAAAATTCAGCTTGAAAGGTTCATCATTGGAATTGAAGAGAAGGGAAGGTAGTTGGTTCTGGAATAAAAGAGGGGTAATTAGATAATTTCGGATGGTCAAATTAAAGGGAAAGGTAGAAAGTGGGACCCACCCACCGGAGATTCTTGCCGAAAATTTAAGAATGGTAGTGCTACTCCAACTTTTTACAAGTTTGTGGTAGTTGTTTTAAAAAAAAATTAAAAGGTAGTTGTTTTCAAAACAGAGGCTTAAATTGATAGTTGTTAACAAACTTTCCTGCTTCTTTCTTTCTTTTTTCTTTTTTTTTTTTTTTTTTTAAGAGTATAGTTAGCCCCAAATCATTGTAGGACTAATGCTTTGTTGTTGTTGCATGGTTATGCTTTCCGATTACACTCAATTCCTTTTGTTTTTACACTTTTACTTTATTCCTAATTTGTCCTTAAAAAACACCTCTCTTTCCTACAACACTACCTTTCCTACTTTTCCAGTTGCAACACTCTTTTTCCTATATTTCTTACACATGCCCCACTACCCACTCTCTCATACTCTCAGTGTACATACATAGTAATTAATATCATCATAAAAGAATGGAGATAGTATTATTTTGAAGCATCATATACAATTTTAAGGAAATCCTCAAATTGGTCTCTTGAGATAAAAAAAAAAAAAAAAAATATCCACTTTGTAGAACTATATTCTGCATATCTTCACTTTGGTAAGCTAAGATACTAAAAAACAGTGACACTAAACCTCTACAAAAATTTATGAAGTTAATAAATGTCATTAAGGTTTACTTTTAAAAAGGCAAAATTGGCCTCAATGACACCAACTATAGCATGGGTGCATAAAGAAGCACAACCTCAAATAGGTGCACTATGGACCACAAACTATGCACCACACTACCCTAGTGGTTGTAGGGAGTCACAAATAGTGTTGTCTATGTCACACCTTGCATCCCCTTCAAGTTGTACAACTCTTTACACCCAAGTATAGTGGGTGTCTTTAAGGCTATACTTTTCTTCAAACCAATGAATGAAAAGGTTAGCACTTTGAAAACCTTTGATTTCCCTATTATCCTTTCATGATCCAACTTGTGAGATTCCAAATAAAATCTTGCATAACAAGTCACTTTTTAACAGATTTTTTAATGGTATTTGTCAGGTCAGATTTATTATTTTTACAATCTGGGACGACTGAAGTGGAACTACTTTTGCCATCTGCGGAACTCAAGGATTACCAAAGTAAAACTGTTATTAGTATTACGAAATCAGGTCACCAAAGTGAAACGTTGACATAACTCAAAAGTACCAAAATGGAAAAGTACCGGACTATATATATTTTCACGACAGAGTTAAAAAGATAATGACAGCTGTTTCCAAAAACAGACTAGAAAAAAATACTTTAAATAGTCACCAAAGACTTCATAACATTCATGACCCTACTGATTCAAATAGCTCAGTGAAACAACCTAACAAACCCTAATTAGAATGCTATGAGACATTCTATTCCTCATTAATTCATAAAGCAATTTATAAAGCAAAGACATGAATTAGCAAAAATGATATGATATACAAAATGACATATTCACCTACTTACATTACCTTGGATACGTCACATATAAAATTAGTAACTAATAAGTGATATTTATTCATTATAGATGATTATATTTTCAAAAGCCAGCACTTCTATTATTAATGATGACAAAATATGAAGCTACTATCTCTTCACCAAATTAAGGAATGGCAATAATGAACATGTGAAAGAATCCAAAGAGAATAGACGGGTACATACTCCCAACAAACCAAATTTGATTATCTGAAAGGGGCTGCCAAATGAAGAAAAGACTTTACAGAATTGCCAAGGGAACATGCTTCTACTTTTCATAATAGAATTAGAGAATAATGTGGGATATCCGACAACAAATAGGTTGCAAGGGGCCAATGACTTTGGTAGAGAGAAGATTTACACCTAAACTTGCTCAATTCTAATAAGCCAGGCATCGCAAAACACAAAATATTGCTCAAAGCAATATATGTGGTAGTCAAAACATTACTTAAAGCAATTCCTGTGGTATCATACTGAAATGAAAAGCAGGTATACTCTGAGCATAAGACTACAGCCACATGTTCTCTAAGTAAATTATTCTACACTATACTGCTCACTATGAGTCCACGAACCACAAAATGTAAGGATTTACACAGTATAGTAACTAACGCCCAGTCACCACAGTATAAACCAAACTATCAGCGTAAATATGTTACATGAACTTCATTTCACCTCAAGTACCCATGTCGGACCCTCGACACTCGGACATGGATATGACACTTGGACACTTCACTTTTGGTTCAAAACCATGGATTTATTTTCACAATATAGCCGAGTCAGACGCTTAGACACATACCCGTGTCGGACATGGGTACCCGAGTCCATGTAACATAGCATAGCATAATGATCAATCCCAAAAATAAAAAGGGTACTAATTTACCCAATATACATAATCTAGGAAAGCATCACTGGATAGATCAATATCTTGCAAGTGTAACAAAAAAAATAGGCATTTAAAGAAAAGGCTTAGGACATCAGATAGCTTTCAAAACCATAACTCGAAAATGTAAATGCTCCAAACACTTCAGTTATAGTGCCTCAAGAAGACTACCTTGATTCAAAGAATGATCGACAAGATTAATAGCTTCAAACATCAGGCACGGTTTGTATTGATGTAGCTCCTTCCAAAGGTAAATTCTATAACGATCTGCGTTAATTAAATATTCCTCACCCCCCCCCCCCCCCCTCCCTATGGGACTCTAGTACTCTACAATTCACTTATATAAGAATATGGTCCATCACTCCACAGTATGAGGTAAAATATTGGACTAGTTTACTAAAACAATTTAGTGAATTACTTTTCTGTACTGAAACAACGTATTGACATAACAGAATGTATACGATTTTAATACTTCCATAATAAAGGAAAATTCTCTTCTGAGATAAGGTATTAAGATAAGGTCACAAGGACAAGGCAACTAAAGAGTTACACAGGACATAATTAAAAAGCATACAATAAGCTTCTGCATCAATCATATACGAAGTATGTAATCCCAGCGAAATGATCTACTAAGTAAAATGGCCGTTTGTCACTAAAAGAGCACCTATTCAAATAACTAAATATATAACACATAAGAGAATAACATCCTATCTATTGCTTAAATTGTTAATGGAATAAAGAAAAATTTACGGATTTACCTGTGCCTTGAAAGCATTTCATCACGGGTTTCCTTTTTCTCCACAGGTAGATTATCAAGGTTTTCTTGAGCTTCCGCAACCTCTATCTCATGGCTACCCTTCATCTTTTGACCTGTGCAACAGAATGATTAGTTAACCCAAGGTCTGTGCCAAAACTAAAGAGATAGAAAGACTGGAAGACAAGTATGAATAACTGATAAAAACTTGGATGAGTAATGATTGATGTAAATAAATACTAAATCAGTTCTCTCATTCAAAAATGGAGCTAAAGAGGTATAGTTCATGCATACAACTTGGTTAATCTATGAAAGTTTCATTTATAATCAATCATCATACCTATAGTACATTGCGACATTCATGTAAAAAATTTGCTGAAGCTATCTAATTAACAACAAAAACCAATAGAAGTAGATGGTTATATATTATAAACAGGTATAGGGCCAAGCCGAGCCGAGCTCGGCAATTAAGCTAGCAGTTAAACTTGATCGAACTTGTATTCCCAAGTATCAGGCCCGTCCCTGAGGCAGGGCAGGAGGGGCGGCCGCCCTAGGCCCGGGGAAAAGAGATTTAATTTCATATTGAATTATCTCGAAAAATACATAATTTTAGGGATATTTGATTCAATAATCAAATTACGCTCATAATTTTCTTTTCTTTTGGATATGATGTTTCATAATCTAAGAATTTACAAACACTAAACTTAAAGCACTGATAATTAAATTAGATTAGATCAAATATAAACCCTAGATTGTGAAATTGATGTGATGATAACAACAACAAACAACTTACCTTAGAAGCTGCTTCAATGGGGGATACAAGAATTAGATTCAACGGAGAACGCTTCAATGGAGAACGCTTCAGTGGAGAACGTTGAGTGCGCTTCAATGTAATAACTCAGAGGGTAGGAAATAGGAATGGAGGTAAAGCCATGACCCGCCCTAATTATGGGTCTCATAAATAAATGGTGCGGATGTTTATATGATCGTCTAATTACGAGACAGATGGGCTTTATAAAGATTTTAAGTAAACATGTTTTAAATATCAATAATAATAATAATAATATATAATTATATACTAAAAGACACATCAACATTGACACGTCTCATTTCTTGGTGTGTCCTTAATTTTTTTTTTTTTTTTTTTATAAAAACAAAACAATCATAAAATAAAATCTTATACAAAAATAATTTTATTATATATGTTAATAACAAAGATAATTACTTTAAATATAAAAGATATGATTTACCTTTTCACAATAACATTTATGATTATGTTAGAAAATATTAATATGATTTGTGACATATAATGATTTACTACACGAGAGTATTTAAAGATTGTCCATAGTGTTTTTAGATTTTTTGTTTTATTGTTGTAAAATAACCAATTATATTGAAAAGTTGATATTAATTTTTTAAAATTGTCGTGCATGGCACGAGACCTAACCTAGTTTTTAATATTTTCACACACCAAAGTTTGTATCAATTCTGTATAAGTGTTTTAGATTTTTTTTTTTTTTTTTAAAAAAAAAACAGCTGAAATTACATTAATTAAACTAAGTTTACAACAAACGAAAGGACAGTAAAGTAACATAAGTTTTTATTGGCATAAGAAGCCCTTACACAATATCAATTAAGGTCATTAACGATATTTACCTTTAAGCTATTACAACGAGTGAGGACAACGCATATAAGGCTTGCCAATATACATTTAAAGATGCGATAGGACTATTGATAGAACAAGGGAAGTTGGTGATGATGTTTCGTGTTGTGCAAGGTATTTTTTAACATACAACTAAAAGTCTATGAATGTTGTTGAAATGATGGAGACAATCCAAAATCAGTATGCCTTACCCTAAGGGACCCCAATAGTTCAAATGGATAAAAATTTCTTGAGATCTATGCTTCATGCATGTCAATCACATTTCTTGCGATCTGACAAAACCATATCTTATACTCCCTCCGTCCCAAAATATAGTTCCTATTATGTCTTTTTTCACGACATTTAAGAAATGGGAGGAGAAGTGGAAAAAAGCTAGACAAAAGTACAAGGCAAGTGGATTATTTGAGGGGAAAAAAGTGAAAAGTACAATTATAGAAAAAAGTTAGAGAGAGAAAGTGAAAAAAGTACAATGCAAGTGGATAAATTAAGGGTAAATTAGGAAGTTCAATGAATAAGTCAAAAAATAAGGGTATAATGGTCTTTACATACTATTCAAAATTAGAAACAGGAACAAAATTTTGGGTCTCTAAAATAGGAAAACAGAAACTATATTGTGGGACGTAGGGAGTATATATTCTCATACAAGGTCATGATGTTGTAATGACTTTTACCGTTATCACATACAAATGGGTTTAACAACACCTACTTACATCCTCCTTCAACAAGGGTTTATGTAAATCTGAAATTGAAATTTTGCTACACTCCCAACAAACATAAGTAACACCACTTCCATTAAAGGAACACATTTTTATTAAAACTAAAGAGATTAAAAAGGTCAATTCCAAGAGTCAAACGACTCCATTTCATACTCCAATTAACCCTGAATTCGACTTGTCTTCACTTTTCGATCTATTATATTGGGTGCTTCCAAAATCTAAGTTTTATTTTTTTAAAAAAATTCACTTTAATTTATTAATCCAAACTTTTAACGATTTACTCTCAATAATCCTAACTTACATTTATTAGGGAGCACTATGAACTTTTGGGTTGATTTTCTTCCACTAGGTCGATTTACCAGTAACTTAAAGAAAGGGTGAATATTATTTTGTAAAAGTCATGTGTGATGTTTCGCAACATAATTGGTCCAATTTTTTTTTTTTTTTTAAACAAGAAAAAAAAATAATTAAAAACCCTTCTCAACCACCATCCTTCCTCCCCTTAGCCCCAACCCCCAGCTCAACCAAAATTCGACCGCCCGCCTCCCCTAACAACCGATAACAAACGGTCGACCCCTCCCTACCCCTAAAACCACTCAGGCGACCCACCTAAACCATCGAAACCACCCCCCTTCCCCCATTCCCAAAATAGCCCCTCATCCCTTCCCTCGTCGTCGAAACGACATATTTTTTAGCCCCCTCAATTGGAGATTATTGCCAAGAAATTAAATGTTGTTGTGTTACTCAAGGTTTTTATGGTAGAATTTTTTAGATTTTTATTTTTACAAACAAAATAAATAAACAAATGGTAGTTATTGTTCTCAAAGTAGTAATTATAATGGTAGTTGTTGGTAAAATTTCCTTAAATTTTCACAAAATTACCCTATATCTAAAGTATAATACTCCCTTTGTCCCTTTTATTGGATACATTTTGACTTTTACACGTTTGTCAATATACCTATTTGATTATTATTCATTACATACTTTTAAAAATTATAACGATTGAATATTAATAGAGCATTCGTTGAGATGAATCATACATGATCTCATATGACTCTTTTACTTTTGCGAGTAAATTTGAAGATTATCTAATACTCTGTCTATCTCAGAATACATGACACAGTCAACATTGCACACATGTCAATGCACTACTTTGACTTTATTTGTATATAATTAAATATTATGAAAATTATTTTACAAATTATACTTTGAAACTTTATATATATACCTATTTAACAACATATTTTATGATAAAAAATATTTTTATTATGTTAGTAAAAAATTATGATCAAAACTAATACATGAATAATGAAAAAAGTCCTACGTCTCATATATTTTGGGACGGAGGGAGTATTATGAATAATGTTTAAAATCTAAACATAACCAATAAAAAGAAACGGAGGAAGTATTATGAATAGTATTTAAAATCTGATAATAACCAATAAAAAGAAATGGAGGGGTACCCTACAAAATTAATCATCCTAAAGTTTTTGTCAAAAAAAAAAATCATCCTAAAGTAATTGAAACACTTTAATGTACATTTTTGTTGATACATAAAATTATTTTACCTTTAATAATTTTGATCGTATATTTATTATAATTAGTTGATACTATGAAATTTTATACAATGTATCAATTTTTTTGTGCATATTATTTATGAACTCAAGTCAATCTCCTAAAAATTATGCCGATTAAAGTGATGCGCACTTTAAAAAATTGAGGGAGTATTTTTCTTGCAATAAATGTCTGAATTTATTATAAAATGATTTATTATAATTGTAGTTAAATAAAGATATCTTAATGAATGTTTTGTTTTTTATAGTAACTATTTATATCAAAGTTATCAAAATCGAGATTCCACTTTGAATTAGAAGGGATTTAGATGTCTATGTGTTACTGATGATAGTAGTCGTTTCAGAAGTTTTCCTACAACTTTTTATTTCTCACATGAGAAGTTTTTTTCTTGTTTTAGGCTTAGAATATTTTAATTATGCAATTTTATTTTGACAATAATTATTCTTACGATATAGGAGAATTCGAGTGAGATGATTTTTAGTGGTTGTGACTATTCACCATAATTTTATTTGGTATGTATGCATGTATGAATTCTTTAATACTCACATAGTATCATATTAGGTATTTTATATACTTTGAAAATTGAATTGACATCATTATAAGAAGATTATGATTTTTAGATTGTTTGATAAATTCTATTTACTGACCTGTTTACAAGCATGATAAGAAGTGATAATTTAATTATTACTTGATACATTTATTAAAAGTGAACTGAATCATGTAATTATTTAATCATAAGTAACAAAAAAAAATTAATGTAAACTTAATTCAATTTTATAAGAGAGAGCTAAATTTATTATTTCTGAAACATGATTATTATTTATCACTCACTCATATTTATAGATTGGGACAAGTAAAGTTAATACTCTTTCATAGAATGAGTTGAGTCAAAGAAGGATTCCAACGTAGAAGTGTAATTATGCATATTTTGTGTGTGTCATAATTTTGTGTGTGTCATAACCAGGTAATAAATTGACTATATTATCAAATTAGGCTTGAAAAATCAAGTTAAATTCTTCTCGCATAAGCATACGAATAGCACAAATCTAGTAACAACTCGCTAATTATATTGTTTCATAATTACAGTAATTATAACCAATAGTTCAATAATCCACCTTAGAAGAACCCTAAATCGACCATATTGACAATTAAATTAACGATATAAACTAAATAGTATAATTAATATTCGATGCTAATAAAATAAAAAGAAAAAAATATTATCTTACCTCGGAAGTTACTTCAATGCAGGAGAAAAAGCTCATAAGCCGCTTTAATGGAGGATTTAGAGCACGCTTCAATGGAGGAGAGAGAGGGAGGGCTGCAATGACGCAGCGGAAACGTGATAAAAACTCCAAAGGGTGAAAAATTTATTCTAGGTTCGTGTTTAGGTTCCGGGTAAACCGTATTGAAAACCAGTTACTCCCTCCGTTTTTTTAAAGTGTGTTAAAACGCAATCTGGTTTACTTAACGCAACCCTTTTATTATACTTTTATGTGGCCTTTTTGTTTTTAAGGGTAACACTTTTATTTTTGGGAAATTATTACTACGCATATTTTAATATTATTTCTCCCTCCTTTCATACTCCATACTCAAACTATACAAATAATAATGTTAGTAAACTGATGTAAATAAGGAAACAAAATAATATTTCTTCCGTTCCACAAATATTGCAACAATTATCATTTTGGGAAACTTTACAAATATTGCAATATTTTCCTATTTGCATATGTTTTTTTCTTTCTATCTCCTTATTACATAAATCTGTATCTTTATTCCTCTCTAATTCTCTCCTTTTTTATAAAAAAAATTCATGTCCCCCCATGTTGCAATATTAGGGGAACATAAGAACTAGTAAAAAATTTGGAGGGAGTCTGGTTTTATTGATAGAAAACCTAACTTTTTATTATTTTGTAATTTGTTTGTTTAGTTTTTTAGGCTTAATAATGTTCCTCGTCTGGTAAAGCTCTGTTCTTTCTTGAATTATAGGTTTTTTTCTCCATAATAAATATTTTTCTTATTTTATTTAATTTGGAAAAATTGACAATTTTTAATAATCTCATCGTTTAACAACCTTAAAATGGTTCGTCATTTCAGTCAACTCGGTCATATTGTCCTATCTTTTGGGACTTTCTTCCCCTAAAACCCTAACCGATTTTAACCTCTTTAAAATGCTATATAGGTCATGTGTTAAGCTACCCCACTCTTCTATTCCTGGTTAAATTAAACATGGACAATCTAACCACCAATAAAGTCCAAATAAAAGCCGTCATAGTCAAAGACTGGCACTTTTTTCTTTGTACCAAAACCATTGGCGGAGCCGGCGTGGGTCTTGGTGGGTCACGTGACCCACCAAGTCTAAAAATGAAAGCTTGTTTTATTGCTCTAAGTGCATATCAATTGCAAAAAATTCTCGCAGCTCAGTTGGTAAGTCATGCGTACAGAATTGTCTCCTTGTTAGGTCGTGGGTTCGATTCCCATGTTCAGCATTTTACCTTTTTAAACTTTTCTGTTATAGCTTTTCTATTTCTTTCCCATTTCTTTTACATTTATTTTAGGTCTTTCATACAATACTTCCCTATGTTTCTAGTTGTTGTGCTTGCTTTTCTATTTTTTTTCCCCTATTCTTTTTCAACATTTTTCAATATTTCACACTTTCGTATGTTTTTATTTTCGATCTGTTTGTTTTCTTTAATTTCGACCCCTTTTTCTTTTAATTTCACTTCTCTATGTTTCTATTTTTCCATTATGAACTTATGGTACATAGCCATTGTGAATTTGTGATTGGCTTCTTATTCAATCTTCCCCTTCTTTTCTTATCATTCGACTTTTTACTTTTCCCTTTTCTTATAATTCTAGTTTCTACATTAATTAAATTTTAATTTTCAAGATTTTGTTGATAAAAGAATAACAACTTTTATAATACATTTCTAAACAAACAAAATTTTCACAATGTAATGGTTCCCTTGAATTATTGGTTATAATTGAAACTTGAATTATGACATTAAATTTTATCATACATAGTCATAATTGTCGTTCATTTGAAGTTTTCAAACCCATATGTTAAATTTACAATTATAACTGTACGTTCAAATTATTTAAAACTTAGGAAATAAATTGCTCTCTTAAACATTATTTGGTATAATAAATGGTGACCCACCAACTTTGAATTTCTGGATCCGCCATTGACCACAACACTTAATTAAGACCAATATCAACCTTTTTATTCTTGTAAATACAACAATATTGGCAATATTTATACCTACTTCTTTTGATTCAGATTAGTTGACACGTTTTACTTTTGACACTATTCATAAACTCGATTTTGTACATCCTTTGTGATTTATAAATAATAATAAAAAAATCATATAATATCTTGTAATAATTCTCTCAATAATCTTTGCTTAGTAAAAACTAGAGTTATTTATGGTTCAATTTTATACATTAAAAACATGATTAAAAGAAATAATACCTGTATTTTTGTGAATTATAAAATATTTAATGGTCATACATAATATGAAACAAAGGTAAGTAATTATTCTGTAACGTAGGGAGTTGGAAACGATTTCAAAAGGGAGTTTTAGGCGGTCTCTCATCATTCACCCACAAGAAAGGAAAACATAGGTGGCAAATCGAACACAAAATCAGAAACACATGCAACACTCTTTTCTCAACACTTGGAAAATGAAACTAACACCCGTTACCACACGTGTAATTTAGAACCATTCCCTCGCTCCACCACATTCTAAATTTAAAGTACCTAATTTCTTTTCCTTCTAATCTTCTATATTATTCTTCAAGGATCTTCAACTTCAATTTACATGTATTCCAAAACTATTCTTATATGTTCACAACTTTGTATCCAATAAAAATAAGGATTACTACTTCAATTAATCAATCATCAGTTATTGGTATTTGATTATCTGGCGTACCATACGTGATTAGCTAATGATGGCACGACGACGCTCCGGGATGAAGTTGATGTCGTTGGTGGTTGTGGTGGCTGTAGTGGTGGCGTGCAACGTCTCTGTGTCGTACGCACAAGAAGCCACCGAGGAGGAGATCAAAGAGGGTGGTGAATCGTGGACGGGTTGGGCTAAGGAGAAGATCCAAGAGGGGCTTGGATTGAAGCAACAAAATGTTGGTGATGCAGGTAATATTTATCAATCGAAGTTTTTTTCTTAGGTAATGTACGCTATGACGTAGATAAGATTCGATCTAGACCTTGAGTTACATTTCAGGACTTTGATCAACTAAACTGTTTGATATCTACACAATCAACCTCAAAGGGTATACGTAACAAGACTAACAACACCATTATTAAAAGTGTCAACACATGCACAAAGTAGCTTACCCTAGTACAATCATATTTGGAAAACAAATTATGTTTGGATTATGCATGGATGCATGCTATTTTGTGTTAAGGTGGCTTTTTGTTCCCTTGTTCGATCGGGTTAGTTCTTTTAATAGTTCTAGAAAATTATGATGGTAATATGGAATTATTATTTATGATTTTATTTTATTTATTAATATATATGTTGTCACTTAAATTAGTTGGAAGGAAATTACAAGTAAAACCCAACTATATAAATTCATGTTATATGCCTATTATAATTATGAGGGATTGGAACAATAACACCTTATTAGTTATTTCTTAAGAGATTGTTTTGCTTATATGTTTAAAGCTTGTTAATTTGTATTAAATCGATTAGTTGAATTCCATAAAACATTATAGAAGATCATAAATCAAGCATATATAGATTTTCAACGATAGAATGTTCTAAATGGAGTACAATTGTGCAATATTGATTGAGTAAAGTGCAAGATTATAATTTTATGATATGGGCAGCAAACGTAGCCAAAGAGAAGACATATGAAAAGGCAAATGAAGCCTCTGACAAAGCAAACGAAAAGGCACGACAAGCTAAAGATAAAACATCCGAAGCTACTAGAGATGCCGCGAACAAGGCTGCATCGTCGAAAGATGCAGCCACTGAGCAGGCCGAAGTAGTGAAGGACAAGGCTCAGCAATACGCCAACGAGGCCTCTAACAAGGCCTCGAACGTCAAAGATCAGGTTCAGCAACAATCGGAAACAGTAGGCCGTAAAGCTCAAGAGGCTAAAGAGACAATGGGCCAGAAGGTTGATGAGGCAAAGGAGGCAACGGCTCGAAAGGCTCAAGATGCCAAGGAAAAGGCCCAAGATGCGAAGGAAGCCGCGGAGGAGCATTCGAGTTGGATGAAGGAGAAGGCCAAGGAAGGGTATGATGCTGCAAAGAAGAAGGCTGGTGACACTTTGCGTAATGCTAAGGAGATTGCTCAAGATATGACCTCGACTCGTAATATTGTTGATAACGATGATGAGGACGATGAGCTCTAAATAAGAAGTTTATGTTGCAATGATCATAGATAGATGGAGGGAAGGAAGACACGGATTTGTAGTTAGTGTTTTGTCCATTTTGGAGGAATGTCTTTTCTATTTATGTTACTAGTATTATAGTAAGAAATGTTTATATGTGTGAAAAATGTTATCCTAGATTACAGTCAGTTTTATTGCATGTAAAATTTACTTGTATAAGCTTTACTTGTCTTTGACTCTTTTAAGTTAAAAAGAGCCACCTACAACGACTAGCAATGGTGGCGAAGAGGGCAGATACGGGGTTGTTGCCACCGATTGCGGTGACTACATTTGCAAGGTCTAAAATATGTATGTTAATTTTTAATTCTTAAGAAAGTTGATAGTAGAGCTAAGATGTATTTTAATTTTTAAGGAAGTTGACAGTAGAGCTTGTGACGGCAATAGTGCAATACATATGTACCCAAGCTCAGTTTTGAAGTAGCTAGCTCTTGTAGTATGTACTAATAAAATCACATTCCCTCTGGATTATTTTTTATACCTCTGTATATTATTTCGATCCACTTTTGGTCGATTTTCGACTTACTGATTAATCGTCTAAAACTCTATATTTCACCTTATCTTACA
Organism: Chenopodium berlandieri; assembly: GCA_034703905.1. NCBI lineage: Eukaryota > Viridiplantae > Streptophyta > Magnoliopsida > Caryophyllales > Amaranthaceae > Chenopodium > Chenopodium berlandieri. Next base: position 23,863,665 of record CM068281.1, read on the forward strand.
CAGAGAAAACAAAGGTGCCTTGTAAAAAACAAAAGAGAAACAAACTGGGAAACATACAAATTCTTAAACCCCTTAAAATCAAACACATTGAAATATTGAATACAACGATTAAAATTTGTCCCTAAAGGGTTTACACCTACGTATGTTAGTATGCTACGGCTCATTTATGGTTACATTAATCTACATAATTTATAAAAGAATTACAAAATTGGGCTTGACCTCAACAACAGAAGTATGCGGAATTGCAGAGGTTATATATACATTTTTACAGTACAAATCTACGCTGTTAAGAATCGGACATGAAACATAGGATTTCTAACTAAGAAAAGGGACCAAACGAACCCGGTTAATTCTTCTGGCAAAAATACTCTAAACTTTACTCTCTCTTCAAGATTTCCCCTGAGTAGCAGCCGAATGACCCTTACCCTTTGGCATTTTCTTTGTGCTAGCTGCGAAGAAATTATATTTCAAATTAGCAGCTCATTCTATCAACTTCAGAAACAAGATCTAATTGAAACATAGAAAGTATAAAACAGTATCGATGAAAAAAAATTCAGAAGGTATGAAAAATTAAAGAGGGTGATTGAGAGCATATACCATCTTCGACATCCTTCATCTGGTAATAATGAGGAGCGATCTCAATTAGCCAATCCGGTTTTAGCTCAGTTACCTGCAAATAGAATCAAGAGTCAACAACTCAACAATGTACGAAAATATATTTTCGAAAGAAAAAGAAAGCTAGCACAAGAATATTTATGCCCATCCAAAATGTAATACTCAAATAGTCAAATGGGAGCAGAAGGAAGAAGGATGAAAAGTTACCTGTCTCATATATTCCTTCGTTGTCAGAACCAGTTCGTGGTATACTACCCATCTTGGTTGTGGCTCCATCTGCTCGTAAAGAAAACAACTGTTCAGTTCCAAAAACAATATAAAAAACCTACATATATTAACAAACTTAGGTAACCAAGGAGTCGGAGCACAAGGCAGAGCAGAGGAACAGGGAATGCAACAGAAAAGAAAACAAACACACACAAGCAGAAAGCATATATTTTGCAGTATTAGGCATTACTAGAAATGCATGTAAATAACCAAACCCAAAACGACAAACTTAGAGAAAAGTATATTGCAACCCCCACCCCCTTGCCCTTTTTTTCTGGCTTGGGAAAGAGAGAGATTGGGGAGAAGGGCAAGGATAAGTTTATGATTTAGAAGGGTATATGTGTAAATGTGTTATCTCTGATATGAAATTTTCAATGCACGCGTAAAGTATTGGTACGACAGTGATGAAATTAATTTTAATTTTATCCTGGGGCGGGGCTTTTAAGATGGCTTTGTGGCAATTAAAAAAGAAAAGTTAACATTTGTGGTGAGCATGGGTGGGCAGAGTGGAACTTTGGAGTGGTTTCTGGTTTGATAAGTGGCTTCAATTTGTCTTGTTTATTTGAAATTTTTGTGTTGGTGGTTCAAATTATAATCAGCTACAGTAGTGCAGTTTTTTTTTATTAAGGTTATCATCCCTTTGTCGAGGGCCATTAGATGGATTGATCATAGTCATCTTGAATGGCTGTGCAAATAATTCTCATTTAAAAATTTCTTGAACAAGATCCTGATGGTTGGTTGTCACTTCTTTTACTGAATCTTCTATTATCGACTTATAGCTATGCACTTCATTACATGATAAATGCATGACATACAGAATATTAAATGAAAATGCATCTGATAGATTTTGCTTTGACGTTAATAACAGAATCCAAGCAACTGAAAACTTTACACAGCTTACCTGTGCTAAACCTGAACTGGGATGAAGGTACACAGTTTGAGGATGCTTGATTGTCCTATAAGATCCATTTTTCTGTAACCTTCCCGTATGAGGAAAGAATCCTGAAGCAGTTAATGTAAAGTTGCAGTTACTACTATATCTTACAGTCTCACAGATAGCATATGTTATCAAAAATCTGAATAAAGGGCTTTGCATAAGAACCTGCAGTGATGGACTTTTTTATAGCTTCCAAATCATTTAGACTCGTCGTGGCTTCAATTTCGACCCTTTCCAGGAGTCCCTCAAGTTGATCTCTAATATCCCTTGCTCTTTTCATACTCCTGACCTAAACAAAAGGATCCAGAATTTAATATTTACAGGAGAGCATGAATCAGATAACTACAATAGACAGCACTAACATAGGCACCATACTATAGAAAAAGAAATGCTACAAATCTTTAACTAGAGCAGTTAGAACTATTCCTTACTAGATCAAATGAAAATGAAAATAAAAGGTTGTAACTATACCTGAACATAATTCTCAAAGCACCACATGCTTCCATAATCGCATGCTTTCCAGTCATTGTAGATCTAGGGAAAGAGGACAAAAATTTAGCACAAAAATCAACAAATATAACACAGAGATAGCAGAAAATTCAGCAAAACATTCACAGAAATAAAAATTTGATCTCCACAATAATCATGCTCGGCATAATCCCAAGCATATCATATTTGAAAGAGAAGGAAGTTCTTAGACACTACTGTGTCTAATGTCCTAGCATTAGAGAAAATATAACGCTCTCGATGAAAAAAGTGTCAAAGAATAATATGAATGCCTTTTACCACACCAGTGTGCTCTTTCCTTTTCCAATTTTAGAAAAAACAATCTAAACATAGAGTAGCTCTAATACCTTGAGAAGTGCAATATGGTCTCCAACATTCCCCTCATGGAATCTCATCCTTGCAGTGTCTGCATGGACTTGTTTGTCCTTGGGGCGGTAAAATATTGAGTTCCCAATAGAAAGCATTGCTGCAATGGTAATGATCTCCTCTGAACATTTATGCTTCTCAGAAGCAACAATCATCTTTGATAACATGGGATCAAGGGGAAATTCTGCCATCCTTCTACCAACTTTAGTCAGCTCACCTAGCTTATTTAGGGCACCAAGTGCATAGAGCAACTCAAGAGCTTTCAATAATGCTTCAGACGGTGGTGGGTCCATGAAATCAAAGTTCAACAAGTCATGAATTCCAAGACTTTTAAGGGAAAGCACAACATTTGCAAGATTTGTTCGCTGAACTTCAGGGACAGTATTATCCTCTAAATCTTGGTAGTAATTGTAAGCAGTGTATAATCTATAGCACTTTCCCGGTCCTGTTCGTCCAGATCGACCTGCACGTTGATTTGCCGATGCCTTGGAGATGGGTGTCACCAGCAATGACTCCATCCCCGTTCGTGGATTATACGACTTCATCTTGACGAATCCTGGATCTATAACATATTTAATCCCATCAATTGTCAGAGAAGTCTCTGCTATATTTGTGGCCAACACCACCTTACGTGCCCCTTCAGGAGTTGGTTCAAATATCTTTGCCTGCAGATCTGTTGGAAGGTTGGCATAAATGGGGCATATAATAAGTTCAGCAATCTTTGTACCAAGGCCCCTAGTCCTATGCTTCAGTATTTCCTCTGCTGCTTCAATCTCTTCTTGTCCAGTCAAAAATATAAGAATATCACCAGGTGATTCTGTGACATGTATCTGCAACGCAGTAACAATGGCTGCATCCAAATAATCAGCTTCGGGTGCCTTTGTATAGTGTATTTCGACAGGGTAACGCCTCCCTGGAATTTTGAATATTGGAGCAGAATCAAAATAGTCACTAAACTTCTCGGCATCAAGAGTTGCACTTGAGATGAGTAACTTCAAATCTGGCCGAAAGCGAGCAACATCCTATTACATGGGAGCACTTTTCTGAGTATATAGCAAGATAAATTGGGAATGATCACAAAAACAAACAAAATTCACTGCCAGAAAAACACATAGTGCTAAATATCCAAATATTTCCCTCTTGACTAGCTAAGATAAGACATTTGGAATCTTTACAAAGCACTACAACCCCATCATTTACCAGGCAGGTCATCGTCACTTAATTTAAGAGAAACATCTGGGATTGGATTAACGAGAGATTGCACCTACCTTGACCAATCCAAATAATATGTCCGTAGAAAGTGTCCTCTCATGTGCCTCATCCACCATGATAACACTGGAGAAAATAACAAATCAGAAGATGTCTAGGCATATAATTTGAATAGAAGTATAGAGTTAAACAAGTCAGAAACTAGCAAGTCACCTGTAGCTAGCAAGGTCAGGCTCACCAAGAAATTCACGAAGCAGCATACCATCTGTCATATACTTAAGAATTGTCTTCTCAGATGTGCAATCTTCAAATCGTATGGAATAACCCACCTGCACGTGAAAACAAAGTTGTTTAATCTTAGGGCATAGCATAATAGCATATCATACTGAAACTACTACATTCGCTAATAGTCACATGGCTATTTATCATGAAGACCACAACTGCTAAGGCACTGAATAACTGAATTACTGCCATGAAAGCATATACATAATAACACAACATAGATTCCCTGTAGTATCAAAGATGAATTTATTTAAGTATGATCAGTGCTGTGATTCTATTCAAATATGGTCACGAATTTTTTCACAAGAGAACACAAGTAATGACTACTGTATGAATGTATGATACACCATTACTTTACATTCTTAGATAATATATCTAACATCACAAAGTCACAAGTAATTACAAAATTCCACAATTGCAAGAATAATTTTCTGCAAAGATGGCAAATTGTTTGTGAAAAATTAGTTGGACAAAAAAAAAAGAAAGTAAAAGACAGCAAGGCAAAATCCAAAACCCTAATGTCTAACAATTCACCACCCTTATTTCAGTATTTAGAAATTCATGTAAGACATGAAGCAATATATTCCCTCCATCCTCTAAAAATACCAGAGACCTTAAAGGTACAATATCAACAAGTAATATAAATCGGCAACCAATGAAAAAAGCTTACCTCATGCCCAAGTTTCACACCCATTTCTTGGGAAACACGAGCAGCAACACTCATGGCAGCAACTCTCCTTGGCTGAGTACATCCAATCTGCATCACAGGAAAAGCAAAGTTTTGATTTTTTAGGAATTTATGACAATATCTAAATGCATCCAGCTAATTATACTCATGATAGTATTATAAAAACTCAAACCATTGTCAAAATGGTGGATTTTAAATAATGTACAGACAAAAAATGCTTCTTGTTATTTCCCCCAAACCAGAACCTATTTAGGGTGCATTTGCGTTAACTTCACCTATAATTCACTCATGTGAGCTTTTATCCTGAACGTAACTTGTATGAACTTATCCGAAAATATTTTTCCAAAAACGTATTTTTCTGGCAAAAGTTAAAATTTAAAAATAAGGTGAGGAGAACACATCCTTAGGTTTACAGTAGAAGTCTTCTCCAACATGGTTGATCTAGAATTACGATGGAATAATTGGCTTGGAGGTACCTTTAAATATAGCACTCAAGAATCTATTTTGGACTGCTACAAGTGTCAGAAGACAGAGCTCTAGCCAGTGCTTGACAAATATCATAACTCATAGAAGTAGCAACTATGAGGCATATCCAGAACAAACACATGAACAAGTTCATTGAAATTTTCTGATGCAGTATGCTTCTAAAGAAGATACATCGAATTCTTGATAACTAGGTACTCTCACTACACGAACCACATAACCCACAGAGAGTATCTTGACAGAAAAGCGAGTGCACATGAACTTTCATAAACCGACACATGTCAACTCACAGGCATCTACACAACTGTGCATATAGCAGTCATTTTCCTTGTAGTAGTGTAGTCAAGTACTAAACAGCAACTATTTTTCATTTAAATTAATTATGAGTCTAGTCCACCTCAAAAAAAAAAAAAACATTCAGTGACCATTTGGTTCACACTAGAGAGAGGGTAGAGAATTGAGCCAAGAACTTAAATATTTGTTTGGCTCGAGAGGGGGCGGAAGTAAATCAAATTATTTACCAAGCAAATTCATTTGTTTGGTTTACGTAAAAGAAACTTCAACCATCCCCTCGCCTCTTTCCTACAACAGCCACAGTTTGATGCCAAATTTGACCAGGAAATTGTTGGACCCAACCTCCAATGACAGAACCACAATAGTCAGGAAGGGAAGGTTCTGGTTGTGGGGCTGGGAGAAGTTGGTAGTGAAGGTATTTTCTAGAAGAAAGTAGTGACCATGAACAGTAAAAGTGGTGATAGCTAGGTCTTAGAGATGGATGGTTCTGAGGATAAAAGAGGTAGACTGAGGAAAGACTGGTAATTGTAGACGATTGCTGGTTGGGATGATCTGACAGGGTTACAGCATTACAGGTGACAAGTGGTCGGGAATTGTGAGGATAAAAAGTTGACGTGGATTTGGTGTTGAAGTGAGTACTAGTAGTGGATGACTTCTCAAGATCTGTAACGGGTTCGGGACTTGGGGAATCTAAAACAGTGAGGGCAGGAAAGAGGGAGTGAAGGACAGAATACCAGTTTCTTGTTTGGGGTGAAATGATTAAGGCAAAATGGGGAAATAGGATTAACCATTCTTGAATACGCCCAACAACACAAAATCATGCACATAGGCATATCAGCTTCTATAAGCATATTGCTTAGAATTAATTCAACACAAGAGCGGTTAAGCAAAGAAAAGCTTCATAAGCACTTCACATTAGCTTATTGTAATACCAAGGTTCTTAAAGATACATGCAGTGGGAAGCAAGTCCACCAAAAAAAAAAAATTAAAAAAATAAAAAATAAATAAATAATAATAATAATAATAATAATAATAATAATAATAATAATAAAATAAAATTAAAAATTAAAAAAAAAAAATAATAAAGAGAAACATTACATCTTCGCAAGAAATATGATCACACAGTTTACAGACCTTACGTCCATAAAAACAAATCTAAATTTTTCAGGGAAAGAAAGAATGAGATAGAAAATTTATATACAACAATTGAATCCAGAACAAGAACAACTACCATATGAGAACATATACGTACAAAACAAACCAGTAGACAAAAGATTTGTTCTGATATTACGTATACTAAGCACAGAATACCTACCATTCCAACTTTTGTATATCCACCTTCATGGAGGTACTGGGGTATCTGAGTAGTCTTTCCAGAACCAGTCTCTCCAACAATTATAAGGACCTAACAAGACAAACAAGGGGGAGAGGTCATAACCCACAACATCACATAGCAGTGACAGACTGACAGCGCATTAAGTATGATGTACATAGCATTTAATCAGATGTTTGAAATACCTGATGATCTCGGACAGCATCAAGTAACTGTTCACGATATGGATAGACTGGCAAGGTTTTCCGGTCCTCCTAAGCACCGACAAAATAGAAATCACCAAAGGAAAAAAGACAATAAATTATTGATCAAAGAACACATTAACACTAATTAAAATAAAAAAAATTAAAAAGAAAAAAAAAATAAAACCAGCAACTCCATAAAGGCTGAATACCGTCAAAAGCAAGATTGGCAAGTCAGAGGACAATGAATGGTCATAGAACTATATTAATACAAGTTCTTACACTTATACAAAAAAACTCAGGAAAACAAGGAAACATACTAAATTTGTTAAATAACAAAATCATGTCAAAAACAGTGACTTCTCCCACAACTAAAAGGAGAATGTAGACATAAACATCCAGATTCAGCAAGTAAAATAAACTCAAGAAGATAGAATTGCATTGCATAATGCAAAACCACAAACATAAATATCGTAGCTCAGGAAGTAGGCATCAAAAGTTTAAGCTACTTTAAACTGATTTAATCCCATGGTTAATGAACAGAAGGAGAATAATAAAAGGATTTTTTAACATAAACAGACAAACCGTTGGCCGGTTCTCCCATATTGGACAAACCTATAAATCTGCCCATATTGGACAGAAGTTTACCATTTTTCGCCCATAATGGACCAAGCAGGTTCCCCTGTTATACCAGGTAAAAGTCCACTTGTCATTAAATCATTGGTCAAGTTTTTTTTTTTAATTTCCCTTTCCTCCTTATCCCTTTTCCTTTCCCCTTTCCTTCCTCCCTCCATTAATTCCAACCAAGCTGCCACCCCCTCCACCACCATCTCCTCCCCTAGAACCGGCTACCCTCACCTACGACCAGTCATCCCGCCCACAACCAGCCACCCCCAACCTTCAATGGCAACTCCACCATGATCACCACCACCAGACCTCAACCCGAAACCCCAACCCCACCATACCTCCTCCTCAAACTCCCAACCATACCCCCTCTCACCTGACATGAAATCCCCTAAACCCCTAAAATTGACCACCCTGAAACCCTAGACTACCCCACGAAACCCCTTTGAACCCGAACACCTAGCCACCGTGAAACCCTAGACTACCCCACGAAACCCCTCTGAACCCGACCACCCAGCCACCGTGAAACCCCCTAAACTCGAAACCCAGCCACCCACGAAACCCTCCCCCTGCTGTGTTTCCTCTCGCGTCACCCTCCCCTGCTCTGCTTCCCCTCTCGCGTCACCCTTTTTTTCGTAGCCTGAAATTTACTGATGAAATTGAGTGAATTGCTACCACCAGAGTCTGTAGGAGGTCAGAATTAGGCATTAGCTTGCTAAAATTGATACTTTTGGTGTCGATTTGGGCTGCTATTTTGGTGCGTATTTGGTGGTGTTTGGTTTGGTTATTGTTGTGTGACGGTGGCGAGCAGGGGATTGACAGAGAAGGGGGTTGGCGGCTTATCCTGTGATCATGGTGGAGTTGCCATTGAAGTTTTATTTTTTTTAATTTTTTTATTTTATTTTATTAACTTCCCAGAGGTCAACATGGGTAATGTTGACTTGGTTTACCGGTTGCCTGTAAACTCAGTCCATTATGGGCGAAAAATGGTAAATTTCTGTCCAATATGAGCAGATTTATAGGTTTGTCCAATATGGGAGAACCGGCCAAAGGTTTGTCTGTTTATGTAAAATAATCCATAATAAAAAGAAGAGGTACAACATTTGTAGATCATACTTGTGGCAATTAATTTGCCACAACAGTCAGCAATACGAGACAACATACAACAACAACAACAACAACAACAACAACAACAACAACAACAACAGCAACAACAACAAGAAGACAGCATACTAACAAAAAGAAATAAAATACATGAGATCATGGATAAATGGATATTTTCTTTTTCATGGAGAATTTTGCAGGGCAATTAGTGCGGGGTCTAATTGCACAACTAATTAATACAAGTTAAATAAGGTAATTTCACAACTGATCATAGTAAAAGAGGCATACACACATCCATTACATATCAGCATGACTACCTACTTCAAACTCATTCATTTATAAGTCTCTGATTCCATTGTTTATAAGCAAGAATGCAGGACGACAGTCAATTACTAAATTATAATCATCTCATTCAAATACAGCATAATTTATTTTATTTTTTTGTTAGCTACTTTTTTTTTTTCCGTTTGACAGTGAGGGTTGAACTACAAGTCTCAGCCAAAATATCAGTACGGATTACAAACCTGAAGCTTCTCCAAAGCGGTCTTTGCTTTGGACTCTTCCTCTGACTCAGTAAGCATCTCATTTTCAAACTGCAAAAAAGAACAATTATAAGCATATATGAGCACAAGTGACAAGCAGATAAGAGCTTAATTATTACATAATCTATTCTACCTTGTCCCCATCCATTACAGAGGCCTTTATGAAGTCGATTTGATCTTCAAAGACATATCTGAATCAAAAGTAAACAGATAAAAGTGGTAAGTTAAACATAGACATCAGCAATAAAGCCAGATGTAACCAACGAGAAAACAAGACTCACTCATAGCTTTCAGCATTCTGCCGTTTATCTTTGGAACCAAATTTGAGGGTTGCTTTTCCTGAAAGAAAGGGCTTCAGTTTAGAGAGGAAAAGAAATCTAAAATAAAGAATATGAAAATATGCTTCAAAATCTTCTTGTTACATAAATATACCAATCTGGTGATCCTCCCAAGCTTCTTGTTCAGCAAATGGGTTCATCTTACCCCCAGATTCACCACCATCCCTAATGAACAAATAGAAAGAGTCAGAAAACGTATTTAAACTGAGTGTGTGTGTGTGTGTGTGTGTGTGTATATATATATATATATATGAAATGATATAAACTATGCAGATAAATTGGCATACCTGTAACGATTTAAAGCTACAGAAAATCTTTTCTCTTGGTTTACTCCACCGTCAACATCATCATATGCATCTGGCATCCTATACTGCAATTCAGAAGCAAATACATGTACACCAAACTATCAGAAAGCCCACAGACAGCAATTTATATGAGAACCAAGGATACTCTTAACACAATTTTAAATCCATGTTTTAGGAAGGACTAATATTTTATGAAGGACTATCAGAAAGCCCACAGACAGCAATCTATATGAGAGCTTCCACTGACTTCATTAGTAGATATATTTTATGTCCAAAGAACTGATAAACAGAGTTTAAAATTACTTGTCTTCTGACTTTAAAAATTCATGAAGCTTGTATAACAGCTTTTACTTAGGATTTGGCTATACACAAGTAAATTCAAACCTAGCTAAGGACTAATAAACTTATAAACATGCTTGTGGCAAAAATGGTTGAAGGTGATGATGAATCTGACCTGTAACAAATAATCTATAAAAAACATCCAAACAAACAAAATATTTTTGATGGAAAACATGCAGTGGCCATAAAACTGCCCAATATAACAAGGAAATGCGATCGGATAGAGTAAGATGCATTCAGGAGCAGAAAGGACGAGTACACCTTACTAAAGGTATTGAAATTTTTAAAATAAACAAATAAATTTGGGGGGGGGGGGACAACGAAATGATAATTATTATAAATAAAATTTTTTTTAAAAAAAAAAAAAAAAAAAAAGCAGAAAAGAAAAGAGGGAGGGGGGGTTTCAAAAACAGCAATCACAAGAGAAAAAACAACAGAGACAAATCACCTCGTTTATCTCACTAGCATCTTCTCCTCTCCTTTTGGAGACAAGCTCATATATTTCCTTTTTGTACCTGTGATAATATGGATGTCATTCACAGCTATAAATTAAAAGAATAACAAACAAAAATATTTAATCAAGAAACACATTGAAACAATTGAACAAAACGTAACCAGATTACAACTCAAGAAACTTTAAAGACCCAAGAAGATGCAGAAACTTATAGAGGTTAGCTGTTGCATGTTCCAAGTAAATCCTAAAACTATAAATGGTATCCATGCCATAAACAAAACCGCCACATGAGAAGGATTCAAATCGCCAGCAGCATCAAGATGTTTAAAAAATTAAAGAGAAGCCTAATAAAAACACATGAATTTTCATGAAAATAAAAATATTATAAAACAAATTTTAAGGGAAAAAAACATATGATGAACAGTGAACACCACCTATTACTCTACTAGGAGTCTAGGACACATGAAAACCACCAATAACATGATTAAATTACATCAAACGTTGCAGTATACAGCTCAATTTCAATAATGCAATCAGAAAAGCAAGAAGCATATTAAGACTACAGGAAAAAGAAACACATAGGAGTGACTCCAGAAGACAGTCCTACTCAGATTGTGAAATATGAAACAAAGACGAGGAAAAGAAATAAGTTAAACAATTCTTGCAAATGAAATTGATGATGATGACACTTTATAAGGCATCACTAAGTACATGGACAAAGAATCACCTTAATTCACGTTGCTCTGCTTCAGTAAGCTTAACACCATCAAATAGATACTGTTCATCTTCTATCTCATCTCTGCATCACATTAAACATAAGATCAGATAGAGAAGGCGAAAAATACATGAACTAGCAAACTACCCGAGCTCAATCCTATTTAACAATTTAGAAAATAAATAAATAACTTAAGGTGCTACTGCAGACATACCTGAGCTCCTCTAATTTCTTTTCCTCCCTTTTCTTCAAGTATTCTTGTCTTGAAACCTTTCTGCAGCAGATGAGCAAAACACAGACGAAGCAACATCAGCACAGGAAACAAGGAACAGAAATAGCTGCAAATCTACTAATACTATATCAGTAAGGAATCTCATGGTGACCAGAATTGAATTTGCATTCATCAAACGAAAACAATGTAAGGTTTACAAAGCACATAAAGGAGCCACCCTAAGAGCCAGGGCAATCAATTGATGAAATTAATAACCCTTCTAATGACAAGTAGACAAAGTAGGACCATAAAGAATCAAGTGTATCACAATAAGAACAGCAACAAAAGCAAATTAAGCCAGAATGAGGGTGTCTCACAGGCAGAGTAAACTCATTTTAGTCCTATTCAACATCGAGTTAAAAAATCATCTACAGCTTCATCAAAGGTCAAAACACAATCAAAGATGGGAGACTGGGAGCACTTCTTCAACTCAACTTTGCATGATAAAGATTAACCTAGTAGAAAACATGAATTAATATCGACAGAAGTCCAAAGTTGATAATGCTATTTAACAAAGAGAGCTAGGTCGGATTCAAAGACATAAAGATAACCCTTAAGGAACGATTCATATCACCTTTCTATTCATCAAATGACGAAGCTGTTACTATTACATAAATACAAACAAATTATTGAGAGATACAATTGTGCCCAATTGAATGCATAATACTTTCCACCTAAATCATGCATAATAACATCTTCACATCACAATGATGACAAAGCCTCTAAGGTTAAGCTGGATTTCAGATGACTAGCGTTCCACTCTAAGATTCATTATTAATATTGTGATAGTATTTCTCAGCACAGATAATATAATGGCCCTTCACTCTACAGCTTTTATAAATAAGATAAAAGGATCTTTCTGTGGAATTCTACGAAATCCAATATTTCATACGAGCAAGAACTTTCAAAGAAATTAAGTACAAATGTACATCTAATTATTATTTTCAAATAAGGATTTTTTTTTTTGGTATCCTTTGTAAAATTTGAGAGAGCAAGCAAGAGAAAGAGGGAGGAGGCAATTTGAGACCAAAAAGGCATTAAGAAATAATGAGGTGCAGAACAACAGGCTTTCAATTTTAGAGAACATTAAAAAGGAAGGTTTTCCTGCAATGAATCAACAATGGCATGTTCTGGAAAAAGTTCAAAAATTGAAGTAAGATGCAATTATGCCAAATGCTAGACTAATATAACTATAGATTAAGCAAGAAACTAACCTAAGTGCTTCTATATCATCCTGCTCCAAAGCATTTGATCTCCGAATTGCCTCTTCTGCAAAACAGAAAATGAAGTTTTCTTTAAAGTAAATAGAACAGAATGGTTTTGAAGTTTAAACTTTAGAATATTCCCCTTAAGACAAAATTGTAACTCTTTGTAACTAACCTTCCTCCTTCTTCGTCAACTTCGTCTCTGTTAGCTGTAAATAAAAGCGGTGTCATTGCCAAACCACAAAGCATGGAAAGAACAGGAATGGAACAGAGAAACACATCAAAAAGCATTATACTAAAAATAAACCAAAAATAATGCAGCGGATTCCGTTAGTCCACTTTGAGCAGTCCTGATAAAGAAAGGTTACCTTCCTAGTCCGAGCAGCATCCTTCTCTTTCATATGTCTTTCCAATTCTTCCTTCTCTTTTTGATCACGTATTCTTTCTTCCTCTGACTGTATTATGAAATAGACAAATCAAGAAAATATCAACAGAAAGCAACCTCATTTAGAAATTAAACATACTTTGAGCATCAAGTACACCATGTCATGAATTGATGAATATATAAACCACTTCTCCCCCAAATTCAGATTCCATGCCCCAACCAAAGTATTCCCCAAATTAATACAAAAACAACTCCAGAATTATGAGACTAGGAGATGGGAAGGCCGATGAATTGAGACAAATCAGCATCTGCATACCTCAGAATCATCATCATCATCGGAACATTTTCTCTTGACCTGTCTTTTTTGTTCTCTACTTATCGTCACCTGCAGTATGGCACAAAGTCAACAAAAAAGATGACAAGTCAATACATAAATTAATCATCTAGCAGCTTACCATAACAAAGAAAACTGATCAATCAGTAAAAAAAGTTAACACTATGCCTCATCATCTTCATCCTCATCAGGATTGTCACTCTTCTTCCTAAAACGTTTCTTGTGTGAATCTTGCCTCTTCGCAGACTCAATGGGAACAGACGCTTTGTTCTCAGAAACAGGCATATCATCATCATCATCATCTGCATCTAAAAGCTGATAAGTCTTCTGTTTCCTAACCAACATTGCCGCCTCCCTCTCTTGCTTCTGATAAAGCTGATAAAAGAAAATACAATCTTGTTCAGTTTTCCAATTTACCTAACTATCTCTGCATTTTTTTTCCAATAATTGATTACACATCAAATTCAACACCACCAACTAAAAGTCTAAAACATCCAAATGTTATTAACATATCCTGATAAATGGCATCATGAACATCCCTCAAGTCTCAAATCCCTTCCACCGTCCCTAAGTAAATGCATCACTTGGGGGGCACATAGTTTCAGGAGATATTTTCGATGGTAATATTATATTTTCACGGCCTGCTTTCCGAACAAGTACAAGTACGCAATTAGCTAACTAGCTATGTTAAAATTACTCCGAATAGTGTTCTAATGTACCAATTCACAAGTTTAGGTTCGTAATTTATGTTCCACAAAGTAAGTTAAGCTACACTGACTAGTACTACAGCTAAAATTGATACATCAAACTCACATTAACACCAGATGTTTTACGGGGAACACGAGCATATATCTCTTCAGCAAAAGCACGGGTTTCACTCGACGATGATAGCCCGAATTCCACAAGCTTCCCAACAACATCTCCAGGGGAAGAAGCCTGCTTAGCTGCAAAATCCCCAAACAAAATCAATCAAATTTTCACAAAACAAACAATTCCTATGATTTAATTTCAGTAAAAATAGAAATAGAACCTAAAAAATTTGAACTTACATAAACCAATTATATATTGGACAACAGTAGGTTGAGAATAACCCAGAAATGACATTAATTTGTCCGAAACCCATGATTTTAAATTTGCGTCGCTACCCATTTCAGATTTAAGCTGCATATAAAAAACCCAATATTGAAAAAATTAAAAATCACATAAATTTCTTCTCAATTGAAATTATCAACGTAAATTGCATGAAATAAACCCTAGAATGCAAAATTGATATTCGGTGATTAGAAAAAAAAAAAATTACCTCAGAAGTTGGCTTGAATGGAGGAAAGAAAGCTTAAAAGGTGGAGAAATTACAAATCAAAGATGAAAGAGAATGAACAGAAAATCGAGTGGTTTGAAAGTGGAAAGCAAGTAGAGCTGTAGAGAAGAGGGAAAACGAGAAGAAAGCGGGAAACGGAGAACGAAGAACTGAGAATTGAGAATTGAGAATTTGAGAAGAGACAAGAAGGTTACGAGTAATTGATTTTTTAGATCTTAAAAATAGGCTTTAATCGGTGTAAAAAAAGAAAATAAATAAGGTTATCTATAAGGTAAAATAAAATAAAAACGAATTTTTAAAGGTTATTTTTTGTAAGTTAATTTGTTAAAGAAAAAACAATTTGTAAAGCTATTTGTTTAAGATTTTATTTTAAGGTTATTTGTTGAAGGTTTAAAAAAGAAAATTTTAGGTTATTTACAAGATGAGTTTAGGACTAATAGTTTGAACTTTGAAGGGATACTAATCAAAATTATTAAACAAATCTGAAGAATTTCAAATATAAAGTGGATAAAGAGGTGTCTAATTAGGAGAGGTATGGGGTTAAAGAAAGAGGTTTGACTAGCTCAAACCTCTAATGTGAGTATCTGATTAAGAGATGGTTTAAAGAGAGTTTTGAGTCTAATAAACTACTTTTAAAGATGTTAGAAATAGGAGTTTTTTAACAAGAGAGTTTTGTGGTAGTTAAGGTAAAATGACTCTTCTATCTTACACTTGATCCAAATTTACAAAGCATTAGCATGTTTACTCAAACAAATACAAGTAATAAGTTATACATATGTCTTTATTGGTCAGTTTATCCAATATAAGTTACATTAAGAATTCACCTCATGAACAGGATTCCTAATGATTATTTTTCTTACCTTGTAAAAAAAAAAAAAAAGTAGTTATGACTTATGAACTAACAGGTACTTATCAAACATTTTTACATTAGCAACTAATACAAGAACCTAATTAAACTAGCTCATACAATCAGGTTGAAAAATAAGCTCATGCACACATCTAATTGTTAACCTATCGTTGCCAAAAATGGCCTAAAGATATTAAAAATAACTTTACACCTGCAATAAAAAACCCTTCAGCTTGATTTTCTTGACTTCTTAGATTTAAAATTCATTAAATTTCCCAATTTTCTAACTCATATAATTTTTTTTTTTTTTTTTTTTTTTGACAATGGTCCAAAAGGGAATTAATACATAACTCATACAATGAATACAACTCAAAATACCAAATTTGAGTAAATAAATCAATTAGCTATATAAGAAATTCAAGAATTTACTCTTTTCATTAAGGTTCTTAAAAAGGTCAATGGGCAATTGACTTGGTTGATTGGTGTTTCCACTTTCCAGTTAGTGAGTTCAAGTGAAATAGTCATTGGCGTGTCGCACTATGAGAAACCATGCTTTTAGAGACTGTAATGTTAATCTGCTGAAGATGCTGCTGCAGTTGATACCAATGTGTAAGCAGTTATTTCGTTGAATGTTGAGAGTATTTATCCGAGCAAGTGTCCTATTACAAAGAGAGTAGCTGAACAAGGTTAGTAAATCTTGGTAAACAATGATGAATGATGTCTGGACATCATCCAAACATTATGGTAACAAACTTACACCATTAATTGGGCTTTTTTTTTTTAATCGATAAACAGACTTCAATACAAGCAGCAAAACCCAGATTTCTTAACGAACCAAAAAGGACATCCTATTCTTTACAAATGAATTACAAATCATTTGAATTTGATACCAAAAAATATTAAAATAAAACCCCACTGTGATAAGAAACTGAGAACAACCATTGCCTCACATTATAAGCTACAAAAGTCAGATCCTCTGATAAGCTCAAAACGTGAAAGCTGATCATCAACGTACCCAAAAGTAGCCCCTCAAACCAGTGCTCTCAAACTTACACAGACACTTTACAAACCCTGATTTTTCATGTCATCCTCTCATCGGATTGCACCCAGTTTCAACCATGGCATCAATCAAACTGATTTATTTACACAGCTCGCCTCAGGTTCCAGATTTCCCTGCTACAATGTTGGAGAGCAAAAATTTTGGTTTGTTGAGAAGGGTTCTCAAAAGGTATGTTCAACCTGACATGTCAATTTCCTTGCCGTGATCATCCTCACGAATGTGTCTTTTCAACCGTCTTAACCAAATATCATAGTCAATAGGATACGGAGTCCCACATAGACTGTCAACATAATCAGCAAAAGCTTTAAGGACAGCTGAAATATCCCCAAGCTTTTGCTGTATCAACCTTTTTGACCAAGCCCTTTCCCTCCATTGCAATGCCCCTTCAACTGAATCCAATTCAGGCAGCTCCCCACCAGAACAGGAATAGAGCATGTAAACTAAGCTCTCCGCATCAGACGCTGAGTACAACTTACCCTCTTCAAGGGCATACGTAGATGAATAGTGAAGATTCAATGCAGGTCGATCCCTTTCCTCCAGCACAGCATGACCCCACCCAACCAAGACAAAGTAAGGATTTCTTACACCTGAAGTAATGCATATCACATTCTCTGGTCGGATGTCACCATGTCGAATGCCAGAAGAAGAGGCAGTAGAAAGTGCAGACAAGCAGTCATGGCAACATTTGATAGCCTCATCTGAGCCAAAACAGCTACTTCTGACCATATCAGTTACTGTTTCACCAACTGGGCTAGTCACAAGGACAGGGGTTCCCCACCAAAGGTGATTGGAATCATCACTGGAGCTTGACCTCCTAGAACGAGTAGAGTGACTTATTTTACCAGAAGCAACCAGTAGAGGCAAGTACTTGCTGGATAGACCTTTCTGTTTCATCACTGTCAATACCTTAGTTTGCCTCTGAACCTGGTACCACAGATTCATATCTTCCCAAGCAGGTTCCACCTGAGAGGGATGCGAACCAATGTATAAGAAGAGAGACCTTCCAGGGTCCTCAATAGAAAACGCTATGTAATAAGTAAGTTCACTATCACTTCGAATTTCACTAATCTGATAGCCTTTCTGATGGTTTGAGTCCTCCAACCATAAAACTGACCCAATTTCTAGATTCATCGGCTCAGCATTCTCCCTTCTGTTGGATTCATCTAGAACCTCAACAATTTCTGGGGAGCCATAGCGCTGCTGGTACTGGTGTAATCCATGTCCATTCACTGTGGTGTCAGCAAGTTGCCTCTCTAATCTTCTTGCTTGAAGACGAGAACTGTGATCAGCAGCCAGATCTTCAATAGACTGCTTGGGCATCCCAGCCAACTGCAGAATGGAGTGGTAAGTTGCAAAAAGCACCTGAAGGGCACCAATATCACCCCAATTAGCATTTCCAAGCTTATTCCATATCCTATCAATAGGAGACATCGAAATATTTGAATGATGTTTTATCCATTCTGTGGCAGACTCATATACATTATTTACATTTAGCTTCAATTTGCTCAAATCTCCTTCAACTTTTATCACACCAGCATATTGAGAATCAACAAGAAGCACAAAAACAGGGCTTGGACTTTGAAGAAAACTATTCTTGCTAAGGCTTCTAGACAACATCATCCGGAGAGCAAAATATAAAGCTTCACCTAATATGGACAGAGGAGGAAGACGCACACCCTTTTCTGCAAGGGTTCCAATATCAGGCGTCAATAGAACCAGCTCGAGCACTTCATCCCATTTACCATGTGAATGTTTGGCATTCTTCAGTAAAATAGAAGCTGCACAGAGACCTCCTACTTTCCCATTTGCAATTGCCCTTTCAGCTTGATAGAATTTCATATTTTCATTATTAAGACATGCAACATAGAATGGTAAAGGTTCTCCATCACTCCAAAATGCTTCCCACAACCCCTTTACACATGCATGTAGGAAATCCTCAATTGCTAGAAATGCTGTAGTTTCAACACCGTCAGATGTAGAAGCATAGATAGCACTAGGCATACGGATGAGTTGTTGGAAAGAAACCCCTTCCAATGCATAATCAAATTTCTGAAGCTCTACCAACTCAAAAGGCACATCAAATGTCTCTTGTCCTGAACTATCTGAAATAGCCTCAAACCACTCCTCCAAATTAGAAGTAAACATTTTGCTGTCTACAAATCTCCGAAGAAATTCCTTTTTATCTCGATTCTTACCGCCTGATGATACACTGGACCTCTTTGTCCCAGAGCCAATAGATGCTTGGTCAGGGGATATGCCTGTTGGCAATTAGATACATTTGATATTAGTTTCTAAATAACAAACTCAAAATACAAAGGAGCAATCTAATGAAGCAACAAAAGAAGCAAGAGTAGACAACGACCTACTTCAAAGACAGAAAAGGTAACATAAACCATTAACAAAACTCCAGTATGCAGGCATTTGTATCCTTGTAGGAGCAACATAACAATATCCTTTCCATTTTTACCGCAAACAAAAATGATTTGAGTATCATTACATGAAGAAAAAAAAAAAAAAGAAACAATGAAGCATGGGATATATATAAGAATAAAGGAGAGCACATGACTCAATAGAGCCTCATTCAAAGAAACAACAATGCTTGTTTTTCTTCTCCAAACATAAGCATCAGAATTGGATTTTAGCCACATACACATGAAAAGATGGGCTACAAGCCTACAAAGAACAAAATCTTGGGTGTTAGAAGAAAGGATAGCTGATTTCAAAGCCTCCGGGATTGGATTTAGTATTTGTACAAACCTTGGTGCTCATAAAATGTAGGTATTTTCTGGCTATAGACCTTACAGGTGAATATGTAATAGGGTCGTATTCTAGAAGCCCCCACCGGACTTGCCCCCTTCTTCAAAGCCAAATGTGAGGGACTTATAATGCCCAGTTCATATACTTACAGCAAATAATACCGTAGAAAGAAAGGAATAGCGGAAGGAACAATGATAAAAACTAGCATAATTTGAAGTAAGACAATGTCTTTGAAGTTTCATTTGACATTTGTGCTCTTTTTCTATCGCACCTTAAAATAAAGCCAGAACAAAACTAATCAATCAAATACAATCAAGCCAAAAACAATAATCTTCACAATATTTTGTGTAGTTGTTATAACAAATGCAAGAAATATTCACAAAATCAACAAAAATGAACACGGATTTTACTTGCGTCACTAACAATGAGTTAGGTCCACGAACTGGCGAGAGGAAAGTTATCGATCTTGAGGGTAGTAAAGATTACAGAGAAGTGCTTAGCCTAAAACCCAGATAGGTTATATAGTAGCCTCCAGAACAGAAAACATAATAGGTCAAAATATAGGCCCAAAAGCAAGACCCTCATGATGGTCGTTTGAAGGGGGCTAATTATTTCAAGGCATATCCTAACAATATTGAATCTCAATTTCCCTTCCGGTTAAATAAATCAATGTGATGAATAGCAAAGATTAGGGTAAATGCATAGTTTGCACCTCATGGCTGCACATATTTTCCTTATAAAATAAACCCTATTTTACAATGCAGCCATAAGTAGTATTCATTGCTTCTGAAGTATCACCTTGGAGCAATACTAAGTTAGTAGCCAAAATTCCTAGACAACACAGCAATAGTGGACCTCAGTACATTATCTAGCAGTTCATTCATCAATCAAGTTTAACACATCCGACTAATATAGGCTCACCAAGAACCATAATGCAAACAGGAAGAAAAGCCAAACAACTTAAGGAAGTGGAAAATTTAGGCACCTTAAACAGTCTTTAAGAGGCATTTGTTTAGTATTAAAAATAATAAACATGAGAGACATGTTATTTCTCATTACAAAATCCATAGTTTTAATTCTTTTAAAAAAATATATATCATTTGTTGCTCCTCCTAGTCAAATGCCTCAATAATTCCAGCTTGATGTTTAGGATCTACACTATAAGCTTTATTGTGCCTTTAATGATCTGGTTTGAATTATTGAGCTTTCTCCACCGGTATCATCACATTTCCATGAAAACCTCAGCAACAAAAAGATTATTGCTCAACCTATGCTTCTATTGAGATTGTTTTACACCATTGTGCACAGAATTGAGAGCTGATGTAATGCTCTTTAAAACTCAGCTGAGTCAGCTCCCTCATATTCAGTCATTTTTACCAGATAAAGGACTCCCAAATGTACTGTGTTGAAGGTTTGTTAAAAAAAAAATCAATTAGTTGAAAGAAGAAACTGCGAATCAGTTCCTAACATCAGTAACTTTATAATGAAATCCTAATCAACAGGGTCGAATTGAGATCTCCATAACCTGGTTAGACTTCATAAGAATGTTGCAAGACTATACATTACCATTGATTCAATTGATTCTAAAAGAAGAATAAGAAAACTGGTACATCTTAAACTAAAGTACAAAATGTAGAAAATTCTAATACACTAATCCAGTAATAGTTTCAGATATCATTTCGTTAGGTAACACGACAAATAAAAATTTATGCCCCTCAACCACTCATTGATCTTCACACAGGAAATTCATCCTAATTTTTGTTCTAAAACTAATGTCATTCAATTTCTCATTTCTTTCCTCTCATTTGAAAAGCTTCCAAATAGTTTCACTACTGTACCCCTAATTTCAATAATGAGAAATGATCATTTTAGTATTAGACATTTCTACAACTGATGGTCCATCGCTTTTCTCGTCAAGTTGTCCTGATAAAAATTTATGCTAGATATATTCTTCTCCCTACTTCCTAATCATTTGCGTTAAGAAGCTCCAGAAAGGTGGTTTCTGACCTTTTTGTGACACAAATCTCTCAATTGAACAGCCCAAAGCTTCAATTCAAGATACGTAGGGGCAACCAATTTATCCCAATGGGGACACACATATGGAGGATGACCTCTCTTCCCCTTCACAGATGAAACCTCAAATTGAAGGATTGGGAAGGCTTGATTATGTCTAGTTATGTGCCGCATTAACCTCTAAAATATAATCTTACAGTGAGGCTTACATTGTGCATGGTATCTAGCAATGTCACTTGTACCAAAACTACGAACTAATGTTGCACAGAGCATATTGCTGCTATCATTTCTAGAATTTCAAGAAAGTTAGGAAAGCTTCTGCTTTATATACCAGCTTTGCCTTAAAGTTTTTTCCCTCTCATAGTTCTCACAATAAATTTGGTTTTATAAATCACAATATTCAAAGTGAAATTTTCACCGATATTGAATCTGTGTATCCCATAAATATCTACAAGTAGTTTGATTATAAAATTGTGGCCCTCCTACTAATGGACTAATTAAAACGCTAGATGAGTACAAAACTGCAATCTAATGTTATATAGATGCTCAGTTTGTCCACTTCTTTTTATCAATAAGACCTCCTGTGACCCATAGAACCTAGGTTGGTAATAAAAACAGATGATGCACATGAGGAGTCTAACGGCAAACAAAACATATTTTAAGCATTTACTACCCAAAGTTCAGGGTTCCCCCACCCCCACCACATTGCAAATGACTCATCAAAGGGCCAGTTTCCAGAAAAATTCAACACGTCATCACTTCCATTAACATGGCTACAAGCAAGAGGTCTACGGGCATAATAACTTAAGAGAATATTTCTAGTAGACATGACAACATAGATATGTAACTCATGGAATGCACCTGCTGAGTGCAATCCACTAATCAGTTCCTAGGCAATAACAGCAACTCTACAACAGACCCTCCGCTTGTCAAGGTTTGGTCATCAAGTTGCACATTTCCTGATTCAATTTCCATGCCAATACTTTGTACGTAGTGCAAAATAACATAAGCCAGTAAGGACACCCATTATTGTTCCTCATTTTTATCTAAGGTAAACATCAAATTGCTCATAATTCATGAAACCAACCACGTAATAAAAATAAAATTGCAAAAACAAATGAAAAATATCTAACCAGATGAGCTCCTTGTCTGCCGTTCATACGAGTCCTTCGACATTGCAGAAAGCAGAACAACAAGACCCTTTTAAAGTTTGTGTATAATTAGCACTCCCCAACAGTCCTGAAACTAACTATTGCAGAACGTATCGTCCAATTCCACCTCTCCTCTTATATGCATCAATTATTTCATACCAACAATGATTCCACTGCTGCATCACAGCCTTTAGAAATCTTCAACATCATGCTAGAAACCCAGCAAACTAGTTTGACACTGGCAATTCATAACAAAATATTCACCTGCAATACCAAAATTTCAATTTCTAGCTAACGTGATAATCATAAACCCAAAAACACAGAATTAAATACTCGCAATCGTTGAACTAAAAAAAAAGTAGTAATTTTATACAATTTTTTCAATTCGGGACCCGAAACCACAATACTAATTAACATCACAAAATCACTCAATTACAAAATTAACTGAAATATAACAATAAATTACTTCAACTACTTGTATAAATTCCGTAAACTAGCAATCAAATTAATATAAACCCTAATCAACGAAATCAGATCAATGAACCCCAAAATTACAGATTTGAAACCCTGAAAACTCAATTATTACAAATAATTACAATAAACATTAAAATTGATGAAGAGAAAAGTAGAAAGACTTACGAAATTGAGTGAATTGACAATGCAATGGTATCAAAAAACTTGGATTTGCAAGCATAATGGTGAGGTGAGGTGAGTTTTTCTCTCTCCTATTCCAGCAAATACTGGTGCTATTTCCACTTCTACCTTTTTGGCGTTTTCTTTGTTTTAACTTTCTAATTCTATTCTTTTTCTTTTCTTTTCTTTTCCTTTCCTTTTGTTTTGTTATTTGTCTTCTGTTTAAGCGTTTATCTACCTCTTTTAGACATGTCAATACGATGACAATAGATGAACTAGACTTGTTTGTTTGGTAGACGGTAATAATGTTATGAATTGAAATGAATTTACGGTGTTTGTTACGGAGTAGGTTATTTCATGCTTTAATTGTTGATCGTAGTAAAATTATATAGCATTAAATTCGATAAAATGGGGTTTTATGAGACTTTATAATCCCTAAAATGTTTGTCAAGTTAATGGTTAAAAGGGGTTTTCATGTTTGTATCAAACGTATAATTCATAATAGATCTATATGAACGTGTGGGTGTTTTATAATTCAAGAAAGATGTGCGAAGGAGTACGTAAAAAACTGTGTTTTAGATAGACATCGTGTTTTTTAAGAGTTGATCACTTATGTAACAAAGATTAGGTTTAATAACTTTAATATATGTGAGGTTCAAGTGGAGAGATTTGTAATACTTAAGCATATGGATTCTCTTCTTGATCGTGTATTGTCATGACAAAATTTGTTTTTACTACATTAGTAAATAATACGCCAATATATAGTCTACGTGAATACATAGTCAACGTGAATACATAAGTAATGACGAAAAAAAAAGTCAAATGTATCAATTATAATAAGACTGAGGGAGTATTCAACATGAAACTCTCCAAATATAATCCACTGATAATAAAAGATTGTCAAATACGTATAAAACAAACAACCATTATACTTTTGCAAATTAATTGTAATGCCATTAATGGCAAAAGAGTTCAATTATTTATGCTTTTGACAATCTATATATGCATGGCAATTAGTAGAAGATGGGGTCTCCATTCTCCAACACATTAATACAATAAATGTGTTCAATGACACATTAAATTATAATTGAGGATTGGACGAAAAGTTGGTTAATAGAAGGATCTTGCTAACGAATGCCTCTGGGCGTTAGATAAGCATTGAAAATATTTTTTGAAAGTGGTATTAATTTGGGAATGCATGCAAAAATCACGCTTCGATCGGTGTAATTAATGTTTATTTTAATTTAATTTTTCTACTTTTAGCTACCTTATCTAACGCCCCCGGACGTCCGTTAGCTTTTTCCTTAATAGAATTCCAACCTAATTTCATGTCAAATTGAACCTACCCTTTTTTTAAATCAAATTAAATAAAATTTGAATAGTAGCGCATCAAAAAATTTGTTGTGTTCTCCCTCTTTGTAGCACTATAAAGTCGGGTAATCATTGGAGCATTACTTTGTTAGTAAAAAATGATTGATAAACACGACTAATGATGTTACCATAACAACACTAACCTAGTGAGCCAAGGGTAGCTTAGCTTAGAGTTTTCGGAAGGACTTAAGCTACCAAAGGTGGGGTAGTGATAGACCATTATCAGGTATGGACTCATTGGGTCCATATTGGGGGCAAATATGTAATTTTGCGCAATATTTTCATGGTAACTCATCAGATTTTACCACGTTATTCTCTCTCCATAATAGCAGTATTCAACTCTATGATAACAGTATAAAAATCAACCATAACAGTACACAAAAAAAAAATAACAGTATACAAGTCAATGATAGTTGAGCACCGACAAAGACTTTAAATTCACCAGAAATAATTTATTGGATAATAGTATGCAATGTACTAATAACAGTATACAAATAAAAAATAACAGTATGCAAATCAAGAATAACAGTATACAAGTTAATAATAACTGAGCACCGACAAATAATTAACGTCGTCAACTTCAACCCCCTCATATCCAAAATCTTTCGAACTCTTCATGGCTGAAGTCGCAAGTCTGGACTCCGGCAGAGAACTCGTCTATGTTGGAAGACCTTGAACATCCTTCGCCGTCCTTCGACTACCATCTTTCATCAATCATACTTCAAATAACTTCTTTAATTTGAATCAGCCACAAAATTCGCACCTTCGGTAGATCGAGCACCACTCTTTGAGGATGAAGAGTACTGCAACTCTGATGGGGTTTTTGTGGGATTGATTCTCCGACCACCGAAGCTTTTTTTCGTGAGTGGATAGTGTTTTTAGTTCGTTGTTCCTGTTTTTTTTTACCCCCTGTTAATCCTTTTACCTTTTCCATTTCGTTTTAACTTTTAAAATTTTACAAATATTATTTTTTTTTATTGTGGTATGGACTCTAACTATCCATACCTGGTAGTGGGCT
The DNA here is from genome assembly GCA_034703905.1 of Chenopodium berlandieri. Taxonomy (NCBI): domain Eukaryota; kingdom Viridiplantae; phylum Streptophyta; class Magnoliopsida; order Caryophyllales; family Amaranthaceae; genus Chenopodium; species Chenopodium berlandieri. Next base: position 23,889,612 of record CM068281.1, read on the forward strand.
ATACTTACTTACCAAAGGAGTTGGACTTGGTTTTATTTTTTATAAAGCTAACGAATAATATGAAATCCCTAAATCAATAGAGCACGGTCAAGTCATTCTCAATCACGTTTAGATTCACTAGTAGAAAAAATGAAATAGGCACCGCAGTTTTCGCACCAGTTTTTGAAAACCGGTGTTAAAAGAAATAGGTAGGATTGGGAAATTGACTTTTCACACCGGTGCGAAATTATCTTTTTCACACCGGTTCAAACCGGTGCTAATTAAAAAAAAAAAAAAAAGGGCAAAGAGATTTCGCACCGGTTCAAAACAAACTGGTGCGAAATAATGTATTAGCACCGGTTCAAACCAATACGAAATAAAAAAAAAAAATCAATCTTAGCTTCTTGTGTCTTTCTTTCCCCCTGCTATTTTCATTTTCTGTTTTACCTCGTTTTTTCGCTCTTCTCTTCCACCACCTCCGAGGTTTCACCTTTTTCCATTGAAGCGGTTTCTGAGCTTTCTCACCTCCATTGAAGCAGCCACCTCCTTCTCTCTCCATATCTCTCCTCCATTGAAGCTCGTGCTCTTTATTCCCCATTGAAGCGGATTCTGAGCTTTCTCACCTCCATTGAAGCAGCTCTGAGGTAAGATTTTTTTGTTGTCTTTTAAACTATCGAATTCCTTCGCAATCTAGGGTTTTTCGTGGATTTGCTTTTCAGTTTAGTAATTTTAGGGTTCTTGTAATCTAGGGTTTGTCATTGAAGCGCGCACGGCTCCACCTCAACCACAACAGCCTTCTTGTCACGGCGGCACGGCCTCGAATAGTGGACCTGGTGTCTAGTGAGCTTGCCTTTCCAGTTTCCTTTACTTGTTGTGCATTGAGTTATTGCCTTGTTGTGAGCTTGCAAATTTTGGGTATTTCTAGTTTTAGTGGTTGGGCTGCGGTGGTATTTGGTGGATGAATTGCAGGTTGTGAGGGAGCAGGGGAGTTTGGTGAGGTGTGGCAGGTGTGGACGTGTGGTGTGGGTTGGATTGGTTGATTGGTGGAATGGTGAAGCAAGGGCTGCTGGTTTTGTTCGATGAGTGTGGCTGCAACAGCGTGGTGGAGCAACTGCTGCGCTTGGCGGCAATTGGTGGAGCTGGCAGCATGCTTATGAAATTGGGCATGTAGCATTTGACTGAAATTGGAACTCGAACTCACTTGCCATGAAACCCGAACCCCTACACACAAAATCGAGGAAAGGAATTGAGACAAATGAAATAAAATAAATAATCAAATGAAACTAAATTTGCAAAGCCATAAAAAAATTTTAATTTGAAAGACATGATAGATTGATACTTTGATAGTTCATAGTTTCCAATTGATAAATGATAGTTCATACTTACTAACTTTTGTTTTTTGTTTTGTTTTTTGTTTTTGTTTTTTTATAGATTCATATGTGAATTGAAGTACAAGTTTAGCTTGAAGACTACATATTTAACTCGAGTGGGAAGTTAGAAAGAATACATCCATTGTACTTGCTATATTGGTATGAATTATAAACTTCTCTAAGCTATATTTCTTTCTCTTTATTCATTTAATAAAAGTTTTTTCATGCTATTACAACTTGTGTATTGTTTAATGACAAATAAATACAACAATATATAAAATGCTTGCATCATCATATACCTAGATACCCATTCAAGGCTTTCTCATTAGGAGAAAGTCTTGAATAGTCCCCGGTTGGGACTGTTCTTGAACGTTTACTCTCACTTAGGTGGTGAATGTATGTCTTTTTTTTCGATTAAATCAACATGCACAATAAATCAACATTTATTATATCACATTACAAGAAATAGTTTGCATGTTCATGGTAGTTTGAACCCAAATTAAATCTAAGTATTCGGCTTGATTCTATTTAAATGGTGGGTCATTATTGGAAACAATTATCATGGGTTGCATACCTAAATCAAAATACAAAAAGAGTGAAGAAGAGAAAATGCAACGTAGGCCATGTACTCATCACTAAACAATAACCATGATACTAAAACTACAAAGTAATGCAAAATTTTGGTGAAACACGTAGCCTTATAATATTTACAATATTGATACTTTGATCGTTGGTCCCAAAATGATGTGATATGCAACTTATGCCACTTCTAGCTTTTACATCTTTATTAAACAACCGAAAGTTCCTTTCACTATGAATTGATGTGGTGCCCACATAAGCCGTAAAAAAATTCTCGTTGTGGCTATCTATCTACGAAAACCCAAACATCTATAACCCGTGAAATACTATGTCTAGCCCAAAATATGTAATTTCGATTTTAACATAAAATCCTATATGAAATTACACTAAACATTTAGCATCCAATTATACTGTGATGTTATATACGAAATACAACATATTCTCTTGTCTATACTAGGCCATCTAATTAATTTGGTATTCATTCAAACTATTTGCACAAAATTCTAGATATATTAATAGAAGGGCCATGCTATGAATAAAACAAACATCTATACATTATGGTACTTGATGCACAGTATATAATTCGGAGTAGGGGTGAGCAATTCCGCGTACCCAAAATTGGAATCAGAACTGGTGGGTATGGAAATGGAATTGGACCTGGTGGTTCTAATTCCGGGTAATAAATTAAGGAATCGGATGCAACCGGTTCCAATTCCAATTCTCAATTTTTTGGACCCGGAACCGGTTGGATACCCAATATATATTAAATATATTTTTAAAACAAAAATATGTTGAATGTATCTAGTTAACAAAATAAAATAAAAAATATATATTATTAATTCCTAACAAAAAATAAAATAGCTTCATGCATAGATATAAATATAAGTATTAAACGCTAAAAATGAAAATGGATCAAAATAAGTATTATAATTTGTATTAAATTTTAACAATTATGTACATAAGTGGGTTTCCGAAACCGGAACCAGTACCCGATGAATCACATTTATATAGGATTTATAGGCACATTTATGCTAGTTTTGTTGTTGCTTTTTAGGTATTTTAGTCGCTTTTTATGTCGTAAATGCATAAGTGGTCCATTTTGTGCTCTATTACGCTTCTTTTGTGTTTTCTTAATACTTTAGATGATCTCATGATCATTCGGATCCTTTCGAGGTGTTTAGAGTTGAATCGGATGATATTAGGATGAAGAGTCGATGAATCGAGGTCGCTCAATGAAGGGTATGTGTCTGTGGAAGCTTAGGTCGAGATTTATATGCGTGAGGAATGAAAACACAAGAGTCGCAATGCGCCATTCGTAGATGAATTTGAGTTAGAAACAAAGGAAAACGATGGTTTGCAAAGTGTCAAAAATGACTTTTGCTCACTCTTTTGATCATAAATTGAGTTCTACAGATTGGATTGAAGTGATTCAAACTGCATTAGAAACTACACTTGAAGAACTTTCTAGAAGTAGGTTACACGCCCCTATACGCTTCCTAGAACCCAATTATAGCCCCTAAAAGACGAACATGCGAACCAGTTACGACTAGGGCTGAGCATGGGATGGGTACCCGTACTGTTAGCATTAACGGTTCGGGTAACCGATAACCAATATCACTAAAAGCGATATCCATAAACTGAACCGATAATTTCGGGTACCCGGATTTTCGGATCGGTTATCGGGTACCCAATAAGATATCTAATAATGATAATTAAACTTAATAATGTAGTTACTATGATATCATTTAACACTAACTAACAATAATACCACATGATCTTGACCAAATTATTAATAAAATTACTAATCATTGATATTATAAAGTGATTATGAAGTAAAGTAAGAGTTTAATTTTTGGAAAAAATACAAAAAATTGCTTATCGGATCGAATCGGGTAACCGTTAATTTTAAAATGATACTGTAGGGAATTTTTCAAACTCATCATTTGAGCCGCACTGTGATTAATGCTTTTTAGGCATGGCGGAGCTCCAAAGGAAAGAACCTAGAGATAAAAGAGTCTCCAACAAGTTTTAGGAACTTATAAACCGTTCACGGGCATGAAGGTTACACCCCATTCACGATCACGGAGATCGCTAACTCCATAGTGGTTCAAAACCATGATTGGATGTTCGGGGATGATGGTACGAATCAAACCTAAGAGAGATTGAACCCACCCTAAATCGGCCTACTTAATTCTTATAATATTCATGTGCGTTTTTTGATCAACATACATACATCAAATTAATCCTAAACCTGCTTAATCTACGTTGGTTGATTATTAATGCACAATCAAATCTAATATTGGTGAACACTTGAATTAAAGTCATATTAGCCTAAATCAAATTATTAATTATCTTATTAGGCGTGATTTCAAGTATAAATTCCCTTAAAACCGACAAAAAAGGGTCTGATCAAGCAATAACAATAAATCATGAATAATCAAGCAACGTATAATTGACACAACAATCATCATCATAATAATATCATCAAAACATTGTTAGTAAGATCCTAGGCATGATACTAAACGGATTAATAACAAATCATAGCATGTCACTAATAACAATATCAAAGCATTATCCTAAACATGATACTAGGAATTAACATAATATTGTAAACATGATTTCTACTCCAAAATCAAAGAATAATAATAAGGGTAATTGAATTACTCACTTTGATGCTTCAACCTTCTTGCTATTAAAACAATACACACGTTAGTAAACTTCAAGAAAGTTAAATCAATAAAGTAAATAAATCAAGTATGAATTGAAATATAGATTTAGGACCAAACCCTCAAAACTATCAACCTTTCACGTCGAGGTCGAAGACAACATCGAGGATGGCTTGGAGTATTCGAATCTCGTGAAGGAGGTATGGTGTTTGAATTGGATGAGTATCAAGGATATGTTTAGGGTGTGCTTAGGCTAAGGCTAAGAACATGGGATCAAGAGAGAGAAGAGATGATTAAGAATATTATGAGTGATGATGATGATTATTGGTGGTTGTTGTCCATGATCTGAAACGGGGAGAAACGACCTCTATTTATAAGGAAAAAAGAGAGTCGAAGCAATCAGAATTTGAATCGGAATAAAACAGGTTTCATCGCAGGGCGATAGACCTATCGCGGCGCAATGTTGCTGTCGCGGTGCGACGGTTCTGCACTTTTGCGGTGTTTGTTTTTATCATGACTTTTGATCCAGAAATCGGAATAAGATAAATAATATATCGTTGGAAAGCTCTGGAAGTCTACTTCCAACCCAATTAGAATCAAATTGATATCTTTTGTAGAATTTGAGATATGATCAAAATAGTGGAACAATGTCAGTTTAGGATTATTAAAAGATCGAGAAGTTTTATTCAATTTCAAACTCTTTGATCTTTATCTTTTCGGAAAGGATAAATTAGAACCTTCTAGAGAAATCTAGAACCTCTTAAGGGATCCTAATTGGTTTAGGATTGGAAATAATATATTTGGACCCTTGCATGATTATTGGGTCGTAGGTAAGGTGGACCTAGGCTCGGTTTAGGCTCAGTTTAGTATTTTGGCCATAACTTATTCGTTTTAAGTCGGATTTAGGCTTATAATATATTATTGGAAATATCTTTTCAAACCCCATACAACTAAGCAATAATTAGATTGGGATTATGGACCAAAATAATCTGGTTTGGACGTTTTTTATGAGTTGGACATGAAATGAATGATTTTGAGGACACGAAATGAATGAATATGGTCAAAGCTTAATGAAACTTAACGAGACTCTTCAAATCTTTACCGAACTCATTAATCAAAGTCGTGAAAGGTACTCATCACTGGGTTTGGTTTTTGGGGAAACACAATCAGGTGTCTACAAATACCCAATAACCATACCCGATAACAAATTATCGGAACGGGTACCTGAATCCTTATGGTTATCGGATCGGATACCCTAATTTTCGGAACAGTTACGGATCGGGTTTTCAGGTAGTTTTACTTAGCCCTGGTTACGACCAGCGCCCGCAACTCAGCACTCCCAAGCCACGAGCAGCTTTTGTTTGGCCCGATGGATACCAAGCGGCGCTAGTTTCCGCGCCAGCAGCAGACTTGTCTTGGAGCCTCGTCTTTTGGTCGTTGTAATAACCTTCTTCGGCTAAGACTCCTTTAAATCGACGACTAATCGTTACATGACTTATGTAATTGTTTTTTTTTATTTGTTTTTATTTTATTATCTTTAGATTAGTTTAGGATATATAATATAAATAGTCAGGGAGGTCGTTTATTCTTATTATTATTTTTATGTTATTTTTAGTTTTCTCTCTAGCCCTAGTTTCTCATGGACAACTCCATATATTCCTCCATGTTTTGTTCTTTAGTTTGTTACTTTAACTAATAGAGGTAATTTTATTTCTTTGCTTTAATTATGCTTTCTTTATTAGATTTAATTTTTATTATTTATTTCATGTTTGAGTAGTTTAATTTCTAGGGTTTGGGAATCCATGTTTATGTGATGAATTTTGATTGATGTTATTGATATTTTGATTATTGATTTCTCTAATTGATAGTGTTTTATTGTTAATCTTGCAACCTGATCAATTGTTTGATTAATTATTGTTAACAAGAGCTTTTAGAGGCTTACCTACAATTAGCAATTCTAATTATGTTAGAGATCGAACTACATATGTTGAATTGAGAGCGTTAAGACCCGACCATAGGCTTAGCAATTGCTCTAAACAATTAATTGATTGAATTGTTATTGATATTTGATAGATTTAGAATTATAAACATGGTGAACCATAACCCTAGGTCTTTTTATTAATTGTTTTATTTCTTATTTCAATTAGACTATATTTCTATCCCAATTTCGTGACATAATTTAGTTTCTTCTATTCCTTAGAAGTTAGATTGAATAACCATCTCTCTGTGGATTCGACCCTACTTACTGTAATACCCCATATTTTTATACGTATATTAATTTAAAACATTATTTTATGAAGTATTTAAATAATTCGAAATGAATTATTTATGATATTTTAATAATTTAAAAAGGTTTATTTTAGTTAAAAGTCCATTTTTATTTATTTAATTGTTTTGAAAATATTTTATTTTATTATTTGTAAACTTTGGGGCATAATTATTTTATAAAAGGAAGTTTTAAGGTCAATGGAATTTTAAAGAAAGTCAATGACTATTTTGAATAGGAGAAGGAATCATTAAGGGTAGAAAGGTAATTTAAGTTAGGAAGATTTTAATAGAGGGTATAATATCCATCTTATGAGAAAATTAGAATTTGCCTAAGGTGGAGTATACCCGAAGGTAAACTCTCTTTCTCTCTCCTCTTATTTTCTCTCTCTCCTTAATTTTTCCCCTCTCCCTCACAAACACTCACACCTAGGTGGCCGGCCGCCACCACCACCACTTCTCACCGGCCGGCTACCACCGCTAACAGCAATCGGCAGCAGCAGCCGCCGACGTGGAGGGCGGCAGCAGCCCCCTCCCCGCGCGTGCGGTTGTGTTAAAAAAAACAAAAAAAGAACTCTCTCTCTCTTGTTTTAAATTAATCCAACCTTGATTAATTATTGATTTTGGGTGATGATTTTATGATGTATTAATATGTATATAATTTTCAGATTTGGTTTTTGAATTTAAAAACCCCAAATTGAAAACCATAAGTTTCTAAATTAATGTTTATTGATGAAATTTGAATGTAGTTGATTAAAACTATTGAAATTAATGTTTTTAAACAAAATTACAGCAAGTTTATAAGTTTTTATAATGCTGGAATTTTTATATAAGGGCTAAAATTATGTTTCGTGAAAGGATTTTTAATTACCCATTAATTGGGAATAAAAGTAGGTGGTTTAAATTAATTTTTAGCTTGTTTTAGAAGGCTTAAAAGTGTTTTAAGAGTGTATATATTGTTGGAAATTTATTATGAATAGGTATTAATGTCTCTTTGTAATTTTGGGTTGTAGGACTTCCAAGTGAGTGCTTCTATATAGTCGTGGCGATTTTGAGATCATATTCGAGGTACGTTCGCATATTTGGTAATTATTTAAGTGTGTAGTAGCATGTTAGGCTTTGTTTAATTAATTCCAAGGTAGTATCATGATAGATATTGGTTGGAATTGTTGATTGGATTGACTTTGGCGATTAATTTGTGAGGTATGAATTATTTGAGGTAAATTATTGATTGGAATTGATTATGTTGGCATGTTGACTATGAACCACACTTTTATTATTGACATGATTGAGAGCATGTTTAATTAAACTAAATATTTAATTGAGTTTGGAATATTGAAAGGGAATTTTATTATGGTTCATATAATTTTTATTGATGCTATAAGCATAGAAAAGGAGCTATTTAAGTGTCTATGTACACGAGGATTAATTTATATTTTAGTGCCTTAGTGCACTTAAGGTTTTCTAAACACCGAGGGATAGGATTTGTGGTGCATTATGCGCTTAAGGTGTTATTTAACGCCGAGGTAGTTTAAAAAAGGTTCAACATTAAGTTAAATGTGGTCATTAATTATTCAAGAATTAAATTGGTATGTTTGATTGCTTGAATGAATTATGATGATTGTTTGTGTTGTGGATTGAGAGTCATCACCAAGTCTAAAAATATATAAATAACGTAAAGTGAAAGAGATTACGCACCAAAACTCTTAGAACGTATATACCTCGAGTATGAACATATGGGAGAAATTATTATAATCCCCCATATTTTTGATTAAATTATAATTATATTTCTTTATTATGTATACGAATATTTTATAATAATTTTATACTTATATAAATTTTTTTGGAAAGATTTAATAATATAAACTTATATTTTTAATCACTTCACTACCATATTTTAAAGATTCTCTTATATAAAAAAGGATTTCAATAGCATAGTTACCCACTTTGGGCCCATCACCATCATCCTAATTCTATTAAAACTAGGAAACAACAAACTCTTAAGCCTATATCTTTATTATAATTAAAGCTAACCCTACTCCTTATTTCCCCCAACCAAAAACCCACATATAAACCCTTTTTCCCCATATAATTGTTGCCGCCTTTTCTCCTGTTTTCCTCCTACTGCATTCACGATCAACAAAAAAAAAAAAAATAGATAAAATGTTGCTGCACTGCTTGTTGCCGACGCACAACCACCACTGGTAGGGGTGAAACAAATTTGGTTTAAAACCGAACTGAACAGAAAACCAAACCGAATTAGGAATATGGTTCGATTTTTTTCTTAAGTGGTTAGGTTTCGGTTTGTAAAATCAAGAAACCGAAATTATATGGTTCGGTTTCATTTTCGAAAAATGAAAACCGAAAAACCGAAACCAAACCGAAATATTGGCCCATTAGTAATAAGCCCATACCTTTTCATATATAAGTATAAAAAACCCTAATGTTCTTTCCTCTTTCCTCTTCACTTCTTCAGTCATCACGCCTCTTTGGACTTTGGTCTTCATGCCTCTTTCACTTCCCTTCTTTCTCTCTCCTTCATCTCCCCTCTTTCACGCCTCCTTCTCTGGTTCTCTCTCCTTCATCTCTCCTCAATTCCTCATGTTTTCCTCTTAACTTCTTTTTTTACTAGTTTTTTGTAGATCTATTTTTTGTATTACTTCTTTGTCTTTTGTCTATTTTTCACTCAAATCTTCACCAAACTACTTCAAATCTTGTGCAAAGTTTCTGATTTTTGCATCTCTACAAAAATCCATGAAATTTTTTTAGTCTTTTATGTTGATTATTGCCGAAAATTGATGATTTTTTGCGCGAAGAACCCTAAAAATTGAATTGGTTTTTTTTTTAATTTAGATGCTTATTGTTGAAATTCTTGATATGATGTTTCTTGTTTATGAATTTATATGGGTTTGTGAGCAATTTGAGACCAAGTTTGCTTAATTTGGTGAGTTGTAAATTTTAGTGTTGTAATCAATATAATTTATTATTTATTATAGCCGTGTTGGTGTATTACTTCTTTTTTTACTATTTTTTTTTGTAGATCTATTCATTATAAATTTGGTATTATAGCCGTGTTGGTGTATTACTTCTTTTTTTACTATTTTTTTTTGTAGATCTATTTTTTACTATTTTTTTTTTAAATTTATAAGTTTTCAACAATCTGGAAAAAAACCCTATGTAATTAGGTTTTCGGTTTGGAATCGAATTAGGTTTTTAAATTTCGGTTTGGAAGCCCACAAAAATTGCAGATTAAAGCCCAAATAAATAAGGCCTGAAAAATTCGATTTGGTTCGGGTTTTTTTTTTTAAACCGAAATTTATATGGTTTGGTTTGGTTTGGTTTCAAAAGTAAAGTGGTGCGGTGTGGTTTCTAAAATCCAGAAACCGAATTAGAGTGGTTCGGTTTCGGTTTGGCCTATAAACCAAACCGAAAACCGAACTTTCACCCCTAACCACTAGTGACACCTCTCTGTCGCCTGACCACCGTTGCCCAGCCACCGGACCACCGGTCCTTTCTTCCTTCTATCTCCTTCTCTCTTGTTATTGTTTTATTGTTAAAGTTTTAATCTTTATATAAAATTTTGAATTTAAATTGTTGTAAATAGATTGGGAAAGGTTGCAAATTTATGAGTTTTATGATGTTTAACATATGAAATTGATTTTCATATTTATTTAATTAAGAATTTAGGGTTTAAAACCTTGATTTTTCATGGTTATGTATGGCTTAAAACGTGATTAATTGATTTAACTAGTTACTTTGTGTTTAAATATTTTTTAATCTTTAGTTTTGATTATTAAAAGTAATTTTCAGATTATAAAAGTATGAATATTTGGTTTAAAACTATTCTAAATCATATTTTTAGAATTCTATTTATACTATTTGGCTATTCTAATTAAACTATGTTAATGGGTTGCTAAAGTTTCAAGTTTAAAGTTTTTAATTAAATTTCAGACTTTCTATAATATGAATTTTATTGTTTTAGTATCAAAATAAGAAGTTTTTATGTTTCTACATGTTTTATTAAGCTACTATTTTGATATTTCAAGCGTGGCTTGTTGAATTTCCAAAAGATAATAGCAAACTAAATTTTCAGATTTTGTTAGTAGCTTAAGTATTCTGTAATTTTATGTATGAAGGTGTGTTTTAAGGTTTTTATGAAGGAAACTTAAAGAACTATATATAAGCTTTTCATTTTTAAAAAAGGGAAGGTTTTAAAGAGTTTAATTAGATTTTTAAGGTTTTAAAATAAGTTAGTATTGCGGTAAATTTAATTGCTTGAGTATTTAGTGAATTATTGTTATTTGGTTTAGGAGAGGATTTCGTTGAAGGCGATTTCTAGTTAATAAAGTAGCCAACCAATTCGTTTACTCAAGGTATGTACAAGGATACGAAAAACCTTGACTTTAGGAGCATGTTTAAGGATTTGGAAAACTTAGAATTATGTTAGGGAACTTTTGGATGATTGGAATTGCTTGGTAACTAATCTCTTTAGCTATTATTCTTAGTTTTGTATGACATATAGTCTCATGTATGTTGAATTATCTCGTGTGTAATTTTATATGCATTAACTTGTAAGAAGAAATTGGATGCAAAAGTACATAGTATGTGGATTGGATTATTATTTTATTACTCGTTCATGATTATTGAAATGGAATGAGTAAAGGAAGAATTGAAGTCTTATAAGACGAGGTTGAGAATTTGAGGTGCTTTATGCACTTAAGGTGTTTATACACCGAGGTAGTTTAAAGAATTCAATACTAGATGTTGTTTGTCACTACTAATTCAAGAATTAAATTGGAAATTTGAATTTGCTTGAATGATTAATATTTGTTAGTTGAATTGTTTATGCATTTGAGTCATTACCAAGTTTAAACCTGTAAATCACGTAAAGTGCAAGATGGGTGAGCAATAAAACTCTGGATTTGTGCACATCTGGAGTATTGACAAATAGGAATTGGGGTTCACGGGGTATTAGCTGTGTACTTTTTAGAGGTCGTCTAATCTACGAGTCTCTTGTTCTTAAATACTTTTTAAAATTATAAGGAGTTAGATGAGATCTCATACTAGCTATGGCCACGGAGTCGCGTCCGTCTGCCATTGGATGTTTATTGATGTTTCCAAAAGGAGGCATAGGGTTTTTCTTTTATTGATGTTCCAAATTAGAGCATGGGGAGACAACCTTGTCTATTGCTCAATTCAATGAATAAAATAAAATGAAATAATATTTATTAGAGAACTCTTAGTAATGTTAGTACTTGAATAATGTGTTTGAGTTATTTATAAAAATGTTTGTGTGTTGAATTAAAATTAGTAGCATGCTAGGAATTTCATTGTGTTACTTCATAGCTTGTATGTACTTAGCGTTGCTGATTGCGTGCTTTTGTGTGTACGCTTTCTTGGTCATGGCCTTCGCCTTCAATGATCCTGTGATGATCCAATTTTAACGTTTGTAATATTGGGGAGCAAATTAATCACAGGTGATTGCATGGTTGGACTTGCATCAAGTGGTGGGAAATTGAGTGGAGAGTTGGTTATTCCTCGTAGTTTATTTCCTTAGATAAACATTGAACTTATTTAAACTCTGGTTTGATTTATTTACTACTTTGTTAATTGGGTTTTGAATAAGGGCCTTGATGGTTCCAATTTGTAAGACTTAATTTGGTTTTGCATATCGGTTTTGAAACTTTATTTTAATGGAGTTAGTTTTTCCGCTGCAAAATTCTGAACTAGCTTTAACGTTTGAACACGTGGCGATAGCACATCAGTAATTCTCTAGTATTTACTACAGGTATTTATAGGTAAAAATAGAGAATTATTGGGGTAAAAGTAAGTGGTTTGGAAAAGGGAGAATTATTAGGGTGCTACAGTTATGCGACTTTATATTTGACCATAACTTTTACTGGGAGTACAGGACGCTGTATTTTCCTTTTTATTATGCGCAGGAATTCTGCCACTTACGAGTGGTTCTTTTATATTGGCACGGTTAGCTCCCGTGTTAATACCCCTTTATTAATCAAGCTAAATAAGCAATCTATTTATTCATTGGTTGATTGTGTTGTGTGTTGTATGCTTGTAAATAGGTGCAACAAGGTAAGTGGTGTGTTGATAGGATGAAAGCATGTTAGTGTGTACTGTTTACGCTTATGTACTCAGCATTGCTGATTGGGTGTTCGTATGTTTGTTTGGCCTTGTCTTTATCTTGGCCCTACAACGACCCATTTCTAATGGCAAGTAGTGGGGACAGAGTAAAGAGAAGCTTTTCAGGTGATGAAGCATATTCATGATGGGCATGAGTGAAAAACGAATTCTGTTTAGTTTCTATAGGAATATGATGTGTTTTATTTGCTTTGATTATTATATATTTGCTTGTGAGACTAACACAAAGGTTTTAATATTTGTTTTGGGTTTTGATAAGGGCCTATGATGGTTCCAAGTTTTAGGTTGACTTTATTTGACTTTGGTTTGACTTTACTTTTGTTGGTTTGACTTTTTGAGTTGACTTGTTTTGAATGGTTTTTTTTTTTTTTTTTTTTTTTTTTTTTTTTTTTTTTTTTTTTAAAGTGAGTCTTCCGCTGTGTGTCTTTGATAATTGCCCTAACCATTATCACGGTGATAGTAATGTCTTAGATTTTCCTATTTAGTATTTTAAAAAGAGCAAAACAGGTATTTTAAAGGAAAATAATTTCTAAAATAATTTCTAGGGTGTTATACTTACCCTACTACAATGGTAGTTGGTTTTGTTAGGAATTTATTTTTGACAGGTGTACGACAACCTATCAGTACTCGGTGGTTCCAATTCCAATTCCTAAATTTTAGGACCTAGTTGCAGTGGTTCCAATTCTAAATCTGAATTTTAGGACCCGATTCCAACCAATTCTGAGTCCAGTTCCTAAAATTTTGACTGGGTACCCAATTTGCTCACCCCTAATACGAAGTACACAAAATAGATTAGACAACAATGCCTAAAAAAGGAAACTACTACGCTTATCCAAGAACAAGGTAAGAGTATGTTTGACATAGTTGCTAATATTCACTATTACAAAATAAGCTTAGGCAATACAAAATGATAGCTTGGACGTGTTCTTGGGGGGGGGGGGGGGTCCTTATAAAGTTTTATAGAGTTGTAATTGGATCAAAGGCGTCGAGGCGATCTATTAAAAGAAACAAAAACATCTGATCTTACACGTCTTAGATTGGGCTGGGGCCTTGGAAATAAGTATGCAGAGGGGGTGGCCTGGCTTTAGAAATTGGCCTGGACAAAATGTGGCACAAAAGCTTAGGGGTGTAACTAACTCTATTCAAAAGAAATATTATCTTCATCAGCGCTTGCATCATTTTTATTTTTATTTATTTATTTATTTATTTTTTTTTTTTTTTTTGATAACGGTAAAAAAAGTAAGGAGGGTAGCTCCCAACAGACTCGAGACTATAAGTAAAATAAGGAGAGGGTTTAACTCTCTTAAACATACTAATACAAGAATTATACCAGGGAATGGGGGTACAACTTTTAAAACTTGCTAAGCAATACAAATATTGGGATTGACTGATTCCATCATCGATACTTGCCATAAGATTCTCAATGCTTGTTCCTTTGCGCTTTTTGGACTTGCAAAAACAATACCTGGAATATATTTTACCTTTCTTGTTCTTCACCCTTGACATGTGCGGCCTTTTATGTTTCCTTGTCGTGGCAGAGAACTTGAAAGTAGTGGGTGTGGGAATAAACTGCACTTGGTTAGGTTCAATAGGCATGGGGTCATCTTCATTAGATCCAACAGATTCCACTTCATCAAAGTCAGTGGTAGGATATTCTTTCTCTAAACCTTCACTCCCATCCTCGACACTTGAACTTTCATTGTTGTTATCAGTTAGACGTGAGGACATCCACCCATCTAACTTCTCAGCATCAATAGTGTAGGGCTTTCCAAACCCAACAACATAGTTGACCACTTCTGAGTCTGGAGAAGGCGTGATCCTTTTCTTTTTGTACTTTTTGTCGCATCTCCTCTCACCCAAACTCATTCTCCTGGTAGGCATGGACAAGGCAGTTGGACTTTTTAAATCCGTATCCTTGTAAGTTTCAAAATGCCTATCAATAGTAGTCTTTTCCTCATTTGTACAGTCATCCACGAACCAGCAGATTTGTTGAATAAGTTCAATGTCCTCCCTTGCTTGAGATACGAATATATAGGACAAGGAGGAAATCTTAAGTGACTGATTTCTTTTTGTTCCATTGGAGAAATAATGGATTTTCCCGGGTTCCATAACCACGATTGAAACATTTGACACACATACGACTGAGAAGCAAATCGATCAAGCAATAAATTGGATGGGTTTTAAGTTTTTAACCCTTGTGCAAAACAAAAAATTCTTAAAACACGTCATAAATTATTCTTTAAATGCAGCACAAGTAATTAGGTACAGTACTTAAGAGTGCCAATTACAATAAATAAATAAACGCTTATCTTATATAAAAATCATAATAAATTCAATTAGGGAGTAATTTACTAATTTAAGACAAGTGCACACATATGAGGCAAATAAACTTTCAAATCCATCATCTACACAGTACAATACAGTGCCCACTTAGTGACTACGATTTAAAACTCTAACCTAGGTTTTAACCCTCATAACCACAGCGATACGGAATACTTGCCATGAATGCCATGATTGCTTCAAATAGTATCGGCGCAACACGAATCCACCATACACAACCCACCTGCCGTAGCTTATAAGTCATCCACCATATTACCATAATTTAATCAGTAGTGTTTAATTACGTACGATGGCTGATGGTTTAACCCAAAGATCATTATACGATGATCTACTTATAACTTGTGATTATGGATAACTTTTGTCAAAAGGCCATTAAATTATCCATAAAACTTTCAATATTATCCACTTAAGCAACTAGTTTACTTGTCAAATCTAAGTACGATCATCAGCAATATCTGTCTTTATATAAACCATGTAACAATTTTCCAAGTTCATATGAGTACGTTCCACTAACATTATGTCATCAAAATATAGTGTGGAACTTTATAGCATATCTAAAAGTTGCATTTAATAATATGTTGATCCTTAATTCATTGTGCTGAGAAGTGAGGGCTTGGGTTTTTTTTTTATTTATTTTTATTATTATTATTAATATTATTATTATTATTATTATTATTATTATTATTATTATTATTATTATTATTATTATTATTATTATTATTATTTATATATATGTATATATATGTATATATTTGTCTATCCATTAATTGTTTTTCGATTTCTTCTATTTTAAAGAATATGTTGGCATCATTGTTCGTAGCCTTTTATATTCGTTTTGAGATATTCACAAGTCACAATTTCACTAATCTTACTCGGTCAAAGTATCAAACACAAGTCAACGTAGAGGCTTCGAGAGTGAGTTTGACTGCATACAAGTTTATCAGAATTTATTAACAAGCAGCAATTAGCCTCAACTCAAAATTTGTGTTATTCTTTTACAAGTAATAGTATATTTAATTTGTTCTTTAAAGATACTCTTACATTAAATGTATTTTGTTTTGTCTTTATTGGACAATTTTGATCATTAACATCATTAGTTTCATATTAGCAAAAATAAAATTACGTAGTATTAATATAATATGAATTTACTGAAATTTGTATAATACACCAGGGTGCACCATGCTCATGGTGCACCTGGTGATGTGGCAATCAAATTATTGGAAAAAAAAATAAAATTCTAGCTTAATTACAGGGAGTTTTTTCCGTTTTAATAGCTTTTAGTTTTTGATAATTATCTTTAATTGACATTTTCCATTTTTTAAACATTTTAGAGAGAGAAAATGACAGAGATCCTAAAATTTTAGAGAGAGAAAATTACAGAGAGAAAATTGTCGACCGATAGATAGAATTCACTGTAGAAGAAGTTAATAATGATTTATCAATCCAAATTTCGCCGTGATTCTGATGCTAGATTTGTTGGTGATGATGATGAGGATTTCATAATCAAATGTGAAGGTAATTTTTTTTTTTATATAGGTTTTTTCGTATTAAAATTTTATAATTATAATTACGATGTTGATGCTAATGATAATGTTCTCTTAAATTATTAAATTTCATAATTTGTGGATTATTTTGTAATCAAAGGAAATTGGGGTGTTATTTTTTTTTTTTTTGGTATTATTTTCAAAGGTTGAGGATGATGTTCTTCTGATTATGATGAATGTTCCTTTATCACGCATTCAATCTGTTAATTGTAATGGAGTATGTTCTTTAAATCCGATTAATATGTTCTTTGAGTCTAAAATATATGTTCTTTACATTACAAATTAGTTCTTTAAGGTATAATGTTCTTTGTGTTTCAATCATATGAACTATGTTCTTTTTACTTGAATAATATGTTCTTCTATGTTCATGTTCGTTTGTTTTAATTGTTGTGTTCTTTTAGGTATTGAGAGATATAGCACATATTATTTTAAAATTAGTTTTTACATCATTTTTAATTATTAAACTATTCATCTTCAATATTATTTATTAAATTTATATTTTTTTTTATGTTAATAACATTAAATAAGTGTGTACATTTTTTTTTTAGGATCACGATGGTTGATGGAGATATTCTTTTTGGACATAATATATTGATGATTGGTTTTCAGATCCAAATAACATTTATAACATTTATAAAGAACATGATTATATTATGTAATAAGCACTACTACTTAAATTAAAATATTTAAATTTAACAAGGATGGTCCAAACAAAAATTTAAAGAACATTTTCACAATAAGCAATGGATATTATGTGACAATAAATGTACATTATAATTACATTTAGAGAACATGGACATTTAAAATATTTTATCAAAAGATCTAATAAAGATCATAATATTAATAGTGGACATATGGAAGAAAAATAGTGCTAATAATTATTTTTACTTTACATACAAAATTAAAGTACATCATATTTTCTGATAAAGAACATTATAAAAATATATATAAAGAACATCACAAGAATTACACATGACCATTATTATTATAACGAATATTATAATAATTACATAAAAAAAAAATTTGTTGAAAGAATATGATTGATTTTGGTAGAGATTTTTTAAATTTAAGAAAATCAAATAAATTATTGGTAACAGAAATTTTAAATATGAAAATGAATTTTTATATTTTAATTTTGAATTTGAATTTTAAAGATTAAATCTTGAAATATTTTGAAGAAAATAATTTTGGAAAGAGAAAATTATTCTGGAATCTTAATTTTTTTGAAAAGATTGTATCATTCAAAGTGGGATTTGGTTGATTTCTTTCCGAAATTTAATGAATATACCTAAAAACTCGCGTTCTTTGTTTCACATTTACATGTTCTTTTTCAGCTGAGTGTTCTTTGTTACAAAGTAGTATGTTCTTTCTGCGTTTTTTTAATTTGTTTGTTGCTTGCGTTTTATTTTTTAGGCAGCGTCGTTTTTGCCCGGATGTACCATGCTCATGGTACACCCGGATGTACCGTTCAACGATTATGAATTTACATGTTAAATGAACTGAATTGCTATTCGTCGTTCGCAAATTACTGGGTGACGTTCACATTTTTAATTGAAATGACTTTTTTGCCCTTGTGGGTATTTTATCTATTTAAGGGTCCACCATGGGTAAATTTAGTTAAAAACATTACCGAGCACACCACTTGTGTTAAAAAAATCCCGAGCATTAAAAAATCCCGGTTCCACCATTGTACGGCAATCCCGAGGAATTTAAAAATCCCGGGGCAGAAAAGGAAAGTGTACGGAGTGGTGTTTTACGATGGTCGACGACAACGTTCACACGCCGGAGGATTTGACGGAAGAATCTGTAAGTATTTCGGGAATTTTTTTTTTTGTAAAAGGGACATCCGCCTTTTTTTTTTCCGGAAACCTGGGGGAGATCCGCCCAGAATTTCCGGATGTCCCCATTTACATCCGGAAATTTCATCCGGATGGGTACATCCGCCTGAAATTTCCGCATGTATATGGGGACATCCGGAAATTTTGGGCGGATCTCCCCCAGGTTTCCGGAAATAAAAGGCGGATGTCCCTTTTTTTTTTTTGTTTTTTTGTTTTTTTTTACGTAATTGTTATTGTTATTATTATTATTATTATTATTATTATTATTATTATTATTATGGTTATTAATATTAGTTTTGTTAATTTTGTAAATTTTTGTTATGATTATGATTATTATTAATATTATTACTACTATTATTATTACTATTGTTGTTATTATTATTATATTAGTTATTATATGTTAATGTTACGTAGTTATTGTTGTGATTATTATTAGTATTATTATTGTTATTGTTATTATTATTATCATTAGTATTATTATTGTTATTATTATTATCATTAGTATTATTATTGTTATTGTTATTGTTATTATTATTATTATTATTATTATTATTATTATTATTATTATTATTATTATTATTATTATTATTATTATTATTATTATTATTATTATTATTATTACTACTACTATTAATACTATTAATATTAATATTGTTATTTTTATTATTATTATGATTATTTGTATTATTATTGTTATTATTATTGTTAAATTTAAAATACTAATCCTTGCGTGTTTTATTTGTTTGTGTTGTTATTTTGATAGGATTCGGAGGTTGAAGACGACGGTGACGTTGTGAATTACAGTGCACATTTTGTGACAGACACGGTTTTTCTAACGTTTGACGATGCAGTTACATGGGCGGATGCTGTTGCAATAAATCTGGGATTTATTTTGGTGAAATCGTCTTTCAACAAACAGAGGGATGGTCGACCAGTTCGATATTTAAGATGTGACCGGGGACGCAGGAGTAAGCCGAGAGATCTTGAGAACGCAATTCGGATGGACACCAAAACCAAGGGCATTGGTTGTCCTTTCTACATCAAGATATGTTACGAGTTCGTCACCAATACTTGGTTTATCCGGGCGAAAGATGATGTAACTGGGACCCACAACCATCCAATGATTGCGTATCCAGAGGGTCATCGTAAAATTAGTGGGTTGAGCCCGAATGCGAAGCAGGTTGTGCGTGACATGACGAAGTCTAAGGTTGCACCGCGTAACATCATGGCGACTATTGCGGAGCAATTTCCTGATGATCATCCAAACATCAGACACATCTACAACTGCCGGAATGACTTCAGAGAGGAGATGTCTGATGGGAGAGGAGTTGTTCAGCAATTTCTACATCTGGCGAGACAGAGTCAGTATGTTTACTAGGTCATGTCCGATGATGAAGGCGTTTTACAACACACCTTTATGGCGCATCCAATCATGGTAGACATCCTACGGACGTACCCCTATGTGATCGGTATGGATTCCACTTACAAGACTAACCGATACGGGATGCCGTTCTTTGAGATAGTTAGCGTGACACCGAAAAATCAGAATTTTCTTGTCGCTTACGTGTTCATGCGCAACGAGAACACGGCAAGCTATCGATGGGTTTTGCAGAGGTTGAGAGACGTGATTGGGTATGATAAGGAGCCGTCGGTTTTCTTGACAGACCGTGAGCTTGGGCTATGTGCTGCATTGAGGGAAGTGTTTCCAGGAACCTCGCACTTACTTTGTCGATGGCACATTAACAAAGATGTGGAGGCTCGGGTCACTGCTATGTTCAAAAACAAGAAGATCGGTGTGTCTTTCAAAAACGGAAAATGGAAACGTACCATGGACGCTGCAACCGAGGAAGATTATGAGGCCGCTGTAGAAAACATGAAAGATAGGTGGGCAAGTTATCCAGCAGTGATACAATATGTAGAGAACACATGGCTTTGTCATAAAACGAAGTTCGTGACATTTTGGACAAACCAAGTTCTACATTATGGCAACACCAGCACTTGCAGAGTTGAGAGCCGACATTCGGCCGTGAAGATGTGGTTTGATTCCTCGACAGGTTTGGTGTTTGCTTATTGTACTTCATGTATGTAGTTTTATTTAGGAATTTCAGTTACAAATCATAACTGTTTTTCTTTGTAATGTGCAGGTTCTTTGGATACCGTATGGGCTCGAGTTCATAACCACATTGGTAATCAAATCATCGCAATTCGTAATGGTTTGGAGGCTTCTAGGTCGAAGATAGGTCAAAAGTACCGACAGTTGCCACTGTCACGTATAAACGGGAAGGTGTCTCAGCATTGTTTGAAGGTTCTCGATGAGGAGACAAGGAGGATGAGGGAACTGAGTTATCAAGTGCACGAACGATGTGGATGTGCAATGCGTGTGACCCACGGGTTTCCCTGTGCATGCCAGATACATGATTCGCTAGTTGCTGGGACAGGATTGTACATAAGGCAAATTCACCCGTTTTGGAGGACCTTGGTTATTGGTTCTGGAGATGGTGGGACGATGCCTGGCAATGACTCGACCGAGGATGCCGCACATTTTCGTTCTCTGATGGAGGAGGTGTTTGATAGTGATCCTGCTGTTCTTCGAAACGTGTCTCGCATCATTGAAGAGGAGCTGCATCCGGATCATTCCGATCTCAGAGAGCCTGCTGTAAACCACCGGGTTCGTGGTCGACCAAGAAACAATGATACAAAACGTGATCGTTCTTATTTTGAACATGTAAACCGCCAACACACTGAACGCGGCGCACGACAAACAGGTACGATTGAGTGTTGTGTTTTTCACATAAATCAGCGTTCACTAAACTATTAACTGAAACCTACATTTATGCAGGAGATGTAAACGACATTAGCCAAAGCCGTTATCGACACATGCTTCCAGGGCCGATGTTGCCTTACATCACAGGATGGAAGGATGTCATTAGCGATGGGAACTGTGGGTTTCGTTGTGTGGCCGAGTTCTTCTTCGGTGATCAAGGCCGATGGTATGACGCTCGAGAGACAATAGCGAATGAGGTCCTCGGTTATCGAGCCCTATATGAGAGGATTTATGGGCTTGGAAGACTTGAGATCAATGGCCAGTTACCCAATTCAGAACACAACTGTGTCCTGCTCAAACACCGCAGCACGTTTCGCTCCTGCCCACCCCATATGTAGGTAGACACATGACCCCCAAAACTCGGAATAACGGTACCATCCTCAGGCCCACCTGGCATCGGCTCCTGCACCACCCATGAATCTGACGAGCTGGTAGAATCTTGACCTGGTTCACTACTGCTAACATATCTCCCATGGTCACCCCTATACACAGTGCGGTAATCCTGAGGGTCGTGCTGTGCATCTCCAGCAGATTGACTTCCTCGATCTTCATCCTCATCCTCATCTGATGAAGGCACTCCAGTAGACGAATACATGGGGGCGCTCCCCTGTGACTGGTGCTCCCCCGACCAAGCACCAGCAGTCCCATACTGCTGCTCATGCTGAAACGGTGCATGTGAAGGTCCTGCACCACCTAACTCCCTCCTAACAGACGCATTCAAACGTCTTGATCTTGCATGACGAGGACCAGAATCCTCAATCTGCATTAAAAAAATAAGTACAGAATCATATTTCAATAATAATTCATAGTCAAAAAAATCAAATCAAAACTATAATAAATCAAATCAAATAAACAATAATAACAACATTACGAATAATAACAATAATATTATTCTTACAATACTAATACACTACTAACAATAACAACACACTAACACACTACAAATAATTTTAACACAATAACAGACCAAATCAAAACTATAATTAACCACAAAACTGCCAAAATTTAAACGCAACAACGACAACCCAATAAAAAAAACAATTACAATAACAATAACAACAATTTAAGTAAACAACCATAATACATAACAACAACAGCAGCAAAAACCAATACAAACCAAACCAAATTTACATAACAATAACAATACATAGCAACAACAAACTTATTAAAATAAAATCAAGAATTATTGCTAAACTATAATTATTGTAAAACTAAATCAACAAAAATTACATATCAATAACTATTGCAAAACTAAATAAAAAAAAATTATTTTAAAGCCACAAATAAAGGACACAAATTACTTCAACAAAAAAATAAAAAAAAATATAAAATTAAAAAAAAAATGAAGGACACAAATATTTTCAAATTAAAACATGCACCAAATCAACAAAATCGAGGACAAAAAAAAATAAGAAGAACATAAATTAAAAAACAAAGGAAAAACAGAAAAAAAAAAGGGGAATAACAGAAAAAAAAAAAAAACCTGGAAACTGGACTTCCGCCCAGAAAATCCGGAAGTCCAAGGGAACTTCCGGAAATTTCAGGCGGAAACCCCACTTCCGCCTGAAATTTCTGGAAGTTCTCCTGGACTTCCGGAATTTCTGGGCGGAAGTCCAGTTTCCAGAATTTTTTTTTTTCAAAATTCAAAAATTTAAAAAAAAAAAAAAACTCACCGGCTCGCCGCCGCTAACGCCGCCACCACGACCACCAAACGTCAGCCTAATTCTCCGTCGGTCTGCCATTGTCGGATTCAACGTTTGATTGCAAGATTTGCTTGTGTTTGAGTAGCCTTCTTGGTTTTTTTTTTAAAAAAAAAATTCTGATTTTTTTTTTTTCAAATTTTCAGATTTTTTGGAAGGTTTTAGAGAGAGAAAGTGTCAAAGAGTGATTTTGTGAGATGGGAAATGTCTCGTAAAGCCCTAACTTACTTTATCGAGTATTTATATACGGAGGGCAATTTAGGAAATTCATGTAAAAAATGTGAACGTCACCTAGTAAAATGCGAACGACGTTTAACAATACCCCTGTTTAAAACACGATAAAAGTTTATAAATTACTCCGTATGTAAGACAATCAAAACTTTAAAAGATGGCCATTTTAGCATAAATTATTATAAAAGTAGGCATAATTTTATGGGGAAAAAAATTAGCATAAAAGATACTTTTTTTTTACACTTTAAAAAGAAATGGGAGATTTTATTGGGACAAATGAAAAAAATTGACATGAAAAGTATTGTTTTTTTTTATTTTTTTATTTTTTATTTTATGGTGTTAAAGAGTCACGGGGCAAGTGATGAGAATCGATCCCAAGATCTTTTGGAATCGGTAGGGGAGCTCTAACTATTTGAGCTATCCCTCCCTCTCACATGAAAAGTATTGTGGAGCGAAGGGAATAACTTTTTGAGAAAATCAAAATTCACAACTATAATAGGGGATCGTTTGCTAAATATGGTTAAATTACCAAAAGTGTTTATTAAAATAGTTACTTTAATTTCAAATTCTTATAACTTGGTACTCTATACGGAGTATTATCTAATTCTTTCGATCCTCTTTGTTCTTCCCATATAAAATCTTGGCATTATATACAAGTTTAAAAAAACTTCTAAATTACTTTCAATATATAAAATATATTGTCATGTAAGAGTCTTACATGATTCGTGTTGCATTTATGGTCAAAGTAATATGCAACTATAGATATGTAACTATTATATAGTCATGTAGAGTCTTATATAATTCGTGTTGTAGTTTATTTATGGTCAAAGTAATATGCAACTATAGTCATGTAGACTTGTAGAGTGTTTGTGTTTTTTTTTTTTTTTTTTTTTTTTTTTTTTTTTTTTTTTAATATATATATATATATTGTGTTGACAAACATGCAATCAAAATGAGAAAAACATTTAAGATCGGAGGGAGTAAAATAGTGACTTTGGGAGTTCATTGCATATTTTCTTTTTTAAACGTTGAAGCAACTAACATTTATCTGTGGTGTGGGGGGGGGGGGGGGGGGGGGGGGGGGGTGGGTGTCACTTCTTTCCATAATTATTCTTGGCTCTTCAGTGTGTGAGTAGCTGCAAAAACACTGCTACCTTCATTATCTATTTTCCATTACTCTCTTAGCCCATTCACATTTAATTCTCTATTAGCCCATCAATTTATATAATTAAATCACCATTTAATAAAATTCAAGTTCGTTTTCATCTATCCTAATTTTAAGTGTAGTACTCAAATGTCAAAACAATTATTAAATTGATATGACAACAATTAAACTTGATAAAACTGATCCGGGCCCAATTACTTGATTCGAGGCTTGATTTGAACTCAAAGCTAGTATACAACCTAAAATCCAAAGTTACCTGAACCGAAACTATGAAAGCTCATATGTGTACAAAAATTAACTTCAAATAAACTCATATTTGAGTTATTCTTTTAATAAAGCAATTATTTAATTAACTTAAAATAAATATATTCTAATACTAATAATGGCTTGTTTCAATATAAATGCTTCTAATACAAAGTATAAAATAAAACTAGATTTTGTGCGCGGACAACGCCCCAAGTTATTGCATTAATGGCATGATTTAAATCCTTTATTTTTTTTATTTTTTTATTTTTATTTTTTTAAAAAAAAAACATATATTTTATATTATAATAATAACTTAGTGGTTAACATTAAGTTTGTAAACTTGTAAACTTGTTTAAGAATTTCTTTTAATATATAGTATAGATAGATTAATAGAAAATTAAAACTCGAAACAATAACCATTATCGAATAGACCCCTTGGCCCTTGCCCTATCATTAAGTAACGATAATGATCGATCGATGCAACATTACATGGATAATGTTGGAAGTCATATTCAGTTGGGCCTCAAAACCTTTGTTTGGTCGTGGTTTGATGCAACAATTTCCACATAATTTAGGCAATGTGATAATAATGGGGATTGCTTATTTATTACTCTTCCATCCCACTGTCTTGTTTGTAATCAGCAAGTTCGTCTAATTCATCCTTATAACTTCTCAGCACCCCAAACACCAAAAGACGGTTTTGAATAACTCAAAACGATACCAAGTAATCTAATTGACATCCACATATGCAAGTTATGACTTTTACATAAAAATTAACAACCAAATGACATGTTATTTTGGAGTAACTGTTGGAGTTTCTTACACTTCCTCTAATGTTTTGTTTATTTTTTTTATTTTTTATTTTTTATTTATTTTTTATTTTTTTATTTTTTTATTTTTTTGCGCAAATTCACATACTTAATAAAGGTCTTAAGACTCTTAACGTTGGATTACAACATGACAAATAACATTTAACAATGGTATTAAATGCTAGATTACTACGTGAGCGTGACAACTTTTGCTTTATTTTTGGCGGTTTATAAATAGAAAAACTAGTCTTAGACCCGTACAGACGCACAACCGTATAATGTTTTAATTGTTTTTGTATTTGTATTTTTGCTTAGTATTTCAATTTCATACAACAATAGTAATCCGTAAAAAATATTTTAATAGTAGTGTTAAATAAGAACTCTGTACTTTAAAAGCGCTAATAAAAAAAAAGTATTTTAAAAGTAAAACATATTTAAAAGTCTTTTTTTTACAAAAAAATAAAATAAAATAAAATAAAATAAAATAAATGTATGTCATAAATAGGCTCACCTAAACATAATTTGCAGCCCGCTTTAATCTTCACTTTCATTGTTGACCCACAATCACCTTTATGCAAATTAAAAATAACAATTTTATTAAATTTGGAAAATAAATTGATCATACATAATAACATAAATGAAACTTAAAATATGAATACATATATAGTGGAACTTCCTATTAGTGGGAAGCCGAGATACAATCGTGTTGAAGTGATGGGTCTATGAACAATTAACTTCCCTTTATAAAAAACACTAAAAAAAAAAAAAAAAACACTAATTTGGGTTTAGCATCCTGTATTTAAATTTTTAAAATCGTGTTGAAGTGACACCTTTGTAAGTTAGAGAACATTTTTTTCTCACAATTTTTTTTATTTTTTATTATTATTATTATTATTATTATTATTGTCGCATTATTACCATTAATTATTATTATTATTATCATTAATATTATTAATATTATTATTATTACTATTATTATTATTATTATCTCAAAAACAGACGAAGTCATACAACCTACAATAAATTAGTGGGAAGCCGAGATACAATCTGGGCCCCCACTCCTCTAGCTATAGCAAAGCCTACCCTAGTAAAGATATGAGCTGCAGCACGAGCTCCAATGTCTTGCGTCGCCGAAAACCTCTGAACCCGCTTCAACAACGCAACAACCTCTTTTTCTAATTCCCCAAGCGAAGAAAAGGAGAAGGGAATGAAATCATATCCAATTTGCCGACAACTAGCTTCATACTTCTCTCGCTTACGATGAGCCGCATAAGCCACAACTCGTCTAGGAACAAAGTCAGATAGCCCTGTCTGTGTCAAAGGAGAAGATCCAGTGAGGTCCACACAAACATCGCGACCACGATCCCAGAAATAAAGTAACACATCAGCAGGTCTGGGGGCTATTATTACTATTATTACTACTATTATTACTATTATTATTATTACTATTATTATTATTATTATTATTATTATTACTATTACTATTACTATTACTATTACTATTATTATTAATATTATTATTAATACTATAATAATTATTATTATTATAATTATTCTTTGATTGTTTAAAGATTTGTTTTACTTTTTTTACAACATTAAAAAATGTGTTAAATATTATAAAATATTAATTATTATCATTAAATATTAGTTATTATCATCAATTTTATGATTATTATTATAAAATATTATCTATTATTATTATTATTATTAAATATTAATTATTATTATTATATTTTATTAAATATTAATTATTATTATTATTATTATTATTATTTTTAAGTAGAGCACAGCAGGGCAGGGCAGAGCAGATTTCAGTAAAACAACTCAAAAGAATAGGGCTTTAGTTTGAAAAAGGGTTTTTTTTTTTTTTTTTGTAAAGGCATGATCAATTTTCATGTGTAAAGTTAGTTTCAAAATTAAGGTATTTGTAAAGGCATGATCAATTTTTATGTATAAATTTAGTTCGAAAATTAAGGTGTAAATGCATGATTTTTTTTTTCTTTTTTGTTAAATATTTTTTAATCAGAAAAACAGGTTGTGGACACGTGTCTTTCTAACTTCCTATTTTAAAAAAATAGTATTGATAAGTGCCCATGTTTAACTTCCACTCTAACCCATATATTAATAAAAAAGACAACATGAAATATGAAAATGTGACAACTCAATATAGTTATTACGGAGTATGAACCATGAATAAGACGAGCACTAATCTAGTGAAAACAAAAATCACTTTCATCTATGTAATTTTAATTTTTGGGTTAAATACAAACCACAGAAAAACTTATGAAATATCACTATATATATATATATATAAGTAACCGTTCTTATAATCTTTTCAAAAAAAAAAAAAAAAAGTAACCGTTCTTATAAGATCACAGGAGAGTACAAAATTACATGTGTCGTTGGACCAATATAAAAATCATAATTAATCGAGTCTACGTCACAACTTTATGGTGATAAATTAAAAGATTCGATCAAAAACTAAAATGATACATTGAGAATTATGAAATAATTACGAAAAATACAACTCCACATATATTTACTTTTTTTATATCATGCATGCTTTTGAGATCAAATATCTAATAATAATAATAATAATAATAATAATAATAATAATAATAACATAGCTTTCACATGTAATGTAAACATCTCTTGGTTACAATGGTCCTAAACGTGTGTGGGTACCAAATGATGAAAATAAAGGTAGCATGACTTATCAACCATAATATAATGTTGTGTACTATGTAAACTACATACCAGCACAACACCACCTTGTGGCTTGTGACCCTCGACCTATTTCTAGAGGCAAATTTTCTTCATTGTTGTTCTCCTGCTACAACATCAGTGTCGTGCAATATTAAGCAGTGACATACGCAAATAATCAAAGTCTAGTGACACGTGACATCCAAATTTACACCGGAGCCTTAGAGTGAAAAGATTCAAAGATGACAATGTCTCGTTGCGCTAGTCAATTAACTTAGTTGTTAAAGTTTGAGAAGATGTATATCCATGCATGTATATAGAAATGAGCGTTGCTTGCAAGTTGCAACTTCTACATTAGTTATTCTAGATGAAAATTAGTACGTCTCTATCTATACACCTAAATAGAAAATTGAATTGATCATAATTTCTCTTCACATGATATAGTTTCAATGATATTTCTGACAAGCTAGTGTTCTTGACATATAGTTTCAATGATTTTTCTAACAATTCAAGCTAATGTTGTAACAAATATCGATGTGAAAGTGCAAATTGTCATATCTTCTCTACATACAATTGCAGGTGCCTTGTTAACTACACATACAATAATCGTGATTTTTTAGTGAGGGTTATCCAATTGATTTTATGTATTATCTTCATTCCAGAAAGAAAAAAAAATTTGAATTTTGACTTTTGACACTATTATTTACATACAAATTTTATTTTAATAGGCATTATTTGAAAATTATACTTATATAATATCCATATTTAGGTAGATTTTGTCAAATTATTTGTTTCAATATATATTTTCTTTTTTTTTTGAGAAAGTTTCAATATATATTTTCAGATAGTATCAATTTAATGTAATATTAACAAGTAGTACACAATTAGAGATACTTTGGGTTTGGGTCAAAGATTGATCGAAGGTGTACATTATATTGACAAGCAAAACAATGTAAAGGATGTTGAACTTATTAGTTTATGAGTTCTGCTGATGAAGTTGTTTATTATTTCAAATTAATGAATTATATTTAGCGTTAAAGTATCTATCATTCATATTGAGTAAACAATTATCTTTTTATGTAAAACAAGCTATCGAGAGGGTTGACAATGTGTTTATCATTCAAATAAACTTGTTCACAAGGTAACTAGGTAAGCATATACAAGTATATATTATGTCTAACATAATCAATGAATCTAATAATATTATCGTTACTTAATACGTGTAATAGCTTTTAATTTGCTCCAAAAGCTCAATGCTTCATTTCATTGCATTCTCTATAGAAATTTATATACATTGCTCTTTGGAAATTTAACAATTCTTCTAATCTATTCTAAGCAATTACATCCTATACTTTTAGCAGGCAGATGTTAGTTATCTTAGCTAATACTCATAAAATTATAGAATAATACCTAAAATATATTATCGAATCTCATTTACATCAATGTCTTATATTATTATATGGCTCTTCTGCTATACATACACAAAAATGCAAATTAAATTCTTTAAAGAAAAAGGACAATATCTAAGTATATAGATTAATTTTACCAATTAATGGATACTCCAAATAAATCACAATCTCTACTAAATGACAAAATTTAAGCATTCTTTTCCTATAAATGTAATACTTTATTACTCGTATTATTTTTGAGATAGTAGCTTTTATTTTCTCCAAAAGTCCAATGCTTCATTTGTGTGCATTTCTCTAGAAACTTCTTCGTTTGTACCATTACTTTTTGTATTTGAAATCCATATACCTTATGAAGTCTACATTAAGTTTATTCTCAAAAAATTTGTACTTAATTAATCTACAATAATAATTAAAAAAAAAAATATGTTGGTATCTCCATCAAATCAAATACGACAACAGCTTTAGTTTAGCAATTTTTTTTCCTAAAAAAGAAATTTGAATTCTAAGAGGTGATAAAATTCATAATGTCAAATATTAGTACAAATCTAGCAATGTAAGTATTTAACTTTCACAATTTAGTCACAATAATCTTAGGAAAATTTACCATTAAACCTAAAAAAAAAAACGAAAATATAAGAGTTCGTTTGGCATCGCTATGGTTTTCTGATTTTTAGTTTTTTGTTTTTCAAAATCAAATGCTATATATCATATAATGAATAAAAATTAGTTAAATTTATAAAAAACATGATAATTTGAAAACTGACAACCAAAAAGTAAAAACACCTTTTTATAGTTTCCCATTTTTGGTTTTTTGTTTTCAAAAAACAAAAAACAAAAACAAAAAACAAAAAACAATGCTAAATAGACCCTAACTTATTAACTTATATCCTTAGAAATAGGGGAGTAAAGCTCATCAACAATTTAATTATGAGAATTGTTAAGAGTTCAACGTACACATAAAAACTCGCACCCGATTGATTATTTTTCTTTCTTCAACTGTAAAGTTATACAACTTTTTTTTTTTTTGTTTTTTTAGGAAAAAATTATATTTTGCAATTTATTTAATAGGTTAAAAAAGGATTTTATTAATAAAAGATTGTCAAACGACACTTACAAACAATTCCTAAGAATCTAAAATTCCAACACAAGTACATAACACTTTAGAATTAATTACATCACAAATTTGATTACCTATTGCCTTAAAAAAAACTTTATCTGAAACATTGTACAATATGTGAGTTAGCACTGATTCGACTTGATGAAATCCACTGATGCATTAGGTGAAATTTACTCATATTGCCCTCTAGAAACTTACGGAGATTACGAAACCACAAATCTTCAATCCTCGCCAGATGGACAAATAAAGAATTTAAACACAATAGAATAACCACCATCTCAAATATAAGATCTATTTTGAAAGTAGTTAAAAAAATCAGGGCTTAACGGTAAGAACACCAGTGAAAGCCCCTACAATGATTCATAACTGAGAATAGGAAGAAAAGAGATGAAAGAGAAGAAGAGAAATGAAGAAGATGGAAGGAAAACCTTTTTTTTTTTTTCCTAGTAATGGAGGCTAGAAAAACCTCCCTAAGAGAGAAATCCCGTAAGGGAACCATAAAACTATCCTTATGGAGAAACCCTAGAATTATATCCGAGGATTATTAGACGCAAACCCATCTAATTAAATAAGACAAGAAAATTTGGCATCAATCTCCACCAAACAAAAAGGAAATAAAATTCAACAAAAAATCCAAAAAAAAAATTGACAGTAATTTCCATCAACCAAATCAAAATTTGCCTTTGAACCACAAAATTGAAGCAAATAATCTTCCCAAAACATACACATACACTATACACACAAAATTTGTATCCTCTAATCCATACATACACATCCTCATTTCAATCTAAACTAGTATTTAGCTCATGCGATGTACGGGTTAATCTTGTTAGCTAAATACAAAGTATATGTTTTTCAATTAAAGAATTTTACTTTGATACCTATCAAATTTTAAAATTAAAGGTTTTGGTACCTCTGTCCAACTTTTGTTAAACTTTCCGTTAGTGGGCCCTTAGCAACGGCTAGTTTGTTAGTTCCCTCTTTTTAAATAACGTCTTTCTTCAATTTCCCCCTATTTGAGTTTGCGAAAAATCTTGAAATTAATTGAGTAAAATTGTTCAAAGGCATTCTTAAAAATTTAGCGTTCTTATCTATTGCTGAATTGCGAAGGGATTTGGAGGATGCTGGTAGCAATTGTGAAGGAAGTAGGTTTCATGCGAAAAAAATGGTCCATTTTTTAAATTTTCCATTTAATTGTGTTAAGTAATGATGAATTGAGTGAAATGTATGTGTGATTGTGGCATAGGTTGTTTATTAGTGATTTCAACTATCAATTCAGGCTGCAATAGAATGATTTTGTTGTAATTTTGGAAAACCAAAAAATTAGGGTTCTTTAGTTGATTGAATTTAGGGAATTATTGTTGGAGGTTTGTTTACTGAAATTGAGGTTTATGTTAGTAATTTAACTGAAATTGGGCTTGTTTGTTGTATGTTTGTTGGAATTCTTTTTTTTTTTTTTTTTTTTTTTTGCAGAATGGCTGAGGATATGGTGGTTTTGAGATTTAAGTACTTGACTTTAGCTGTTGACATTGAAGTAAACTTAGGCAATCACAACTTGATGGATATTGCAATAGAGTTTGAAGCTCGACTTTGTGAAATGGATGATCCAGTAGAAGGATCAGTAGACCTCTTGTACCCCACATTTCAGTATGTTTATAAAAAGAAATACTGGACATTAGAAGATGATGGTGACTTGATCAAGATGTTTAGGAGGTTTCCTAATGATGACATCTTTACCATCTTAGTTGGCACCACTGATGATCCTGTTTTCTTGAATGATTTAGTCTTGGATTATAGGATAAAAAAAATGGGACATGGCCACCACCTGGTTATCCTCATTTTGGAGCTCAACTACCAGTTTGACAAGGTGTGTTTGACTTTATATTGTGTATAAAAGGTGGTTCATTGTAAGTGGTGAGTTTTAATGACACTTGTTATGATATTTGCAAGTTTAAAATTGTCTTGGAATACCTCATCCCCCTCAAACCAGAAGAAATGTAATTGTGGATTGCCACTTGCAAGGCTGACATCTTGGACCAGGGACAATCCAGGGCGCAAGTTTAGGGCATGAAAATTCTATGATCCAAACACTAAGACAAGGGGCTGTAAATGTTTTGAATGGGTAGACTCAAATGATGGCACTAACTGGAAAAGGGATGTGATAAACCAGTTATTGCTTGACAAGAAATTAATGAAAGCTGAGCTGAACTCTTTGCAAAGGGAGGTGGATAATTTGGTTGGCCAAGGGAGATGTTTGCTTAATGAAATTGACACATTGAAGACTAAATGCAAGGCTCTGAGTGGTGACAGGAAAAAGATGAGCAGTAGCAATGACAAATCTGACAGGGTTTACTTGGTTGTATCAGTTGCAATTAGTTTAGTTATTAAGGTTTTAGGATTAAGTGTAATTGGTTTAGGGGGGTTTGAGAGAAGCCAGGACATTATGTTTAAAATTGTAATGTTTACTTTGAAGGTTTAGTTTGATGGAACTTTATTTGCAAATTACTAGTTTAGGTATGTGTGTGTAAGACTTATGTTTAAGAAATTAAATTTGGCAACACTTTGAATTGGCTACTGAATTCACATGCCATTGCAACTTAAATTATATGTACAAGAGATAGTTAACAGCCTTTAATGAGTATGTGTACTCATTAAAGGGTAATGTTTAAACAACAAAAAGTAAGTGCAGGATTTGTTCAAAACACGTCAATAACAAGTACTTGATGACATGTAAACTAACAAAAGGAATAGGCTATGACAGCTTCTACTTTGACACTATTTTTTGTTCCTGGACTTGCTTGCTGATGGCTTAGGTCCTCTTGGCTTCATAGCTGTAGTAGTGGTTGATGTCTGGCTGTAAAGGTTTGCTGCTGCTACTGCTGAATTTCTTGATCTAGTAGTGGCACCCTCTAATGCTGATGCTGCTGCAGATGCTGGTCCTGATCCTGCTACTGATGTTGCTGTTGCTGCCTTCTATTTAGCTGTCTCCTCTAGAGGGAAATTTTTTGTTGGCAATGCTGTTAGGACCTGCTCTTACTGTAGTCTATTTAAAAAAAAATGAAAAATAAGATTTTAGGTACAAAATTGCAGTCTGTTGAATCAGCACATGGACATAAGTAACTAATTCTCACCTTACTCAGAGCCTTTTCTGCCTTTTTCCTCCTTTGCTCTACCACCCATGGAGTATTTAAAACTGGCTTGCCTTTTGTTTTGGGTTGGGAAGAAGGTTTTGGTACATGAACAACATCATTGGAACATGTTTTGGCATAATGACCAAACTGAGCACATTTCTTGCATCTTTTTTGCCTCCTTTGGCTGCCCTCTGGTGGTTCTGCTGCACCCTCACCCCTTTCTAAATTTCTCCTTTTCGACTTAGACCTGCCAAGCATAAAACTAACTGGTGGAGGTAGTGGCTCCCTCATCTGAATCTTCTCCCAATGCTTAGAACCTGGCATAGGCTCCACAGGATGGTCATATGCTGCTATGTATTTCTCCCTTGTGTAATAATAGTTTACATACTCTTCTAGATCAACTCTCTTATCAAGAATGCATGCAAACCCATGAACACAAGGAAGCCCTATTAGTTGCCAATGATAGCATGTGTAAGTTCTATTTTGGAGGTCCACTGTCACTTGGTCAACATTAAGTTGGACCTTATAGGTATCACCCCTTGATACTTGCACTATGAAGTGCTTAGCAACCTTCTCCATTTTGTCAAACAACTTCGTCACATAAGGCATTACTTTCCCTTCCATTTTTTGCACAACCTCCCACATGTCATTGTGTCTTTTAGTTAAATACCTCCTCAGCCACTCCATTTGGGTAAGTATGGGTTTGTCTCTTGCATCTCTAATGCATGCATTGAATGTCTCACACATATTATTTAGAAGCATGTTTGACTTGCAAGCAGTAGAAAAAGCATGTCTAGACCAATACTGGCAGGGATGTTATCTAAATACTTATATGCATCCTCATATAGGAACTTAATAGATTCTATTTATATTTCAAAATCAGCCTACAATATACCAGCACAATAGCAGTACATATAGTCAATGAATCAGGTACCACCAATGAATCAGGAAAATATGACCTAACCACAACTAACTAGGACATGAATTTCAAAATACAACCACACATTAATTAAAAGTTTAATTTGATGAAACTAGGACTTAAATGCTGTAAATTGAAAAATAAAGTGTTGTCATAACAAAGTAGTGGCTCTGGCAGCATTTTAGAACAATTCCTTGAATGTGGAGCCTATAAATTGAAGCTTGAAATTGGCCCATATATGCCTCACACAAAACCTCTTCTCAGCTAGGGGCACCATCATCTCAAAAGCTTCAAACAGACCCTAGCAACCAAAAACAATGAACAATGTTAACAGTTGAATCTTACTACTACATAACTTTCCAAATCAAATTAACATTCAAGTACCTACCTTTTGTCTGTCTGACATGTAAGTGAAGCCACCACCCTCAGCTAAATCATCAAGGCTTTTTCTTCAGGCATATTAAGAACCATCACCATGTTTCCTTATTTTCAACTTCAGTTGCCCAGGCAAATGGATAGATGTTGTTGTTTCCATCCTTCCCAACAGCAACCAAAATCTGACCAGGGTAAGAACCCTTCAGATGACATCCATCAACCCCTATTAATGGTATGCACCCTTTCAAGAAACCTCTAACTAATGGGGAAAGATAGACATACATTCTCAAGAACAAAGGTGGTTTTGGCCTGTCCAGCTGGTCAACGACCACACAAACCCCACTCCCTGGGTTGTATTTCATCACTGCCTTTCCATAATCCCATACTCTGGAATATTGCTCAGAAGTTGATCCATATATCATTAACTTTACTCTAGCTCTAGCTAGCCATGCCTTAAAATACCCAATGTTAATTCCCAAATCACTCAAGACTCTGTCCCTAAAGCTCTTGATCTTCCAA
The DNA here is from genome assembly GCA_034703905.1 of Chenopodium berlandieri. Classification (NCBI taxonomy): domain Eukaryota; kingdom Viridiplantae; phylum Streptophyta; class Magnoliopsida; order Caryophyllales; family Amaranthaceae; genus Chenopodium; species Chenopodium berlandieri. Next base: position 23,925,497 of record CM068281.1, read on the forward strand.
CTAGGGTAACTTCTCCACCCCTCCACATATATCTCAGCAAGGTACTTTACAATAATATTTGCATTCATCTTACTCCTCATACACTTATGCTGCAAAATTAAGTCTTCAATTTGCCAAGAAGAACTATTGAAAAGAGGTCTGGCAATGACCTTGTAGTTGCACCTCCTAACTTCTTCACTACATTTACACAAAGGTGGTTTGCTCCTCTTTGGATCCCACTCACACCCACACCTCCTCCTACAGAAAGAGCTTATTTTCTCCTTATTATTGTGGAAATAATAATACTCATACCAATTCTCTATGGCATGAGTTCTTAAGGCTTTCCTAAGCACAATACTGTTTCTAAACTTCTGGTTGTTAACTAAAACAAATGGCTTCTTAAAATCAGTTTCTTCTCTAAACCATGGACTGTCATCTTCCTCTTCATCAGACCGTGTAAGCTCCTAAACTCATCTTCATCACTACCTTCTTCCTTAAGTTCAAGTTCCTTACAGCCTAGATATTTCACAAGCTGATGCAACTTGTCCTCACTCCTCTCATTCCCCTATACTGATCCACCAAGATGTTGAACAATTGCCAAACTTCTTTCAACTGCCCCTAGAATCTTAAAATTCCCCTGATCCCACCCTTCCTCTTCAGAAGCACCCTCCTCCTCCTCTCCAAGAATCCAATCTATGTCCAAATCACTTAAATCTTCACTTGAAGATCCTAATCCAACCTCATCAGCAATGAATAGTTTCCTTTGACACTTACCCTTTCCCTTCCCTTCTGTTTTCACTCTTCTGTTTCTTAATCCAACCTCTGCAATCAGTTTACCATTCCCTTTATCAATAGCAGGTTTCACCTTCTCCTTACAATTACTTGCCCCCTTCACAGCATCTCCCATTCTCTTATCAGAATATATAGAAAACCTAGGACTCCTCCTCACTATTGGCTCACTATATGCTGCAGCAGGATCAATTGGATTGCCTAAATTTAACCAGGGGCTCCTCCTTACTACTGCAGGAATGGCCTTCTTTGGAGTGTGTTTAAAGGGCTTGATTCAAGTGGGGGTTTGGAATCTTTGGATACATTTTCAGAAACTGTAGAATGGGGTGGGCTAAACTTGGATACATATCCAGTCTTGTTGGGTTTAGATGGGCTAAATATTGTGTTTTGGGTTGGGCTTTCAGTTGGGATTGGATTAGGTTGGCTAGGGGCATCTTCAGCTGCTGTATAGTACAACTCCAGGTGGCCATCTTTGTGTTTGGCCTCAATAAAGCTCTTCACTAACTATCTCCCTTTTCCCGGTCATCCATGTAAGTCCCTTCTTCTTGTACTATCTGTTAAATATGGTAGGGACTTCCCACCCATGTCCCTAAACCCTTCCCCATATAAGAATCTTAAGTACTCTACTGTTAAATATGACAGTGGTAATCTCAATCTCCAATACACAAAACCAGCCTCATATACTTGGTACTGATTCTCCCTTCTCTTCTTAAACATAAAACCCCTAAGCAGTCTTAGCTTAATATCAGCATTATCATCAACTTCATCCATTTGTTTAATCTTCAGTGATTATAAAATACACAAATTAACCAATGAAACTATACTAATATCCAATTAACACAATTAAAGCTATTAAAAAAAAAAAACTCAATCAATTGCAAAGACCCTACCACTTGACTTATCTCAATGCAGCAGGACTAAACTACAAGTACCGACAACATTACCCTACCACATGCTTGTATAACCATAAATTATTATCTTTAGGGTTTACTTTTTTTTTTTCCAAAAATACCCAAACTTTTCTACACAATTGCATAAATATCACCATTATTGGACCACTACAAATAGTTCAAGGAATCATACCTGGTCGTTGTCTGAAGAATCTCCTACTTTTGTCAATAGAGATGACGACTCAAAGCTCCAGCCTTTCAAGGACTTGCTGCGTTGTTCCAGTCAAAAGCCTCAACGCTCTAGTCAATTAGAGAATACTGAGTGTAAAAAAAAAAGGTCTTGAGATTGACCGGGGAGAGAGAAAGAAATTGGTGGTTGACATTCATCAATGGAGTAAATGAAAATGGTTAGGAGATTTAATGATGGAGGAACAAGGGAGAGAGGAGGGGTAATCTGTTAAAATCGTGGAGAGAGAAGGGGTAAAAGGAGAGAAGTTAATTATGTGGGCCCCACTAACAGAAAGTTTAATAGAACGAAGTTGGACGGAGGTACCAAAACCTATAATTTTAAAATTTTATAGGTATCAAAGTAAAATAAAATTTTAAAAGGGTACCAAAAGTAAATTCAACAGGGTCCATTTTTGAGGTACCAAAAGTTAAATTTTCCTTGTTCTTAGGTTTTTTTTTTTTAAATCAAAACATGTGTAAATATAAATTGTATCATGTAATACTATGTAAATGTAATGCAATATATATATATATATATATATATATTCTAATCCAAAAATAAATAAATAAATAAATTAAATCATATCATATGTAAGATTTAGAAATACAAATTGCATCAAGCAAAAAACCATCTACTAAAACAGGTTTAACCCAAACCTAATGTACATGTAAGGGAAAACATTAGCCTACCTACATTAAATGATAAATTGTAAAATACAAAATAATTTATGATTAAATCATTAAATATTAATCAAACACTAATACTTTTGAATTTCTTATTAAGATTTTTATTATTTATGTTTCTTTAATTAATATCAAGAAACACTATTCTTTCAAAAAAAGAAACACTATGAGAGTACAATGAAAATAAAATTATTGGTACAAAACTAATCATATAAAATTCTTATTAAATTATTCCAATTGTCTATTCACAAAATTGATATACTGTACTTTCCATCCAATTATATTGTTACTTTGTTGAATATTGAATTTTTCACCTACAAAACACATAAAATCACCAACTAATGAATTAAATTAACAATACTTAAAAGAAATAGAAAACTGAAAATAGAAAAGAAAATCAAAATCAATTATTAAAAAGAAAATATATAGTGGAGTAGAATGTAAAATTTAGAAAAATATTTTTAAAATAATAAAATAATAGAGTCTAGCTTATGTGCAACCGAATATTTCTAACATTAAAAATAGATACTCGTAATCTTATCATATAATGAAAGTACAACGTAGCATCAAGGAAAGAAATTAAAGAATCATGTTAGCAATAAGTGGAAATAACAATTTGAACACGTAATTAAAATTAGATCAAATAAAAAAATTGTTTTACAAATCTAGTTTAAATTTACAAAAATAATATTAAAAACACAGTTAACGAAAATCATTGACAAAAACGAAGTTAAAAAATAAAAAATTAGATTGAGATCTTAAAAAATGAAAAGGATATATATAACAAAATAAAAATATTGGAAATAGAATTTAAATAACTCGATCTTTAAACATTGTAAAAGATAATTAATTATGCAAATCTTTTAAAAAATCCAAACAAAAATTTGATACACAATTCTTCTTAAAAAAAAAAGATTAAACACCAATCACCCAAATATTCAAAAACAAATTTCAGAAAAAATTTGAAAAAATTAAGATCCTACATAACTTAAACAAAATCGAGATCTGAAAAAAAAGTGACACATAATAAAATAAAAAAATATTAAAATAAATAGAAAAAAAATTATCTTTAAAAATTGAAAAAGAATAAAAATATTATACAAAGTTAATAAAAACCTAGACAAAATTCTAAAGCACAATTTGTTAAAAATTGATTGAATACAAAAACAAAGAAAAAAATTGAAAAAAAACGAATTGTAAATAAAGTTGAGAAAATATACCTTTGATTGCTCCCTTAAATTCAATACCTCTATTTTTTAAAAAAAATTAAAAAAAAATTCAATATCTCTATTATTTTTTGAAGTTTGTTTTTATCTTGACAATAATTTTTTTTTTTTTTTTTTTTTTTTTTTTTTTTTTTTTTTTATAATTACTTGACATAAATTATAGATTTAGGGTGAAAGTGAGAAATGGTAGAGTTAGAGAGGGGGAAGATAAACTATTATTAATTTTTTAAAATGAAATTATGTGAAACCCAAGAGAAACAAATGAAAGTTGATATCTTTTTTTGAGGGGATTGAATCATTTAGGAGTTTATTATTATTGTTACTATTATTATTATTATTATTATTATTATTATTATTATTATTATTACTATTATTACTACTATTATTATTATTGTTATTATTATTATTATTAAAACAAGAAAAGGACAAGTGTCCTTTAAATTTCTTGTTTTAAAATATTAGTATAGATTCGCCACCATAGCCCACCCCACTTTTTTCAATCTCCTCCTTCTTCCTCCATGACCACCTCCTTCATCCTTCTTCCTCCATGACCACCTCCTTCACTAACACCTTACCTCCATGACCACTTACCCCCACCAACAACATCACTACAACCCAAAACAACCGCCACAAATTGGCCCCTTACCCACCTCCATTTCCGTCACCCCCACCACAAACCCAGCCGAAATCCCCATCCATCTTAATTTTCACCACCCACCTGAACGCTTTGACCACCACCACACCAAAATCAACGACCGCGTACTCCCTTTAGCCACCACCCCACTACCCAGGCCACCCACCAAAACCACGAACCCCAAACCATCCATGGCCACCATTAAACAACCACCAAGACATCTTCTCTTGTGTAATCTCCGCTCACTCTCTCCCACCCCTTTTTTTTTTTTTTTTTTTTTTTTAATTTGAAGCTAATTATTCAAGTACTTAAAAATGTTGTATGTAATTATGCATTTTTTTTATTTGATTAATTTATTAATTTTGTTGAATTTAGATCTTTCATAATTATTTTTCACTTGATTTTGAATTAACACACCTCCATCCACCACGAATCTCTAGCTAGATTGCGATGGTGAGGGGTTGTTGCGTTGGTGGTGTTGTGAATGGGGTGTTGTTGTTATGGTTTTGTGAGGTGGTGATTTCGGGTTTGGTGCGTGAGGGAGTAGCAAGGGAGATTTTGGTGGTGTGGTGGATGCGAAGTGGCTGGAGGTTGGTACGGTGAATTTTAAGTGGCTGGATGTGAAGTTGTTTGGAGGTGGAGGAGGGGAGTTGGTGTGAGGGTTGGGTGGTGATGGCATGGGAAGCTGTGAGGGGGTTGGTGTGTGGTGGCTGTTTCGGTTGCTAATTGAGGGAGTAGTGTTGTTTGGGGCAGTCTGGTGAAGGTGGTGGTGGGATGAGTGGTGACTTCAAAAGAGAGAATGGGAAGATAAAATGGAGGTGGAGCTCTGGGTGGTGGTAATGGAGCAAGATGGTTGCAAATGGTGGGAGAAAGGAGAGAAAAGAGATGACTGGTTATTTAGGTAACTAATCATTTGGGTTCATTTTGGGAAGAAGAGGTATAAAGCTTGGATTAATGAGGAATAATCAAAAGGTTGGATTAATGAGGAATAATCAAAAGGTTGGATTAATGAGGAATAATCAAAAGGTGGGATTAATATGGGAGAACGGACAAAAGGTTGGATTATTCTTGTTTGGGGTAAAATTACCCTAAACACGTGGCCCAATGGCCTAGTGACACGTGGCACCCAGCCGTTGGTCAGCAGGGCTCCAATCCTCTGCTGACACGTGTCCTTTAAACTCTAAAAGGGGAACCATCCCTTCCCCATTATAAATAGTGGAAGGACCCTCATTAATGGGCATCTGAACATTTATTGCTTACATTGAATACTCCTCATAAATATAAACACCAATCCCGAGCAATATTAATTGCGGAATTCTCCCATTACGCGAGAAGTAACTTCAGCATTACGTGCATTCTACCTCCCGTATCTTTACTAACTTGATCGTCGGAGGCGGAGCTCCTACCCCCAGAAGTCTTCGTGATTTTGCAGGCACAGGCGTCGAAGGGCATTCTTGGAATTGTAACTCTCCCGCAGGACACTTCAAAAAACCCCGAAACATTTGGCGCCGTCTGTGGGGAGAGTACTTCTAAGATGACTTCTGATACTGTGTCACCGAATCAGGGCAAACGGCCTGTGGTCGAGCCTGAGGTCCAGAGGACCATGAAAGTGGAGACGAAATTGAAACATATGTGGCCCCGGATGGGTCCTTCAAAACGAAGCACACTCGTGCTAAAGATAAAAGGGAACGGGAAATCAGCCAAGCTGCTCCCAGCAACCCAGCCGGGCAACCGGCTGGAATTGCCCAGACGGTGGAGGGCTCAGCTCCCGTTACAAGAAACGAACTCATGTCATTCATGAATAGTTTCAAGGGTGAGATCAAGAGCCTCATCCAGTCAGCTACACCAAGGAAGGGTCAGCCGGCCAAGAAGCCTTCTGGAAAGAAGGCGGTCAAAGAACGAGTTCCTACCCCTCACCCAAAGTCAAAGGAGGGGGAGGGCCTAAAGTTTGACCCGAGCAGACTCCGCTTTCCTCAAGGGGAGCTGCGAAAGGCCATCCGGCACGTACAGCCGGATGGCTCCAAGAAAACATTCTCAAACGCCCGCACGTTTCTCCAAGAGAAGCAAGGTCAGGCGTCTGCGTCGGCCTCAACGTCGACCTTCCCGGACAGTTTCCATGACGTCTCACACAAGCGTACGGGAACGAATCCTGGGAGCCAGACGGGCGAAGCTTCTGCCCGGTCTGGACCCGCAGTGATCCAGCCTGGCCTATTTGGCACACCGAATGGGTTGGGTGGATCCCCTTTTATGTCACCGGGTCTTTTCGGTGGGCAAGCGCAGCAGCCGTACCAACCCACGGATTGGCAGCTGCGCCTGCTAAATTTGGGGGAACAGCCAACGGCGTTCTCACCCGAGATAACCCAGGCGGCACAGCCGCCTAAGATCAAGAATGTTTTGGTGGGGGCCTATGACGGCACCACCAACCCAGAAGACCACCTAATGGCCTACTCTAACCTCATGTACCTTCAGGGGTTAGATGATGCCGTCTGGTGTCGATGCTTCCCGGCTACCCTCAAGGGCATAGCCCAGCGGTGGTTTGGTAACCTACCAGCCGGTTGCATCAACAGCTTTCGAACTTTGGCGTACTTGTTTACGTCAAATTTCTCAATGAATATTCCTGCCAAAAAGACTAGCCTCGACCTAGGGGCAATACAGCAGGGCGACCGGGAGGGCCTCCGGTCATACGTCAGACGGTTCAATCTGATGAGAATTCAGATTCCAGGACTATCAGACGAAGTGGCCTATACAGACTTCTTTCGAGGTCTGAAGGACGGGTCAACCTTCAAGTTTGACCTCGTCCGGAAGAGGGTTTCTACCCTCCAAGAGGCGTTAATTGAAGCTGAAGCCTATATACAGGCGACGGAGCTTTGTGCTGTCAAGCAGCCGTCAGATTCTAAAAAGTCTGACAAAAAAGAGAGCCGGTAACAGCATCAGCCGGCAAGAAAGGAAGAAAAGAGAAAAGGGGTCTGGGCAGCTGACCGATCAGGACAGCCGGCCCAGAAGAGCAGACGGAAGTCAGAACCGTATGTCCCCAAATACGAGTTCACAAAAGATTACTCCACCATCCTCCTGGAAATCAAAGACCGGATGTCTCTCGACAAACCGGCTGAAATGAAAAGCCTCGTGAATAAACGGGACAAGAGCAAGTATTGCCAATACCACGAGGATGTCGGCCACGACACCAATGGCTGCTATAGCCTCAGGCGGCTATTGGACCGTCTGGCAGATGAGGGGGCCCTAAAATCCTACCTACCCAAGGCCAAGGGTAATACCCAGGCCAAGAAAGGGCAGGCGGCAAAAACCGGCCCAGTAAACTCCGAGACGGATGAAGAGACCATCTTCACCATAGCAGGCGGTTTTGCCGGAGGGGGTCCCACTATCCGGGGCACGAAAGACAACATCAGGAAGCTGGTCAACTCAGTGGATGAGGGCCAGGCGTCGAAAGACATCTTTCCTGAGGTCCTTATTTCTGAAAAGAACCGGGGCAAGGTCAGGCGGCCTCATGATGACCCCATCGTCATCGAGTGCAAGGTCGCCAACCAGAAGGTTGGCCGGATCCTAATAGACACCGGGAGCTCGTCTGACCTAATCAGTTACCAGTGCTTGACCAAGCTCAAGTACACATCCGGTAGCATGCACCAGGCTCCTCACCCACTAGTTGGTTTTGGGGGCGGAGTAGTGCACCCGGTCGGAAGCATAGATCTTCCGATCTGGCTGGGTGAAAAGGGGCAAGGACGCCACATGGTAGTCAAGTTTTTGGTTGTGGAGGAGCTGTCCGCCTACAACATGATATTTGGCCGTCCTACCCTCAACGCATCTAAGGTTGTCATCATCCCGTCCCTCATGCTGGTCAAGTTTCAAAAGGATGATGGTACAGTCGGTGCCCTAAGCGGGGACCAGAAGACGGCGAGAGAGTGCTACCTCTCTGACGTCAAGCCAACTATGGGAGCAGCTGTCAAGGGTGAGCCCATAGATATTGATAACTGCGACCCAGCAGTCCCGGCTCCAAGGGCAGCCGGTAAGAAAAGAAAGGCGGACCAACTGGCACCCGTCAAAAAGGAGAAATAGCAATCACTAGCTGGGGAAAGGTCAGATGACCAACGACCTCAGCCGGCTGGTGACTGCCTTGATGTCATCCTAGATGACAGCCGTCCCGAAAGAACAGTCAAGGTCGGGACGGTAGCCTACGAACGGTTGGGGGAAGGCTTGCTCCAGCTGCTGAAGGAATTCAAAGACATCTTTGCCTTTGAAGTGGAAGAGATGCCAGGCGTCAGCCCGGATCTTGCTGTCCACAAACTAGCCGTAGATCCCAAAAAGCAGCCGGTCAGGCAGAAAAAGAGGGATCACGATGGAGAAAGATCTCAGGCGGCAGCGGCTGAGGTCAAAAAGCTGTTGGATGCTGGGTTCATTAGGCAATGCTACTACCCGGATTGGGTGGCAAATGTCGTTCTAGTAAAGAAGCCGAACGGTACTTGGCGGATGTGTGTGGATTACACAGATCTGAACAAAGCATGCCCAAAAGATAGCTACCCGCTTCCAAAGATCGACAGCCTGGTCGACTCAACAGCCGGCCATGCGCTAATGAGTTTTATGGATGCCTATTCCGGCTTCCATCAAATACCCCTCTGGAAGAAAGATCAGGAGAAGACGGCCTTCGTCACTGATCAGGGTTATTCTGTTATACGGTGATGCCGTTTGGGTTGAAAAATGCACCGGCTACATTCCAGCGCATGATAAACACAGTTTTTATCAACCAGATTGGCAGGAATGTAGAGGCGTATATCGATGACATGATAGTCAAATCCAAGCTACAGATGGATCACCTAGCAGACCTGCGAGAAACCTTCACCACACTCAGGCGGCACCGGGTCATGCTTAACCCAAAGAAATGTGTATTTGGTGTTGAGTCTGGGAAGTTTCTCGGATTCCTAATTGACCAAAGAGGCATTGAAGCTAATCCGGAAAAAATACAGGCGGTAATCGACATGAAGTCTCCCCGCACTGTAAAAGAGGTCCAGAAGTTGACCGGTTGCCTGGCGGCATTGGGAAGGTTCCTCAGCCGGTCAGGTGACAAGTGCCTCTATTTCTTCCAGGCAATCAGGAAGAGGTCAAGGTTTGAATGGGGTGAAGAAGCAGAGGCGGCATTCCAGAGGCTTAAGCAGCACTTGCACTCTTTGCCAAGGCTGGTGAGCCCCCTACCCCGGGAGGTTCTGTACATGTACCTAGCCGTCTCTGATCACGCCCTTAGTGCCGTTCTCCTCGCTGAGAGAGACGGTATTCAGCTGCCGGTGTATTTCATCAGCCATGTCCTTAAAAATGCTGAGCTCCGGTACCCCATGATTGAAAAATTTGGGTTGGCCTTATTCGTGGCAGTCAAGCGGTTGAAGCCTTATTTTTTTGGCACATCCGGTTGTGGTATACACAGATCAGCCGCTCAAGCGCACGATGACTGCTATAGAGTCATCCGGTAGAATGATCAAGTGGGCTGTTGAAATACAAGGCCTTGAGATAACTTTTGAACCCAGGCGGGCAGTGAAAGGTCAGGCGTTTGCCGACTTCATTGTTGAGATGACTAGGCCGGTGCAACTGAAAAACCCTGATCAGGTCTGGAAGTTATTTGTAGACGGCAGCTCTACGGTGAACGGCTGTGGTGCAGGTGTTATCTGTCATTCCCCGGAAGGGGATAAGTTCGAATATGCACTACGGTTTAAGTTCCAAGCCTCCAACAATGAGGCAGAGTATGAAGCCCTACTAGCCGGAATGCGCATGTGTAAGGCAGCCGGTGCAAGAAAGGTCGACGCCTGCTCAGACTCACAGCTGATCGTTAGCCAATACCTTGGTGACTACGAAGCCACCCATCCGGCTATGATCAAATATTTGCAGGCGGTCAAAGAGGAGGCTGGGTCCTTCGATGAATTTCATCTGCGACAGGTGCCCCGGTCTGAGAACAATCAGGCGGATGCCCTCTCAAAGTTGGCATCATCAGCCTCCTGTGATTCACCTAGGACGGTCTTTTGGGAAGTCATTGAAAAACGAAGTATTCAGAATGATCCCATTGGAGTCCTGGACAGAAGTGCTACCTGGATGGATCCCATCCGGTCTTTCTTGACGGATGGTACCTTGCCGGATGACCCTTCAGAAGCATCAGCGCTCAAGAAGCGTGCTTCAAGTTTTGTTATGCATAAAGGGGAACTCCTCCGGAAGGGTTACCTGCAGCCGTTTTTGAAATGTGTAACCCCGGATAGGGAGAGAGAAGTTTTGGAAGACCTGCATGCGGGGTTTTGTGCCTCGCATATTGGCGGCAGGTCCCTTGCCAGAAGAACCAGGCGGCAAGGGTACTTCTGGCCCACTCTTGAAGCGGATGCCATGGACCTAGTAAAGAGGTGCGACAAGTGCCAAAAATTCGCTAAGTTGATACATCAACCGGCAACAGATCTCACGGCAATCCATAGTCCGGTTCCGTTTGCTAAATGGGGCATGGACATTTTGGGACCTTATACGCCTGCTACAGGTGGCCGCCGCTACATTCTTGTAGCAGTAGACTACTTCACCAAATGGGTTGAGGCAGAGGCGGTAAAAGGGATTAAAACGAAAGACGTGATTTCCTTCATTTGGAGAAACGTCATCACCCGGTTCGGGGTTCCAATGTCCATGGTTTTTGACAACGGACCGCAGTTCGAAACGCCTGTCCTTAAGACCTGGTTGGGAGACCAAGGAATTTCCCATTGTTTTGCATCCGTTGGCCGTCCTCAGGCAAACGGTCAAGTTGAGGCTTTTAACAAGTTGATCTCAGACGGGATAAAGAAGAAAGTAGAAAGAGCCGGTGGACTATGGGCAGAGGAATTACCTCATGTCCTTTGGGCTATCCGGACAACCGAAAAGGGGGCAACCGGTGAGACCCCATTTCTCATGACATACGGCACTGAAGCAGTTCTTCCCATTGAACATTATGAGCCTACTCTACGCATTATGTTATATGACGAGGAGGCTAACTGGGAAGCCATGCGGTTGGCATTAGATGCTCTCCCAGAGCGAAGGGGGAATGCTGCCCTGCGTCATGAGATCTACCGTCTGCGTATGACTAGAGCCTACAACAAGCGGGTTCGTAAAAGACCTTTGAAAAAAGGAGATTTTGTGCTTCGCAAAATGGAGGCAACCGGTAGGACCAATGAACAAGGCAAATTAACCCCAAATTGGGAGGGACCCTACCGGATCTTTGAAGAGGTACGAGACGGCACTTACCGCCTGGAAACTCCGGACGGAAGAAAGTTGCCTAGAACTTGGAATGTAGATAACCTCAAAAAATACTACTTCTAAGTATTGTACATCTTTTGTAAATTTTTAATGATTAATGAGAATTACATTCAATTTTGTATACAGCCGCCATGTCTTGTGCCTACCACAAGCGGCACCAGAAACTAATTTTTGCATCCGGTGACACCCATAGGGGTGAATTCATCGAAGAGAACATCTCCCATTTGGGTGGTAAATTGTTCTAAGCGATCACACAGGCGGACAAATCCGCCTGACGATCCCTCGCACCAAAAAAGGGCAGGCTAGCACCCCCAAACTTGCAGCCGGCCCACTTTTTGGAAGTACCACTAAAGGCGGTCTCCAAAACGCTGCTGGTACTCAATATCGCCGCCTGACTCTCTAAGAGAAGGCAGGCTTCAAAACATTTGTTTAGGCCATAATTCATTCAGAGGTATGCTTGCAAAAGCCCAACCGGTAAATCAGTATAAACCGACTGGCTCCCGAATCTAATGTTGGCACTTAGTGTATATGTTCGTGCTCTATCATATGGATAGCCGCCTGGCTTGCAAAGACCCAGACCGCTATCCAGGGGCAATTACCCAGACGCCATCCGGTTTGGTTTTGGGTCGAAATTACTTTGCCTAGTTTGCGAAGACCTAGACGGCAGAGTTACCGGTGGGGTCTTCTGGGCATCCCTTGCAAATGTCCTTGCAAATTTCTTTGCCTAGTTTGCGAAGACCCAGACGGCAGAGTTACCGGTGGGGTCTTCTGGGCAACCCTTGCAAATTTCTTTGCTTAGTTTGCGAAGACCCAGACGGTAGTGTTACCGGCGGGGTTCTTTTGGTTACCCTTGCAGGAATATGTATAAAAAATAACAAGAATTCTAGCATTAAAGTGCAGAAACATAAAAAGCATTCAAAAGCCAAGTGTGAAAAGCAGACTGCATTCAAAAGCCGGCTCAGCCGGTGAAAAATGAAATGTATTATACAAACCGGCGCAGCCGGTGAAAATGTTAATATTCAAAATAGAAGACAATAGCGGAGTAGCCCGACTCATCCGGCGCTATTACAAGATAATGCAAGGCGCGCAGGCCGGGAGGTCGTTGCTACTCGAGGCGAACAGTGACCCGGTCCTCTTCCGGTTGGTTTCGGGTCGGATCAGGGTGAGCGGCTGCGTCGTCTTCAGGAACAACTTCTTCCTCTTTAGCAGCCTCCGCCTGCTTGCGCGCAAGCTCCTCCCTAACCCAAGCGTCATAGGGTCCGGGCCCCGGCTCATTCGCCTCTTCGGCCAGAATGGCAAGATCAGAATATTTGAAGGCGAGTTCCCAGGCGGTGAAGTCCGCCTCCGGGTGGATGATGGAAAACGCCCGTCGCATCCGGTTTGCACAATCATGCTCATTCTCCTCAATGAGCCTGTCCTGCTCCGCCTCCAAGGTGGCCTTGAAGTTCTTATTGGCAGCAGCCGCCTCTTTGATCAGGCGCTCATTCTCTTTGGCAAGGCGGCCATTTTCAGTCTCCGCCTCGCTCAGCCGTTGGAGAGGCTCTTTCTGTTTCTCCAACTTATCATTGGCGTCATCCAGGGACGCCTGCAGTTGATCAACTTGGTTTTTCAGTTGATCAATCTGCTGTTGGAGGGCCTTGGTCTTCTCCGCCTGTTGCATGCGTAGAGATTTAGTTTCTAAGCCATGCATGTACAAAGAGTATTCAGCAACACTATGGGCGTCATCAACAGCCCGTTTGCCTCTCCTTACCTCTTCAGACTTGCGGGTATAGGCTCGTTTGAGCCCCTCTACGCGCAGCATAGCCTGCAAAAATACAGCCGGTTAATACTGCATATTTAAAAATGCATGTCAAGATAATTACCGAATGGTTGTTGGAGCATACGTCGGCCAGGTCGACCAGCACCCGGTCGGCATTAAAGGAGTTGATCCCAGGGATCGCCTCCTTCTCGTCCCTGGGGACGGCTCTCAGCATGGCCCGGGCGTATTGTGCCCCGTCCGGCCAGCGGGGAGAATTATCTGCACCAGAAACAGACGGTGAGAAACTCGCATATGCTCTGCCTATTGATTGCCGGCTGATTGGAGAATCCCCCGGCTGAGATCGAGACTGTGAATAAGACTTGACCCGCATGGGCAGGTCAAGCAGTGTAAGGTCGAAGTTACCTTTGTGGCCCGAACGGCCTTCAGAGGGACCGGTTGCGGTCCTCAATGGGATGGCAGTAAGCACATCCGCAGCTCCAGGCCTCCCTGGGACCTTTATTGATTTGCCGCCGGTAGATGGCCGGTCGGCTGTCTTCTGCACCTTGGATGCAGATTTTTGTTGGGTCGGCGGTGGCCTGACCTGTTTTTGAAGGGACCGGGGCATCTGCTTCCCGTCCTGAAAACGAGAAAAATATAAGTTAAATGGAATAAAGAGAGATTGAAGTCAATGAGAAGGATCAGACGGTTATACCTTCCTCGCCGCCTGGGCAGCAAGTTTTTTCTCGAGATTGGCTTTCCGGATGTCGGAAGGCTTCCTAGCCGGTGTCATCTCACTGGACAACATTTTCTTGGCTTCTTCTGCAAAGGCAGGCACTCGGTTAGAATAACAAACAAGCAAGGAAATAAAAGCATCCGGTTTGAAAGTAGTCGGCTGAGTTCCGAATACATACGTTTTTTAAACATGCTGCTTAGACCACAAGCGGACAAGAAGCATTCGTCCCTAAAAAACTCATGTTTGGGCACCCAGTTTCTAGGTACCCTTATTATCTCTCCGGATGAGAGGGTGTCAGGAACTAATTCAAAAAACTCGGAGTCAAGGATGGTCTCTCTATCATCCTCCGGGACAGGGGGCAGGCGGCACTTGGTTCCCAAGAGTTCTGGTTTCCGGTTGTAGATCCGGAATTCTCTGTTCTCTGCCGTAGTTGGGGCCTTAACCAAGTAGAACCGGTGTTTCCAGTCCGACCATTTGGATGGCTTGTCCAAGGTCATAAGGTATTTGGGCTGGGTGGTCAAGGTATACCAGGCTCTCCAGCCGCCTGGGCTCCTACTCAAGTAATGCATGTGGGCAAACGCCTCCCAGCCGGGGTTGAGGCCCTGCATCTCGCAGGCGGCGATATACCCTAAAATATTTACCCATGAGTTGGGGGTTAATTGCCAGAGACCCAGGCCATACCCCCTAAGTATGGCTTTTATTGTGTCGTGGAGAGGGAAGCGGATTCCGGCCAAGAAGGCCGCCTCGTAGCACCCGAACCAAGCATTTGCGTTCGGTTGTTCATCTTCCCACCATATTGTTCCCAGCGCAGCCGGGATTTTTATTGTGTAGTCACCCCCCAGCGGCCGCCGTTTGATGAAATCTGGCAGCGCAGCCCGCATGAGGTCGCGGTCCTTAGAGGAGACGACGATCATGAGAGGATCGTTCCTATTATCCCAAGAAGGCCTCTCCGCCTCCTCGCTATCCTCGGATTCGGTTAAGTAGCTGCTACTGCTACTTTGAACGCGACCGGCATCAGAGCCGGCTGGGGAGTTGGAGACCTCCCTATCAGAGCCTGCCTGCTCTCTGGTCTCATTGAGGGGAGCAGTCTCATTCAAAATGCTATCACCCGGGGTGCTAGGAGTGCCCCCGGGTGAGCCTCTCTGCTCTACCTCTCCTCGCTCTACTTCTCCGCCTGAAGCTTGGACCTCAGGCGGCTGCTCATCTGAGCTCCCACTCCTGTAGTTTGGATCTCTGGCAGTAGACCGGATTCTGGCCATTGTGTCCTGCACAGACACAGAGTCGGTCGATATGGGTGTTGAAAAAGGGTTGTCCCAAAGAACAGAGGCGGCAGACCCAGTTCTAGACTCAGCCGTACTAATAAACCGGATGAGTTCACATCTAGGTTCCGGGTATGGGTATAAAGGGTCCATCTACTTATGGGACCAATGAATAAAATTGCGAGTAAAGGACTCAAACGGAAATACATGAAAAAGCTAGAAAGAATAGAGACGGTACCTAGAAGAAAATCTGGAAATTCTTTGGGATGCTTACGAAGACGCAGGCGGTTCAAAATCCGGCTGGGTTTCTCTGATTACCCTCGCGAAAACCTTTAACTTGCTTGCAACGACCCAGACGGTCTGTAGACCGGTTGCTCTCAACAAGTCTCAACTCCGAATGCTCTCAACTCTTAAATTGCCGGCTGCTCTCAAATTTTCAGAAATTTAGCAAAGTTTGTAAATGAGAGCTCGGGGGGCATCTTTTCCTATTTATAGGATTTGTCCCAGAAGGTGAAGAGTCGTGACTCTTCGCCTTCTGCTTTTCCATCCTTCAAAAAGAATCTGAAGAGTTGCACCAAAAAAAAAAAAAAAAAAAAAAAAAAAAAAAACCCTTTCACCGGCGCCACGTGGCACCCTGCCACGTCAGCACCAGTGAGGGGCAAATGTTTGGGGTAAAATTACCCTAAACACGTGGCCCAATGGCCTAGTGACACGTGGCACCCAGCCGTTGGCCAGCAGGGCTCCAATCCTCTGCTGACACGTGTCCTCTAAACCCTAAAAGGGGAACCATCCCTTCCCCATTATAAATAGTGGAAGGACCCTCATTAATGGGCATCTGAACATTTATTGCTTACATTGAATACTCCTCATAAATACAAACACCAATCCCGAGCAATATTAATTGCGGAATTCTCCCATTACGCGAGAAGTAACTTCAGCATTACGTGCATTCTACCTCCCGTATCTTTACTAACTTGATCGTCGGAGGCGGAGCTCCTACCCCCAGGAGTCTTCGTGATTTTGCAGGCACATGCGTCGAAGGGCATTCTTGGAATTGTAACTCTCCCGCAGGACACTTCAAAAAACCCCGAAACAATTCTTGTTAAAATTTCCAATTTTTCATTGTACTGGTTCGGTCAAGGTTAATTCAATGAATAATAAAATTAAAGCATTTATGAAGTTGTATTGGTTGCGTTTTATTTTTTGGAAGAACCCATGAAACAACTCATATATAATATAGTAAATTACATCGTTTTTAATAGAGATTCTACACAAATGATTATTATTTGCGTCGATTGAATAGTTGATGCAAATAATTTCTTTCCAATCGTGTCATAGCGTATTTGAAACAAATTATAGCTTTAATAGCAAAGAAAATAATTAATTTGTAATAGTGAAATTGCTCTGAATGAGGTGTTGTTACTAATTTCATTAAAAGTTTATTCTTCATTCCTTGAGATATTGTATTAAAACAGTGTGTGCTTCTTAATCTTCCAAGAAATAGGCGAATTCCCAAGAAACACCAACCAACCTCCCAAAGAACGACGAGTAAGAGGACAAGCCGCTCAATCTAAATCACACCAACCTTGCAAGGTTAGATCACTGTCAGCACTCAACAAAATACCCTGACCCGAGGTACCTTTCAAATAACGAACAACGCGTAGAGTTGCTTCCCAATGTTCACTGCGAGGCTCTTGGATATATTGAGATAAGATATGAACTGAGTACACAAAATCAAGTCTAGTGACCGTAAAGTAGATCAAATTTATGGTACACAAAATATTCGAATAATCAGTGTAGGATATGAGTATAGATTATTTGACACATTTCACATTGTCGGGGTTTACAAATTATAAAAAAAAAAAAAAAAAGGTTATGTGTGATCTTGTATATTTCAACATGTTAACACAATATAATTTTTACAGATTATTACATACTTTTTTTTTTTTTTTTTTTTGAAGGGAGATTATTACTTAATTAAATACACTAAATACATTAATGATTAAATTTATATAAATAAAGAACATGTCAACCAAGCAAAAATGCAAAGAAAGTACGTACTGTATAACACATATGCAAGATGTTTCTCTTTCTTGGATTTATTTCCACTAAAACTTAGAGAAATAAGGTGTTGCCATCACGGTAAAATGCATCAATTAGGAGAATGATTGTAAATTTGTAATTTGAATTAAGGAATTTATTAGATGTATGATTGCAATGGAAATTATATCTAATTAAATTTTAAATCATATTTTAAGCAAAGAGCATGAATAATAGTCAACATAAATCCCATGAAAAATAATAGCAAAATTCCGGCATTGCATGCTACCTCCCCTATTGTAGCCACTATCTCCACTAACTCAACCATCAATTTAACTAGTCCAACACCTTTTCTCCCATGCACCGCCATAAAATAAATAAAAAAAAAAAAAAAGGAAAGATAAGATTTTAATAAATAATAAATTCAAAGTATATATTGAGAATTTCAGACGTGAAATTATAAAATTAATGTTATGTTGTTATAATATGAATATATGATTATTATGGTATTAGGATCTTACCAAGATATATTTAAGAAATATGTGAATGTCTAGGCACGTGATGAGATTCGTTAGGGTGTCTAGTTCATAAAGGATTAGTTATGTGATTGAGATATTTAATTATGTTATTGAGATTTTAATGAGAATGGTGTGATCAATATTGTGTTTTTAGTTATTAGTTGTTAGAGCGAGACAAATTGAGAGAATTTAATACAATAATAAGCACGAGGTGAAGTGGGGAAGGGTAAGTTGTCAGAGATATTAATAATTGAGAAATTTAATACAATATCAAGCACGAGGTGATGCGGGAAACTGAAAGGGATTTGAACCATAAACCTCAAGCAAGCGTGAGAGTGTAATTCGTAAGAGAGAAGATAACTATAAACACAAAACATGCAAGCTCTTAAAACGGAGTTTAAATAAATAAATAAACAAATAAAACTAAGAATTTCTCGAGGTCTGTGGGGCAAGATTGAGACACGGATGCCAGTTCATCACCTCCAATCCTCGCCGCCATTGTCCTTCCACTTCCAACGTACAGCCGCCGCTTCTCTTCGCCTCCAATGTAAAGCTGCTATTGTGGTTGATGGTGGTTGGGAAGTGGTGGTTGTGCCCCTTATGGGTGATGAGAGAAAAAAATAAAAGAGAAAGAGGAAGATGTGGTGGGGAGTATAGTAAGGGTATTGATTTCTATTCACCTTAAATGTTGGCGGTTTTTAACACCCCCCTTAATAAAATATATTCATTAAATACACTGATTTGTGCGTGATTTTGTCATAATGCCTATTTGTAGCGCTAATAGCTACATATATATATATTTTTTTTTTTGAAAGACTAATGGCTACATATAATATTGCCCTATATATTAAATAAAAAAAAAAAATATGTGAATGTCTAGGAACGTGATGAGTTTTGTTAGAGTGTCTAGTTCTTAAAGGATTAGTTATGTGATTGAGATTTTTAATGAGAACTAGTTATTGGCCCGGGCGATGTCCCGGGTCTTTAAAATTTATTACTTTAATCGAACTATATATATTTTGGCTTGTTTGTCACTAAGAGCTTAAAAGGTGTTTTTTTTATTATTTATTTTTTATTTTTTTAAAAGATGAAAGCTTAATTAGTTTGTTGTTTGTATGAGCTGGTTTGACTATAAGAATAATTTTTTGCATTAATAATTGTAGGGTAAATGATAATCAACCCGTTGTGGAAAAAAAAATTGATAAATAAAATCTGTATAAATTTAATGTCAATATATATATATATATATATATATATATATATATATATATATATATATATATATAAATCAAATCTTTAACTCTATAATTACAATTTTATGAATTAATACACAAAAAATTGGAGTAATGTTTAATTTCTTAAAATTTTTATTATTGTGCAATTATTAAGGAGTTACATCCCAAGGGAAATTTCAATAGGGTGTTATGCATATGAAGTGTTTTCTAATTAAACTAAACATTAACACATGGAGGTTAATGCATGAAGTTTTTCAAATGGATTGGTATGATGTGGCGTTACATCATATGTCAAAAGGCAAAAATTGGTGACACGTGGAAAAATAACATGTTTTGCCATGAGTTTTAATAAATATATATTGATTGATGGTGTGACCAGTATTGAGACTTTTATTAGTTGTCAGAGACTTATTGAGATGATTTAATACAGTATTAAGCACGAGGTGAAGTGGGGAATTGAAGGGTTAGTTGTCGGAGAAATTTATAATTAAAAGAATTTAATACAATATTAAGCACGAGGTGAAGGGGGGAATTGAGGGAGATTTGAACCATAAATCGCAAACAAGTGTGAGCGTTCAATTCGCAAGAAAGAAGATAACTATAAACACAAAACACGTAAGCTCTTAAAAGGGAGATTAAATTAATAAATACTCCGTAAATAAATAAAAGTAAGATTTCATGAGGTATGTCATTGAGGTGTCAAAATCTAGACTCAATTGATCTTAAAAAAAACTTAATTTCAATTTCAACTCATATATGGACATAATAATTTAACATGATTTAACTATGAATTAGACTCGACCTTACCAAGTTACTCGAATTGATACCTCTTCCGTAGGATAATATTTAACCATAACCACATAAGCATAACACTAGATGAGTATGTGAATTTTGAGATAAAAACCCCTTAATTTCCATATCATTTATGATAATCCTAATACTTTACTTTGAGTCTTATTTCTTAATCCTAATATATATGCATGAATGAAACTCATTTGATAGCATAGTCATTTATATTTGATTTTGTTTTGCTTGAACTCGATATTGAATGAGATCTCATAATCAAAAATAGAACAAACACAACTAACATATAAACAAACGAAACTCCAATGAACATGAGATTTAGAAGCTTTGTTGGGCTGAACTTGAGAATGAGCATATATAACTAATACTAAAATAACAACCGTTGACATCATTCTACCCTCAAACTGCACATGTGTCACTCTCTCACAAAAAATATTTTTCGATTAAATAAAAAGGTATATATATATATATATATATGTTTTGTCTATTACAAAATATGGAGTAATAACTATGCTTGAGAAGACCTTGCCATCTCCAAGGTAAATTTGCTTCTACCGTTCTACGCATAACAAGCTTTTCCATATTTTTCCTCATAATTTCATCATTTTTTTTCTATTTCTTTCGTTAATTTTTTGATATACAGAGTAAATACGAATTTAATCTAAATAGATAATAAAGTAATAATTTTTATAGTTTATACTTAATTTCATTTACTAAGACCTGATATTTACTCATTTAAAATTATTGTAGACAAGTCACACAGTATTTGTTCACAAGAACTAAACTAGTTTGTTATCAAACTTAGCTCCAAGTTAATATCAATTCATTGATATTTTTCCATTGTTCATATCCAATACAAAGAACAATGAAATTCAATTGTTAGATTTTCAATTTTTCTTATTATTAATAACTTGGAATAAGGCGGTCGTGTGTTAAGCCCATGAGCAAATACACATGTGAGTGACAGTGTTATCCTACATTTATCGAGTGTAAAAGGTAAGTAAGAGTGAGTATTGGGATGTGTATCCCACATTGAAGAAACAAGAAATTTGTGTCCAGTTTATAAGGCTAAGGGGCTACTTCCCTCATTTTCATATAGTTTTGAGGTAGAACCTCCTTGGTCGTATAAAGTACAGTGGACACTCGTGGCGGGTGTGGCCCAGGCCTATTTATCACGGTGTTAAGTTTAGATGTTTCACATTGTTTAAGTACTACTTTTTATTTGAGTTGTGTTGAGGCTTAAGAGTTTTGATGATGATGAGTAAAAGCAAACTTCAACTAATGCGATTTCTCTAAGTGTTGAATTAGAATAGGTGAAGTTGACTTTGGAAGTGGAAGAGTAGCATCTCTATGAAGATCCAAGGAGATTTCAAGGAAAGATAAAGAGAATAGAAGAAGAGTTCCTCATTGGAACTAGAAGTGATCCTTAACTAAAACACGAACAAAAATTCCCTAACAGAAGCTAGACAACAAGCTAAGAAGACTAGCTTGGACTATGTTGAAGACAACAAGTTCCATTAGAACTTGTTCTATGAGTTCCAGCAAGGAGCTAGAGAGTTGAAGACAGCAGGAACTTAATCCTGGTCTGTGTAGAGCCCAAGTATTTATACAATGCAACGATTGAGGAGACAATCTAGTAATAGACTAAAAGTCTTATTATTAAGGTTTTTGTTAAGTTTATATTTACTAGGATTGTTGTAAAAATGGTTGGTTAGTTTATGCATGAAATCTATTAGAAGTGTGGAAAAGCTTGACAAGCTTTTAAATATGGAAAGTGTTATAAAAAATAAGTTTTAATTTAAGAAAAGATCTTAGAGAGATTTTATCTTATAAAATTTGGTTTTATTTGCAAAATAATAATCTTTTCTAAATTATATCTTTGTTAAGTTTTCCAAAAGATTTTCTTCAAAAGATTTATTTCACAAAGGGTTTTGAAAAACGGCAGTTTTACAATTATTTCTATCTTTTGAAAACCCTACTTTACATACATAAGTTTATGTATATAAGAATTGTTCATAATTGAAACAAGGTGTGAGTTCATGCGTGAAAATTCTGAAGCGTGCTTAAGAGTAAGTTTGCCAAGTCTAAGCTTTGTCATATTAGTTTTAGGTTTCATGTGTAGCTTTCCAATTACATATTAGAGTCAAACGTTTGTGTTGTTTTGGTATTGGGTGAGTGATTAGCATATTGCATACAAATATTAGGTTTTGAGCGAGGTTGAAGCTGAGTTGTGAGTACTTCCGGAGTTCTTAGTGAACTTGAGTCAGGGGCTTAAGTTGGGTAGAATAGAGTTCTACTGTGTAGCAAGCTCAGTCTGGAACTTATGAGTAAAGGTCTGTGAGTAATAGGTTGTAACTAGGTGTGTTGACCCATATAGTGGATTGATTTGGTTTGAAATCCCTTGGAGGGTCGAGGTTTTACTTTTAGTTGGGCCCTAAAAGGTTTCCTCGTAAAATTCTGTGTGCATTGCGAGTTCCTTTCATATTCTGTTTTATAATTCTGCAAAAAAGTGGTCATTAGGAATTCACTACAATTCAACCCCCCTCTTATAGGATTTTGTCTCAACTAACAAGTAGGAATATGACTAGTGGTGGAGGCAACATTTTTTTATTAGGGAAGACCTAACGTAATACGAGTATATGTATGTATTGATATCTCGTACTCAAATTGAAATGTCAAAAATGATTGGGATTAAGTGCGAAATATTAAAAAATAAAATAAAAATATTTGAAAAGGGGAATTTAATGCCTAGATTAGTGCTATATAGCCTTTTTATACAAAATGGTAAAATTAGTACACGAAAGTATTGCAAAGTAAAAAAAAAAGGTTTAAGGGAGAGGTTATGAACTTGGGAGCTAGAAAATGGATCTCTAGCTATTTTCACCTAAAACCAACTTAGCTATGAAACAACAAACATCATGAATTGAGAATGATCTCTTGGACCAGTGGTCCAGAGGTCACCCCGCATCCTTGAGTTGCGAGGTTCGATTCTCATCAGGTACAAATCCCATCCCCTTATCCCTCTGCACATTGTCAGCCAGGCTTCCTGTACATATATATATATATATATATATATATATATATATATATATATATATATATGTCCTCTTTCAGTTTGACATTACGTCACAAATTTAGTTGTTGGAAAATTAGGGGCATAAATGTCCGCACACTATTCTTAAGAGTAAAAAAAAGGAAAATGCTATACATAGCACTTATGGCTACATATAAGTAAAGGTGTGCATCGTGGCGGGCCACGGTCTCTGGTGGGCCGTGCCGTGCTGTGCCACCGTGCTGGAGGAGGCGTGTCGTGCCACCCAAATTCGCAGGCCAGCCCATGACACGACCCACGTGCCGAGCGAGCTTGTGCCGGGCTAGCCTACCACGAGCCTGCGTGCCGCTGGTGTGCTTATCCTTTTTTTTTTTAATTGTATATAAGTTTATAAGTTTATACTATTATTTTTCTAAAATAAATTAAGTTTAATATTTATGTTTTATATTTATTATATTTTATATTTATATTTATATTTAAATTTATACTATTACTTTATAGTTTAATATTTATAATTTATTATATTTTTTTTGTATTATTAATTATTAATATTATAATTTTTTTATGTTAAATTAATTTACAAATTATAACAATATAACTTAACGGGAAAAAAAAGACAAATTGGACTTTGGGTGTGAATAATGCATACTTCATATTATTATAACTTAAAAAAATTGTATAATGATAATATTAATGATAAAAATCGTACAAGGATATTAAACGAAAATTGGATAATGATGAAAATTGTACAATGATAATATTGATAATGATTAAAACCGTACAATACAAAAATTGTCTATTCTTCTTCATCTTCCTCTTCATGTTCATCTTCTCGTTCAAGGTCATCGGCTAGTTGAATAGATTGGGAACTAGCCGAACCCGAACGGCTCGAGACGGATGTTTCGGCTTCGTAGTCGTTGTTTTCGTAAGAACGGTCCTGAGTGCGATTTTTATCATCAAAAAATTTTCAAGTGTTTCGGGTTTTAGACTTGTTCTTCTATCATCTAAAACCCTCACGGATGCGCTGAAAGCTCGTTCGGAGACAACGGAGGAGACTTGGATACCAAGAATGTCTCGTTTCATTGCCGCCAAAGTTGGATGCTTCGTACTTTGTTGTTTCCACCATGCAAGGAGGTCGAGGCTGTTTATCTCATCGTCGTCCATGCCCTTGGTGAAGTCGTAACTCAGGTACATTTGCAACTCCGAGACATCGCTTTGCGTTCTCCTTATTGATGAATCACCTGAAAACCTTGAAATCAAGTTAGTAGCTTGTGAAAATAAATGTTTGACCTTCTTACTTACGTTTTTGGATGGTTGGGAAGGGCTTGAGCGAGGAACGGTGCCATCTTTGGTTTCATAGACTCTATATAAAGCAAAAAGTTGATCCTTCACATTACTCTTATATGTTTCTACATTATCGTCAAGAAGCATACATTGAAAATAAATGTCAACTAACATAAATGTATTTTCATACTTTTGCCTAGGATCTAATATGGAAGAAAAAATATAAATCAAAGGAATTTCACTATATGTTTATGCCACTTTGTTTCCATCGCTGGAAGATACTGATCATAATCACTTTGGTTGCGATGATCAGCGAAAAGTTAGGCGAGTAAACATGCATTTGACAGAAAGTTTTGAGCACAAGAATTATAAACAGAAGAAAAACAATACGTCATTTATAAAATAACTGTAAAAGTTGCATATATCTTTCACATTTAGCCCAATCTTCCTCATATATAGCATTGTTTGGAAATTTTCCGTTGTAAAAAATTGTTAACGGATTCTTATACTCAATTGCCTTGGTTAACATGTCATAGGTGGAATTCCACCTAGTTGGGCAATCGGTTTTGATTTTTATTGCTCTTATCTTTTGTTGTTTAGAAAACTCTTCGATTCCTAGTATCTCATGTTTGAGCTATTAATAGACATAATAGCATCTCTAATTTTGTTGTAGTATGGACTAATTGCTCTAATTTCATCCTGTACACATAAGTTAAGAACATGACAAATACATCTAGTATGAAGTGCGTCACCACTTAATATTACATCAACCAAATTTTGTTTGACATAATTAGCAGTATATGTTACTGAGGTTGCGTTGTCAAATGTCATTGACATGATTTTTTCTCCAAGGTTGTATTCATTTATTGCTTCCATTAAATGGTGAGCAATGTTAATACCGGTGTGGGGGTATTCTAGCATTTTGAAATGAATAATTCGTTTTTGTAACAATCATTGATCATCTACCCAATGGCAAGTCACACATAAATAGTGATGTTATAACCACTATCCTAAGAATCGGCAGTCAAAGACACTCTACAATTAAGTTTACTCAATTCATCTTTTAACCGCATTTTGTACTCTACGAAGTTTTTCATGGCGGCGAAATGAACGGTTTTCCTAGAGACTTTTTATGGTAGGGTTGTAATGCTTTGTTAATGTAAGTGTTAAATGAGTCACTTTCGGAGAAAATAAAAGGTTGTTCGGCGTGTATTATCATTTTCCTTGGTTCTTCCCTATCCCTCTCATAGTTGTAGGTAAAGCCGTGTGGATGGAATTGAGAAATTTTTGGCTGGGTTGGATCACTAGATGGTTGTGCCCAATTTCTCATGTGTCTACTTAAGTGTCCCGTCCCACACTTGGATCTTCCGAGTATATTTTACCACATGTTTTACATTTTGCTCTTGTTTTGGCTCTATTTACCAAAAAATAATTCCATACACCATTTTTGCGGCTTTTAATATTTACCATGTCTTGTTCAGTTAATTAACCATTGCTCTTGTGTGTTTGGGAATTGGGTGTTTGTAGTTTTGGGGGTTTGTTGGTTAGTAGTAGAACAGGAGGCAAATAGACTATCTTGTTCATTACCTTGGCTAACAGAAAAATTTTGTGGGTCAAAAAAATTAGGCGGGATTGACCGATTGTGAAAATTGGTTATGTGGTGGAAATTGATTTTGTGGAAATTGAGTTTGTGGAAATCCGGGCGTATTCATGTTATATGGTTGAAAATCGGAAGTACCACCCTGCCTATATTGCTCAAAACCTAGCGGAGCGGTTCCGGGGTCATTGGTCGGACTCGAAATTGGGGAGGGGGGTCATTGGATTAGGTGATTCCCTAGACCTATTACCACGGACAAATTGAGCTTTCCTAGAGGATGATGGGTTGTTCGTGTTTGGTGACGCCATAATTAACAATAATAATAATTAATAGCAAGAATTTTTAACAATAATAACAATTACTAACAACAATTATAACAATAACAACAATAATAATAATTAATAACAATAATTATAACAATAACAACAATAGTAAATTAAAGTTTAGTTTAGATCTTACAAATGTGCTTCAACGCTTTCCATTATATATTTACGATTACGAACTTTTAATTTTTTCCGATATTAAGAAATAATAATTAGAGAATTTAAGAGATTAAGAGAATTAATAGAGAATATAAGAGATTAAGAGAAAAGATTGTGAATTTGTGGTTTGGAATGAAGAAGATGGAGGTATTTATAGAGGAAATAGGGAACGTAGTCGTTGGAAGCAAAGACAAAAAAAGAACGTTGCTCAACGTTCTCCATTGTTTCCGTTGACCAACGGTCTTTTAGCGTGCCGGCACGCGGGCTGGCACGCGGGCCATACGACGGGCTCGTGTCGTGTCGTGCTAGAAAAGGTCAAGTTTTGTCCGTGGCACGGCCCACGGCACGTCTGACGACCATCGTGCAAGGCCGGGCCAACTGTCGGACCGCTCGCAGGTCAAACCGGCCCGTGTCCAGCTTTATATATAAGCATTAAATACACACTAGAAAATTGTATAAATTTATAAAATCATAGAAATTTAAACACTAATTACTCTAATTTACGCGTGTTGTTGTCATGAATTTCTAATTTTATACAATTTTTAAGAGTGTATTTAATGCTTATAACCCTTAGCACTACACATAGCATTACCCTAAAAAAACAATTATTATTATTTTTTTTTTTTACGGAAAGAGTTAATTAACCTATGGAGTCGAAGTATTATATATGTAAAAAAAAAAAAAAAAGTAAAAGTAAACAAAAAAATACAGAGTAGTTGTAGTATAATCGAAAAGGTCAATCCACGTAACCAATCTCGTGAGTCGTGACAACTCCCTTTTCTCTCTCCCTCGATTATGTTAAATAGCAGAATCTTGACATATTTTATACGCCACCCCCTCTATTTTTTTCCAACTCCTAAAACAAACAACATACTTCTATTTACATATTTATACACAAATCTTTTAATTATTTTCCCAACCCAATAAAAGACAATAAAATTTGGCATCAATCTCCAATCCACCAAACAAAAAGGAAATAAATTCAACCAAAAAAGTCCAAAAAATTAACAATAATTTCCATCAACCAAATCAAAATCTCCCTTGAACCACAAAGTTGAAGCAAATAATCATCCCAAAACTTACACATACACAAAAAATTTGTATACTCTAATCCATACGTACACTTCCTCATTTCAATTTAAATTATTTGATACTTTTAACATTGTCGGGGTATACAAATTAAAATAAAGGTTATACATGATCTTGTAAAAATGGTCTCACATCAATGTACGTATATTTCAACATGTTAACATATTATAATTTTTACTTAATTATACTAAATATATTAATGATTAAATTTATCATAAAATAAAGAACGTGTCAACCAAGCAACAATACATAGAAAGTACATACTGTGTAACACATGTGCAAAATGTTTCTTTTTCTTAAATTTAATTTCCGCTTAAACTTAGATAAATAAGGTGTTACTATCGTACGGTAAAATGCATCAATTAGCATAATGGTAATAATTTGAATAATTGAATTTATTAGATGTATGATTACAATGGAAACTATATGTAATTAAATTTTAAATAATATTTTACGCAAAGAGCATGAATAATAATCAACATAAATCTCATGAAAAAAAAAATCCGGCGTTGCATGCCACCTCCCGTAGCCACTATCTCCACTAACTCAACCGTCTTCATTTTAACTAGTCCAACACATTTTCTCCCATGCACCGCCATAATTAAAAAAAAGAAATACAAAATATAAAATAAGATAATTTTAATAAATAATAAGACTCAAAGTATATATTGAGATTTGAAATTATAAAATAAGAGTGTTAGAAGGATGGCTCTTTTTAAGTATGTAGTAGTTTGATATTAAGATGTAATTTATAAGTTTAATTAAGGAGTTTGATTTATTTTAATAAGTTTGTTTAATAAAAGAGTTTGATATATATACTACGTATTTACGTTAGTTTTTTTTTTTTTTTTTGCTTCTTCAGGAGTAATATATATATATATATATATATATATATATATATATATATATATATATATATATATATATATTAGGGCCCCATTTTAAAGACTAGAACAGGGTATCAAAATTGTTTAAGACGGCCCTGATAAAATTAATGTTATGTTGTTATAATAATATGATTATTATGATATTAGGAACTTACCAAGATATATTTAAGAAATATAGGCACGTGATGAGTTTCGTGATGGTGTCTAGTTCATAAGGGATTAGTTATGTGATTGAGATTTTTATTTATGTTGTTGAGATTTTAATGAGAATGATGTGATCAATATTGAGAGAATTTAATACAATAATAAGCACGAGGTGAAGTGTGGAAGAGTTAGTTGTTAGAGACAATAATAATTGAGAGATTTAATACAATATCAAGCACGAGGTGATGCGGGGAATTGAAGGGGATTTGAACCATAAACCTCAAGCAAGTGTGAGAGTTTGTTCAATTCGTAAAAGAAAAGATAACTATAAACACAAATTACACAAGCTCTTAAAAGGGAGATTAAATAAATAAATAAACAAATAAAACTAAGAATTTCTCGAGGCCTGTGGGGCGAGCTTGAGACACGGCTCGATGAAAGTTCATGAAGTATGTCATTGAGGTGTCAAAATTTGACTCAATTGCTCCGAAAAAAATAAATGATTCTAATTTTAACTCGTATAGGACATAATAATTTAGCTAACATTAGACTCAACCTGATCCAATTATCCGAATTGACATCTCTCATGTAAGATAATATTTAACCATAACCACATAAACATAACCACATTTACACATGATAATCCTAAATCTTTACTTTAAGTCTTATTTCAATTCTTGATGTATAACTATGTTGCATGTATGATTCTCGTTTGGTAGCATAGTCATGTATATGTGACTTTGTTTAGCTTGAGCACGATATTGAATGAGCATCTCATAATCAATGATAGAACAAACACAATATATAAACGACCCAAACTCTGACAATTCAACAAACAAGAGATTCAGAAGCTTTGTTGGGCTCGACTCGAGAATGAGTATTTATTATCAATTTTAGCTCCAAGTTAGTTTTCATCAATTCATTGATATTTCATATTTGTCCCTTGTTCATCTCCAATACAAAGATCAATGAAATTCAATTGTTAGGTTTTCAATTTTTCTTATTGTAAATAAGTGGGATTAGGGCGGTGTTAAGCTTTGATGTTTTTTTTTTTTTTTTTTTTTTTTTTTTTTTTTTTTTTTAACGTAAGATATATGAAAGTTAAGAACGTCTTCTCACAAGACTGTAACCTAATTTATCGAAAAGTAAAAAAATAAGAAAATTTGCTATCCATGAAGGGGTCGATATCTTGATGGGTCGAGATAAAATAGCCTAGAGAAGCAACATAATCTATTGCTTGATTTCCTTCACGATAGATATGCTGAGAATCAAAAGCTGAGAAAGACTCCATAATCCTTTTGATGTAATCCATGAGCAGATGCAACTTCCAAGGGCAGCGGAATTTTCCCTGTAAAATATTAATAAAAGTTAGATTATCTCTTTAAATGAAAATATGGGAGATGTTATGGTCTCTTGCTAAAATAAGACCATTACGAGGAGCAATAGTTTCAAACAAAAAGGTCGGGCAAGAGCCCAAATTATAAGTGCGACTAGCTATGTGGTTACCTAGGTGGTCACGAAGGACCACATCAGCCGTCACCGAGTTATGTAAAGCAGAGCCATCAAAGTTTAGTTTACAAAAATCCAGAGGGGGAGGGGACCAAGAAATAAAAGAAGGGGTAGGAGGGGAAGCAGAGGAGTGAGCAGGAGGACCAGTAGAATGGAGATTATCCAAGAGAGAATGGGCTTTCCATTCTTGAAAAAGGGTAAAAGCACGACAAAAAATGGTATCAACAGTAGGGGTTGAATTCTTAAAGATAAGAGCATTTTGACATTTCCAAATGCACCAGAACATAATGGCTATCTTTGGAATATCCCTGGGCCAAGAAGGTTTAAGAGAGGGAAAAAGGTCATGGACTGACGAAGAAGAGACAAAGGAGTCGACCCAGTTACGCATAGCCATAGAAGACCAAACATCCCTAATAAATGGGCACGAAAGAAAAAAATGGTCTTGAGATTCGAAAAGTGAGTTACAAAGGGCACAAATGAGAGAAACATCAATATTCCGGGAAACCAAAGTTTGTCTAGTAGGAAGACTGTTTAGGAGAATTTTCCATATAAAAAACCTAATTTTGGGAGGGATATCTAATTTCCAAATCCATCAAAATTCCCATTTAAGGGGTAAGATAGAAGGAGAGTGGGCTAACCAAGTTACAAATTTAACCAAAAATTGTCCATCCTTAGAAATTCCCCAACAAGGTTCATCTGGAACAGGGGAGGAAGGAAGCGGAATACCTCGAATGTGGTGAACAAAATCATGTGGGAGACAAGATTGCAAGAGGGAAACATTCCTTGAATTGTCATCAGTGATAAACATAACTACGGTAATATCAATATTGGAAATAGTATGTGGGTCCAAATTTTATAATGCTATGATATTAGTGTCAGCGCACCAAATGTCTACCCAGAAGAGGATAAAAGAACCATTACCAATCTTCCAACGGAGTCCTCTAATTAAGAGAGGTCATGTTTGTAGTAATTTTTTTCCAAATCCAAGAGTCTTTAGACTGAGAACGGTAAGTCAAAAAATGGGATCGTCTAAGATATTTTGTCGTAATTGATTGAACCCACAAGTTAGTAGGATCAGTATTAACTTTCCAACCTAACTTAGCCAAGAAACCAGAATTAACAGCATTAGATTTACGCGCCCTAAACCACCTTGACTTTTAGGTTGATAAATAGTATCCCAAGCAACCATAGGCATACCCGCCTTAGACGAAGATTGCTTCCAAAAGAAATCACGATTAATTTTGTCTAGAGACGAGGTAACAAAAGACGGTAAATGAGCTGCAGTCATGGCATAAGAGGGGATAGCCTCAAGATGACTTTGAATTAAAACCACCTTGCCAGCTTTAGAAACCAAATTAGAGGCCCAAGAATTCATTTTCTTATAGCTTTAGCAATAAGATGCTGAAAATTATCTTTAGTATAACGTGAAGAGGTAAAGAAAAACCCTAAATATTGACCAAGGAAGAATTTAGGGGTCACCTAAATATCGACCAAGGAAGGATTTAGGGGTCATATTAAAGAAACCCGCCAAAGAGGATTTAGTATTATTAGATACATGTTTAGAAAAAACCATAGATGACTTATTAAAATTAATAACTTGACCAGATAACATGGAAAACTCATCCAAAGTATTCCGAAGAGTAGACACAGCTGTAGAAGTGGCCTTACAAAAAAGAAGACTATCATCTGCAAAGAGTAAGCAAGGTATATTAGGGATTGCTGGTGCAAATTTTACCCCGAGGCCTAAGGATTTTTTTTTTTTACTAAGAAGTAATAATTTTTTTGTCAGTATTTCCATACAAATAACAAAGAGGGCCGGGGAAAGAGGATCTCCTTGTCGTAACCCCCTAGAAGGTTTAATGAGAGCAGTAGTGACATTGTTGATAGCAGGAGAATAAGACACAGTGGTAACACAAGCTTTAATCCAATTAATTCAAGTAGCATTAAAGCCTAAGGCGGAAAGCGTAGCCCATAAAAGATCCCATTCATTGCAATCATAGGCCTTTTCCATATCTAGTTTCAGAGCTAGACAACCGTTCTGACTTTTGAACTTATTGAACAAGTTTAGAATTTCACGGACCAACGAAATATTATCCTGAATAGCATGATTTGGGGCAAAAGAATTTTGGTGAGGACCTATAACCTTCTTTAAATAAGGTTTCAATTTGTTAACCAAAATTTTGGAGATTGCTTTATATATAGTCGTACATAGACTAATGGGTCTATATTGACTAGCCTTCGAGGGCGAGTGGACTTTAGGAATTAACATGATAATAGTATGATTTAAAACCTGAAGAAGTATACCATTGTAAAAAAAAAAAAAAACCTTTTATAGCTTTACAAATATCTTGACCAATTATGTTCCAATAAAATTGAAATTTTTTTAGGCCATAACCATCCAAACCAGGAGCTTTATAAGGGGACATGTCAAAAAAAGCAACATGTATCTCATCGTTTGTAAAAACCATTGTGAGTTGCAGATTATCATCTGGAGAGATGACCAGGTCAACCCAAGGTAAAGAAATGGTTCGATCATGCGTATAAGCATATTTAAATCTATTAGAGAATTCAGTAAAAAAAAAAAAGAGGTATGTAATATCGGATGGATTATCAACCCATTGATTATCATCATTTTCAAGACGAAAAATTTGTTTTTTACTAGAGCGAAACTTAACTGCTTCATGAAAAAAATCTAGAGTTGCGGTCACCTTTAGTTAACCATAATTTCCTCGCATATTTACCCCAAAATTTTTGACCAAACAAAAGAAGCTTTTCACGTTGACGAATCAGTCGAATAAGGTGTTGACGTATATGGGCATCATCCGGAAAAAGTAGCAATTGAGATTCTACATAAATTAATTTTTATTGATTCAAACTTAGTTTAGCTTGCACATTACCATATTTAGAATGATGCCAATGCTTTAAGTCTGTTTTAGCACGCTTCAATTTTAGTAAAATGAAAAAGAAACGAGAACCAGTATGACGGGTTTTCTAATTCTTAACGATAATATTCTGAGCTTATACATCTGAACTCCAGATATTTTGGAATCGAAATGAAGAAAGTTTGGGCGTCATATTATTGTTATTAACCAAAACAATAGGGGAGTGATCTGAAATAGAGAAGCGTTCATATAAGAGAGTAGCATTCGGATATAAAGAAGACCATTGAGAACTAACAAAGGAACGATTCTTTCATAAATAAGGTGGGAGTGAAAAGGACGCTTCCACGAAAAAGAGTTTCCCATAGCAGGGATGTCTATAGCCTGCGTAAATTGAGCAAAACGTTAGAGTCTAAAACATCTAGCAGGAGACGGGGGTTTTCCACCTTGCTTATCATTAAGTAAATATAAGTCATTAAAATCCCCAATAATACACCATGGTAGGGGAGAACTTGAAATAAGGTCAAAGAGCTCCAACCAAAACATCGCTTTTTGGAGAGGTCTGAGCAGGAGCATATATAGAATATAACATAAAAACAAAATCATGTGCTAAATCATGAATAAGTAAGGATGCAATCCTATGCTGTAATTGTATAACAGTGACAGTGATATTAAAAGAGTTATAGTAAACCCACATTCCACCACAATGCCCTTCCGGATTGATGACCTGAAAGATTCATAGCCTAAAGTTTTACTCAAACGATGACTATTCGTAGGGGAGCTCATAGTTTCAATTGCCATAAAAATATCGGGATTGATTTTTTTCTTTAGGAAAATGATCCCACTAATAGCCTGTGAACGCTTAGCTCCTCTAACATTCCAACTAGTAATCTTCATAAAAAAGTATAAGGAGAAGGTAAAAACAAGCAATATACTACAAGAATGTAGGAACAAGGACCTATACAACTGTAAACAAAATTAAATAACAAAAAAGCTCAGGTTTCGTAGAAACCAATGTCATAGTTCCTATAGGAACAGTAAGAACATAGTCAAGAGAAAATACTTGGTGAAGGGGGGAAGACGTGAGAAAATAGGTCAGAAAAAGAAGGCATCCAAAATAGTTCCTGCAAAACAAGAAGATAGTATATAACTGATCGGAAGAGAATAAAAATAACAAATGAAACCAAAAGTACACCAAATAACAAAAGCATAAGTCCAAAATAAGAAAGACAAATAACAAACTGAAAAGAAATAAACAAAGAGAAAATAAGCATTGCCCAAAATGAGCAGAAAAAAGGAAAATGAAAATACAACCCAAAAAAGGAAAACTACTGAAAAATAAAAGAAAACTAATGCAACAAGAAGTAAGAAACACTAGACAAAGTGTGCTCAGATCGTAAGTACAAGGAATCAGACCAACAAGCCTAGAAGACCCGCAGAAGGAGAAGTCACTTCAACCTTATACAGGAAAGTATGAGGGAGCATCTAAACCTGTACATAAGGGAATTCATAGAACAAGTTTGAGTTAAATCATATAAGGGATGCTTACTCCAAAGGAAGAAGAGAAAAAACTACACCACCCTTTGAGCTTCGAAACAGGCAACCAAAGTAGCATAGAAATTCCAAATCAAAGTCACTTCAACCTGTAAATGAGAGAGGGACAAGGAGTAACAATGCAAAGGAGGAAACAAAAGGATCCCTAGTGTCAATATAATCTTACTTGAGGAGGGCATGCATACATGTAATAAATGGCTCAAATGGACAAAGTAACCCCAATAAAAAAAGATTCCAGTAAAAATCATCATAGCACTTAACCACAAAACAGCAGGAAGTCCTACAATGAAAGATGGGATGGCTAACAAGCATAGGACAAATAGAAGACATGAATCATAAGGGAAAAGGAGAAGAGCAGAAAAAATAAAGTATGTTAATGGATAAAGTAAAATCCACAAATTTCTGGGAAACCACATATGATCCTGAATCCAAAAAGAGGGAAAGCATACAGCAAAAAGAAAGGGGCAGAGAGTAAAGAAACTCAGACCAAAGCGATAAAAAGACTAGGATGGAAATAAAGGCAAAAAGATAAAGGACCCATAACAAGAAAAGGCTAGAAATATGTACATATATTCTCATAATTTGATATCGAGGTAGCATCAAGATATACATTATGAGTACAAATAGTAGAACTATAATACAAAGGAAGAACAAATGAAAAAGATGACTGTAAACAGTGGGAAAACTAGCACCAAAACTAGTACATACAAGTGCACCAAAATAAAAGATAAGACTATTACAAATATTAAGTAGGAGAATGGACAAATAACAAAAGATTGAAGGTAGGCTGCATAGGAGAAAAAGTTTAATCCTCCTCCTTTTTACCAGAGAGTCAGAGGTGCAGGCAGAAACATCAACCCCCATAGCATCAAAAAAGCGTTGTTTATCATCAAAGGAGAGACTTGTATGTGGATTGGAGTTTGTGCCATACTTATAAACAGGGTGAGTTGATACATTTGGAGCAGCAGAATCATGATCCAATAATGGGTCCATGAGAGAGGGAGAACTATCATCTTCTATCACAAGAAGGGATGCATCAGCAACAGTAGAAGGATTTAGAGGGGTTGCCTATCTCATAACATCCTCTATAGATTCATGGGCAAGTAGCATTAAATACTAGTTATCCATAGGGACAGAAGAGGAGGAAGGGACATGCACAACCATGGGACCTGAAGGAAAAGAGGGAACCTCAAGGGAAATAGGTTGTTGGGGCTTAATGACAGTATAATCAGGTTTGAGCTTAATAAAGCCAGGATTTCTAGCTCTCCTAGATTGAAAAGACCTTTTCCTAGGGACCACCTTAACCCATTTGGAAGAGGGTGAGGCAGAAGAGGAGCTATCTTCTTACAGAATATGGGTAGGGGAAGAGATGGAACTATTGTTAAGCCTTTTAATAAGAACATGCGTGACAGATTGAGCAACTTTAGGGCAAGAATCCAAAGCATGAGAATCCACTCCACATTGAGGGCATACTTCATTCATTCCCTCATAAATGAGATGAATTTCCCTTATACCATCAGAAAGATTTAGAAAAACAGAGCCAGGAATAGGTTTAGAAATAGAGACATTGACACAAGCTCTAGCAAATTTGACCTTTTTCTTGGATTCAGTGAACTGGTCCAGCTTCATCAACTTACCCATAAGGGACAAAATAGAGGCCAAACAGTTAAAAGACCAATAGTGGTGAGGAAGAAGATAGATTCTAACCCATTGATCTATAGAAGAGATGGAGGTAGTGATCGGGCAGAATTCCTTATTCAATTCAAGGAGGACAAAGTTCAGACCTTGAACAAACCAAGGTCTTCCCTTCCAAGCATTCAATTTATCATCATTGTTAGAAAAAGTGATAAGAAAAGTTTTGATGTTACACATTATTCAAGTACTACTTTTTATTTGAGTAGGTATGAGAATAAGACTAGTGATGGAGGTAGAATTTTTTTTATTAGAGAAGGCCTAAATTAATACGAGTATATGTATTAATATCTCGTGCACAAATTGAAATGTCAATAAAGAGTGAAACTGCATACGGAGTATTAGAAACAGATATATTTAAAAAGAAGAATTTAATGCCTAGAGTAGTGTTTCGGGGTTTTTTGGATGTCCTGCGGGAGAGTTACAATTCCAATACTAGATCCGTATGCCTGAACCTAAAAACAACAGATACCGGTTGGTGGAAGTTCCGCCTCCGACGATCAAGTTAGAACGTGTTCAGATGTAAAGTATGCGGAAAAGGAAGGGGATCAGGCTCCTCTCGGAAGAGAAGTGATCATCCGGCTATCTTAGACAGCCTCGAAATCCGAGCATTAGCACTAAAAGTGCAATTAATACTATAGTTAATGCTCAACAATCAATATACATATGTGTTTAGCAAGTTGTGAATACCATTCCCCAGGGGGGGAACATTTCCCTTTTATAGGGTCTCGAGATGTGCGCCAGTACTAGGTTTACGGAAACCTAGGTTAACTGGGCTTTCTCGAAATTTAGGCCTTGAAAGGCTGCTCATCTGAGGTAGCAATTTGTCTGCCACGTGCCAGGCTTTGATTGGTCCATGTTGGACTATTCACCAAGTGACACGTGGTGGACTCTGGTTGGTCCACGTGGATGACACGTAGCGGGTCCTGAGAGGTCCACATGGAGGACACGTGGCAGGACAGGATTGGTCCACGTGGTAGATGAAAATCCCCTAATCATTTGCCCCTCACAGGGGTGACGTAGCTTGCCACGTGGCGCCTATGAGAGGTGTTGGCTTGCAACAGACGACAATTTAAACCGTTTTTCCCGCTCATTTTGAGTTTTTGAACTTTTGGACGGTGACCCTTCAATTCTCATGCCCCCCCTATATAAGGGGCTTGCCTGAAAGTCATTTTCACACCTTTGAAAAATTTTCAAAGAGAACTTCTGGACTTAAGATTTTCTGAGAAAACTTCGGACCTCCTGCTCCTTGACCGCCTGTTAGCTACAGTCAACCAAGAAAACTTTGCAAGCACCTTCAACAACATCAACTCAAAGGTAACCGCCTGTTTTCTCTCGTATTTTAACAATGTTTGTTTTCCTTTTTAAAAATGGTATCCCAAAAGCATACGACACGACCTAGGTTAGTGATCAGCCGGTCACCGGGGACGGTTGAATCTAGAACTAGGAGTGCCACATGCCCCTTGTTGGATCACTCTTTGCGAACTTCTCAATCCGACTGTCTATGTGTCTGTGCAGGACACTATGGACAAAACCAAACGAACAGCCTGGGTGAAGAACTCGGACGACTCCTTTTTTAAGGTGCATGTTAGCGAACTTTCGGACGTGCCGCCTAGACTACCAAGTACCCCAAGTGATTCTATATTAAATGAATCTAGGGATGAATCTCAAAGCAAGGAGTCGGGCTCTGCTGGCCAGGCTCCCCATGCGGACGCTAGGTCGAGAGCTCAGGTAGTGATTCTGAGCCAAGTACATCAAGTAGAGAATCTGATGACTCTGAGGAGAAGCACTCTCGGCTGGAAATAGCGAGAGAATCCCTTTTAGTAAAAATGGGAGAAAATTGGGTAGAGTTGTCTACTTCCCGCCGAGAGCAATTCACGCTTATTATCACCATGTTTCAGCCGGCAGGCGGAAGATGATGCAGGAAAAGATAGGTAGCTTTAAATTTAACCATGTCATGGGGCATGATATTATTTTGGTGACGCCGGATGCCGAGGACACTTTAGTCTGGCCGAAGGGGTGTAGCTACGGGGATGAATATTCCGGCTGCTATGAGGCGGCTATTAAGGCTGGCCTCAAATTTCCCCTACATCCGGCTGTGGAGCGAATCCTGGACGGATACCAGCTAGGGGTCTGGCAATTGGCCCCAAATTCTTGGTTCAACATATTAGGCTATGCTGCCGGCTGCGAAATGCATGGAGTAGACCCCAACTTTGAAGCACTCGCTCACAAGAACTACCTCAGCCGAACCCCAAAAACAAGCGAGACCAGCTGGTTCCAACTGTCTAGCCACAAGGGCTATATGATGACTTTGGGGAAGGAGAACAAGTGAAAAGATTGGAGGAACACCTTCTATATGGTCTCTTGCCTTGACAAAGTCAGGAATTAAAAGTATAACAAGTGGAATAGGAACCCTCCTTTCCTAACAGGTGGATCAGAGCTGCCACCTGTCCCTCAAAAAGCCAAAGAGGAGATCCTGGACAAAGGCCTCTTCAAGGTGGATATCCAGGCGAATCCAGAAACCGCGGCGAGAGAGTTCATCCCCAAAAACTATATATATTCCCTAGTATAACTAGCTATACGGTGGGACATATCTGGCCGCCTGTGGCCTTAGTGGAGAGATGTCGAGAGGTAGCTGACCACATGTTTAAGTGTCTAGGAAGACTTGATTTATTTTGCGTCATACTAACCCTTTATATCTTCTTGTGTATATAAAGCTATGGAGAAGCTCTCGGCATCCAAGAAAATTGCCGCACAGTACCGCTCGACCATTTTAGGCAAGCAGCCTTTTGGAGAGTCGCCTGCTTCGCAAGCACACAAGGTGAACTTATTTTTCATGTGTAGCTTTAGTTTATTTGTTGTCGTCTGCCTCTTACCCTGGTTTTTGTTGCAGGGTGACTTAAACAAACCCACTCCTCACTCACAACCGGATCCGAAGATTCGAAAACAGGCAACTGGTGGCGTGAGTACTCTTGGGAAATTCAGGAAACATGTGGCTAGCCGGCCATCAAAAAACCAACCTCCTAAATCTCCATCCATCCTTGAGAACGGTCGGCCTCAAAAGGAGAGAGAGACGACAGCTGAAGGTATCAAAGACTTGTTCCTTTTGCCTTACCCTTTTAAGGTCAAATTCCAACAACAGTCGTCTTATACCTTTGAAAGTAGTCGGTCCAATGGACGAATTTACACCGAGTACTTAAAAATGTTGAATGTGCAGATGTCCCTTAAAGGCCAGACCTCCAACAAATGGCCAAGAACATGTTGCGTGTCGTCTCCCTTGAGGATAGGGAGTTGGTAAGGGGAGTCGGCACAATGAATCTGGACGACATCCTCGCCCTCCTAGCTGAGGTATACTTGTTCTTTTGAGTTTTTACATATTTAAGCAATTCATTAAGTAGCCTGTTTCTGATGTTTTTCTATCTGGTCGGATGCAGTCTATGCTGCGAGTACACAGCCTCCGCAAGCCCCTCAATGAGAAAGTAAAAGAGGTAAAAGCTGCGAAGGCTTAGGCCACCTCTTCCGTAGACAAGGCTAATTTCTCAGTCTTTCAAAATGAGATTCTAACGACTGATATCTTGTATTCACAGGCGACCGCCAGCCTACAGGTCAAGTTTGAGTTAGACGCTGCGAAGAGGCAGGTCTCTGAGCTAGAGCAGCAGGTCAAGGAACTTATGGCCAAGATCGAGCCTCTTAGAGAGGCGGAGAGGGCAGCAGACGACCTCCGAACTCGGGTGGACAAACTGAAGCAGCGGCTGGCTAACCAAGAGACCCAGCTTGCCAAAAAATATACTTCTAGGGCCAACAAAGAGAAGCAGGCGTAAAGGACATGATGGACGACTGTAATGTTATCATGGAGATGACCTGGGTGGCTCTTTTCCCGGACGCCAGTTATAAAGGCTGGAAGAGTCAGTTTTCCACCTGCACCCAGGATTATAATGACATAATCACGAATGCGGGTGAAGAGGAGGAGGACAAGTCGTCTGATTTGGCGGACGGGACCGACCAGGAGGAAAAGGCCGGCCAGAAGGATGGGGAGGATGTTGAAAAAGAATAGCAGCCGACTGAGGATCAAAAGGATGCAGCTGCTGATGCTGAAAAACCCCCCTTACTGTTTAAGTTTTTTATGTTTTTATTAGAGGTGATCATAAATTCGGGTCGGGCCGGGCCTTAATATCAAATGTTATGCCCAAACTCGTCCAAAAGTGACGGGCTTGTTGGGCCAAAATGGACTTTTCAGACCGGGTTTAGACTTTTAACTAAAAAAAATGATTTTTAGCTTTTCCAAACCCACCCTATTTTCAGGCCAGATCGGGCCGGGCCATTGTTGATAACCCCTAGTTTTTATATCAACTTTCTTCGGCCTGTGTGCCGCTTGTCTTGTATCTTTACCTAACTAAGGGGTTGGGGTTTGTTGACAATTTGAACATTTTTTTCGGTTTTCTGGCCGACGGTTAATATGAATCATCCGGCAGTTTTGTCGGATTTTCCAATTTTGCTTTGAAATTCTGCATTTCATAAATTTTTCTAAGTATAGCTTGCTTTTTTGTATGAATGATTTGAATGTTTTGCCCTTGGGCGGCTGTGCGCCAGGTTTTCAAAGGTTAATTGATTGGCTTGGAAATTTGTGATACTTTAAAAAGAGTATGGATGATTTCCAAGTCAATCAATCACTATGATGATTGCCCCAAACCAGGCGGACAGTCGGCCAT
Organism: Chenopodium berlandieri; assembly: GCA_034703905.1. Taxonomy (NCBI): domain Eukaryota; kingdom Viridiplantae; phylum Streptophyta; class Magnoliopsida; order Caryophyllales; family Amaranthaceae; genus Chenopodium; species Chenopodium berlandieri. The sequence continues at coordinate 23,966,386 of CM068281.1, forward strand.
TGGACAAATGGTTAAACGTTCAGCATTATCTGGCTCTTGGCCTCATTTGTAGTTCATAAGACGAGCTATGCATAGCTGCCAAGTTTTTATACTTAGCTTATTTTATATATTTTAAATAGGCCATTTGTATGGTACCTGGAAAATAACAGGCGTCAAACGGGATAGATAACCAAGATAGTAGTCGCCTGTTATATTACAGGCGGTAGCTTTAACTATCCTGGTTTCACCAACCTAAGTAGGAATTATGGTCAAATATCGACTGGTGTCAATAAGACAAGCGATTTTATTCAAGTATTTTAGGTTCCATTTTAGGTTTTTCAGGTTGGGCGACTGTGAGGTAACCCTTAGGATTAAATCAGTCTTGGTCGCTTGATTTTAAAGGTATGGAGGAAGCAGACGACTAAAGCCGCTTGATTGCTTCGCATGCTTTGCTGCTAAGTGTTGAACTTAGCTTATATCCTCAAATTTAGCCGGCTGAGTTTCCCCTGAGCTATCAACAGACGGTATCCGACTTAGACATTATAGATTACCGCTTGTTTTTTAGAACAGTCGGTAGTCTTTGTTATCCTTGTCTCATTTGATCAATGCAAATGACTGCGAGCTTGTCTTTACAGAAAGTCGGTTGGGCCGTTTGTTTTTGTTTATAGAGCAATGTGCCATCCAAATGGGAGATGCACTCTGCGACGAATTCACCCGAATGGATGTCGCCGGACGCCTGTTCATGTAGGGACAAACGTATTATTTATAAATTAAGAATATGCGACCATAGGCCTCATTTGTTCTAAGTGGAACGACACATAGTTACTAAGTTTGCTAGACTTCCCTGATCGTTGGCCCTACTAGTTGCCTCCATTTTTCGTAACACAAAGTCCACCACTTTGAAGGGCCGCTTGTGCACTCTTTTGATATAGGCTCTCGTCATTCTCAGACGATAGATCTCATGGCGCAAGGCAGCATTGCCCCTGCGTTCTGGGAGTGAGTCCAGTGCTAGCCGTATGGCTTCCTAATTAGCCTCCTCATCATATAACATAACCTGAAGAGTCGGCTCATAGTGCTCAATGGGTAAAACAGCTTCTGCCCCATAAACCATAAGAAATAGGGTTTCACCGGCCGTCCTGATGGCCAATAAAACATGCGGTAGCTCATCAGCCCATAGGTCGCCAACTCTTTCAATTTTGTTTTAATTTGATGCCATAAGAGATTAATTTGTTGAAGGCTTCCACCTGGCCGTTTGCTTGAGGGCGGCCGACTGATACAAAACAGTGAGAGATCCATTGGTCTCCTAACTAATTCTTGAGAGCAGGCGTCTTAAACTGAGGACCGTTGTCAAAGACCATTGATATGAGTACCCCATACCGAGTGATTACATTTCTCCAAATGAAGGAGATAACATCTTTTGTTTTGATGCCTTTGACCGCCTCTGCTTCAACCCATTTAGTGAAGTAGTCGATAGCAACTAGGATATACCTCCGTCCGCCTGTAGCAGGCGTATAAGGTCCCAGAATGTCCATGCCCCATTTAGCGAATGGTACTGGACTATGGATGCACGTCAGATCTGTGGCCGGACGGTGTATGAGTTTACTGAACCTTTGACACTTGTCACATTTTTTCACCATTTCCATGGCGTCTGCTTCAAGAGTGGGCCAAAAGTAACCCTGCCGCCTGGCTCTTTTTGTTAGGGTCCTGCTGCCTATATGAGAAGCGCAGAAGCCTGAATGCAAATCTTCTAAGACCTCTCGTCCCCTTTCTGGGGTGAAACATTTCAAAAAAGGTTGGAGGTAGCCCTTCTTGAAAAGCTCTCCATTATGAATATCGAAACTGGCCGCACGTTTTTTCAATACAACCATCTCTAAATAAGTATCCGACAGAGTGTTGTCTGTTAAGTAGGCCTGGATGCCATCCATCCAGGTTGAGCTTCGGTCCAATACTCCAATGGGATCTTCTTCAATGCTTCTTTTTTCCATAATTTCCCATAAGACTGACCTAGGCGTGTCACAGGAAGCGGATGATGCAAGTTTAGAGAGAGCATCCGCCTGATTATTCTCGGACCAAGGCACCTGACTTAGATGAAATTCATCAAGTTTCCCAACCTCTTCTTTGATCGCCTGCAAATATTTGATCATAGCCGGATGGGTGGCCTCATAGTCACCATGGTACTGGCTAACAATCAACTGTGAATCAGAACAGACGTCCACTTTTCTTGCCCCAGCCGCCTTACACATGCAGATGCCAGCTAGTAGGGCTTCATATTCTGCCTTATTATTCGAGGCTTGAAACTTAAACCATAGTGCATATTCGTACTTATCTCCTTCAGGAGATTGACATATGACGCTTGCACCACAGCCGTTCATGCACTAGTAGATAAAAGGAAATACGCACCCCCATTTTCGCACCGGTTCTTGAAAACCGGTGGGAATACAAATGGGCGGGATTTGGATAATTACTTTTCGCATTGGTTCCTTATAAACCGGTGGCAAATGTTGTTTTTCGCACCGGTTTGAACCGGTGGTAAATTGTTTTTTTTTTTTAAAAAAAAAAAAGGGGGAGGAAGAGATTTCGCATCGGTTCAGCATAAATCGGTGGGAAAAGGTTAGTTAGAATCGGTTCGAACCGGTGCGCAATTTAAACCAGAAACCCGCCTTAATTTAATTACTTCGTGAAAACCTTCTTCTTCCTTCAATTCATTTCCCCTGCTTTTCCAGGCCACCTTTAATTCTTCCTTCTCTCGTTCTCGCCTAGCTTCACCATAGCTGTCCTTCATTGAAGCGCACTCTGAGTTTTCTCACCTCCATTGTCGCGCAGGTCAATTTCTTTTTCTCTCCATAGCTCTCCTCCATTGAAGCGCATTCTGACCTCTCTTACCTCTATTGTAGCAGCTTCGAGGTAAGATTTAATTTGGGTCTTCTTAATCTATTAAATTCCTTTGCAATCTAGGGTTAGTCGTTGATTTGCTTTGCAATTACATAATTCTAGGGTTTTCCTGCTATTGTGACTTTCGAGAAAATGGGGTTGTAATTTTTAATAATAGTTTTGAACCAGAAGGAGGCTGAAGGCCGGTTGGTCTTAGTTTATTGTTGTTGTGAAATTCGAGCTTGCTATTGTGACTTTTGAGCTTGATGTTGTGACTGTTGTTCTAAACTTTACTTTTGTCTCATATTGTCGTAAAACAGAATAGGGATTGCTTTGAACCATAGAGTATATTAGACTGTTTTTAAGCTCTTAATGAGATAATGGACTCAGATCGATACATGTATGAGGAGTACTAATCAAACCAATATTTCACCTTTGCTTTGGTTAATACATAACCTATAAATAACTATAGTGAGTTATGGTGTTTGCAGTAGTTGAGCCTGAGCAGGCTGTTTCCCTTAGAGGGGCCGAGTTGCAAGTCGAGGTGGAGAAGAAGAATGCTCTCACTAGGACTGAATAACTCAGTGTAATTACGACATCAAGGTACTGATTCTAATGAGTATTTGCTGAACTTGTTAAGAGTATATGGTTAACATTTTTCTTTTCTTATCTAGTTCAGTTATCTTTACTGAAATTATTAGCTGTTAATGATTTAATCCTCCTGTGTATGTATCCTGTTTAGTTGATGTTTATGCTGAGCTTTTGTTAATAATTTTTTTTTTCATTTTTACATGTTTGCTAGCTCTGTAGAATTATCGATGATAAAACTTGTATGCTATTGATGTTATGTTAGTCTCTTTACCTCTGCATTTTCGTACCAGTTGAATTCGGTGAAATGGTCATAATTTGCAGTTTAAAATAAGAAGGTAAAATAGGCTAGGTTTTTGTTGGTTAGTTTGTAATTTGGTTTTACATGATACCTTGAGCAATGTGAAGAGTATGCCTAAAGGATTTGGAAAATTTTGTGTCATATACTTGATTACGAGCCATATGAAGTTAGGATAATCAATAATGTAATTATGATAGCATTCATCCAGAACTGAATAAAGTAGTACAAATTTTAGCATAAAGTAATCATTTTCAGAGTTGAATGCACCTTATAGTTCAAATGCTAACCAAATCTGGTAATGAAAATGTGAGATGCATACAATTCTGACCCTGTGACACATTCTGTTTGCTCTGTGTTTTGCAAAATTAAGCTTCTACCTGGCTACTACATCTTGTTGCTTCCTCATTCTCAACTTCCTATGCTGTGAAAAGTCGTACGGATGAAATGATTATAAGGCTTAATCCTTTAACTGAATAATATGTGGTTGAATTAGTGATTAGCAATTGTGTTATAAATTAGTGAATAAATTAGTGGAATTACATTATTTACTCAAAAATTTACAAAAATGATTAATTAGCAATTGTTAGTTTGATTAATGATGCTTTATTCTTTAGCAATATGTAGGTATTAATTACTTACTAACTTTTGTTTTTTCTTTTTAATTTTTTATAGATTTATATATGTGAATTGAAGCACAAGTTTAGCTTGAAGACTACAAATTTAGCTCAAGTAAGTTAGAAGGAATACATCCATTGTACTTGCTATAGTAGTATGAATTATAAACTTAGTCTATGTTTCTTTTTCTTGATTCATGATGAAAGTTTTTTCATGCTATTACAACTTGTGTATTGTTTAATGACAAATAAATACAACAATATATAAATGATTGCATCATCATATGTCTAGATACCCGTTCAAGGCTTTCTCATTAGGAGAAAGTCTTGAATAGTCCCCGGTTGGGACTGTTCTTGAACATTTATTCTCACTTAGGTGGTGAATGTATGTCTTCTTTTTTCGATTTTAAGGAACATCTTGGTTTAGCATTTCCTAACACTGTTCTCTGGGTACATATGTGGGTATGTAATTATCTACATCATGTGCTTGGAGAACTGGGGGGAAATGCTGCCGGATTTTCCTTAAAATTGGAAAGTCGACATACATTCACTAGTAAGATTAGACGTTCAAGGATGGGTTAGGTTTGAGTGATAAGGAACCTTTGGAAGCATATATGCATTTTTTTACTATAAGAATGTTATATGCATGATGTGTGTTTGAATTTGATTTAGATATATAATATATGTAGCAATTACACATTATTCATAATATGTTTCTATGTTTAGAGACAATATACTCAATGGATAAGGATCGTGGTTGGATGTATGGTAGACGTGATACATTGGAATTCTTTGATGGAGTTCAAGAGTTTTGCGATAAGGTTTCATCTTATCAGCGTAGAATGGGTGTCGATTGCCTCTATTGTCCTTGTGTTGATTGTAATAATGTGAAGGTGGTCAATAGTGTTGATATCATTAGAGATCATGTAGTTTGTCGTGGGTTTAGACTTAAATACCATGTGTGGATTTGGCACGGTGAAGAAGGAGAGTACAGTGGGGATGTTGATGGGAATGATGTGCATGATAGAAGCAATGAGATTCGTATAGACGAGGAATACAAGAATGATGAATATATTATTGATAATGGTGATGAGGATGGATTTGATGATGATCAGGTGGATGAGGTGGAGGATGAAGGGTTGAATAAAATGATGCGTGGTGTTGAAGGTGACGTGTTTGAGTCGTTATCGGAGGCTTCTAAAAAGCCTTTGTATCCTGGGTGCAAAAAATACTCCAAACTATCAGCTGTGCTAACACCCTTGACTTGCTCCTTTAATGCGATTTCAAGACTTAGCCAACTATAAATAGGTAATAATGACATGTTAAGAGGAAGAATGAGCTGATTTGATAAGAAATGTAGAAAATAGGCATCCAAGTAGTCATATAGGCCTTATTTGGGCCATTTTGAATGAAATTGCGTCCTAAAACCCTTGAATTGCTCTTTTAATGTGATTTTAAGCCTTAGCTGACTATAACTAGGTAATAATGACATGTTAAGAGCAAGAATGAGCTGGTTTGATAAGAAATGTAGAAAATAGGCATCCAAGTAGTGATATAGGCCTTATTTGGGCCATTTTGGATGAAAATGCGTCCTAAAACCCTAGAATTGCTCTTTTAATGTGATTTCTAGCTCTAGCCGCGTATAAATATTTAATAATTACATGTTAAAAGAAAGAATGAGTTGATTTGATAAGAAGTGCAGAAAATAGGCAAAGTGGTAGTCATATTGGTCTTATTTAGCCCATTTTGGATCAAATTGCGTCCTACAACTTTTCAATTGCTCTTTTAATGTGATTTCAAGCCTTAGCCGCCTATAAATAAGTAATATTGACATGTTACGAGATAGAATGAGTTGATTTGACAAGAAATGTAGAAAATAGGTGAAGTATTAGTCATATAGGCCTATGTATTAAATTTTTGCCTAACTTAAATTGTAAATGGATTTTTACATACATAACCTAAGTAATCAATTCTAACATCATTTTTGTTTAACCAAGTTTTGCAAGGTACAGAAAGAAGGTCCATTGACGAGCAAGGAGCTGAATGAAGTTCGAGACATGTTAGCGTCTTTCATCACATATAATTTAATTTGAACTAGTTAACTAATACATTAATAATTAGTATTGTTTGTAAATATGACACTTTTTTATTAATAAGGAGTTGTAAAAGTTGTATGACACTTCATTGTATCGCATTTGAGATTACTAATTAATATCTATGTTATGTTGTTATTATTTCAATGTAGAAATTATTATATTATTATTGTTATTAGTATTTTTAATATAATAATAATAATAATAATAATAATAATAATAATAATAATTATTATTATTATTATTATTATTATTATTATTATTATTATTATTACTGTTATTATAATATATATTGATGGAAGAATTAATGCAGGATGTGCAGGTTTTTAATTATTATTATTTATTAAAATAATTATTTATTAAAAATTTTAATAAAAAAAAAGCGGTTTTTGCACCGGTTTTTACATAGAACCGGTGCCAAAACTATTTTTTAATCATGGCGCGCTCGACTTTTGCCACCGGTTCTAAATTAAAACCGGTGTGAAATCTGCACTCTATGGCACCGGTTCACCCCCAAAACCGGTGCGAAAAGTAGTTTTTACCACCGGTTTTGAACCGGTGCGAAAGCTATGGGGATTTAGCACCCCTCAAATCTAGACCGGTTCAAAACCGATGCGAAATAGGGGGGTTGAACCGGTGGGGATTTCGATTTTTCGCCTAGTGATGGTAGAGCTCCCGTCCACATATACCTTCCAAACCTGGTCAAGGTTTCCCGGATCAGCCGGCCTGGTCATTTCGACAATGAAGTTGGCAAACGCCTGTCCCTTCACTGCCTTCCTTGGTTCAAAGGACATTTCAAGGCTTTGAATTTCAATCGCCCATTTAATCATTCGGACAGACGATTCCATGGTTTTCATGGGCCGCTTGATTGGTTGGTCTCTACTACCGGATGCACTTCTTGACTGCCATGAAGAGGTCAAGCCCAAACTTTTAAAGCCCAAACCTTCCTTGGTTCAAAGGACATTTCAAGGCTTTGAATTTCAATCGCCCATTTAATCATTCGGCCAGATGATTCCATGGTTTTCATGGGCCGCTTGATTGGTTGGTCTGTGTAGACTACTACCGGATGCGCCAAGAAGTAAGGTTTTAACTTCTTGACTGCCATGAAGAGGTTAAGCCCCAACTTTTCAACCATGGGGTATCTCAGTTCTGCATTTCATAGAACGTGACTGATGAAGTAGACCGGGAGTTGGGTGCCGCCTCTTTCAGCAAGGAGAACAGCACTGAGCGCATGGTTAGAGACGGCTAGGTACATATACAACACTTCCTTTGGCAAAGGACTAACAAACCTTGGTAAAGAGTGCAAGTGTTGTTTCAACTTTTGGAAGGCCGCCTCTGCATCCGCCCCTCATTCAAACATTGTCCTCTTTTTAATGGCTTGGAAGAAATAAAGACACTTATCGCCTAACCAACTGAGGAATCTCCCTAATGCCGCCAGACAACCTGTCAGCTTCCGAACCTCTTTTATAGTGCGGGGCGACTGCATGTCTATGACCGCCCGTATTTTTTCTAGGTTGGCCTCTATCCCCCTTTGATCAATTAAAAATCCGAGGAACTTCCCAGACTCAACACCAAAAACACATTTCTTGGGATTGAGCTTGACCCGGTGCCGCTTGAGTGTGGCGAATGTTTCTCTGAGGTCCGCAAGGTGATCCGCCTTCTATTTGGATTTGACTATCATGTCATCAATGTACGCCTCTACATTCCTCCCAATTTGATTAATGAAGACTGTATTAATCATTCGTTGGAAAGTAGCAGGCGCATTCTTCAAACCAAACGGCATCACAATATAGCAAAATAACCCCTGATCAATGACGAATGACATTTTTTCTTGATCTTCTTCCTGATCAATAACTATCCTTGGGACATGCCTTGTTCAAGTCTGCGTAGTCAACACACATGCGCCAGGTACCATTCGTCTTCTTGACAAGCACAACGTTGGCAACCCATTTTGGGAAGTAACATTTTCGAATGAACCCAACATCAAGCAGCTTTTTTACTTCGGCGGTTGCCGCCTGACTTCTTTCTTCACCATGGTTTCTTTTCTTTTGCCTAACCGGCTTCTTTTTAGGATCCACATCAAGTTTATGAATAGCAAGGGCCGGATCTATGCCAAGCATTTCTTCCACTTCAAAGGCAAAAATGTCCTTGAATTCTTTCAAAAGATTGTGCAAGTCCGTTCCTAAAATTCCATAAGCAACCGTCCCAACCATTACAGTTCTTTCCGCGCGAGAGTCGTCCAAAATGATGTCAATGTGTTCACCTGCCGGCTGAGGATGGAATTCATCTGATTGTTCCTCAGTTAGTGATTGCTATTGTTTTTCTTTTTTGACGGCCACCAACTGGTTGGCCTTTCTTTCTTTTCTTGCCGCCTGCTGTAAGAGCAGGCGCATCTTATTTGACCTCTTCAAGGTCCATGGGTTCGTCACCCTATCCGGATTCGGCCACGGTGGGTTTGACGTCCGAAAGATAGAATTCTCTGGCTGTCTTCTGGTCTCCTCGAAGGGAGCCGACTAAACCATCATCTTTCTCGAACTTCAAAAGCATCAGAGACGGGATGATAACAACCTTTGATTCATTCAGGGTCGGACGACCTAATATCATGTTGTAGGCCGTCAGCTCTTCAACGACCAAGAAATCGACCACCATGTGTCGTCCTTCTCCCTTTTCCCCTAGCCGAATTGGTAAATCTATCCGGCCTACCAGATGTACAACTCTACCCTTAAAACCAACTAAGGGATGAGAGACCTTGTGCATACTCTCAAGCTTGTACTTGAGCTTTGCCAAGCACTTATGGCTGATGAGATCATAGGAACTACCAGTCTCAATGAGGATTTGGCCCACCTTTTGGTTGGCTACTTTGCATTCGATGACAATGGGGTCATCATGCGGCCTCTTGACCTGGCCTCTATCTCTTTCAGAGATGAAAAATTCAAGGAAAGTGTCCTTAGACGCCTGCCCCTCATTTACTGAGTTGACGTCTAGCCGCTTGATATAGTCCTTGGTTCCCCGAATGGTAAGGCCGCCTCCAGCATAGTCGCCTGCTATTGTATAGATCTGTTCTTCATTAGTGTCAGAACTATTAGTAGGTTGGGATTTTTTCTTGGACGCTTGCCCAGGGTTAGTTTGCAGGGTAACCTTGGATCTCATAATGTAGTATTTGAGCATTCCTTTGTCAGCCAGACGGTCCAACAGCCGCTTGAGTCTATAGCAGTCGTTGGTGTCGTAGCCAATATCCTCGTGGAAATGGCAATATTTGTTTTTGTTCCGATTTCTGGCGGAACCTTTCAAAGCAGCCGGCTTCTCAATGGACACCCGGTCTTTGATTTCCATTAGGATGGAGTAACCATCCTTGTTAAACTCATACTTGGGAGTGTATGGTTTACTTTCTTTATTTTTCTTCTGGGACGGTTGTTCAGAAGTATCAGCCACCCAAACTTCTTTTCTTTTCTTTTTATCTTCTTTCTTGGCTGGATGTGATGGCCAAGTCTCTTTTTTATCAAACTTCTTCGAGTCCGACTGCTTGCCAATGTTGCAGAGCTCGGTCGCCTATATATAGGCGTCTGCCTCCATCAGCGCTTCTTGAAGGGTAGCCACCCTCTTTATGACAAGGTCGAACTTAAAGGTCGGCCTGTCCTTCAGACCTTTGAAAAAGGTTGTATAGGCCACTTCATCAGACAGCCCTTGAATCTGTATTCTCATCATATTGAACCGCCTGATATATGACCGAAGCCCTTCTCTATCTCCCTGCTGAATTACACCTAAATCAAGGCTTGTTTTCTTAGCAGGGATGTTCATTGAGAAGTTAGACGCAAACAAGTGTGCAAGCGTTTTGAAATTATTGATGCATCCGGCTGGCAGGTTGTCGAACCATTGTTGGGCGACACCTTTCAATGTGGTCGGGAAACATCGACACCAGGCGACATCATCCAACCTTTGTAAATGCATAAGATTGGTATATTCAATGAGGTGATCTTCTGGGTTGGTGGTACCATCATAGGTACCTACCAGAACATTTTTTACCTTGGCCGGCTGTGCGGCCTCGGTTATTTCCTTGGAGAACGCACATGGTTGTTCCCCAAGTCTGAGAAGTCGGAGCTGCCAGTCCAAAGCTTGGACGTTCTGTGTCGCCTACCCTCCGAAGAAAGTAGGCTGCACAAAGGGTTGTCCATACGGCATGTATGGCTGTTAAGCGCATACGGGGCTGGATAAAATATCTGAGGACCAGAGTGGGAGGACATGCCACCTGTCTGGTTCTCTCAGTTTGATTGAGAATACCTCATAGAGGCATTCTGAAAGCTGTCTTGAAAGCTTAGCATTGAAGCCGACTCTGACAGTTGTACATTCTTGTTCTGTTGAATTAACATTCGGGCATCAGAATAAGTTTTCTTTGAACCATCCAGCTAAACATGCCAGATGGCCTTCCTCTTCCTTGACTTGGGGAATCGAAATTTGGTTAAGTCGATCAAGGGCGACTGTCTCTCCCTAGGTTTAGGATAAGGAGTGGTCTCCCGGTCCTTGACCGCCTTGTTCCTTCCAGACTAGGAGGGCTTCTTGGCCGACTGTTTCTTGGTGGAGGCAGATGTCCGCTTATCAATCAGATCCTTAATCTCCCCTTTGAAACTTGTCATGAGAGTCATGAGTTCGATTCCGGTGATAAAGTCGAAGCCTTCGGCCGCCTGGGGTAGACCGGATGGCTGTCTAGATGGTTGGCTGGGATCGGACCTGCTTCATTATCATCCCGTTCCCTTTTTTCTAAGGGACAGATGCGCCTAGATCTAAGTGACCCGTCAGGGGCCATATGTGTTTCGACTTTGCAGTCGTCATTAATATCTTGGTCCGTATAGACTTAAGTGTCGGCCATAGGCCGTTTCTCTCTAAGAGGTGGTACAGGTTCATGTGAAACCATCTAAGAAGTATTCTTCCCACAGACGGCGCCAAATGTTTCGGGGTTTTTTGGATGTATTGCGGGAGAGTTACAATTCCAAGATTGGATCCGTGCGCCTGTACCTGCAAAACAACGGAGACTCCGGTTTCCGCCTCCGACGATCAAGTAGAACGTGTTCGGATGTAAAGTATGTGGAAAAGGAAGGGGATTAGGCTCCTCTCGGAAGAGAAGTGATCATCCGGTTATCTTAGACAGCCTCGAAATCCGAGCCTTAGCTCTCAAAGTGCAATTAATGTTGTAGTTAATGCTCAGCAATCAATATACAAGTGTGTTTAGCAATTTGTGAATATTATTCCCCAAGGGGGAACATCTCCCTTTTATAGGGTCTCGTGATGTGTGCTTGTCCTAGGTTTATGGAAACTTAGGTTGACTAGGCTTTCTTGGATTTTGGGCCTTGAAAGGTTGTTCACCTGAGGTGGCAATCTGTCTGCCACGTGTCAGGCTTTGATTGGTCCATGTTGGACTATTCACCAAGTGACACGTGGTGGACTCTGGTTGATCCACGTGGATGACACGTGGAGGGTCCTGAGAGGTCTACATGGAGGACACGTGGCAGGACTGGATTGGTCCACGTGGCGGATAAAAATCCCCTAATCAAGTAGTGTTATAGCCTTTTTATACTCCGTACAAAACAGTAAAATTTTATATGAAAGTGCTGCAAAGTAAAAGAAATAAATGTAAGGGAGAGGTTTTGAACTTGAGAGCTAGAAAATGGATTGCTATTGTCACCTAAAACCAACTTAGCTATGATATAACAAACATCATAAGTTGCAACATTAATATACTCCCTCCGTTCGTAGCTAATTGACACTATCAAACTTAGCATACATGTCAATGCACTAGTTTGACCTTTGATATATATGATTATATATTAATAAAAAATAATAAAAAAAGTTGATATTATAAAACTTTATATTAATACCTTCATAGTATTATTAAACAATAAATTTTATTAAAAAACGATAGTCAAACTATATATATACATATAAATAGTGAAAAAAGTCAATTACTTAAGAACGGAGGGAGACCAAAAAGGCTTTAGCCCACCCCTACCCCTATCGGGCTATCTAGTTCTGCCACTGTATAAAATGGTGTGGATTTGTGGTGGGTACAACCTAAAAACATAGGTCACCTCTACCCCATCACTCATAGCAGATATGACTTTCATCCTTATTCTCGTCCCAACCACTACAAATTTGGACCCATATTAGCCATGTACATACATAATTAAAAATTATGTTTACTTATATAGACTCGTATATTTTTTTTACCTACCTTCTACTAATATAAATAAACTAATACTTGCTAGATAATATTTGGATAAGATATGTTGTAGAAAAAAATAATAAGAAACATGAATTTTATTTAGATAAACTTCATGTCACATGTTTTTTGTATACTAATAATATGTGATTTCATTCATTAGTTAATTTTATAAATATATAATTTGTTAAGAAACGTGTTAATCAAATATTGTACTACAACCGTTTCATATAATAAAGCAAAGGGGTGGTTACAAACTTACCATATGTTTCAGATGAAAATAATAGGATCTTCGGGTAGGTCCTTTTCAGTGGGCTGAATACTGATCAAGGTCCACGTAATGACTGGGTCGAGGGTTTCCTCCACAGGGAATACACGTAAGCTGGCCTCGGGGGTTGTGCCAGGAAGGCCCCTCCGATGCCGAAGTCAATACATTGTTTAGAGGGAGAAAGCTATGCAAGAGTATTAATTGTTTGAGGCTTTTTTGTTGAATGAATGTAAAGAGAGAAGATTGAAGGTTTTTATACATTTGCTCAATAAATAACTGGACCTTAAATGAAGTGGGCCTGCCACGTTGACTGGGTCTTGACTGACTTGACAATTATTTGGACAATTGAACCTTACTTTGGCTTTGTAATTAAACTATTTATGGACTCAATTGCAGTAAATATGACCCAAACACCATAGCATGAAAACATTGAAAAGCAAAAGGGTTACATGTAGCATGTTTATGCAATATTTGTTGGTTGATCAGTATGATCACACATTCCCACCTATAGCATGTTTTATTTATTACGGAGTAATAAAAGTAAGATAAAATGCAGATGACTATTTCAAACTCTTCCCTAAGGTGTGGAATGAAATTCCTCAATTGTTTACAAAAATTTCAAAAAATAAAATCAAATAAACTAAATAAATAATCAAACTATAGATAGCAGTACTATAAAAAAATAATACTAGTTTGTTTGATTACCAAATATAGACGTCAAAATGAACTATCCAGGCGACCAAATATATACTAGTATAATAAAATTAAAGCAAATTTTATTGCTTCCTCCGTCTTGAATTTTTAATTATTGTAACGTCTGTTCTCATTTTTGTCTTTGCACATCTTCTACTATTAATATTAGAGTTGTGGAAAAATATTTAATCTGAGATTATAGCGATTTGATCCAAAAATTTGATGATTTAATCTGATTCAAAAATGCATAAAGTCAATATTTTTAATACATGGTGCGGAGTATCAATATTTCAAGATAAACTAATTAACAAGATACACTTTTTCTAACGTATACTCTCAATATTCAAAATAAATGTTCATTTTGAATTTTGCACTATTCACCTATACCATTTTGACTAATGTTTCTGCTTTATACATAGGAAAATTTGCAAATTACCACCCAAAAATAGGTCCATTTTCTAAATAACCACCCATTAAAAATTTTATTTTAAATTACCACCCACTAAAATATTTAATTACGCAGATTACCACCTTTTTCAGTTTTCCGTTTGATTTCAGGTGTGTGGGGCCCACAATCGTTACTTCCCTCCTTATTTTTTTTCTTTTTTGTCGACTTCACTATTGCATGCTACTGAAGACTTCTCTTCTGTCAATTCTCTCATTCCATTCTCTCTGCAAATTCGCTCATCTCCATACATTCTTACCCACTCTTCAGATTAGGATCCAAAATTGGAGATTAAACCCTAAATTAGTTTCAGTTCATACAAAACTTGCACTTTGTAATTGGGGTTTTGCGTGAAGGTTCTTTGTGAAAGTCGCCATCTTTAGGGAGTTTTACTGGGGACCACGTGCTGAGTTCATCACCTGACATTGCTTGCTGTCAATGGCGACATCAGAGGTAAGAACTCCCAATTCATAGAGAAAAACACAATTGGGCAAAGAACATGAACCCTAATTAACTAAGCACCCAATTTCCCCCAATTCAAATACAATAAGAATCCTAATTTGGGAAAATATAAACCCTAATCAACTATTCAATCAGTCTTCCCCAATTTAAGCATAATAAGAACCCTAAATTTAAAGATTGAAATACTTTACCTGATTCGAATTAGCCTCTGAAATTTCTTGCGAAGCTTCAGCAATTACCGGGGGTGAAATTCATGTAAATTGGGGAGAATTTGGAGCATAAATCCCAAAAAGGGGTGGGAGATAAGTGTATGGCCTGGTAAATCTCTGAAGTGGGTCATCTTCATTTTTAGGAATTAAAGCAGGAGAAATAGATTTATTACCTGGTTCAGTAGTAATTGTTGCGCTTGAATCGTACCCAATTTCAGCTTTGATTTTTGTGAGATTTGGGAATCTGGGTTTTAGGGTATTGGGATTTTGATGAATTAAGGTCGATGATGGTGGGTCGCAAGAGGGTTGGAGAGAGAAACGAGAGATGGTGTTTGCTAGTAGAGATGCCATGGCTGAATTTTTTTTTCTGAGAGAAACGAGAGATGGTGTTTGCTAGTAGAGATGCCATGGCTGAATTTTTTTTTTCTGCAGAATGAATAATTATCGAAGAAGATGAAGTTTTTGAGTGGAAGTAATTTTAGGAGAAAATCTAAATTTCTAGTAATGGTAATTTAAAATAAAATTTTAATTGGGTGAAAAATGTGTGAAAATCTAAAATAAAACTTATGTTTAATTTGAGCATGAAGAAAGAAAGAAGGTAGGAAGAAGAAGAGTGAAAAATCGGGGAGAGAGAGTGAGAAAGCCAGAAAATAGAAGAAAAAAAAGGAAAAAAATAAAAAAAGTGGGGCCCACTGACGGAAATTTCACCGGAAAAACAAAATGGGTGGTAATCTGAGCGTTTTTTTAATTTAATGGGTGATAATTTAAAATAAAATTTTAATTGGGTGGTTATTTAGAAATTGATACTATTTTTGGGTGGTAATTTGCAAATTTTCCTAAGATTAAATATAGTTATTGTTAGAATCATTTTAATATATAATTTAAGAAAATCAAATTTTCATCATATATGCTTAAAGATAATTAATGGTATTAATGATTAAAGTATGCCAACTAAAGTGATACATTAGTTTTAACTAGGGTGATTAATGTGCGCTATACCTAGCTATGTCCGCACCTCTTTTTTGACATTATGTCACAAATTTAGTTATTGGTAAATTAGGGGAATAAATGTCCGCACACCATTCTTAACAGTTAAAAAAAAGCAATTATTATTATTTTTTTGACAGGAAGAGGCAAATAACCTTAATAATATATGGAGTACGAAGTATTATATTTAAAAAAAAAAATACGGAGTAGTTGTATAATCAAAAAGGTCAATCCACGTAACCAATCTCGTGAGTCGTGACAATTCCCTTTCCTCTCTCCCTCGATTATGTTAAATAGCAGAATCTTGATACCACATTTTATTACGCCACTCCCTCTAAATTTTTTCCAACTCCTAAAACAAACAACATACTTCTATTTATACACAAATCTTTTAATTATTTTCCCAACCCAATAAAATTAAAATTCAAGGTGCCACAAATTTCCCCTGTATTTTTTCCTCTGCAAATTTCTCTCACCATTAAAACAGAGCAAAAACAGAGGAAAGAGAAAAGTAGATGGTGAGAGAGGTAGAGGAAGAAAGAGGGGGTGATAATAAGGGAATGCGATTGGGTAAATACGAGCTTGGTCGACTTTTAGGTGAAGGAAATTTTGGCAAAGTTAAATTTGCTAAGAATATTGAAACTGGAAATTCTTTTGCTGTTAAAATTTTGGAGAAGAAGAAGATTCTTAATCTGAAGATTACAGATCAGGTTTGAATTGCTTTTTCAATTGATTCAATACCCTTGTTTTATTTTGATGTTAATTTTATTGGGTTTTTGTTTTTTTGTTGATTGAGTTTGATTTTTTATGTTAATTTTTGGGAAATTTGTAACCTCATTTTTTGGGTTTTTTTGGTTGATTTTGGTTCAGATTAAAAGAGAAATTGCTACTTTGAAGCTTCTGAGACATCCTAATATTGTCAGATTATACGAGGTAAATTTCTCGAATCCCCAAAAATTTTCTTACTATACTAATTTTGATTAAATTTGAGTATAAAATTCATATAAAGTGGTAATTTATGATAAATGGGTAAGTTCAAAATGGATTAAAAAAAGTGTTTTTTTTTTTTTTTTTTTTTGGGGGTCATTTGATCCTTTACTTGCTCTTGTTACATCTTTAGTATCTACAACATTAAAGAATAAACTTTGTTATATACTTTAGAGATACTCTAAATTTGACTTTATATTTCGTTAAACTTAATCTGAAGTATTGTGATTGCGATTTAATATTGTGATTGCGATTTAAAGTACAAATATTTAACATTTAATGACGTTAAACTATGTCTCATTTTATCACCAATCCTAAATTTGATACTTTTCTTTATGAAAAGTTTTGATGTTTACTTTTTCGTATATAATACCGGATTATGATCCGCTTTATTGCTCTTTTCTTATTATTATTGTAACACCTAATGACCTAAACTATTGAAAAATGTAAATTCAACATAGTCGGTTTATTTTTTTTATTTTGCTTCTCACGCAATTAAGGAATGTTTTAAGATTTGGATTATCCGTCCTTTAATTATAAAATGTGATGTTCATTTTTAAGCATTATCGTCTTATCAAGGACAATTAATGTGGAAGGCATAAATGTTAGTGTTGTTGAAGTTTGAGCTATGAGAAAACCCAAAATATCCTGAATTATTTTGAGGAATAAAATAAATTATGTATCTGGTTAGAAATATATACAATATACTGAATATTTTATGAGAAAATTTTCATTTAAAAAATTATATTATTATTAAATTTGCAAATTTTGGATTGCTTGTGAGCCATAAACTAGAATAAACTTAAACTTTGTTTAATGTAATTATCATTAGGAGGTTGAAATACCTATTAAGTTCCCCCACCATGTGTTTGCCCTTGCTTGTTGGAAACTCTAAAAACCATACCTAAAGTTTAGATTAAATTAAAAAATTACTCAAAACAATTTTTTCTTAAGTTATGACTAATAAAAGTCATGATTATAGTATGATGATGAATATACCATTTTCCTTATAGTAGTTTATTCCTTAATTAATTTTTTAATGTAGGAGTTTCTTCTATACGGGTACTGTATAATTAATTAATTAATCAACAGTTATGATCCAAGATACGTTTTCTGTCATTATTTGTGGTTGGTATAATTATATAAGACTATTTAAACAAAAAGAGTAGACTAAAAATGGGAATTACAAAAATCACTTTCCAAAAATGTTGGATATATAGTTTCTACAATACCTTTAAACTACAAAGTCAAATTGACGCTTTCATAATTTCATTATGGTCTCTTTTTTCTTTGGTATCATTTGTCATTATTTGATTTTTTCTTCAAACAACATAAACATGTTCTAAATTCCTAATATAAGTATACCAAGAGTAAAGAGTAAACCTATGTCTTTATAGGTGAGGCGATTTTTTTAGTGTTACACGTTCTGATCATTCATACATTATATCTATCGAAAAAGTAGTATTGTTGTTAATCACTAAAATTGTTTATGTTTTTTACCAAATTTCTAGTATTCACTTTTACTTGTTTAGCCGGTATATAAAACTTGCCATAAAATATTATCTGTTTTTAATAAGTGATAAATAAGCAAACTAAATCTTTGTAGATTCTAAATTACTTATGTTTGTCTGTTGTTGGAAATTAGTAGTAATATGGATTAGATACATATTCACGTTTTTCCACATTTTACTCTCATGAAAGTTAAACCTTTTGTTGTGTAACTTGTTAACTTTGCCGTCCAAATAATTTTCAGTGTATTATAAAAAAGGTTTAAGAAATTCTTACTCGGCTATTATCAAGTCACGTGGCAAATTCTCATTTGCCGTTTTTTGGGGCCATTAAATTTTATTATATCTCCTAATTCAAAATTTGACCATAATTTGTTACTCTTATCACTTTATGGATTAGATACATTTTTATTAATAAAAGTGCTTGTGCACACAATTATATTTAATTAATTAATTGATTGTAAGGAAGAAGATATGGATTTTACGGAGCATATTCTTTTTCCTATATTTTTTTCTGTGTACCATAGTTTAATGCAACAAATCATTTTAAATTGACTTATAATCAATTTTAAAGATCTTTGCTGCACTGTTGAAGTGGTGTTTTCCGGTGGAGTTGACTATTTGACATGAACTACTCTCATTATTTTCCCTTAATTAGAGCATCTTTTTTAGGTATTGAGCCAACTCATTTAATTAAAATTTAATCACATTTTTTTAGAGTTTTGATATGAACTTTTGCTTGTTATATATGGCCGATTTGAAGTTGATATTTCTGTCCATTTTGAGATACGAGTAATCCGTGGACGACGAAATTGAACATTACTATATCTATAGATTTCTCCTTGGATTGTTATTTTATCACAAGAGTCTCTTGTACTCTTTCAAATATTCTTCTCATGGAGAGAAATACTAGAGATCCATTTTTATAGAAATAATTTATAAAGATAACTCAGAATTAAAAACGAGACAGTCTTATGTGACAGAGAGAATACTCGTAATAGCTAACCGAAGTTGCTTAAATTTGGTGATAAATACACATAGAATATTTGTTTGTTAATAAAATTAGGAAAATCGAAGTTGTTTCTTGTAGTGGACCCACCTTAGAGGCTTAGACGCCAGGATCCGTCTTGCGAAAAAAATGACAGAGAAAATATTGAGGCTGCAACTCCTGGATCTCTGCTGGAAAAGTTTTATTGGTGAATATGTCGTTTTGTATGACGCAAGTTGGTATGGTATGGTAGATGTGAAATATCCTGGTTATGGCAGACCAATCAAGTATTAAAATTATTTAGCAAAGATACAATACCATCATTAAAATATGAGAAAATGTTGTTCATCTTTCCAACTCAATTCTATCCATTTCAACATGATACAGTTTACTACAGTAATTTTTTTTTTTCCTATGGTATTTCTTAATTATAATATGAAATTAAAATTATATATTGGTGATAAATTTTCGAGGTTGTGTCTATGAGTCTGTTAATAGTACTCATACTTCCCTAGTATGTAGTATTGTAGTGTGAAAAATATTGAGATTAATATTCAATAGAATGTACTCCCTCTGTTACTTATTGACTTTAATATAGCGAAACTGTGTAATATAGCGAAAGATAAAGCGCCGAATTATAAATGTGCGAAATATTGTCAATAATGAAGATTTCTCATGAAAAAATGAAGGTGGCGGAACCATAAGAAGTAGATATTGCATGTGCTATGATGGACCCATGGACCGTGGTGGGTCCAATAAAAAAAATAAATGGCAAAAGCAATCATCCAATTGTGGTGCTTATCAATTTATCATGCACGATATGGCTCCACTGGAACTTGGTTGTTTCTTGGGGTTGAATTAGGATTTGGGATTTGCTGAAAATAGATGCTGTGTATTTTTTTTTTTTTTTACAATTATAAATTCTTTACATTGTTTTTATATGGAAAGTTTTTGTTGTCTATGAATTGAATTCTGCATATTATTATTTCATTTATTAATTGGCATATAGTCCAAGGTCTATCAATACAATACATTTTTTATGGAGTAGATATTTAGTATAGTACTTTATTCTACTCCTTTCATGTTTTATTAAGTATTACAGTTTGATCGGTACATAATTTTAGGCAATTTAATTGACTTAAATAAAATAAGAGGTAAGTGGGGTAATTGGAGTATTAAAAAATTGTAAAAGAAAGATAATAAGGTTAATAGTTTATTGAAAAATAATGAATGTGAGAAGAAGTACAAAGTATATAATAAAATAATATAAAATAAGTAATAGTGGGTTTGGGTGGGGACCAGAAATGATAGATATATAATATTTAAAGATTCCTTTTTGTTAATAAAAGAAGTGTAACACTTATTAAAACACGAAGGGATATATTAATTGCTACATTTATCTAATTTGAAAGCTTTATATTAATTGATATTTCGTACATAATCGTTCTTAATAATGTGTTATCTCTATATTTTTTTCATGACTCACATTGTCATGGTTCCACTTTTATGTCTTACATGATCTCTTTAAGAATTTAATTTGTGTGTTTTACTCGCATGTAGAGTGGAAGAAGTAAATAAATGAAAATAAGTGTGATCTAGTCTGAATCTTTTTGAAGTAAGGTTACGAGAACAAGTTCAAATTTATCACTTAGGAAGTACAGTATAAGATTTTATAAATTGACATTTTCTTATAAATTATTGTGATTGTAAAAAATTCTAATTCTACATTGACAAGTCAATAAAATTTGTCAAAAATTAGAATTTCCAAAAAAACGAAAAGTTTTTGTCCTTTCAAAAACAGAAATACCACGGTCCACGGGGTGAGTAGTAGTCCACATAAATCTGGGGGTCCACTCATAAAGACATAGCTATCTCAAATAGTGTTTGAACTCTTATATGGTGCAAACTGTTTTGTTCTACCTGGGGAAGCTTTATATGGTCTGGCTAACATCCCATTCAATTATTTGAGAGCATCCAAAAAACAGAATTACAGGAAAATTAAATAAAATAGTGGATTGAGTTATTGCATGGGGTCCATTAATTTTATAATTTACAAACTGCTATTTTTAGAATTACTTGTTTAATACTAGCAATACTCCGTATCAAATATGGTGTAAAATTTACATTTACCCCGTAATATGAATTTCATCTTATTCACTTTAGTGTTGCTTACTCTAGCACAGGCCGAGTTAACTTGTGCGAGGTTTTGCTAGGGCCTTCTCTTTAGTTTGAAAAAAAAATAAAAACTTATAATTTTATTACTATTTTTTTTTTTTTTTCGTGTGGGGTTAGCAACGGGCATAGGCTGATATTATCTAAGTTTATGTGATTTATATAGGCTCGTTCATGGATCATTATATGGTGCTCCTACGAGTAATATATGCATGAATCCTTGTCCATAGTGGATAATTCATACGTTATGAATATAAAGATGCTCATTTTCAGTCAACTCAGTCTAATTATTTTTGAAAATGGATTAGAATCAGCACTGTGCTCTTAGACGTATCATATAATTTACATGCCCATGCCAAAATGGACAAAATCAGACCGAGCTAAGCTATATGGTGGTATGATGCAGGTCTTGGCTAGCAAAACAAAGATATATATGATCCTACAGTATGTGCATGGTGGAGAACTCTTTGATAAAATTGTGAGTGATTTCTTCAATCACTTATCAAAGCATTCTAGCTTATACTAGCATCCTAATGTATATTTCTACATTGAGTTTTTTTTTGCTTTTGCTATTCCTTAACGGCTCATGATTTTGTAGGCATCACGAGGAAAACTCCCAGAGAAGGAAGGACGAAGGCTCTTTCAACAACTTATTGATGGTGTCAATTATTGTCATGACAGGGGTGTCTTTCACCGAGATCTTAAGGTTAGATTGCTGTTTAATGGGTGTTAACGCCAAAAT
The DNA here is from genome assembly GCA_034703905.1 of Chenopodium berlandieri. Taxonomy (NCBI): domain Eukaryota; kingdom Viridiplantae; phylum Streptophyta; class Magnoliopsida; order Caryophyllales; family Amaranthaceae; genus Chenopodium; species Chenopodium berlandieri. The sequence continues at coordinate 23,988,504 of CM068281.1, forward strand.
ATTCTTTTATTGTGATGGAAATTTCACTTCATCTGCTTAAACAAGTATGTCACAGGTGAGATTTTCCACAACATGTGATAATTTGACATTGCAACTTGCTTATTTGTCGATTTCACTTTGTTTGTTAGAAAATTAAGGTCCAAAATTGATTAGAATGAAGACATATATGAAGATTTTTGTTGGAGCATGATTATGACATTACCATTAGGCCTTGTGACAATTTATCTTGACATTGCAACTTGCTTATTTGTCAATTTCACTTTGTTTTGCAGCTAGAGAACATCCTCATAGACGGAAAAGGGAATTTAAAAGTATCGGACTTTGGCCTGAGTGCATTACCACAACACTTTGGGGTAAGTAGCAATAATCATCGATACTAGGTGTCAAATTCACTAATACCTCTCTTCAGCTCCTAAATCTCTGGTAGCTTTTCCATTCTTTTTTATAGAGTGATGGCTTGCTGCATACAACCTGTGGGAGCCCAAATTACGTTGCTCCTGAAATTCTAGCTAATAGAGGATATAGTGGTGCTACAGCGGATGTTTGGTCTTGTGGTGTCATCCTCTATGTCATTCTCACAGGCTATCTTCCATTTGATGACAGGAATCTCGCTGTCCTTTATCAAAAGGTATTTCCCCTTTTTAGATAATAAAATACATCATCTGACTCTATTATCTTTGGTTCTAGTTTATAATGTTATGTATCATTGATGTTATAGATCACAAGAGGAGATGTTCAAATACCAAAATGGCTCTCTTCTGGAGCGCAAAAGATGATAAAGAGGATTCTTGACCCGAACCCTGTCACCCGAATAACATTGGCTGAGATCAAAGCAGATCAATGGTTTAAGCAAGGCTATGTTCCTTCAAATCCCGACGATGAAGAAGATGATGTATATGTAGATGAGGAAGCCTTCTCGATTAATGATGAGGTAATGACTAATATCCATTTTTTCATTTGCATTCCCATAAAATATTACATTCCCATGAAAGATGCTAATAGCTTGCATTTTTAACTTGTATAAATCAGTCTGATGGAGAGAAGAGTCCTGGCCTTCCTAAACACATCAATGCGTTTCAGCTAATTGGAATGTCATCATTCCTTGACCTTTCAGGGTTTTTTGAGAAAGAGGTGAGAACACTGATGAATCTCTAGCTTAGTTCTAACTCTAATGTGAAGACAGTATATACAAAAAAAAATATAGTAAAGAGGAGCTAATGGTTGCTTGTTAATGTTTGCAGGATGTCTCCGAAAGAAAGATCAGATTCACTTCCAATCTTTCGCACATAGAGTTGCTTGAGAGAATTGAGGATATCGTAACAGGAATGGGATACTCAGTTCAGAAAAAAAATAGGAGGGTAAGTTCTAACAACCTTTTAATTTGACCCCTCAAATTCCTTTTGCTAAACAGAATGACCATATATTTGGTCTACAGGTTAAATTTGTTTTACAAGTATCTTTTCTGAGTTTCGAATTTATTTGTTTCAGCTAAAAGTGGTGCAAGGAAAAAGTGATCACAGAGGTCCAGGAAGCCTTTCAGTTGCAGCAGAAGTAAGTATAATTCTTGCTTACTGGCCAATAAGCGTCTGTCAAGCATATGAACAAGTCAACAAATCTGCAAACAATCCCTGCTCACTTTCTTTCCATGATGTTGCAGGTTTTTGAGATTAGTCCATCACTATTTGTCGTTGAATTGAGAAAAACTTGTGGAGATTCTTTAATTTATCGGCAGGTTAATGTCTTATCTCCCTTCGTATCATCAAGATATTTTCGCGTGTATTGCTTCCACGTTATAGAACTAACAAACTTTCTCTGTTTTGTGCAGTTATGTAACAAATTATCAAACGACCTCGGTGCATCAAGAAGCCAAGAGTTGTTAAGTGCAGCCATATTGAGTGCAGAAACTGTACCAGAGGTTTGCTAGTCAACATTGATAGATGCATCTTTAGTGTCATTTTTCAGAAAAAAGCTAGAGTCCTCTTAGTTTCAATATTTCAGTAAATTGTAATTATGTAGTATGAATTTTTTTTTTATACTTTGGACTCTATAAATTCCTTGCAAAAAGAAAAAGAAAAAGAAATTCAATGAAAATTAGCTTCTATTATTATATGAAGCTGTACATAGTTCATGTTCCATTTTCCTTCTATCTGCATACAAAGGCTAAACTAACAACAACGGTTTCTAAGTAATCTAGAGAAACCGCTTCGCTTGAGCAAAAAATACACCAGTAACACTTCAACTTACCTTAAAAAACCAAGTTTTCTCTTAATTCCCCTGGCTCCACATACAGCAGCCTGAACCACTGTAAGAAATCATGCGACTGCATTATCGCCATCAGAATCAAAGATCTCTGATCCACTGATGTCTGAAACTACTCTAAACTTTCAGATATTAAAAAGAGCATTTAATAAGTTTTTTACCACTAGGATTTTTCCCCAAACAATGGGTTGAATTCAACTTCACATGAGCACATGAGAGTAACGTACATACTCTGGCTCAAGCTGACTAGAAATCTTACTTATCTCCTCTGCATACGTCTCCCATTCAGGTATTATCAATTATCATAGACAGCTGAGAGTGAGGGATAGCTCAAGTGGTTAGAGCTTCCCTCCTGATTTCAAGAGATCTTGGGATTGATTTTCATCAACTGCCCTTGTGTCTCTTTAAACATCCGAAAAAAATTATCATAGACAGCTTATACTATTTACTTTGTCCGTTTGGATTAATAGTGTAATTTGAACTATTTATGCGACACGATAAAACCCTGGGTTAACTAGAAGAACCCTGAGTATTTTTTACAATCATCTTATTTCCAAGTAAGCCTTTAGGCTTTAGTATATGAAAGAAATTTGAATGAAAAATATTTGAATCCAGTATTGGAACTAGTCTCACATCCTACACGTACCCCTCTCTCTATTTGTTGGCCATAACTTCAACCACTTGTGAGACTACTCCCATAACGCCATAACAGTTGTCTAACGTGGTGTTGTGGCGACATTGTAGAGGGCAGAACAAGTTTCCGATCGTCATGCATTGCATAAGCTTATTTTTTTCAAAAAGAACCCTAATTGAATAACTAACAATCATGCTTTGAGCAAGCCCTGAGAAACATTATCATTAAAATTAAATGGGTCATTGGACTGATTATTTTATTTTATTTTAATTTTTACCTATACATTTATTTGATGAATTAATTATTTATCATTCTTCTACAAACTTGGACTAACCAAAAATAAAAAACGCTTGGCCCCCAAGTTTAAGTCATAAATCAGACTAATATATACAAAACTTTTTCACTTCCCAACATTCAGAAAAACTCAAAAAAGAGATCATAAACAAAAGAAAAAAAAATGCAAATCTTTGTAAAAACCCTAACAGGGACAACCATAACCCTAGACGTTGAACCAAATAACACCATACACGACCTAAAATCAAAGATTGAAGATCGTGAAGGAATTCCAATACCCGAACAACGCCTTCTTTTTGGTAACAAAGAATTACATGAAGATGACAATGGTGAAAGTGAAGAAAGTGAAGAAGGAGGCCACACTCTAACGTATTATAACATTAAGAAGGGGTCAACCCTACACCTTACGTCGAGGCTTGGTGGTGGTGTTGGCATATATTGTTTCTCTTGGCATTTAGTACCAAGACATTTGGCGGCTTTGGCCTACCGTAGTAAGCTTAAGAAGAAGGTATGTCGCAAGTGTTATGCCCGACTTTCACCTCATGCTACCAATTGCCGTAAGAAGAAGTGTGGTCATAGCAACCAATTGCGCTCTAAACATGTTTGGGGGATATTTCGTAATCTAGGATGTTAAATTGTCTCTTACATTGATACATGCATGTTACACTTATTTTGAAGATTTTGTAATTTGTTTGAAGTCTATGTTTAATAGGGAGTATAACATATCAGTATTTCAAGTTTGCATAATAAATTCATATCATAATAAATTATTTACTTATATAATTATGGTAGTTTTATAATACATTAAAATATTTTTCCTCCATTTCTTTTTTTTGGAAGAAATTGCACCCCTTATAATTCCACTTCTATGGCAAACTGCTTGACAAAATTATTGCAACATTGTATTACTTGCTTGTATTTGCAGGAGGACTGTTTGTTCATTCATGAGGAAAAGAACTTATTAGAGCTCTTGATACCATGTGCAATTACTTGGAATAATATTTTTTTTTTTGGGAAACCACTCTAGCCACATCAATTAATCATGAGACAAAGAGTCCATAAGTACATAAGGAGAAACAATTTGGAGACAATGATTTTCCCAAATTTGTTCAAAGCCGAAAGGGACAATTTTTGCTAGATTAAGGGCAACAATATTACCATTACGTTTCACATGGGACCAACTTATAGACATGAAATTGGAGCACATATTAAGGATATCTCCAAGCACAGCATCAATATCCACCGAGTGAGCGTTCTTCGAAAGTCGTTCAATAACCACCGTGATGCAATCAGATTTTAGAATTATCTCATTAAAGCCATATCTTCTACCAAGTTTAAGAGCAAACAGCAAGTCTTTGGCCTCAGCAACCTCAGGCGTCTAGTGAGCACGATACCTCCTTGTGGCAGCAACAAACACCTGCCCCTCATGGTCTCTGGCAACAGCCCCAAGCCCACCCAACCCTCATCCGTAAAACAAGCATCAGCGTTCAGTTTAACAACGTTTACCGAGGGGGGCAGACCATTTATTCGGGCTTGGCGAGGAGTTCAGACCCACCGACCCATAAATACGCACCGAGTAACTTCCTTGTTCCTAGACATACCTGGCAACTCGAGCAGCTATGATCGGGTTTTTGGAGTCGTTTAATTCTGGAAAACTTTGCCATTCTTCTCCCCCCCAGATACACCACGCAAGATACATCCCTCGTTGCACAATTTTGGGATCTTAATTTTTCCAGCTCACTATAAGGTCACAAATAGACTCAAAATGATCCCATTTTGCCATTTCAGCGCATAAGCAATTCTCCCAAAGTTCCTGAACACGAACACAACGCACAAAAGCATGATTAATTGTCTCAATCTCATAATTTCACCAGTGGCAGCAATTGTAATACCCCGTATTTTCATATATATTTTAATTTAAACAAGTAATTTTTAAAGTATTTGAATAATTCAAAATAATTAGAAATGAATTATTTATGATTTTTATTAATTTAAAAAATTTTAATTAAAAAGTTTATTTTTAATTAATTAATAATCTTGAAATATTTATTTTATGATTTGGCAATATTGGGGCATATTATTTTATAAAAAAATAATTTTTAAAGTCAATGGTATTTAAGGAAAGTCAAAATACTAGTTTGATTAGGAAAGAGATCATTAAGAGAAATAAAGGAATTTTAAGTAGGAGGGATTTTGAGAGGGGGTATAAATACCCATCATATGCCTAAGGTGGAGTGCACCCAAAGGTAAACTCTCTCTCTTCTCTTATTTTCTTTTCCCTTTAATTTTTTCCCCTTCTCCTTTATTTATTTATTTTTATTTTCAATCACCACCGCACACCACCGCCGGCTGGCGGCCACCACCACCGGCGCACACCAGCAGCGGCGGCCACCAGGCGGGCGCGCGGCAGCCGCTCAGCCGTGGTGGTCCGTGCGCATCTCTTCAAAAAAAAATATTATTATTATTGTTTTTTGATTTTTAATTAAATATACCCTAATCTAATTATTGTTTTTGGGTTTTGTGATGATTTTATGATGTTTAATAATAAGTATTTTGTATATTAATTTTCGGATTTAATTTTTAATAAAAAGCCCCAAATTGAAAACCCTAGGTTTATAAATTAATGTATATTGATGGAATTTGATTGTGGTTGATTAAAACTATTGAAATTAATGCTTTTAAACTAAATTACAGCAATTTTATAAGTTTTAATAATGCTGGAATTTTTATATATAAGCTATAATTATGTTTCTTGAAAGGATTTTTAATTACCCATTAATTGGGAATAAAAGTAAGGGTTTTAAATAAAAATTCAGATTATTTTAGAGGGTTTATGAGTGATTTAAAGAGAGTATATATTGCTGGAAATTTGTGTGGAAGAGGTATTAATACTTCTTTATGATTTTGGTTTATAGGAGACTTTCAAGTGAGTGATTTATTTAGTCGTGGCAATTTTGAGATCATATTCAAGGTGTGTTCGCGTACTTGGTAATGGTTTAAGTATATAGAAGCGTGCTAGGCTTTGCTTAATTAATTCCAAGTAGTATCATGATAGGTGTTGGTCGAAAATTGTTGATTGGATTGATGTTGGTGATTGAACTGTGATGTATGAATTATTTATGGTGAATTGGTGATTGGAATTAATTATATTGGCATGTTGGATATGAACCACACTTTTATTACTGCATGATAGAGAGCATGTTTAATTAAACTAAGTGTTTAATCTTGTTTGGAATATTGAAAAGGAAATTTTATTATGGTTCATATAATTTTTATTGATGCTTTAAGCATGGGAATTGATGAGCTAATAAGTGTCTTAGTACACAGGAGTAAATTTTATTGCGGTGCTTATATGCACTTAAGGTGTTTCTAACACCGAGGGGTAGGATTTGCGGCGCATTATGCGTTTAAGGTGTTTTTGATTTGAGGTAGATTAAAAAGAGTTCAACTATTAAATTTATGTGGTCACTAATTATTCAAGAATTAAATTGGTATGTTTGATTGCTTGAATGAAGTGTAATATTTGATTGTGTAATGGTTTAAGAGTCATCACCAAGTATAATAATATGTAAAATAACGTAAAGTGAAAGAGATTACACACCAAAACTCTTGGAACGTATATACCTTGAGTATGAACATATGGGGGGAGTTATGCGACTTTATATTTGACCATAACTTCTACTGGGAGTACAGGACGCTCTATTATTTTCTTTTTTATTATTATTATGCGCAAGACGTCCAGTCACGTTAAGTGACATTTGCCTACCCAGTTAGCTCCCGGTGTCGTTTACCTCAATTTATTTGAGGCAAGGATTTGGTTGGAAACCCGTTCGATGTGTAATCAAAATTAAATGAACATTGGTATTGGTCTAGTTAGGTGTTGAATGTTTTGTATGCTTGTAAACAGGTGCTACACGGTAAGTTGTGTGATGCTAGGATGAAAGCATGTTAGTGTGTTTTATTACGCTCATGTACTTAACATTGCTGATTGTGTGTTAGTATGTTTGTTGGCCTTGTCTTTACCTTGGCCCTACGATGTCCCATTTCTAATGGCGAGTAGTGGGGACAAATAGAGAGAAGCTTTTCAGGGGATGAAGCATATTCATGAAGGGCATGAGCGAGGAGCGAATCATGCTTAGTTCTCATAGGAATATGATGTGTTTTATTTGTTTTGAATATTATTTATTTTATTATGATCATGAGACTAACGCAAAGGTTTTAAATATTGTTTGGTTTTTAAGGGCCTACAATGGTTCCAAGTTGTAGGTTGACTTTGTTTGACTTAGTTTGACTTTTACTTTCGTTTGGTTTGACGTTTTAAGTTGACTTGTTTTAAATGGTTTTAAAAGTAGTCTTCCGCTGTGTGTGAGTCTTTGATATTTGCCTTAGCCATTTTCACGGTGGTGGTAATGTCTTAGATTTTCCTTTTTCGTATTTTAGAAGGGCAAAATGGGTATTTTAAAGAAAAGGAATTTATAAGGTGTTACAAAGTGGTACCTGGGAGCTTTGGTTGAGATTTTTATTACCACTAAAGCTAAAAACGTATTTTAAAGTGTTTAGTTTAAAACTTGGCCAAGTGCTTATTTAATTAAGTTATTTTAAAAGTGAGTTATTTTAACTTATTTTAATTTTGGAAACCTGAAAAATTTATTTATTTATTTATTTAAAAAAAAAGGAGGTCCGCAATTTATTTATATTTGGAAAATTCGAATTTTTTTTTTTAGGACATCCGAAATTTTTTTATTTTATTTTATTAAGGGTGTCCAAATTTTTTTTTAAGCGGTCGAATATTTTGGCTTTTTCAGAAAATTATTTTCGAAAATTAAAAAAAAAAAAAGGGAATCAAAAATACTTTTAGTTTGTTCATTTTGCATGAAAGCAAGGATCGATTGAGTAAGTATTATGTGTTAAAAGTTTTTAAAAGCATGTTGGTGAGCTTGGGTAGGAAAGAATTTGGGCATATAAGTTAGAAATAATCATGTTCCTGCGTGCATTAATATTTTAGGTTGTGATGTTTAATCATGTGAATTGATTGAAAGCATGTGATTATATGATTAGAATGAGTGAAATTGTTTGATTGAACATTGAACCTAATTCATGCAAGAACTGTATTTTGTTTTTATTTTCTTAGGGAAGGGAATTCTTTTCTAAACATTTTCCTTTACAGGATGCCAATTCTTCCTAGCAAACTTTCCCAAATTGGTATGAACATCCGTTTGACTATGTCAACAAAATTCAATTATATTGTGCCCACATGAGCAATGTCTTAGGAGACAAGCACTATGACCTTCCTGATCGTGTTTCTGTTATGATTATTCATTGTCTTCCAGATGAACCCCCATATCTTACTGTTAAATCAAAGTTCTCTGATTTCTATTTACCAGGGGACATTCCAAACTACTCTAAATATAAAAACTTCTATGGACAGTGGTACCCTGATTATAGATACTTGATTTCTTACCTTGTTAAAGTTGAGAAAGATTACTATCAGCACTTAAATATTCCATATCCAACTACTATAATATTCCGACAGGGAATAATTCCCCTACCACTAGTCACCAGTCAGGGAGTTCTTCTCCCACTAAGGGTAATCAAACAGGGACAGGTGGAGGGCAAGAAGAAGGAGATATGATGGATGAGAGTAACCAGACTGTTGATAGTTCCATTATGGAAATTCTAAATCCAAATCCACCTCCAACTCCGATTATAATTGATATTTCATCTGATGATGAGGAAGATGAAGAGTTTGTCCAAGTAGAGCAAGAATCAGAGTCACCTAAACCAATGGAAGAAGAGGATGACCCTGAATTCGATTCTGGAAGCTACAAACAATCTCCCTGCAGGAGGGATAAAGTTCGAAAGGACTAGATTTTGTGGTTTCATTTCTTTAGGATTCTTAGATTTATTTCCGCATTCTAATTATTTCAGTTCCAGTAAAGTAATAAGTGGCATGTCCACAGTGAGCCAGTAAACTTATGTAGTTGCATAAGTTACTTAAACTCATTCTATTTCAGTATTCCATTCATTTTCTTACTTATCAATAAATTTTCATTTATTTCTATGCCAATTAATTCATTTTATTGACAAATCATTCATTTCGTACCTAAACCATTTATTTAGTGCCCAGATCATTTATTTCGTATCACTACTCCAATAAGCTATTTCTTACTCAAAAATATTCCAATGATTTATTTCTACACTCTGGGAATCCATGGGGATTATTTTATTTTTTAATGTGATGCTTTATTAAATGTGTGGTTGGTTAGCAATCAATATTTGGTTGAAAAGCTACAAATTTTAGGAGTTTTAAATTCCAATTTGTTAGCTTAAAATTTAATGTGTATGCTTCAAGGGTGTTAACTAGTTATGTGGGTGTCTAACTTGAGAGCTAGCCAAGACCGTATTTAATAAAGACCCCTTTGTGTTAATTCAGGCGAATGGCAGGAGGGAGTGGTAACAACAATGATGGTAGAGAGTTGAGTGAAGTTGTAAGGAAATTGGCAGTTGTTGCTCAACAGTTGGCAAGGAACTCAACCAATAATGGAGATGCTCAAGGAGAGCTGTTTAAGAAGGTGGCGCAGAGTAAACCACCAACCTATCAAGGAGAGCCTGATCCAACTATACTGGAAAACTGGTTGAGGGAGTTTGAGAAACTATTCGGGGCAGTAGGGTGTCCAGAGAATTCAAAAGTAGGTTGTGCTACTTATTACCTTAGGGGTGAAGCTGACCTTTGGTGGCAGCAAAATGAAGCTACTATTAAGGCATTACCTGGATTTAATTGGACTATGTTTCAAGAGAAGATTAGGGACAAGTTTTACCCTAGCTTTTTACAGAAACAAAAAGCGGAGGAATTTTCAAATCTTGCTATGGAGAATATGTCAGTTACTGAATACTACTCCAAGTTTATTGAGCTGTCACGATTTGCTAAGGAGTCTGTTTCTGCAGAAAAGTCTAAGGCTAGAAAGTTTGAGAGTGGACTGACTACTGATTTGCAGTTAAAGCTATGTGGTCAAGTATTTGAAACCTTGGATGAAGTGTATGGGAGAGCTGCACACCTATATGCCTTAGAATTGAAGAAAAAGAAAGAGATAGCTAAGATAGAAGGGAAAGAAAAGATAAAAGAGGTGGGACAGAATTTTGGAAACCCGCAAGGAAACCAAAACAACTTTAAGAAGCAAAATTACCACCATAATAACAACAACTTCCACAACAACAATAATTTCCAAGGCAACAATCGCCAAGGTGGACGGAACTTTAATGGTGGAGCTAGGAACTCTAGCTAGGGAAATAACAAGGGAGCAAGGCATTTCTATTGTAAGAGTTGTAAGAATGACTACCCTAGAAGGGGTTGTGATGGGAATTTGGTTACTTGTCGTGCTTACAACAAGTTAGGACACAGGGAGTATGAATGTTTCTCTAAGGACCCCAATAGAAACAGGCAGGGAAATAATCATGGTGGGGCTCAAAGGAACTTTCAGGGAAGTAACAACTATTCTAGGAACAAGGGAGCACAACAGAATGCGGCGAAACCCAACAATAATAATGGGAACAACCAACAAAAAGGTGGAGCTGCAGGAAAGTTGAATGTTATGAGTAGGCCCTGAGGCTGATTCCACGAAGGATGTCATCACTGGTTTCTTTTCTAATAACTCTATCCCTATTAAAGTCTTGTTTGATTCTGGTGCAACTTTTTCTTTTATTCAAAGGCTATTATTTTAAAATTTCCAAACTGTTTGAAAATCGTAGATGAGGTAGATTTGCCTATAGTTATTCCTACGGGTGGGGTAGTAAAGTGTAACAGGACCTTTAGAGATGTACCTTTAGAAATCGAAGGAAAAGTGTTTTTATCGGATCTCATTGAGTTTGGATTGAGTGACTTTGATGTCATTTTGGAAATGGATTGGTTGAGCAAGTACAGTGCAGAGATTAGTTGTAGATCACAGAAAGTGAAGATGACTACAACTGATAATGAGTTGGTGACATATTCGATGCATGGTAAAATCAAGTGCCCAAGGATCATATATGTGTTAAAACTGGCAAAGTATATTAAGAAGGGGCATCCAGTGTATTTTTGTAGTGTGAGGAATATGGAGAATGAGGAGACAACTAAGCCTGAGGATATAGAAGTAGTGAACAAGTTTCTGGATGTGTTTCTAGAAGAAATTCCTGGAATGCCACCTAAAAGGGCAATTGATTTCACAATAGAGCTAGTTCTAGGAACAACACCAATTTCCAAGGCACCATATCGAATGCACCTGCAGAGATGAGTGAGTTAAAGGAGCAATTGCAGGATTTATTAGAAAAGGGTTATATAAGACCAAGTGCATCACCTTGGGGAGCGCTAGTGTTATTTGTGAAGAAGAAGGATGGAAGTATGAGGTTGTGTATTGATTATAGGGAGTCAAATAAGGTCACCATAAAGAACAAGTACCCATTACCAAGGATTAATGACCTATTTGATCAGTTGAGAGGCGTAACTGTATTTTCTAAGATTGATTTAAGGTTTGGATACCATCAACTTAGGAATGCAGATGAAGATATTCCCAAGACTGCATTTAGAACAAGATATGGACATTATGAATTTACAGTAACGCCATTTGGATTGACGAATGCTCCAGCAATCTTTATGGACTTGATGAATAGGGTGTTTCATCCATTTATGGACAAGTTTGTGGTAGTGTTCATAGATGATATACTGGTGTATTCGTAGAGTAAAGAAGAACACGTAGAACATCTAAGGGCAGTTCTGCAAACACTAAGGGAAAACAAGCTTTACGCAAAGCTCTCTAAGTGTGAGTTTTGGTTGGAGAAAGTAGCATTTCTAGGCCATTTTGTATCCAAAGATGGAGTAGAAGTAGATCCCGTAATGATCGAGGCAGTGAAAGGTTGGCCTACGCCGAAAACAGTGTCTGGCGTTAGGAGTTTCTTAGGTTTAGCAGGGTATTATAGACGTTTTGTGAAAGATTTCTCGAAGATTGCTATAACTATGACCTCTCTAATGAAAAAGGACAAGAAGTTTGAATGGGATGACAAGTATGAGGAAGCATTCCAACTCTTGAAACAAAAGCTGATCACAGTGCCAGTGCTTACACTGCTAGACAATAGTGGAGTTTATGATGTATATAGTGACGCATCCAAGAATGGTCTAGGATGTGTACTTATGCAAAATGGGAAGGTGATCGCGTATGCATCAAGACAGTTAAAGACTCATGAAGTAAATTACCCTACTCATGACCTAGAATTAGCTGCAATCATTTTTGCACTAAAGATTTGGAGACATTACTTGTATGGAGTGAAATGTAGGATTTATACAGACCATAAGAGTTTGAAATACATTTTCACTCAAAGGGATTTAAACTCACACCAAAGGAGATGGTTAGAATATACGATGGATTATGACTTAGACATACAATATCATGAGGGAAAAGCAAATGTAGTCGCAGATGCTCTAAGTCGTAAAACTAGTCATGGACTGAATACTTAGATAGTGGCTGATGAGTTATGTAGAGATGAGTAAAATGAATCTAGAAATGGTAGAATGGGGAGTGCCAGTAGGCATACTTGCGAATCTAAGTATTCAACCAACAATATTTGTTGAGATAAAGGGAAAATCAAGCAGGAGATGTAAAGTTGGATAGGATTCGTGAGAAAATAAAGCAAGGAAAAACTACAGATTTCAAGATCCATGAAGATGGGAGTTTAAGGTACTACAACTCTGCATTCCTCTTGGTTGGCTCTAGTAAGTAGTAGGCTGTCATCCACGAAGAGAAGATGAGAAATTTCAGGCCTGTTGCGACTAGCTATGGCACCATGAAGAGACCCCTCCCTGATCTTATTCTGCAGCATACTAGAAAAGACATTAGTCACCAGAATAAAGAGGTACGGGGATAAAGGGTCACCCTGTCGGAGAGCCCTAGTAGGGGTAACTGAACCACAGACTCCACCGTTGATAACGAAGGAGTAAGAAACAGAAGAGACACAATCCATCACCAAATTGACCCATCTACCATCAAAGCCCATCGTCAACAATGATTTTCTCAAAAAAAACCCCATTCAACCCTATCGTAAGCTTTACTCATGTCAAGTTTCATTGCCATTGTACCCTTTCTGCTAGTACTCCTATTTTTCATCGTATGAAAAATTTCTAAAGCAATCAGAGCATTATTAGTAATAAGACGGCCCGGAACAAAAGCACTCTGATTTTTGGAGATAATATCAGGAAGAAAATTTTTAAGTTGCATGACAATAGACTTTGACACCAATTTATAGAGCACGTTACAAAGAGCAATAGGGCGATAATCTGCAGTCTTTGTTGGGTTTTTTTATTTTGGGAATAAGAACAATATTGGTATTATTCACATGACTAGAAGAAGAAAAACCATGTAAAATATTACTAACAAAAGAAGTCACCTCGTCACCAATGATGTGCCAAAATTTCTGATAGAAAATGGCATGAATGTTATCCGGACCGGGAGCTTTGCACGGATGCATTTGCTTAAGGGCTGCTAATTTCATCTTTAGAGAAAGGCCTCAAGAGAACTTCATCTATTTCGGCAGTAATGCAAGGGCTGATGTTGTTAAGAGCCTCATGGATGTCAGATTCGGTTGGAGAAGATGTTGAGAATAAAGACTTGAAATGCTTGGTGATGACACCTTCAATATCCTCTTCATCCGTCTGCCATACATCATTTTCATCAAAAATATCCCTAATAAAGTTCTTTTTTTCTTTGAGAAGCTTTATGGTGGAAGTACTTCCTATTTCAATCGCCATCCCGAACCTCCGAAACTCTGCTTCGAATTTACTAATAGGCCTCATGAGCTTCGTTTAACTCATCTAATTTTTCCTCAAGGTCTGCGCACATCCTCACATTATCTGCCAAATTCCGCCGTTGTTGAGCTAGCTGTAATGCCCTCTTGATTTCCGCAATCTGGTCACTCAGCTTATGAAATTTTTCCTTGCTCTAAGTCCCCAAACCTTGAGCAAAAGCAACTAGCGTACCAATAGTTGACCTCCCCATCGAGCCCTCCCACGCTTCTTTGATTTTTTTTTCCTCACATTCATCATCAAGAAGCCATCCCGTCTCAATTTAAATTCTTTCTTCTTATGCCTTTTACCCTTCTTCCTTGCATTTTCTCGAATGATAATGGCAGCATGATCGGACTCATATCGAACAAGATGCTCTACAACAGCATTAGGGAATAAACTACACCACGAGGGGAAAGCCAAGTACCTGTCCAAGCGTTCCCTAACTCGAGTGTCAATGGAGTTCTCCCTTTCCTAAGTGTGCCAGCTACCCTTAAACCCCAGATCTCGGAATCTACAGTCATCAATCATGTCTCTAAAATTTGCAATCTCCCTTCTACTCCTACCAGCCCCACCTTCAATTTCCCCATAGGAGAGTATTTTATTTCATTGAAGTCGCCACCAAGAAGAATTGGCAGCGAGGATTCCCCACACAAATGATGAATCAGAGACCATGTTTTGTGCTTTATCTTCCTCCTTAGGCCATCCTTAAACCCCAACAAAACGCCACGAATCATTAGAATTAGTAACATCCCCACATATATGGTTTTGTGAGAATGAAACTAAGTTAAAGTCCACCTCCTCCTTCTAATATAAACATAGCCACCATGCCTTCCCTCTACTAGCCACACCAAAGGCATTTTTGAAACCCAAACACTCCTTGAGATTTTCAACCTCATTCTTCTTTTCATCGTTTCTGACACAAACACTATGCCAGGGGCATATCTATTACTCCATCTACGAAGCTGTCGAACTGACCGAGAGTTACCCAATCCTCGACAGTTCCAACATAAAGCAATCATTGGGAGAGGCGAGGTTGGACCGAGCCAACCTCCGCCGCCATATCAGTGTCCATGTATGCAGTAACATCTTGTTTATTACGTTTCACATTGCACTCAAACCCCTACAAATCACCCTTATCTTCACTTAAAGATCTTTTGGGATGGAGCCGGGATGTATTGTTCAATCTGCTCGCAGTGTTGTTTCGGACTTTTTTCCTTTCTAATTTGCCCTCCTCTCTGGTGGTTCGCCCTACATTAAACGTGCTAAGTGAAGTAGGGATATCAGTCACAGCTTGCATGCTAGAGTGTATCTCCTCCACTATATGCACACTCCCCTCACGCACTATTGAAATCTAACCTGGGACATTTACAGAAGCGGGAGTAGGGGGATTAGTGACCGCCTTCTCAGCAACTAACATTTGCAGTCTTAGACAAGGGGGAGTCAAGTGTGACAATCTGGTGGATTTCCTCATTATTAGAGTGAGAGTCCTCTGCATTTTTTGTCACAAAATTCAGTCGCTTAGCAGAGATCAAAGTGTCCAGCTCTTCCTTGGAGTAGCTTTCAAATTTGTACTCCTTCCCAGCCTTTCCTGTTTGTCTTCTTCAATAACAACCAAACAATCCTTCTCTGAATGTCCCATAATTTTGCAGGAAAAACAGAAGAAAGGTAATCTTTTATAAGCAAAGTCAACTTGGAGATCCATGCCCCTGCGATCCTTGATTTTTTGGAAACGTCGTAGCGGGAGGGATGTGTCTAGCATAATTTTAACCCTTCAAAATCGCCCAATGCCAAGCAAGTCCTCCTCAATTTCCAGAATTTCACCCATGCCTTCCACAATTTTCTTGACATGGGCATCCGACCTACAATTGAAGGGTAGGTTTTTTTTCGAACCCAAAAGGGCGATTTTGTTAGGGCAACCTCGTTTGGTTGTTCATTACCATCAATCTGCTTCAAAATCACAAACATATTATCAACGCACCAAGGTCTGCCATTTAAGACTTTCTCCGTATCCTTCCAATGAAAGAATTGAAAGGCATATAAATTAAGGCTAAGAATCCTAATCGCAACCCCCTTAGCAGGAGACCACACATTCGTAATTGTCTTTTTAAAAGCATCTACATTGTAAGATCTACGGGTAAGTAATTTACCGATGAGCATAAGAGACAAATTCTTCTCCTCATCCACATGTTCAATATCGCCAAGGTCAATTGCTCTGTTCTCTTCTTCACGAATACGTAGGTGAGAGCACAGTTCTGTAATATCCTCTGCCATAGTTAAGGGAACGCCAGAAAAGTCCACCGTCAAGAGCCACCGGAAAAACGGTAGGTCCTCCGCCATAATATTATGACTCGCCTTAGTTAAGAATACCTGGCGCTTATATATATATTGGTTAAAATCCAAGATCAGTTTATATACTCTATTAAATCATACATAACCTAATTAATGAAATGACGTATCTGTCCTTATACCCTAATAATATGAAAGGCTAAATGCATGAAACCTATCACTCTAAATTGAACCAAACAAACACTAATTCAATTAATTAAGTAATGAAAAATTCGATTTTTATGCCTAATTTGTTTGAAGATCGCTTGTTCGTTGTTTAAATTGAAAAAGGAAAGAAGTTGATTGTTGGCTTTCTTTGTGAATTCAAAGATTTTTTATAAAATATATGTAATTTGATTTATTTGGGTAAACTTTTGATTTCCTGTAAAAATCGCTAGATAAGTTTAATTTGATGGAAAATTAATCTCAATGTATGCTAGGCTTTAAGCGGTGGCAGCAACATACTAGTTGTGGTGGTTGTAGTGGAATGACGCGGGCTTTGATTTTTTTTTTTCCCTAACATCTTCATGCTTCCTTGTTAATGAACTATTTCAATTTTTCTACCCTAATTTATTGATATACTATATTTTTCTTTGAAATGGAAGAACGTTGATGAAGTAGAGTTATTAGTCCTTCTCCAATGTTGGAAGATGACTTTCTAAGCTTAGTGATGTTGAACATGCAAGCAAAGTAGATAGTGAATGGGTTTAATAAGGGTTTTCTTAAAATTAATTTTATTTATTACAAAGCCACTAGTTAATGAGAAACGATGTATGATGACATTATGTTCAGACAAAAATCGTCAAAAATGGGTAAAGTTAGTAATAGTAATCATATCAGCTTCCATAAATTTTTTATTTATCTCAACTTTTTCATATTACTTACTCAATTTTATTTAATTCAAGATCGAACCCTTAAAATTGCGACTTAAATCACCAATGAGTTTTCTTTAACCTCTATACCTTTTATTTATTTATTTATTTATTTTTACATAAACCTTCATGCTTTTTTTTATTTATTTATTTATTTATTTTTATAAATAAACCTTCATACCTTCTCTTGTTGTACTCCAATTTTAAAGTTTTCCAAATCATTATTGTTATATATAAACAATGCTTCTTGTTTTATCTATTTGGGTACTAAAAAAGTAAAAATGACTTATATTTGGCCTAATAATACCTTAGCACTTTTGGGCCTTTAATTTCATATGCCAATTAAATTAAGCTAGCTTGGCTTATTGTTTCCCAAAAAAAAAAAAAAAATAAATAAATAAATAAAAAAAAAATAGGTAGCTTTGCCTAATTAGCTTACAACAACTTATAAGATCAACTCCATGCCATCTTGGCCCATCTTTCTAACTATTGCAAGATACTTGTATAAGCCTCTAAAGAAGACTCCCAAGTCCAAAGGTATCTAGCATTTAGCATTTTTGCACTTGTTCTCTTATACCGACATCCTTCCGTTGTATTGTCCCCACGCTAACTTAGACATCAAAGATGTGTTTTTGGACACACCCTCGAAGCCAGCTTACATGCTTAGTTGTGTAAGAACGATGATTAACTCAATAAACGTAAGCTCATTGGAGTTTTCACCCACTATAGAAGTGAACCTCATTCGAGGTGATTGATTTTACATCGAATGTTTTAATTATCGAAACTTAATACCTCCCTGTTTGTTAGAAGAGTAGCATGGCAAAGAGAAATTATATTAAATCAAGTTTCATAGATAGAGATCGTGACACCTTAGAAAAACTTGTCAATGAGTGTGTTTTACTCACTTGATTTTCATTTATCTAAACTTATCTTATATTATGTTAAGTTATGTTATTTTAACTTACCTTAACTTATTAGACATTTTTAGAGATTATTTTAGATGTAATTTTATCTAATTTTTTGAATAAATTATCATACTTCATATAAAATTAGACATTTTATCTTATTACATTCATCTTAATATAATTTTGCTTATTCATAATAAAATCTACTAATTATTAAAATTATGCATTATAAATAATCAAGATTTTTAATTTTCCCATTTGAAGAAATTCTTTATCTATAATTAATACTAAAATAACAACCATTGACATCATCCCTTTTCCCAAATTGTACACGTGTCAGCTTCTCCTTCAATTTTTCTTCTTCTTTTTTTTTTTTTTTTTCCTTCTTCTTAGGAAAAGCTAAATATTGACTGCAAAGTACTTTTAAATCGTAAGGTACATATAGCTAATCTTAAGGAAATTAAATATTAACCTTGTATATATGTGATTACTCCGTCTAATTACAAAATCCAGTAAATTTTGTTGTAGATACAAATTTTCTTTTGTTTATATTATTTTGATTTTTGTAGTTTGGTTTATGTTAATACCAAGATTTTACATATTTTGAGTGATGATATGACTTGAAAATGTGTACAATTATAAATTCTTTTTGTCATACCCCTGCGGGAGCTAATCTAGTAGTCCCTCCGTTCCCTTTTTTTTTTTACGTTTTCATTTTAGGTGTTCCTTTTTATTCTTTACATTTAGTATATTTCCTCTTTTAGTCATATATTTTGGACAAAATTACCCTTGCTTTACAATTTAAATACTCAACTAACCTTTAAATTTCCATGTGCAATTGTACTTTTTGTACTATTTAGTTGGTTTTCCAATACTCATTATTACTTTCTCTCTCATCTCTCTCCTAATTTCTTCAACCCACATGTACAATATTCTTTGTTTAGATAGAATTGTACTTTAAATAATTGAATTATTCCAAAACACCTCTATTTTACACTTTCTCTACTTTACACTATTTCTTAGAGCATTCCCAATGGTGATCAAAAAATATACTCATGGGCATTTTGGGTGGGCAAAAAATATGCTCATGCATTACAATGGTGATCAAATGAAGAAATGCAAAGATATGCTCATGAGCATTTCTAAAAATGCCCAAGACTTGGGCAAATTTGAGGATGAATAGTGCTGTGGTGGGTCCCACAATTTGCAATGGTTATATTTTTTGTAATGCAAATTCTGAGATAAATATTTATTAAAAAAAAATTAAAATTACCAACGGTCATAAAATTTAATTCTCTATAAATAGACATGCATTTTGGTATATTTTGGTATAATTTCAGAAATACCATAAATCCTCCATATTCTTTATTTTCACGATAAAAATGATACAAATAAAAAAAAAAATTACACAAATTTAGACTAGTTTTTATTTATTTGGAGTAATATTGTTAAAATATAAATGAAATTAATAAATAAAGAAGTGTTGTGTAAGAGAGAGAAAGTAATGGTGGGGTATTGAAAAAGTAAGAGAGGGAGAGTAATGGGCAAACATTTTTTTTGCTCACCATTGGGAGAGAAATTGTGAAAAAAATTTGGGTTGGAGAGAAATTGTGAAAAAAATTTGCCCATAGGCAAAACAGATTTGTTGAGAGAGAAAGTGGGTAGAGAGATAATGGGTGGGCATTTTTTTTTTGCTCAATATTGAGAGTAGTCTTAATAATAACGTATAATTTCAAATGTCAAAAACAAATGGAAACAGAGGAGTACTATATAAAAACAAAAGTATGAGTAGGAAAAGAAGAAAAAAAAAAAAACCAAAAGTGTTGATGGTATGTATGTACATATATGTGATTGTAATTGACATTTGGAGAAAGTTAAAAAGCATGCACAAGCACAACCTTCCCCTTCTCCTACTTCTCAAACTTGTCATTCTATAGCTCGGTCTCCTCTACCTCGACATCATCTAAATCCTCACTCCTCCTTCTTACATTCTTCTTTCTCGCCGGAAATCAGTTCTCCGGCCACCGCCTCCAAGGTAATTTTCTCTTTTTTCGTGATTTCATTCTCTACTCTCACGGCTGATCTCAGATACACGGCTGCTTCTGCCGCCGCTCACGGTGGTGGTGCTGATGAATATGCTAGTGTTAATTTAGATATTGCTAATTTGATTGTGATTAGTTCAGCATTTCTGGGTTTTGATTATTAATTTATAATTGAGGTTTCAGACCAAGAAGTTTGGATTTGCAATATCAGATTTCAGAGTTATGAGTTAGATTTGATTTAGTGTTTGATTGAAGTATATGTAAGTATGTATAATTATGTTTCTATATCTTTGTATTTTATTGATGGATTGATTTGTTGTTTATTTGAATAGTACTATGATGTTGTGTTGTAAAGTGGGTTTATATTGAAGTACTCCGTATTATGTAATTATACTCATTCCTTGGTCCATGAATTTTCATCACATAGGGTTTGGACCGTCGATTAGGAAAATAGTGGGAGATGCGTCAAAATATGATTATATGTGATTAGAAACTTGAAATTGGATGGAGAGAAAAAGTGGTAAGGAAAGGTGTAGGAATGGTGAGGAAAAAAGGGTTGATGTGATAAGGGAAAAAAGGTTGTGAGATATAAGGGGGGGCCGATGTCATCTGGGGTGTGGGAATCTTTTTCTTAAGTTGGTAATGTGAGGATATCCCAGAATCATCCCATTTAGTGAATATGGACAGAATTTCGAAATATGTATGTGATTCTAGACAGTTGGATGATTGATAACATATTGGACGATGCTATTATCTAAAGTGGGAGGATAAAGTGTGTAAGTGTTTAACTCTCATTTGGTATCTCCAAGAATAATGGACATATTAAATATTTTTTTTTATTGAATAATGATCGAGGGCTTTATTGATTGATTTATGCTGCTTGCGGCAAGATATTGAATTGCTCCCTCTTTTTTGACCAGCCAGGGCTCTTGGATCACAATTAAGATAAGTATGAGGGGTGTGTGCACTAGAGGTTGTTGGAAGTAAACTATTCAGGGCTTCTTGATTTATTCGTGATAGGCAGGCCAGGTCTCCTCGGTCTATTATTTGTTTCTCAGTAGGTTGGGGGAGGGGAGTCGTCTGAGATTCACTCCTATAGTAAAATTGATATTGAATTAGAACCGATTGATGTGGAGTTGTGAATGTTCAGCATGCATTATATATCATCTGATCATTCGTGTGTGAGTTGTTAATTTTAAACATGACTACCAATGCTAATTCATACATGCCAAATTAATAGCCCACTTTCTATTTTCCACATAATAAGCTAAATTATTATCTATCCCATTGTACCATCAATGTTCAACATTTAGATTTTCCACGACTCCAATAGTTTAGATATGATGAAATATTCCATAACGGTTTGTTTGGATAAAGAAATGGAAAAGAAAAGAAGGGGAGGGAGGTGAAGGGGGGGGGGGGGGGGGGAAGAGAAAGGAAGCGGAGGGAAGAAAGATGAGTTTTCCCTCCAAATCTCTCCATTGTTGGAGAGATTAATTTCTTACAATCAAATCCTTCCATTTCTCTCCCCTTCAATTCCTTTCCTTCCTCATTTGTTATCCAAATGAAAGATAATCAATCCCTCCATATCCCTTCCCTTCTTTTCCCTCCATTTCCTTCAATCCAAACAAAGTGTAAATCATATAAAGCTTGTTGGTCAGATGATCCTTAATCATATTCAGCTCAGGTCCAGCCTGTTGTACAAATGTACAGTTCTAATATCACTAACTCATTCTTGGTTTTTCTTCTTTCTCATCCAGTTTTGATACTATTTTGAATATTCTTAATTTTGAGTTCTACTGAATTTTTGCTACCAATCACTCAGATGGGGGATCAAACGAATCAGTCGGAGCCAAAAATCGAGGAGGAAATGGAGAGAGTGGTAGAGCAAATAAAACAATTGCAGGAAGCAGCAACCTCTTTGATTTCCATGTCATCGAGAGAAGAGAAAGTCCTTCAACAACGTGCTTTTTCACTCGATGCATCCATTGTGAAACTTCGTTCCTCCATCAGTTCTCTCATGATGGATGGTTGCATAGATGCCACGCTAGCTGAAAAGGTTCTTCATCAATTACTTTATAGTTGAGCTGATTTGGTTGTTTTTGTTGTTTGTTGCTGTAATTGTGATTTATTTTTTTTGTTTTTTTTTGGTGCAGCTTGAGGATGAGTTGAATAAAGCAAAATGCATTCTTGTTGATGGAGATGCTTCATCTTTTCTTGCTGGCAAAGTTGACAGTGCGTGTCATTTGTTTTTTCACTTGGGATCAACATTCGTTGTTAATTGTGGTGACTAATTAGTTTGATTTTTTTATATAGGTCGGTTCTTAAAGATGTTTCTTGGTCCAATTAACGTGCGAGCCATTAGGAAGGATGTGCAGTTTAAAGTCAAAGAGGAGTATAATAGCTACAAGGTTGGTTCTTTTTTGCTGATCACTTATTTTTGATCTTTATTAATTAATGCCTTTTTGACAAATCGGAATTTGTTGCAATTGAATTTATTAAGCATTCACCGAGCAAGTACATTAAATTGATTCTTTAAATTATTAGTTTGGTTTTTCTATATAGGCTGTACAATTTGTAGAAAGAGAAAAAGGGGAAATAGGTTCCTGGGTGATAGTGTGCCTTTCACCGCCTGTCACACTTACTAATGCATGACTTCGATGTGAATATCTCTGATAATCTTGTAGGAAAAAAGTATAAATTTTTGATAGTTTGAAAGTATGTATTAAGACAAATCTAACAAGATCTCACATGACTTATTTTCCTTATGTATAAATCATGTAATATGGTCAAAGGAAAGAGCATGAATAGTGTATAAGTCCAAATGGTGCAAGTAGCGAAGAATGGAGGAGGTATAAATTATCCTGGAGGGGGGGGGGGGGGCATGGAGAGTTAGAAAGAAAGAAACTGGTCTCTGTAAGTTGGATTAGCAATTTTGGTTGCTAGATTTATTCAGTTATTTGCATACACTTGTCACACTTTTAAAAACTGCTGAGGATTCATGGTCAACTCAAATCAACAACTATTGCTGAATGATACAGATTAAAACTTTTTGTTCAGCATTTGATGTGGATAGTTAAGGAAGAAAAAAAGCAAGGGATAGGGGTGGTGAGCTGAAAGGAGTTTTCTTAATCAAGTAATCAACTACACGTGATGCCATTATTAAATCTGTAAGTTTTGGAAGGGGTCCTTATTTATGTCAGGGTAGGGGAGCTCACATGTATGTAACCTTGTTTGTACAATTGCTACAGTTTCCAATAATACCCCCTAACTGGATAGATACTATTGATTTAACAAAATGATACATAATGAACGAAAGGCAATTACTGAGATATTTAATTTAATTCATTGTATTGTGGTTAAATCTGTCATATTGTCGTGAAATTTATTTTACTAGGTGCTTAGGTAGTAAAACATATGCATGTGTGAATATCATTTTTTTTTCTATGGATGACTAAATCTATAGGCTAACAGCTTCCATATATTGCCTTTTTGTGTGTTTTCATCTTCTTTCTTTTGTTGATCCCTCTTTTTCTTTAGGTTTCTGGATAATTTTTTTTTTTTATTTAATTATGTCACTCTTTGGTTGACCAGGATAGAACTGCCTGTTTGTTTCTTCTTTTGCCATCAATGCTACTATTTCTTAGATCTTGGATGTGGGGTGGCTGCATGCCTGCTTTTCCAGTTCAATTGTATCAGGTACAGGCTAGACTTGGCCACATAAACTGCAATTTTGTTTTTATAGTTAGCTTAATTTAATCACAGCTATTTGTGTACTTTGTTAGGCTTGGCTTTTATTCCTGTACACAGGTTTGGCTTTGAGAGAGAACGTCTTAAGAGTGAATGGGAGTGACATTCGTCCATGGTAATGCTTTTAATTCTTTATGCCTTGTAGTCTTGTTATATCATGTGTATTAATTTAGTTGTGTTGACCTAGTTTCAATCTTCTGCATGAGTTTACTTGGTGTATTACCTAATTGTGTTATATGTCCCCTATTTACTTAAAATTGCAACACTTACAATTGGCACAATTCGGCAAGAGTAGAGAGGTCGTAAGTGAGTTGCTAACCCATGTAATTACAAAAAAAGTGTGAAGTATATTATACGATAGGGGGGGATAGTGAAGAGCAGGCCAATTATGAGTAAAGTGCCACAAAATTTTGAAACATCCCAAAAATTAGTAAGTGTTTCAATTTTTGTGAAACAAGGAAATTTAATACAAATATTTGAGTTTTAAATTCATTTAGCCGGTCATTTTCCTTCGATTTGCTGGTTTATGCTCCCTTTAGTTCTCTAGTGAGCATGTTGTACTTATTTAGATGTACTTTTTAGGAGCTTTCCTGCATCCTTTTGTGGTGTTCTTTCTATAGCCAACAGGCGCCACGATATCTGGTAGGCTGATTCTGATTTAGATCAGCTACACTGCTCTAGATATAACTTACTCCATATATGTTTGCGTGTACACTGAAAGACTGTAGTTATTATGTGTGGGCTACCTTACCAGGAAAGCGTGCTATTTGTATGTTCATAAGATGTCGTGAAATAGATGGACCAGACACTTAACAATATCTTACAGATGAACATTGATAATTCATGGACTTTTCAAGTAGGACGTCCAATAAAATATGTCTAGCAAGCAGGGGCTTTATTAGCTGTATAGGAGAAGTTTAAAGAAATTGAGCTAATTTGTAATATTACTGCTGTTTTGAGAATTCTTTGTATTCTTTTGTATTTTGATTCTGCTGTTCAGGTATATTGTTTTTTTTTTTTTCCCTATATAAATTAAACCGTTATATAAATTATATGTGAAACTGTCTCCAAACCTACCCACGCCTTCCCTAGAGAGAGTGCCCCACAATGACTACCCAAGCCACCACCTGACTGGTGATTGTTGCTAGTGACTATTCACCACCATTCAGCTGTTCCATTTATGCTTTTGTGTGAAACTTGTGATCTCGAATGAATTTATTCACTTCTTTTATAATTTCGATTGGGTTGGTTCAAAATTATCTAGAATATTGAGGATTTCACTCTAATGAACTTACGCTTTAGAATTATATTCTTGTTTTATCTTGTTAGACTTGTTCTTCAGTAGGTTTGATACGTTATAAACAGACCTTTGTTGGGGTTGGAAGGGGAGCTTTTTTATGGTGTTTTGCTGGCCACTGGAAGTTTATTTTATATTATTTCTAATTAGTTTTATTTGTCATCCATATTTACATCCATATTCATTTACCTCCCCCCTTTTTTGCACTATTCGGTCCCTCAAACATTAATCTTTGGTAATGGTTTAAACAGTGTCTAAAGTTACGTTGTGCTAACTTTTGCAGGTGGATTTATCATCATTACTGTGCAATGGTAATGGCACTCGTGAGCCTTACTTGGGAAGTAAAAGGCCAACCTGACTGTGCTCAGAAGCAGGTTAGGTTTTTTTTTTTTTTTTTTTTTTTTTTTTTTTTTTTTTTTTAACAAAATTTATCTTTCATGTGCTCTAAAATAATTTGGTTAGCTGCATTAATGAATATTCCTGCTGTTATCTTTGTGAAGATCTATTACTCTGGCAATATGGAGTTTTGACTTTATGACGTACACTAGACTCAAGTGTAATTTGTCAAAAAAGAAAAAAAAAAAAAAAAAGTATAATGGAAGATAAAATGACTCAAGCAGTGAATTCTTACTTATTGTATTTTATTTAGCATTCCTTTCGTGTTGAGTTCAATTTTGAGTAGTCTTACATGTGATAATGGTCTTTTAAGCCACACTTTCCATGCATAAACAAAATAAGGACTTTTGATCTGAATTTATAGCTTTAATACTTCCTCCATTTTTTTAATATTGCACCACTTGCCTTTTAAGAGCGTATCACAAATATTGCACTATTTTTATTTTAGGAAAAGAAATATTTGTGTTCACACTACAAATACCAAATATACCCTTACTTTTCAACACTTGATTTTTTAGTTTATGTATACCATCACATGGGCAATCTTGTATTTTTACCTTTCTCTCACATCTTTTTTCCTCTATCAAAAATCTTGTGCCAAACTCCTATGGTGCAATAAAAAAAAGGAACGGAGGAAGTACTTAGTTTTGTGATGGGAACTCTTGATCTGAGTGGTGCAAAAGGTTTTGTGCTTAGGTAGGAGCATGCTTTACATAAAGCTAATGCTTCTATGTGAATGAAAGTATGAAATAAGTAGCTTTGAAACCATAATTGGATTATGATCTAACATCTAACAATTTGTCACTTAAATTGTAGCCGTCGAGTTTGATTGTGCTGTCTAACAATTTGTGAGTCCCTAGTAGAATTCAAGCTTGAGTGTCGAGCTGTCTAGATCTATCTCTAATTAGAAACTTATATTAGTAAATGCAAACATGCTCAAATCCTAAATTTTCCATATCTTAGATAATGAAAAAGGAATTTTATTTTTTATTTTATTTTTAAATATCTTTGACTTCAAACGAAGAAATTTTTTAGTATTATTTGTACAATTCTTGGCACTAAGGGATTTCATTTATAAAACAGGTTGATCACTACTTTTTGTATCTAATTTGATTCCATATTTTTGAGCTCTGAAAGAAACTGTGAAGTTACTTTTTTTTGAGGCCAAGGTATATAAGCTGAAGTCAATGATTTCCGTACGTTTTGAGGCTGATCATCATTTACAAACTGATATACATAATCAGGTTTGTTTCTTGTTTGTTTATAACTCGCTTAATTTCATGCAGAGAGGGGTTGAACTTTTCCTACAATGGGCTATGATGCAAGGAGTTGCAATGCTATTGCAAAATCGTTACCAACGGCAAAGGCTATACACTCGCATTGCACTAGGAAAGGTCTGTGCTTTTTAATTTGAGACTACGCTCATCAGCACATGCCCCATGAATTTTGTCTAAATAAAACTTCTTGGCATAACATGTTTGGCTATCAACTTAGGTTTGAGGAGTTTGTAATTGGTATGAAACTTGGACATCCATCGGTTTTCTATAGGCTGCATTATGTCTTGACCTCGACTCCATGGAAGAACAAGCTGAAAGGATCAGCGGTTCAACCTCAGTTGTCCTTAAATAGCAATAATTTTAAGAAGGTTATTATAAGAGGCTCGAGCAAGTATGCTATAGTATCAAAAATTAACTAAAGGTCATCATCAACTTGAATAGTAATTGATACTCCCTCCGCCCCTTTTTATAGTTCCCGTTTGGACTGCGCACATTTGCTAATGCAACACTTTGACCATAAATATCGTTAGTTGCTTATTAGTAAAATATCTAACAATTGAATATTAATAATTTATTCATCAAGACGAATTAAATAAGACCCAACATGACTATGTTATGTCTTATATATTAAGAGTAATTTAAAAGATTCTCTCACATTATGAATAGTGTCAAAATTCCAAATGAGAACTAAAAAAAGGGGCGGAGGGAGTAGTTATTTAGTTGCGTATTATATCAAGGTTGGTATGAATATGATGGATTTATTGTAACTACATCCATGAAGTGAGCATATATAGGGTTAAGTAGACCTAATCTTTGCATACACCATAGAGTTTCCAATGGAGCTGGTGTGTTGTCAAAGTGCACACAAAATTAAACCTTATTCACCTTAACAAATAGCTAGGGCAAGTAAGAGTTGATCCCACGAGGAAAGTAAGTCTAAAATAACAAGTCACCATATCCAAGTTCCACGAGAATAACACGATTTGGGGTGGGGGGGGTTTGATATGAGAAATCTAATCTAAAATAACTAAAGGAATAATAAATAAAAGGGGTTATAACTGAAGATCAAGCAATCAATGGAGAAAACACTCAGTAGATAATCAGATTCCAGCCATGGAACTTCGTAAAATCATTGACACATAATTAACCCTCTAGGAACAACTTGACTTATGGAACAAGTTCCTCTGTTTTCCCTTATTAATGGTTAGATCTGGTACGACTTTCACTAACCCTAACCAACAAATAACCCCTATACTACAAGCAAGGAATTTAACGTGTTGACAGCATTAGGAACTAGGAAAACATCAAGCCTAGACAACCTTGACATTATCGGAACACGGTTTCACCTAGATCAAGAATTACTTTACAATCTATAGAGTGGAACGTCCTCTACAATTGGTTGCTACTTCATTAACAATCCCAAGCAATTACGGACTTAGTAATATTAATTAGCAATAGAAATCAGACCCAAACAAATAGTTACGCACCTACTTATAAGAAATCATCATTCATAGAAATAAACAGTAATTCAAGAATATTCCCAAAATATTAACTAATAATCATTAAAACGAAACTAACTTGTCTCAAATACTAATTACATGGCCTCCTCTAACTACTACTGAGCATGAAGAATTACTCACTCATGTTACACAGCAAAGAAGAAAAGCTTTTGGAGAAAAACATGTCGAGTTCCTCTTGGCAGTTCCTTCTAAGCGTGAGCATAAGTGAGAGTTGAATGAAGAATGGAATGCCTTAAACGCTGAATATTCAAATATATCTTCCTTCTAGCTGTAAATATTCAAGAATTATTTATTCTCCAAGTAACCAAATATCACGTTGCAATGAATCCGGACAAATCTCGGACTGCCAACAAGTTCCTTTGCATCTGCGTCAGTCTTCCAGTTCCTCCGAAGGAACTTAACATATATTCATTTGCATTTGACGTTGGCTCCTTTATTCAGTTCATCTTTTTATCATCCAAAATGACTCAATAACCTATAAAAACACACAATAAGGAAATAAATCACAAAATACCAATAACATAGATAAAAGCACCAAAATGCTAATTGAATCAACCTATAATCTAAGGAACATGACTAGAAAATAGTGTCATTTTACACTTATCAGGAGCTCATACTATTGTTTCTGATGGAATGTTCATATTGCTCAGAGGCCGCTTCTATTAGTTCTATATTGAGTAGACTGTTGTCAAAAGAAAGAAATAGCTGTTGCATTGATTGTGGTAATGATTGCAGATTTGTGGAAGCAAATATGTAATGGTTGTTATGTTGTGTGTTATGTCTGACACAGCTTGAATTGACAAATTTGGAAAAACTGGATTCCTTCATTGTAATTTACTAATTTTAAGTGTTTATAATTATTGATTACACTTGCATGCTTCAGCATCTTACGTTCTGTGAAGAAACAAGTGATTTTATGATGTGACTAAAATATGATTCTGAATGTGAAAATACTAGTATTAGTATGCATGACGATTAAATATTTAAAAGATTCTCATGTGGGTTAGAACTAGCCACCCACATTGAAGAAGAGTAAGGAGGATGACCAGCAATATAAGTTCAATGGGCTATCGATTAAAGTGGGATGGATTAGATAGCTGTGGACTCTCTGGGCTTGTATGTGGCCTGACTCTTTTGACAGAAAATTTGGCGTGTTTTAAACACTTGTTGTGAGATGGATCTTTCCATAAGTTTTGTTGAAAATCTTTTATAACATGAACTTTATTTTAACACGAGTGTACTGCTATAAGCTTCACTAGTTTTGTGAGTTTGTGTCCAATTTTTTGACACATTACTGCTAGGCTTGGGGAAGTTATTCATTGTTGTTTCCATGTTTGTGTGAAATTCCCCATTCTTGTAGTGCGATATTTTGCAAATATTGTTCAGGCAGGAGAGGGGACCCCCTCCTATGATCTATGTGTAATGGTATAGCAGTTTTACACTGTTATCTTCTGACATATTTCAGGCAAAGAGAATGGATGTTGTGTGGGGAGAATCAACTGGAGAGCGTGGCCAGCTTTTGCTGCTTTGCCCTATTCTTTTCATTTTGCAGGTATTTGGTATTCAGTGCTTATTGCATTACGAATGCTGCATAATCTTTTATTGTTGCATAATGCATTATGTACCTATACTTTGCCCTATAGTTTTTGTTTTGCATGTACTTGGGATTGTATTATTACATCAAGGAAAGGATTTTATTACGTTCCCATGTTTGGTTTGACGGATGAAATGGGAGGAAAACCCCTTTACAAAAGTTTCACCCCCCCCCCCTTTACCCAAAAAAAAAAAATAATGGAGGAATTTGAGAGGAAAGAGAAAAATAACAATTGTATCGAATTTCCTTTCTCTTCCATTCTTTTCCTTTCATTACACAAAGGTTAGAAAATAAAATCTCTTCCCTTCCCCTTCCCCTCCTTTTTCTTCTTTTCCTTTACTAGTATCGGACCCAATAAAGCCTATATTTGGATAGAGAGAAATGAAGGGAAATGAAGAGAATAGAAAGGGAGGTAATTGTTATCCCTTATTTGATATCATATGGAAGAAGGGAAAGGAGGGAAGGATCCATTTTTCTTCTCTTTTATCAACCAGATCCTTCCAATATTGGAAAGATTTAGGAAGAAATGAAACTCACTCTCTCCTTCCCCTTTTTATAATCCCCTCCTTTCTGTTTCCCTCGATAATTGCTATCCAAACTTGTGTTTTATTGATGGGATCTAGGTGTCTATATGTTGCTTTACCCATATGAGGCTGCGAGGCGAATGAGAGTGATGAGGAAAATTTACTTGCTACTGAATAGGCCTGACCTTTTATATAATATATGCTTTAATAAACTAAAATGTACAATTGGTGTGCTAAACTACGAGCCCCATCTAACCATCTTTCTATTAGCTAATATTTTCTTTTTTATTTAAAAGTATGTCCATAAATGGACTTTTAAGTATGTCCACAAATGAAGTTATTGTTGTTTTAAATTTTTTATAGAAGGCAATCAGTTTTACTTTGTAATATTGGCACAGTTGTTGATTCATGCTTGTGGATGGATGACTTGTTAACTTCTGTGTTAAGTATGTTATCAATAAATCTGTTGAGTCCTAGTTGCCAAGATCAAACTCGATAGAACAGAGTATGCTCATTAATTGTTTGTACCCTGCAAATTTTTTCCAGGGCTTTGAGGCATATGTTGGATTGCTGTTGCTTCGAACTGCATTTGCTGGGGTTGAATGGCAGGTGAGCTACCTGTCTTTCAGCCTTTTCAATTTCCCATAGAGGAGGGAAGAAAGGGTTATGTGAATTCTTCCTGCTTAATATTTAACAGTATTACGATAAGTTAGTATTTAGTAACAAGTACCTTTGGCAGGTTGTCTTCTGTGGATTTCTCCTGGTTTTGATGGCAGTCGGGAATTTTGTAAACACGGTGCAAAGTTTGCTTGTCAAATCGCGGTTTAAAGCAAAGATGAAAAGGACTAAAAGTAAGCAACAGATAGATTAGGAATGAAATTTCTGAAAAGTTTTGATATTCTCATACTAGTTTTATTTTCTTCTCCTTTTTAAAATGTATAATCTCAGTTTGTTGGTTATGTGATGCTTTGGTCATACTGTAGATTTGCTAAAGGTACATCAAAAGAAAAGAAAAGAATAAATAAGAAAAGGATATCGACATGTATGATTATTAATTTACCACAAACTACTTGCGTTTTTTAGATTCGATTGAAATTGTATCAGTGATTCCAGTGAATAATGGGTATTTCCCAATATTGACTTTAATGTATTCATTCTTACTACTCATTTGTACTCTTAGAAATGCTCAGCAGTCACTGAAAATGCATCGAAATGAATCGAAATTCCAAAGGTGCATGTTCTCATTCTTAAAATTGCTCAGCAAGACAGCAACTTGGAATCACCGAATCATCTCAACATGCAAACAAACTACGAATTCGAGTTTCAAAATGGGAAATGACCAAGATCAACTAGTTTATGGCCTATAAGTCATACAAGTAAAAAGAACAGCGAAGTTGGGGGCTATCTTTGTTGAACTCAATAGCCTTGCATTCGAGAACCGTTGTTTGCTCGGGGAACTTTGCTGGACTATAATAAGCTGTTCCTAAAATCTGGTTTAGAATTAAAATGTTGATCAACAAACCCCGTAACTGTTTCGCTGAGGTGAAGAGTTTAGTGTGCATACGTACTCTTTACTATCACTACTAATAGCTTACAGTATGACTTTTCAATAATCTAATCACTACCAACAATCATGGGCCGACAGGAGAAGAGTCTTTAATGATCCAATTAGTTGGTAGTTGTAATTTGCAAACCTTGTTTTCAATTCTGCAAATTAGGCTATCACTCCTATGAGTGCTGTGTGCTGTGTGATGTGTGAATTCGTGAAATCTTAGTTATTATGGATACTTATCCATTGTTCCACAATGCTGGTTACACAAGATGTAACACATACTCTTTTTCAAAAAAAAAAAAAAAAAAAAAAAAAAATTAACACATACTCCTTTCGTCTCAAAATTAAGTGTCTGTATTCCATTTTGGTTTCCAAAATTAAGTATTCATTCTATCTTCATACTCTTCTGGTGCCTACATGTACTAATTGCACAAACCAACAAATGATATTAAATGCATTTTCATTATTGTCTCCATCATAAAACAAAATATAGCATTTTCTTTTTAATTATTCTCAATGTACTTCACACGTGATTTCATACTCCCTCCACTTTCTTTAATTCTTGTACAAAATAAGAAATGGAAATCGGGGAGTATTATAATTTTTTTCAATAACATATAATATTTGAAAAAAAAATAATAATATAATACTATTAGATTATTGTGGAACAGGCACTTCCAATGTCTATAGTAGGGCTGAGCAAAATTATCCGAAAACCCGAAAATCCGAACCGTAACCGAATCGAAAATTAGGGTACCCGTTTCGATAACCCTAACGGTTCAGGTACCCGATTTGATAATTTATTATCGGGTACGGTTATTGGGTATCATTTTAAAGTTAACGGTTACCCAATCCGATCCGATAAGCAATTTTTTCTTTTTTTTTCCTACTTAAATCTATTTTTCCAAAATCTAAACTCTTACTTTACTTCGTAATCACTTCATAATTTAAATGATTAGTAATTATTAGTAATTTGGTCACGATCATGTGGTATTATTATTGATTAGTGTTGAATGATATCATAATACCTATATTATAAAGTCTAAATTTTTATTATTGAATATCATATTGGGTACCCGATAACCGATCCGAAAATCCGGGTATCCAAACTTATTGGTTTGGGTGATGGATATCATTTTCAGTGTTATTGGTTATCGGGTATCCGAACCATTAGTGTTAACGGTGCGGATACTCGACCCATGCTCACCCCTAGTCTATAGCCATCTTCCTTTTCATTATTTTCTTAGTTTATTGTGAAACAGAGAGTATAATAGAGCTACATATCTATTTATTTTGCAAAATTATCTTCTTCAAATTTTCTTTTAGTCATATACTGTAACGGAGAACAATTGGCTTCGTTGATAACAACTTAAACGAAATTTTTGTAGATGATCCGTCCTTTTACATATTGTTTCATTCCTAATTTTGATTTTGCCAATATTTTTCCCTAAGATACTATTACAAGCTTGGGCGCTTGGCCCCCAAGTTTAGGTTGTAAATGTGATAAATATTGTGATCCTCTTGCTCTATTTAAGTCACTTTAACAAACTCATTGTTAAGGAATGATCTACATTCCTTCGGTTATGCCTTGATTTATGGGATTATCTTATTTTTTGTTATTATGATTTATACTCTCCTTTTATTATGCTATTGTATATTTATCTTTTTCTAACTTAGCTCCTTCTAGATTGTATATTAAGGTTGTTGTACAGCTTTATTCTTTAATGCAAAACATATTCATTCTCTATATTTTTTTTTTTGGTTCATATGATCCACTTAGGGCGGGGATGAGAATCGATCCCAGGATCACCTGGAATCGGGAGGAAAGCTCTTACCAACTGAGCTATCCCTCACTCTCATATTCATTCTCTATATGGTATCAGATTAATCGATTCCTAAAAGATAATTATACAACCTTAATATACAACCTAGAAGGAGCTAAGTTAGGAAAATATAATTCTACAATAGCATAATAAAAGGAGAATAAATCATAATAACAGAAAATAAGATAATCCCATAAATCAAGGCATAACCGAACGAATATAGATAATCATTCCTTAACACTCATAAGCAGCTAAAACCAGAAAAAACGAATACAAAAAAAAATTCAAAAGAAGAAGATTAACATTTTTTTAAAATGCAAATCTTCGTGCAAACTCTAACAGGGACAACCATAACCCTAAACGTCGAACCAAAAAACACCATAAACGACCTGAAGTCAAAGATTGAAGAAAAGGAAGGAGTTCCAAAACCCGAACAACGCCTTCTTTTTGGTAACAAAGAGCTACTTGAAGATGGCATTGATGAAAATGAGTTTCAAAGTGAAGGAAGAGGAGAGTACATGTACACTCTGACACATTATAACATAAAGAGTGGCTCGACCATTCACCTTACCTCAAGACTTGGTGGTGGCGGCTTATATGCTTATTCATTACTAGTACCACCACACTTAGCAGCTTTAGCTTACCGATGCAAGCTTCAGAAGAAGGTATGTCGCAAGTGTTATGCTCGACTCTCACCTCATGCTACCAATTGCCGCAAGAAGACGTGTGGCCATAGCAACCAATTACGCCCTAAAAAGGTTTGGAGGTATCTTCATAATTTAAGATAGTAATACATCTGATCTTATTCATGCAATCATGCATGTAACATTTTCCGTTCACCTTGTTAGTTGCGTGTGTTTTTTCAAAGATTTCATGTGTACTACCCAATGAGAAAATAATCTTCATTAACCTTGGATTCATATTTACATGAAGATAACTTGCAATATATACATGCAATTTCATATGTTAAGCAATGATCCGTATTACTTAGCTATTTACAATGTTATTTGTCCATCTGTACAAAATAATTTTCGTGGACAATTTTGAAGTATAACCTAGGCTAACTTATAGCAACTCCATTGCTAAGCTTTTTCCGGTAAATCTGAATTAAGCCACTTTCATCAGCTATGGGAAGCTTCTCCTCGAGCATGATTTTATATTGTTTGTCTCTATCATCAATGTTGCGCATCAAGTCAACCTGCAGTTTGGAAGGAAGAGAAAAAAAATGAAATACCGAATTCAGTCACTGTAAAAAAAAAAGGCTATGTTACACCCATATAGCTGTCTTTGTGTTAGAAAATCATTAGATAAGGTAGACACAACAAAGTATTAAACATACAAGTATATGTTATAGGCCCTTACTTGGCTGCACATTAGACCTTTTAATCACGAGATCGTGTACATAATGTGCATGCGTGTAGAAGAGTTGTAGCATTATTGATCTCGCTACATTTCTATATAAAATTGTATGCAGTAAACAGTATATTATGCCAATTAAAAAGATAAGAATCTTACCGAAGAACAAGACTTTTAAAAAACTTGGAGTTTATGTTCATAACAAGATAAGAAAGTAGGCTAGAGTAAAGATCATAAGTATAGAGTTTAATTTGATTCCAAACCAAGAGCACTATGGATGATAAGTTGAAACTAGAAACTAGAACTGACAGTTTCAAAATTCCAACTATGGAGAAAATGGGAATCAGCATATACCTGCTTCTGGAATGACTCGAATTCATCAGAGCTCAGGGAACCATCACTGTTTGAATCAAGAAGTTGCATCATCTCTTGTGCATCCTCCCTTTGGGCACCAAGCTCTTCCATCACTTCCATTAGTTCCTCGATGCTAATCCTACCATCACCATTTTTGTCCAATAAGAAAAACACTCTATCTTTCTGATGAATCTCTGAGTTATGGTACACAGATGGAAGATCCTTAAGACGCAAAGCAGCCAGTTCTGCTGCAGCCACCATAATGGCTTTGAGCCGTTTTGCCTGAGGAAGTTAAAAATTGAATTAAAAAATCTGTAAGATATTTAAGTTTGTAGCTTCAGAAATTCTCTGCTTAACCAATGAGCTTTATAGAGCAAACAAATGAGAAACAAGGATGATCTTCTACAGCTCAAAATATTCAGAAACTGTAATCATTTTTTTTTTTTTTTTTTTTGAGGAAGCAAAACTGTAATCATTTAAAATCTACAATAAGCTCCATCCATCGTAGGCCAAGGGATGATTAAACATACACACTGTTATCCTTTATCATTATCAATTAAAAATCAACTGTTAGTTTTCCTAAATATGATTTATTTCTTCATTTATTTTTCCCTGCATATCAATGAGCAGCACAAGCTGACAGTCTTGGTATTCTTCCTCTCCTTCCCCTTTGTATAAATTTCTTGGATAAAGCCCAAAATGTAGTCAATTGACAAACTTAGGCCCCTGGTCATAATGTTTTAGTTACTATGAAGTATTTATCACGTCCCCCAGAAAAATCATGAGACTAGCATATTAGATCTTTTCTTGAAAAAAAAGATAGACCAGCTCCAGAAGGAGATGGCTCAGCAGAAACTTCTACAACCAAAAGTTTCAACTTGATTTCTGTAAAGAAGTTATGTAGTGATATTGAACGTTGTATTAATGTATATAATAACAGCAAGAACAACCACCAGTACACATCCCATCATAGGAAGAGGAGTGTAGAGACTAGGGAGTAAGGTAACTCAATGTCACAAGTCACAACCTTAATACCCCTGTCAACCAAAGAGGCTTTAATTTCTTGCCTCAGCAATGTCATACCGTATAGAACTGCAATAGTTGCTAATCAATCCAGAAGGAAAATAATTTATGACGCAATCCCATTGCGAAGAGCTTGGAAGAATAATCAACACGTGACTAGGAAGAGGGGACAACGAGTTTTCAAAACTAAATGCCATTGTTAGATTGTCATGTATAATGAAATGTCACTGGTGTAGTGGTGTGTGTGTGGGCTTGGACTATCTAGTTTGGTTCATTAATCATTACTATGACATTCAGAGTATAAAAGACTGCCAATTAATTCTAAGACAGCTCACCTCTTCTGGACCTGTAAGCCCACTTTTGTACAAGGAATGGGATGCTGTTCCACCAGAAGCTAACATATCCATCTCTGTAGTCCGTATCTGTACTTCCATCAGCGGAACTGCATGACCATCATCACTCACATCAACAGCCATGTGCAAGCTCCTGTATCCATTAGCTTTTGGTTTAGCTATATAGTCTTTTGTTCTATTAGGCATTTCTTTCCATAAAGAAAGGACAATTTCTCGAGCCCTGTAGCATGCCTTGTCTCCCACTTCTGTCATATCAACACCAGGCTTGGGCTTCAACACTACTCTCAGGCCCATGACGTCATTTACCTCCTCAGGCTTACGGCCATCTTTTAGAAGCTTCTTCATGGTGCTATAACGACTTTTATATCGACCTTTGACTGAAATATTATCAACAATCGTCTGCAACAATGGATCCATAGTTAAAGATTCAAGTAAGCGATCTCTACAAAGCTCTATTAAATCCTTGCTACCCTTCTCATACCTCTTCAACCATGTATCAACATAGAGGTAAGAAGAAGGAAACAAGTATCTGAATGATAAATCCTCTAACTCCAGCGATAAGAAGTATGTTCCCACAGCATGAGCTAAAGGTGCGTGTATTTTCATGACCTCAAGACAAATAATCTGCTGCTGATATCTAGGAAGGTAATCTAGATGTCTCATCATATCTAGCCTCAAGACAAGATCTAAAACTACAGCCCTGATGTCATAATATGTCAGACAAAACCTCCTTATTGCAGCTGCATTATCATCATCCAGAAGCTCGGCTCCAAATGGAGCCTTTTTCACACGCAGGCTTTCATGCAGTAAATGAGCAGTACCAGTACCTATCCTATCTCTCACTTCATGTAAAGAGATTGCACCAGCCTCCCAAACTTCTCTTAGTATGCCGGCTGCAATTACCTCTGCATCCATCTGCAGCCATCAGTTGAAAATAGACTTCAGTTGCTGCACGTTCAATTTTTCCAGGACTCAAAACAATCTCATTATGCATCATAGATCACAGTAGCAAAACACAACAAATGACAATTTACAAACTATAAGCTTAATCAAGTTTGTTATGCTAGTGATTTATTGATCCTTCTTATCATTTAAGACCAGTCAAATGAGCCAATCGGGTCTGGTCAAGCTGGTCAACTTAATTTCCTGGTTTCGTTCATAAGTCGAATGTGGCGGAGGTGCCTATGCTACGTTATGTGTGTGGCCATGCAAAAAAGAAGTGCTTGAGGAATGAAATAATTAGGAAAGTAGGGGTTACACCTATTGAGCATAAGAGGGGGGAAAGTAGCCTAAGGTGCTTTGGCTATATAAGACAAAGATCAAGTGATGCACCCGTTAGGAGGCTTTAAGAGTGGCAAAGTGATAGCATCCCGAGGGATATATATGAGAGTAGTATGACTGTATGAGTATTGGGGATAGAAGAAAACTTGGAGGATGGTTGAGAGTGGTATGAATCTATTGGGGATTGAAGAAAACATGCAATTGGATAGGGTGGAGTGGCGGAGAATATCTAAGCAGATGACAAAAACTGACCATATATATATATACATATTTCTTCCCATTCCATTTCTTAAACTCATTGTGTTATTGCAAACCTTTTCTCTCTTAAGCATATTTTATTTATTATATGCTATTACCTCCTTGTAATTTGTATTGGAAGGCGTAAATCGTCTTGAAAAGAGTTATAGATTATCCACAGCTCATTCAACAACTAAGATTCCAGATTTTATAAAAAAAAATTCCCTTTCATTCTAATATTATTTTCCAACACATTCCTCTCATCCTCGATTCCTCATACAAGTTAAACGTCTCATTTAACTTTTCACAATTTCTAATGATGAATAATTGAATAATGACCATTATCATAATTTCAAATATATTAAAGATTAGAGATATAAAACTCCAACCTTAAACAGTCAAATAGGAAGTTTATTAATAGACATAGGTAGTAGTATCATCACAATTCACAAGTATTCACGAAAACAATGTTAATCAACATACTTTCCTATAATAATTAGCAATCAACTAATTACACTCTAATCTTCTCTAAATGCAGGAAATCTCAACAATCAGTTCTTGAATAATAGCACAAACAATTTGAGTGTCACAATCCACAGACTCACTGAATAGACAATTAAATTACTTTCCCCCTTGATTTATAAAGGGTTAATCCTAATAAACACACGCTACAAATAGAAATCCAAAAAATCTAAAGGCTATTTTTTCACTTGAGGTACACCAGAGTGTATAATAAAAACCGAGACTACGGAGAATAAATGAGCTGAACCTGAAGATCAGCAAGGAGAACCGCAACCGTCAACGCCTTAGAGAGAGGTGACCTACCATCAGGAGACAAAGGAAGAGTCTGCAAAATTGGGATTGAAATCTTCAAAGCTTTAAAAAGAATCCGAGAAGAGCTAGTAGATAACACATTATAGTTCATTCTTTCAGTCAGCTGATTGAAAGCTCCAACGAGTTCCGCCACCATTTTTCCACCGGGC
The DNA here is from genome assembly GCA_034703905.1 of Chenopodium berlandieri. NCBI lineage: Eukaryota > Viridiplantae > Streptophyta > Magnoliopsida > Caryophyllales > Amaranthaceae > Chenopodium > Chenopodium berlandieri. The sequence goes on from CM068281.1 coordinate 24,027,962, forward strand.
TGCTCCAACGCCGTCGCCGGAGTTTCCTTCGCCGCCGATGCTCGGACGCAAGCGACGGTTATCCGGCGCCGGAGAAGGGTGGTTGAAGCGCGGAAGATTGGAATTAGGGTTTTGAGATTGGGGATTGTTGAGTGGAGAATGAAGTCGTGAGATCGGAGCTCCATTGAAGGATGAAGAGAGAGAAAGGGAGAGGATTTTGGGCGGGTGATTGAATGAGAGTGATAATGTATGTGGAGTTGGTTATTGTGGTGTGTTTTGTGGTCGTTATTTGTTATGGTAGACATTGGTCCATTTTGAAATGTGGGTTTCGGTTAGCCACCCATGGCGGCGATTGTAACCAACTAAGCTAGCTGATATTCATTAGCGATATTTAATTTTTCATATTACATTATTATGTCGATGTGAATCTATCATGTGTTATTACAATAAGGTAAGGGAAAACGAAATTACGAGACTCTATTCACGTGGGGAACACATAATGCATTGGAAACAATGAGAAATAAATTAGAGTTATTATAAGGAATAATAATATCCAAACTATCTAAAACTAATTGAAAACTTCCATACATAATATATAACAATATGGTAGAAGTGGATCATCTTGTGTTAAGCCTCTAGATGGTTTGAACCATTACGTTGTTTCTACCTTTATTTTAAGAGAATATGTGTCATTAAGTAAAGGATTCTCGTATCCAATTGATCTATTGCATTGGACAACCAAATGCTATTAAGCAGTCTCATATGAAGTTTCATTCTATATTATTATAAGTTTTTTTCATATTGAGTTTAAGGGCATACCAACTTGTTTTGTTATTTGATTTTTGAACAAAGTTCAAAATTTCTTGTATAATAAAGATATTATCATGCATAGACCAATATGGAGTGATTGAGCATATTTTGAAGAAGGCTAATTGACCTTTGGAGAATAGAATATAATCGACAAACATCCACTCGTAGTTTCGAAATTGCTTTGTAAATTGTATTTACTAAGCTTATGGGGTGCAAATAGTTGGACATATCTATCTTATAGGGATCAAAGTGATTAGAGTGTGATTATAGATGAAAAAAAAAAAAAAAAAAAAAACCCAAACTCTGAACTACTACACATATATCCTTTTTCATTGGCTAGCAAGACTGAAATTTTTTTGCTCCAAATCCATCTAGCCTTGGAGGAAGTAAAAATGGAGGAATGTTATGTATTTGTTGGTAAATAACATGACAATTCGTAAATATTTTAAAAATTAACTTTAGTACTATTGAAATGTGAAATGTATCATTGTTATTATAATAATACTGTAAATAGTTAAAATTACACTAAAGATTGTTACAATGGTACACTTTTGAAGCTAATAAAAGCATCACTAGGTTGTGAAATTATACCATTAGTGTAATGGTATAATAGTAGTTGTAATGGTATTAAAATAACTATAGTTGTACAATTAAAAACTTGAAAATTAAAGTGATAATATGTAGTCCCGTTACTTTTTTGTTGTACTAAGTTACCATTATACCCCTATTATATACCAATAGGTACATAATTTTCCTCCCTTTAAAATACCTCTCTAGTCTTGTAAGGGTCCATATGAAAAGAAACGTGCTTTTAATTTCTTCATTTGTTACTTGGGCTAATAATAAGTTGCAATCTTCTATTCTATGAAATAATTGGATCGACGAACGAGAGGCATATGACACTAACGAAATATTTGCGGACTAGCCGGACTTAAATCTATTTTTGAATGAATCTAACAAGAAGGAATAATTTCTTTTCTTGATGGGTTTTGGCACATGGGAGTGGGAAAGGGAAATTTTAATCCCTATTAAAAAAAAAAATCTACTGATTGTTAGATGGGATTGAGAGTGAAAGAGGGAATAAATGGAATGAATTTGTGAATCGCTAAACATCGCCCGTAAATCTTCACATAAAGCCCACAAATTTGTATTGAAGTGACCTTATTGCCCTTTTTGTTTTAAAAAAAAACCACTCACTACATCTTTCTAAAAGCGGCAAGGGAAAGAGGTGGCGGCGGCGACGGCGGAGGAAAGGCGGCGACTTGATGGCAAGGTAATTATTTAATTTATTTTTTAAAAAATAAAATAAAATAAAATAAGCGGCGAAGGTGGGGCGCCTGGCCAGGACGCCCACCCACTGGCGGTGGCGCCAGCTCCGGCAGCCAGTGCCGGTGGCGTGGCGTGTGGCTTGGAAGCCCAGCCAACGGTAGAGGCGTCCAAACCAGGCGCCTGCCCACTGGCTATGGCTGCCGGATCTGGCGCCACCGCCAGTGGGTGGGCGTCCTGGCCAGGCGCCCCACCTTCGCCGCTTTTTTTTTTTTTTATTTTTTTTTTTGGAAAATCAGAAAATTTGTGTTACTTTTAAATAATTTTGTTTTATGTCTAATTTTTTTTTTTAATGTATTTGATTTTTTTTTAACATTTATTAATTTTATGTGTTATTTTTTATAAGTCTAGTATATATATTTTTTATAAAATCAAATAAAAAACATAAATTTCCACATCCTAAATCAAAACATAAATTTATTAAACATAATTTAAAAAAAAAAAAAAAAAAAAAAAAAAAAAAAAACTGTTTTTAATAGAATTCCGGATTTTCAATTTTTTTTTTTTTAAAAAAAGGCAAAAAAAAAAATTAAACGGTAACGGCGGCGTCTGGCAAAAACGCCGTGGTGGCGCCTAGCCTGGACGCCTGTGCACTGGTTGAGGCGCCTGGGCTGCACGCTGGTTATGGCATCTGGCTTGGACGCTAGTGCACTGGTTGTGGCGCCTTGCCTGGACGTCCTTGCCATGGTTCCGGCGTCCAAACTAGGCGCCACCTCGTTTTCCGTCGAAGACGACGTATCTCCGGCGTCCCTCGCCTCTCCGGCCTCTCCTCCAGTCTCCCGGGCAACCCAGTACGACTCCACATTTGTTAGATCGAGATTTGTTCACTTTGGGTACGATTTTAGAAATGGGCAAAATTGTCAAATCATGTCTAATTTGTGGGCTTTATGTGGAGATTTGCGGGTGATGTTTAACAAATCTCATGAATTTCCATCATTTTATTACCTAGGAAAGGTAGGTAAAATGGAAGGGAATGGGAATACATAAAAAATGACATTTTTGCAAATAATGAAAAGAATAGAGGAGAAAGGTTAGTAAGGGTGATTTTGTATTTTTGTTATTTATTCTTTATCTATTCCTATCCACCACCCAAACAAAGTATTGCCATATTTTTATTTATTCCCAACAATCAATTCCCAATCCCATTCCCTCATTGTAATTTCCAAACTCCCATTCTCGCATTCTAAACGCCCCGTAATTGTTGTCAATACAACTTACAAGTATTGAAATAATTTTTTAGCTTATACATTGTGTTACTTCTTACTTGTGATCATTTCTCTCATTTTATTGTGAAAAAACGTGTGTTTTTATCCCGGCCCCTTCCATTAGCAAATAACAAAGTTCCATATGCCGGCCACACCGTGTGGTCGGTGTGACCAGCGACTTTGTCAAAGTTTATCCGGCCAGGGGTTTTTTGTCGGTCAGGGGTTACTCGATCAGTCATGGGTTACTTGGTTAATGGTTACTCGGTCGGTTAGGGGTTTCTCGGCCAGTCAGGGGTTACTCGATCAGTGTTTTGGTGTGTGTCAGTCGACCACATGGTGTGGTCAGCCACACTAAAAATGCGCTTAATGTTACTTTTTTTTTTTTACGAATATTGTATATGTTACTTAATCTAGATACTTCGTATATTTTAAATTATCATTTTCATGGTCAAATCAAGTAACCTAAATTTAATTAACTCTAAAAAAAACCTCAAATAATACTCCCTAGAGCAACAATATTAAAAAACCCTAGAATATTAATACGACAAAAATAAAACGACAATTAAAATCATATAATACCACATATTAACCATATATATACAAAACTTGATCATATGAATAACAAAGCACAAAATCTAAACATAATAATACATAGTACAACAAATACAAACAAATTATAATCAAATAACTCAATAAATTAATAGTGTGATTACAAGACAAAAATATATAAACATACGACTCCAAAATATTGATAATGTGATTACCCTTCCGGCTAAATCAATCCCATAATCTACGTGAATTGCTAAACATCGCCCGCAAATCTCCACATAAAGCCCACAAATTTCCATTGAATTGACACTATTGCCCTTGACATAAAAAAATAAAATAAAATAAAAAACACCAAAAAAAAACACACACACTCTCATCACCAAAAAAATATCTCACCCATCTTCTTTGTACGTCTTTCTAAAAAAAAAATTCAAACTACGGCAATGTCGAGGCGGCAAGGCAAGGAATTGGCGGAGGCGGAGGGAAGGAGGTCTTACGGTGGAAAGGTACTTTTTTTAAAAAAAATATATAAAAAATTAAAAAACTGTCGTGAATGGCGGGGCGCCTGGCCAGGACGCCCAGCCACTGGCGGTGGCGCCAGATGCAGACGCCGGAACCAGGGTACTGGCAGCTGGGTTGGACGCCACAGCCACGGTTGTAGTGTTTTTCCATGTCGCCGCTGCCGTGGCTATGGCGTCCAGCTCAGACGACAACGCCGTGGTTCTGGCGACTAGATCTGGCGCCACCACCAGTGGCTGGCGTCCTGGCCAGGCGCCCCGCCATTCACGAATATATATATATACATATATATACATATATATATATATTTATTTATTTATGTTTAATTTAGTTTTGTATATTTTGTATAATTTTTTTTTTTGTATATTTTGTTGTTTTTTTTATAAATTTTTTTCAATTTTTTTGTATTTTTTTTTACATTTGTATTTCCTTTACAATTATTTGTATGTTTGTTTTGTACATTTTTATTTTTATTTTTTTATTACAATTTGTTTGTTAGTACATTTTTCTGTTTATTTGATAATGTTTTCGGTTAGTTAATTTTTTTTAATTTTTCTTTTATGTTTATATATATTTTGTATGTGTTGGTTTTTTTTTTCTTTGTTTGTGTATATTCTATTCTTTAATTTTTTTTAAGTGTTCTGTTAATTTCTTGTTTATGTTAATTTGTTAGTATTTTTTTAGTTTATTTGATTTGGTTTTTGGTAGTTATTTTTCTTATAATTTTTTTGATGTTTATATATTTTTGAATATGTTGAAGATGTCGCATTTTCGCCCTGGTGCGGGAAAGAGTATAAACCTTATTAGAAGTAGAAACTACTCGATGGAGAGCTCGGGGCCCAGACATGTTAAATCCCGTGGTATTTCGGCCTCGGCTCGTAGAGAAGGGGTTCACCATCGGGATGAGGATGAAGATGATGATGCTGAGGAGGAGGAGGAGGAGGGCGCATATGAGGATGTGGACGATGAGAGTGGACCATATGATGATTACGGTCCATTCAGTCGGAGGCTTGATGACATGTACGAGACGCATAGGGTAGATGTGCGTAAGGGTAGGGATGGTAGGTTTGTTAGTAGATCTGGCACATCATCTACGTCCACCGTGTCTGGGGTAAGTAGAAAACGGTCGAGGGTCGTTAATGATTCTTTGGTGGTTAAGGGTGAGGTGCTTGGGGGGCCTGTAGACGGGAGTGTGATTCCTAGCTTTCTAGGACACATAGCTACCCGTATCTGGGAGGACCAGGAGAGGGGTTTGGTGACGGGCATTTTGAAATGCCAAACCCGGGAAAAGACTTGTAACGTTTAGAGTAGATGGGCTGAGGCTTGGGCACTGGGGTGAATCGCCTTCCTGCCACCATGCACGATAAGATTGACTCTACGCTAATCACGGCTTTCGTTGAGCGATGGCAGCCGGATACGAACTCTTTCCACCTTCCATTCGGTGAGATGACGATCATGTTGCATGACGTCGAGGCCATTCTTGGGATTTGCGCAGAGGGTAAACGACTTTCGGTTGTGACTAATGCGGATCAGGAAGATTTGCTGGCGGAGTTGTTGGCGGTGGACAGGGTTGCGCTGTACACTGGGGCGCTTGGTGTTTGGGATCACGGAGGTGTGAAGATCGCATCCGTCTTGCAGCGTTGTTTGCACCCCAGTGCACGTAGGACGCACGACGCACAGCTGGCTGCTTATGTTTTTCTTCTCCTCGGGTGGACCTTGTTTCTGTATAAGAGCGGAAACAAGCTCAAGCCACGCGACATAGTTGATGCGTGTGAGCCCGACATAGTTGGCCAGTTTTCTTGGGGGTTGGCTACGTTGGCGAATCTGTATCGCCAACTAGGATTTTCGAGTCGGGCTAACGTGACAGTTATCACTAGATGTCTGACTTTATTGCAGACCTGGATATACGATTATTTTCCTGCATTTTGACCACATCGTGACCCGGTTCCTATTGGTGATGGGATGCCACGTGCTTGTGCTTGGAGTCCGCGGTTGGAGAAGAAGTCCGTTGACCGCCTCCGATCGATACGGTTATTGCTTAACAGGATGTCCCCCTTAGAGGTAAAGTGTATAAATTATTTCTAATTTGTACTGTAATGCATTTATTATATGAATCTTACTAATTTGAAAAATTATGTGGAGGTGAACTGGATGCCTTTCGGCCAGAACCCTAGTAATAGGGTACCCAGGACCCTCTACACGGGACTCATTCAGTATCGTGAGATCGTGGAGGCGTACATGCCCCAGCGCTGTCTTCGCCAGCTTGGATTCGTCCAAGTTGTCCCTCCTCCACTGGCATGGCCGAGTAAGGCGGTCCGATCTGCATCGTCGAAGGAGTACGTCGTCCAATGGCCGGATAGCATGATTGCCATGTGGGATCAGTTTCCGATGGTTGCTCGCTTATGGACTGCGGAGCTGCAGAGGCCGTCTACTGGGGTGCCTCCCATGTGTGACCACTACTACATGGAATGGTACAACCGGTATTCGCACCCGAGGTTGATTAGAGACCTCGACCATGGCGACGACGCCGATGATCATGATATGCCATCGCCAACTGCCGTGGATGCGGTATGTCTCATAAAACATTTATTGTTGTGTTTTTTTTAAGTGTTCTATATCGTTATTGAATTTCATGTTTTGTTTTTGTTCTATGTTCTATGTAGTGGATGGGAAAGATGATGCAAGTGGGACAAAAACTCTCCAAGGAGAGGGACAACATGACGACTGCAACAAGGAGAGCTGCTATTGATGAGTTGGAGAGGACCCTTGCGCATTGGGAGTCGGCGTCAAAGAGGGATTACTGATCTTTTTGGCAGTTTATTTGTAGAACATTTTTTACATTATCATATTAGTTTGTGAAATAGGACATTATCTTTGCAGTTTGTAAAATTTGAAATTATTGTTTAAGTTTGTAACATTTGACATTATTGTTTAAGTTTTTAACATTTGACATTATCTTTTAAGTTTTTAAAATTTGACATTAACTTTTTACTTTGTAACGCGCAAAGTATGCATGCAAGATATAAATGTAGTCAAAAGTAGAATACAAAAAATAAATGTTTGGATAAAAATAGCAACAAAAAAATAAGGTTACATAGAAGTAGTGTACGCATGAAAAACTAAAAGGCAGCTAGGGTGTTCCATTGATGGATTCGGTCGTGATACAGCACATCCCAACCCTCTACGCTTGCTGTGCGAATGGTGTACCACCGAGGTATGATCGGTGGCATCGGAAAATCGGATGACAGGTCCAATCGGATGAAATGTCTGTATGACGACCCAAGAAATGCAATAGCTAACTCTATTACCGGTGTAGTGACAGTCTCACGTGAAGACCAAGGGAGAACCGTGGTACAAGGATAATAAGCTCGACTATGCAATCCCAGCCCGAAATGCATGACTGCACACTTGTAGATGTTTTCAACGGCAAAGAGATCTAGTGGTGCGTCGAACCAATGATTTTGACCGCAAGGTCCTCCTCCCCACCGAATACGCCGCAGAGCACTATCCAAGTCTTGCTCGTACACATGACGAAAAACATCTCGGTTTGAGGCAATTTCACTGTACATCAACTGACGTACTAAATTGTAGTTGTCTTCACCTATCTGAAACACATCAGCCACAACCCGAAATCTGCAGTTACCATCTGCAACCACATCATTCCACTCGTCCAAGTATGACATGATGATGTTAGGTATCCTGTCCTTGTATGGAAACTGATCAATGTCAAATCTTCCGGTTGAAATTATCAATAAACACAGTTGACAAGTCAGATGTAAACTCAAAACCATTATAAAACGTAAATTAAAGTAAGCTATTGTACCAGTGCCAGGCATATTCACAGACGAAGAAGACTGGCTACGATTGGATGACGATGTACGACCATGACCACGAATGTACTCAAACGCACTCTTGTTCCGCCGTTGGCGACCTCTAGGCCGCTCGATCCCTTCAGGTTCCTCGTGATCTAAGCAAGATGTGTTGAACATGTCATGAGTACGTGAGTAGCATCACGAATAATAGAAGGATGATTGGAGGACACTCGGTCATACATCGAACGAAACTGCTCCAACTCCTCCTGTTCATGGTCGACCGTGTTTGTATCTGCATGCTCACCAATAACGAGCGTCCGCCAGAATGGATGAACCTGATCAACATGTAACGACGTCCTATCTTGGGTAATTATGCGGTGAATGGTGCATGTGCAAGGTAATCCATGAGTTACCGATAGCACATCCACACCGAACATCCACTTCATTAGCTAACTCCCTCATCCTGTTGTGCTCGGTCAGAATCAACCCCAAGCAGTAATGTGACACACGACCATGGAGAATCTTAAATATGAAATGGCTATACATCATACCATGTCGCCGCCTAGAGTCCTCGAGAGAGTTCTTGATGTCGTTCTTCTGAGTTTCAATTGCCTTATTTATTCTCTCGAACAGTGTATCCAAAGCAGCGGTGGAAGAATTAGTCCAGTCCTTCGTAGCTCTATGAGCGCTCTCATGCTTTACATGTTATAGTGTTTCCTAAATGAAGTACTTGGTTTGTCCAATATTTGACAAACTTTTCCCTGTGAGGTACCCACTGCTGCATCACATAGTTTACCACTGCCGGACACCATTGGTACGAATCCCTGAAGTTAGCCAAGGCTCGATCGTACTCTGCCTCTGTGGTAGCTTGCAGGATCTTCCGCCACTTACCATTTACCAATCTCTCTGCACTTTCCAAATTCTTGTTGAAAAGTTTGTAGGCTTTCACTTTCACACAGTTGTTGATGTGCCATGTGCACAATAAGTGCTTCGATTCTGGAAACAGCTCTGCTATGGGGGCAAAGAGACCTCCCTCACAATCGCTGACGATGGCTGATGGCTGAACATTAGGGCCGATGTAAATTCTCAGCTTCTCCAAGACCCAATGATAACTCGCAGCCGTCTCATCCTTGATGACTGCATAACCAATCAGAAAGTTCTGGTTTGTTGGAGTCATCCCAATCATCTCAACCAGTGGGAACCTGTACTTGTTTGTCTTGTACGTTGAGTCGATCAAAATCACAGATGGCCAAGACTTGATCATATCAGCACAATTAGGATGCACAAGGAATAGATGAATCACCTCCTCTGTATCTTCATCATAATTAAACCAGAACAGGTAACCACGTGCTTGTGCCTGGTGTAGAAGCTGTTGTATAGGGTTCCTTCCCTCTGACTGTTCAAACCTCAGTTTCTGTCTGACATTGTATATGTGTCTTTGGTTTGGCTGGTCTTTAGGGAATTTCTCTAACACAGATGCTAATATTTTAGCAGGCTGCACTTGAGCATCACTCATTTCTTTGACAACCAGTTTTGCAGCAGGACTTAAGCCGCTTAGCTGTCGATGACCCACTTCATATACTATCATCTCATGGTTGTGATACCCCCATTTAGAGTAACCCTTCACTTCCCAACCATCACGACTTACTAGTTGCCAAACCTTTACTCTGTATTCACACCACAACCTTTCCGCTTTGTATCAAACCAAGTGGTTGTACTGAAATCTCTTTCTTCTCTTTTGCGATAACGGTCGCATCTCAAAATGCGATCCATTCTACCATCCTGTTGAGATTTATGAGTTGCTACTACCAAACAAAAACCAGATGTAATTGCAACCTGTTTAGCCCAATTAATCGCTTGTTGAGCATCTTCGAAGGGACCATCATGTACAAAAATCCCACTGTAATCATTTCCGTCTCAACCATAATCCTGCAACAATTAGATATAATATTTAAATACATATAATTATGTAAAGATTAAATTAATACATTTAACACAACATTAACACATAATTAATATCTACATTTTTAATCTGTAAATTTCATTTCTATATTTAACGCATAATACATTTAATTTCTATATTTACACATAATTAACACAAAATTAAAAACATAATTATGTATAAAACTAATCATACACATACAAAATTCAAACATAATCATGTATAAAAGTATTCATACACATACAAAGTTAAAACGTAATTATGTATAAAAGTATTCATACACATACAAAATTAAAACATAATTAATTTTTTTTAAAATTATTAACACAAATCTAATTTTTACATACAAAATTAAAACATAAATTTATTAACACATATTTAAAACATAATTTCAAATTAAATAGCTTTTTTTTTTTTAGAATTTCATGCTAATTTATAAAAAAAAAAAAAAAATCGGATTTGCCGACGGCGTCTGGCCAGAACGCCGACACCATGGAAGTGGCGTCTAGCCGGGACGCCACCACCATGGTGCTGGCTCCTAGCCAAGACACCGGTACCGTGGTGGTGGCGCCTGGCCAAGACGCCGGTACCATGGTAGTGACGCCCTACCAAAACGCCATCCCCATGGTTTCGGCTTCCAGACTAGACGCCACCGCCACGGTGGCGGCGTCCCCCCCAGACGCCAGCCGTCTAATGGTATTTTTTTAAGGACTTTTTACCTCGCATAGCGGCGACGATGACGACTCTCCGGTGTCCCTCGGCTCTCCGGTGTCCCCGGCGACTCAATCCGGCTCCACATTTTTGGTGCGAGAATATTACGTTTTCGGTAAAATTTCAAAGATGGGAAAATGTGTCAAACCAAAACAAAATTGTGGGCTTTAGCTGGTAATTTGTAGGCGATATTTAACAAATCCCTAATCTACACCCTCAACAAAAATAAATTGTGAAGGCCTTTGGTAATTGACTAGCATGATGATGATAATGGAATCATGAGTATAAACATTTACTACATGCATGCTTTGATGATCACGAAGGGTTAACTTTATTGAAAGACAATTGCTCAAGATTGCATGATATTGATAATCAACTGTAATAGGCAAGAGCTCATTCACAGCCAAACCATCACAAAAGTGACGGCTTCGTATATATGTATATTTAGGGTTTAACAATTTTTCTTTTTTTTTTGATAATGTATGTAAACTATTTTTATTTTTTTTGAATAAACATATGTAAACTATTTTATGATTAATAGTTTACATATGTTTATTCAAAAAAAAAAAAAAATAGTTTACATACATTACCAAAAAAAAGGAAAAATGGTTATGATTAATCCCAACTTTGCCTCATTCGTCCAAACTAATCTCAACTTTCGATAATTTTTTATTAATCCGGACTTTATACTCCTTCCGCTCATAACACTCCCAGGACCGGTGACTTGTTGAGTAGGTAATTTTTATTTTAAGTTTAATATACACATGTCAGCATGTGATTGGACAAAAAAAACAAAAAAACCAAAACCACCTTCACCATGGCCAGCCCGCTACCACCCACAGACAGCCCTACCCCTTCCCTCCGAGCGCCGGCCGCCGCCCAGACCCCCTTACCCTCCCCTAGTGTCGGAGCTGCCCTGACCACCCTCCCCTTTTCCCTTAAAATTAGTTTTCCAGAAACCTTAAACTCATCAATTCCATGGATAATCCACCTGATCAAACCGATCAACCCCCAATTCCCAATGTCGTTAATCTTCAATCACCGGATCTGAAGCTTATTCGTCGGAAATTTGTATAAACAACGTTGTATCCTCTCAAGCTTCACGGCACAAAGTCGAGGAAATTGCCGCCGGCGACCTAAGGGAAGTACTACTCCTCAAAAACGGGGGTCTAAGAAGGTGAATGATTCTAAGGTTGCGGTGATGATTGCCGACGACGATGACGAGGAGAAAGTGTGTGGGAGTCAAGGAGGGGAGGTACGGCTGGAAGTCTCCCAAAATAAGCCTTTTGATTATTCCTGAATAATCCAACCTTTATTACCCACTAGGGAAGTCTCCCGCTCGCAATCTTGTTGGTGTCGTTGCTAAGTAACTTCTTACTTTGTTATCCCACATTTAGGGAATATGTAGCTTAGTTAGGTTATATAACTTTTAGTTTTTGTAACTATAGACATATGAATGAGTGGTGATGTAAAATTTTAGATGATTGAGGGTGTAATACATTACTTAAAATAAGTAAAAAAAAAATGTATTTTTAAACCAGGAATTAATTGTGCAAAAATAAAGTTTTCGTCTAATGAAGGATATCTATAACGAGCCTAGTGTAAAGAATATTGATGGGCCAATATTATTCAATATGATCTTTAAGGTAATGCTTACTTTGTTATTATGTATTAGAATGTGATACTGTAATTTTCAATATATTAGGGTCCTAGCTACCACAATATGTGAGAGGGAAATAATTACTCCATCCGTCCTTGAATGTTTGTCACTTTTGCCATTTTAGGTGGCATAAATGTTTGTCACATTTCATATTTTCATAACTATTAAGATACATAAAAAGACTTTTATACCTTCATTTTTTTTGTCCTTATTAAGTCCTCTTCCTATTTTACCCTAACATTTGCCATAAAAATTGTGCTAATGAACTTTTGACTAATTTAATTTTTAATTGGAAATTTCTCTTTCCCATGCACTTTTATTACTTTATTGGTTGGGGATTTCACTTTTTCGTATATTTTCATTACTCCACATTCTCCACCTTAATTCCCGTGAATTTTCATCAAAAATTACAAACATTCGGGGACGAAGGGAGTAATATTTATGCAATAATAAATAGTCTTGAAAATTGTGATTAGTAGGTGTTGTTGAGGTAATCTAGAATGTAAATGTTGGGCTAATATTCATAATATTAGCAATATGGTTTACAAATTTATTGTATAATAAGTTTTTGTACATGTGTACAATGTTAGTAGTTAAATGAGAATTTACAAAAAAAAATAAAAAAAATAATAATAAATAAAAATTAAATGGCATATTGAATCTTGTAAATATTTGGTTCTCATCAAAATATGTATTGCGGAAATAATTAATATTGATATTGAAGAATTTTGAAAATTGTGATTAGTAGCCTAGTAGTAGGGTATTGTAATAATAAACGAATGTATATGACATGTGAATTTGGTAGATGTTAAGGAGTATTTTGAGAAGTGAGACTGAAAAGATTAATATATTTGTTGTATATTTTGTTTATGTGGAAATGATATTTTTTTTTCTTCTTTTAAAAAGTGTAAAGGTGGTTTTATATTATGTAGATGAAATTGGGCAAAACTAAATGTCTTGTTTTTTTAGGGCAATTTTAAAAATTGGTTTATTAAAGAAAATATTATAATTGGTATTATTGATATGCTTGACCTTAAAATCATTGCGTTTATTTGTTGTGTACTATTCGCGTACAGACATTTGCCGATATAGCTATTCCGTATAAATAAGTAGTAAGTCTTTTTCCTATTTTTAGAAAGTTGTAACTTATGTAGCAAGCATTTCTATAAGGCCAATGTATAGATTTTCCTTGGTGAACGTGCAATTTGTTTCCCTATGTAAAAGACTTTATTGATGCAATAAAAGTGGTGACAGAGAAGAGGGAGAGACATTAGAAGTTAAATAATTAGATTAATTGCTTTAAAAGCTGAACTAAGGATTACACTTCTACTATTAAAACTGCTCTATTCTTTGCGTTGTTTCACATTCAATTCATTTTCATCTGCTGGTTTTCTTGTGAGGGTTTGAAGCTCTGTTTTCTTTCTTTCTTACTTTCTTTTTTGAAAGTTCCAAAATGGCTAATAATGGTGCTTCTAGTTCGAAAGGCACCGCTGGTGATGAAGATGCTTTGAGAGCGTGCCTTGTTGGAACTTTACGCTCAATGACTGAGATTAGGGCATGCCATAAAAGTAAGCTACAATAAGCAGTGAATTTGAGTGCTCAACTAAGGCAAATTCGCCAGCAGTGCGTTGTAGACATTTATCAAAGAATTGATGAAGCTAGAGAAGGACTAAGAAGGGAAGGGGGATTCCATGGCGGAATTATTCCTGGCGTACCCTTAGTGAGTTTTGAAAATGAAGAACCTGTTGAAAGGGTGATTGCAGAGGATAGGGGGAATGTAGTGGATGAGGATGTTGTTAAGGAAGGAGTTAATTTAGTGGGTGGGGATGATTAAGCTGCTGAGGAGAATGTGGATGCATAATGATGTAAAGATGGATCGGAGCAGACAGTTTTTTATGGTGCTGATGATGATGGTGAGCCCGATGGCAATGGTGGTAATGACTTAAAAATGATAACAGTACAGCGGCGTCGTGCATTGCCTTAAAAATATGGTATTAGCCTATTATGGCGTACGATTAAGAATTGAAACATGAAAGAATTCACTTTTGTAGTTTGAAAGCAAATCAAGGCTAGTTTTCCTCCAAAAACTCTTGTGAAGTGGATTCCAAGAGAATGGAAACAACTTAGCTGACGCACTAGTAAATCTAGCAATTAACAAATTACGTGAAACTACGTGCATTGATAATTTACTCATAGTTTGTAATTATCTAACTCATATTAAATAATTTAATGTTAAATGAATTACTATTTCTTCATCATTTAAATGTTTGTAACAACAATATTTTTTTAAAAAAAATTACCTAATTATTTTTTTGGTTAACATATATTTATGGTTGTTGTTGTCGTATTTTTTTTTTCTTCCCCCTTTATCAACTACCTTTTTTTTTTTGAATAACTACCTATTTTGTTAGTTAAGAGATATTCATGGTTTTTTTTTTAACCTTTATCAACTACCTAATTTTTTTGGATATGAGATATTCATTACACAAATTCTTATATGTGGCTGGCAACACCGTGTGGCCAGTCATCATAGGGATTACTTAGTTACTATAATAGGGGTTACTTGGTCAGTGTAATAGCGATTACTCGGTCAGTATTACAGAGGTTTACTTGTTCCACGAGTACTACTTAGTTTCTCTCTATATTATTCATATAGGATTTGCTTCAAAAAACTATAAAGAATTCTATGATTCAGTTTCATGTCCTATATGGTAATTATACCTTGCATATAACTCTACTCAAATGTACAATTGAAAACATGTCCTAAGTAGATATAGGAGCTTGAAAGCACACTAAAATCAGTACAAAAATAACACTCAAACTTCCTGAACATGCAATAGATTGATTCAACTTTTATCAGCAGATTTCTTTCCAGTTATCCAATATACCTGAAGTTAACGAACAGTTTCTTCACAAGCCTTTGAGTCATCTTCCATCCAACCTCACCAGCAAACCCAACAACATTGTCCGATTTGTCCAATGCTTGAGAAGTAGCAAAACATTCTTCGATATTCCACTAAAAGATTAGGTACTACATTAACAAAATTTATCATATTCAATGATAAAAATATATCACCAATATAAATTCAACATTATTTTTCAATCCTATATAACTCATCTATTGTTAATCTCATAGACCCACACAAATAAAAATACAATTTTATGAGAATCCCAAGTGCAAACAATATTTACAGGTACATAAGCATATTTTAGAAGTTGAACATCATGAAATTCTTGGTTTAGATATGCAACTCAACGACTGACACAATCAGTGATTCATATATTTTAGTTTAGAATTGAAAAATTCATTCGCCACCTAAGAAAAATTAACGAAAGATATTTAAGAATTTAAATTCAATTTTCACGTAGCTAAAGAACAACGAATAATGATTAAGGATTTAAATAATAAAAATGCAAAAAAATTATCTTTTGATATTAGAGATTTAATCCAAATATCCGATAAATATGATGTAAACGGAATTTTAAATTTTATATTATTTTGAATTAATTTAACTGTAATCAATAAATGAAATCCCATTTTTTTTAAGAAGAAATCGCATTTTTAATTACATTAAGAATAAAAATTATACATTTTTAATAAAAATTTAATCACATATTATAGGGATTTATATATTAAATATTTAATAATTAAAAACTCTTTATTTCCTCGATTATGTAAAAGAAATTAAAATAAAAATAATAGTATTTTAGAGATCCATAGAACAAAATAAATATAAAAAAAAAATTGTGCATCGCACGGGCTTAAATCTAATGTGCTATAAAAATAGAGGGAGTACCTTTTAATGTTTCATGCTTAGTAAGCTAACTCATCATAAGCGAACCACTTAAATCTACCCGAGCGCTATCATTCACTCTACGTTAATCTGTCTTGCATCCGAAAAGGCGTCGGGTGGCAACCAACATAACACACGCAAGTCCCCAACAAGAACATACGAGAAAGGACATGAAATGAGCAACAGAAAACGAAACATCAAAGCACAGAGATAACATGAGAGAAACAACAATGGTGGTCATTTCACTATACAGAGGAAACCTCCATAGATTACCTTCCGACGTACCAAGAAGGTGGTTAATGCCGACTCATGGTATTTCTATCAAGGATTTCCAATCTCTTCTTTTCCGTCGTTCCAAGGCTCTCTCTCTCTCTTCCCTTCTTCATCTTCTTCTGTCGTCGAAAACCCTAACCCAAATTTTAATTTAAATCCTAATAATTCCTTACCACCGTCACCGCCGCCTAATCAATCGGATTTCAAGAGCGAGTGTTGAAAACCCTAAGTTGGATCATGAAATATTTTCTTTTTTTATATATCTTTGCAGTATGTTTGTTGATCATGGAAATGTATTGCTTATGGCTTTAATAAATTGTCTAATTGTAGTGATGCTATTTTTTTATTGATTTATTTATTTACTAGATGAAAGCCCGTGCGATGCACAGTTTCTAAACATAAATCTCACGAAAAGATATATTTTTTAATTAGACCTTATAATATTTTGAATAATTTGTAATTTTATATAATTTATAATGGCATTATTATTTTTTTTTTATGATACTTATGGAAATTGATTTATAATTAATAAAAAATATATATATATAAATATGATATCTCATTTGTTGGATATAGAATAAATTATAATATTTAATATGAAAAGATAATTTTTTTAATTTTAAATAATTTAAATCCTGAAATACTATTCGTAATTGTTTTTTAACATACGTGACACATAAAACACGGATCTCTAATTTCATTGGTTGGAATAATACCTTTGCTGTATAATATTCTTTATAAATTTTGTCACCTCTATAAACTTTATAAATTAATTTTTCTATAAATTTCTATTGGAAAATTAATTTTTATTATGTTAGTTATTAAAATATTAACGTTTTTTCATTAGTCACAGTTTTAGATAAAAATTTCAATACAAATAGATAAGTTTTTGTTTAAAAATAAACCAAACTATTAAATCATCATTTGTTATTGTTTAATCTACGTGGCAATTGAACTTAAATTCTTGAATCTTATATATTCGTTAATTTTTCTTAGGTGGCGATTGAATTTTTTAATTCTAAAATAAAATGTAAAACTCATTTTTCATTGGTCGAAATGATATCTTTTGATATGTGGTGTGCCGAATGCTCCCGAAAAATGCCTACGATTATTTGTACTTAAACCCGTGCAATGCAAGATTTTGATAACTTTATTATTTTTATGCAACTTAAAATGCGACCTCATTGATTATTCTTAGTTGTATGGAAATTGAATATATAATTAATAAATAAATTATAAATTTGATATCTCATTCGTCGAATTTAAGAATAAAAGATTAAATATTAGGATTAAATTTTAAATGTGAAAAGATAATTTTTTTTTTTTTTTGGTTTTTCAAATACTTGTATAATTTTAATCCTAAATCACTATTCGTAGTTTTTTTTTAACCTACGTTATGAAACCCCGTGCAATGCACGATTTTTATTATATAAATCTCAAGAATATCGATTCTTATTTATACACTAAGTTTTTTTTTTATTATTATTATTATTTGGATATTTTACTATTAATATTTTCAGACAAAACCATAAAATAATTTAATTAAATTGCTATAGCCTATTAGAAAAGTATAATATTTTTTTTATGTAATTTAATGTGACCTTATCCTTTAGTTATGTGACAATTGGATTTATTAAAAAATAATAATAATAATACGTAAACAAATTACATATTAATACTAAAGCAAATAAAATTAAACGTCGCTTCTCCAGCAATATGATGAGCTCCATGAACGCGCTGACGATCCACCTTGTGTATACTACAATACTGAAAGGTTGAGCCAAGTTGTTTAATTTTACGAATGAGCCAAAGGTAAGCAACGTTACCATGGCCATCCTCCCGAAGAAGGGTAACAAGATTATATGAATCAGTAAAAACCGTGAGGGAATGAAACCCTCGATCAAAAGCCCATTGTAACCCATACATGCATGTCAATGCCTCCGCGTGTAAAGCCGAAGTACAAACCCCGAAGTTACTTCGAGCAATGATCCGATCATCCAACGGGTCATCATTATCCAAGCACCCATCTCATCCCAGCTTGTTGAGAATCTTTGAACCAAGACCCATCTATTTATAGAGAAAGTAAAGCATTCCCATGAGTACTTAGTCCAAGCTGAGCTGTGTAAAACCCAGGCGAAGGAGAAGCACCACCATCACCCACCGCAACATTAAGGGTGCTTGCAGAAGCGTCCAAGTTTACAAAGATTGTATGTGTGTCCATTACCTCTGCGAACTGTGAATCAAATGGCTGGGACGCGGTAGAATCCCTAAACATCCTAGAATTCCGACATAACCACAAACTCCAAAGCGTACCGACGAAGGTACCTAAGAGAGTACTAGAAGGCCCATCCTGACTAATGAAAAGTCGGATATAATCTTGGATCTAATATGAGAGAGAAAGGTCTCCATTAAATTCTAAGAGGATATCGAGGCATCCACCCCTCCAAACTGATTGTGCACTAAAGCACATTCTGAAGAGATGCTGTAAATCCTCTGGTTCTGAACGACAGAGGTCACATAACACATCTTGAATTGGAACACCTCTGTGATGGAGTTCCACCTTAATTGCAAGAGCACGATGTAGCAATTTCCATAAAAACAGCTTCCATTTAGGTTGTAACTAGAGAGACCAAAGAACTTTCTAGAAAGAATCATTACTAGAATGTGTGGAAGTAGGAGAAAGTTGTTGTTGAATCAATTCATAGCCTGTTTTCACCGAGTACCTTCCCGATGGGGTACTCGCCCAATAACGGAAGTCTTCCTGCGTCGTATCAGGTACCTTCATCGCTAGGATTGATGAAGCATCCACAGGAACAAACCAGTCGACTACTTTAGTAGTATCCCACCTTAGTGTCTGAGGATGGATGAAAAAACTGACAGGATGAGCTGCAGAATTTGGCAAAGGAATTCCGGGTTTGAACTCACGAATGCAGCTATTGACCCAATTAGCCGAACCAACTAGAGTAGACCGTCCGTTACCAATTTTCCACTTGCAACCATGTTTTAAAAGAGTATCCGCCTTTAGTAACCCCTAAAGGCCATATGAATGCCAACTAGAAAAAGTAGGCCGACTGTGAGGGTTGTTGGAAAGAAAGGTCGTACGCGCACTGAAAACTTTAGAAACTAGCAATTGTGGGTTGGAAAAGAGTCTCCAAACCTGTTTCATAAGCAATGTCTTGTTTAAGGAAGACAAGCAGCGAATGCCCAAGCCGCCCAAGCCACGAGGAAGATGCATGGTATCCTTATTAACCCAATGCATACCTTTAGTATTAGAATGCGCCTAGAAGAAGCGTATGAGTAAGGAATCAATTTTCCCAGTAAAAGAGACGGGTGACTCATAGCAAGCGAGAACATGGGATGCCATTTCTACAAGGATAGAGTTAATAAAAATTAACTTCTGCGATTGTGAAAGCCGGATAGAATTTAAACAATTAATTTTTCCAATTATTTTGTCGATGATGAATTGAAAGTGGTCTTTCTTTTTTCCGGCGAAATCAATTGGAGCCCCAAAATGATGATCGAACACTTGAACATGCTTCATTTGGAATATTGATTTGAAACCTGCCTGAGTAGAGGTAAAAATATTCGGGCTAAAATTAATCAAGGATTTTACAAGTTTAGCTCTTCACCTGAAATCTTAGTAAACCGTTGAATGATCTGCATGATATTAGTACAGGAAGCAGACGTTGTCGGAAAAAAGATGAGAGCGTCATCCACGAAGAATAAATGCGAGATAGTAGGGCTCATTCTGGACAGCTTGATTCCTTGGAAAAGCTTCAAATCTTGTCCCAGATGCAACAATACGAGAGAAAATATCCATGCAGAATAGGAAAAGATACGGAGAGATGGGATCACCCTGTCGAAGACCACATTGTGGTTTAAAGGTGTCCGAGATAGTACCATTGATCAAGGATTTGTAAGAAACCATGGCAAGGCATTGTTGGATCCTCTGTAACCAATGTTGCGGAAACCCATAGGCTTTTAAGATCGAACTGCAAAAGAAAACTCCAGTGAACTCTGTCATAAGCTTTGCTCATATCAATTTTGATCGAAGCAAGCCAATTAGTGCCAGTTTTGAGCAATTGATTTTCTCCATTAATTCATGGCTCAACAAAATATTATCCATCATAACGCGTCCTTAAACAAAGGCGTGCTGAGATTCTGAGATGAGAAGAGGAAGATACTGGCGCAATTTGGCCACCAAGCATTTAGAATCGCATTTGTACACTGTGTTACAAAGGCTAATCGGTCGTAAATGCCCCAACTCTGTTAGGGTACCAATCTTAGGAATCATAACAAGGAGGGACTGATTCCATTCTTTCAGGACATACCCCGTTTGAAAGAAACTTTGAATGCCTGAAACAACCGATTCTCCCACGACGTCCCAGTGAGATTTGAAAATTTCAACTGTAATTCCATCTGGACCCGGAGACTTACAGTTCCCTAAAGAAAACATTGCAATTCAAATCGCAGAAGTAGAGAAGGGGCATTCCAAATTAGCAAGTTGGGAGGAATTAAATAAGGAAGATCTAACTCACGCAGGACGATATCAATTTCTGGATCATAAGGAGGCATGCAATCACTTTTAAAAGTTTTTTTTAGATATTGCACAACAACACGCTGAACATCCGTCTGCCCATGTTGGAGAACTCCAAGGTCATCAAGTAACGAACTAATCTCATTTTTCTTCTGTCGACTTTTGACCTTTGAGAACAGTAGTTTAGACGGGCAATCGCCTTTCAGTATCCAGTTTTTCTTGCATCGTTATCTCCAGAATTATAGCTGCAATAAGATACTCTCCTTTGAAGTAACTATATTTGTCATATAGAGAGAGGCATCAGTAACCGACTGAAGTAACTCTCCCTCATTGGAAAGATCCTTTGAAAAAAAATTCCAATCAACTCCCCAAAATTTCTTATTGTTGAGACACCAATTCCTGACTAGTGACTTTACATGTTCCAGATTCTTTGAGAGAATGAACATTGGTGAGCCAGAGATGTTTCTTTGCCAAGTAGTGAGGACGAAGTCATGTATTTCTTGAAAGTTCATACACCAATTGTCCAATAGATATGGACAGTTTGACTGTCTTTGAAACGGGGAGTCATCAAAGAAAATAACAGCATGATCAGAAATGAGAATCGATTGATTGAGTAAGCGACTATCAGGATAGTTATGAAACCAATCAGAGGTTATGTAGGCCCGATCCAAACGGTGTAAAATGAGTTGATCAGCATCCCTATTATTCGTCCAAGTATAGGGAGGCCCCTTGAAGGGAGTTGCAAGTAAACTAGACTTAAGTTTAAAATCAATAAAGGAATCCCAACCCTTAATGACATTTGAACCACCCAACCTATCGTAATGGTGCTCAATTTGATTAATATCTCCAAGAATCAAGCAATTAGGAGCAATAGCAAGTAAATCTAAAATCAAACCCCAAACTTGAGGTCTATCTTCAAGAACAGGAGCACCATAAACAAACATCACACATTTACTATTTCCATTAGTAAGCTTTATATTACAAAGTACAACATTTGAACAACAAAAAACGCAAGAGACTTCCTCCGAACCATAACCAAAAACCACTAAACCCCCGCTAGGTCCTACCGAATCAACCCCAAAAACTAAAGTAGGACTAGTAAAACTAAGAAAGCTATTCACAACTGAAACGGAAACTTTAGTTTCACACAGAAATAAAAAGGCAGGAGCAAAAGAGTGCAACAACCAAAACACATAAGGAAGCTTAGGCAAACTAAGGTCATCTTGTCCCCGACAATTCCAAGATGTGATCTTCATAAAACCTTGGGGAGCTGTGAAGGGCCAGCTGCCAAACCAAAGTTGCCTGAAAAATCCGAAGACAAGCAAGGCAAAGTAACACTAGTACCATTGCAGAAAACCTTAGAAGTAAACCTATTTTTAGTTTTCTGAAAATAAGTAAATTTATAATCAACAAAAAAGAAGTGTATAAACTATATATTAAAAATATAATTTTTATGTCTAAAAAATCCTATTAAATTTAACACATTGTTATAAATTTAAAATGCAAGGCATACTTATGTATTTTGTTATGTTATGTCATTATGTGACGATTAATTTTTATTAATAATAATGATAATAATATTTGAATTAGTTATGGAGTATAAACAATCTAAGTAATAACCGTGCATGCACGAGACTTAATTAGTTAGTTATATTATATGGCTCACAAGGATCAGATTGAAAGTTTGGACATGTAGCACAATTTCAAGTTGTTTGGTTCTTTCTTCATTAGTCATTAATTTGTTGTTGTTATTCCCATAATTTTTTTTTACTATTATTCTTGAATAGAGGACTTTACTCCTGATGATAACTTTTATTGGACACGAAAGAATTTTGCCCCTTTAATTGAAATTGGCCATAAAAAAAATTAACAATGGAATGCGACTCCTCATCAAGGGTCCAAAATTTTTGGAACCTATATAGTCTATCTTAGATTGGAGAGAGGATTGTATCATGAGTTACGGCAATAAACATAGGTTTAATGTTTACATTTCAAAAATTGGTCAACCAAATTTTTTGTATGTGATGAGATACATTTGTTATGTTAATTGATTAACAAGTTTCACATTGTCTCAAACATTTACTTTGTATGGAGTATGAGAATTTTGTACCTAGATAATTTTCTTGCAGTAAAAAAGGATTCACTATAGCTATAATTTACTGAATTTAAGGTACAAAAGTCTAATTATGGATTACAATCTATTCAACTGGAAGTATGGATTATTTGAGAAATTTTGAATTAAGCCTAGCCTTAACAAAACAACAATGTGCATCATGTTTACTAATTTTTTAAGCCTAGAAGAAACGGCATGGTTGATGATGGAAGCCATTGTTGTCCTTGAATAAAAGGACCGATAGTGAATCTCATAGCCTCATCCCTATTTGTAATTACGTGGTACCCCTTCCATCGTACCCTCCTACTCGTATCAGCACCAGGACCTCGATTAGCATACTCACCATAGTACAACGTATCCAAGGCAAAGTTACCGGCCCATGGCATCCATCCTTCTGGATGGATAAAGTCTGCAAGCATCGACTGCATGATTATTGTTGTAGAGTATTCCTTCCACGGTCTTCCCAAAAATGTTGGGATTTTAAATCTGTCAGCAAACAGCTTTTGCTCCGGAACAATTCTGCAGTTATGAATAACAATTCCTGTGATTTCTCGGTGATCCTTTTTGCCTTGTGCAGTGACTGTGTTTTGTTGATTGTCCATAGGCTTTCGGACAACTATAAGCGAGTTTTGGATGATCGCGCTACCATCTCCGAATATGAAGTCTACTGTGCCTGAAATCACACAGTTACGGTAAAACTGTCGATGTGCTTGTGGGTATAATGTGTCTTGATATCCATCCATCCTACAATTATAAAATGCAGACATGTCGGATTGTACGCGAAGTGCCACTGCTTGGTGTCCCTCTGCACCTGCTGTGTTTTGAAAGCCCATCGACTTCCCAATGAACCCATTTCCAATTACACCTGCAAATTTAATTTGTTCTCAATGTCATGGACAACATAACGGGAAATTTCATGTTTCTCACAGTGAGAAACGAAATTTGTTTGTTATGGGGACATTTTCGTGAATAAATCAACAACTTTTTTTATTATTGTGGGCTCCACAATTAAATAAAGTTGTTGGTTTATTTACAACTATGGCTCCCTCCAACATAACATACAATTAATTTTCTCTGAAATTAAACTAACTAACTTACCAAAGGTAGCTGTTTTATATGTACTAACACCATCGCGAAAACTTTTTCTTCCGGTGACAATGGTCTTACGAGGTCCATCTCCATACATATATACATTAGTTTGATCTTTTGTAATAAGTACTTGTTCATTGTATATCCCTGCTTTGACATAGATAACATATTTCCCTTGTAAATTCTTTGGATATGCTTTAAGGGCGTCGTTAATAGTCTTAAATTGTCCGCTTCCATCTTGAGCCACGATTACATTAGGCTTAGGATTATTAGTATTAATCCTCCCTAATAATTTTCTATCTTCACTTGAAAGCCATGTAGGGAAACCATCTTTATCAACCTTAGGGACATTTTCATTCGTATTAAAAAGTCGTCGAGAGTAATTGCTTACATTTATATTAATGCCAAAGTGACTAAGAATCGGACTAATCTCCGAAACAATAGCAAGCATGTTACTAGTTAGCTGAGATGCATTATCAAGACCTTTAGTCATTTTTTCCTTCAAATCGGAATTATCCACACCATCGAGACACGATTGTTCGTATGCCACGGTAGCACTTAGCCAATTTTTCAAATCGTCTTCCTTATTCTTCATCGTAGACATATTGACATCACTAACATCCGAAAGCACAGCTTGTAACTCATCCGTAGCAAGCCACAACAATTCCTTACAATCCTCGAACGCCATTTTATTCAAAGGATCACTCGCTTCTTTCCCTATAGAGTCCGACTTGTCAATACCTTGTTTCACAGCATCCATTGTCGCCATGATGGCAGCATGAATGTAGTCTTGCAAGGAGGCACTTTGGTTTTTCGCAACCGAGGCGAGGCTTTGGACACATGCTTCTTTGTAATCTGTAGGACTACATATAGCTTGAACTGCTTTGGAGGTTGAAGATAAAGGATCAGGTTTATTCTCATTTGCATTATGGGTACGGCGTACAAAATAAACAAGACCAACGGCTACACCAACTATAATGATAATTGATATTCCTAATCCAATCAACTTTCCCTTCATTTTTATATTATTTTTAATTTATGTAAAGAATACCAATTGAATCTTAAGATTAAGTTATGCCTAGCCAATTGGTAAGGAAAAAATCACTTTTTTTTTTGTCATTAATATAGAATTAAACATTTTATTATTATCTTATTTTAGATTAGGCTTCCTAATCTTGGGGATTCCTTGTTTAGGCATTAACTAATAATAGTTTAGACAACTATGTTATTATCATTTTGAGCTATAAATTCTATATGAAAATGTTTGGACGAAAATTTACATATTATCTATTTTTTCTATTGATTTTCCTTATTTAAAACTAAGCTAAATTAAAGCTGGTGTATCTAGAAATCTTTTTGCTAATATTTTGGTGATTAACTTAAATTAAAGCCAATATTTCAACCTCAAATGTTTCTTTCTTCATCTCTATTTTTTGATCTTTTGCATATTCTTGAAACCTAAAATAAAAGATAATTACTATTTAAAGAATAAAGAAGTTTTGTTACTTATACATGTCAGCAACAACAACTATTTATCAAATTATAATTTGTAAATTAATAGTATGCTTACGAAGGTTAAAGTTAGTAATAGTAAAATAGTGTTAACAAATACGTGTAGTACGTACAATATTCCATTTTAAACTCAACTAATCAAGTTAATGAAATAAAGTAAGTATTATGATATTTAGTATATTTATAATTTGCGGTAGTTTTATGCTACAAAAAAAATAGAGAAGCTCGGACGGGGGACAAGTTCACGTAAGAGAAAGATAATGGACAAGAAAGTGATAAGTTCATAAGAATGATTGAAAAAAAAAATATTGTTGGAATAAGAAATAACGAAAAGAAGTGAGAGAAAAAGTGTCTAGACTCTAGAAAGAGAGGGGGAAAAATGGGCACATGGGGATTGAGATAAAAAGTCATTTTTGGTCTACCACTCACAAATTTTAGATCAAGTAATTGATTTGTAACATGTTAGAATTGCCTGTTGTCAAAGTAAAACGTGTTGAACCATTTTGACATAAATACGGTCTATGCAAATTGTAGGGGTAATAGTGTCAGCATGAAACTGATACAATGATCTATTAATTTAATTTACCGGACCAAGCCCGCCTAACAAATTTAAGTCACTACTTGTTGAATTTGACACACTCCTTTAATTGTTTCTAAATAATTGACTCACTTCCTTAGACACATAATTTGTGAAAAATAATAGATAGAGATCATTAAAAGAAAATTTGCCAATTACAACCAGTAAAATTACCCATTTTGCGGGTTACAACTATTACTTTTTATTTTTGCAAATTATAACCAAAAAAATCACCGAATATTTTAAATTACGACAAAAATCCAATTTTCGGTCATTTTTACTGGGATATGACGTCATTATATCAATAAATGATCCCAAACTAATATTGGCTCGAGGTTATCTTTTACATTAATAAATGATTAATGACGTCACATTCCATTGAAAGTGGCCAAAAATCGGATTGATTGTAATTTAAAATGTTTGGTGACTTTTTTGATTGTAATTTGCAAAAATAAAAAGTGATGATTGTAACCCGCAAAATGGATACTTTTACTGGTTATAATTAGCAAATTTGTCCTATTAAAATGTGTCATTTAATAAAGAGATAATTGATTTGATTTATATTATTAAAACAATGGATATGCATGTGAGACGGGGAAAGTCAATGAATCATGGTAAATACTTCGTATAATTTAATACTCCCTATGTGTTTTAATAAATGTTACACTTTGACCGGCGTATAGTTTTAAGCAATTTAATTGACTTAGATAAAATAAGAGGTGAGTGGGGTAGTTGGAGTATGAAAATTTATAAAAGTAAGATAATGGGGTTAATAGTTTATTAAAAAGTAATGAATGTGATAGGAAAGAATAAAAAAACAATAATAAAAAAAAAGTAATAGTGAACTTGGGGTGGAGACCATAAAAGGAGAAATATATAATATTAAAATGTAGCCTATTACCAAAAAAGAAAGTGTAACATTTATTAAAATATGAAGGGAGTAATGGTGATCCTTTGCCATTTATAATGTCTTACTTATAGGTGATGGTGAGGTCAACAAGTTGGCGTGGACTGTAGAGAGACTTTTAACCCGATAGTCAAACCTGGTGAATTATTTACGCCACTCCATCCAAGCATCCACTACCTATGAACGTATCGAAGCTAATCCCTCATGTCGTTTTCGATCCGAGCAAAGACTAATCAAAGGTAATTTTTATTTGGTTACTTGACTAAACTGCATGAATTGGTAGTCAACACTTAAACTTCCCTTTTTACGTAGTTCTTTCAAACTACGAGAGAGAACATATGCTGTTCATACTATGTATATCTTTTTACTACTAGTTATTTCATTTACATTCGACCAATCCGTTACTCCCTTTGGCTGGCTAATCAATTAACCAAAAGCAAAATTAGTTCATTGGAAAGGGTAAACCATAGCTATTAAAGAAGATGGAATTGCTATTGTTTGCTGGATTTTCACCGGTTCAATCACTGAAGGGCCTTATTCCTCAAACTATGGATTCCAATTTTATGAGATACTCAATCCACAATAATATCAAACGAACCCTTAGTCCCAAACACATTAAGTGGGAAAACTAACTAGTGAGTTGAAAATCCAAACACCTTGCCAATTTTTTAATTAATTATTATTTATTTTAAAATAATAAAGAAAGGGACAAGCCCACGCGTTAAACAAGCGCGTGAAGTAAGAAGCAAAAAGCACTCGGGTTAATCCGATTCATAGTGAGGCGTTTCATGATTGAGTCAACCCAGCGATCGTTTCTCTTTCCTCCAACTCGCTTTTCAAACCCTAATTTCTCACCGAGTTATCCTAACTCGTTCGATTCAAATCGTTACTCGCCGATTCTTCATCTTTTCTTCTCAATTTCGCCCAATTTCTCTGTTCAATGCCTAAAGCATCATCACCGGAACATCAATTTTGAAAAAAAAACAGGTAATTTTTCTTTGATTTTTTTTTTTTAAGATTTCGACATTTTTGATAGAATTTATTGACCAGAATTTGCACCAACGATCACATTTTCAGGTTTATTTATTTATTGTTTGTGAAAAATTTCTGTAAATTTTTAATCTTTATAAGGTTTGATCGATGGTTTTTGTATAATCTTAAAATGTAAATGCAAATTTTGCTTGAATTTCAATTGTTGTATCTGTTTTCAGTAGAATTTTACAGATTTGATCTGATGTATGAAATCAATATTAATTTTAACGATACTTGATAAGATTAGAATGTAGTATAATCATTAATCAATGTGCATTGTGTAATGGATTTCTTAGACTCGACATGTATGTGTTCAAGTGGCAAACTTGACCAGGTAATGGAAATTTTGAACATTTTGGGTTAAGATAAGATGTCAAAATGTCTATAACCATGTCGGAGTATCGAGTACTACGTATCGATAGTATACTTGTAAGCAAGATGAAATGAAGAGAGTGTGACATAAATTTACAAGGATGCAGTTTGAATTTTGGATGGTAAAATAGGGTTAATGGTGAAATGAAGTTGTCTTATTGGTTGGAATGTGTAGGTTGACATCACTGAAATGAAGTTGTCTTATTGGTGTAAGAATAATTCCTGTGTGATGCATCTTCATAAATAATGGCTAAAAGATACTTTAAAGGGGTAATTTGGGTAAGGTTATGTACATTCGACCCATCTTACCGTACAGAGAGTAGGCATTTTGTTAGAAAGCTTGGGTATGATACATGAATCAGACGTTTAATGCTGATCGTTGTAGATTATATCGTGTCCACTCCAAAGTAGCTGCTTTTTTTTTCCTCATTTGTCATTGATAGGTGTAGACAAGCATTACAATCGCCATTTCCTAGCATACTAGAGCAGTAAAAGTTACATTAGTTTCCATTTCGAGTCTAGGGGTGTTTGACCTTTCTCTCTTTTGTGTCCTGGCTGAGTTTTTATTTTTTGATGCTCATGTTGCCACAAGATAACTCCGTCTTTGCTCTTGCCTGCTTTCCTTAGTAGTATTTAGTGTCCATTTCAAATCTTTTTGACCTTCTCATACTTGCATAGTTGCATGCATTAGGTCTAATTATCAGAACTTCCGAATTTATCTTATAGTCAATCAAAACTTGACTGTGCTAATAATGTTTTATTGGTCAATTGATTTTTTTTTTTTTTTTGAATACCTTCTTGCAATTTCTTTGCCCAGCTCATGTATATTCTATTAATGTCATTTTAGTTGTCAATTTCTGTGCTTGTAACTTCTTTCGTCTGATCAAAACTTCATGTTTTTATTTGCATAATCTCTAAAGCATGGAGTAAATGTTGAACTTCTGGAATAGTAAGTTTTATGCTTGGTCTACAAAATGATGGGAGAGATGGCCCCACTCCGTCCAGCTGGATATGTTGACCCTGGTTGGGAGCACGGGACTGCACAAGATGAGAAGAAGAAGAAGGTCAAGTGCAATTATTGCGGGAAAGTTGTTAGTGGAGGTATATATAGATTAAAACAACACTTGGCTCGAATCTCGGGAGAAGTAACATACTGTGAGAGGGCTCCAGAAGATGTATACTTGAGAATGAGAGAAAATTTGGAAGTCTGCCGCTCCAATAAGAAGCCAAAGCTATCTGAAAATGATGAACAGGCATATTTGAATTTTCAGTCTCCTGATGACGATGATGATGCAATGGAGAATATTGATTATAGAAGAAAAGGGAAAAAAGTAATGAATGATAAAAGTTTAGTTTTAAATTTGACTCCTCTTCGCTCATTGGGATATGTTGACCCTGGTTGGGAGCATGGCATTGCTCAAGATGAGAGGAAGAAAAAGGTGAAGTGCAATTACTGTGGCAAAATAGTCAGTGGAGGCATCAATAGATTTAAACAACACTTGGCCAGAATTCCAGGCGAAGTTGCACCTTGTAAAAATGCTCCAGATGAAGTTTTTATGAAGATTAAGGAGAATATGAAATGGCATCGCACAGGGAGAAAGTATAGAAGGCCAGATGCCAAGGAAACACCATCTTTTTTTGTGCATTCTGATGATGAACCTGAAGAGGATGAACCAGAAGAAGATCTTTTGCATCACTTGAACAAGGATAGAGTAGTTATGGGGGGAAAGAGACTAGGCAAAGATTTCAGGAGGGGTTCCAGTGGAATGTCATCTGGAAGTTGCTCTGAGATGTTCTTGAAAAAGCATAGGCAAAATCCCACCATGTTGAAAACTTCAATGAATCATATGCCACTGACTTACAAACAAGGAAGTTGCGGACCAAACAAAAGGAATCGCAAGGAAGTAGTGTCTGCCATTTGTGAATTCTTCTATTATGCTGGGATCCCAATGCAAGCAGCCAACTCCCTATCATTTCAGAAAATGCTGGAGCTTGTTGGTCATTACGGACCAGATCTAATAGGCCCTTCAAGCCAGCTGATATCTGGTCGTTTTCTCCACGATGAATTGTCGACAGTCAAAAGCTATCTAGCTGAGTATAGGACATGTTGGGCAGTAACTGGTTGTTCCATTATGGCAGATAGTTGGAAAAATTCACAGGGTAGGACTCTAATCAATTTTTTAGTCTCCTGTCCTCGTGGTGTCTACTTTGTTTCGT
Source organism: Chenopodium berlandieri (assembly GCA_034703905.1). Taxonomy (NCBI): domain Eukaryota; kingdom Viridiplantae; phylum Streptophyta; class Magnoliopsida; order Caryophyllales; family Amaranthaceae; genus Chenopodium; species Chenopodium berlandieri. The sequence goes on from CM068281.1 coordinate 24,058,898, forward strand.
TAGTTGATGCTACTGATGTAGTAGACGATCCCTTAAGTTTGTTCAAGTTACTTGACAAAGTGGTGGATGAGATTGGTGAGGAAAATGTTGTTCAGGTGTGTAATTTTGGTTCCTTTTTTTTTTTTTTTAATTTGTTTTTATTTTTTATTTTTAAATATGAATAGGCAACTATTAGACTAATGAAACCTTCTGTCTGATTCGTCTCCCATAATTTTTCTTGTATATGCTATAGGTAGTTACTCAGAATACTCCGAGTTATAAGACTGCTGGAAAGATGCTTGAAGACAAAAGAAAAAATTTGTTTTGGACACCATGCGCTGCCTATTGTATAGATAGAATTCTTGCAGATTTCACAAAGATAAAGCTGGTTGGTGAGTGCATTGAGAAAGCTCAAAAAGTTACAAAGTTCATCTACAACCGGATATGGCTGCTAAATCTTATGAAGAAGGAATATACAGGGGGGCATGACATTTTAAGACCTGCTATTACTAGATATGCTGCTAACTTTATTAGTTTACAAGGTGTATTTGACCATAGGATTAGTCTTAAAGAAATGTTCCAATCGAGCAAATGGCTTTTGTGTCGCTTTTCAAGATCAGATGATGGCAAGGATGTGGAGAAAATTGTATCAAATGCTTCGTTTTGGAAGAAAATGCAGTATGTCCTGAAATCAGTACACCCTATTCTGCACGCACTCCATAAAGTTGACATCAACAGTAATCTGTCTATGCCATACGTATATAGTGACATAGTAAGGGCAAAACTTGCAATTAAAAGCATTCATGGTGATGATGCACGCAAGTATGGTCCCTTCTGGAATGTGATTGACAGTCACTTAAGTTCTTTGTTCCATCATCCATTATGCGTTGCTGCATACTCTTTAAATCCAGCCTATAGATATCGACCAGATTACCAGGCGGTAGGTTTAACTGAAACTTTCATATATAAGTGTACATTTTACATTTTTAAGGCTGATCTTTTGCTTTGTGAATGAAGAATCCAGAGGTGGTTCGTGGACTAAATGAATGCATCGTTCGCCTTGAACCAGACAGAGGGAGACAGGTTTCTGCGTCCATGCAGGTTAATATGTGCCTGCAATTTTTCATCAAGATTCATTATTGAAAAATAAAATAAATCTGAACCCAATTTTCTCTAATGACAGATCTCTGACTTTATATCTGCTAAAGCTGATTTTGGGACTGAATTGGCAATCAGTACAAGAACTGAGCTTGATCCAGGTGATGAGACTTATTATTGAATTTATTTTTATTTCTGTTTGTGGTGAGATAGTCCTGAGACTCCTGACTGTAGAAAGGAACCAGTAGTACCCAAAAAAAGGCAGTTATCCAATGTCATTGGTTATACATGTTCTGAAATCAATTTTTTCTCATCAGCTGTATGGTGGCAGCAACATGGTGTGAATTGTTTGGAATTGCAGCGTTTAGCCGTACGCATACTGAGTCAAACCTGCTCTTCTTTTGGATGCGAACATAGTTGGAGTATATATGATGAGATTCATTGTGAAAGGCAGAACCGTCTAGCGCACAAGAAATTGAATGATTTTGTGTATGCTCACTATAACTTAAGACTGAGGGAGCGCCAAATAAAGCAGTCGAATGAATTATTATCACTTGACAGTGCTCTTCTAGAAGGTTTACTTGATGACTGGGTTGTAGAGGCAGGAAGACAAGCCATTCAAGATGATGAGGTATCATCTGCATCTGCAATATATAGTATAGGTGATGTCACCACCCCCCCCCCCCCCCCTCTCTCTCTCTCTCTCCCCGCAACTTTGCCTTCCCTTTTCTTTTCTTCTCCCCCTGCCTTATCATTAATCACCTTCCAACTGTCAATGTACTTGTCATTTTGGGAGATTGCTTAACATCAGATGAGTTGGAATTTGCTTTTTCCTCAGCAGGGTATATTTGACCATGAAGATGGATACAGCTATGATATACTCGAGTATGACGATGGTACCTCAGATGTTATGAGGAGGGCATCTCTAGATATGGTGACACTAGCAGATGTAGAGCCCTTGGAAGTACATCCTAACGCAGGTCCAGCCACAGATGATGCTGAACTTGATTTCCTTGATGATGACTTAACTGATTAATTAACAGACCTTTGTCGACATGACTAAAATAGTAAGGTATATCATTTTTATATTATTATTATTTGAGGGTGTAACTAAGTATGGCTAAATGCTAAACTGCATACATATGTCTTACAAGTTTGAATGGATTCCCAATATCTAAATCTTATCTTAACATGAAAATGGATAACATAATAGAACATAGCAATTGAGAGTCTTTATTGTAATTTAAAAACCAACTCTCTAAAATTAAAATTACTTTTATTCGAAATTTTTGCCTTCATGCAGCTCCTCTTCTGGCACCACAAATTGTTGCCAGGACTTACATTTTCTCTGGTCTGGATTGTATATAGTTGGATGCATCTACCTCGAAGTTTATCAAAGAGATGTCTCAGGGTTACCTTTGCGGCCTGTCAGTAAAGAGGAATTGTTTAGCCCCATTTCAACTGTTAGTACCTGATGTAAATTACCCATTCTAAAATTTCTGACCGCTTCTCCAAGGATTTGTTCCCTTGTCTCTTTATCAGGGAGTCAAGTTCTCGTCTTGAACTTCGAATCAAGAATTTGTTTTCAGTTGAGGTCCAATGTTCCTTGCTCAAGTTTCAAGGACTATCAACCAGCAGTCCAGCAGGCGGACATAAACATCACAATTTGAACTCAGGAAAAAGATTGTTTCCTCTATTATATTGCGGGATTTTTGGAGTCTGCGTCATCTTGATGATTCATTTTGCTTAACAGGTGATTTCTTTTCAAATTAATGATCTGTATCTATCTTTAGCCGCATGAATGAGAAGGTTGTATAGATTTTGTGCAATGTAATCTTATCAAATTTGCATTGTGAGGTTCCCGATTTCCAAATCAAAACTGTCAATTCTTTGTTCAATTGTTTTGTTGGAAGATCTTCCCCTATTTTCAAATTAATGATCTGTATCTATCTTTGTTCAATAAAATGTGCTTTGGGATGAGTAATTTCATACTTGTTGCAATATTTGTGTAGTAGAGGAAGTATGATAGTAAAATAGTACATGAGTAAAAATAAAATATTTATAATTTGGTTAACATTTATGTCATCCAAAAGTTGGTTAAAACTTTAAAATATACTTGTACTACGTATCATGATTTGAGGTTTTTTTTTTTTTTTTTTTTCTTTTTTGGGAGAACCGCAAGGACAGTGATGCAGAAGAATTTGATCTCAAGTTTTGAGTATCATTAAGTAGTTTACTTAATTGGCATTTATATAATTTGAGTAATTAAATACGGTATGTTTTACAATAGACCAATGGTACATGATAAAGAATGACATGAAAAAAAAATATTAAGCTAAATTTCAGATTTTTATTTCCCTAATTATATGTGATAAAGTGTATGATCCTACACACCTTACATCACAATTACTCAATCAGGCCAATCCTAAGTTTAAATTGGCTATTAAAGTTGCGTGACGCATATTCAACTACACATCATTACTCAATCATCTCCATTATCATCATCATTAGTCGACAATCATTTTGGATTATTATAATGGGCAAGTTAACGTTTGATTATCGGCTTATGATTGGAGTTTATACTTGTATGTATCTAAGTATCTTTATCCCACTATCTCTCTCGCAAATGGTTATCCAAATTTGACAAATGTAATATTCTAGATTTCTAGTATTTCAGTATTTGCCTTATCCATGCTAGTGTATAATTCAAGTAAGATTTATTGGCTCGGTAAGATTGTTGCGTTAAACTTAAGAGGTTTGATTTTTGTAGTTTATGAAATGAGAGTTATTAGAGATTTGAAGGTAATGATTTCTTTATCTCTTCGGCTCTTCCTACATATATGCCTAACTTGCAAATATAGAATAGATAAAATTATGAAGTCGGGTTGAGATATGGTCGAGGCTCTTCTCCTTTATCCTATTTGGAGTATAATATTAGTGTACGGTAGTTATGGGACAAACAAAAGAGTATAAAGGATTAAGTAGATCTATATGCAAGAGTTTGAAAAGAGATATGAAGGGTTAACCTTAATGGATACATATAATCCTTCCGTCCACAATAATCGCTATGTATTATCCTTGAAAATATCTATAATGTACTGACATTTTGTTACTTAAACTAAAAAATTTTCTTACTCAACCCATGTGATGTAGACCCCTCCACTAACTATTTTTCTCTCGCACTCTTATGGTCTCACACTCTCACCCAACCATATAAAATTCCTTATTTCCTTAATATGTATGTTGAAGCCTAATAGGAAGATTTTTTCAGTCTATTCACACAGAAAAAGAGAGTGCAAAGATCCATTATTGAAGGGTTTTTGTTTTTGTTTTTGTTTTTTTTTTTTTTTTTTGAAATTAAGACATGAATAATCACATGTTTTGAAATTAAAATAGTAATATTATGTACAACCGTGTTCTTTTTGAGTTTGTCTTAATTCCTTTAAAAATATTCACATGTTTTGAAATTAAAATAGTAATATCATGTACAACCGTGTTCTTTTTGAGTTTGTCACAATTCCTTTTAAAAAAAAGTTTGTCACAACTCACAAGAATAATATAATACGAAGTATAATTATAATGAGCTATGTGATCTCAATTCCAATAGATTAAGAAACAATAAAACCATTATTGTCTGGGAATATCAAACCTTTAAAATACAAAATCAAAAACATTTTGAAACATTTGTTGAGAAAAGCTAAGAAAATTGGATATTTTACGTGAAAGACATGGTAGAAATTTTAGATTAATAGTTTAACTTATACTACATCATACCATCACTTTTGCCAATACAACAAATTTATCCATCATCGTAACCAAGGAAGAAACGAAAATTTTGCGTACAACTGTAACTACCTTGGCAACAATCAACACTCGTGTATATCAAACCAACTACTTTTAATATCATATTAAACTTAACTATAAAACACGTTTTCATTAAAAACATCCAATGATTCAATTGTACAAGTCACACCTTCTTTTCTTTCTCATCACAATCCAAGTCACAAATCAAAATCTCAAAACGGCCATCAAATTAAAATCCTTCCTTAAAAAGAACCCTAGAATTTAATCCCCTTTTATATTTTTTTCATTTCATTTTAAATTATTACAACAAATATACTCAAAATAATAAACACCATAAATTTTGATCCCAAATCAAAAAAATGGCCATCATCCTGGTCCTATAACTCACCATCACCACACCTCTTGTGTTGTCTCAATCACCAATTTTCTCTCTCCTAATCTCTTCATTCATACATTCTATCTATGTCACTTACACAATTATGTAACTATATATGTAGTTTTTCCCATGTTTTTGCCTCAAAATCTTCACCCATTTTTCTGGGTAATTTTGGGTGATAAGTAATTTAAATTCTTCTGTTTTCTAAAACCCAAAATCCTAAATTTTGAAATTATGGCAGTGAAAAAAGTTGCAGAAAATTTCTCAAAGAGTTTGATTGATGAAGTTCATAAATGGGGTTCAATGAAACAAACTGGAGTAACATTAAGGTATATGATGGAATTTGGATCAAAACCCACTGATCGAAATTTGTTGATTTCTGCTCAGTTTCTTCATAAAGAGCTTCCCATTCGAATTGCACGTAGAGCTATTGAACTTGAGTCTCTTCCTTATGGTTTATCTCTTAAACCTGCTGTTTTGAAGGTAATTTATTATTTTTGTCATTTTGGGGTTTTAATTGGCTTTTTATCGCTGTTTTGGGTGTGAATTTTGTTGGGTTTTTGCTATTTTATGAGAAATTTCATTATTTTGGTTGAAAATTTTGAAATTTCGGGGTTTTTTTTGGTGGGGTTTAGTTGAAACTGAAGTTATGTATTGCATTTTAATTTATACTTCGTATATATTTGAGTGCTGTAATTTTGATGTTGAGTATTGTTCTGTATTTATTGGCATTGAAAATCTGAATTTTTCTGGTAAATTTGCAAACTAAATTTAATGTTATTTTTGTTGGAATTGAACTTCCATTTTGCATGTAATTTTGCAGTTGAATTGGGTTATTTTGTTATCAGTAATACAATAGTAAGCTTGAATGCTTGATGAATGAAATGGTAAAACGTTAGTGAAATTTGCAGGATATTTTTTTTTTATTATTATTATTATTTTTTATTTATTTAAGTACCCTTTTCTTTATTGGGTAATTTGATATTGCAAAATGCTGTTGATTTGATAGAGAATATTATCTATGATGATCCATAACAGTAAAGAGTATCTGAAGAATTGTTTATGAATGTGTATTATTTAGGTTTTTTAATGCTATTTTAATAATCAAAGTTTGATCTTTTGAGAAAAAAATTTCTGTTGTGTGTCTCCTTTGGTTCATTCACTGTCATGCGGTGTTTGCTCTCCTGTTCTTCACTGAGAGTAGTTAGGTGATGATATCATATTGTGTGCTTCATTTTCTCGCCAAAAAAAAATTAAAAAACATGATTTTAAGTTTACTTTGGCTGATTATAAAATACTGATAAATTGCTAAAATTTTATCTCCTACTACTATAATATCTCTCTTAGGAAAATTTAAGGCTCCTATTGTTGGCCCAAGTCACCCAACCTCTTCCGTGGCCACGCCCCGGCTTCATTAAATACACATTCCCTCTGTTCCACAAAGTTACTCATGTTTATAGTTATTCTCTCCAGAGACCAATACAAAACAATAAAGTTGGGCAATTGGGGTCCTCATGTGCAGGAAAGAGAAAATCACATATTGATAAACAAATTGATGTGTCCCAACTCCCAAGTGGTGGATCATTTGAGGTTAATATCGAATATAAAACTTGCCATAAAAGGAATAAAGCTATATAGTGAGGAAGCTTATGGAACAGACTTATAAGAAAAGAGAGAGGGATTTTGTGGAAAGGAGGAAGTGCATTATCATCTATGCAGTAGACCAGTAGTAATTATTGCTTTTCAGTTGGATTGCATAAAATTTATTAGGTGTGTTTATACTTTATAGTGGAAAGATGAGAATATATACAAGATAGATGATGAATATGCGTGTTACTGATCTAACAATATACGTTGGTTTAAATGTCAATTAACACTTTAATGGCTTAGCGCCATGAATAATATGGGATTCTTTAGTGAATTCTGGCAACATAAATCCCAACCATAGCTAATATATTGACCTGTATTATATATGATAAGTATATGGATACTGAATCTGAAAGATCCTTCTACTTTTTCCATCAGAAGAAAGGTCAAGATTTTGTAGTTTGGATTCCAAGGATACCATCATTTGATTCTGAGGATGCCATCATACCTTTCTAAGGATCCTGTAAACTTCCATGAAGGCTCTTCCCAAAGAATCTTTTCATTCTTACATTGTTCACTTAACTTTCTTTGACCTAGGCACTTTTAAGTGTTGTAACATACTGGCCTGTCATAGGGCTGATCTTTATCTTGAGTTGTAGTCCAAATATAAGCTTTCATTTTGTTTGCTACTGGCAATCAAATTTATACATGAAATTAATAGTATCAGATTTATTTGAGTGATTTTGCAAAGAGTGTGTTGAGTACTTGAGGGACTTATTGTTGTAACCTATTGGCCAGACTCTTTCATCAGGCGCCTGAGAATACAAGAGCTAGACTCCAGCAAACTAAGAAAGTTATTGCAAATTACGAATTGTGTTAGCTGTGACATAGATGACAGTCTTCAGTGGGATGAGGGGAAGTATACCTTGAGAAATTTCTACTTTTATTGATAAGTAATATGTCTTTAATTAATTTGTTCTTATGCTTCTCATCACTAGAAGAGTTTACTGTTATAAGCTTCCTGAATGGATAATGTATTAGAATAGCTAGCAACAGTGCTGTAACAAAAACATGTCTGCTTCGTGTTATACTGTTGTGTGCAAGTTTTGTCAACTCATTTTGGAAGTTAGAGTTATTATGAATTTTTCTCATGGGATCACTTGTAAACGTGTTATGAATTACCCTGGGGTTTGCCAAAATCATCAGCATTTTATATCATCTTATAATGTTATGAGTCCATTTAGTCATGCTGAGGTCTTTGAGTGTGAGGTTGAATTATGCGAACTGAAGAGCAGAGGTGGTTGTTTCTTTTGTATAAAAATTTGTCGTTGACTAAGGAGCTATCATTATTACTATATTAATAATTATAAACTCTATTTCCTTCTTAGGTGCACGATTGGTATGTGGATTCTTTTTGTGATCTCAGATCATTCCCTTCAATCAAAGATAACCGTGATGAATTAGATTTCACCCAAATGATTAAAATGATTAAAGTCAGACATAATAATGTTGTCCCAATGATGGCCATGGGGGTCCAACAACTGAAGAAAGGCATGGATCCCAAGATTGTATATGAAGACTTGGTTGAAATACACCAGTTCCTTGATCGCTTCTACATGTCCAGAATAGGGATTCGTATGCTCATAGGTAGTTCCTGTTACATTATCTTTCTTTTTACTTTTTATTCATATTTTGCTGTCTACACTAATTCAATAGCATTGGTTTTTTCTATTCAGTTTTCCCCCCTTGCTATCACATATAAAACCAATTAATAGTGCTATTTTTTTATTTTTGGCTAAACCAGGGCAGCATGTGGCTTTGCACGATCCAAATCCTCAACCTGACCGTATAGGGTATATACATACAAAAATGTCTCCCGTAGAGGTTGCCAGAAATGCTAGTGAAGATGCTCGTGCAATTTGCATGCGCCATTATGGCAGTGCACCTGAAATTGATATCTATGGCGATCCCAACTTTACATTTCCGTAAGCTGTTCTGTATACATATATATATATTTCTCTGCTGTACTAATTATTATCTCTTTCCGAAGGTGCTTTAAACTAATAGTTATACAGCACATGAAACCTTGTGCTTAAGAATAGTCTAGGTTATACAAGATGTGTGTTTGAAAAAGAGGATAAGAGAGATACACGCAACAGAGTAATATGATGCATTGCAAAATTATAGCCAACAAGGCTTAGAATTGAAGTTGTCTGTTCCCAGGGACACCCTAAAGTCCCGATCAAATGCTTTTATTAGTTAATATTATTGATTATGCATATTGAGATGCTCATCAACAAAGATGGAAGGCCTTGCAGAAAATATCTCTGATTTGAACTCTGTGATGTTGTCTTTGAGGTGTCTTGGACAACTTGATTAGCTATTTTGAATAACTTGTTTTCCCTTTGTTGTATGCTTGTCAACCACTGTATAAATTGGTAATCTTCATCCTAAGTGGTAATATATCCTAGGGATTGATCAAGATGGATTATACATAATGTGGAGTAGTGGACCATGGTCTTGGTTAGTGGGGCCTATTTCTGTTTCAGAACTTTTGCATCTCATTTTGGCTTTCCCAAAAATGTCTGCATGGTTTCTATAAATGCATGAATAATGATGTGGTAGTGCATTTGTTGCAATCTCGACTTATTTTATTTGAATCCATATGTTTTGTCAACCAAATGTCCAAATCATTGGTAAAGGAGGCTATGCAAGGAATTTAAAGATGCTGGCTGATAAATATTTGTCTGAATGATCTTTTGTATTCTCCATTGGATTTTGAACCTGTAGTCCTGTGAATGGAATTATATAATAATGCCCATTTCTTTTTTGATGCCAGGTATGTACCTTCACATTTACACCTTATGGTTTTTGAGTTGGTTAAAAATTCCTTGCGTGCTGTTCAAGAGCGATTTATGGACTCAGACAGTGTGCCTCCTATTCGTATCATAGTAGCTGATGGAATAGAGGATGTCACGATTAAGGCATGTTGATGCTTTTGAAGACTTTTGCTTTTGTTACAATCTTCATACCTCAGTGTGTTTCTTGACTTCCGTGATGCTATTGTAGGTTTCTGATGAAGGAGGTGGGATTCCAAGAAGTGGTCTCCCTAAGATTTTTACATACCTTTACAGTACTGCTGAGAACCCGTTGGATGAGCATACAGATCTTGGAACTGGTGATAATGTGACTATGGCTGGATATGGTTACGGGCTTCCTATAAGTCGGTTATATGCTCGTTATTTTGGAGGAGACCTGCAAATTATATCCATGGAAGGATATGGTAAGTCTTCTTTTCTCAGTATTTCTTCCCCTGTCTGGCTGTCTCCCATGTATTGTTATGCAGCTTATGCTCCTAATATCTAGCTAAGACTGGTTTTCCATCTAGCATTACTACATTAGCCTTTAGCCTCAGTTAGTACCTATGTACTATTGAACTATGTAGTTGTTTGTTCTCATTTGGGAATTGAGAAAAGGTTATGAGGTTTAATCTGCTACAGAGAATATTAGACAATATTGTCTTGTAAAAAGTAAAAGATATAAGTCAAATGCATAGTTCATGTTTTCAGTTCCTATATTGAAGTAATCAAGTAGATCAGTAGATGAAATCATTAAGTTGATAGGTCAAGTCCAAATTTTTAAATCCAGAACTGTAAAGAACAGAGGAGCTTTGAGTTTGACTTATAGAACAACAACAACTAGGCTAATAGCATCCATCTGATGTTGGGCTACCAATAGCTCGCTTATGGCAATGTTTCTGTTTTGTACACATCTTCCCCAATTTTGTCAACTGCAAGCATGTGAACATCCAACAATTTGATGATCCGTCGTCCCTCTGACCAGAGTCACCGGACTGACCCTTCCTTGGTAAGATCCCAGCCTTATATTGCTAGAATGGCGCCGATGAAAACTGTTTTAAGTCACAAGTATAACCCATCCTATATGTGGACTTTGGCAATAATAATGAGTCTCAGCTTTTCCCATTGACCTTCCATAGCCTAACCCTTAATCTCCAAACATACATCTGGTCAAAAATTGGGAGAATTTTAACACATCAAGAAGCTGGATATTTATGTTACTAGTGGAGTATTGGTAATTGTTGGTGCTGCCATTTGCCAAATCTTCCTTTTCTAATGTATTGAATTCTTACCCTAACCCGTCATTGCTTCCACATCCCTCTCTTTCATACTTATGCAGACAACTATCTTCGATCACCAATGATTGTGTTCAGGTCTATATTCTTCTCATGTTATCAACTTTTAACATGATATAATTCCCAGGCTCCATATTTATTTGAGGATAATCTGTGCAGCCTGTAACTGTTGAGCATTCTTGGAGATTTGTTTTTGGCTCTTGTATGTAAATTTTCGTCAATCCACAGAAAAGATGTGACTCTCTGGGTGCATTGTGGGCAAGTTGAACTCCATGAATCTTGATTCTCAGGAGCTGCCTTGCGAAGTGACTTGGAGAAAGCTTCTGCACAAAGAAGGAAATTGTTGACAAGTCCTGAAATATGGCCCCTCGGAGACCCTAAGATGGAACCACCTCCCCCTTAGCAAACCATTTATCACAAAAGCCATGGATACTCTCTTGCCTACACCATTTGATTCACTCTACCAGCCATAAACCCACATTAGCAATTTTACATCACCTTCTCTAAGAAAGTTCACTCCATACAAACTTTGCTCATGCTTGTTAGATGATCAATAAATGATCAAATGGGCTTTGATTAGCAAGTAAAAGTATGTGTTTTTGGGCAAATGTTAAGATAATTTTTGCAGCATTCAGATAATTGTGTATTATGTAATGCTTTTTCAGTGAGAATCGTACAGTAATTATTAGGTAGTTTATATTTGCTGTTGCAGGCACCATAAGCTTCTGATAAATCGGATGTTCTTTTTACATTGTTGCAGGTACAGATGCCTATCTACACCTGTCTCGTTTGGGTGGTTCTCAAGAACCTCTGCCATAGCCTGTAGTAGCGCAGCTGACAAGCTATTTATTTCAATATATTTACACTTCCAATGGTTTACTTGATTAGATGGTGATTATGAGAAAAGAGCTTGTATTGTTGAGATTTGTATGATAAATTGGTATTGTCATCCTTGTAATCTTATTTTTAGCAATGGAAATCCTGCCTCTGGGTTCCTTTACTCCTGTTTGCAAACTATTCTCTGCCCTGCCCCCCTGCTCCCTCCCTGCCCCCAACACAGAAGGTATTAATTTTTGTGGCATGCCAAGGGCCAGTTATCCCCAAAAAAAAAATGTGAAAAAGCAATGGTTAAGATGATGTATGATTCTTACAGGGTAATGGTGTTGGCATGTGTAAGCTACATACAGCTACGCTTCCATCCTCATAGAGCGTGTTTGGTTTGGTGTTTTATAGTGGTTGAAACGAAGTTATTTAAATGTTACAAATTACAATTACCGGTTTGGTATGAGGGGTGTATAATACACTTCATATCTGAGGGTAAGGGGTAACCAATTAACCATTACCACTCCTGTATAACCCTTTTCAACCCTATGGTAACAAAACTGTGAGTCTGTGACCCTCTTCAATCCTCAAGTTGATACAAGAAGTTTATAATCGTAGTTAAATCAAAGACACATGCTTAAACTTGGTAATCTACTCTATTCACATATTAAATCACACAAATATCAAAAAAGATGTGGAGGAGCTGTTATAACTCTTAATAAGAGACTGAAATAGAAGTTGCTTATGAAATTAGGCATTTGGAAAAGAAGAAAACATGTGAGACTTGATTTCTTTTGCAAATTTCAAGTTATTAAGAAAAGAAATAAAATAAAAAAACAAAAATAAAAGCTTAAAGTTGTACTCCACAGATAAGTCCTTTGAACTATAAGGTGTTGTTTGGTTGGAGGTAAAATACATAGGAAATTCTATTCCCTAAGAAATGGGTATGGCATGTGTTGTTTGGTTGACACAAAAATATCAAATTGGGGGAAATAGAAATTTTGAGGGAAGTTTGAATTCCCATGAAATATGGGAAATCACTTACCAAGCCAGCCCCCCACCCTGATAAGTCACATTTCCCATAATTATTGTGAGGCCTAATTGCATTATTAGCACTAATAATTTAATCTCTTTGTTTCTCTCTCCAAATTTATTCACTTAATTAAAAACTAATCAAGCTAACTAATAAAACATAAGAAATCAATTCCTAGGAAATTTAAGTTTCTACATCTTCAACCAAATAAACAAATGTCAATTCCTAGGAAATGGACAAGGAAATTACTTCCCATGAAATATAACTAGCTTTTGGGTCCGTTCTACGCACGGGCTGTGTATAGGTTATTATTTATTTACTAAAAATATTCAAATTAAAATTCTTTAATTGCATGATAGTTATAATACCTTGTATCAAACAATTGAAGAACAATCCCTTGTCATAATTTTACATTTGTAAATCAATATATGAAATTACTAAGTTTTTCTTCACCAATTTATTTTTCTTGCACACTTAATATCTTGAAATTATTTTTTATTACATGCAAGCAATTTTGTATAATGAAATTAGTTCCTAAGTTCTTACACCAAGCACTTCATTTTTTCTTATCATTCATATCTTTCTTATTTGCCGCTTTATTTTATCTCATTTTCAATCATGATAATCATCCGTTGCAATAATTTTAGAGATATATAGGTCTATTAATATTTATATATTTATTTATTTTTTATTTTTTTTGGGTGATATGAAAGAAATTTATATTAGGAGAAGATGATTAAGGGTCAATGAATAATTGACAAATTCAGTTAAAATGAAATTGAGTGACGGAGAGAGTGAAAGAGGAAGAGGAAGAAGCTGGATAACATTAAGAGAATTCAATTTATTGTATTAAAGTGAAGGTTATAGAATTTAAAAGTCAAGAAAAGAAAAAAAAAATAGTAAAGAAAGTTAAAAGGAGAGGGGTACATGTGGCAGATTGGTTTGAATTTTGGTTAAAACGAGAGGTATATATGTGGCGGAGTGGTTTGTATTTTGGTTTAAAAGAGAGATGTACATGTGACGAATTGGTTAATGTTTTTAAATACTAAGTATAGATAGATTTCCCATGAAAACTCATTTCCCATAACAAACAAACAATACCTAAATTCTAGCAATACATATCTGTCCATACTCCATAGTATGATCATGATTTGATGAGATACACTACGTATAAAATTTATATCAACAAATAAATTAATTCACCTTACATTTTTTTTTCCTTCTCGTGAACCCGGTTTCCTAATGATGTTTTTGAGAGATTTCCATAGAAAATGCCCAAAGTTATCAAAATTTCTTAATTACGCCTTATTTTACAAAATTATCAACCTACCGTCCATGTAAGCAAAAAACTTGGCTTCCTTTGACAATACAAAAATTAATACTTTTTTCCCATAAAAAAACAAAAAAAATAAAAATAAATGCTTTTTAATTTTTATTTTAATTTTACGGTTTTACCTTGAACAAAATTAGCAGTTTTCCAATAACTAGGGTGGCGCAATGCGTGCGTCATAGCTAGTCATGTTTAGAGAGCCCTTTCACTTGTTAGCAAAATGAGAGAAATTGTGCAAACAAATATTTGTAGGGATGTAAATGTCCGCACACTATTCTTAACAACTCCAAAAGAAAGGCAATTAACATTAATGAGGACAATTGGACAAATAAGTAAATAAATATGTTAGAGGGTATAATTGTCCAAATATTATTCATAAGAGTCAAATCATTAATCACACAAGGAAAAGCTAAGATAAATTCAACATCATATCAATAGGGGCATATAAGTAAACAAATCTTTTAAGGATATAAATGTCCTCACACTATTCATAAAGTGTTTTCTCATACTTTTTAAAAGGTAAGGGAAAAAAATTAATATTTGTAATCACTGATGTAGATGGTAAATTGAGAATTTTGTAAAATGGGGCATAATGATCTTTTTGGCATTTTTTAATGGAAATTGATCAATATTTTTCTTACCTTCCCAAAAACGAAAAAAAAAATCTAAATTACTACAATAGAATTTATTTCTTTTTTCGTCACCGATCTAGAAAATCAAACCTTTTATGTGATCTGATCCAAGTATCCAACCCATCTAATTTTATTTTATTTTATTTTTTTAAAGGTAATTTGCTCTCACATTTTTTTTTAAAAGGTAATGAAAATAACATCTATGTCCTTGAGGAGTGTTTTTGTAAATTCACGTGGCAAGATGGGGTTATATTTGTAAAATCCATGTGACCATGTTTATTATGTCACGATTTCCGTTTACTGGCCATTATAACCAAAAATTCATGGAGCTTTCAAGAAGGGATGCACAAAGGAGTTTCAATGAAGGAGGGGAATAATCTTACAAACAAACACAAACATAAACACCTATCCTAAAGGGTTAACCATTCCCCTCATTTATATATTTTCTTAGGGTTTCTCTTTGAATTCCGCCGTTGAAATACAGTTATAATTTGGCCAAATTAGAAAATAACACCTGATAAAACACCATATTTTGATTATAACACCTAAACATTTCAAATTTTTATTATAACACCTGCTAAAAAATTAAAATTTTGGTTTCACCACCTAAATGGTTACGACGTTAGATGATCAGTTAGTTGGGCCCACTACAACGACTATTTTTTCCAAAGTGCTTTATATATCTACAATATCCTTCACAAACGGTGAACTGCTGATCTGGTTACACAAAATTAGGCTTCACATTTTGCGAATTTAACAATCAAATTGTCGAAATTGTTTGATTTCAGCATCATTGTTTGGGGGAGGAGATTTGAAATCAGGTAATTGCGTCAATACCACTGCAGAAAACCCTATCTTTCTTTAATGAGGTGTAAATCAATCTATGTTGTTGAATTAAGTGCATAATTCAGTTCGCATGTGGTATTAATCATGTAATTCGTACATATTTAGGGTTCATTGTGTGTTAATTGTCCTCTAATTTGCGAAAAAATGAAATTAAGGTTCATCGGAACCATAAATTGGGGGTTTTGATTTGTAGGACTGATTGTTTAATTCCATTGGTTCAATTGTATTGTTATTCAAAGTAGGAATGGTTTTGCTTATTGTGGATGGCGTATTGGTGCAGGAGATGTCTTTTGTTTTGGGGTTTTCTGATGTCCTGCGGGAGAGTTACAATTCCGAGACTGGAACCGGACGCCTGTACCTGCAAAACAAACGGATGCTCCGGATGATTGGAGATCCGCCTCCGACGGTCAAGTTAGTACTTGATTAAGGAGTAATTAATGCGGAAATTAAAGTGATTGGGTCTCTCTAGGTGAGAGTGTTTAATGTGTGTAATCTGCGTAATCTCCCTTAATGAGGATTAAGGGAGGTATTTATAACCTCGGGAAACGTGCCAATCTAGGTTTAGGTTAACCTTGGGCTGATTGGGCTTCCCTCGGAAGTTGGGCCTAGGTGGCCGGCTTCTCCATTAGGCATGGAGTATGCCACGTGTCATGACATAATAAGTCCAGGGTGGACGAATAAGCGTGTGCCACGTGGCAAGCCCTGAGAGGTCCAATTGGGGGACACTTGGCAGGACCTGATTGGCCCACGTGGCGCATTCCGATTGGTGGGAGCAAAATCCCCTAATCATTTTCCCCTCACAGGTGGCACGTGACTGGTCACGTGTTACTTGTGACAGGTGTCGCCCTGTAACAGGCGACAGCCTGCTACAGGTGTCACTCGGCGAGAGGCCGAGAGATTCTCCCGCCAAAATTTTGAATTCTGGAAGTGACCATTCGCCTTCTCACTTCGCCTATATAAAGGAGTGTTGACTTCGGTCATTTTCACACTTGAAAACTTTGTGAGAGAACATTCGGACCCCTGAACTTGCTCTGACATTTTGGACCCTTTCTGCCTACCGCCTGCTCTGACAAGCCGACTGCAAAGGATTTTCAGAACTTCATCAATCGTCACTCGTTCAGGTAACCGTCGGTTCTCTTACTCTTAATTTTCTCTTTACTTTATTCTTTTTTGAAATGGCACCACGGAAGCACACGACACGACCTAGGTTAGTGATCAGCCGGTCACTGGGGACGGCTGAATCTAGGACTAGGAGTGCCGCCTGCCCTTTTCTGGACCCATCTTTGCCCTTTATACAAAGTCCGACTGTATCTTTGTCTATGCAGAGCATGATGGCCAGAACAAAAAAGACTGCCAGGATCTCAAACTCAGACGGCTCCTCCCACAG
Organism: Chenopodium berlandieri; assembly: GCA_034703905.1. NCBI lineage: Eukaryota > Viridiplantae > Streptophyta > Magnoliopsida > Caryophyllales > Amaranthaceae > Chenopodium > Chenopodium berlandieri. The sequence continues at coordinate 24,075,945 of CM068281.1, forward strand.
GGTGCCGATTAGTGAAACATCTGACCAGGCGCCAGATGTGGAAGTGAAACAAAGCGGCTTGAAAGCCGGCAGTTCTGAGGGAGGAGTCAAAGTGACCCCTTCCCATTTTACAGTTGACAATTCGACATTCTCTCCTGCTCCTTTTAAAGGAGAGGAGGCGGGCCCCTCCGGGAGAGGGGAGGAGTCGTCCTCTTCGGACTCGTCAGAGGACGAATCCGAGTCTAGCTCTTCTGGCCATGCTTCTCTGGACACAGAAGAGAAAAACAGTCGTCTACAAGAGGCGAGGCTTTCTCACGCAGTTGAGAAGGGGGACAATTGGGCGGAGCCATCCGCCTCTCACCGAGAGCAAAATACCCCCTACTACTGCACGGTACCTCGGGGTCGGATCACGGCCATGCAAGAGAAAGTGGGGAGCCTTATCGCAAACCACACAATGGGCCCCGGCTATTTAGTGTTCGTGCCGGATCCAGAAGACACAGTCGTCTGGCCGGCTGGTACCAGTTATGATGGCGCCTGCTTTGGCTGCTACGAGGCGGCCATCAAGGCTGGGCTGCGCTTCCCACTACATCCGGCTGTTCAGCGGATCTTGGATGGGTATGAGTTGGGGTTATGGCAGTTAGCCCCGAACTCCTGGGTCAACGTACTCGGCTATGTGGCCGGGTGCGAACTGCACAGGGTGGAGCCGAACTTCGAGGCTTTCGCCCACATGAACTACCTCAGCCGGACCCCTAAGGCAGGCGGTACCGGCTGGTATCAATTGACGAGCCACAGGGGCTACCTCATGACAAGAGGTAAAGCAAACAAATGGAAGGACTGGCGGAGCACCTTCCTTATCATTGAGAGTTCAGACACAGAGCTGAACAAGCGCTTCAACAGGTGGAACAGGAATCCGCCCCTTCTTGCAGGCGGCCGCAGCATGCCGCCTGTTCCCCCCAAGGCTAAGAAAGAGATCCTAGATAAAGGACTCTTCAAAGTAGAGTCGAAGGTGAACTCTACTTCAGGGGTACGAGAGCAAGTACCCCTGCACTGCGTCCCGAGCTTCAAATGGCTCTACGACGAGTACTTTTTGGCCGCCTGTGGCCTCAGCAGTCGGTGCTCAAGAGGTAGCCGGCCTGTCGAATACTCTGTTGTTCCGTGCATTTCTTGTTATGACTTTTATTAACTTTGCTATTTGTTTTTGCAGCGGACGCCATGAGCAAAATTACCGCCTCCAACACTGCGGCGGCCATGTTGCGGGCCTCCATCATGCAACAGTCTTCAACCGACTCCCCCAACAAGGGGGCACCCTTGGTGGGCTTCGAACCTTTCACCCTCTTTTTGGAGTTGTGTTTATGCATATACTGACTCTTTTCTTCTTTTTTTTTTTTTTTTTTAGACGGGCGCTCCAAGAGCTTCTTCTTCCCAAAAGCCGGACCCCAAGGCCCGGAGGACGACTGTTGCGAGCTCTCCTGGTTCTGCCAGGAAACATGCGGCGGCTGAGAAACAGCCGGCCACTTCTTCTAAAACTCCAGCTGGGCCACCTAGAAGTATGAAATTGTCCTTGTAAATTTTAGACTTGCTCCCTTCTTTACTAGGTCTAATCCGTTTGTTTATGCTTGATGCAGCCGGCCCTCAGGAGCCTGACTTGGTCGAAGTGGCCAAGTCTATGATCAAGGCCGTACCTCCAGCTGAAAGGGAGGCGGTCAGGGGTGTCGGCACCCTTGACCTAGACGGGATTGCAGGGGTCCTTACTGAGGTATACTTAGCATATTTTTGAGTATTTGAATTCCAGGACGCCTGTTTTCTTTTTTGTTTGGAAACTGACGCATGTTCCCCTTTTTACTTAGGCCCTGCTCCGAGTGAACGGCCTTCGCAAGCCGCTTGACCGGAAGAACAAAGAGGTAAAGGCTGCAAAAGCTATGGCCGCCTCTGACTGTGATAAGGCAATGTTTCAAATTGCCCAAAATGAAGTTCTGACAATTGATATTCTTTATTATCAGGCGCAGGCTACCGCCGCTATCAGGGCTCAGTTAGAGGCGGCCCAGAAGAGGAATAGCGAGCTGGAGGCGACCATCAACAACCTCAAGACCGAGCTGAGACCTCTTCGCCAAAAGATGTCCTCATACGAAATCTTGGAGAAATCCTTGGCGAGCGTAAAGGAACGCCTGGTGACCCAGGAGAAGAGTCTTACTCAGGAGCTCTCGGAAAAGGACGAGCAAGAAAAGAAAGAGCTGGTCCGGGAGATGATGGAAGACTCTGCTCAAATCCAGCGCATGACTTGGGGCCGCCTCTTCCCCAATGCCGACTTTGCCTCCTGGGAAAAAACGTACCGCCAGTGTTCTGATATATATAATCAAGAGATCTTGGCGGTTGCTGAGGAAGAGGCGTTGGAGGAGGAGGAGCAGCCGGTAGTGGCGCTTGTGCCGCTTGGGGGTAATGCATCGAAGAAGGATGCAGCTGAAGCCGAGTCCAGCAAAAAGAGTGCTGACCAGGCGGCAGCTGCTAATATTGAAGATCTGCCCCCTTCATAAGCTTTATGTCTTCTTTCCCCGGCCTGCGTGCCGTTTGTTTGTATTTATCCGGCCAGGGGGCCGGGGCTCTGAATATTTTGCCGGTCTTTAATGACCGGCTTCCTTTTAATGAATATTTTTGTTTTGCTTCAAATTTGTTTAAGTATTGAATATTCTGATATCCAATTGTACACTATACCGACTGTTTTACATGGCCGATAGTTGCAGACAGATACGGATAGTTAGTCACGCCACCTATGCCCCTGGACGACTGGTTGTCTTTTTCCAGGCTAGACGATCAGTCGGCCATTTATCCAATCGGTATTCGAACCATTTTAAAGAATAGATCCCCTTTAGGCAGGCGGTCCTGTCATTTGTAAAATTAACCAAGTAGGAAAGTGGTTTCCTACTTGTCATGTTTTTAGGCTAGAGACATTAGGCCGTCTAGGCTGACTGTTCCCCGCCATATTTAATCTAGTGCGAACAGGTGTTGTATGAACACCTTTTTAGTTTCATATTAAATTTTTAAGGAGTGACCAAGTAAACATGATTGTTACCTAGTCGCCAAGTAACTGAGTAGTAGAGGTATCAAGCGGTGGGTACCGGTTGTTCCCCTTTATTCGCCAATGTTTGTTGGCTATTAACTCATAAAATACCAACTGTTCTTATCCCAAGTAGTTCAGTCGGTCGGTTGACCCGGATGGTTATTGCGAACACTTGCTTGACGTGATTAGTCAGTTAAGTGAGAGATATCCTTGTCCGGGAAACGGCTACGTGGTTGTCTTGGTTAGACAGTCGTATAGGTGCCGTGTAATGATTTTATAGAACAATGTTCCACCCAAAAAGGGAGCTGCTCTCTGCGACGAATTTCATCCGGATGGATGCCGTCGGACGCCTGCTATAACGTTGGGACAGGTCGAATTGAATTTTTATATTTTGATCAGTTGGCTTGGCGCCTGGTCTGATCATTTTAGCCATGAGCCTTTGATAGTTCTTGGTGAACTGTATTATGGGAGTGTAGCCGGTTGAGTGAAACAAGCGGCGTGCCCCTCTTAAGTAAGAATAAAAATTAAACATGGAGAGTAGCCGACTGTTTGTCAGTAGGCATGCCCCTCTTAAGTAAAAATGAAAACTGAGTATGGAGAGTAGCCGACTGTTTGTTAGTAGGCGTGCCCCTCTTAGTACAGAATTGAATATTAAGTATGCAAACTTTTATTAAGTAGCCCTTGACTATTTACATCATTTAAAAGAAATATTTCTTAAGATTATCTACATTCCAAGTTCGAGGCAACGGTTGGCCGTCTGGTGTTTCCAGACGGTAGGTACCGTCCCTGACCTCTTCACAGATTCGGTAGGGTCCTTCCCAGTTGGGAGTTAGTTTGCCAGACTCATTAGCCCTTCCAACTGCTTCCATTTTTCTAAGTACAAAGTCCCCCACTTTGAGTGGACGCCTGTGTACTTTTTTGTTGTATGATCTAGTCATTCTCAGGCGGTAAATTTCATGGCGCAAGACAGCATTGCCCCTCCTTTCAGGAAGTGAGTCTAATGCCAGGCGCATGGCTTCCCAGTTTGCCTCTTCGTCATATAGCATTACTCGAAGAGTCGGCTCGTAGTGTTATATTGGAAGAACAGCTTCCGCACCATAAGTTAGGAGGAATGGAGTTTCTCCAGTCGCCCCTTTTTCAGTCGTCCTAATGGCCCAGAGAACATGTGGTAATTCATCCGCCCATAGGCCGCCTGCTCGTTCAATCTTTTTCTTGAGACCGTCTGAGATGATTTTATTAAAGGCTTCTACCTGGCCGTTAGCTTGTGGACGGCCGACAGATGCAAAGTAGTGTGCAATTCCTTGGTCACCCAACCAGCTTTTGAGAACAGGCGTCTCAAATTGGGGACCATTATCAAAAACCATAGACATGGGAACCCCGAACCGAGTGATGACATTTTTCCAAATGAATGAAATTACATCCTTCGTCTTGATTCCCTTTACAGCCTCCGCCTCTACCCATTTAGTGAAGTAGTCGACGACAATAAGTATGTACCTCCTTCCGCCTGTAGCAGGCGTATATGGACCCAGAATATCCATGCCCCACTTAGCAAACGGTAGTGGGCTATGAATGGTAGTGAGGTCAGTAGCCGGACGGTGAATTAGTTTGCCAAACCTTTGGCACTTGTCACATTTTTTCACCATCTCCATCGCATCTGCTTCTAAAGTAGGCAAAAAGTAGCCCTGCCGCCTTGCCCGTTGAGCAAGCGTCCTACCGCCTATATGGGAAGCACAGTAACCAGAGTGAAGATCGTCTAGTATCTCTCGCCCCTTTTCTGGAGTAACACACTTTAAGAAGGGTTGAAGGTACCCCCTTTTGTGAAGTTCTCCCTTTATTATTTCAAAACTGGTTGCTCGTTTTTTCAGTGCTGCCGCCTGTTGATGATCATCCGGCAGGGTACCATTTGTCAGATATGCCCTGATTGGATCCATCCAGGTTGAGCTTCTGTCTAAGATTCCAATAGGGTCTTCCTCAATGCTTCTCCTCTCCATTACTTCCCAAAAAACAGTTCGAGGAGTATCACAGGAGGCGGATGATGCTAATTTTGAAAGTGCATCCGCCTGGTTGTTTTCTGATCTCGGCACTTGGGTCAGATGGAAATCCTCAAGGGAGCCGACTGCTTGTCGGACCGCCTGTAAATACTTGATCATGGCCGGATGGGTTGCTTCGTATTCGCCATTGTACTGACTCACTATCAATTGTGAATCGGAACAGGCGTCTATTTTTCTTGCCCCTGCCACCTTGCACATGCGGATTCCGGCTAGTAAAGCTTCATATTCTGCCTCATTGTTTGAGGCCTGAAAACTGAAGCGTAGAGCATACTCGTACCTGTCGCCCTCTGGCGACTGACATATGACGCCTGCTCCACAACCATTTGAAGTAGAGCTTCCATCCACATATACCTTCCAGACTTGGTCTGGAACTTGAGAGTCAGAAGGACGAGTCATCTCAACAATAAAGTCAGCAAAGGCTTGCCCCTTCACTGCTTTTCTAGGCTCGAAGGTAACTTCGAGGCTCTGTATTTCTATGGCCCATTTGATCATTCGGCCTGACGACTCCATGATGGTCAGTGGCCGCTTGATAGGTTGGTCTGTATACACGACGACTGCATGTGCCAAAAAGTAGGGCTTCAATTTTTTAACAGCCATGAAGAGTGCAAGACCAAATTTCTCCACTAAGGGATACCTCAACTCGGCATTTTTCAGTACATGACTGACAAAGTAGACCGGGAGCTGACAGCCGTCTCTTTCAGCAAGGAGAACAGCGCTTAACGCATGATCAGAGACGGCCAGGTACATGTAGAGTACTTCTTTGGGCAAAGGGCTGACCAGCCTCGGCAAGGAATGCAAGTGAACTTTCAATTTCTGGAAGGCCGCCTCAGCATCCGGCCCCCATTCAAACCTTGCCTTTTTCTTAATTGCCTGGAAAAAGTATAGGCATTTGTCGCCTGATCGGCTTAGAAATCTTCCCAAGGCCGCCAGACAACCTGTTAACTTCTGAACCTCTCGGATGGTACGAGGCGACTGCATGTCGATGACCGCCTGCACCTTCTCAGGGTTCGCCTCTATTCCTCTGTGATTGATAAGGAATCCGAGAAATTTCCCAGACTCAACTCCAAAGACACATTTCTTGGGATTGAGCATGACATGGTGCCGCCTGAGTGTGGCGAAAGTTTCTCGGAGATCCGACAGATGATCTTTCTGAACTTTAGACTTGACAATCATATCATCAATATATGCCTCGACATTTCTCCCAATCCGATCAAAGAACACAGTGTTTATCATTCGCTGGAAAGTGGCCGGGGCATTCTTAAGACCAAACGACATGACCGTGTAACAGTATAACCCCTGATCAGTGACGAAGGTCGTCTTCTCCTGATCTTTCTTCCATAAAGGAATTTGATGGAAACCAGAGTAGGCGTCCATAAAGCTCATCAAAGCATGGCCGGCTGTTGAGTCGACCAGGTTATCAATTTTAGGCAGAGGGTAACTGTCTTTGGGGCACGCCTTGTTCAAGTCTGTGTAGTCTACACACATTCGCCAGGTGCCATTCGGCTTTTTAACAAGCACCACATTTGCAACCCAGTCTGGGAAGTAACATTGCCGAATGAACCCTGCATCAAGTAATTTTTTAACTTCGGCGGCTGCCGCCTGACTTCTTTCTTCGCCATGGTTCCGCTTCTTCTGCCGTACCGGCTTCTTTTTTGGATCCACAGCCAGTTTATGTACCGCCAGATCAGGACTAATGCCTGGCATTTCATGGACTTCGAATGCAAAGATGTCCTTGTATTCTTTCAATAGTTTGTGAAAGTCGTCACCCAGGTCCCTTAGAGCAGTCGTCCCAACCTTGATTGTTCTGTCAGGACGCGAGTCATCTAAGATCAGGTCCGTATGCTCACCAGCTGGCTGAGGGCGGAATTCATCCGACCGCTCCTCTGCCAATGATTGCTATTTTCTGTCTTTTCTTGCGGCCCCTGTCTGGGATGCCTTTCTCTTCTTGCCGCCTGTTTCTTGAACAGGCGCACTCTCCTTGACATTGTCAAGGTCTATTTTTCCACCACTCGACCCAGTGGCCATAACAGTGGGCTTGACATCCGAGAGATAGCACTCTCGGGCCATCCTCTGATCTCCCCTTAGGGACCCGACTGTTCCATTATCCCTCTCAAACTTGAGCAACATAAGAGATAGGATTATAACAGCCTTGGAATTATTCAGGGTTGGTCGTCCCAGAATCATGTTGTAGGCCGAGAGTTCTTCTACTACCAGGAACCGGACTACCATGTGTCGTCCTTCCCCTTTTTCGCCCAGGCGGATGGGTAAATCCACTCGTCCCACTGGGTGGACGACTCCTCCTCCAAACCCTACTAAAGGGTGGGATGCCGGATGTATGCAATCAGTCTGATATTTTAGTTTCGACAGACATTTGCTACTGATGAGATCTGAGGAGCTTCCGGTATCTATGAGGATTCGGCCAACTCTCTGGTTGGCCACTTTACATTCAATAACGATAGGGTCGTCATGCGGCCCTCTTACCCCTCCTAGATCTTCTTCAGTGATGACAATCTCAGGAAATGAATATTTGGAGGGTCGTTCTTGGTGAACGGAATTTACATCTAACCGTCTGATATTGTCTTTGTTGCCCCTAATAGTGGGGCCGCCTCCTGAGAAGCCTCCTGCAATGGTGTAGACGACTGCATCATCTGTATCGGAGCTGTCGGTCGGTTGATTCTTTTTGGTCGACTGCTTTTTCGAGGAAGTGTTCCCCGTAGATTTCTTGACATAAGTGTCAAGATCACCTTGCTCAGCCAGGCGGTCCAGATACCGCATGAAACTGATGCATTCATTGGTGTGATGACCAACATCTTCATGATAATCACAGAATTTTTCTTGGTTCCGATTGTTTGCAGAACCCTTCATGGGGACCGGCTTCTCAATTGAGATCCGTCCCTTGATTTCCTTTAGGATAAATTGGCTATCCTTGTTAAACACATACTTTGGGGAGTATGGTTTGAATTCTTTTTTCTTCTTCTGGGACGGCTGTTTAGAGGAATCAGTTGCCCAGACCTCTTTTCTCTTCTCGTCTTTGTTTGACGACTGCTTCTGTCGTCCTTCTCTTTTGTCGGACCTTTTCCCGTCTGACTGTTTTACCGTACTACAAAGATCAGTCGCCTGTATATAGGCTTCCGCTTCAATCAAGGCCTCTTGAAGAGTCGCCACCCTCTTTCGGACCAAATCAAATTTGAAGGTCGACCCGTCTTTGAGACCTCTGAAAAAGTCAGTATAGGCTACTTCATCCGGTAACCCTTGAATTTGTATTCTCATCAGGTTAAACCGCTTGATGTAAGAACGAAGCCCCTCCTTCTCGCCCTGCTGAATTGTTCCTAAATCAAGGGTCGTCTTCTTCGCAGGGATGTTCATGGCAAAGTTGGAGGTGAATAAGTAAGCAAGCGTCTTGAAGTTATTTACACAACCAGTCGGCAGGTTGCCGAACCATTGTTGTGCGATTCCTTTAAGAGTCGTTGGGAAACACTTGCACCAAGTGGGATCATCCAACCCTTGAAGGTACATCAGGTTGGTGAATGCCATCAGATGGTCTTCTAGGTTAGTAGTGCCGTCATAGGCGCCTACTAATACATTTTTCACTTTGGCCGGCTGAGCGGCTTCAGTAATTTCCTTGGAGAAGGCCGACGGCTGTTCACCAAGTCTAAGCAACCGTAGCTGCCAGTCCATAGGTTGGACATTTTTTGCTGCATGTCCACCAAACAGAGGTGGCTGTAAAAAATACTGTTGTTGCGGTACAAACGGTAAGTTTGGTACCGCCTGGTCGCTATGAAAGCCGGACTGACGGGAGGTGCCGCCTGACTGACTCTCATGATACGACTGAGTATGCCTCATCGAGGTATTTCGCAGACTGTCTTGGAAGTTTGAAGTAGAGGCCGACTCTGACAATCGGTCACTCTTCTTCTGCTCTAGCAGTAGCCGAGCGTCTGTGTATGTTTTCCTCGACCCGTCCGCCTGAATATGACGAACAGGTTTCCTATTTCCTGGAGTAGGAAAACGGTATTTTGTGAAATCAAGGGCAGGTGGCTTCCACTTCCTAGATTTAGGATGAGGGGTCGCCTCTCGCCCTTGAACTGGCTTCCTCTTCCGTGAAGTGGAGGGTTTCTTAGCCGACTGCTCCTTGTCCAGAGCAGACGGCTTCTTGTTGATCAACTCTTGAATTTCTCCCTTGAAGTCCCTCATGAAGGTCATGAGTTCGTTCCTTGTGATGGGAGCAGACCCATCAGTCAGCTGCTGCCGAACAGGCGGTGCGCCTGCTGGCTCGCTTCCAGTTTAAAGATGTTCCCGTTCCCTCCTTTCGGTATGACGGGTACGTCGGGCCCTTAGGGTCCCGTCTGAAGCAGTGTGAGCTTCAACTTCAAATTCATTCTTAGTATTGTGGTCCGACTGAACTAGAGGATCGTCCAGGGGACGTCTCTCTTCAGGAGCTGGTACAAACGTGGATGCCATCTCAGAAGTACTCTCCCCACAGACGGCGCCAAAATGTTTCGGGGTTTTCTGATGTCCTGCGGGAGAGTTACAATTCCGAGACTGGAACCGGACGCCTGTACCTGCAAAACAAACGGATGCTCCGGATGATTGGAGATCCGCCTCCGACGGTCAAGTTAGTACTTGATTAAGGAGTAATTAATGCGGAAATTAAAGTGATTGGGTCTCTCTAGGTGAGAGTGTTTAATGTGTGTAATCTGCGTAATCTCCCTTAATGAGGATTAAGGGAGGTATTTATAACCTCGGGAAACGTGCCAATCTAGGTTTAGGTTAACCTTGGGCTGATTGGGCTTCCCTCGGAAGTTGGGCCTAGGTGGCCGGCTTCTCCATTAGGCATGGAGTATGCCACGTGTCATGACATAATAAGTCCAGGGTGGACGAATAAGCGTGTGCCACGTGGCAAGCCCTGAGAGGTCCAATTGGGGGACACTTGGCAGGACCTGATTGGCCCACGTGGCGCATTCCGATTGGTGGGAGCAAAATCCCCTAATCATCTTTCATAAGTTCCTCTCCTTCAAAGGAGAAGAAGTGCAAGTGTGGTGTTCCCTTTGCGAAGCTTACCAGTTGGACAAGGGAGAACCCTGGTCGGAAGTTCAAAACATGCAAGTTCAATGATCCTGTAACTGAGAGTAGAGGTTGTAAAGCATTTGAATGGGTGGATGAACAAGATGGGACAGTCTGGCAAACAGAGGTGATCAACAACTTGTTGTTAGATAAGAAGCTGTTGAAGGGAGAGATTAGTGACTACAAAAGGGAAGTTGATGATCTTGGTGGACAGATGAGGTGTTTGCTCAATGAAGTGGATAGGCTGAAGAAGAAATGCAAGGCTTTAAACTCTGACAGGAAGAAGATGAACAAAGAGATGCATGGAAGAAATGCAAGATCAGAGCACTCTGTTCTTTGTCTTGCTTTTGGGATTAGTTTGGTCATATAGTGATGCTAGTTATTGGGGGGGTTTGTAATGCTTAAAGTGTAATTTATCCTAAGGCATGAACAGTAATAGTAATATGCTAATGTAATGGTTTATAGGTGGCAATGAACCACTTTTGCAAACTAATGTACACATATTTGGAAGATATGATTTAAGCAAGTACCTAAAAAGCTGATATTGCATTGAAGTAATTGAGCAAATTAGTTGCACTGCTTAACCAAATTGGCTGTTAAAGCCTAACACCAAAGTAATAATTTAACAAAATAAGCTCCTTTAGCCTAAAACCAAAACTAAAAGTTCCAAATATTGCAGGCTAATGTTCAGAAAAACAACCTAAAGCTTAAGTTCAGAAAACAACAGCAAGATCATTGAGTCAAATTTGCATGTCTGGAAGTCAGTAGCTTAGCCCTCCTTGTCTGCACTCCAGTGTGCTGAACTTTGTCTCTATTTATGGGTTTAGGTTGACTGGAAGAGGGGGTGCTATGTTGCTTGGCTTTTGGCTGGCCCAGTTGACTCTGTGAACCTTTCCTCTTACTCGGTGGTTCACAGCCTGGTTGCTCTTGGGGAAAAGTCTTGTTTCCAATGTTGTTTGGACCAGCCCCTACTGCACTCTGTGTTTTAAACACAAATAAACAAGTATCAACTTCCAATTTCATCACAAAATTTTTTAAAAAAATGAACAAGTCCCACAACATACCTTCTTAGCAGCTCTGATCTCACTCTTCTTCCTTTGCTCAACTACCCATGGTGAGTTTAAAGGGGACCTTCCTGCAGTTCTCTGGTTAGTTGGTTCAGGTACATGTGGGACCTTGCAAGTCTTGGGATAGTGGCCAAACCCACCACAATTCCTGCACTTACTCCTCCTTTTCTTCCTTCCCTGCTCCCCTCCTGTTGCAGTTGTTCCCTCACCAGGTTCCAGCTTTCTGTTCTTCTGTTTTGATCTTCCAGGTTGCACTTTGAAGGCTGGTGGCTGAGGCTCTCTCATGTTCACTCTCTCCCAGTGCTTTGGGTCTGGCATTGGTTGAATTGTAGGCTCATATGCTGCTCTGTAACTGTCCATAATGTAATAGGGGTGGACAAACTGCTCAGCATCAATAATTCTTTGATCCATTATGCATGCAAAGGCATGAACACATGGGATGCCTGTTAATTACCAATTATTGTAGGAACAAGTCCCATTTCCCAAGTCAACTAGAACCTGGTCATCATTCAGCTGCACTTCAAAAGTGTCATCCCTGACAGCTTCAATAATGCAATTCCTAGACACATAGCTCATCCTTTGAAACAACTTATGCACAAATGGAGTCATGTTGCTTGTGATTTCCTTGGAGTCCTCCTACTTCTCATTGTTTCTCCTCATCATGTACCTCCTCATCCATTCCATTTGGGTGAGGATAGGTTTGTCTCTTGCATCTTTAATAACTGAGTTGAAAGTCTCACACATGTTGTTTAGTAACATGTTGGACCTGCAACTAACTGTCACTGAATGCATGTCTACACCAATGATGAGTGGGGATTTTGTCCAAGTAATCATAAGCCTCCTCATCAAGCTCTCTAATATGTTGCATTGGTATCTGATACTCAAGCTACAAACATAATAAGAACAGTGTTTACTAAATTTGTTCATAACAATCTAAGCTACACAACAGGAACATTGTTCAATAAATTAGTTCATAACACTCTAAGCTCATTGAATCCAGTGTTCTAGTCAAGCTCTAACACAACAAGACCAGTGTTCACTAAATTTGTTCATAACACTCTAAGCTCACTGAATCCAATTCAATTTCATAGTTTTATTTGTTCAAAAAATCATCTAAGCTAAGCTACAGATTTACAAGTGTTGTTGCTCTTGCAGCACTCTAAAACAACTTTTTGAAAACTGATCCACTGAACTTCAGCTTAAAATTTGCCCAAATGTGCCTAACATAGAACCTGGTCTCTACATTTGGCACAACATTAGATAAAGCTTCAACCAGTCCCTATTTAACAACATCAAAAAACAGCTATCACACTTCACAGAATAAAGAACAGGACATAATAAAGACTAGAAAAAAAACTAGCAATTTTACCTTCTGCCTGTCTGACATGAAGATGAAGCCTGACCCATCTGCACTCCCAAGGCTCTGCATCAAGGATTCCAGAAACCAGACCCAAGTCTCCCTGTTTTCAACCTCACATGTTGCCCAAGTAATAGGGAAAATGCTATTGTTTCCATCTTTGGACACTGCAACTAAAATCTGCCCTAGGTAAGCTCCTTTCAAGTGGCAGCCATCCACCCCAATAATTGGCTTGCAACCCGTCAAGAACCCATCTTTTAAAGGCCTCAAACAATAAACATTCTCATAAATAAGGGAGCCTCAGGCTGGTCAATGCCATCTACCACCACATTACAACTAGACCTTGGGTTGTATTTCATTACAGCCTTCCCATAATCCCAAACCCTTGCATATTGCTTTCTTGCTAAACCAAAAATTATCAACTTAGCTCTACACCTTGCCATCCAAGCCCTGTAGTAGGTCACTTCAACCCCCAGGTCTTGCAGCACCCTACCCCTGATTTGCTTAACCTTCCATGTTGGGTTAGTTCTGAACTCCTCAAGGTACCTCTCTGCAATGAACTCTGCAGTGACCTTCTTGTTCTCCCTGCTTCTCACACATCTATGCTCTAACTTCATGGTTTTTATTTGCCAAGTCTGCTGTTTTTTTAACTTAGTAGCATGGATCTTGAAATTGCACTTCACTCCACCCTTGCATATACACAAAGGCATCCTACTTGTCTTTGTTTGATACTGACATCCACATCTGTTCCTACACTGAATAGTAAACCTACTGCTATCATTGTGCAAAAAATAGTATTCATACCTATTCTCTATGGCATGCAGTCTAAGAGCTTTCCTCAAACAGTGACATTTCTGAACTTAAGCCTATTAACAAGTACAACAGGCTTACTGAAGTCAGATTTCTCATTAAACCAAGGATTGTTGTCCTCTTCATCTGATGAACCATCCAAGCTCCTTAGTTCATCTGATTCTCACTCAATTTCTTCTTGCAATTGAACCTCACTCACAACCAAGTTCTCTGTCAACCTTGACCTAGGATCCTTGGCAACCCCCTTATCATGTACATCAAACTGCTTCCCAAGACTTCTTGTTACCTTCTCCAAAATCTCTTCAGAATTCTAGACAAACCACCTCTCATCCCCACTGTCATACTCCTCCTCTCCAGGCTCCCAAGTTATATCAACCTCACTCCCATCAGTAGAGGAATACTCATCCTCACTCCCAGCCTCACTGCCCTCACTACTATTCTCAAAAACCAATCCTTTAGCTACAAATTTCTTTTTCCCCTTCCCCTTATCCAACAGCTTCCCACTGCCAGAAACCCTTTCAAGCTTAGCTTTACCTTTACCTTTCCCCTTATCCAACACCTTCCAACTACCAGAAACCCTTTCACACTTAGCCTTACCTTTCCCCTTATCCAACAACTTTCCTTTACCAGAACCCCCTCACTCTTAGCAGAAACCCCTTCACTCCTTCTTATCCCCTTAACCTTTTCTTGTCTAGATCTAGGTTTAGGAGAATCTTCCCTTTCACTGACATTAGGGTCAGTTTTTATAAATCTTGGGCTCTTCCTAACTGGAAAAGTGTTTCCTGAACTTTTCTTCCTTTTTCTCTCAGCCTTTTCTAGAGTGGACTGGGCCTGGACCTCATGTATGGGCCTTAAAGGTTCATTTTCAGTCACAAAAACTTCAACAGATCCTTCCTCATTGACTGTCTCTAATAGCCCCTTCACTTCCTCTTCATTTACTATTTCCCTTCTCCCTGTGTTAAAGGTCCTACCTCATTGTTTATACCACAGTCTGTAGTTTGGAGAGACATGGACATTATAATGCACAAACCCATGCACAGCACCTTCCCTCAAATAATGTACATCTATCTTATCCACTACCACATCCCTCCTCCAATAACATAACCCACCATACCAGCAAAGCAAATGTTTTGTTTTTGACACTCTTTTGGGAACAAAAGCACCCCCAACTCTGAATACTATATCAATTAATCCTTCTTGGTTGTTGGCCATTTATCTACCTAATAAACAAATGCAAAGCAAGTCAACAAAAGCCAACATATCTTACCCTATTACACAGTCAAATGCACTACTTTAATCAACAAAAGTAAACATTTTTAAACCAAAACAAGGACAAACCAGTCAACAGGTCTCCAAAATCAATGAATTAAAGTAAATAATTAAGCAATTACACCAATTCATACTTAAATTAATCACATTCTTCTTTAATTACAAGTTCGCACAGTACACAAAATAAATCACACCCAATTTTATTGGTTTTAGGGTTCCTACTGTTTTTCCCAAATTACCCTACATTCCCAACGAAAATGGCACAATGCACATCATCATACATTAAAAGGTTCGAAAGGTACCTGTTTTGGAATCTTACTGTTGTTGCTGTCAAAATCCACGAAAAAATTCAAGATTTTTGTATGTTGAAAATGGCCGACGAAGTCTCGCTGAGTTGTTTCGTTCTAATACTGACACCTCTCCTTGCAATTCAATTTCTCAACCACACAAATCACTCTAGGGTTTGATTGTGGACAATAATCTTGGTTGCTGAATATTAACAGACAGAATTCAATGAAGGAGGAGTAGTTGGGTAATCAATAGGAGGAGAGATAATCGAATTGAAGAGGATGAAATTTGGAGGGTAAACTAATTTGTGGGCCCTACACATATTTTTCGTCACAGATTCCGTTATCTGGTGGTGAAACCAAAATTTTAATTTTTTAGCAGGTGTTATAATAAATTTTTGAAATCTTTAGGTGTTATAATCAAAATATGGTGTTTTATTAGGTGTTATTTTCTAATTTGGCCTTATAATTTCTCTAATGAAGCACCTTTTAAGCTCAGTGTCCTCCACTGAAATAGTACTCTATTTACTCCATTGAAGCAACTTAATTATGAGCTTTTGGTCACCATGAGAGGGGAGGACTGGAGGAGAGAGAAAGTAACAATTACAATTTTTCTATTGAAGCAACTTATGAGCTTTCGGTCGCCATGGAAGGGGATGAGAGAGAAAATTGATATTGGAGAGGAAATGGCAGATTGGTTGCCATAGGAGGGGAGAAGAGAGAAAGTTGAAAGCAGAGAGAATAAAAATTAATTTTGACGAGGTTTTACGGAGCACAATTATCATTTTTTTTTTCTTATTTTAAATTCCTTTTTATTGAGTTGGCACAAAAACAAGTGGATGAAATTACAAATTTACCATTGAGATATACATTTTTTGTTTATCTAGTACTCTAGGAGATTAATGGGGCTGCAGTGCTGCACAAATATATGTACTGTAGAGAGTGAGGGATAGCTCAAGTGGTTAGACCACTTCCAATGGTGAGCAAAAAAAATGCTTGCCCACTATCTCTCTCAACAAATCAGTTTTGCCCATGGGCAAATTTTTTTCACAATTTATCTCCCAATGGTGAGCAAAAAAATGCTTGCCCACCACTCTCTCTCTTACTTTTTCAATACCCCACCATTATTTTCTCTCTCCTACCCAACACTTCTTTATTTATTAATTTTATTTATATTTTAACAATATTACTCCAAATAAATAAAAACTAGTCTAAATTTGTGTAACTTATTTTTTTTTTATTTGTGTCATTTTTATCGTTAAAATAAAGAATATGGAGGATTTATGGTATTTCTGAAATTATACCAAAATATACCAAAATGCATGTCTATTTATACAGAATTAAATTTTATGACTGTTGGTAATTTTTTTTTTTTTTTAATAATTATTTATTTCAGAATTTGCATTACAAAAAATATAACCATTGCGAATTGTAGGGCCTACACAAAGCACTATTCATCCTCAAATTTGCCCAAGTTTTGGGCATTTTTAGAAATGCTCATGAGCATATTTTTGCATTTTTTCATTTGATCACCACTGTAATGCATGAGCATATTTTTTGCCCACCCAAAATGCCCATGAGCATATTTTTTGATCACCATTGGGAGTGCTCTTAGAGCTTCTCTTCCGGTTCCAGGAGCTCTTGAGTTCGATTCTCACCACGCCTTTGTCGCTCTCTAAACACCAAAAAAAAAAAAAAAAAAAAAAAAACTGTAACAAAATCCATGTTAAAATTAGAAAAATTCATAAATCAAAAAACAAAGAAAGTACAGTAAAATAACGAAATGAGTAATAAAATAATGAGACAAAACGTCATAGAACACAGCCTGTAAACATTCATACGATACTCTTTCTATTTCTTCTATTACACCAAACCAACAATTGATTGATTCTCTCTCTCCAACTTTCCCTCGCCCTAACACATTCAATCATTCCTCCCACTACCCTCTCAATTTTTGTCTCCTCAAGAACCCTAATTTTTCTCTCCTTTTTCCTTCAATTTCTTCTCACTTTTTTGAATTTTTGTTCTTCTTTGTAGGTTTCAATTTAGGGTTCCAGTTTTAGTAATTTTCTTCAGATCAAAAGCTCGTCACTCGATTTGAATTTTTCAAACAATTACACTGTTCTGTTTGTTTGTTGGAATTTGTGATTTGGGGATAATTATGTACGTTAGTTAGGGTTAAGCATTATCAAGAGTTTGGATTTGGAGTGTAGCTTTGCCGGATTTTTTGAATTCCGGCGAGAATGGCGACTGATTTACCGATGAATCCTCAGATGGAGCAGATCCATGGCGAAATTCGCGACAATTTTCGAGCTCTTGCGTAAGTTCCTTTCTCTTACTTTTTGTGTGTCAATGTCACTAGGTTAGTGATGATTAGTTCAATTTAGGGTTAGTTTTAAGTATTTTTGTTTCGATTATAATCTTGTTTATTTGTAAAAGAGAAATGTGATGTGCAAATTGCTAATTTTGGAGATTAGTTGTTGTAGTATGTTACGAGTAGTTTACGTTATTCTTTGATCATTGTGAAGGAATTTCGCCATGATGTGAATAATTGTCATTGTTGACAAAATGATGGAAACTTTTTGGCCCGTAACTTAAAGGACTGGCAATGTGGATATATTGTCTTGTGTTATTCGGGTACTGTTTCGGCTAAGCTCAGCTACTACCTATGGTTCAGTGAAATCGTAGATCCGTACTGCACTTGCATGTGACTAACATTTGATGGTTGATACTGAACATTAGCCCTTTTTTTGGCTGGGTGCATTGTGGGATTCATTTGAGCCATCTGTTTGTTTTAGTGTGAGGACTGAGAACTAAAGTGATGTCGAACAGATTTCATAGGGTTTCCATTCCTGTTGTTCTATTTATGTCTCTTCAACGGAGAAATGTGGGTTCCAAGTGAACTGACAACAGACATATTGGGCTTTTTTGCTGTGGCAATCAAGAGATGTCAGGATTCCACATTGTACTTTTGAAGGATTTGGGCTTTCATGGTGCTAATTGAGGGATATCAGGCGTTCTTGGTATGCTATCTGAGAGATGCCGGGCATTTGTCATGTGATAAATGAGGGATTTTGGTGCTCATTCTGTGCTATCCGAGGGATATCAGGTTTTCGTGCTGTGCTATTTGAGGGATATCGGGCATTCAAGCTGAGGGATGTTGGGCATTCATGTTTGTGCTAATTCAGGATGTTGGGAATTCATGCTTTGCTATATGAGGGTTGAAGGGTTTTTGTACTGTGCTATTTCAGGGTTTGTGGTCTGAATTTTATTCTGTCAGTAGAATGTCATTTCTGTTGCTGTCAACACGGAAAAAGTGAAATTAAAGCTGAAATTCCTCAAGGAGGGATCATTTGTTGTTTTAATTTGCCTTTTTATCTTAAATTCTATCACTGTATCATTTAATAACAGCCTTTTTCAAACCAGTGTGTGATCACCTTTGTGACTCAGCCGTTTTGTTGCTATTTTCAAATATCTTTCCATGTGATCTGAATAGCATTTTTCCACCCACCTTTATAGTAAGCTATATAGCTTAGCATGGGCAATTGTTTTGGTGCCTCGTTTTCTTCATCCTCTTACTCAGATCTAACATGTTCCCAAATACCTTTTCCTCTTGGCATGTGCTGCTGTGATTGGAAAATTAAGCATATGTGGCCTGGGTAGGAAATCCAATTTCAGAAATATTTGGTTTGAAACATTCCTGTATCGATGTGGTCTGAACTAGCTCGGTATTGATTTGGTCTAGCGGGTTCTAAATCATATGTTGAGATAGAATTTCATACATCCCTCAACCTCTTTAAAAATATCTTTCTTTTATGGCTATGGTAAGCTGTGCCATGTGTTTTCAGTTCTAATGCTGAGAAAGGAGAATACCTTCTGCTGATTAAATGGTTGGAATTTTGAGTGCTGAAAACAGGTAGTTTACTAGTTTATGAGTTTAGAATGTCAATGTTACAAGTGATGGGCATCTGATAAGTTCTTATGTGGTGAATTACTTTGGGAATATTACGGACAGAGCATCTAGGATGTTATATTATTAAAAGTTGTTGAGACTCATTAAATAATCTTTAACACTGTTGTAGCACCAATGATATTACCCAGCTCTAAATTTTGTGCATTCATGTGGCCATGTGCAAAATCCTGCTCTGTTGTAATTTTTATGGAAATTCATTTAGATTTTGGCTAGAGTTATATTACTTTACTCTATTGCCAGAAATAGACAACTTCTTGGCACAAGGTGCAAGTTCTATTGAAATTAGGGAATTTAAGATGAAGCAGAAGTGTTAAAAGATTACAGAGGAGCACCGTTAGGATTTGGATTGGAGATTGGGATGTCAAGCTCAAGCATTCTCGGAGGTCAAAATTTCAATGGATTTGATAACTTGTCAACTTTAGTAGCTATTTTCTTAGCCAATACTGTGTTTTGAATTCATTTAATTTAATGCTTGCTGACATATTTTAATTTTTTTTATATGATTTGTAGTTTCTCTTATAAAAATATTGCATGTTGAATTTTTTGAGGAGAGTTTTCTTTAATTTATATTGGTAATGTTGTGGTGGTGGTGGGGGGGGGGGGGGGTTTGGTAGGGGTTGCATGCGATTGTCACATATATAAGTCTTTCATCCCTATTTTGATCTTGTGTTTTCTTTGTAGCAATGGTTTTCAGAAATTGGACAAGGTCAAAGACCCAAATAGACAAAGCAAGCAGCTGGAAGAACTTACAGGGAAGATGAGGGAGTGTAAAAGGTACATTAAATGTTGATTTTACTTCCCATAATGCAACTCCTTTGAATCTTTAACATAACTTATAATTCTAATACTGTGGTTGTGGTGCTGAAAACTGGAGTATGACTCTTACAGTCTTACCTTATGTAACGTGACCGTGGAGACTCTCTTAATACAAAACACCCTTATGTTGTGATGTTTATATTTTTTTGTTATCTTGCTTTGGTGAGAGGGAAGAGAGAGAGAGAGAGAGAGGGGGGGGGGGGGGGGGGGGTTGGTGTGATTTGATCTGCTACATTGTGTCGGGTAACCTTTCTCTCTTTATTATAGTTTCTTTTGTTTAGTTTTTGCTTGGTTTTCTGGTAGTTATTTTTCATCTACTTCATAATGTTTGTTCATGTAATGTTTTTTTTTTTTAATTTTTTTTAATTATCTTCTTGTTTTTTTCTTTCTTTCTTTCTTCTCCCCCCTCCCCCTTTCTACTGTGATTAAGTAGTGATTGAGTATCTTTGAGTGTTGGTTTTTATTTATTCCTACTTCCTCTTGCTCTTTAGATTAATTAAGGAGTTTGATCGGGAAATTAAAGACGAGGAGGCCAAAAATCCGCCTGAAGTCAACAAGCAACTCAATGATGAGAAGCAGTCTATGGTTAGAAACCTTACTTTACTCTTAGAGGATTCTTAGTCCAAACAATAATTTCATAAATTACTTTTTATGTGTGTGCCTGTCATAAAGATTAATTTTTCTATGGCAAAAACATAATATATAGTTATAAATTGTAATTACGGAACTTCTAGGAGCATTGCTAGTGCTGCAATGTAACTTTATGAATATGGAGGACTTTCATGGTCCTGTTTGCTTCATTGTTTTTTTGAATTAGTTGTTCAGATTAACAAAACCCACAACTGTTTTTTGGTAACAATAGTGACACATTGAATTTCGTTCCTCAATGTACATAATATCACTCTTAGACTTATTACTTATCACTACTGTTTTTTGGTAACAATAGTGACACATTGAAATTCATTCATAAGTATCAGAAATAAGGCAGAAAGAAAGTCCTTGGTTTGTTTCTCTCTTTTGTTGGAGATAGAGGTTGTAAATTACATAGTTTTATATTGGGATTCACTTGAGCAATCTCTCTTTGTCTTTAGTGGATTATTGCAGCTTTCACATCATATTCCTGTTTGTGCCAAACTCCAATACAAGGAGTCTTGAAGCAGATTACTTAGTTTGGTAAGATATGCTTACGTGGGCTTCTGAACTCAAACCTTTCCACTCTCATTTCTCAGGTTTTATAAGTACATTAAGAATATTGAGGCTTATTACTTGCCATATGAGGATGTAAGGCTTTTAGAAGAAATATCAGAATGTGAGGAGGATGAGGAGATAGAAATGAGTGGAAAGTTAGGGTGGGATTTGTTATTATAGTGATAAGCAACCAAACACTTGGCATTAGGTAAAAGTTTCTATTGTTAAATCCAGTTTAATAACAAACCTCATATCAGCCGTACCTCATTCCTAAAAATTATCCAAATGCCCTCAAATGGGGTGGTGGATATTTGGATTGTTAGTAGAAGTTTGAAACTAATGTATCATTTTTAAAAGGTTGATGAGATCAAGAGTTTATAAAATTCGTTGTGTAGTTGACTTGTATAGTTGTTATTGGGATTAGGATGACATATTTGAAGGATTTAGGCTACGCTACTTGGGAGCATTATCACTAATGGGAATTTGTGTAGGGTTCTTTTGTTCATTGATCACTTTGGTACAAGAACCCTAATCAACTAAGTGGAGCGGGGGGGGGGGGGGGATCCAACCTTTAGTTCTGGTTTAAAAATTGAGAAGGTTTAAAAATTTCTCCTTTTGAAGATCAGCTTGTTTGAGTGTTGAAAACTATGCCTTGTCAAAGGTTATACACTGTATTTTTAACGGTACATTGTTTCTTTTACTGAGATTGGGCACATAGATTTAGGTTTATTGAGAGGTGGAAAGTTGTGAAGGTTTTATTTTCCATTAGTGATTTACAATAACTCTAACCCATTTCTGGAGGATGTGGAGTGGGAAAAATATAGTTGCTTGTACCAAACCTATTGCTTTCGCTGCTCCTCTCGATGTTGAAGGTTGCAAGGCTCTGGGGTTATCAAGTTTGCAGAAGCGCCAAAAAATTGTGTTAAAACATAATCCATGCCTAGTGGGTTGAGATAAATTTTATTGGTCACCAGGGCACTTAGTTGCTTATTGATTGGCAAGATGATGACAACAATAAACCTGCCAACTTTAAATGCTGCTCAAAATAAACATTGTGTTCTGTAATCTTGAAAGAGTTGATAACTTATTGTGTAAACTTGGCCGCGTAATCTCTATTTATCGAGGGTAGTTGGAAAGCTCTATGGCTCATTTGTAAGTCCAACATTTTGGATACTGCCTCATCTTTGTAATTGCGACCTTAGTTTTTCTTTGCTTATGCTTTTCAGTCACTTGAAATTCGATATTGGAGAAAGAGATTTACTTAGGATTGTTAAGTACTTTTAAATTGTCCTGATAATTCATTGCATTTAATGCTAGATTTGTAGGCTGCCTTTGTTTCTTTCATTTAACTGTTTTTATTTTCTTCGAAAATTTTTGCAGATCAAAGAGCTAAATTCATTTGTGGGCTTAAGGAAGACGTAAGTTAACCTCTTCAACTTTACTGATATTTTTTATTTTATATATTTTTTTTATATTTGTTAATTGTATGTCTAATTAAAATTTGTGGGCTTCACCGTCAATGACCATGTCCATAAATATGTGATACTTGTGGCCTTTTGTGATACTTGTTACATATGTATATATCAAATGAACCTGTTTCCGTGGCTGCTTATGTTGTAGGTATATGAGTAGCCTTGGCAATAAGAAGGTAGAATTGTTTGACATGGGAGCAGGAACCAGTGAACCAACAGCTGAAGAAAATATTCAGATGGCTTCATGTGAGATATTCTTTAGCTTGTATTTGCTTCCTGAACTATATAGGGGATTTTGGCTGATGTTTTGTCTTTTTTATTGATAACCTCCTCACTCCTATTCTAAAAGTATGTTTCTTTGCTAATCCTTGCGATCTTTGTTTCAACATTCATATTGTCATGGCCTCTGTGTTGAGCTTTGTAGATTGAATCAATTGTGGTACTGTCAAAAGGGGCAAAAGAAAACCAGGGGGTCATGTCAATTGTGGGAATGTTAGCTTTGCGTACCGCTTTCTGTAACTTATTAGGCTATCATGTGTCAATTCTCCAAGAAATACTTGTAATGAATTGGTGAAAGTGATTTGCATTTTGTTGTATTATGTCTATACTTCACATTATACTTAAGGATCAATGTTGTTTGTACATTCAATAATTGAATTTCAACTTTTAGGGAGTGAACATTGGTACACCTATATATGATATATTTATTGTATTGATATATGTGACTTTCAAGGTTTACATTGCTGATCAGCATCTCCATCAAAGGGTGAGAGGTGTGCACATAATTTGATTTTTCTTTCTAGACCCTCTCACCCCGAATTCTAGAAGTCTTGTGCAGTTTCTTTAGCATGCTCTTTCAAATGTATATTAAACAAATAATTAGCCTTCAACCGAGGCTTAGTGTTTAAAAATAGTGTATTTTGCATTTATATTTATCATTTTGTACCAACATCTTAAAGGACTCTGCAGAAGCTTGTTCTATTGGGTGATGTTTTCCACCTTCTCAATTTTATTTTTCATAGGTAATTTGAATAGTTTGTCATTACAGTTCACAGTCTTCCTCTTTTTTACAATATTTGCTATCGGAGCATTAAGCTTCCTTGCATTTTCTTAAACTGCTATGTTGGAATGAGAATAAATAAGGTGCAACAATATTATGGATTGATTTGTATGTGTTTCTAGTATATGATGTGTGATTTGTCCTTCCTATGCAGCAATGACAAATCAAGAGCTTATTAATGCTGGGAATAAGACTTTGGATGAGACTGATCAGGCCATCGAGCGCTCTAAACAGGTGAGAAATTTACTGTTAACGGCTCCTGGCTTGCTTACTGTATCAGCTTTCTAATTATAGTTTGGTTGCCTAGGTAGTTGCACAAACTGTTGAGGTCGGAACTGAAACTGGAGCTAAACTAAAGGGTCAAGTAAGTTTTCATAATTGATTGGTCCTATCTCAATCTTTTATGTAGCAGAAAATAATTTAATTGTATTTGTGCAGACTGATCAAATGGGTCGTATTGTTAATGAGCTGGATACTATTCAATTTTCACTTAAGAAGGCATCTCAGTTGGTGAAGGAGATTGGTCGGCAGGTCTGTCTTTTTTTTTACTTATAGTTTGTGCTCAGATTGCTATACTTCCTTTGCTTCATTTTAGTTACAAGAAGGATTTTGGCACTATTCATACTCTCTCCTATTATATCATATTGTGATTTATACGGAAGAAAAAGTCACGTGGGATCTTGTAGGATTTGTCTTAATTCATTCTTTATTAAAATCTACTTTTTATAATTTTTACCAAATCGCAACCAAAGATATTAATAGTTTAAATTTTGTGTTGGCAAGCGTGAAACTTTTAGTGTTGCAAGTAAAATGGAGCGGAGGAAGTATTACTTTTATTATAAGCTCCATGTCATCTTGACTGATGTAAATACTTTCTGTGTTGCAGGTTGCCACTGACAAGTGTATCATGCTTTTTCTCTTTCTTATCGTCTGTGGTGTCATAGCCATTATTTTTGTGAAGGTATATCCCTATACTATTATCATTT
Source organism: Chenopodium berlandieri (assembly GCA_034703905.1). Lineage (NCBI taxonomy): Eukaryota > Viridiplantae > Streptophyta > Magnoliopsida > Caryophyllales > Amaranthaceae > Chenopodium > Chenopodium berlandieri. The sequence continues at coordinate 24,100,376 of CM068281.1, forward strand.
CTATGGTATTGTGAAATTTGTCCACTAGCCTGCTTTCTTATGAAGTCGGTGAAACAGTCGGACAACATTGTTATCGTTGTCGTCTGTGGTATTATAGCCTTTTTCTGGAATTTGGCTGTCTGTTAATGAACGGTTAGACATGCTGGAGAAAATTATGTATTTTGTTAGTATATTTTTTTTTTTTTGTTTTTATCTTTCTTTCCTGCACGGCTATACCTTCACTTCTGATTAGCAGTTCCTATTTACAAATCTTGTGCGTAAATTTATGACACCAATTATTTGGCATTAGAAGCCTTCCTATAATATGGTCCAATGGAAATTTAGGTGTAGGCATTCTGCTCTCCTGGTAGAATCTCGTCTCATCTACTGTTCTGCCCATCATGTGGTTTCTTTTTCCTGATTAGCACGAATTAATCCCCCACCCCACTCCTCCCCACTATTGTTTGAATTGGGTTGTGCTCTGTGTGGCCTATTGATCTGTGCTGAAAATCTTGATCTTATTTGCTATGCTGCAGATTGTGAATCCAAACAACAAAGATATTAGGGACATTCCAGGATTAGCACCTCCCGCCCCTGCAGCAAGAAGGCTCTTGTATGTGAAAGCTGAACATTTCGGATAGATTGCTGCCATTAGATTCTTCCACACTTCAGTTTGGATTATTGGTTCCATTCCCCTATAGTTTGTGCATATCGAGTTTGTGTCATTTGTAAATCATGTTGAGGAGATTTTTGTTTATCCTTTTGGCAGTCGCATTCTCCTCGAAAACAACGGCTTTCAAGATCATTGTATCCACATTCAGGTTATTTTGCTGTCAATATTTTATCCTGTGTGTATTAGCAAGCCACTCAACATTTAGAGGATGCAGTAAATGTGTGTTCATTCTTTATACATTTGTGTTGATATGCTTTTTCTCTGTCACATTTTTTATATTCCAATAGATTGATTGGAAATACTTTGGCCTTTTTTTTGTACTTCTTTCAGCCTCTGCCCAAAAGAACAATGGAAGGTACTTATCAATTTGTACTCCATTTCAAAATAAGAGGAATTTAAGTTTTTCAAAAAAGAAAAAAAAAAGAAGGTTTGAGTTTAATCTTTTGTTAGATGAAAAATATATTGTTAGTTTGTCTTAAATAGCAAAGATTATATACATATACACTCGGGTGCAAGGTGTATTCATGAGTATATTAATTCATGATTGTTGCATATGAACCATGTGAACATTGGTGTGTAGAAGGAACGAACCAATGTTATTGACATTTTCAGCATCCTCATCTAATTATCTACATCACATGTAATGCATGTCTACTATTGTCTTTGGGTAGCTGAGAAATATGCCTTTGACCTTTGTGAGCAGTTGACCTTGGGGATAGACCTGGCTTTCTAGTCTCCATGATTCTTATATGGCCTTATGAATACTCCTTCCGTCTCTTTTCAATTTTCACGCTTTGATCATTTTTTCTCCCATGAAAAGATTCTAAATGTAAAGATTAAAAAGTGACTGAGGAAATAATAAAAAAAAAAACTAAATTCAAATTACAAGTATACTCCATATCTTTTTATTTTTGGTGCTATAAAATTTAATATAAGGTTTTCCATACCAACCTTGAAAACTTTGACCAAATAAGTCCACTGGCATTTGCGGCAGTTAATTTAGGGATGGATTTGATTAGGATATTAATTAGTCTTTTAGCCAAAAAAAGAATAAGTTGGTTTTAAAAAAAGTGTAATGCTATATATAGCCCTTAGGTGTATAAATAAGCATTTAATATCCTTTTTTTTTTTTTTTTGTATAAGTTTAAGAATGCATGACAAAATTACGCGCAAATCAGTGTAATTAATGAATATTTTATGAATACTTTCCTCCTTTAACTTCTTATACATAGTCCTTAGGGTTACGTATAACATTTTCCTTAAAAGAAAAGGAAAAAAAAAGGGTTGACTAGACTACCACTTGGTAATGGTTACCATTTTTTATTTTTTTTTTAGAAAATTTGAATAATTGGTGTGAATTAAGTCAAAACTGAAATGTGGGTTGCCTACCCAAGTTCCTCGCTTGAGTCATGAGCTCATGATAAATAACACTCCTAACAGTCCTAAGTTATCGATCATTCTTGCTGAATATAGGCGTTATTTGGTCCAATCTATTTATTGTATATTTTCCGTTGTATATCCAATTACTTTAGTGCTCATATAAATTTTTCATTGTATATCCAATGCCTTTATTGCTCATATCACATTCCTTTATGGAAAACATATTTCAAGAATATTTCCATTTTTCATTGTTTGGTTACATATTATTAAAAAAATAAAAGGTTGACACATTAAAACTATTCATCGAAACAATTTAAAACGAACTCACATGCATGAGTAAACTAATACTCGGTAGCTAATTAGGGCATAAGAATCACTACTTAGTGAGGATAAACAATATAGTTATGTACCAATATTATGATTCAATACTGAAATAGTTACCCGTTGTAACAATTTTGGTCTAAACACATGCTGCAAACCAATCTACGTAGATGGTAATTTTGTAAACAAATTCTAAGCTAATGCAAGTTAGAGAACTAATTAAGTTGTTAAACATCTCCCAATATTAAAACTACTCCAATGGTGGACTTACATACAACTAAATGGGGTCAAGGGACTCCACTTGAACATGGAAGAAGGAATTTTTTTCCCTCTAAAATTAAGCTTTTTTTCTAAGAAATTAAGTTTTTTTCCATAAAAATTACTTTCTTCGTTTTTACATAAAAAAATATAGGAGTAATTAGCTGTGACACGTTCACTAAAAAAAAAATTATTTTGTAGCGAATCATTTATTAAGAAAAATTGAGAAGCTTAACACAAAGTCGGGCGAACGACGGGAATTGAACCCGCGCATGGTGGATTCACAATCCACTGCCTTGATCCACTTGGCTACATCCGCCCCTTTCCTAATTTACTTACAAATTAACTCTTCCTAACTAGTAAAGGAGCAATAACCAATTTCTTGACAGAATAAGAAATCAGCACTGCCCCTTTACTTTCAATAACTCGTAAACCCTAGACGAAAAACGAAGTTTTATCCATTTGTAGATGGAGCTTCGATAGCAGCTAGGTCTAGAGGGAAGTTATGAGCATTACGTTCATGCATAACTTCCATACCAAGGTTAGCACGGTTAATGATATCAGCCCAAGTATTAATGGAAAGAAGAAGAAAGACGAAAGTACTCTAGCTTCGCCCCTTTCCTTATTGAAGGTTTGATTGATGTTGCTGGTTCAATCCGGAGAAGGAAAGGCTTACTTTCTTGTCGGCGCTATTGGCTTGGGTGGCTGGGGTTTGGTTGACCTTGCTATTGGGACTTAGCCCAGACAGGCTACCATTAATTCGCAATAGTTAACCAAGCAGTAGCCAAGAACAAAGAAGCAAGCCAAGATCAATGGGGGGTCGCCCCAGTAAAAAATGGTAAGAAGGAGTAGCATCAACGAGGGCGAGTTCAAGACCTGCTCTCAAAGCTTCATATTCGGTCTGGTGAGCATGCCCCTGGTAAAGTAAAGCCGGTATGTGTATCAGTCCAACCATACCCGAGTATCCTTTCTAGGAGGATAAGTAATCCGCCTTTTCATCCTTCCTCATTTTCATTCTACGATGGAAGGAGGGGATGATCCAAGGATAACCCGACCTATTGAGGGAGACGGGGACTGGGAGTAGAGAGTGCGGGGTTTTGTCACCACCATATGCTCTCTGCAGGCTACTCGAACACTGATAAAGCGCAGTGAAGAACAGACCCGACTTCCTCACCAATCGTACCGTTGTTCTGGCGAACAGGTACGCTCCTAAACACAGCTTTCCAGTATTAGAAGAAAATGGAAAAGGAACACCGAGTGGGATCAAAGAAACTAGCAGACTGATCACTATCTCACACTCGGGAAAGAAAGACTCTTTGGCACTTGCTTACGTCATTTGACCCCATTAAAATTTGTAAAATGTTATTTGATCTTGTTAAATATTTTTTTCTGAATCCGCCAAAAATAGTAGTTGAATATATGCCATGCAGAAGATTACACCAATAAATACAAAAGTATTCTAACTATTAATGATTCTCTCATCCGATCATCGAAATTATATTTGACATCATAAGACAAGACCATATCACATTAAGATCTCTTAATCAGTATTCACAACTACTGTTCTTTGCAATCTTAAGTAACAACCTAACGATCGACTAAATAATTTACTTGATTAACAACATTATTAGATAAGGATGAGACAATATAATGGTGGTCCAACTGATAATTAATTGCTATGATCTTATGCTATAACCAACCATAAACATTACATGCATTGAATGTTCTTTTGTTACCAAAATTTAAACACGACATTTTACTTATGTTTTGATCAGTTGGTAAGGGAGCCATTATATCTTTATCAGATCAAGTTTAAGTTCGTAGCTATAGTTGATGGGAGAACTTCTTCCCATTTGAGATTACGATACAACTCAAATATGGACATTTGAAATCAAAGATTTAATTTGTTTTGGTGCATAGATTAAAAAAAAAAAAAAAATCACAAACCGATGTTATGTTTTCGTTAACATGTCATAATCATGTGTTTAATACGGGATTTAACTTAATTAACCAGATGCTTAGAACCCCATGTCGCATGTTTGCTATTGTCTTAACTTGGTTAGTCTTTGATTAGCCAAATAAAATTGTGTACATGAAGGCGCCGAAATTTTGTTGTCCATATTATCCTATAATAATTAGTCTCTCCAACAGCACAAATGTCTTTGTTTTAAGTCTCAGGAAATTTCAATTTCTTGTTCTTTCTTTCAATAACTAAAGTCCAAATTGGAACGTTCAACGTTTGTCTTTATCACTTAACAATCGCAACAAATGGGTAAGGCAGTCTTGATCTTAAAATTGGTACCACTCCAAATTTGATTACAGGTTGTAATTAACGTTCATACCCTTTATCCAAGGGCACGTCAAATACTCAAGCTAAGTATGGTAACTATCTCCTCGCTTATTTTTCAGTCAAATAGTTATTGTTCATATGTGTGAGATTAATCAATATCATCATTTTACTAAAAACTTTTTCTTAAATACATGGAGGAATATTCTATGCTCTCCTATCTGATCAAGTTTTTAAACTTACCACATTTAAATTCAAATTATCCCCAATATGGTAACCCCTCAACCAACTGTTTATATTCTCACTAAATCGTTTGTATATCATATATGACCTTAAATTTATATAAAAATGTTCAATGTATATGTTATTAAATTTCAAGCTTTGTATATTTTGCCATCTCATTATAATTATGAGAAATTAGTTATCAAATTTTTGCATTAAAGATAAATATAGAGAATTGAATCAACTTTCAAATCTTACACCTATAACATTATTTAATAGAAAATAATTGAATGAAAAAGTTAACCACGTTTGTTGATGCATATTCTTCATATATAACACATGTGATTGTTTTACATTGATAAAATTACAGATAGTTAGAACACTTTATAATAAGGTTAAGACTTAAGAGGGTATTCTTCGCATATAATTTTGGGATTTGATCTCCTTGAACTTGTGAATTGGACTGTTTCTCTTGGTCCAAGCTTGTAGTTAACGTATTTTCTTGATCTTAAGACCATGATCATAAGTTAATACATTTTCGTGGCTACATTAAAGGAAATTGAAAATTCATTCTCATAAAGTCCCTTGTTTTCTCAATTTAGTTGCAATCATGTCTTGTTGAAAATACATTTCAAAACCACTGCCAAGTAGGAGTACACTACAATTTAGCATTCAAATGACTAACTACAAATCTATTAACTTTTAGTTGACTTAAATTTACCACTACAAAACATTTTGGATACCATTGTCGGAGTCCAACCGATCATACAACTATGTATAATTGGACGAAAAGAATTATTGAGAATTCTAAGAATGTTTTAATTAGCCTCAAATCTAATCCCTTAGCATCTTTGGGGTGTTGATAGCTCTCTATTAATATTAATGCATTATGCATGAAAATTGATAATTCCTTCTTCTTCTTCTTCTTTCTTTCTTTTTTTTTTTTTTTTTTTTTTTTTTTTTTTTTTTTTTTTTCCTACTGCCTTCATTAAATATAAGTTGTAACTGCAGGGTATTATTTGTGAGATATAAAATATACCAAAGTTACAACTAATACTTAATGGAAGAAGTATTTATAATATACATATAATCTTTAGAATGTTTTTTGTAATTATTTTGTATATCTCGGTCGTGCAAGCTAAGTTTACTTCTCTAGTTAAGGAAAAATTATCCGGAATAATCCGATATTTACCTCATCAGCCCAAAATAATCCCACCTTTCGATTTTTTTTTTAATAATCTGACCTTTAATGTCAATCCGCTTCAAATGATCCCAAGTGACTTGTAACCAGTTGAGTAGGTAATTTTTTTTATTAAGTTTAATTTACAGGTGTCACCACGTGGCTGGTAAAAAATAAGTTTTAATTTTATTTTTTTTAAGAAATGATTATTACTAATTAACATTAATTAACTATTTTAAAACTAACTTTTAAAAAAATAATTAAAAATTAAAACCACCACCACCAGCCCCGCCCCCACCATCGGCCCAGACTAGGCCCATCGCCGCCAGCCCCGCCGCACCCAGACCCCAGCTCCCCTACGCTAGTCACCGCCCTTCCCCTACCCCCTTTTATCGCCTCGAAACCACCTACCACAACCATTATCGAAACAATGGTGGTGATGGTGATGGTAGGGTACGGTGAGTGTGTGTGCAAGTTAAGAAGGGGAGGGGGGCTGAAATTGGGACGAGGGGAAGGAGAGGGGGCCAGAAAAGGGATAGGGGAAGGAGAGCGGCCGAAAACGTGGTTGAGTAGGAGAGGGAGGTTAGGATCGAGACGAGGAAGGGATTTTTCAAGGGTGGTTGGTGGTTCGGGGGGGGGGGGTGCTCATCAGCTCGGCGCGGCACTCTGGTGTTGGGGGTAGGCAAGGGGTCGGGCTGGTGGGGGTGGGTGGTCGTGAGGGTGGTTGGGCTAGAGGGGGTAGCTTTTTAATTAATTAAGTAATAATTTTTTTATTTTTTCTTTAAATAAAATAAATTTAAATTTTTTTTTTTGACCAATCAGATGCCGAAGTGTCATGTAACTTGTTATAAACAAGTTAAATGACCGATAGCAAGTTACATGACCGGTAGGGACCATTTAAAGTGGATTGACATTAAAGGTCGGATTATTAAAACCTTAAAATGTAATTAAAAGGTGACATTATTTTGGGCAAATAAGGCAAATGTCGAATTATTACGGACAATTTTCCTTTAGTTAATGGACTTTGGCCAATTATGTTAATTTGTACGTTCATGTAGACCTTAAACAGTTGGTTGTGTCCTTTTCATATATCTTTGAGGCCTTATCTCAAAAGTCTTCAATTCCTAGCTCTCATGATTATGCTCGAGCTCGTAGATATTCACTAAACAAAGGTATTGCTAAATCGATATCAATAAGAAAATGCGTTTCTGCCAACTAAAAAATTAAGAAAAGTTGTTGAAAAGAAGGAAGTCAAAAAAAGGAGTATTAATCAACCTTATTGTCTACACATTTAGAGTTGTCAAAAGCTGATTTGATCCGAAAATTTTATTCAAATCTAAACATGACCTGATCTATTTGAACCCGAAAAATTGGTGACCCAAACCCGATATGACCCGACCTGATACCAACTCGAGACGTGAGTTAACCTTAGGATTTGTGACCTGAACCCGAACATGACTTAACCCGAACATAACCCTTCAATTATTGACCTGAACTGAACCCGACCCGAACCAGAGATTGACCAAACCCTTTTTGACCCGTTAAAACCCGAAATCAACCTGACCTGTTACTAACCCGACTCGAATTCAACCCGATCTGGATTCAACCCAACCTGTTACTAATCCGACTCGAATTCAACTTGATCTGTTTTTATCCTGACCCAAACATAATGTAACCCGACTAGAATAGTAATGCAATTAACTGAAATTGATCCGAAGCGAGTTAACGGATCGACCCAAACACTCAAATTGACAAATCTAAGCTAAACCTATTTTATCCGATATTATATGAACTTATTGTTTTTATCTAAACTTATTTGAACATGTCATCTCGAATATGAATTTATCTGAAATTGTTATCCCTAAAATGAGTGGAAACAATGTGAATAGATTAGAATAGGGGGTTTGAACTTATCTTCTAAAAATCTAAACTAAACCTATCTTACTGGAATTAATATGAACTTATTATATATATATATATATATCTTATCTAAACTTATTTGAACTTATTAACTCAAATATAAACTAATGTAAAATTGTTTCCTAAAATGAGTGGAATTAATGAAAAATAGATCAGAATAGGGTCTGAACTTATCTTCCAAAAATCTTAACTAAACCTATCTTATCGGAATTAATATGAACTTATTATATCTTATCTTAAATTTATATGAACTCATTAGTTCGAATTTGAACTTATATGAAATTATTTATCCTCAAATAAGTGGAAAAAAAACGTAGTTTAAAATTATTAGCTCGAATATGAACTTATTTGAAATTATTTCTCTTACAATAAATGAAGAAATTGATAATGATTAAACGTGAATGTCAATACATGAACGGTTAACATAACGACCTGAAAAATGTACTCGAACCTAATATGACCCGACCCGAAATAAACCCGAGACCCTCATTAACCCAATATTTGAGACCCAAACCCAAACATGACCCGACCTGAAAATGACCCGAACTGATTATAACCCGCAAATTCTTGACTTGAACCGAACCCGACTCAAACCCGAGAACGACCCTAACTCGTCTAAACCCGTTAAAACCCGAATTTAAACCCGACCTTTTATTCACCCAACCCGAATGAAACCCGATCTGTTGTTGACCCGACCTAAACCGGACCCAAACCCGATAAGATGTATGACCCGACGTGACCCGACTCAAGCATGACCCAACCCGAACCCAACCCGCATAGGTTACAACATTAACTCGAATTGACCCGATTCGAGTTGACCTGACTCACACTAACCCGACCCAAACCCGACCTGTTTACCCGAATTGACAGCTATATATATATTGCTTGCAAAATTTATCAAAATGTATAGTGCAAGGATTTATTTATTTATTTATTTATTTTTACTTAGAACTTTATTTACATCCAATGTAAGAATGTGTATCGAAATGAAATTCCTAAATATTTGTAAGTATGATTTTTTTAAAAGTACAAATAAACTATTTTTTATACCAAAATTAGATTAGGTCCCGTGCCATGCACAGTAATTTTACTATTTATTATAAGTTTAACACTATATTTATTTATAATAATTATCAAATTGCAAATTAAGATAAATATTCGTAATTACAAATATAAAAATAAAATTATATCATACTAAATAAATAGTGGGAGTATTACATGCATGACTAATAAAAAAATTATGGATTACATCACAAAGTTATATGTAGGAAATTATTATTGCATAGTATTAAATAAACAAATAATATTTTGTTGGATGTTTATAGATGGAATATAATTACCAAATAGTAAGGGAAATATTATTGCATAATATTAAATATTCTCTGAGAAGCTTTGGCAAACTATTCAAAAAAAAAAAAAAAAAGCCTTGGCAAAAAAAAAAATATTTTGGCGTGAAATTATTTTAAAATTAGATGACATATGTCATTTCTAGTTTCACCTTTATTATAATATATAGTTATAGTAGATTTATGTATTTAAGTCAATTTGATGCAATATAACGTAATTTTTTTTTCGTACGATAAATTAAATCCATGTAATTGTAATATATCAGGAAAAAAAATATGCAAATAATATTAATATTAGTAATAAGAATCTTTAATTTCAATTATAATATCTAAATTAAATATATACGGAGTATAATTTATAGACTTAATTAAGTTGTCAATTAATAAGATATAAAAAGAAAAATAAAGTTAGAATATATTTATTTTTGAAAAATGGTTTTTGGAGGGAAAAAACGACACCAGAAAATGACTCCCCTACCACTAGCCCAACTCTTCCCCGCTGCCCCTGACTCCCCTACCCCGTGGCTCCAGCCACCCAGACCCCCAATCCAAGCGCCAGCGATGCTCCTGAACCCCTCCCCTGAACCACTAATCCGCCTCCCTCCCTACGAAAATAAGGCAACGTTTAAAGCACCGTCGACGAACCATAAAAGCATCTCCCCATCCTCGAAAACCCCTTCTCTGCTCCAATCCCGGCCCCCTCCCCCTTCCCCAGTCCTGATTCCGGCACCTCTCCACAGCCTTCCCAGTCCCGATTTCGGCCTCACTCCCCTTCCCCCGGCTCGAGTTTGACCTCCCTCACCTTCCCCACCCTGATTTCGGCCTCCCTCACCTACCTTCCCCCGCCCCAATTTCGGCCGCCCAGACCACCCACAATAGCGTGACGGCGACATATCTTGCGCTGCGAGCTCCGTTCTCGCGGTTGCTGCTCCGATCTTACGGTTACTGCTCCGATCTCACGGTGGCTAGGGCTGGGGGAGAGAGTGGTGGGTGGCTACCAATTTTTTTTTTTAGATTCAATTTTTTTTATTTAAAATTTTAGACAAATTATACAGTGACACATGTACTTTAAACCCCAAAAAAAATTTACCTATTTATCAGGTAACCGGTCACTTGGGACCATTAGGAATAGAGTGGGTATAGAGGTTGGATTATTAAAAAATAATCGAAAGGTGGGATTATTTTGGGTGAATGAGGCAAAGGTCGGATCATTCTTGGCAATTTTTCCTTTATTGTTATTATTATTATTATTATTATTATTATTATTATTATTATTATGAAAAATAACAAAAACCTACAAAGTCAACCAAATTACAAGAAATTAGTGGGGAGCCAAGATACAATCTGGGCCCCCACCCCTCTAGAGACAGCGAACCCGATCCTGCTAAAGATGTGAGCAGCTGCACGAGCAACAATATCCTAAATCCTAGCGAATGCCTGAATCCGCTTCAGCAACGCAACAACCTCCTTCTCTAATTCCCCCAATGAAAGGAGAAAAGAAGAAAACCATAGCCAATAGCCCTACAACGTGCCCCATACTTGTCCCACTTGCCCTGAGCTGCAATTGACACAACACGACCTGAAACGAAGTCAGACAACCCACATTGCGTTAAAGGAGAAGACCTTGTCAAGTCAACACACACATCAAAGCCTTTGCCCTGGGAATAAAGTAACACATCTGCAAGTTGAAGAGCCCCGTCGTTCTCTCCAATCAACCCAACCTCAACCTTCTTTTTTGCAGAAATCCCAGACTGAAAACAAATATCAACAAGGGTATCACGAACAATATTATGCCGATATTTAATACCTACCATCCTAACACAGGACATTGCATGATCCCCAAAAATTTCCCTGTCAAAAATCCTTAAACAGGCAAAACACGGTGTCGAAACGGATAACAAAGGAACACCAACCATATTATTTTGTACATTTATATGGTAAGCCTCCCTTTTCCCTCCCCCCACACCCACACCCACACGGCCACACCCCATAATTAGTTGTACGGATCGGACAATGAGAGCAATATGTTTAAAATTGGTTAAGATATGTTGAATTAATGACGATTTACATGACCATTGGGTTTACATATGGGACTTATGGGTGAGGATGCAACATGTCATTATTAATTAATTTTTAATTATAGTATGGTCATAAGGCCCCTCTATGTCTAGTAACTTGCTTAAGGCTATTAAAACACAAGACCAACGAGGCTAATAAATAAATAAAAATTTAGATGCCCCACAACAGGTCGGCCAGTAAATCGAGTATCTTCATATGCGAAGATTTTGAACCTTTGTAGTCTAATACAAGTATTAATTAGTAGTATTGTCACATTGTTACCCTATCGAAATTAATAAATAGATCAGTATATACTGTCCAAACTCCTCAGCTAAAACCCTTCCTCCTGTAAGAAATATGCCTTAGAATCATGTTTAGGAAAAGTGTAGGGAGGCACACGGCCATGACTTGGAGAGGCATGCACGCCCGTACCTCGTCAAAAAACTCATGAAGATTCGCCAATTTTGCAATGTTACGCTCGTGCCAGGTCGAGAAAACGAAATTAGCTTTGAGCTCTCTGCCTCGATATCGAGGGAGCCAATGCCCTGTGTGGCATGCCCGTGTGTGTAGTGGGCGTATTTATAAATTAGATCGGTTTCACGTGGGATATATATTTCCTATTCTAGGGAGCACTATATAAACCCCTTTATTAGGTTTTTCCTAGCCGGTGTATCATTTAGAAAAATTTAAAGAGTTGTTAAATTTGCTAGGTCATTAGACTATCTACGTTCATAGAGAGAAAACAATATGTCCGACAATTTGAATTGATATTTGTCGATCATTTCGTATTTTGTTGATCGAATTTGTAATCTATTTTTCCTTAATATTAATAAAACCATTAATCTCGTGTCGCATGCTTGTGGATATAGCCAACATATTGTTGATGAACCACATAAATACTTTGTGAGTTTCTTGTTTAATTTTGCATCTGTTATCTATTTCTTTCTCACATCTGTTAAAACACTCTTACCCCGGCCTTCCACTTTTATCTAGTAAAACAAACATGATAAATTTGAGCATTATTATTGCATACGTTTTTACACTTTTACTAATTATTACTACATACTTCGTATATAGTTTTTCTTATAAAAGTCAATTCCCAAACACAATGTTAGATATACAAAGAATATATCTTTTTAAAATCAAATCAAGGAAAAGAAATTAGCAAACTAGGAACGATATGCAAATACAAGTTATACAACTAATCAAATCAATGAATGATGCAATAATCACGTGTAATTGCAAGGAGGCTGAAAAAAATTGCATGCATGTGTTTCTTACATCCCACTTTTTATATTCGAATAATCTTCATATACAATATGTAATTTTTCTTTACAATTTAAAGGTGTTATTGTTTGTGCCTTAAATCTTTTTTTTTATTCGATTTATCCTCAAATTTCATCACTTTGTTGGACGCTTCAGGAAATCCTCCAGCTGGGGCAACTCTAAGTACAAAAGGCACACTAGATATCACTTAAGTTGTTTTAAGCTTAGTTTTACAGTTTTTATTTTATTTTATTTATTTACTTATCTTTTATACTGTGGAATTAGTTCTTGCGGATAAAAAAAATTATAGGTAAATGCATTGAAAAGGAAAATGTTGCTTATTTTTCTTTAAAAAAAATGTTGCTTATAAGAATCGTGATGAAGTCTATGAGATTACATCATAAATAAATTTAGTACTCCCTCTGTTTTTTTATTTTTTTAAAAATAATAAAAAATCTTCCTCCTTATTATTCATATAAAGTCTTTTTTTTTTTATATCAGCATATCACAAACAAATTACAAAGAAAAAGAAAAGATAATTAAACTATTGTGTCATAAAAAAAAAAAAAAAAAAAAAAAAAAAAAAAAAAAAAAAAAACTATTGTGACTATCATTCGCAATTCAAGCAGATATGCCCTTTGCACATGTTCCTCGTCTACTTTGAGAATATTACAACATTGAAAACGCAACCCTAGCTTCTTAATTTCCTGCGTAGTCCAAAAGATGCTTATATCATTTATGTCCTCCTTTCATAAAATAAATGACCAAGTTCATCGAGTCAGAATATAAGAGGACCTTTGAGAGGCTCATTATAGAGCACCATTCAAGACCTCACGACACGCTTGAGCCTCCGTACGCAAGGCCGAGGTTGCTAGCCAAAAGCTAGCTCCTGCATCAAAGAAGTCCCCTTCATTCACCTTTCAGACCATCCAAAACCGCATCTTCCGTTTGTTTTCTCCCAGGAGCCATCGATTGTAGAGTGCAATTTGGCAAGCCTCTATTAGGACTGAAAACAAAGTCATAAGAAAAAGAAAAAAAAAAAGTGCTTTTTTAAAAAAAAATTTAACTTATCTTAGGTGGTGGAGGGGGGGAGAAAGTCGTTTAGAAACATTGGTATTATTACACTTCGTATATGTTTATGTGAACCATGTGGTGGAGGTAAGATGGGATAAAATGAAAATTTCCTTGACTATTGTATAAAGAAATAAAGTAAATGTAGTAGTAAGATAATATTTAAAAAAAAAAAAGTAGCATATCAAAATGAAAATAGAATAAAAACAAATAGTTAAAAAAAAAATAAAAAAACAGAGTGAATATTCTGTAAGACAAGAGTAACTATTACTATTTAAAAAGTGATTTGATGATTTTAAAAATATTCCTTTTAATACGTGTTTTCCATATGTGGCCGCTAGTAAAAAAAATGGAGTAACCACTATAACATTGATAGAGTAATTCTTATTATGCTGACAAAGTAACCTTTTATTATACTTATTGAGTAACCTTTAAATAACAAAGTAACCCTTGCAACACTAGCAAAGCAACCCTTATATTACTAACTAAGTAACCCTATATACTACCTCCGTTCCTGAAAGTTCGACTCACTTACTATTCATGTGGTCAAAATAAAATCACTTTCACCACATGTTGTGATTTATACAATAGAAATAACTTAGCATGATGGATCTTATTAGATTATATATTTTTCAAATATCAACTTTTTATAATTTTCACTTATACATAGCTTAAGATATTCATGGTCAAAGATGTTCATTGGAGACCGCACATAAACAAAATGAGTCGAACTTTCAGAAATGGAAGGAGTATAATCGTAACAAAGTAACCTCTACAACACTGATAGAGTAACTCTTATATTAGTAACTATAATTAAGTAATCCCTATATATAATTACCGTAACAATCAAAGTAACCTCTAAAACACTAACGAGTAACCCTAAGGTGGGTAGCTAAAATGGGTGACCATCTAAATATAAAAGTTGGTGCTTTCAATATATGTCAATCTATAACTAATGCTAAAATAGCAACCGATGACATCATTCTATCCTAAAATTAAACACATGTCATAATGTCATTGAAAATTATCTCTCCAAAACTATAAATGATGTCATCATTTTATGATTTTATTTTATTTTATTAAAATCCTGGTCAGCTATATTATTATTAGTATCAATTTCCGATAAACAATCTATTCTCTCTAATAATATTTTTTTTTCCTCGGGTATTTCTTTCATCATTCACTTTTTTTATGAGCTCTAATTTTTTTTTTTTAATATTTGATGTATTATTTCTTTCGGAAATTTTTATTGTTTTTAATTTTGGTATAAAAAATAAACAAATTTAAAAAAATTTATTTGTTCAAATTGTGCATCGCACGAGAGTACGAGACTAATCTAGTCATAAAACAATAAAATTAATTGATAATGTGAGATAGACTCATCCAAGACATATCAAAAAAGTTACTAAGTAATACTTTAAAAAAAATACGGAGTAATGAAGTAATCATAAGGAGTACATTAGCATTAGGCAAAGCTTTACAACTTTAAAATTAAGGAAAATGTTATACATATCCCTTAGGGCTACATATAAGCATTAAATACACACTAGAAAATCGTATAAAGTTAGAAAATTATAAAAATATAAACACTAATTACACTAATTTACGCGTGTTTTTGTCACGAATTCCTAATTTTATACAATTTTCAAGAGCATATTTAATGCTTATATATAGCCCTAAGGGCTACATATAACATTACCCTAAAATTAAACATGCAATAAGTACATCCTTATAATAAATTACAGTAGTAGATCTTTGTCCTGCAATATTCTTAATTAATAATGTTAATTCTGTTTAAGAAGTCTTGTGTTAATTTCTTAATTTATGGCACGGGTCGGTCGGTTGATGAGAAGTCAACATACTAATTATGTGATTAGTTTACGAGGTAAAGGCACAAGACACAGGGTACAGAACTACAGACTGACCAAATTATTAACAC
This sequence comes from Chenopodium berlandieri, assembly GCA_034703905.1. Classification (NCBI taxonomy): domain Eukaryota; kingdom Viridiplantae; phylum Streptophyta; class Magnoliopsida; order Caryophyllales; family Amaranthaceae; genus Chenopodium; species Chenopodium berlandieri. Next base: position 24,116,276 of record CM068281.1, read on the forward strand.
GCACTATTTACATGTACTTTGTAGTTTGTACTTAATTATGAAATTGTTAATCCTACTCCAAAATAATTGTTTTTTGGAATGGTGCATTGATGCTCCAAATATTGAGAAGTTCTTGGAAAATTGTGTGTCATCGTGTATATGTGTCAGTCTGCTCAATCAAGTTTCATTCAAATTGTTCCCCATAAAAATAAGAAAAAAATAAAAAATAAAAAAAATACTCTACAGTACAATAAAAATTGTCACTCAATTGAAATATTCAAATACTCAGGTACAGGCGGGAAACTGAAGTTTAAAACATAAACCGTCGACCAATAACATGCATTGTCGATTACTGATCTGTATTAATTTGCACAAAGTGATAGTTTAAGACGTAAGACTTTTTTTGCTTTACATGATAGTTTTGACTCACTCAGCTCATGTCTGCCCTAAATTTAAGGTTATTGATCGTATATGAATCAATGGTTGAGTGAACCACAAGGAAGTGAATAGGGGCAAAGTGGTTTTTTTTTTTTTTTTTTTTTTTTTTTTTTTTTTTTTGCAGCGAGGAATTTTAGTTATGGTATGATTAGGGTTCTATCTTCAGGAGACTAGAATTGTGATAGTATTAATGTTCCTGTGTCAAATTATCATATGTCACATACTTAAATGTGGGAGTGGCTATAACAAGTCACAATAAAACACAATACAATAAAAGAATTAAATGTGGGATAAAATTGTGGAGGGAGAATTTGGTCACAATATGTACTTCATATTAAAAAACAATATACAAATTAAGTTATAAATCCATGTAATTTATCGGTCAAGTCGATGTATAGTTTTAACAACTACTATATGAGTGATTTACTTAATAGAATAAAAAAAAATATTATTACTTTAATTTCCATCAATCTAATAAGATGTTGAGCCTATGAGCAAAACTACATGTGAGTGGAAGTGTTGTCCATATTGAAAGAGTATAAAAGTGAAGAGGAATATTGGGATGTGTATCTTACATTAAAGAAAATAGAAAGTCATGTCCATCTTATAAGGTTAAGGGGCTACAAACTCCCCTTATTGCCAAATGGTTTTGAGGTGGAACCTACTTGGTCGTATAAAGTGGACACTTGTGACGGGTGTGGCCCAGACCCGTTTATTATGGTATCAGAGCTCAGGTTGGGTTGTGTTGTGATCTGGCCAGTATTATGGACAATTCACATGTGAAGGGGAGTGTTGAGCCCATGAGCAAACCCACATGTAAGTGGAATATGGTTTTAAGGTGGAACCTCCTTGGTTATAAAGTGAACACTTATGACGGGTGTGGCCCAGGCCCGTTTATCATAAGAATAGAAAATTACCAACCTCGATTAATATGAAATTACTTAATTTGTGTAGTCGGATTGGGTCAACTTTCGCAAGCTCTAGAGAACAATATCATTTTCATATGATGTTGAAGACCTTGAATGAAAAAAAGTGGGAAGACTTGAAGTCGAGAAGGGCGCAAAGAGAGGCACGTTGTGGACGATAATTACAGGGGCAGGGGCACGGGGATTTTGCGTAAGATTAATAGTTTCCTCAACAACTTGTACTTTGTAGTTGTATTGCATGTGCAAATACACACCCAACTCATCATCTTCTCATACAAATTTATGTGATATCCGTATATGCGTCACTTTGTCATAATTAATAATTTACTCGTAATAAATATACGAAGTATAACATTAATACTTACTTTGAGATAAAATAATGTACTCCGTAGTAGGATATATTTTAGGAGTAATTGCTAATTTAGGACTCCGTAATTAATGTTACCACTTACACCATCTTGTAATGATGTAATCATCCAAATAAATATTCAATAATACCATCAATATATGGACCTATTTGGCACTCATGAACGGATTAATGTTGCTACAAATTAAATTTAGTGGAGCATTGTTTATTGTGTTCAAATTGTAAGAGAATTTAAACTAAAATATTAGGAAATTTTGATTTTTACCACTTTCAAATAACGACTTTATTGAATTTACCACATCCGAAAAAAAAAAGATTTACTTTACCACCTCATAAAAAAATAAAACATCAGTTTTACCACCAATCACCTCCAACTAACGGATTCCGTCCATAAATCCGTTAGTGGGGCCTACCTTACACACGTGTCGCCATATTATTGGGTAAGTTTAAAAAAAAATTAAAAAAATCCCCATTAATCAACTGGTGTTGCTGCCACCGTCGGGACCCCCACCGCCGACCGGCCACGACCAGCCCCCACCACCTAACCACTACGACCAGCCCCCACCACCTAACCGCTACGACCAGCCCCACCACCGCACCGCACAGCCACAACCACCTTTCCACCAATTTTTATTTATTTTTTTGCTCTGTTTTCTCGAAAGCCACAACAATGGCGTCTCTTCCAATGGAGTTAATCACCTCCATTCTTTTCGATTACCCACTAAATCACTACTTCGCTTCAGATGCGTTTCCAAGGCTTGGCATTCCTTAATCAATCAGCAGCACCGGCTTAAACAGTAAAAAGTCAATCCATATAGCTAATACTTCCAGCTAGTCAAACAAGTCAACAGCCAACCGCCGATTGCCAAACAACCCCAAAGTGTCAAGAAGCTCGGATCATGAAATTAAAAATAAGTTAATATCACTTAGATTCATGAAAAATATGTATTTTTTAAGTTTAACTCACATCTAAAATCAATATTTAATAAGTTTAAATAAGTTTGTTTAGGAAACATGTAAGTTCAAAATAAGTCAGATAAGCGAAAATCATCAACTGAATAAAATGCACTTTCAATCACCAACGAATTGAATTTATAAAAATAGCAAATGTCCATATTGGTAGTATTTTGAGTAAGCAATGATAGGTAAGGCTCTTTTAGTTTAGGTTATATGTGTTGTATTAGAAGATAACAAGTCTTTATCACTTTCACTATTAATGAAGTAATGAGAAAAGAAAGTGAGATGTCAATCTCAATAGTTGTTAGGGCAATGTGCTAACTTATATCACCTTCAATCTTTGCCCCTATGTGTAGGAAATGATGGTCACTTGAACGATATTGAGCTGTTGAATAATAGACATACACTAAGCTAATACCTTATCTTTAAGCTAATTTAATTACACATTAATTTGCTATCTCATGTAATAGCTTCGAGTTCATTTTTGAAGTACAGAAATTTTCTATTATTTGAGCGAGGAAAATTCATTCAATTACTCTATCTAACTACTATGATGTGATAGATAATAAAATTTATCAAATGAAAATATTGATAATAGTAACCCCTTCATTAATTTAAATAAACGATTTGACTTTCATAATTAAATGGTCTTAGCAAAATAATTTGAGTTTTGGAATTACTCAATCTAAACCAAAATCAGGTGGTTTAATTCATTACCATATACAAGTTATATTTAATCTACATTTTACTAAAAATTTCCAATGCAAAGAAGATGTGTCATGAATGATAGAGTATCTATACTGTATATTAAAGTAATCACCAAATAGGATACTTGGCACAAATTTATGAAAAATTTTCCCTTCAAAATGCTATTTGTTTTTAAATAAATTTGTATAAAAAAAATGAAATTACTTTAAAATAAAAAAATATTTATGTAACAAACAAGAAATTTAAGGATATACAAAAAAAGAGTTACATACTTGTAAGTCATTGTTAATCAATCTTACCGTCATTTTTCTTGATGCAATCTTACCATTATGAGTCTGTGCATTTGCACAGGCCCTAAACTAGTAAAACATATTCTTGACCAACTCAACCAAAAGCTTAAACTAATGATTGAAACTTAAAAATATATTTTATACTCTATCAATGAAAAATAATACTTCTCGATCTTATAAACAATTTAAAACTTATACCTTGTACTAATATAATCACATCACATTTACCTTTCTCCTTGATCCTAGAAATCAAATTTGGATATTTCTCATCTCTATTATGTATCAGATCATGCATTATTATTCGAAGATATAGAGGATGGTGGATCAAGTGAAATACAAATTAAAAACGGGGAGAACTACAATCTTATGCGTAAAGAGATCACAATTAACCTCAAAATTAAACCTCGATCTTATAAAATACACTATTTTGGAAAAATTGTGATTGTATTACTTAATCACGCATTTAAGAAAATTGTAACGGTGTTTCAACAAGCAACTCTTTTGAGTTAGATTATATTGTCTTATCATCCTACTAAATAGTCGTGATATATACATGATTGAATTTTCAAATTGACAACTCTTTTTCGATCTTTAATACTAGGGAAATTTACTAGTATTTAGATTTTGCAAACTTTAATTTCATTTTATGTAAAATAGGTCATCCACGTACGCACACTTTCTTTATTTCACTAAAATTTTATTTGTTGTTCATTTTTTTTTCCAAATCCAAAATTATTAATTAAAAGAAAAGTACTTGTAATTAGTGAGAATCAATGTATACTTGCCTACTAGTCATTTTAAACCAATCCAACACGTCCATATTTGCTATCAATGCTATGGTTGAGTAAAGGAGTGAAATAACCTTTCTGCATGACGTCCATACGTAGCATACGTAACTATATATTGCAACATTTTTGATAATAAATGTAGCTCTAAGTCCAAATTATAAGGGATTTTTTTTTTTTTTTTTTTTTTTGAAGTAGTAATCATTGACAATTAATCTCCTTCAATATTATCTATAGTAAATGCTAAAAAAAACACATACCGTAAAAATATATATATAATTTGAATAGTATATGCTAGGACCTGGGAAGAATCTAATAAGAGCTCACATAACATCTTTATCAAATGCATTATATATAGTCAAAGATGAAAGATGGTCAAATATGAATATCCGATCTCTATAATGCAAGTCAACTCTTAATTAATTTGATTTGGTGACCACTTAAACTACCTAATATATTCTTACAATCTTACTTATTATAATTCTATTCACTTTTAAAATTTAATGTTTTTCCATGCAAATGTACTCCCTCCGCCCCTTTTTATAGTTTTCATTTGGAATCTTGACGCTATTTACAATGTGAGAAAATCTTCTAAATTACTCTTAATATATAAGACGTAACATAGTCATGTTGAGTCTTATTTGATTTGTCTCGATGAATAGATTATTAATATTCAATTGTTATATTTTTTATTAATAAGCAACTAACGATATTTATGGTCAAAATGTTGCATTGACAAACATGAAAGTCCAAATGAGCACTATAAAAGGGGGCGGAGGAAGTATGTAAAATGGGTTGCAGTGTATAAAATTACGTATGCATAACGTGCTTATAAATCTAGAATGAATAGCGTTTGAAAGTTGCCACAAGTACACAACTAAAAAAACTCATATGTAAAATTACGTTTGTATGACCAAACAATACCCAATATAATTCACTGTGTAAAGTTGGCACTTCCATTTTATACTGATAAGTTATTATCTTTGCAAAAATGTTACATTTTAAAATCACTCATAATAGGTAAAGGTAATTATATAATTAGTGATTTTACCATGAAAAAAAAAATTCTTTAAAAATTCAATTTTATTAAAACTTATGTGTTTTTTTAAAACTTTCTTTTTATACTAAAATAAGTGAGTTAAACAAGTAATTTTAATGTAATTCAACACATAATATGTAGTACTTCGTATTAAAATAACAATTATTTGAATTTTTCTGAGTTGCATTCTTGCATTAAGTTCATACAATAGTACTACTAGTGCTCTTTAATAAAGTGGGGGCAGTAAGTCTATTCTTCAGGTAAACCCTTCACCTGATTTCATTTAAACAATTCATTTTTGTAACGGAACCACCTTCTTTCTCTCTTTCTACATTTAATACTCTTCCCTTTTTCTTTAATTATTACACTATTATTATTTAATCCTCCTTCTTCAGGTAGTATTGATTTTTATAGTTTGACTCCTAAACAAGATTAAACAACTACCCCATCTTTACTTAATCAATTTAAACCGACACAACCTTTTTAGTTTTATATTTTAAAGCTCGTTTCACCATTTATGAATATCTATTATACATTCGGGTGTATTATTACTTGTCTTCTTAGGTGTCACATAACTCTAAATTTACAATTTTTGTCGAGTTTAGTATTTTAATCTTATTTCATTAGCACGAAATTATGAAAGTGTCTATTTTACATTTGAGTGTTTTAATACTGAATTACCTAGGTGTTAACTAACTCACACCCGCGTGTGTATAATGGAATGTGAACTAGAGGACTTGTCTAGCAATCATTTTCATGAATAGAGAATTGAGATCTCAATATCTTTTTCTTTTTATTTCCTCTTTTGATTTTCAGAAGAGAAGAGAGGAGAGAGAAAGGAGGAAGCTTCCATTTTCATGCTTCTCTTTTACTATATGCAATTGCAAACTTAAGAAGAAGGCAGGGGCAATAAAGGGAAGGAAGTACAATCACTTTCTCTCTCTACTCAACCTACCATTGATTACTCTTTTGCCTTCTTCTTTAAACCTTCTTCCAACAACCTAGTTCACCACCTCCTCATCACATTCACAAATTTTACAATTTTTCTTTCCAACAGCTACTTACCCTTTTCATTTTTCTCATTATTTCTGGGTTTTCCCACTTTTTTTTAGTTCAGATTTCAATTACCCATTTCATAATTTCAAGAATTTTGCATTTTTTTCATTGAGTTTTGATCAATGGGAGTGATTTTGGCATCTGGGTGTTTGTTAAATTTCAGAATGATTGTTGTTTTGTTGCAGTACTAGATCCAGAATTTGAGTTTTGTTCATATTAGGAGGGGCTGAATTCTGATAAAAAGGTATAACATGTTCAGAATTTTGCTTTAGTATTTTGCAATTTGTCTTGTGTTTGCATTATTTATGAGTGAGGTCAAATTATTTAGCTAAGATTTTGTTTGTTCTTATGCTGTATTTGTCCTATTATTTGTCACATTTCTTGGTTATCAAATTATGTAGATTTTCAGGTTGAGGTTTATGTGAATGTAGAACTTTGCATTTATTGTGGGAGATTATGAAAAGGATAAGTTTTGGTGTTATATGTGTTGTTTTTGTTTTGAAAAATGACTTGAATTATGGGATGTCAAATTGTCAACTGTCATATAGAACTATAGAAGTGTGCAACTATACGTTTAGGCTTGTATTGCTGGGTTTCCAATTATACTGTTGTTGTGTTGTAGGACATTATTCGACATTTTCGACTAAAATGGCGTCTGAACTCAATGCTGGAATGTCCAAAAAAGTTGCTGGTGTGAGGCTGTGGGAATTAATAGGAGTAACCATTGGCGCTTTGATTGTAATTATCCTTTCGATATTGCTCTATCTGTGCCTTACTGCTAGGAAGAAATCTCGAAGAGCTAACACCAGTTTACCTCTTACCCAAATTCCTTCAATTTCTAAGGAAATTCGTGAAATCAGAGTGGACCATGTTTCCCAAAATGTGTATGGTAGTTATCCAGATGGTGTTGTAGAGAAATTGAAAGAGAAGGATTCAGACAGGCTTTTAGTTCATCCAAGTGTCGATAAAATAAAAACAGAAGAAAATGGAAAGCATTCAGGCTCTTTTACACGCTTCGAAAATGATAGTGTTGGGTCTCCAATGGGGGATAAGCCTTCTTCACATCCGATAAGTGCTCCTTCTCCACTATCTGGACTTCCTGAAACATCTCGTCTTGGTTGGGGACACTGGTTTACCCTAAGAGATCTTGAAGTTGCAACAGACCGCTTTTCCAAACAGAATGTCATTGGTGAGGGAGGATATGGCATTGTTTACCAGGGTGAACTTATTAATGGGACCCCGGTTGCAATAAAGAGGCTTCTTAACAACCTGTAGGTGAAAAAAATAGCTTACTTCGGTGTTCATTACTTGTTGAGTTTATGTTTTGATTCTATGATATCATGGACTGCAAGATGATTATGTAATGATTATGATAATTGCATTGCAGTGGACAGGCAGAGAAGGAATTCAGGGTAGAAGTGGAGGCTATTGGTCATGTTCGACATAAAAACTTAGTTCGACTTCTTGGATACTGCATTGAAGGAACTCACAGGTAAATGCTTTTGCTTTTGCTGTAGGTTTAAAAGCAAAACCTTCACTCATAAATGAATTTGAGAGATGTAAACGATCAAAATACTTAATTAAGACTTCATTGTATGGTTATTTAAATAGCAAGATATCCCAATTTAGTACCTAAATTAAAATAGTGCTTTAGATAATTTTTTCTACATTAATTGGTTGAGTTCATTGTAGACAGGACATGTCTTAGATGTGCTGACTAATACAAAATGAAAATGTTATGTAGGTTACTGGTGTATGAGTATGTCAATAATGGAAATTTGGAACAATGGCTTCATGGTGCAATGCGCCAATATGGAAATCTTACTTGGGAAGCTCGCATGAAGGTTCTTATTGGCACTGCTAAGGCGTAAGTTGTTTATAAATGAAACTTCAAGACATTATGAAGTGCAAAGTTAATGTATCTGAGATTACTAACACTAATATTCATTACAGCCTTGCTTACTTGCATGAAGCCATTGAGCCTAAGGTTGTGCATCGAGATATCAAATCAAGTAACATACTAATAGATGATGAGTTCAATGCAAAGGTGTCTGATTTTGGCTTGGCAAAGCTGTTGGGTGCTGGAAAAACTCACATTGCTACTAGAGTTATGGGCACATTTGGGTGAGATTTTTTTTTTAACTTCTAGCTGATCCTCTGCTCTCTAATTGCGGCCAAAGTTCGTCATGTCTATAATTACCATAAAACCATTTCACTGTTGAAATAAAAGATTATGAAATAATTAAAAAGACGACGTATATACTTGGTAAATAAATGAATTGTATCTTGCTTTTTTGCTATCTTGCAGGTATGTGGCTCCAGAATATGCCAATAGTGGCCTTCTAAACGAGAAAAGTGATGTCTACAGTTTTGGGGTTGTTCTTTTGGAATCTATTACTGGGAGGGACCCAGTAGATTACGCTCGTCCCCAGAACGAGGTAAAGCCTATCGAAATTCTGCTAGATTTAATGTATGAAAAGCTCAAAAACAAGACACTTAAATGTTGTTTAGTTCAAATCTGAGGGAGAATGATTGATACTGTGTTCTAGATCATGCAACTATGACAAGTTTACACTATATTAAACTACACTGAAGCCATTGTTTTTTTATTCTTTAAGTAAACCTTCCATCTGAAGCTTATAAAAAAAATTAATTTTTTTGGTCTGAATCAGCATTGTCATTGGTTGATATTAGAGCAAGAACTCAACATTCTGTAAAATCTGATAGCAAGTATAAATCATCCTTGTGTGGCTGTAGGTAAACCTGGTGGACTGGCTTAAAACTATGGTTGGTAACAGGCGTGCAGAAGAGGTAGTAGATCCCAACATGGACACTAGACCTTCAACGAGGGCTCTTAAGAGAGCACTTTTGACTGCATTGCGGTGTGTAGATCCAGATTCTGAAAAGCGGCCAAGGATGGGTCAAGTTGCTCGAATGCTTGAGTCCGAGGAATATCCTGTTCCTCGTGAGGTATATTATCCTTAAACCAGCCTTATACATAGATTAATTCGGCCCTGTTAACTTTTAAAAACGTCAAAATCTTCAGCTGCAAAATTTCAAGGTTTTACTAGCTGTAAATTAGATTTACCCCTGTCTTATGCATCAAACACATGCTGCTTAATTGAGAGAAATGAAAAATGTATTTTTTTTTACTCAAGGTTCCTTAAACTCCTGACCCTTACTGATTGCATAAGATGGAATCATAATCATTATAATTTAGACATGTTCTTCAATTCGAAGTCATTACATTTATGCACAGATTTCTCATAATTCTTCCATCGATTCTACTTCTTAAACATGGATGGTATTTTAATTTTCTCAAACTAGCATACTAAAATGAGATCATTGTACTTGTTCTAATCCTTGTGTATAGAAACTAAAAGAAAGAATTCATACTCGGTACAAAGGCAGTAAAAAGTTTTTAATTAAGCTATTTTAAGAATATGTTTTTGAATTTGCAGGATCGGAGGCATCGAAGAGCTCAACCCGGAGAAGCTGAATCTCCAAGGCTTAGTTTGAACGCAATCTAAAGATCAGTAAGCCTAAGTGGACAAAAAACATCCTCAACATGTAAGAAGCCAATAGTTAACAGATGAAACTGCATGCTTCAAACAGTCGAAGTATGTGTGTGATCTGTGCTGAGATTGAGTGCTAAAAATTGAATCCGCGTATATATATAGTAATTTTGGCCTTCGGCCACCCCCCCCCCCCCCCCCCCCCCCCTTCTCCCCGTTCTTTTTTTTTTTTTTTTTGTGGGTTTAACAGAGTACTTTTTTCATTATTTTTGGTGCGACAAGTACTATGTATTGTAGTAGATATGGTTTGTATAAGTAGTCTTGGGCATTTTCTGTTATGCTTAAGCAATCAGAATTGTTTTGTACAGGCCTTTTTAGGCTAGAGAGTTGTTGATATACTTGAGAGAATATTTGATGGAGAAAATATAGAGAAGATATGGGATTGTTAATATTTAGATGAGGTGTGTTTGAACATCAATTAACATGTGTTTTTTTTCAATTTTCAATCATTCTTATTTATAAAAAATCGGTAGAACAGAACAATCCAAGTTGATCAGTTAGGTGAGTAAAGAAAGAGTTCAATTAGAATATATTTCTCTGCAGTTGAGCAGCTGTTTTCCCTTGTACAAAATGAGACTTATGAGAATATGACATTTAGAAATCTGGCTTGCTATTCTGACAATCAAAACATGTTGTACAACATTAACCATGATGAGCTGGGTACTTAGAAATTGGTGGATGCATTTTTAGATGACTGAGATCCACTCCTATGTACAATATGGTAGAGATGGTGATTAATGGTATAATTTCATGGATTTCGTATCACACTTGCCCTTAGTTATTGGAGCGGGTATGGGTATGATTTTAGTGGGTAGTAGGCAAGTATGGATATTAAATGTCATATCTAAATAGTGGATAAGTGTGATTTAAAATCGTACTCGCCCAATATTTACTTGCCCCATCTTGCATCCAACCGCTTGTGCCATATCCGCTACTTGGTTGATCACCACCTTATATCCAAAACTATCTAATATTAGGCCCTATTTAGCGGTAACGTTTGGACCAAGTCAAAACACTAGTAGGAAAAAATAAGTGTGTTTGGTAAGATAGCGATTCATGTAACGGTTAGCGGTAGAGGTAGCGTTTAGGTAGCTTTTGTCAAACGTTAATAATATTAGCGTTTGAAAGGTAGCGGGTAGCTTTTGACAAATTTTGTTTACTTTATAAATATTATGCATGTATTTTTACTGTATTTTAACATTTCAACCGCTAGTTTTACCAAACACTCATACTATTAACCGCTACATTGACAGCCAACCTCTACCCACTACTAGTTGACAGCTACTCGCTATTCTAACAGATACCCGCTATTCTAACAGATACCCGCTACTCGACTGTTAAAAGCTACCCGCTATCACTAATTTTGCCAAACAAGACCTTATCCCTGTTTTTTTTATTTTTTTTATTTTTTTTTATTAGTTGTTACATTTCTTATTTCAGATACCATTCAAGCAATTCACTAAAAATGATATCTTTATAAACAAATTAAAATAAAAAAAAGGTCATGTGAGGTTTTCGTTGAATTTGTCTCAATGTGTTTTTTCTTTTTCAAATTTTATTAGCTTTTTATACTGTTAATTTAAATTACTAGTCATTGATTTAATGCATTAGCAAACATGACTACAAAAAATTGTAGTAACTAATGAAAAACAAAGGAAATAACTTTTGTTTTTACAAACAATTGTAGCAACTAGTAGTAAGGTGTTGTTTGGTTGGAAAATAATTTCCTTGGAGATGAAATTTCTTAGGAAATATTAAAATGAAGGTGTGTTTGGTTGGAGTAAAATAAGCTAAACATGGGAAATAGCAATTCCAAGGGAAATACAAATTCCCACAACGTATGGGAAATTACTCACCAACTCCCCCCTTGGTGAGTTGAATATCCTAGGAAATTTCCTATAGTGTCAACCGAACAATTTAGCTTAATTCCTAGGAAAATCATAAGGGAAAAAATTTCCATGAAATATAAATTCCCATGGGAAGTTAATTCCCATGTGAACCTAGCGAGCACTAATAATATGCAACTCCCAATTCCCAAGATGGTATATACGGGTCATATGCAGCTCAACTACACAATGTTAATCCTTGATTTAGGGTGAAAGGTAAAGAAATCTCCATTCCCAAGCGCAAATATACAGTGAGGCTCAAACTTATAACTTCAAAATCACAAGATGAGTTACCACCCGTTTCATCAAATTTGCTTAGGTAAAATTGGATATACATAGGGGTTGCAAAACGAATCAGAATGTAATTTTTTACCACGGAGTATAATATAAGGTATAGATGTTGAATATGTACCCACTGTGAATGTGGATAAATGATAGGTAAAAAAAATCTAGATAGATATGAATATTAAGATATACTCCATATATAGATTGACTAGAATTACAATAGAATTAACAATCTGCACCTAAAAAATCCAATAGCATAACCAGTTCACAAAAACTAGAATTTGCAAAAATATCTTGACTAAAAAAAGACCAAAAAAAAAAAAAAAAAAAAAAAAAGGCGCCTAAGCTTGACAAATGACAAAGCCACAAAGGCATAAAGGGAACATGTGAGTGCATCATCATCCCAACTTTGAAATGGGAAGGCTTCGTTCTGTCAAAATTTGAAGGATTCAACTCAGTTTGGGTAGTGGCCAGTGGGGTTTGTTTTATCTTGCCTCAGATTTGTAAAATCATGTTTTGCTTTATTTAATAGAACAATCGTAGTTTTTATTTGATGATTTTGACCGTAATTTTGCACTGTATATTGGATAGTGGGAGTTCTTTCAAGTCGCAATCTTTAATCATAATTTTTTTACAGATCAAAAGCTATTTTTTTTTAAAAGGAACATAGCATTTTTGCTTTGCGAAAAAGAGGGAAACAAAAGGAATGGTTAAGAAGAAGAATAACCCCCTTCAACAAACATAAAATGAGAAAACACTACCTAAAGGTGGAAGATTTTTAAGTTATAGGAACAATATTCTATGCATTACAGACTTACAGGTTACAGCAGCTTACAAGAATCAATTTTAACAGAATACATCTCACTATTGTCGAATCACATATGAAAGAAATCAATGTAATATACTTATACAAATTTCTCATTTCCTTGGCAAGCGGGAATTTTATGCATGTGAAGCTTCATTGACCCTTAACAAAGGTTGAAGTGCTTTGACAACTATGCTCATGTTTGGACGAAAATCGGATTCATACTGCACGCAGAGAGCAGCTACAGCGGCCATCTGGGTTCAACAATAGTGAGCAAGAGAGATTTTAAGTTCAGCTCATATTTTTAAGACTCCAACAATAGTAAGCCAGGTTTTGATTTTTGTCACAAGTCGTATGATTTGTGAAGTACAATAGATTACCTTTGCAATAGCCTTGGGAGGATAATCTGATCCTAGTCTTGGATCAACACATTGCTTTACCTTATCTTCGCTAAGTTTTGGAGTTGCCTGGAAGAAGAAAAGACTAGGAGTGAGATAACACGAAAAACCATTACAAAAACAAAGGGATAAGGAAATCAAAACTTTACCCATGTCACAAGACTCTGTTGTCCACGAGGTAAAGTATGGTCTACAGGTTTGCGCCCTGTTAAGAGCTCCAAGAGAACAACACCAAAGCTATAGACATCACTCTTTGAGCTTAATTGTCCCGTCATAGCATATCTAATAAGAGAGGTAAAGAAAATACTGTTACTTCAAGGCCCGATAACACGGGAACAATATAACAAAATAGAAGCACCCTGCTTTGACACGAGTGAATGATTTTAATAGTGAGACAGAGAAATTTTGTTACTTTGAATGTAACATAGTCATATAAGATTATGAAGAACATGCTAATTGAAGTCCAAAAGAGGACTGCAAATCAACTTCCCCAGATAAACCTACGTTACTCATCGGTTCAACTCAAGTACCTGTGTCAGATAATTGATACTCTGTCATGGGTATGACCACTTCACCCTTTATATTGGATGAAAAGGGATAGAAAATTATCATAAGCAGTCCAAATTTGACAGTGGCTTGGTAATTACCTCAAATCCGACAATAGTAGCGAGTCTAACATCTGATAGAAAGATCACAATTATATACACGACAGCCTGGCTACTTTTATAGTTTTATCAACATCTTATGGAACTTAGCTTAAGGCATTACTATTAATTACTACTGTTGACAACAGGCAAGATAGAATTATGAATATTGAAATACAATGAGACTTACTCTGGAGCATGGTATCCAAAAGTTCCGAGAACACGCGTGGAATGTAAACGTGCTGCCATATCGGGAGCTTGATTTGATAAATCAAAATCAGCAATTTTTGCAACATCATCGTCGAATAAAAGTACATTGCTGGACTTAATATCACGATGTATAATATGGGGCTGAGCTTTCTCGTGCAAATACTCAAGGCCTTTGGCTGCCCCGACAGCAATTTTAACTCTTTGTGCCCATGAGAGGACAGGACCGGGTTGTGCTCCTTTGACACCTTTCCTTCCTATGTACAAAAACACCATTCCATTAGTTAGTGAGCATCACAAAGATATGAGCAACAGAACATCATGCCTCCATAGGAATTCCACAAACATCTCAGCTGAAAAGTCAGAAACCAATAAGGCCTTTTTTGTCTTTTTTATTATTAATATTATTATTTATTGTTTTCGTTTAATTTTTTAATTCTCGAGGGGAAAGGCATTACAAAGAAAAAATAGTACATGTGGACTTCCAATTTGCTAACTGCCCTTTCTTTCATGCCAGTCAATAAGTATAATTTAACATGTAAAAGAAATAATGAAGAAGAATCGAATCAACTTCCATATTGCCCTTTCTTTGTGTCAGTTACGGTCTTACGGTGTAATAAGCAATTGAAGTCAAAAGGTGGACCTGATTAATCAATAAACAATTGCATGATCCTAAATAATATAGTATTAAATATGATTTTTAAGATGCAGACAAGGATGACATCTCCGGCATCACAAGGACTCCTACGCTAGAAAGTAGGATCACTGTCTACTATAATATAATTCTGTTTTACCACCAATGTCAAATTCAATTTTAAAAAATTCACAAAATCAATAATTAGGGCATCTCAAAAACCACTCAAGTCTTTGCAAGGTTAGGAGGCTCCTGGGTAATAAAGCAACCTACTATAAGACTGATAACAGACGAAATAGACAAAGCACATGACTTTACTACTAATAAAGTAACAAGAAATTCTGCATTAGTATTACTTCTAGTTACTACGGTAGCATGCATAATCTGAACTGCTTTAAACTGTCGCTTCACAGTGAGAAACAGTAAAGAGGAAGTTTATGAAACAGCATCTATTGTGCTAACTGTCAAAACATAATCTGCAGAACTACTCCGTAAAATCTATCCTGTACTAAGCAACTTAGAAGCTCAAGGAATTAATTACATTGTGAGTTGTCTTTTTCCTAATATATTAATGGATGCAGTAGATAGAATAATAGGACAAAGCTTGGAGGCTGTTTGACAGATGATAGCGGAATTGGAAATACAGAGAATAAAGAAATTAACTACAACTTACCATGAAGAATATCATGCAGGGAACCATTTGCAGCGTACTCGTATGCAAGGACCCGAAAGTTGCCATCAAGACAATAGCCAACAAGCTCAAGCACATTTTCATGTTTAAGTCTTGAAACCATAGACACCTGTAAGGCGTGTATCAGGATGTTAATTAGCTAGATAGAACACCAAAATTGTCAAGGAATTGACAATGCTTGCCGCTGAGGGCATTACCTGTCCTAAAAATTCTTGGTCAGGTTGTTTACAGGAATCTAATTTTTTCAAGGCAGCAGCCTGTCCACTTCTTAGTGTACCAAAATACACTCTTCCATAAGATCCCTCACCAATCAAAGCTTTCGTTCCAAAATTATCTGTAACTTCTTTCAATTCATCTACGGTAATTGGAGAAACCGCAGGAGGCTGAAAATTTACGGTTTGTGTATCCTTTGGCTTGTCTTCTCTTGCTGGATATGCTGCATGATTGCCTGAAAATCATAGCCTTTTCAGTCAACCTACTATTTTCAACCTAAAGACAGATTGTACAGAGTCATGAATGACGGCTAACTTACATTTGTATCCCTTATATTATTTACACAGAAAATTCAAGAAATCATAACAAATCATGTGACCAATAAACACGAAATTATATATAGAATTCATTTGTTCAACACGACAATGATGAATCTATTTTTATTAATAACAATCTGCATATAAACGGGGCGACTCAATGTACATAGATACTCAACAAACCCTTACCAGCTGGATTATTTGTCATATATGCCCCATTATCACCTCCTCTCTGATAATCATCATCTCCACAGCAGCCGAAACAGCTCATGTTGCTCCTCAAGATGCCGTATACTAAGTACACGATGGATTTCACAAACTGCATTTATGCATAAACAATTCCAACCAGAAAACAGTAAGCTTAAGGTTGTAATAATCGAAAATTAAATAATAAAAAAGGTACATTCAACAAAACTAATTAGAAACCAGAATCCCAGCTTCTACAATCACAGGTTAGATTAAATTCAACAAAATGCATTTTCAACAAACAAAAGAAAAATATGGACTGAAGTATAATAAGCTAAAAGTAGACACATTAAACTTAAATCAAATATTAATAACACCGATCAACACGAGATTTTTAACCATGCTTATAGTTAGCACTTACAACTGCATATATCAGATTCGCTAATAATTTAAATTTCCACCGAGAAAAGGGTGTAGCATAAGTTAGACCATTGATTATAGTGATCTACAAAAATAAACCCAGAATCAAAATTAAAACCCAATATCTATATTAGATCGCAGATATACAATTACTAATTGATCACAAATACCCAGAAAGAAAAAAAAAAGCAAGAAAAAAAGAAATTCAACAGCAATTACTACCACAATTAAAAAAAAAAAAACACAAAATCAAGCTTAAATTATCAAACCCAAGTAACTCCACACATCAAATTAATGCAAAATTACAGAATTAAGATAAAAACTACTTCAGATCAGTAACAGTGGAGCTCAAAATTAGAGTGAAAAAGTAATGAAAACTCAAAAATAAAACATACCCAGGAAAATTTGATGAAGAATCAAGTGTTTAACTGTAGATTGATCTAAGAAAATCAATAAAAATGGGGGAATTTAATGAAGATATTAACAGGGTTTTGAGGGGTGTGCTTGAATTAGCAAAAAGTAGGAAGGGTGAGAAAGAAAGAAAGCGAGTGAGCGAAAGTTGCGGGTAAGAAGAAAGAGAAACGCGTAGGTTGAGGAAGAATTTAGCAGCAAAAGTAAAGAAAAAAAAGAAGATTATGCAACAGGAAATTTTAGAATTTTCTTGGAAAAGATTAAGAGAGAAGTGAATTGAGTTGAATGATTTTGGAATGGATTTGGTCTGGTTTTATTAATCTGACCACTAACTACCACCTCTCAGGCTCAGGCCCCCCACTTTTGACCTTTATTTATGGTAGGAAATTTTGTTTGGATTTACCCGTAAGATAGGGTCATTTGTGAACAACTACCCATTTTTTTTTATTTGTTTAGTATTATCCGCAAGATTGAAAACGTTTGGGTAGCACTATCCATTAACGTTTTTTTGTCCAATTTACACGTTATTGGGGCCCATTTTTTAACTTTTTCCACCCAATTAACTCCCCCAACTACCTTCTCTCCTCTGTAATTATTTTTCCCTCCATTGTCACTCAAAAAATCCGATTGAAGAAATCAAGCAATTGAACACAAATTTAGGTAATCTTTCACACTTTCCTTCTAATTCATTGTATTTCGCATTTGTATACAAGGTTTAATTGAATGCAATTAAAAGAATTAGGGTTTAAATTACTGATTCAGATTAGGGTTTATGTGTTCAATCAAATTTAGGGGTTTTGATTTCTAGGGTTTGGGGGTTCAATTGAGTTCTAGGAATCGGCTATTTTGTATTTGAGATTGAATTTTAAAGCATTTTAATTACTAATTGACATTGTAATTGGTAGGATGTCCAATTCTTCATACCACTCCGCTATGCAATATCATCCAAACAAGTGCAATTGTGGCATTCCACCAAAATTGGAGACGTCGTGGACTACAAAAAACCTTGGGAGAAGATTTTTGGCTTGTAAATTCTATTGCATCTGGTTGAAGAGGATGCAAATTTTTCAAATGGATTGATGAAGAAATACTTGAGTGGTAGAGGGTTGTTAATCAACTTGTGTTGGACAAAAAGCTGATGAAAAATGAGATTGCTTTACTGAAACAACAGGTTTGCCTGCTTCAAGTCCAAAAGGCAAGGGTGGAGATTGAAAAAGAAAGACTTAACAAGAAATGCAAGACATTTTCTGCCGTTATGAAGAAGGCAAAGACAGGTGATAGGGATGGCATATCAGGAGCGATTCTGGTGGTGAAATTTGTTATTATTGGATTGATGTTAGTGTATTTAGGAAGGACATTGATGTAGTAGGCAATTAGTTAATGATTGGTATTACATTTGCACTGTAATAGTGGCATATGTCATAGATTTTGGTATGTAAACAAAGTGCAATTGCTGACCTTTATCAATTTTAGGTTGTAATATTGTCATGACAATGAAATGGAACGGTGTTTTGATTAATTACTACCTTTACAATGCAATTTAAGGCATAAATTTTGAGCACATTCATACTGAAAAAGCCTTGCATTTCATCATCCAAAATAATTACAAGGCCAAAGTGGATTTGTTCATCAATACTTAATAAAATGTAGGCTACAACAATGTAATATTAGGTTGAAGTACATAGCCCCACAAAATATATAATGATTGTTATTAACACAAAATACAGAAAATAACCAAATCACATCATAATCTATGGCTCCCACACAGGCTGATTCTTTATTTTTGACTTAATTGGAAGTGGTGGACCAGAAGCTGCATCCTGTGAGCTTTGCTGAGATGGAGTAGTTTGTGATGTGGATGTGCCAGTTTGAGGGTTAATCTTACCCTGAGAAAAAAATTAAAACAAATTATAACACATTTAGAGCATGGTTTATTAACCTTAAAAGACACAACCCAGCTTGAGTCCCCATATACCTTTTTCACAGCTCTTTCCCAATTCTTCTGTCTTTGTAATACATTCCAAGAGTTCATTGATGGGGGTCTGCCACCTAAGTCAATCTCTTTGGATGGAGGTGGATTATTGCACTTGTTCTTATAATGCCCTGGCTGTCCACAGTTTGAGCACTTTGGCAGTTTCTTAGCTCTTTGGCACTCCACAGCTTCTTCCCTCTCACCAATTCCTGCTTCCTTTTCTTGTGGGAGGGTCTGCCAGGCATTTTCCTGATTACAGGTGGTATGGGTTGCATCATATCAGGCCTTTTCTCCCATTGTTTCATGCCAAACATTGGTCTGATACATGGTGTCTATGCCTCTAAGTATTTGTCCTTGTTGTAGAAATCATCAACAAAGTCCTCTGGCCTGAGTCTTTTCTTAATAATGTAAGCCCAAGCATGTGCACATGGGATCCCAGTAAGCTCCCATCTGAAGCAGCTACATGTTCTCTCCCCCAAATTGACTACATATATGTCATTGTAGTAGTCCACTTCCCAAATGTCCAGCCTAGAAGGAATTACATCACAATTGCTAGCCAATTGTGACACAAATTGGAAGACCTTGGCAACATAAGGCATAAATCTGCCTTCATTACTTTGCACGGCATCCCATTTCTCAGTGTTTCTCTTCATCACATACCTCTTAATCCATTCTAGGCATGTAATCATTGGTTTGTCTCTTGCATCTCTCAACACAACATTAAAGCTTTGACATATGTTGTTTAACAACATATCAGACTTGCTATATGTGGAGAATGCATATTTAACCCAATGCCTAGGAGGAATTGAATCTAAATATTGGAATGCATCTGGAGACAATTCTTTGATCTTTGCCATATGCAGCTCAAAATCAGCCTAACAATGAATGCAATGATTTAATTTAGATGACTATGAAAAGGTGAAAGATATTACTAAACAAATGATAATGTAAGACACATACCCTTGTAGTTGACCTTGCTAACTTCCAAAAATTCTCTTTGAAAGCCTCACCACCAAATTTGAGCTTGAAATTAGCCCCAATGTGCCTTACACATAACCTAATTTCAGCATCTGGAGTCACAACAGCAAAAGCTTCCAACAATCCCTGCATTAGACAATATGAAGTGGTTAACATGTGAGAGTGCTATTAAGCAACTCAAGTAGTTGTAAATAAAAAATTAAAAAAAAAAAAAAAGGAATCAGCTTTGTAACTTTCTGTCTGACATCAATGTCAGCCCTTTTCCCCTTGGTTTCTCAATGTCCTTCATTAGCAGCTCCAAAAACCAAATCCATGCGTCCTTGTTCTTTACCTCCACCACTGCCTAAGCTACTAGGTAGATATTGTTGTTGTCATCCTTACTCACAGCAACAAGTATCATCCCAGGGAAAGCACCCTTCAAATGACACCCATCTACTCCAATAACAGGCCTGCACCCTCTTTTAAATCCAACTTTACAAGCTTCAAAACAAACATACATCTTCTGAAAAATGGGTGGAGGCCTTTCAATCCCTTCAATTACAACAATTGCTGAAGATCCTAGGTTGTATTTCAACACAACAAACCCATAATAAAACACTCTTGCATACTCCTCAGTAGAATCTCCATACAGAATTAACTTTGCCCTTGTCCTAGCAAACCAAACCTTATAGTATCTAATATGAACCCCCAAATCCCTGTACACCCTGTCAATGAACACTTTAAGCTTCCAAGTGGAATCAGATTTCCATTCATCTAAATACCTATCTACTAAATACTCTGATGTGACCTTTAAACTCTCATGGTGAAAGCCACATGTGTGGTTTAAGTTCAAGTTCTTCACCTGTAGTGTATCCTCCATTCTTAACTGCCTTAAGAGTATTTTAAAGTTACACTTGTTCTTAGATACACATGTGCACACTATCTTACCATGCTTCTTCTCCCATGGACAATCACACTTTTTCTTACAGTACACACTAACCTTAGCCTTCCCATTATGCAAAAAATAATAGTCATAATGGTTTT
Source organism: Chenopodium berlandieri (assembly GCA_034703905.1). Taxonomy (NCBI): domain Eukaryota; kingdom Viridiplantae; phylum Streptophyta; class Magnoliopsida; order Caryophyllales; family Amaranthaceae; genus Chenopodium; species Chenopodium berlandieri. The sequence continues at coordinate 24,137,466 of CM068281.1, forward strand.
CAATGCTATAACACCTAATTGCTTTTCTAACTACTTCAACATTTGGGAACTTTAACCCTTTCACAAAGTTAATGCTTCTTTTGAAATCAACCTTTGGGTTAAAATAAGGGTTATGATCTACTTCTTCATCTGAGCCTTGAAGACTCCTTAGTTCTTCAGAGTCATATTCCACCTCCTCCACATGACCTTCATTGGCAGCTTCCTCCCTTATCTCAGGTTCAGCACTTCTCTGATCAGCTTCCTCTTCTAACTTGTCCTCTCCTCCAAACCCAAAGTCAACTTCAAGATCTGTCCACTCAGATTCATCAGACCACTCACCCTCCCCACTCCAGTCCTCACCATCAACCCCAAGTTCAGTCACTTTCTTTGAACTTCTCTTTCTATCAGCCTTTCTTGTACCCTCTTTCCTAACCTGCTTTCCCTTTGAAGCTACACTCTTCTTTGACTTCCCCTTTTGAGCAACTGTTTTCTTTCTTGGGGTAGGTTTTTGTAGAGGGGAAGGGCTGCTAGGGTTCACAGAAGGTACAGAAGAAGAATTTGGGAAAGGGTTTTGTTCTTGGCTTGTTTTTTGTGGACAAGGAGGCAAATAAGGTTCTGAGCATTGTGAGGATAACATTAGGCTTTTTTTCCTGCCTAAAATGGCTATCAAACTCAGCTTGGGTAATCAGTACAACTTCCCCATCATCATCATCATCATCATCATCATCATCATGTATTATGCCTTTTTTGGGAGATAACCTTAAGCTCCACCTAACAGGCTGAACCTCTTTTTTAATGGGCTTCAGTTTTGTGCTGGTTGAAGCTAAGACAAAAGTAGTTAGGGGTTCTGGTTTAGGTGTGAAAGTAGGTACAAAGCTACAGTTCTTTGTCCTTGGACCTTGGCCCTGTTCAAATTGCTGGACTGGGTTTGACTTCTCAAGTAAGGCCCAAATTATCACTCTGTCAAATTTATCCTTATTGTTGACCAAATTGATAACGTCATCCTATGTCTCAACCTTTCTTCTTCCATTAGTCATATTTCTACCATGTAACCTGTACTATACACTGAAATTCTGGGGTACCCTGCTACACACTAAATCATATGCTTGTATCACCCACATTCTCAAAGTCCCAACATTAAGTTCCTTCAACCAACAACTCATTCTCATAAACATCCCTCCCCCTATTTTTTTTTTTTTTTTTTTTTTTTTGTCTTACCCTTTCTGTATTCAAATTCCCCACCAACCTAGATATTCATATCAACATAAGATGGAAGCTCCCTACAACATTGATATATAATAGTAAATATTCAATAACAATGTGGCTAAATTCAGTCAAACAACATTCAATCAAACAATATTCATACAAACAACATGCATAGCATAACATAAGCAGGGCATAACAACCAAGCAAGTAATGCACAATAATCTAAGCTCAACAGCAGCCTCAATTGTTAATTAATTATGTGATAAAGTGTTACAACTGTTTAATTGTCCAGTCAATTTTGTCAATTAAAATTAGGGTTCCAATTTCAAGTATTTAAATATTTAGGGTTTTCACATTTTTTACATTATTTAAAGTAAAGGACAAAAATTTAAGGTGATTACACCAATGTACCTTGTTCGTCCTTGTTGTGCTGCAATAATTTGTGTATTTACTTCACTTTCCCCCTTTTCCATTGCTGCCGTTTCACTCTTTTACTTCGAGTTACCCGAAAAAGCAACAAGATGAGTTGGAAGAGAGAGAGACAGCAAAGAAAGGGATGGTAAGGGTGCCAAATTTCTGAAAAGGAGAGGAAGATGATGGTGAAGATTCGCTGCTTAGGTCAGAGAATCAAGGTCAAATGAGGAAGGTGAGAGAAGAGGGTGATAATGGAGGGAAATCGGATTTTTGAGTGACCATGGAGGGAAAAAAAATATTACAGAGGAGAGAGGAGGAGAGAAGGTAGTTGGGGGGTTAATTGGGTGGGAAAAGTTAAAAAGTGGGCCCCAATAATGTGTAAATTGGACGGAAAACATTAATGGGTTGTGCTACCCAAACGTTTTCAAACTTGCGGGTAGTTCTAAACAAATAAAAAAAAATGGGTAGTTGTTCACAAATGACCCTATCTTGCGGATAGTGCTAGACAAAATTTCCTGTATGGTATGTTCACAACAAGTGATTGATTAGATGTCGCATACTTGTATTTATCGCGACTATTTTTTACTCTGTATTATACAATTAATTGTACCTTACTTTATGTAATACATACGGAGTTTATGTTACTTGACTTACTTCATAATTTCTCCGTTCTTTTTACTTGATGTGTTTCTTTTATCACGTTTGCCAATGATAAACTTTAACGATTAATAACTTTAATTCTCCATGAGTAAAAATTATAAAAGTTATATATTATGATAGCACTTATTGAGACGAATTTAAAAAGATCCCACATGAATATGTTTCTCCTTACATATTATTCACAAAAGAGGTAAAGGAGGGGTGGTGAATAGTGTAAAAGTCAAAACGGGTCAAGTAAAAAAGAACGGAGAAAGTATCATATTTGGCCCGTTAAAGAAAAATGAGTCGGTTACATGCTTCGCTCATTTCGCTTAATTTTACTTGCTTGCACAAAATGAATAAATTCTTCAAGTAATGTGTAATAAGAGGAAAACTGATTTGCTCATTTGCGTATAATTAAACTTGACATCCGATTTATATGATGAAGATGATGGTCATTCAAGTTTAAATTTTTTTCTTGGCTTCTATTTTTCAATTTTTTTTAGTTTATATAAGACCATGGTCATCTAGAGAGCATTTACAAATTACTCTTATTTTAGCTACATATTTTTAGAAATTATTAAAAGTTAATATTTTGAAATTTTACATAGAGACAAGTGTATCGCTTATACAGAATATATTATCAATGAATTCTCATGATCAAATATAGTATATAATACGAACTACTACTTATGAAACAATACATTTTTTGATTCATACAAACCATGTAACTATAAATTCATTAACAATCGCCCAAACGTAAAATATATTGGTATAAACAACGGCTATAAAACGTGTAGGACGGGTGAAAAATGGTGGAGAGAAAATATTGGGAGCATTAGCAACTCCAATAGTTTTTTTTTTTTTTTTTCTTGCAATTAAAATAAATTGTGTAGCTACAAAGTGTTGTAGACCTGTAGCTAAAACAAGTGAAAAAATGAAAAATAAGCTCCATTTAAAATCAAACATGTGTATAAATAATATTATTTTATTAATATCATTTTTTTTTGGCAAGCTACTGATCGTATAATAGGTTGTTGCTAACCATTGAAATACTTTGTAAGTTTGTAGCTAGAAAGTATGTAGCTTAATATTGATGTGGAAAAGTAAATTGGAAATGCTATCTAGATGAAAAATAAAGTGTGGATGGGTTAAGAGCCCAAAAAAAAAAAAAAAAAAAGTAGAATTACTTTTGATTAATAAGGTCTTTGTAAGTATATTTACAGTAATTAAGTAGTGAATAAATTTCGTGCGAATATACATTCTTGTACGAACGAAATTCATAATACAATTTGTATAATGATAAATATTTGAATATATTCCGTTTAATGCTACTTTATGAGGTTTTCCAACCCACAAAGATACTTATTATTATTATTATTATTATTATTATTATTATTATTATTATTATTATTATTATTTCTCAAAAACAGACAAAGTCATACAACCTATAAAAAATTAATGGAAAAGTATAAAAAAAAAATTATTATTATTATTATTATTATTATTATTATTATTATTATTATTATTATTAAGGTAATGAAAGTATAGCGTACATCAATACAAAACTAGTCCATCTTATGTATCATTGTTGGCAGACTTGACAATTGGTGAGCCACTAAGCCCCCACAACACCAACGCCAACGACGAGACCAAAATTCCCAAAGTTGTATGAATAATGGTGCATTATTGGCCAACACATCTACTCATTAGGGTATATACTAAATTTAAATTTATATAGGTATATACAACATGAACTATAAAATACTTGTATAATAATGTCATTGATTTCTTCATAATCTTGTTAAATAAGCAGATTAGATTGTACAAGTATATTGGTATATGGATCTTACTTTAAAACGTATGCATTTTGATCTCTTTCCAATGGCTTAGCTAGTTATATTTCGAATAATGAATTGAAAGAAAGTTGTATGGATGGGCTTAAATTATAAAAATCATCCTTATTATCATATTGGAAAGCTTTCAAATTTCTATATACTCTCTTCCTTTTTCAAAAAAGCTCCATTCATTGTACTGAATGTACGCTCTTGTGTTTTCGGAAAATGTTGAAAAAGTGGGTGAGTGTAAGATAGAAAAATGTGAATAAAGTAAGAATGATAGAATACAATAAAAAGTATGGGACAAATTTAAGGAAGAATGAGGGAAAAGTATAATTATACGTGTGGAGAGAAAGAGTAAGGTGTATGAGGTTAAATAAACATCATAAAAACTCATAACATTATTTTAATAAAAAAAACCAACACTTAATTAAGTTAATAATAACATACTTCCAACATTCTTTTTTTCTTGACCTATTTTATTTAATTCGTTTGCCAATTCATAAATCTAACCATCAATATCTTTGATATTTAATAATAAGTAAAAATTATTGAAAATAGATAAAAGATATTTAATAAGTAAAAATTATAACAAATAAATATTATGATATGATTTATATATATTGAGACGATTCAAATAAGAGATCTCACATGAATATATTTTTCCTTACGTATAAATAATCACAATAGATGATCAAAAGTAAATGTGTGAATAGTGCAATTTAAAAGTCAAAATAGATTATCAAAAGTGAATGTGTGAATAGGGCAATTTAAAAGTCGAAATAGATCAATTAAGTAAAAGAAAAACAGAGGAATTAATTTAAGTACAGCATAACATTAAATTTTACCCAACTAAATGGAATCTACATACAACCTAATCAAGTGTATCTTTCCAATTGCACCATCTATTATTTGAGAGATTTACTATAAGGTTTGCCCTTGATACTATGGGCATGTTCGGCAAAATATAGCTGTATAGGTATCTGTTAGCTACGGTGATAGTTGTTAGTTGTATGTGTAACTATTAGCTGTTAACTATGAAAATAAATAATTAAATATAAGTGTTTGGTAAAATAGTTGTTGACTAGCTATTAGCTGTGAAATTCTAATATAAAAGAAAAATTCCAACAACAACTACCTTAGCTTCAACCTTCAAAAGCTAATATTATTAACTTTTCATATAAGGTATTTCAACCACTAAACTATACTCCCACCACTATAAACACTCATATTTTCTTATTTAATAATGGTTTGAATAAGTCAAACCACTAAAAGCTACTGCCGAACACGTCCTATTAAGGGTGATGAAGCTATAACAGTAGAGAGTACTTGTGCCACAATGAATTCGTTTGTGCTTATGGCTAGCTAGCGATCCAAGGATGATTGATGATTGTGAACACTTACCGATGATCTTAGATGTCTAGTATGTGGCGACGTTGAAGAAAATGTTGAATATGAGGTTAGATAATGTGTAATGCCCCGCAAATTTTAAGAATTAATTATTCTATAATGAAGCATGTTAGTGTGTATATTTCCTATTAATGTGTATGTATTTATATTTAATGATTTTGTGCTTTGTTTGTTTGTGGTCATTGCCTTTCTATTGGTCTTGCGACAACCTAATAATTGGTGAGCAGCCATGACAAGATTAATATTCTAGGATGAAGTATGTTAGTGTTTACATTTCCTTTTAGTGTGTATGTATTTATCTTTACTGATTTTGTGCTTTGTTTGTTTATGGTCATTGCCTTTATATTGGCCTTGCGATGACCTAATAGCTGGTGAGCAGCCACAACAAGATTAATAATAAAGATGAGGAAGATTTACAAGTAGTAGCTGTTGGTAAAAATACGTGCTGATTTCAATAATAACAGGTGGTAAAAGAGAAAAAAAATACTTGATTGAAGATCTCAATAACATTGTCACGTTGTGAAACATAATCCATTGCCTTAGAAGCGAAATACACCACCACTGGTACAACATTCCTAGTGATGCACGCCCCCAAGTTTAACACAACTTCTCTCGTAATCCGTGCACCCGAACTCGAAGGATGAAATTGCAACAAGAATTGTTCAGATATTAAAGGGTTGGTTTGTGTTTGATGTGTTTAGGGTTTTAATCTATTTCTTATCTAGCATATGGGGACTTAAGAGAGTATATGTAGGAGTAGACGAAAACAAGAAATAAAAGAAATATCATGTCTTCCACTCCACGCGCACACAAGCAGCCGAGCTATAGCTCGGCCCTACCAAATACATGCGAGCTGTTGAGTTATCACTAGCTTACCTGCGAGCTTGTGCAACTGAGCTATCGCTCCCTCGTCTACGAGCTTGTGCAACCGAGTTATCGCTCTCTCATATGTGAGCTATAGCTCGGTCGTGCCGTCACCTGGAGAATGATAGCTTCCGAGATAGCACGGTAATAACTTCCTCCGATTTGCATTACTATTGTCATAACATGAAGGTTATTTGTATCATGTTACTCTTCTTAAACAATTTATTTTGGTATCATTTATGTGGATTATTGTTTAAAATACATTTGATTTTTCGGTTATTGAATTTAGCATTCGTTTGACATCATTGTGGTTTAAAATTTATTGGTTTTTTTTTTATTTATTTATTTTGAAAATCATATGCTATACCCTTACTCTTAAAACGCGCACACACACACACTTATGAATAGTGTGCGGACATTTATACCCCTAAAAATGTTTGTTTATTCCTCTCATTAATGTTAACTGTCTCTTTTGTTTTAAACTCATAAGAATAGTGTGCGGACATTTATGTCCATATAAATATTTGATATTCCTCATTAATGATGCTAACAAATAAATTTGTGACATAAAGTCAAACCAAAAGAGCTCCCTGGACATGGCTAGCTATAACACGAAGTCGCCCTAGTTTCATAAAAAAAACATTAAAAATTAGTCAAATTTATCATAATCATCATAATTTTGAAAACCGACAACAAAAGATTAATGTCCAAATTAGTTTATATATGTTGTTTCCTATTTTTTATTTTACATAAAATGAAGACAAACGATCCCTTAGATATTTGTTTGGTTTAATTTGGACCTTTACGTTCCACGTTGCAATAAGAGAGTTTGATTTATGTTTTGAATCATAATTTGAATTTAATTTAGTTTGAAAACTACTTGCCTAATGTGATAGAAACTAAGTGTTCGAGGACCAACTCGATCAACAAATGTTTAAGTTCATAGTCGAAGTCCAAGATTAGTTTTTATTCTCTATCACGCTCCCTCACATAAGAATCTATGAGATTTCAAATGTGGATACAACATGGGGCTCCTCATACCCAGCCCAACGCTAAATATTCCCATGAAAGGAGGGGTGGATGAAATTAAAACCCATGACCTATTTGTCATAAAGGTTCTATAACATACCATGATAGAGGTCCACTCAACCAAAAGCTTAATTTTATGGTTGAAGCCCAAGATCGGTTTTAATCACTAAGATTGACTTTTATTAGGATTGTGAATGCTATTCCGCATAGGGACTAGATTCATAAGAGCTAGCAAACTTAGGAAGCGAATGGGCGAGAGTTTTTGTAGGCACCTTGTTGTGGCTATGGAGAAGGCAAAACAAGAGGGGTTCTTATGCTAATCTTAATGATCCAGCTAACCAAGAAAGCTTGCTCCAGTGGTAATAATCAAAATAGCCATGAAATGTGAGATTTTAATATACTGCATAATAGATCACAAAGAAAATAAGAAGTACATATTAATTGGTTGAGCAGTTAGATTTTTTTTTTTTTTTTTTTTATGTTTATTTTTTTGAAAGAAAGTTAGTGCTCTTTATTAGTCATGGTTGAGCAATCAGATTAGGTGAATGTGATTATATATAGATGGTGCAGCAAAGGGTAACCTAGGAAGGGCAAGGGCATGAGGCTTGATTAGAGATAGCAGTTGAGAGCTTCATAAGTTGTTTGCCTTGTATTCTGGCATTTACACTTGTACAAAAGCCGAGCTTTTAACTAGTTAATTGGGCAGCTAATCAAGCAGTGGATTGGTCAGCTAATTATGAGGTTAATTCAGAACAAAAACTCGTGTTATATAAAGCGGTCCTTAAGAATCTTCATGTTGTATTATTAGAGGATCTTAGCGTAGTGGCTTGGCCGAGATTGGTGCCTGAGAAGCCAGGACAATTGTTTCTTTTTCTTCCTTTTAGTCGTATTGTTTTTTTTTTTTTTAGTTTCTTTTAAGCTTGTTATTTCTTTAGGGTTTGCCCCTCTCGTTCAAAAAAAAAAAAAAATCAAATTAGACACATGCCCAAGTATTAGAACGATTTCCATAGATAATGTTAGAAGAGAATAAAATTCCATAAATACGCTACATTTTAATAAAATTCCCGGCGTACCGTCCACGTCATCTTTTGTAAACTTGATTTTTTTTAAAAAAAATAAAAAGCTTGAAAAAACCGCTAATTCAATTAGCGGTTTATTTTTGCACCCATTAACTCGAGCAAGCCAATCAATATTACAGTACATAAAACGGCTAATTCAATTAGCGGTTTTACATTATATGAAACCGTTAATTCAGAGTTTGTTAAGCATCGCTGTAGTTTTCTGTTTTTTAGTTTTTTGTTTTTCAAAATCATATGATATATATCATACAATGAATAAAAAATTAGTCAAACTTATCAAAATCATGATAATTTGGAAAACTGACAACAGAAAAGTGGAAATTTCTTTTTCTTATATCTTGTTTTTGGTTTTAAAAAAAAAACAGAAAAATGAAAACAAAAAACAATGCCAAGCAAGCCCTCAATTAGCGGTTTTGTTTTAAATTTGGCGAAAAAAAAAAAATTATTAATTACACTTACTGACGTAGACGGTACATCGGAAATTTTATTAAAATGTAGCATATTTATGGAATTTTGTTCTCTTCTTACATTATCCATGGAAATCGCTCCAAGTATTTACAAGAAGTTAATTTTTTTTTTTTTTAAAAAAAGCATAAAAAAGAATAACCTAACTAAAATGATGCTGACATACATCCCACAAACTTTTCGTTGCAAAATAGGGTCCACTCCATTTGAGCAGTACTATGTATCTGGTTGGGAGCAAAATTTGTGTGCAAAAATCAATCTTCTTATTTTAGTTGTTTAGACTTCGAAACAAATTTTTTGATGAGAGAGAATCAATAGCCCATAATTGTGGCCCTGTTTTGGTAGATTCGCCTAACTTCCATAGATTTTAGATAGTGGTTTTCATAATACTTTAATCAATTTTTTGTACTGCAATACCAAATAGTCCAAGATTACTTTTTTTAGATGAAGAAAAATTAAATATAATTACAAAAGAAAACCCCAATTTTTTTTCAAAGAAAAAAAAATAAAGATAACATTTTTGTACGATTACTCGGTTTTTTTTGTTGTTTTCTATAGTGGGTTTTTTTATAATTTTCATGCCTCCCTTCAATTTTGGTTCAATCTATCTCGCTTTTTGACAAATTCAACATCGTCCTCCAATATTCCTCTCTCTACATTTTGGGGTTCTCGTTTTTTTTTTTTTTCATAATTTTAATTTTTGTTTACAGATCTTGCGTTTGGTTCGCAAGCCAAAATCAAGGTTAGATTCAATGTTTTGAGTTACAGAGTGTATTTTTTTTATTTATGCATATATTTGCACTTCAACTGTCTGTTGAATGTACTCTAACAAAGAACTGGGTATTGTAAAAGATGTGATATTTATTGATGTTGTTGTGAAATGTGTTGTGGGTTTTCGATTTAAATTTATTTGTGAAGGTTTTGATTCGTTGAACTGGTAATTTGGTAGCTTTGTTAGTATAAATTTTAATTCTTGCTCATGCATAGAAGCTGGTTAGTTGTTTTTGAGGGGTTTATTGAGCAATTCTTGTTATATGTTTTCAAGGGAGCTTAGTTCAATTGGTGCATTCTCTATTTGATGGAATTGGGTAGGGAATCAGGGTTTAAGATTAAAGTTGCATATATAATTGGAAATTGAGCTGTTTAGAGGGTTATATCTGTAAACAATGGAGGCTGAGATGGGAGGGAAAACTGATGTTTATTGTTCGGCGGTGATGCCGGTGTCTGACCCGAAAGCAGTAGGAAAGAAGACTTTGGAATGGGATTTGAATGATTGGAAATGGGATGGTGATCTTTTTCTTGCCGCTCCATTAAATACTACTCATACACCTTTAGATTGTAGAAGTAAACAGCTTTTTCCCCTTGGACCAGAACTTGCATCGAATAATAATGTAGTTTCCGAAGAGAGTAATAAAACTAATGAGAAAGAAAAGAGGGAAATGGAGAAGAGAAGGAGGGTTGTGGTTGTTCCTCATGAGGAGCTGAATGATGAAGGTAGACCACTGAATTTGAAGTTGGGTGAGCAGGTTTATCCTATAGCAGAAGACGAAGCTGATAAATTGGAAGGGAAGAGTGTGAAAAAGAGTAAGTCTGCTGGAACTGGAACTTCCCAACCTGCCTGTCAGGTAGAAGGTTGTACGGCCGATCTTAGTAATGCCAAGGATTACCATAGACGTCATAAAGTTTGTGAAGTGCACTCCAAGGTCAGTGAAGCTTTTGTGGGAAATGTTATGCAACGGTTCTGTCAGCAGTGTAGCAGGTTCCATGCTCTGCCAGAATTTGATGAAGGGAAGAGAAGCTGTCGTAGACGTCTAGCAGGGCATAATAAGAGGAGAAGAAAAACACTTCCTGAAACTTCACCTAATGTTGGTTCCTTGACTGATGAAAAGAGTTCAGGCTACCTACTAGTTAGTCTGCTGAGAATTTTGTCCAATCTGCACTGTAAGTACTTGCTTACTTACATTTTGTGTCTTTTTAGCAAGTTGGATGCTGATGATGGACATTGTTGATTGCTATGTGTTTTTTTTTTTTAATTAAATTGGACTTTGGACTGTTACTGCATTGGTTTACTTGTCTGCTTCTCATCCATCACCTCTTAAAGTTGTTATCTTCAGTTCACCGTGTGTTTGTAGTCAAACATGTTGAATAAAGGAAATCTATTGTTGCATTCAGTTATATATTTAGCAAATGATCTCAATTGTAGAATTCGAAAAGACCTTTGGTATATTTACTTATTGTCATTATCTTATTTTAAAAACAGTGTATATGTTTTCACTTCTGTCATTTTGATAAGAGCTGGATCCCTTTTACATCAACTCTACGCCGTTTCTGACGGACATAATCCCTCTGATTCATACTTTTATTTCAACATCAACAATGCATTTGCACCAACACCTTTAAAGTGGTTTTTGCACTGCAGGGAAACAGAAAGTTGGATGTATGCAATCTTTTTTTAGTAACAATGGAGAGGTTGTTTCCAGTATACTTTAAATCGATATGCAACATATGTATGTTACTTTACAATAAATTAAAAGTGCTAAATCTTTGATTAAAGATATAACTAGTTCATTAAACAACAAAAACCAAGATTTGCTACCCTCAGGGGTTGACTGAGGAAAACTCCCTCTGATGCTTAAGTCAGTGCCTAGCCGAGTGTAACTGTAAAGTACCAAAAATGTCAGACCAAGACAGCAAGACCCATTAGGGCTTGAATGGGGGTATTTATAGATGTACTTTAAGCCTTTAAGGCATATCATCTTTTCTCAGATTCCTCTTTCTTGTCTATATCTATTCAGATCTGTACCGTTTTAGCTAGGTGCCTGTGGTTGCCCCCATACACCAAGTATTACCGAGCTTTCATTCCACCAGAAGTTTAAATTAATGTTGCTATAAGTGATTGCAATTCTGATTTAAAGTGTCATCCTGCTTTACTGTTATAGTAATGCGGACACTGGCAAGTTTAGAAGTAATTATTTAGACGAGCAAAATAATGATTGGAGATAGGGGTGCTTAAGATGCGAGTCGAGTTCGAGTTTGGGGTAGCTCGACTCGACTCATTAACATATTGAGTCGAGCTTAATTGAGTCGAGGTTTGACCGAGCTTTGACCGAGTCGAGCTTTGACCAAATTTGACCGAGTCGATCTTGAGTAGCTTGCAACTTGATCCGTCTTAGTAGAACTCTCTATTTAGTGTAACATCTCTTCATTCTCCTTAATTTTGTCATTTGAGAAATACACATATGATGATACGAGTATATAAATAATGTTTATTTATTAATTATTAATGTAACATAAAGTTTTTTTTTATCAAAATATTTAATTATTAGTAAATATTATATTATACAAAGGAATTCGAGCTTCTTACGAGCTTTTGAGTTGAGTAATGAGCTACTTGACTCGACTCATTAACATTTCGAGTCAATCTCGAGCTCGAGTCAAGCTCACTCGAGTTGAGTTTTGACCGAGTCGAACTCGAGTAGCTCGCGAGTTGTCTTGTCTCATAAGCACCCCTAATTGGAGATATGGTACAAGCTATGTTGCTTTTTAATTTTGTTGCCTAGAGGAGTTGGTTATGTAATCAAGTTGTCGTATCTTGTCTCTGTGGAAATGATCCTTCTTGCTTGATTTTAAAAAGTTCTATGTGAATTGCAGCAAATGGTTCTGATGAGACAAAAGATCAAGATCTGATTTCTCATCTTTTGAGAAATCTTGCTAGTCAAGTTAGTGGAAGCAACCTGCCTGAACTACAGCAAGGATCTCAGAGTTTACATAATGCAGGAATATCTATCGATGTTCCAGAAAAGGTGTCAGATCTTATTGCTGATCGTTTATTTGCAAATTAGCTTTCTTTTTCATGAAGCCTCTAATCCTTTTTCTGGTCCTCAGAACCCTTCTAGTGCACAAGAACTATGTCAAGCTGTGCCTTCAGCAGAAGCACGTATAGGATTATTGACAAGGGAAAATCAGCGTCAGAAAGAAAAAACACAATGTGCTTCACAACCGGGCATTTTCCATCCAACTGATGGTTCCATAGCTACAAAAGGAAGTGTACCTGGGGCTTACCTTGGCATTGACTTGAATAATGTTTATGATGACTCTCAAGAATGTGTAGATATTCCAGGAAATGGACATGGTTCTATTGCTTGTGCATTCAGGTCAGAACATTTACAGAAATCAAGTCTACCTCAAACAAGTGGAAACTCCGATTCAAATTCTGGTCATTCTAGTTCTAGTGGTAGTGATTCACAGGTACATTCCTCTTCATGCAGAGCCTCTAGAGCTTACAATTTACTAGAATTTATTTGGCTGGAACACCCCCTCTTTCTTTTACACACACATATTTTGGATAGATGCTTGGCACTTCAGCATTTTAACGGCTGTTATGCCTATAAGAGAAGCAGGTGAGATTTGTCCACCCCCCCCCCCCCCTTCTTTTAGTTTCTAGCATTCACTTTGACTGAGAACATGACACTGGGACATTGATCCAAGAGTAGTCAGCGTTTTAAGTTGGGAAAAGCTGCATGCATCTCATCAAGAATTTGTGGACATGCATTTAATTATTCATTGATTCTATTCTTCTTGAATAATGCTGTTACCTGCTTTATCATCAACATTCCAAGGTTTTGTGTAAAGGGAAGGGTACTTCTCATACTACATTCTTTTACGGAGAGAAGAAGGGGGGGGGGGGGGGGGGGGGGCTATACATGATTCAGCTGGCAACGTCCTGTTCCACTCGTCAGAAATCTTTTTGGCCATTCAGGAAACATGCTTTGGGCCTTCTGTCATTCTTGTGTTTTGTCACTTTGTCTTTTCTCTTGTCCTTATTATTCTATATTTTGTAGGGCCGAACTGATCGGATTGTTTTCAAGCTGTTTGGTAAGGATCCAAATGACTTGCCTAATCAATTGCGAACACAGGTAATGATTTTGCTCTCTTTCTTATGATTAGGCCATTGTTTGATCAATTGTCTTGTGCTCAAATTGTTGAGGTATTTTAAATCTGTGCATTCCAGATTCTTGATTGGTTGTCCCACAAACCTTCGGACATTGAAGGGTACATCAGACCTGGCTGCATTGTTTTGACAGTATATCTTCGTTTGAACAAGTCCTTATGGGAAGAGGTTTTCTTCTTGTCCTTGACTTGGTAGATTGCCTAGTTTATAAAGGCTACATGCTGACTCTTTTTTCCTATTATTTTTTCAGCTCTGCTATGACATGAGCTCCAGTTTGAGTAGGCTCCTGAGTCTGTCTGATGATCCATTTTGGAAGACAGGATGGATCTATACCAGAGTGCAGCAAAGTGCAGCATTTATTTGTGATGGTTGGTTTTCACACCCCCTCACTAGATTTTTTTTTTTTTTTAATTAGATTAATGCTTGAAATATTATCACTTAGATGCTCTTTCATTTGCTCACTTTACTCACCTTTTTTCAAAAATTTTCAAATGATTATTTTGTTATGTCCTTTTCTGTATATCGTACGATTCCTCATGATGATTCATGTTAGCCGACCCCAAATCATTTTGGGACTAAGGCTTTGTTGTTGTTGTATTAATGTTTGAAATATCATAAGTTAGTTTATTACCAGATTCATCACTTAGAGTATTGTGATCTGTTTTTAAGAGTCACATAGCTGTCAGTATGCTTTTATACCCTTGCCAATTCAGTTCTTTTTTCTTGTGCTGAAGGTCATGTTGTTCTAGATACTCCTCTACCTTTCAAAAGCCGTGGCAGTAGAATTTCAAGCATCAGTCCCATTGCGGTTCCTACTGCAGAGACAGTGCAATTAGTTGTTAAGGGTTCTAATCTCTCTGGGCCAACATCTAGGTACTTTAACCATCATGTTAATGTAAGCTACTTCAGTTTTCATTTTTGAGAGTAAACTTCTTATTGTTACCATTCTGTGCGGAATACATAAATTTTTCAAAAAGAATTTATCTATTTCTGTAAAATAATTTTGAGGCTTACATTTGAGACTTTGGTTAGCAGTTGATAACTTTTGTATCTCTCAATTTACTACTTATAGGTTACTTTGTGCTATAGAAGGGAAGTATTTGGTCCAAGATAGCTGTTATAGCTTGGTAGAGAGTACTGCTGCTGAGCACAATGAGATTCAGTCTCTTAGCTTTCATTGCACTATACCAAATGTTGTTGGGAGAGGATTTATTGAGGTAAATGCTATCTCATGTTTCTTGGTTAATTACTCGGTCATTGCATTCCCTCCGGTGTCTCACTCTTGTGTAAGCTGATTTCTTGTACATAAAGGATGAATACAAATACTAATACATTCTACTATCATATCTTTTCACAATATGTACCAATGTATTGCTATCTAGTTCTTTTGGTGTCCAAATAAATTTGGGTAAGGGTTGTCTTTTAATATCTTGTGATCCCAATCTGATGCCTGCAACATTTGAAGCTTTCCTACTTGAAATTAGAAATTGGTGCTGACACAAATATTACTTTAGTTCTGGTTTTAAATGAGTTGGTTGGTTGTATGTTGGCATTATTGTCCATCAATAGGCTACTTTACCCTGACTTCATTTTATCACAAGTACCAGTGTTGGATATTTAGCACTTGGATATGGGTGTGGAATCCATTTATTGCACTTCTTTACAGTTGAATGTGATGTTATCTCGAACCCTGAATTAGTAGAGAAACAAATTAAGAAAGTGGGACAGGGGACATCAAGATAGGTGCATGATATGCTTGCTTCAATTTGAGATCAAAATTATGTATACTCATAACTCATTTGCAAACAAGTGAGAGAATCTAACATAATCGTGTTTGTTTCTGCTTTAAAACTTGACATGAAAGGTGATTGCCAACGACTTCTAGGATTTGGAATATAATAAAAAGTGACATGAATGATGTGTTAACCTCGTATATTCAGTTTTTAGATTAAGTATTCTTACCCTGAATTTTGAGCCATGTGTTTAAGACATTCAGATAGGTACTTAGGTACACACAGTTTCTACTTGGTAATTCAGAGTTTTAGAAATTTAGAGTATTCTGCTCAATGTGTCTGGATTAGCCTGTTACTTTTTGTCCCCTGAGATACTTCTGGTAATTATTTTCATGCAGGTGGAAGATTATGGCCTCAGTGGTTGCTTCTTTCCATTTATAGTTGCAGAGCCTGAAATTTGTTCTGAGATTTGCATGCTTGAAAGAGTAATGGAGATTGCTGGTACAGATGAGGGTATTGAAAGAAGGAACGATGCCTTAGAGTTTATACATGAGATGGGTTGGCTGCTACATACGAATCGTTTAAGCTCAATGTCAGGCCAAACTAATATCCACTTGGACCTCTTCCCTTTTGTACGACTAAA
Organism: Chenopodium berlandieri; assembly: GCA_034703905.1. NCBI lineage: Eukaryota > Viridiplantae > Streptophyta > Magnoliopsida > Caryophyllales > Amaranthaceae > Chenopodium > Chenopodium berlandieri. Next base: position 24,153,716 of record CM068281.1, read on the forward strand.
GTGGCTAATAGATTATTCAATGGACCATGATTGGTGTGCTGTTTTAAGAAAACTTCTGGATTTGCTGTTCAGTGGAATTGTAGATACTGGAAATCATGCTTCTGTTGAAAATGCATTGTCAGAGATTCCTCTCCTCCACACTGCCGTCCAAAGAAATAGCAGGTCAATGGTGGAATTTTTGTTAAGATACATACCCAAAAAAGTTAAAAATACAATAGGCTCGGAACAGAAGCAGTCACATTATGTACTACCCAGCAGCTTCTTATTTAGACCTGATGTTACTGGCTCCAATGGGTTGACCCCTTTGCACTTAGCTGCCAGTTGTGCTGGTTTCGAGAATATGTTAGATGCCTTGCTTGAAGATCCTGGAATGGTAATGAAATTATTGAAGCTTGCTTTGATTTATTCACTATTATTGAAGTATATTTATTAGGTAATAAATTAAGGAATTGTTAATGAAGTTCTTGTTTAATTTTGTGAATCCCCATTATTGAACCTTCTCTTCATTCATTATCATCGTTACGTGTTACCATCTAAAGATGTGAGTATGAGCGGAAATGAAAATATGTGTTGATTGGAAGTGTTGCACTATTATTGAAATTACCTTGATCATTGATAATTGGACATATCATGTAAGAATTGCTCTAATATATTTCATCACCATTCTAAATACCAAATAAGCTGTGTGGGTATGTGTTTACTAATGATCATTCTCGATTCTAATATGTTTCTCTTGTTTAGGTTGGTATTGGAGCTTGGGAAAACGCCCGAGACAGCACAGGATTGACCCCAAAAGATTATGCGTACCTTAGAGGTCATAACCATTACATTGATCTATTCCAGAGTAAAGTTAACAAAAATTCATCTGGCAAACATGTAGTTGTGGATATCCTTGGACTCTCTAACTTAGAATACAAGCAAAAGCAGTCTGATGAACTCAAACTTGCAAAGTTCAATAGCTTATACACTGAGAAGCAGCAAATCAGTCAAAACTGCAAACTTTGCGAGCAGAGGCCAAATTATGGATTCAGAGGAACATCACTGACATGTAGGCCAGTAGTGATGTCTCTTGTTACCATTGCTGTAGTTTGTGTTTGTACAGCTCTGCTTTTCAAGAGTATGCCTCGAGTTTGTTATGTCTTCGTGCCATTCAGGTGGGACTCGCTGAAATATGGAGCAATGTAGTTTACTTACATTCGGCTGTATAGTGTTAAAGAGGTTTGTGAAAAAAGTTAGGAGTGGGAGACTGGCTGTTTCTAAAAAAGAGGTTGTAGCTGACTAATTAGTAGTTTGTTCAGATATTTTCTTGTATGAGCATTACACTCCTTGTACATGTAATCTTATCTTTCGTCCTGCATTTATAAAGTGAAGATAGAATTCAAACGTCTAATTAACCAAAAAGTGTAATGTAAAAGACAATTATTTATAAATGAACTGTTGCCTACTTGCCTAGTCGTAATAGCTCTTTGGATCTTGCTTCAGTTGTTATTTTGTTGGTTCAGTTGATTAGGAGACGATTGATTCAGAGTTTCAGACTGAATGATTTTCGTAGAAAAGAGAAGAGACGAGGCTGAGAAGCTCACTGTAATTGTTGATGTGTTGGTTCAATATTGTTTGAGTTGGTTGAAGAGATCAATACAAGCTTAGAGTTAGGCTTTGTCTGGGATTTGATCATGGAACTGGCATACAAAAAATTGGAGAAAATGAGCTTAAGCCTCAATCTCCACATATCCTACCCTAAACATTCTCCCTCTAACTCTCTCCATGTTCCCCCTCACATCAAGTCTTCAACCATTGCCCTGATTATCGTCATCAAAATTCAAAACTAGCTAATACCGTCATAAAATCTTCAATCATTGTTCTTGTTAGATTTAAAACAGGAAATAAATTGATCCGATTTGAACTTGACTGAAACTGTACCAATTGAACCTAACAAAGAAAAAGTTTCAAAAGCCCATGAAAAGTTATTTATCGATTGTACATAAAAATTGAGAAACTGAGACCATTCAATTAAAATTATACCAAATTACACATAAACTTATAAGGCTAACCAGTCCCATAAAAATTGACAGAAACTAAATGAAACATCATAAAAGTTTACGACATAATGTACCACTGACATCTCGATTTGTTAGGCCTAAGGGCATGTTCAACAACAACTTTTGATTAGCTTTTAGTGTTTTGACCAAGCCAAAACATTACTTAACTCATATAATATCGTTTGAAAAAGTAGTGGTAGATGATAACTTTTAGAGTGGTGTTTGTCAAAAGCTACCAAATATACCTTAAAATTACCATTATTAAAATTTATTTTACAATTTCAACCACAAAAACTAAATAACAACTAGCTGAAAATTAACATTTGCTCTCTTAACTATCATCAACTCACATAGGTATTAGCTATTACAACAACTAATTTTGCCGAACACACTCTAATTGTCAAATGATGACAGCATGCTCTAAATTTCCCAAAAACTTTAAATAACAATAATAATAAACTCATATTGTTGTTTGGTTTATATAAAAAGACATGGGAATTGGGAGTTATTAGAAATTGCAAAATGAATAAAGTGTTTGGTTGAATAAAATTTGGTGAAATGGGGGAAATAGAACTTCCTACGGAGTAGGAATTTTCAATACCCACAAAATATAGGAATTTACTTATCTAGTCTCCCTAGGTAAGTTGAAATTTTTATGAGAATTTACTTCCTTCGTGACCAGTCAAACAACTTTAAGAAAATCTATGAATTTGATTATGGGCTTTTAGCCTTTAATGCGCATAAATTAGATGTTTAGAGAAATTTTAACTTCTTATATTAACCAAACAACCACTACTATTTCGAGTGGAGTTGAGTCAAATCCCGGACTAGCCGAGCATTACAATTCCATAAAATACTAAAATCCACAGACTAAAAGAAATTAACATTGTACAAGTGCAGCAATGGCGACAACTTCTCTCTCCTCAATATCTTCCCTCATTCTCACTCCCTTACATCCTCAACAAAAACCCATTTACCCCACTAACTTAACAACCAAATACCCGGCAATAATCCGCTGCGCAATTGCTTCATCTACCACTCGCAGCTCAAGAGTATCCGAACCCAAAAACAAGAAGAAAATTTGGAAAGAAGGGGAATTTCCAGCAATTTCTCAGGGTTCAATTCCAAAGAGAAGAACCCAGATTAAGAATGTCAAGAAGAGGCTTGATCGTAAGGCTAAAGCTAAGGCTTGGGTTAATACTGTTACTGAAGCTCTTTCTGACCTTATCCTTAAGAAACAATGGCTTCAAGCTCTTCAGGTTCTTTTCTCTCCTCTACTTTTACTGCTTTTCGACTTTCGAGCACGTGTAATTAGAACTGTTAAAAACTGACCCGACTGAAAATAACCCCACATGACTGTTTGTTGACCTGAAATGACCCGACCCGAACATTCTATTTGTCACTTAGCTTTACATATGACAATTAACATTGTGTTAATGCTTTAAAATTCTATTTGTCACTTAGCTTTACATATGACAATTAACATTGTGTTAATGCTTTAATTCAGATTTGAGTAGTGTGTATTATTATTGTGACTAAGAAGAAGTCTAGTTGATTTTTTAACTTTTTTGGTTGAATTGTTTTATATTTCTTCTGCATGAATGATTGTTATTAATGAGCAATAGGAAAGGAAGGATATCATATTTGTGAATGGAAATTATAGAGGTGGTTTGAAATTTTGAACTGATTAGGTGTTTGAGATGCTGAGAGAACAATCATTCTATCAACCAAAAGAAGGAACCTACATGAAACTCCTTGTACTGCTTGGAAAATCAGGACAACCGCGACGAGCCCAGGAACTTTTTGATACTATGATAGAAGAAGGGCTTGAACCTACAGTTGAGCTATATACTGCCTTGCTTGCTGCTTATTGCCGCAGTTTCTTGATTGATGAGGCGTTTGCGATTCTTAATAAGATGAAGGAGCTTCCTCTCTGTCAGCCTGATGTTTTCACTTACAGTACTTTGATTAAGGCTTGTATTGATGCTTCTGAATTTGATTTAGTTGAGTCCCTCTATAAGGAGATGAATGACCGAGGAGTTATTCCCAATACAGTCACTCAGAACATTGTACTCGGTGGATATGGTAAAGCTGGGAGATTTGATTTAATGGAGAAGATTTTGTCTGAAATGCTTCATAATCCCACTTGCAAACCTGATGTGTGGACTATGAACACTATAATTGCCTTGTTTGGAAACATGGGTCAGATTGAGATGATGGAAAGGTGGTATGAGAAGTTCAGGGATTTTGGGATTGAACCAGAAACTAGGACTTTTAACATCCTAATCGGTGCTTATGGGAAGAAGCGCATGTATGATAAAATGTCTACGGTGATGGAATACATGCGCAAGCTTGAATTCCCTTGGACAACTTCCACTTACAATAACGTGATTGAGGCATTTTCTGATGTAGGAGATATGAAAAACATGGAATTTGCGTTCGATCAAATGCGTGCTGAGGGCATGAAAGCCGACACTAAGACTATCTGTTGTCTTGTTCGGGGATATGCCAATGCAGGTGTCTTTCATAAAGTTGTGAGTACTGCTCAGTTGGCTGGAAGACTGGAAATACCAGAAAACACATCGTTTTTCAATGCTGTTATTTTTGCATGTGCAAAGGCTGAGGATTTAATGGAAATGGAGAGGGTTTATAAGAGGATGAAGGAGAAACAATGCCAGCCAGATGACGATACTTTCACTGTCATGATAGAGGCTTACAGGAAGGAAGGTATGAGCGACAAGATATATGACTTGGAGCAGGAAAGAGAGAAGATGGTTTCTGATTCAAGTGGAGTGATGGACCCTGTGGGTGATGTCTGATTGAAGACTATATGATTGATATTCAAAATGTGGTTTCGGCTTTTGCAATACTTCCCAAGTAAAGGAATTCCTTCTGCTGTCATCCTGTTTTTATGACCACAAAAACATCTCTTCAGTTACTGCAACGATGCAGGAGGTCCTTCAATCATGCAGAAAATGCCAATGAGGTTGAACAGATGAAGTAATGAGCCTACACGCTTTTGGAAGCTAGTATTACTAGTGGTGTATCTTCTTCCGGTTGTTGAACGACCTTGCAGTTTTGTTTCTTGAAGGAGAGCAAGATGACATATATGGTCTTTATATTAATAGGAAGATTTTAACAATTTTAAGCAAAATGGGGTAGTGTAGGAATTAGTTGGTCAAGTTCTTACATTGTGCATAGTTGATTGTTATGCTCTATGTATTATGCATAATTATTATCATTGTGCATGATCGTTTGAGAATGTACTTACAGGGATATTTCAGTGCAGAAAACTATGTTTCGGTTAGTAACTACAAGTATGTTTCAGTTAAAATTCTACTATTTGTAGACAAGGGGAGAATAAAGGATGGTGATACGGCAAGTAATAACATATCACCTAGAACAAAGGATGCTGTTAAAAGGCAAGTAATAGTATATCACCTAGAACAAGGGATGCTGTTAAAAGATCGAACTCCAGAGATTGAAGGAGTCACATTGCAGGAGATGTGGTAGGTTGGTTTTGGGTTGATATGGGATGTAATCTGCAGATCCATCCCTTTCAACCCAAAATTTGGACCTTTTATTCTTGGAAGGTTGTTTGAAAGGAAAATTCACCATCAATTCTGCAATGCATATTATATAATGAGAAGAATGTGAACCTAGTGAAAAGATAAAGACAAAGTGTGTTTTTGAAAGGATTGAAAATGGACATGGGAGATTTTCTTCAAGTGCGAGTTGTGAGACTCAGTGAGTTTCTTCACACGCCTCGGCCTGTGCAACGAGAAACCTCCACCCCAAGGTTGTTAATGCTAATTCAGACAGAGCAGTTAAGAAATATGTTCATCATTCAACGAATATGTCAGGTTTAGTGAGGAAACTCGAGTATCATGCAGACAATTTAAAGCAAATCGCAATATGAAGACATTAAAAAAAAAAAAAAAAAAAATTAGATGTAAGAATGATATAATTAAATTACAAAATATACACTAAATGAAAACGTAAGGATACACGTGTTACTGTAAATTTCCTCTAAAGTAAAAATATACTACTAAAAGTAATAAACTAAAACACACCAATAATGTTGATGAAACCAAAAACCATCTACCGTTCTTCCACCCCTATAAACTCCCAACACAACAAAATGGAGAGGGAAACAACAAACAAATGAATGATACAAGCAAGCTATACAAAAAAATCAATTATTGAAATGAATTATGCAAACTCCGATCTTGGTGTAAATTTACTATTTCCTATCCGTGTGTTGTTCATGGTGTATTCTTCCTTGATGAATCTAACTCTCGATTGTGTAAAACTAGCAGAGCCATAAACAGCAATTCAAGAACAAATTTTCAGCTGACCGTCTTCTGTTCCGACGAGAAAAAGTCGTGAAAATGGAAGAATAGCTATGCTAGACAACACAGACATGTTTTGGAACCCTCGGTCTGCTGTATGTAGAGCCTGACGAACAATACGATGCTGGCCATACTGCGGAAAAGAAAAATGCAACAATTGAATTACACTAGCAGGAAAAAAAAATGGCCCTACTGAATCAGCACCTCTCACAAATTAAGCCAACTTAGCTACGCAGGTTAACGATTGAGAGTAGAGGGAGGTAAGGGAACCCCCTACTCCCAAGCAAATGTAGTTGGTGGGGTTCGAATTTGTGACTTCAAAGTTACAAGGTGAATTTCTCACCAACTCCACCAAGCTTGCTTGGTTTAATACACAATATATGAAGTACAAGAAATTGCAGCCTACAGTCCAGTCTCCTACTCTGAATATATTCCTTAGTCTGTGTTGTATGTCAATAGTTAAAACAGTTTTAGTACTTACTTCATCCACAGCTCCAGCCAGAGAGGAGAGTCCAATTTTATTTTTGGCAATTGAAACTATATCTTGGCCCCAAACAGAAAAATCTAATATACTATCACTGTGACCTTTGTAGACAATGGGTTGTGGCGGCAAACTCCTGCAAAACAGAAAGCAAATCCAGCAATTAAAAAATGAGCTGCAGTTCAGTATAATGCAGCACTTATCAGTGTCCACAAACAAGAGTAACGCTTTTAGATGAACAATCATTTCAAGGCAAGCTGACCATGCCGTGCTTGTACAATTTGAAAACTAGTCATGCTAAATCCATGGCTCTAATTTCCCATTAGCATCAGCCGATGAGGGAACTGAGAGTCTGAGACTCTACAAAATCTAGGACACCAGGGATATGTGAAATTTGATGTCTCATGGTCACTCTTTTTCCATGGGATCTGGATGCAAGTGATGGGAGATTAAGTAGAACGCTGAATACAAGGCCAGTGAACACAAAGGTAAGGGACTTCAAAACATAACTCAAAACAAAGGTGGTATTTGCATCAAGCACAATGGGGAGTTCTGGGAGGGAGAGTTTTGTCAGTTAGCAGGCTGTAAGTTGTTACCTAGCCTAGGGAAAGAGGTTTTTGCTTCAAGAAGCTTCTCTTGTGGAATGAAGCCCAACCCTTTTGAGCCATGTGATTGTTTTGAACAACCAATCCTATAGCACGCCAAGGAAGAAGCAAACCTTTCTGAAGATGAATATATGTGATATTAAGATGAAATCTCAAGATAATCCATGTTGGCATGGTTCCCTAATTTATAATTTATTCAAATCATGAAGCAGAATGGATATACAGTATGTAGTTCATCAACCACAGTGAATTTTGCAATGATGAAGTACATAGCATTAATTAAGATCAATTCATTGTTTCATTTCTTGTTTTTCTAAATGCTACTGTATTACTGTATAAAGAAATAAAGCCAAGTTCATAAGCCCACTAAACATTTTTAAATTTTTATTATTTAAGGAAGAACAGAACTACAAGACATCTCAAATAATAACTTTTCCATTCTACCATCTTCAACAAGGTTGGTTGGTTTTTTAACCTAGAAGAAAGGATTTCTTTTTCAAAGCCCAATCAAATCAGATCCCTATTTCAAGGGCGTTCACTTGGGAAAGACAGGTTTACAAAAGGCCAGCCTGCAATGAGGTATGAGGGTGGGCATAAAATCCACCAAAAAGGTGCTAGTCTATCTCCTCATTTGGGACTTGGAAAGATCTTAACAAACAATCTTCACTCTGTATTGCTTTAAAATTTATCTTATTCAACTAGACTAGTTGGATTCTTTTAGGATAGAAGCAAAGCCTAATCACACAACATTTAACACTTACCCTACACAATCAGCCATGAAAATGGAAAGAGAGGTAGAGAGCAGAACGGAGTGACAAGAGAATGAGTGAAAGCAAACTGAAAAGGTATGATTTCATCCCACACTGAAGCAATAATCAAGACCTGAGGTGCTAGCATAGGAGAAGAACTGCTGTCTCAGCTAGAGGAAGATTTGGTAGTCCTATTATTAGTTCCTAAGAATTGAAATACAAGATTTTGAAAAATATGTTTGGTAGGCTTTATTTTAATGCATAATTGTAATTATAATTTCATGAGCAAAATTATATTTATACAGCTTTCACCTCAGTTGAAAATTTATAGATGACACACGTACAAGATAAAAATAAAAATAAAAAAAATTGAGCAGCCTATATTAGAGAAAAGTACAACCGGTCTAACTCCCCAAAAAAAGCAAATTAAGCAAGTGCAGCTAATTACATATCATGAAGGCATCATAGCACTTGAATGTAATACAACACAGACCACCCAACTCAAGACTTACTTTCTGAGGTCCCAGATTCGTAAGCTTTTGTCCAGAGAGCTGGAAACAAGATAATGATCCTCTGGTGCAGCCAGCTGCATGAATAAGTCATTCACATAAGTAATTTGCAATCTAAAGAGACATATTTTCTACCAAGAAATACCTTTGTCACATATCCATCATGAGCACGCCAGGAGGCAATGACATTGCCACTTCTGGCATCAAGCAGCCTGCAATTACCAGAACCCAGTCCCACCGCAATCCAAGAGTGAGAAGAAGTATACTCCATTTTGTCAGAACCACACGAGCATATGGCAGAAACAAGGGAAGGGAATCCATAATCCGTATATTCACTGTTCCACATATGAAGCTTCTCACCGACAGCAGGATCAATGAATCTGCATATTAGCAAAAGACTCTCAATAACCAGGAAAAAGTAATCAGTCCAGAGATTTGGTAAAGATGGAAACTACTTCCACTTTCCCTATACCTGAGAGAACCATTTCCAGTACCAACTACCAGCTTTTCCACAGATTCTAAGAAATGCATACAGGTATACAAAGTACTATCAATGCTGGTAAAAATTCCACCAGAATGTGGGTATGAGTTCAGCATACTAGCTTGGTCAGTGTTGACCCTCATTGCGGAAGATGGAAGTCCAGAAGTTTGAGTCATATTGGCAGATGATTCAGAAATTATTGTTATTGCTTTTCCAGTTTGGCTATTCCATACATGTATGGTCCCATCACAAGACGCCACCCTCCCACTGTAAGGAAGGATACATATGTCATTCACCACCTGGAAGTAGAAAATATCAATCAGACATCCAAATTCATCAGGCTTCAGTGAAACAGCTGAAAAGTCACATACAGTGCATAGATTAAAGAAAGAGCAGGAAAGACTATATGATTAGAGAAAAAAAAATACAGCAAAAAAATATTCAACAACAATAAGTCAATAACTGTCTTGGATGACATCCTAAGGAAAAGTGCTGATATTATTCTAGTTTTCACTGCTTCCTAATAAGGCAAACTGAAAGATTCCTAGCTTGAAATAGATCTTACGGATGCCTTGTAAGAACATTTTAAAATTGCAATTTATGATTACGCTCTTGCAGTTATTGATGCTTATAAATTTACTTGATAAATCCATGAGTCCAGCTGTGCAAAATGGCAAAAATACTATGCATAATTCTATTTTACAAGTATAGACCATGCACATTCTTATTTACAGGTACTTCGTCAGCCAAATAGCTTGAGATTTGATCAAATCCTTGTTTGTTTCTTATTCAGTCAAACAGCTTAAACTACTCCGTACAACTGATAAGTCTGTCCAAGATGTTCATGTCTAATGTAAATCCTTTGAAAGTAAGCTCTCATTGTGAGCAAGGGAACGTATATACCATAAAAAATCAAGCTGCATTATCCCGGTTATCAGTTCTTTCATTTTGATTAATCAAATAAATCTAGGACAATGGACAAAATTTGATACTCAAGTTGTCCACTGACCAGAGAACACCAAATATGAACTTCACAGAATGTGTTATTCTAGACCTATGAATTCTACATCAACATCATTGTTTGAATCTGTCATATATCCTTCTCAAGTTATCAAGATGGGCATCTCTTTCTACCAATGAGCTGTTGAATAGAACAGTGAAAAAAACAGGAAAACCACCAATGATGCAAAAGTTTAATAGGAAGCAAACCTCTTCATGCCCATAGTAACCAGACACGCAATCAACAGTTGACAAGTCCCACCTTTGAACCATTCCCTTAAAACCAGGACCAACTCCTGCAGTAAATACAGTACACTCATCTTGATCCACAGCCAAAGACCTCAGTGCTCCATGATGAGCACGGACAGAGTGTATTACTGATGCCTTAATCTTCCATGGACTTTCATCTTTTGAAGTGCCAGCACGGGCAAGAAAATCTGGCCCTTCCCAACTAGTAGCAGGAGTAGGGAACCAGAACCATGGTTCACATTTGCCAACTTTAAATGTTTCTGAGTTAATTTCGGCTGAGTTTTGATGAGTTTCGTAAAAGCGTTTATGAAGTACCATATCATTGCTTCCTTTACTTCCCTGAGATTGTGGTACTGCCCATCCAACTCCGTTCATTAGCAGTTTGGTTGGATTGTACTTAGACTTAACGCTTTCTTTGATCAAGGCCTTTTTAGAATCACAGTTTCCTGAACTGCTCCTAGATGAATCTCCTGTAAATTCCCACTAAATCATAATGAATTTAGAAAAACGAAATGTAAGTATACCATGAAATCAGTATCAACTTGACAAAGGAAATACAAACATACAAGGAAAAAATAACCCCACCTTCCAGTTATAATGCTTAAGGAGATATTTTTCAAGCAGAAGCCATGTAGCACAACATTGCCGCAGTCTCTCTATGCCAAGAAGAGTTGCAAGAAAAGGATATAAAAGCAACCTGCATACATCCAAGTAAATCTTAAAACAACAATAAGCAGACCACAATTCCAATATCTAAAAATAGCACTAGTGTTTAATGGAGAAGTGCTCGACACCCACGCTAGATCCATGCGGCTTTCAATTTGTGCCTCCTTGTCTGAGCTGTGTTTGGAGATCTTATAGCTTTTTCCCAGAGAGGGGGGTGAACTAGATGATTCACGAGAAAAAGCAAGCTCATCAAACAGCTCTTTCAGCTGAGGTATGATATGCAAAGCTGTTAAATCTGGACCAATCTGCTGACAAATAGTGATGAGAGTAGCAGCAGCAGCCTGGAAACAGACTAGAACAATTTATCACATAAACAAGAAGTTTGACACTCAAAATGCATACAGGACTTCAGAAAAAAAGAACACAATAGTGGAAAAAGCAAGAAAGGATTATTTCTCATACATAGAAAAATGCAATGCAGGCCACACAAAGCCTAATACAACCAAGTATGAGTATTTAGATGGAGAAGCTGAAGAATATAGGAGGAGCATGCGTATTTAAATGCATACGTTCACAAAAAGAGACGTAAAGGTTTAGGTATTGAAAATTTTCAGGATTAACTGCTCTGTTTGTATCAATTCCATAAGCTATCAAATAAAGAGCATCTCAAAGAGGGCTTAGAAGTAAGCTCCTGAACCCATTTAATAATATGATCGGCAAGCCACTGGAGCTCCTCAATGCCTCAACAACGCACGAGACATATTAATTTATTGGTACTGAGTGTGAGACTATGAAACAACGTCAAAAAAGGCATATCATTCGACTTGCTAGAGTAACAAGGGCAAAGACTCAGCAGCTCCCAATAGTTGTTTGACAAAAGCCACAGAATAATACAAACTTTTGAAAATAAAAATAAAAAAATCTTTTGGCCCATATTCCATCACAAGGGTTAACTAGTAAAATAAGGAAACCTCAATCTTATCAATTTGTTTTTTTACAATCCTGCCAACTACCAAAGTTTAAGAAGCAGGCAAAGGCCTTGTGTTTGGCATAGCCTTTGTCCAGGCAATTAATATTTGAAGAAAAGGCAGGGCAGAGTTTATCAATAAAAACAAGGTTGTTTTATCTTCATAAATGGAAGGCCAGTACCATAAGGAAATACAGGAATTCGCTTTAATAAATATCTTGCTTTTCTCCAAAAAGCGGAAGGAAATAAAAATATAACAAGAGACCCAGGGTATTTTTCCACTAAAATTTGGAAGAGCCGCTTAAAAAGAAAAACAAAAGGAGAGAGTTGAAATTTATATATGATACAGTAAAAACACTTGCTACTAGGTAACATAAGGATCAAAGAAAAACAAGCACTGTACATGTGCTTTGTTAACCATTGGATTAGTTCCATTTCCATGTCATTGGAATTCTGTATCCTTATCATGCATTCTAAGAAAAATTCACCAGAAAATTATACAGATAAACAAATTTTTATTTCCCCACTCAAGTCCTAGCATGTTGGTTGCACCAAGTCAGGGACAGGGTATAAAAAAGGGAACAGGGATAGGGACAGAACAATGGGCACAACAAGCTATGAAGTAAATTGTTGTATCGTCTCCGGTATGGAATTGTGTAGGATTCAAGGGATGACTACCAAGGGAAATATGCTGCGTGCCACATAGCCAAGCACTCTATGCAATGTTTCTTTGTACCATGCTACACATTCAAGTTCCTCTCTAACAGGATCCTAATTTCCAAAAACCTCATGCAAAAGTTCTATCATTGAAATATTCCGTACATAAAGTCGTAATAATTAACCAAAAACTTTAGCTCTCAGATTCCTTGATAATCAAGGCTGCTGCAAGTATAGCATAGTGGTAACCTTAATTGTTATACAAACAAGATAATTGGGTTCTCATCTCCAAAAAAACAACTATTTTGCCCCTCTCTGACATTAAAAACACTCACAAAACCATTAACTTCAAATTTTGCTCGTGCAAAAATCTTAGAATTGAAGTAAAATTGCAGATTAAAAACCTGAAGTACTGGAAGTTCAAGGTTGCCTCGCATAAGAATCACAACAAACAAGCAACTTTGGCCCTGCATGTTAGCACGCAAACACGATTAATAAGGGGGGAAAATTAAATCAAGAACGAACATAGAATTAGTTATAAAGAAAGGGCCAGTACTTCAAGCAACTCCTTGACCACCACCTCTTTCTGCAACAATGCGATCAAACCATCTAACACAAAGAGACAATCAACAAGAGCTAAAGAGTTCCAACTCTGCACAGGCTCGGGCTTATTGATAAAAGATGTATCAACGCAGGAACGAACAAAATTTTTCAGCAACGGAAGAATCTGTGAGACAATAAAATTCTCGCCCAAAACAGCACCTGAAAATCAGAGGACATCTCAAGCTCAGAAGTCAAGGCACCATTATCAGTTATCATAATCAAGCACCTATTTCCAAAGTTTAAATAGAATTTTATACCAATTCTAACTAGAGCATCAACTCCATCAGCACAAAGTCCTTTGCCAAAACAAGACATCAGAGGCAAGATTGTCTGCAATAACCAGCCATTGCTCAGTTCTACATAACTAAATAACAAAATGTCCATAAAATGAGAAGACTGACAATACAATCCTATAGCTAACCTGCTGAATGGAAATAGGTACACCAAGCTCTTCACTGGACCCAATTAATAGCACGGACGCAGCAGATGCAGAGTTTCTATGAGGAGAATTAAGCAGGTTTGATATGATCAAAGGGTGAATTGTTTCAAGGTATATTTGCTTCCCAACATGGTTCCATACCTCACGCACAAATGAATCTTGCAGAAGAGAAACTTTCAAATGTGAATAGCCTGTTGCCTGAAATAAGCATATCAGTAGCAGAAGAATAAAATGCTGACAAATTGCAATTTCAAATAAACTAAATTATATAACTAGCCTGTAAAATCTTCTGAATGGAAGGCAACACCAATCTCTTGATTGCTTCAGGTTTCAGGCATCTAAGAAATTCTTTAAAAAGTACACAAGCCCATTCAGCTTCAACATCTGATAAAGAGTTCTGCATTAGAGGTAAGCAATAAGTAGCACATATTTCGGCAGCAAACGTCCCCATGGATCTCAAGGCCCCTTTCTTGGCAAAATTAGCAGCATAATGTAGACGTGACCCATCCTTTGCCAAGAGCTGAAGGGGAGCAATAAAAATATATGTGGACTTGACTGTTACTGGAAAGAATGGAGATTCCAGAAGATTCTTGGCGGAAGGCCTCCTGAAAAATAAAAAAAAATAAAAGACAATTAGATGAATAAAAGAGAGATTTGCGCTAGAATTAATATGAATGATTTTAAGAGCGGAGAGAGACAATAAGGTCATTATCTGATTAGCTCTAAGTTGTATTTGAGAACATAAATTAGGCGTACCTTCTCCAATTCTTCTGGATACATGCTTCAACAAAAATTTTCACATGTGGAGGAAGTTCTCTCAAAATTCCAGGTAAAGCACCACTGTCCACGTATGTGGATAAAGAAACTGAATCAAATAGAGGCTTCCTCAAGTAAACTTCTGCAATAACACAGCCCAGAGAAAAGATATCCTTTGCAACAGATGTTGAGAGTTTGTTCTGACGGGACGATTGTTGAGCCCAAAGCAACAACTCTTGATATCCTTTAGAACTATCATCTTCCTCAAGATACTCAAGGATATTATTGGAATCCACTTTAGGCAACATACAAAAGCTGGATTTGTTGTCAGTTGCTTTAATAACATCATTTACATGACACTTGCTATCCTGATTAGATGACTCTTGGTCAGCAGAGAAACTCTTCACAACTTTCTCTGAATATATGGGACTTAAATGCCTAGAATGTTGGCAAAATGCAGCAGCTTCTTCTATCTTTCTCAAGTAATCAATTCCATCGAATGAGGGTTTCTCGTTATCAACTAAGTTCTCATGATGTATAGAGACAGCCCCCCCAACAGTAGAACTGACTCTATTTCTCTTGGTATTGCCACAGCGAACAGGGTGTGGTTGAGTAAATAGTTGACGACGCCCTATTGGCCTTGGCATTGTGGGTTGTGATGACGGCAGCATGACATTCTTGGCAGCTACAGCTGGCTGACCAGACATTTTGTATCCAAAGGTGATATCAATCCAGTTATGAATTTCACGTGAAACACGCTCACTCTCAAGTGCATCACGATGAAATTTTATGAATTCTTGCGGACTTCCAGCCCATGAAGGCACTGCTAAATCACTCATACCAGAGTGAAGAGAATAAAAGATTTGGTGATCACAATAAAACTCCGGAATGCACTCATCAGGAGTCCATTGGTACAGTCTTTGCATAGTGGAAGGATATTCATTAGGTTCATACACTGCACGTACAGCCAAACGCAGGACACTCAGAGGTAACCTCCTTGCTTTGTAGCTGCAAACAGCCAATTCAGAAAGGCACTCATCTGAAACATGATGTGGAATTTCAGATGTTGAATATGTAAAATCCAGCTGTTCATCACCTTTTGCCAGACGCCACTTGCTTTTGCTTAAATCCCTCCACCCTACAGCATAATTTTCATCAGTCTTGACACTGAAATCTATTACCCACGGCATTACTGTATGAAATGTGTGGTCTCCCCATCTTCTTCCAGCTAGTTTGTTTAAGACAAGTAGATACTCAAAGTTACTGAGCTCTCCCCTCCACCACTTATAAAATTCTGTGGGCCAATCTACTGATGAGGAAAGATTCAGATCAGCAAAAAGGCTTTTAGAAAGACAATCAGGAGTGGAACAACTTTTTCCTATGAGGGGTGAGGCCAAGGATTCTTCATCATCTTCACCTAATACATACTTTACGTGAGGTCTATCACACATGCTTAACCAGGTCCATGAAAAACTTGACAACATCACCATAGAGGGACAGATGTTGCCATGGGTAAGCCCTAACCCATGGATATAATAGAGGGCTGAGAGTAGCTGGTATATCATAAATCTTGTATGCCACTCAGAATTCAATGCTTCAGGACTGTAATGGAGAATGTTTTCCAACGTATAAGGAGCCTTAGGGTAAACTCCAATGGTATATCTAGGCACCTTTAGCATTCCCAACACCGGTACCAGATTTGGATGCCTCAAACAATCAGGGACTTGATCGTCACAAAATGAAGGGATTCCAAGTAATCTAAGAAAATTTTGACTAGCACGACATGTTGCTTTACCTTCAATCATGACACTGAGAGAACACAATATGTCATCTTCCAACCATCCAGATGAAAAATTGGAAGCTATATTCTCAAATGCAGAGAAGGTACAATGTCCAACAAAAGCGCATGGTGCAATTGCAGTAATAGTTCTTAAGCAAGATAACCTACCAGAATAGTGACAAGAAGAGTTCTCACAATAAAGACTGCAGACTCCAGTCTTCATTCCAGTCCTTAACAATGGGGTGGACATTTTACACATAGGAGAAGACAGCGAAAAGTTGTTGTCGCCGGAGACTTCTATGTCATTACTTTGATCATTGTTTACGTTTTCAATGCATTCACCGTCATCCAAAATACAATCATCCCTATATCAAGACTTCACATGAGATGAGACACAAGGAAAGAAAATATAAGTAAAATAAAATAATGTTTGGCTGTGACAAGAACATGAGTAAACCCATAGCTTGGGCATCTTATATCAACCAAGTAAGGCTCCATTCCATACACAGACACAATATATTACTTCTACTTTGTACTATATCAAAGAAGCATTTTAACTACCATTAAGGACAAAACAGTCAAAGGAATTGTAACAACTTATTACTTCTACTATGTAGTATATCAAATCTAGTAGAGTGATGCCGTTGTTCAGCCATTCAAACCTTCATCCCACTAAAGCTTTTGAATATAGACAGTAATAGAAAGAATTCTTTCATCATAACTATATTATAGCCCCCCCGTCCCATAATACTGGCATCGTTTTGACTTTGCACTTTTCACAAACCTTACTTTGACCATTTTTTTTTTGTTTATATATGAAAGCAAATGTATTTAAAGCGTTGTTGGATCTATCTTAATGTATATTTTCCAAATGCTAATTTTTAAAAAAAATTTACTAATATATATTTAAATATAAAATTACGCATCGGTAAGCGTGTCTAATTAAAATGCTGCAAATATTCTGAGACAGAAGGAGTATTCTGGGACATATGGAGTATCCCAGACACACAAAGACAAAGATAAAGTTAGAAATAAATCCCTTTTGACAAAAGCCCAATTCATCTAACATCAAACTTATTACAACATTCAATTGATATAGCCATAAAGCCATAATCACATTCAAGTTAAATCCCACATTTTATAGCTTTCAAAGTATAATCCTTAACATAAGTTCCATAACATAGATGATCATCCTACAATCTAAAGCAGCAAAGCATAAGTTCCATATTTTGTGTCCTCCAACTTTCATACTCACTCCGTCCTGATTCGCAATCAAATTACTAGTTCAGATTACACTATCGACACACGAGTAACAATTAATTCTAGACGGATGGCAAAAAC
This sequence comes from Chenopodium berlandieri, assembly GCA_034703905.1. Lineage (NCBI taxonomy): Eukaryota > Viridiplantae > Streptophyta > Magnoliopsida > Caryophyllales > Amaranthaceae > Chenopodium > Chenopodium berlandieri. Next base: position 24,171,389 of record CM068281.1, read on the forward strand.
ACATTAATATATATGTATAAAATGTAAAGAGTAGAGAATTACACGTATTTAGTGATGCAGTCATCTTCTTGCCGAGGTAAATACACCAGCATAAATTTAGATGATTCCTCCCCACTTGAATTCGACATCTAGAAAATCACAAATTACAAAAAAATTAGCACCCAAAACACAAAATCATAAAAAAAAAAATTTTAAAAAAAAGTGAAATTATTGGAAAATTGAAAATTTACTTGAACAACAGCCCTAGAAGCGAAGGGAAGAGCGGAATCAGAAATGGCGTAAGAGAAGAATAATTTGTCGGAGAAATCTGATTGAATTCGATTTTTAAGGCAATCTATGCACATTTGTTCTTCCATTTTTTCTGCAATTTTGAGAATTTTCTGGTATTTTTGGGGCAATTGACCTCTCAGTTGATGATGAAGTTGTTCTTGTGCTTGTTCATAGTTTTGGCCTTTTGGGCATTGTTTAAAGTTTTACTTACGTTGGTATCAATTGTAGAAAATAAGAACTGAAATTGATGCACCGGTTAATTTGGGAAGGTGCCGGATTTGTCCTATGACGCCTCGGGTCGATTAGCTGAGTCGGTGTCGAAATAGTGGATCGGACCAAAACGGTACCCGAAATTGGTTAAATGGTATTCCATAAATATAATCTGAACCAAATCGTTCCAAATCGAATAACTTGTCGCTATAGTTAAAGTAACTTGTTTGAACAAGCTGACCAATATACAAAATACAATTTTACATACTGAACTTCACGATATATTTTTTGTTTTAGAATAATTGACACTTTTTTTTGGACATCTATAGTTTTTTTTTTTTTTTGAAAGAAAGTTAGTGCTCTTTACTAATCATGGTTTAAGGACAAAGAGTCCGTAAGTACATACGGGGCAATTTCACTAGGACAATGATTTTCCCAAATTTGCTCAACCCCAAACGACACTAACTTCGCGAGATGGTGTGCAGCATAGTTACCCTCGCGCTTAACATGTGACCAGCTAATGAAATCAAAATGCATACTAGAAACAAGAATATCATCAAGGATTTTGTCAAGGTCGGAGAAGTAAGTAGACGTAGCTTGAAGCCTTGAGATTATGCCTTGACAGTCTGACTCCACAACAAGATGCTTCAAACCGTATATACGCCCCAAAGTGACAGCAAATCGCACCGCCATCGCCTAGGCAACTATAGCAGCCCACCTCCCACGCATGCGCCTACAGCCAGCAAACAGAACAACCCCCTTTTCATCTCTTGCCACAATCCCAAGCCCAACCCAGCCTTCAATCGCAAGAGAGGCATCACAATTCACTTTGATGACCTCGCTGCTAGGAGCAATCCACCTCTTCAAGCTGCTCTTTTTTTCTCTAGATATATTGCCATATATTTTAGCATTATATTTGTTGTAATCAGCCACAAGTCTCTGAACTCTGCCAATAATGACCAAGTGCGAGATCTCGACCCCGTTGAATACTTTATCACCATATTTGCCACATCAAAGCGACTCCAGTTTGGCGCTTTTTCCCCTCCACCTTATCCCACGAGGCAATTAAATCTGGGATGCTCATCTCAGCATAATTGAGCCACAAATCTCCACAATCACACTCCTCCCAGAGATGTCTAACCGTGTGACACTCATACAGTGCATGCTGGGTTGTCTCTTCGCTATCACACCACAACATCAGTTGTTTTCAATCATGTGCCTTCTCTTAAGCAAAGGTCGGACAGGGAGAGAAGCAGTACATAACCTCCACAAAAAATGGCGTACTTTTGGGGTAGTATCAAGCTTCCAAATCATAACCCAAGCATGGTGGAAATCATCTAAGTTGCATGATTTACCAAGGAGGTATGCGGTTTTGACGGAGTAAACTCCATCCATGGTGAAAGCCCAGGTCAAAGAGTCTTCTGTCTCGCGGGAGCTAAGAAGGATAGATATAATGCAATTCTCATCCCTCTCATTAAACATAGAAGTCACCAGGTCATAATCCCACTCTTTACCTTCATTATTAATCAAATCGCACACCTTTTGGACATTGTCAGCTCTTTCACTTGTAATATAGCGTCCTTGATCATCCTCCACTCAAGGATCATTCCATATGTCAATGTCAACCACGTTCCCTACCCTCCAGATAAAACCTTCCTTCACCAAGGATTTCGATCCCCAAATACTCTTCCAAGAATAACTACCAAGCAAATCCAAAGAGGAATCAAGAAAAGACGAGTTTGGGTAGTACTTACATTTTAACACCCGAGCAAGAAGAGATGAAGGAGCTTGAATTAGGCGCCATGCTTGTCGACCAAGTAAAGCTTGGTTGAAAATTGCCACGTCCCGAAATCCAAGACCCCCGAGACATTTAGGTGAACACATAGAGTCCCAATTACGCCAATGAACATGGTTCCTCCCATCCGAACTCCCCCACTAAAATTTTGTCGTGAGGGAACGAATTTCATCTATAATTCCAGAGGGAATTCTATAAACGCCCATGAGATAGGTTCGAATTGCCTGGATCACCGATTTTATAAGCACCTCTTTCCCAGCCCTTGACAAAAGTATCTCCTTCCACCCTTGGAGTTTCTTCCATATTCGGTCTTTCAATGCTGCAAACACTGATTTTTTTAGATCTTCCGATGATAGTAGAAATTCCCAAGTATTTTTCATGTGCATCAACTATTCTCATTCCCAAAAGATCAGTCAACTCCTTTTGCTTCGACTCACACACACCTTTGCTAAAAGATACCTCCGACTTCTCATAGTTAATTTTCTGCCCGGATTATGCTTCATACAAGTTGAGAATATCAACAATTATTTAGCATTCCACTCGGTTGGCTCTAGCAAAGAGTAATCTGTCATCTGTAAAAAAGAGGTGAGAAATCGTCGGCCCATTCCTACTAGCATGAACACCATGTAAAGATCTATCTTCCACAGCCTTTCGAATCATGCCTGATAAGGCATTCGCAATCAGAATAAATAAATATGGAGAGAGCGGATCACCCTGTCTCAGTCCTCGAGAAGGGGTCAAATCACCATAAACTGCACCATTTATAATAAAAGAGTACGAAACAATAGTCACACATTACATAACAACTCTAACCCAGTCCCAAGAGAACCCCATCTTCAGTAATAATTGCTCAAGAAAAGACCATTCCAGTATTCCAACCTGTCATATGCCTTACTCATGTCCAACTTCAGAGAAATCGACCCCTTTCTACTCGTACTCCGTTTCTTCATAATATGGTAGATCTTCAGAGCTATGAGAGCATTGTCGGTAATTAATCGACTCGGAACGAAAGCGCTCTGATTTTCTGAAATAATTCCAGGAAGAATATTCTTCAATCGGAGGATAATTGCTTTCGAAGCAATTTTATATAAAACATTACACAATGCAATCGGCCGAAATTCAGACATAGAAGTGGGGGAATTAACCTTCGAAATGAAAGCAATATTCGTTTTATTTATCGGCTTCGGAGAGCAGGCACCATGCAAAATCCCGCACACCTGATTTGTCACATCATCACCGACAATGTGCCAAATTTTTTGATAAAAATATGGCATGGATACCATATGGCCCCGGGGCTTTACAGGGGTGCATCGCACTGATAGCAGAAAAAACTTCATCTTTGGAGAAAGGCCGGAGTAATTTGGTGTTTTGTTCATCAGAAACGACCTCACCAACTGACTCGAGCACCTTAGAACACCCCTCCTAAGAAGGCATTGAAGAGGTGAAAAGCTCCTCATAAAAATCAGTTACAGCGTGCTATAAATCATCTTCATTCTCGCACCATACGCCCTCTTTGTTGAACAACCCTTTAATCTCATTCTTCTTTCTTCTCTGAGAAGCTTTATGGTGAAAGTATTTGGTGTTTCTATCACCATCTTTGATTTCAGAAACACGGGATCGAAGGTACCAGTACGCTTCCTGCTTATCGAACAGATCATCGAGCTTTGCCATTAAATAAGAGCATAATTTCAGATTTTCATCATTCATTGCCCTACCCTCTCCTTCTTCAAAAGCAGCTCCGTGTCATTGATTTGTTTGTCTAAATTCTCGAATTTTTTGCTACTCCATCTCCTCAAAGCCCCCATTAGCAGCTTTAGCCTCTGCTCCATTAGCAATCCAGACGACTCATCCCAAGCGTTTCTCACAGTTGTGTCACATGTATTATCAAGTAGCCATCCGGTTTCGAATTTGAAGGACTTCTTGCCCCTTTTTCTCTTGCGTTTTGGCCGCTTGAGACGGGCTAAAATCGGGGTGTGGTCCGATTTAAACCTGACCAAGTGTTCAACATGAGCTTCAGGGAATAAAGAACACCAACTGGTATTACCTCAAAACCGATCCAATCTCTCCCGCACAACCTTCCCTTCTTCCTTCCCTCGTTCCCAAGTATACCAAGTCCCACCAAACCCCAAGTCACGCAGATCACAAGCATCAAACGTATCTCGAAATGCGGTAATATCCCTCTTAGAGATATCAGCCCCCCCTTCGATTTCCTCGGAGCTTAAAATTTCATTGTAGTCACCACCAATGAGAATGGGTCCCTAATACTGCTCACAAATATCACGGATCAACAACCATGTCTTATGTTTATTTGAAGACTCCGACCAGCCATATAAGCCAACAAACCTCCAACTACCTAACTCCATCAAGCTCACATCGCCACAAATGTGATATTTGAAAACGAAACTAAAGAAAAATTCATTTTATTGCTATTCCAAAACAAACACAAACCACCTGACAACCCAACGCTACCAATACTAAAAGCACAATCAAAACCAAGAGAGGTCTTTTTATTTTCACAAGCAGACTTACCGATCTTTGTCTCAGAAAAAAAGACAAGGTCCGGGGCAAGGGAGTTGCACCACCTACGAAGTGCACGAATAGCTCGGGGGTTGCCAAATCCCCGAACGTTCCAACATAAGCAACTCATTGTTGTTCGCGGGGTTGGGTAATGCCACTCCCGCTACTTTAAAAGAGTTAGAGTCAATGAGCATTTTCATATCAAGCTTTGCTCTCTTCTCATGATCTGGTAAAATCTTCTCAACATCACTAATATTTTCATGGAGTCTCTTTCGACCACTTTTCTCACAAAATTCTGTACTAGAAGTACTCTGCTCCTTGTTTCGAGTGAGCTTTTTCCACTTTCTCAAACCAAGCTTTGCAACGGGTGTGTTATCATATTCCATAGTTGCGTGTTATTCTTCTTTTATCAGCTCAGAGGTGGTTTGTTCACCTTCAAGAGGAGAGACTTGTTCTTCATTATCCACATTATTCAACTCGGGGTCAAAGGTTGTAGCAATTTTTTCTCCCTGCTGAACAATGTTACCTTCAGCTATCTTCAAAGCCAAGTTCCCTACACTTTTGATGCTCTTTGCTGGTTGCGGGGACTCAAAGTGTAGCTTTCTAGCAGCCCTAGGGGGCCCTAGCTTAATAGTTCCTGGATCATTGTAGCTAGTGCGCCTAGGAATGTGTTGCTCTCTAATCTTCTTTAAAAGTGATGCCTCTCTAGCACGTCCTGAATCTGAGGTGTGTGAAGTTTTATAGGGTGATCCACGAAGAAGAGGTCCGTATAGAAAAACAACTTCCTCTTTTGGTGCATTACTGGCTTACTACAATCAAGGAATTGACAATCCTTCTCAGTATGATCTAATCTGCCACAGAAATAGCAATAATCAGCCAGCCTCTCATACTTCAACCCCACCCACTTTGATGTAGATACACTAGTAGCAATTCTTAGTCCTCGCCGCAAGGGTTTATTAATATCAAGCAAAACCTTGATTCGCATAACTTTCTCCCAGCCAATAGGGTATGTATCTTCAAATTCTAGAAAACCTCCCAGGCAATCTCCAACCTTCGTAGCAACAACAACAGTGCGTTTGTTAAAAGGAACATCTTTAAGATGCACCCAGAAGGGGGAGTGAGAGAAGGAGACCTCCGAAGGCTGTTCTTCTCCAGAAATCTCTATAAGAACTACAAGTTTTTGTCAAAAAACCATGGGCTACCCTGTATAACTCGATCCTTTGCTTCCACACTGAAGAATTGGAAAACAAATAGATTAAACTCAACACTTCGAATCGCTACATCATCTTTTGCTCTCCACACCGAGATTAAGGTTCGTTTTAGATCGTCAACATTAAAAGGTTTTTTAGTCAATAATTTTCCAACCAGAGTTGGGGAAATTTGAGTGTCCACATCATTCTCATTCGAATTATCAATCATACTTCCTACAATTACATTTTCTTCATCGGTCAATTTGAATTTCTCCCATTCTTTGAGCAAATCCGACTCTATGGTACGGCAAAACGAGATGGAAATCGAAAAACGAACAGAGAAACACTACCTTACTAACGGAACAAAGCCCTAATCAGGGACGAGGCACCAAGTCAACGAGGAATCCCAGAGTGAAGGACAGAATCCTTTTGCGTTTTCTCTCGGCCTTTTAAGTTTATTTTGAGGTTAAGGTTGTTGGACATCTATAGTTTAAGAAATTATAAAGGGGAAATAAATGAGTTCTTTAATACTTTTAATACTTCGTATAGAGTATAAAGTAAAGTTAGCGAATTTTTTTATTATTGAAAATATAAACATGTGAGAGTATGAAAAGTTAGTAGATCATAGTAATTAGTACATATGGTATAAATAATTTAAAAATGATGGTCGAGTTCTTACCATTTATGATAGTATGTCAATTATTTTACAACAATCAAAAGAGAAGAGTGAAAATTGTTTTAAAAATAGATGAAGTATGAGATAAGCTATTTGTTGAGATAATTTATCCATTATTTATAAGTTTAATTTACTCATATCTTAAAAATTTAAATTTTCTCTTAAAGTAAAGGGGCACATATTGTTAGAGTTTAATCTTTGATGCACCTGTGTGACTTTTTTTGTTTAATTAATTTATCTATCTAGAATACTACTTTCGTTTCTGAAAGTTCGACTCACCTACTATTCATGTGGTCAAAATAAAATAACTTTGACCACATTTTATGATATATACAATCAAAATAAATTAACAAATTTGATCTTAATAGATTCCCCTTATGATAAATTTTTCAAATATAAACTTTTAAAAAAATTTACTTATAGATAGCCGAAGTTTCCAATGGTCAAAGATGTTCATTGGAGATCGCGTAAATGGAAAGCGAGTCGAACTTTTAGAAACAGAGGGATTATGTATTATTAAAAACCCATGATTTATTCCATGTATATATTGACAACAATTTTAGTGTTAAGTTAAATGCTTCAAAGTGAGGCAACATGTTTCCTAACTTTTTACGTTGCTATCATTGTTATTGATTAAAGAAGAAAAAGTTTTTTTTTATTTTTTTTAATTTTTATGTTTGGTTAAATTTAGGTTTTTTTCCTTTTTTTTTCCAACAAAGTTGGTATCAGAGCCATATGATCTTATGCGCCTTAAGAAGATTATGAGTGTTTTATCTTCATCTTTGACCCAATAGCATCAACCAATTTTTTAAAAATTCCTATTCCTATTCCTATTCCCATTCCAATTTTAAAAAGGAGAGAACTAACATTCGTGGACTATCACAATGAAATTATACTTTCTTTTTTTTTTTTGAGAAAAAATGAAATAAACTTGAAAGCCTTTAGCCCCTAGAAAGCATTGGAGAATGATTAAAAAATTTACCACACATAAATTTCCTATTTATTTTGCGACTTCAACATTTTTCTAATGGTCAAGCATAACTTATGCTTGAGCACTTTAGCAACCCTCCATCAACTATGGGGGAGATGAAGTAGTACTGCTCTTAAATGCAGCACTTTGATTAGCACATTTTTCCAATCACAACTTTAATCATCAATATTTTTAATTAACTATTAATAAAAAGTTAATTCTAAAAGTAGATATTGTGATTAATCCAACAACATATTACATAATTATTACTCCGTAATTATATATTAGTAAAAAAAAAATAAGTAAAGTTTATATATGATTATTGTACAAAATACAAGTGATGAATTTTAATTCTATGGAGGGAGTAATAGAAGATTAGAATCACTTTTAAAAAGTATAAAAAAAAAACATAAGTAGAAGACGTCGGTGAGAATGAATAAAAAATATGGTACTAAGGGTTAAATTTTATTTTATTTTATTTTTTTTTTTTTTTTTTGGAAATCAAGGGCTTATCTTATTTAAACTCATATTGATTTTTTTTTTATTTTTTATTTTTTTTAGAAAATATATATATTTATCTCATTTAATAAAATAAGTTCAAATAGGTTCAAAAAATATAAGTAAGAAAAGACAACAAGTTTTTACACACAATTTTAGATCATTTCAAATAAGTTTAGGCAATAATAATGGGGGTTGTTAAACGTCGCTCCCATTTTACTAGGCATTGCTCCCATTTTACTAGGCATTGCTCGCATTTTTTGCTTGAAATTTCGTATTTATCCCTCGTATATAAATACTCACGACACTCACTCATGACACTCACAACACTCATTTCCGAAATCACATTTTACTCTCATACTTCACTCTCATTTTATCTCTCTAAAATTTTAAAAAAAATATTAAGTAAAATCTGAAAAAAAAAAATTAAAAAAAAGTAAAAACATCCACAACCCACCACCGACAACCACCAATCCAAGGAGGCGAGAAGAAATCCGGTGACGGCGGACCAGCAGCGAATCCGGGTGACGTACGGTGGTCAAGGCGGCGGCACCAGAGGCGACCAGGTATGGCTTTAAATCGGAAAAAAAAAAATCTCAATACACATCCGCTTGAAATTTCTGGATGAACTAAGGAGGATCCAGAAATTTCAGACGGATCCTCCTTGGTTCATCGGAAATTTGGTGGATCCGGAAATTCTGGGCGGAAGTTTTCATTTCAAAAAAAAAAAAAAATTACGAGGACTTACAGAATCCTCCGACGATGCCTCCGGTTTACGATCGTTGTCGTCGTCCATCATCCTAAAACCGTCGTTAAAGGTTAATAAATTTTTTTTAAAAAAAAAAATCGGGTCGTGGGTTCGAGAATTTTGGGTTGGATGTCGTGGGTTCGGATGTAGTAGGCTCCGGAATTTTTTTAACCACGTGGTACTAAGTAGTGGCCGAATGTGTTCGGGAATAATATTAAAATGCCCGTACATGTCATAGTGGAGTATTATATAGTCCAAGTTATAGAAAGAGCAATATCATCCTTTCATATTAAAATGGAAGGCGACATTTAGCAGTTCACATAATATAAGAGAAAATTCAAGATTATCACACTCTTGTTTATCATGTAAATAACTTGCCTTGGTAAATATAATGTAAGAATAAAATAATCTGTTTTTTAATTTAGTGTCCACCTGGCATTTAACCTGAGTTACTTCTTTACCTTACCAAAGTTTGGTCAGTTTGTTAGCATGAAGCAACTCCGTTTATTGTCATTCTCTTCCTCCATTAATGAAGCTTTATCATCCTCCATTGTTGAACTTCCTCCTTTTAAAACACCCTACCCTATTGGGTTTAACCACTCCCCTTATTTCCATAATTTTTCTTAGGGTTTTCCATAAAATCAGCGGCGAAGCCACCGGAATTCCTCCATCGTAAAACCGTATGTTGAACACTGGAATTCGTCCATTGTTAAATTGCGTCAATATTGAACTCCAACGTTCCTCTATTGTTGTTATTGAAGAACTAAGCCTGAGATTTCATGGGTTTTGAAGGATTTCCAGAATTTGATTTTTGGGAAATTGTTAGATACTTGGATTTTTTTTGGAGGTGGGTTTTAGGTGGGGTTTTGTGGGGAAGGTCTAAAGCTCTACCACAGTAATGGAGGAAGAAGCAGTAGGCAGGAGAAATGTTAGACTAACGGCGTCCAAAAAACGTCAATTGCATCATTTAACTCAAGTTCCATGGTTAACTCAAGTAGACAGTGAATTACATAAATATCCTTCAATATATACACGAGATTACATATTTACCCCAATAATGTTTATCAAGGAGATTAACTGGGCACAGCTCATAATATAAGTTGTCAGACAAAATAATACTACGTAAATAATTTCATACAAAACAATAAAGTTTAGATTAGTTCAAATAATATAAGTTCATACAAAATAGTACAACATAATTTTAGATAAGTACAGATAACAAAATTTCAGACAAAATCAGATGAGCCAAAGCCTAAATTTAAGAAAAACGGAGTACAACTAATAAAAATGGAGAAATTTTATCAAAGAAAGCATTGGATTGAAATAACAAAAGCAAGCTTGCTCATAGACTAGACCTTTTCCTCCAATCAACAAAATCATAAAACTAGTTCCCAATATAGAAGCATCACTTAATTACAACCGAAGTAGTACATATAAGTAATGAAGTCTATTGACAAACAACTCATGTTCTCGAACACATTCGTTCTCAGTTTGTATCGGGTTTAGCCCTTTGAAAAAAGATGTATAAAATGGTTCATTTAAGCATAGCACACTTGTTTATTCCTGAGCCATAATGCAATCAATTGCTTGCTTGCAAATGCCGGTCATGGTCGCCTCAGGGCCATATACCTGCACGAATAGATCGTTAAGGAAGAGAAAAAGTTTAAATGTCGAATCACACTTTTTATTTAGCATTACTGGTCTACTAATTCCTAAGTCTTCCAAAACAAAAATGAAACTCATATTCATTGCCTTTGCAATATAGAGGAGTTTAATTTCACATCTCAAGACTGAAAAACACTGTAAGCTTTAAATACGAATAGCTTACCTCGATAGGGACCCCAAGCTCCTCACCAAGTGCACGCATTTTTTTAAGACCTGTTTGATAGTTTGGACCTCCTCTTCTAACAAAAAGATTCATTCTTGCTGCCTTAAGTTTGGATTCCTGTCAGATAGTTCCCGGAAAAGAAGGGACAGAGCGTAAGAATTATAGAACAAAGACATATAGTGCTCCGATTTCGGGATATGAGATTTGGGATTACCTTTTCTCTCAAGGCTCTAATGATTCCGTTAAATGTGGCAGCGACATCAGTAAAGTTAGCAATACCCCCTCCTATCAATAGAGCCCTTTTACGACCATCAGGGTTTGCTGTGGCACACTGCAGCATAGAGATTGTTCTTATTTATTTGACAGAACACCAACTAAGAGAAAATGATACAGGAAGTATTTGACTAGCATGAAAGCAAATTATGAGGTTCAAATAAATGAGACTCTTACATCAATTACTACTCGAGCATAGTTTAGGACCTCTTCTTCATTTGGAGCACCACTGTACTCGGCATAATTACCAAGTTCTGATGCATAACCTAAGTCTCCAACCTGGTAAAAATTAAAGGCATAAACATAATCTCCAAGCTCTAGATTAGTTGAAACAACTAGACATATACAAAAGTACGTACAAAACAATGACAACAATAGATGCAGAGATAATTTTAGTTATGAACTCACGGTGTCAGCATATATAACACTTGCACCACCTCCAGCAACCATAGTCCAAATGCGTCCTTTTGGGTTCAAAATGGTGAATTTCAATGATGCACTTGTCTGCAAGGTAAAGGAAGCATTGTATACTTAACATTGATACTTCAGTTCTAAAATAAGGCAGCAAAAAGAATATCATGTCGGAAAAGGGGGACATGTAATCCTTTAGAGTCCCCAAATATAAGACCAATTCTGATGGTAACATTGGCAACAAACCACCATATGGCTTGTGGTATGTACTTCCTAACCTTTCGTTAAATTAACCTAATTTTAGCGGTAAATGAATGAAATAAGGAAGTACTGGGCAAAGAAAGTATTATCACAGACATTCCAAAAGACAGTATTCTAGCAGTAAAATGTAGATAAAAAAATTATGGCACATACCTTCTCATCCAAAGAATGGATATAATCTTCAGTAGAGCTTAAGACTCGGCCAAAAGGTAATGGGAACTCTATGTCGCCCCACCTACAAGTTGGAAGAAAGTAAGCAAATGATAAATCGTTTCTGAAGATAAAATCCAGGATTTCTTGATTGTACATTATGAAAACTTAGCCTACTTTTTAAAATTCTTGAAAGCAGCAGTATCATCAAGTTCTCCCCTCATGTCCAATGGTAAAGGTTCCCCATTAACCAATGTAAAGGGATTCATCTCCAGGAAACTAAAGTCCAGATCTGTAAGTCAAATAATTGAATAAAATTAAGGATAAAGATGATAATTAAGAAAAGTCCCATAATATCAATATCCAACAATAGTAAAAATTGTAGCAAATGATAGAGCACTAAATATACAAAAATTCAAAAATAATGAAATAACATTTAATTATTTGTGTAGAAGTCCTCCGCAAAGACAAACATGAATGCATATCATACCTTGGAAAACTTCAAAGACACCCTTGATGAAATCGCTAATTTTTCCTCGTGTCTGTAAGAAAAAAAGAAAATAAGTGCCAAAATAAGGTAAATTCGTAAATCATCACATGAAAAACAGTCTAGCAAAATATAAAAGCTTAAAAAGACTTAAAAGGCACAACTCAGTCTTCGTTATGTCTTTGTTATGTAGTTCACCAGAAATATTGAGTATTGACACAATTGTATCAAAAACATGATTGCACAGATGGCATAAAATAAAAAATCAATTTCAATACATAAAATAAAGTCTTTCCAGCATGAAAAGTGGCCAAAATCTTGATGTGAAGGGATGGGACCTACCTCCAAAGGAAGTGTAGCAATCAGTGGAGCACAAGTCTCACTAGTCAAGGGTTTCTCCGTTGGCAAAAAGATGGTCTTAACCTGCACATTTCAAGCACCATATTTTTACATGAGATGCTTACTAGAGGATACTGTGATTGATTAAGGAACCCAAGTTTAGCTTATGTTGTGGCGTACCTTGTCCCAGTTCTCTTCAATTTCAATACCACCACACTCGGAGAAGCTTACAGTGCAACCGAGCCTTTCAGATACTATGGAGAGATAAAACTCCTGCTCGTGAGGGATAAATGGTTCAACGATAAATGTGGTAACAGGTGCCTTGCAACCCCCAACCTCAACCTGAAAGTAATCACTGACCGTGTTACAGCAAAATACCTTACATTTGAAGCAATAATGAGCGTGTACAAAAGTAGCAGCTACCTCTTTCCCAATTCGTTCTTTCACAAACTCAGCAACTTGAGCAAAATCCAAATTCAAAGCCACGAGACCACTCTTACCACGCTTACCAAAAAGCATATCTGGTTTCACAACCAATCTTGAAGACGAAAGCCATGTCTCGTCATTCACTAGTTGATTGAAGTCTGTGGATCCTGTTACCTGGATAATCACAAACCAATTAACACTGACGCATCAAAGTAAACCTTAAGTGTTTGACTGTTTTCCTAGAGAAGTAGAGATCACTTCATCTCTACAATTCTTCATAAAGAACCTTATACCAGTAAGATTAGAGTACAAGTTCACAAATAATTGAAAATTTGAACCCATCAGTTGCCAATTTCAAGCTCATAAGTCAACATCAATTCAATGCTTCTCACAAAGATCCGAGGCGATAAACGAAAAAGAGTGACAATTACAGAATTATAACACATCTAATACAATCACATCCACAAGTTACACAAATTGAAGAATATTAAAATGTCAAAAATTCCTGAGCTTTCCTCCACCAAACAAGCACCACATTGAAAATTGTCAATAAACTCTAACCAAAAATCATGCATAGATTCATAATTCTGATCAAACCCTAATCCAAATTGAAACCAACAATCTTCCACAAAATTCAAGCAAAAAATAACAGATCAAATCAAATGAGTCAAAACAAAACCACCCCATCAAACAAAACAATCACAAGAACACATTAATCTTTTTTTTTTTTTTTTGACAGGCACATTAATCTATCCACATTAACAAATAATCAAAAGGGTATCAAAGATTAAATCTTTAATCAAAATTTACAAAAAAATAAAAAGATTGGATTGAAAATGAGAAAGAAATATACTTGAGCAGAGCAAATGGGTAAATCTATGCCAGCAATTCGTTTGAGATGTTGCTTAAGAAGTCTCTTGGAATCATACTCTCTGATCTTCTTTCTTGCCATCTTCAAATCACAAATTACAGGAAAATGGAGAGAGAAAGAGAGGTAGATGGGAGTTGTGGGTGAAGATTGAGCGGGCGGAAGTTGTTAGGTGCAGTGCTTTATTATATTCAAAGTTTACTCAATATATTTGCGAGTAAGCAAGGTAGATGAGCTAAGCTGTCTGTATAAAATAAGATTTGGTTAGTTGGGTCATCATACTCATCCATCTATGATCCATGTATCACGATCCATCTACATCTCATTTATGTTGACAAACCATAGAACTGTTCTCTTTACCTTGTTTCGAAATATAATTCATTGTATCGGTGTTTGGTATGAGGGGGTATGGATAGAGATAAAAGTATGAATTGAACGAATTGATGAGTGAGATAAAATAATATGTACATCCTCCTTCTGATTACTTATTCTCCTTTCTTTAAATGAGATATGTAGCAAAGTTATCAATATACCCTTATTAATTCTTTCTTATTCTCCTTTCCTTACTTTTCATTAAGGGCATATAAGTATTTTTAATTCCCAATCCTTATCCCTCCTCTAGTCTCATCCCCTAAACCAACATTACCCTTGTGTTATCGCCATCTGTGATGCACGGACACGCCACATAACAGGGGTGTCCGAGTCGACTCGCGTGTCCGACACGGACACGGGTGGGACACGGTACGATACGTGTCCGACACACGAAAATCTGTGTCCCTTTTTTTTATTAAAAAAACGATGCATGAACACGGATCGTGTCACCCCTAGACACGGCCCGTTTGGTAGTGGACACGCCAATTTTGTATTCCAGCCTCTCTCAAGTCCCTCAAACCCTACTGCTCAAGTCCTCCTGCCTCTCTCAATCCTCTCTGTCTCTCATTCTCTCGTCACTCACCGCAACTCAGCTCGTCGCCGACTCACCGTCGCTCGTCACAACTCACCACCGGTATCGCAGGTCTCATTCTCAAATTTAACGGAAAACCCCCATTTAATCCTTTGTCGTCGCTCATCGCCACCGACCACCGTCACTCGTCACCGCCGGTGCTCTCAGGTAATCCTCTCATTCTCGTTTTCATTTGAATTCCTCCCTTAATGCTCTCATTCTCGATTTTTCTTAAATTGGATTGTGTTGTTTTAGTTGTTTCAGTTGTTTGCTGCGTGCTCTCACTCAGGCCTCTCACCGTCGTACTGTTCATCGCCGTCGCTCGTCACCTGCCTTTACTTTGTTTAAACAGATTTGTGTGTTTTGAAGCTAATTTTTTTAGTGTTTTATTGAACAGGTTGTCAAATTCTCGTTTTTTGAATATATTATATGCCTTGTTATACGCCGTACCCGTGTCCCTTATTTCAGGATTGCCGTTTTCCCGTATCCGTGTCCGTATCCATATCCGTGCAACATAGATCGCCATCTCATTATCCCTATCCCTATATCTATCCTTTCCCTTTTATTCCCTTAAACAAACACTTACTTTGAATCTTAGATTGAATTAGATTAACTAAAAATATTTAGATACCATATATAAAAAATTCTTAATTAATTGAGGTTATTGGGAAATAAAAAGAAGATTTACAGCTTGTTTGGATGGAGAGAAATGGAGGGAAGAGAAGGTTGGGAAAGGAAGGGATGAGTTTTCCTCCATTTGGGGATAGCAAAAATGGGAGGTGAAGGAATTGGGAGGAAGAGAAATGGAAGGAAATAATTTCCTTCCATAATTAAGAAACAAATCTTTCTAAATCAGAGAAGATTTGGAAGGAAAACTGAACCAATCTCTCCAGCACTACTGTTTGTAGCCTCCACCACAGTCCACAGGCCACGCCATCTTCGCCGCCATGTTCACTGCATCAATTGCCGCCATATACAAACTTTTCTTCTTCTGAACCAATCTTTCCAAATTTTGTTTTCTGAAATTGATTTCAAAGTATAACAATTTCAAATGTTGAGATACAAAATTTCTGGTTTGATTTACAAAAATTGATTTTTCATGAAATTTGGTTTTTATTTTCATGAATCAAGTTTCAGAAAATTGAGTTATGGTTCTTCAAAAATCGATTTTCTGGAAAATAAAAGGATTTTTAATATACGAAAATCAATTTTGTTTTGATTTTCGAAAATCAATTTTCAGAAATTTTGGTTTCAATTTTCAAAAATCAATTTAATTTTCTGAAAAAATTCGTTGGAAAATCGGGTAAATGATTTCTAGAATTTTTTATTTTGGAAAATTTATATGTAAGAATTTATAGTTCCAGAATTTTATATTTTGAAATTTTGATACTTGAATTATTGAATTTGAAAAATTGAATGGGAAAAATTCACAAGAACAAGCAAATTCCCTCACTCTCTCTTCTTTTATTTTCTCTTTTATCCGAATGAGGGATTTTGTTTCCTTCACCCCTCCCCTTCCTTCACCCCCCCCCCTTCCTTCATCTTCCTTCCCCTCCCTTTCCTTCCAAAAATTCTATCCAAACACGGTGTTAGGGTTAGTTAGATAGGGAGTTGACGGACTTTGGTCATTAAATGCATTTGGTACATTTTTTGCAGTGATATGGTAAAATTTATAAGTCGAGGCTTGGTATCTATAACTAGGACGGAGTAATTCGCACTAAAAAAATGTCATTGACATCATCTTTATCCTTTCATTTTGTTTGTTCTGTATCTATTTGGGGCCTTGCCCCTCTTCTCACCCAAAAAAAATAATAAATTATCGGGACAACAACTTATCTTTGATTCTTCTTTTCCTAACTTAATGAATTTATACTCTATTTAAATCTTTCATATATATATATATATATATATATATATATATATATATATATATATATATATATATATATATATATATATATATAGTGATTTGTTAGAATGAGAAATGAGAAAATGAAAAAGCTAATAATATCCTAACACATGTCATTGTCAAAATATGAGAAAGTTAAGAATAAAAAAATGAGCGAATTTGAATTTTAAACCAAGATGATGTGTCAAGGGATTAGTGGTTTTCTTATTTTCTCATTTCTCATTCTAGCAATTCCCTATATATATATATTAAGATATGAAGAAATCCCTTGCAAGTAGAGGTGTCAAAAGCACACTCGACTTGACCCAACCCGAACCAAAACCGACCCGAAAAGTATCCGATTCAGATATGGACTCGCATGGACATAATAATTTAACATGACTCAACTTTAAAAATTAACCCGACCCGATCTCATCAGACTTGATCCGATCATTCAAATTGTCACCTCTACTTGCAAGTAGGGGGAAATTAGGGATCCCATTGGGTTGGAAGGAGGGTCTCCAACCACTAGGCCAACCTTGATTCTCAAATACACTCCATACATGTTTATTACAATAACAACACTTTCCCAAATATTTGCATTTGATTTTGCTTATTCAATTCAAAGTATTTCGTATACATACACAATATTTTCCAAAAGGTCTTAATGAGTAACCCCCATATGAAGAAAGCTTCATTCTCCTCAATTTTGAAGTGCAAGCTCCAACATACAGTAATTTTACAAAATAGAGGTACGCAAACGTGTCCATCCAATGATCCAAATGTTAAGAAAAATACACTTCTTGTAAAGAAATCTAACTTTAAAAAAAATAGGACGAGTTTACTTTGTTCTTACGATAAAAATTTCACATTCTCCATAGACATGATGTTATATATTTATAGAGATTATTATGACAGAATGTGAATAGGCCCAAAACCATAACGTTAATTACACTACTAATCATCAACTAACAAAACCATGACCAAAGTCCAATCAAATAAGCCCAAAAACAAATCAATTACACATAGCACACACAAGTTAATAAAGACATCCAACATATCTAATTCTTTCCACGTGGGAGAATGTTTCTACTTTACATATTGAAAGACTATATACAACACCAAAGACTCGTACGAAGTATAATGCAAGTAATGACCAAGTTACCCTTGAAAAACGATAAGTGGCCAAGAGCCCTGAATAGATCAAAGGACAAAACAGTGAAACATGTTAAGTTGAACATTTGTCGGCTGTCTTGTCGCCAACCTCAACTCAACTAACTTTGCTTCTTCTTCCTCCTCTGAATTTTAGAGAGAGAGAAATTCATCTGAATTTTTCATCTGAATTTTAGAGAGAGAAGAGAAGAAAGAGAGATGTCAATGGGTGTGGGAGAAACACAGAAATATGGTGATCCATCATATTGGGATAAAAGATACAAACAAGATAAAACCCCTTTTGATTGGTACCAAAATTACTCTTCTTTAGCTCCTCTTTTTCATCTCTACCTTTCTCCTCCTCATCGCCGTGTTCTTGTCGTCGGTTGCGGTAACTCTTGTATGTTGTTTTTATCTCATTCATTCATTTTTTATTTCAGTAATTGTATAATTGTTATTGTTGTTGTTATTTGATCTATTTTGTGTAATTTTGATGAATTTTGTTGGGTTATTGTTGTTTGGTATGATATAAGAATTGTGATGATGGTGGGTTTATTGAATTTTGTTTCTAAAATGTTTGAATTGGGTGTATCCCATTTCAACTTTTGTTGTCTTTTTTTTTTTTTTTTGGATGATCACTTAATTATGTGGATTTTTGGATACTCTAACCGTTCCGATTTGGTTTTTCCAATTGAAAATCTTGGCACTATGCATAAGATAAGAGAATTTTTAAATGATTCTTTATATTAAACATAACAAAGTCATGTTGGGTCATACTTAATTCGTCGCAATGATTAGTTTACTACTCCCTCTAGCGATACTTGCTAGATTTTGAGTAGCCTTACACGAGATACAAATACTACAATAATTAAAATTAAAAGTACAAACACATAAACTAAAATTAATCTTCTTGTTTGGATGGCCGGAGAGATTCATTTATGTAGCACCTTTCCTCTTCATACCGGCATGAAAATTGGATTTTATGATAGGATAGGCATGGTTAGGGTGCAAACTCTTGCTTTGTTTCCGAATCCTTTCTCTGATTCTCCTCTTTTGAAGACTGAAAATATTGTCTATGGCTTCTAAAGAGCCTTTCGTCCACGACTTACTCTTGAACTCTAGTAGAGGTTGAACGGTGTCTTTCCTAGGAATGGGCAGACTGGTGTTCTTCTCTTTGGGACCCTGCACTTGGTACTCATCCTTGATATAGCTAGATTCTTGCGGCGGGTGATATGATTAGTTCCAACATCAACAAAGGCACTTTCAATTTCATTCACGAATCATCCTTAATAACACTCGAAGATAGAATTGAGTGAAGACCATTGCTTCCCTCGAACTATGGTCGTGGGGGGTCTCCATCATGATGTGATATTTCGGGGTGAAGGTACGCACCTTCAACAAAGACATAGAATGTGGTAGATAGAGCCACAACTCTTTCCCCTACCTCAATTTATGTAATCTGCACCGGCGATTCTCAAACAAGGAGATGGCTTTTTTTCGGTTGACAAAAGCCACCTTAACCTCACGAGAGGCAAAAACTCGAACAATTCAAACCTTTCAAAGTATCCACCTTCATGGGGACTCCACTATCCTTCTTGTAAGACTCCTGACTGCCATTAAGCACTTCATTGGTAGCTTCCAGCTTAGCAATAAAAGTCTCCACCTCATTCTTCTCCACCTTGGACCCTTCAAGTCTAGTGCCAGAATCTATTCCTCTTTCATTTTTGAGCTTATTTGATCTTCACCATATTGAAGATGCATATTCTCCTCAATCTTTTCCTCATTACCATCCTGTTTCCTAAACACAACTAACCTTAGTCTGGTCATTTCCTTCCCAATTTCCTTATTATTAAGTTCAATCTCTTTTGCTGATTTAAAATCATCGTATGCCTTCTCCAATGCTCCCAACTTCTCCTATGCTACTCCTCTTCTAAACAACGCCTTTACATTTCTCTTATTAGACTCCAAAATCAAAGAACATGAAGTAATGGCATCACTAAATTTGTTGAGCTTAATTGCACTAGCCGCAATATTCAAATGAAGGCTAAACGCTAGTTCTTTCAACTCAAGGCTAACCTCACACATATGAGAATCATCACTAATGGCACACATTATAACACACAAGCATTTGATACCCTTATTGTACATCACAAAAGCAATACTAAATTCTTTCAATTTGAAAAAGGCATTTGCTTCATCCTTTAGAGCAGTCACATAGGAGATAGCCTCTTCTGGACTACTGGTTTTCTCAAGCATTTCCTCTAATCAAAGTCATCCTCCCCAAAATGGTCTAAGTGATGTAGCAAGATAGGTCCTAAACTTGAATTTTTCACCATCCCTTAATAATACCTAGACAGTTATACCCAAAAAAAAAACACTACTAAGCTAAAACCAAATTAGCAAACAAGTAACATCCCAAGAAGCTAGGAAGATGCAGATTCAGAGCAAGAACAAATCTTTTGAAAAGGACTTACAAATTAATCGAAACGCCAACGCCGACGGAAAAAAAACCCACGGATCTTTGAAGATACACAAATATTGAGACAGCAGGGATTCGGTGCTTTAAGGGAAGCTCGTCGGCGACCATAAGAGGGGTATTGGCCGCCGGCGAGCTTGCAGGTGTTAGGAATGCAGTGGGTCAGGGGAGAGAGAGAGAGTGGAGTTTACTAGGCTTTTAGTCCAGCAGAGCAACTTGTTTGCCCCATACTCATATCGTGCTTTTTTAAATTTTAGTTGGGTAGAATTGATGAGAGAGAAAAAATGGTGGGACCTAAATTAATTTTGTGAGAGTAGAGGTGTGGTCCTATGGACATATATGGTATGAGGCAATTTTTAAGGGACTCTCTTTTATGGTAAATGAGGCAAACAAATGGGGATAGAGGGATTAGTATTCAATAATGATATTTATGGCCTTAAGTAATACATTGGCAAACGTGCATAGTTAATATGGGAAGAGCTTTTAAGAACGGAATGAGTAAATGATTTTTTGGGTTTTCCATATTTAGACTGAATACTTTCATTTTATAACCGAATGGTAATGAACTGATTTCTCTTGTAAAACTCAATGCTAAGTTTGTGAGAGCTTAAGTCTATAACTATTCCTCGCTCCTTTTGTATAATCACGTTGATAGTGTAATTTGATCTAGTAATGTGTTAAGTATATTCGGATGGAAGAAGTATATTGGATAGATGTAATACAGAACATAATAATCCCTAGTATTGTTTGGACATTCACTCTTTTCCCTCATTACATCGATAATCTTCCTTGGGTTAAACCAAACCAGTGTCATAATAGAAACTAAACAGATATAAGCTTAGCGAGGTTTCATTTTAAATCCTATTAGTAATGGGTAAAGTAGCCCAACTATCTTATAAGTTAGTCATCCCCCTTGACATGCAAATCTTGCATTCTAGAAAGGTAAAGAGTCCTTGTTTGGGCCTCGTCAAGAGTTCCAACAAGAGGCCTAATGGCCCCTACTTTGAAGAAAGTTAGTTCAACTTGTGCTGCTTTCTCCAAACAAATCATCAAATCTTCTCCACATGCATTTTTGGATTAAAGAAATGACAACGTAAAGCGAGTGGTATTGAATGATGGAATGTACACAGTGTTTCATAGAGGAACTACTACAGATATATGAAGTTACGAGTAGTCCTGAAATTTGTATGGATTTTGACATGATTGGAGGAGATAAAATCAGGGTCAAATGTGCAGGACTATTGAGGATTTTTTTATGTTCTACTTTGTATTTTTTCTTTCACCTCTTAATCCCTGAGAAAATACTGATGTTATGATGATTTAACATACTTGCATAATCAACTCATCAGTTACTTGTAGCTATTAGATTACCGAGGATGCTGAAGCCTCAATTTCCCTAAATTCTTCCACTTGCATATTGACTTCCCTATCCCCAAAGAAAAAAGGCGTTCTTGGGGAGAGGGGAAATCAATGTTAACAAGGATATAGGAAAAAGATGTATATAGTATTGCTGGTATTGTGAGCTGAAGTAACGTGATGTTGCTAAAGCTGAACATGATGGTGTTTGTTAGCAATTGTACCATAATCCTAGCATGATAGAGCTATTGTTAGCTAGGCTTTCTTCAAATGACTTAATCCTTAGAGTTTCTTTGAAGTTAACACTTATATGGCTGTTCATCATGGTAGCTGTTTAGATGGTAATTAACGCTCTATATTTAATAGAAATGAGAGAGGCAAACATGTGGATATGATGATAAAATGACTAGAAAATGACAACGGTCTGGAAATGACCCCTCTTAAATTTGAGTTTGCTGCCGAGAGTACCCAATAATTCTCACCGAGTACCCAAGACATAATTGATATAATTACTTAGGTCAATGATCAGCTCCCCCTTATTCTTCATAGATTTTCCTCCTCTTTTTAGGCTAGGCAAGATGATTTTTAAAAAAATTGCTTTCCAAACAACACTTTTTGGGGAGAGAAAACCTTCCATGAAACCTATGAAAGACTCCTCTAACTCAAGGTCCTCTCCTCCCACTCTTTAGCCTCTTTAGAGTCTTTTATCGCAGATTCACTGGTTGTGTTGTATCACGCGATCAAAATTATTCTGGTGAACTTGCCGAGTTGATCTTCAGCCATCATCCTTCTCTCTTTGAGTGACTGAGGAAAGTTTCATCTCCTTGATTATCCAAAAACCAATTATACGAGGGTGTTTGTCAGTAAATCTCCATTATTGGAGACATTCAACTGTACTTGACTTCTCCTCCACTTTTTCTTTGTCAATAAAGTCTTTTCCATTTTAGAGATATATATTTTGAGAATATTTGGAATTGGAAAGCTTAAAGTATGTACTCTCTCAATAGTTTATGTGGATCACATTTTGTCCCGTGTTCCTGTATTTTGAAGACTTCTTTCATGAAATTGCCTCTGAATTTGCCTGTTATCATATATATATATACTTAAATTTATCTCTATGTGGTTGCAGCATTTAGTGAAAAAATGGCAGCTGATGGATATGAGGATATTGTCAACATTGATATATCTTCTGTCGTGATTGAAGAGATGCAGAAAAAATACTCTGACCATCCACAACTTAAGTGTATCCTTGATATGATCTATTTATTTCTGTTTAGTTCGTAAAATTAATAATCATTGATAGTTTAGCAAAGTGTGGTAAGATATATGTGAGATAAATTCAGGAATTTTACTTAGTTATCACTTAACAATGGCAGACATTACTATGGATGTTCTAAAAATGGACACCCTCGAAACAGGCTCTTTTGATGCAGTAATTGACAAAGGTATTTGTTTTACTTTCTGAAAAGTATCACAGTTGTCAAAAAAAAATGAAAAAAATTACTCTGAAATTCTTGTCTCTTCTTTCTTCTGATGTGGCTTATTGATACTTTCCAGGAACACTTGATACTATTCTGGTAAGTGTAGTTTGAGAAGTAATTTTTTCATTCATCATGGGCCAGTTTCTTACAGCTTTTCTTTCAACAGTGTGGAAACAACTCAAAACCAAACTCCGCTAAAATGCTTGAGGAAGTTGGGCGGTACGTGTAATATCAAAGCTGTAAAGAACTATTGTTGTTGCTCTCTGTTTGTTTTTGTTTTGGATACATTGATCATATATTGAAGCAGTTATTTGATAAACTATAGGGTTCTCAAGGATAAAGGGGTTTATATACTGGTAATCTTGTCTTTCTTTACTTTCTCCTTTCCCTTCAACCAAAAATTTGAATGCTATTTGAGTATTAAATTTTCGTTTCTTGTTTGTAGTTAGATTTATATCTTTTGCATTAAAAGTTTTCTTTATTAAAATGTTGGAATTTTTTTTGTTGGAAATACACATATAGGCTTTCAAACTAGCCCTTGCTTTCGGTATCCTATAGATGTACCTATAGTTGAAACTTGTCTTATTGTCGTTTGTCAACATTCTCACTGATACAGCATTACTATCTCAATACTTATTATTAGGCTCCTAACCAATCTCTTGACTGTTGTAGGTTACATATGGAGCACCCTCATACCGCTTATGTTATCTGAAGAATTCGTGCAAGTGGAAGATAAAGCTCCATGTGATAGGTTGGCAGAATCTTTATCAGAATGTTCTTTCTTATGTTGCAAATTTGCAGTTATTGGTCATTATATATTAATTTGCGTCCAAAAATTTGCGTACTTATTGGATTTTTTTTGTGTAATTATGTTATGTGCTCATCTATCTTTGGAATCTATTAGTAAGATTTGCTTCAAATGAGACTTTGGTCTAATTTTTTTAAAGCTATCTTCTATTTATTTTTGTAGCCTTGCTGTATTGAATGTGGTATGTTACATCTATGCTTGATATTTATAGAAACATGAAGTTACCATTGTGTTCACCTGCCAAAACCTTGGTAAATTGTATACTTGAATGAATAATACTAGAAGATATTAACTTGATGGTCTTTCTTAGGACTTAGGAGTAAGTTAAGCATTGGTTTTTAAAACTGACTATTGGTATTTTGTTATGTATTGAAGAATAATAGTGCATTATATGAAGTTGCATATATTATTGATAAGAAAAGTTAGTCATATGGCATAGGAGTATGTTACAAGATCTAACAATTTTTCGGTCATCCGGAGGTCTATATTCTCATTCTGCCTGGATTCGGTATCATAAGTCATATTGTTTGTACTTTTTCCGGAAAACCGGTCTTCAGGTATCTAGGCATCAAAAGACAATATTACCAAGAAGTGCATAGAAATTCATAGGTGAGCCGGACTCCGATCCCATCTTAAATACGGGCCTAGGCCACACCTGTCACCAGAGAGAGAATCCACTTCATAAGTCCAAAGAAGATTCCATTCCAAAACCATATGACAATAGTAGTCCTTAGCCATATAAAGTGATCAACTATCTTCTTTTATCAATATGAGACACACGTGTTAATTGGAATTTGGAAAGGCTATGCTTTACAGAATATTCGCTAGCTAAGGAATAATGACTTTAGCTTCAACTCATATTGTAAAGGTTTTAAAGGTTTTACACTCACCAGTTCAAGGCAAGTTGAAAATATCAACTAACTGAAGACATTGAAATCACAACACTAAGCCGAGGGGTGGGTGGGTGGGTGGTTGGGTGGTTGGGTGGGGGGGGGGGTGCGGGGATCTAGCTTCTAGAACTAGCTGATAATCTGAAATTTTGAAAATGCAATCCTTCATGCAAAAGGATCTTAAATCAGCCTTAAAATAGAATATTCTTATTCCTTAGGCAATAAGGAAAATTTGTGTTCTCTAAGGAAATGTAATAATTATCTTCCACTAGGACATGTTCCCAAAAATTCTAAAACAATCCAAAGTACCGAAATTTGTGTCTAAATATGAAGTTTGCTAAAATGTTTATTGACTCAAGAAATTACTTGAAGGACTTTTGGTGGCTTTGGTGCTCATGCAGCCAGTTACTAGCTAAGCTAGAAGATGGCTATGACTTGCGAAAACATTTGTAACTGCACATTGCCTTGCAGTGTGTTTTGATACAATAAAATAGTGTATCTATAAGAAAATATTTATGATCAAAGCTACTATAGACTGTGTGCTGGGGCATAACACAACATACTAATGCTAATACATGTACCAAAATACTATTATGAGTCGCAACAGACATAAGACATTGTTATGAGTGAAGACCAAAAAATGGCTTCTTCACCCCTCTTATCTTTTCCAATGGTCTGCATCAGTGCATAAGGATTTTTTATCATTGCCTCTTGAAATAAGCACAATTAATAAGATTAATTCAATAGAGGACTTATCATGAGGGATATCTGTAAAAGTTAAAATTCCGTAGGCGTTTTGTGATGTGAAGATTCACTGAACAATCCAGTGCATTTACGTATTGTTTGTTCATAATGACTTTGCTGTTTTAGCTGTTTAAGAATATCTGTATATCTTAAGAACCGAGTTTCAGCAGAGAAAGGATTTGCCCTGCTTCTGCTTGTTTTCTGCTGGTCCATAGAGTCATAGAGATAAAGGATTTGGAGCGTGTTTTGTAGTTGAATTATGAATATACTTTTGCCTTGAACATTCTGTTGTAAGAAAGTGGTATTTACTGTTCGCTTCCATTACCTGGGAAGTTTATTGTTTTCGCTATTTTACATCACTTGTCCAACATGCATATGCAGAAAAAACAATTCCTGGAGTGAAAGAGGAAAAACAGATATGGGAGCTTACAAAACCTATTCCCCTAAATCAGAAGGGGAAAAACTTGGAAGATTTCATTGGGGCCAGCCCGGATGTTCATTACGTATATGTTTGTATTAAAGTGAGTTCTTAGCGCTGCCTCACAGATTTTCTAATGATAATCCATTTTTTACATCTTCTGATTTATAACTATTTTCTGTAATAGGATGATTCTTTGGAACATGGACAATTCGACGAGTCAGTAGATGGGTGTATTAAAGTGAGTTCTTGGTGCTGCCTCACAGATTTTCTAATGAAATCCATTTTTAACATCTTCTGATTTCTAATAATTTTCTGTAACAGGATGATTCTTTGGAACATGGACAATTAGACGAGTCAGTAAATGGGTGATACAATCTTTGTGCTCAGTCTGGAGCGCTTCAGCTATACTCTAGTACTGTACGGCAGCATACAGTTCTACCTGTTATGTACTATCTGCCTGACTGATGTGTTGCAAGAAATAGAGCTGCCTGACTGATGTGTTGCAAGAAATAGAGCTAGAAACAGCTGACATTATCTGTGTTGTTAGAGTTTTTGCAGCTGATTTTGGTATCTTTTCTGATGATTTATATGTCGAATTTCATATGCATATATTGAATTCGTATATAGAGAAGAGAGGACCTCCACAGACTTGATGAGAGTGAAGCTGAATACTTGTATGAATTATCGACTCATGTTATATTGTATTATCATATTTATGAAGGCTTGGCAGATTTTGCATTGCAGGTCTATTCCTTCTTCCTCACTTGTACCCTTATATTTGGTTGTCTCGGAGTGTGATTTCTCACCTTCTGGAGTAGTGTAGTGAAAATTCGATATTTGGAGTAGGTAGTTTGCTCATTCTCGATGATTTTTTGTGATATTGTGGATTTATTACAGAGGGAGGCTTTCGATGAAGGAAAAGAAAAAAACCTAGTGTAGGGGGATTCTGAATTTGTTGTAGACACTCTATATTCCATAATATATAACCCATTTGAGTTTTCATAATTTCTATGCATAATATTGGTTGGGAACAATATTTTCAATTGTTAAAAGGTTAGTCATTTGAAACTACACATCAAGAGGAATCTAACATGATTTCATATAAATGTTTTCCTATATATAAATTGATATATACGTATGGTTAATATCTCTTTTCAAATAGTATGTTGTAATTAGAACAAACATAAAAAAAATAAAGAGATTGAGTAATCTTAGACCGTGTAAATCAAAATTTCTCCTGTACAATCGTTTATTTATAAATTCTAACACCATACAACACATATTTATTAATTAAGTCATCTTAAGAATCTTAGCCAAAGTAGCTAAAATAAGGTTGGCACAAGAACTTTTCCTATTTTATTAATTGTTGTTTAAGTGGATGTGATGATAGTTAAGAGATTGTTTTTTAATTGAAGGGAATGTGACAAAAAAAGTAGATTAGAGAGCGAGACCTTACTTACACAGAAGACTAATATAGTTAAAATAAATTAAAATGTAAAGAATAATATGGATAACTTAAAAAAAAGAGTAAAAGGGTATTTTGGGGATGGAGGGTTCTTTTTTTATATACTAACCTTTATTTTAAAAGATAGGAAATCTCAAACTCTCAACTCACAATTGCCACCAGGATTCAAGGAAACTTTACTCAAATAGACTGACACATATTTATGAAATTTTCCATAAGCAAATAATTCATCGACTATAAAGTTGTGACGGTGAAATTGAACCTGAACTTACGGTTGGAAGGTGAGAGCTCTACCATTAAACCTTTACTTGATTCTTTCTAGCAGTATATAATTAAAGTCCTACGGAGTATGAGCTATGCTGCTACGACCACATAATTGATTGCTACATTAATTGTTAAATGAAAATACTTTAGTGATGACAAATGAAAATTATTGCCTTATCATGCAAGGGAGTCTTGATTTTTATAACCAACATACTCCTTAGACATGGCCAGCTAATTCATTAAGGATACCTTCTTTTCTTCTCTCTTTTTACCAACTAATTATACTTCCCTTATTACTTACAAACCTTTGCGTAGGTTTCTCAACTAAAATCATACAATTTTCCTCTTGTTTCTAACAAAATGAAGAAGGGTGCATATGTACTCATATTCTTGGTTTGGGCTTTCATCACCATTGTCACCCCTACTCTAGTTCAATGGTCCTTTGTTGCTGCTGACGAGGCTCAGGCTCAGGCTCAGGCTCAGGCTCAAGCTCAAGCTCAGAATCAGGCTACCGCGCCATCAATAGAAGGTAAGGAGTAACCCTGGCCTTTAAAAAATTGTTAGTATGTATGTGGTTCAGTTGAATTAAGTTATAGTACACATATAAAGAGTATGCATAGTCTAATTTATAGAGCTATGCATACTCTTTATATTGCTAACAAAATGCGTGTTTTGAGTCCAAAACTCTATATATAGGTTGCCGCTATGAAAAATATGCGTGTTTTGAGCCCAAAACTCTATATTGCTAACAATGGGTGCGCATAACTCTATTGTTTGGTTGTTGCTATGAATATATGCACGTTTTGAGCCCAAAACTAAACCAAAAACTCTATTTTGCTAATTGTCTTGTTGGTATGTTTTAACGTTTATATGATGTGCTAAATTGTCTGAGAATTTTTTTTCAGATAAGCCTAGTGATGAAGAAGGAACAACAGTAAGACAGTACAGAAGAATGCTGGTGCTGATTGACGGAATCAATAGACGAAACGTGCCACTGGCTGAGCCAGCATTATCATCTGATTCAGAAGTCCAGCAAACTGCTGCATCACAAGCACAGCCATTTGACCAAGAGGCAGAGAGATGGCCCGTGGATATCATGTCTGAGACCTTACCATTCATCTACTAAGGCGACAATTATGGCATGTAAACTATGGACATCAAGAAGTGTTAAATTAGATGCATGATAAAATTGTACATAATATACTAATTTTATATTTCATCCATTATAATTTTGATCATGAGAAAGGTGTTATTATACACTGATCTGCAAATAAAACAGATCCAATACAAAATCGAAAAAAATGGTACTCATAATTTGTGACTTTTGACCATCAAAGTCATTAAGTCACAATGAATTGTGGAGTATTTAGTGACTAGTAGTAATATCAAATACAGTATTTAACATTACCCAAAACGTTCTTAGATTCTTCCCTTCATTTTGTTTTAAGTAAACATGTATTAGTACTCGTTTCAAGAAAAATGTAACAATTACTAAAGCATGAATTAGTACTCAATTCAAGAAAAATGTAAAAATTACATACTACTATCATCCGAAATTATGAATTAGTCTGGTTTACATTGGTGACAAATCTAGCTTAGTTTCTTTCCTAACTATAAAAGAAGCAATGATTGTCTTGAAACACCCCGAAATACTAACAAATTTATGTTTAGAGAAGTACACAGTAGTTATATTTTACTAAGAACAAAATTGCTTACGTTACATAGGAACTTTCTTATGCCCTGCATTTACAAAGAGTTGTCAAAACTGAATCAACCCAACTTAGACCTAACCTTGCCCAAAAGTGACGCGATCAAGAATTTGCTTTGCACGGGCACAGCTTGAACCCAACTAGACCCAATCCGAATCCCACCTAATGATCCAAACTGTTACCGAGGTGCATTATGAGTTGTTGCATACTCCGTATTTGATACAGGGCATCAGCAGAGGAGTAGGACTCCCAAGCACATAATTATCGCCTGAAGTATGATTGATGGCGCCCAACTACTATCAGCAGCACCCGTATCGTTACCTGCACCGGCCAGCCAACAAGAAAGCAAAATTATTACTCATATTAAGAATAAATGTGCATGTTATCTAGCACTTTTATTTTGATTATATTAGTAAAATTGCATTAGTAAGTGCATTAGATGGTGGCCTCTTCATTATGTTTACCCCAACCTGCTGGCAACCCTTTCAATATGTCATTACTTTTTAATATTCTCGCCATCCGAATTTAAATCAATTAATTAACAAATAATCACAATGTATCTAGACCCTTTCTATATTTCATTGTTTCATTAATATTCCCTTCATCGGATTTTCCTTTAACTATTTTAGTTGCGAATTGAACTAGAGTATGAATTTTCCTGAAATTAACTTATCTTTCTTGACCCTTGTTGGTAGGCAAAGGCCTAGTGGAATTGATCTTACAACCTCAAGGACGTAAGATAGTAAAATTCTTAATACTTTACTCATACTGGATCAAGTATTGCCTAATATTTACTGTTTTATATCAGTGAGTTATGTTTATACAGAAATCTAACCTTAACATATCTCTTATTTAGCACAATAATATACTTAGATAATTTCGCCAAGAAATTGTCCATTTTTGAGGTTTTCTAATTTCCAAAATACACCAAGGTTTTGGTTAAGAAAAATATGTTTTGATTAATGATTATGGCTAATAGATTGGTTTCACATATACTATAAATCACCACTGCAATAAAGTAGTAGATTCTCAAAAGTTTGACATCAAAATGTAAGAGGGAACATGTACATTTTGTTTTTTTAGAAGGCAGAATTTACAAATATTGGATAGAGGCTCATGGATTATAAAAAAATCTTAGATATACTCGAGTATAGCTAAATTAAAGTTAGACATATTCAAAAGTAACTTTTTGTTTATTTGCTTATTTGAAATTTCTAGATTAGCAAAACTTATGTCCTTAAAATACACCTATCTCTAGGTATATCCGAATGCAATATAGAGGTGTTATATAGATTGAGCCTATATTTCGTAATTTTAATAAGTTTAATTCAATTTAGGGTTAGGACAAGTGAATGAGGAATTGGTAAAAGCACAAACAACCAGATCTGAAGTTCTGAACAAGACAATTTATTGGCTACCCCTTTCTCTCTTAAAGTGAAGTCACTAATCATCAAAATCCGGCACGCTAGCTGTGTAGGACAAAGTTCACTAGCAACAGTAGCAAGTAGCAACCATTGTATTTAATTCACAATTTCAATTGCAATTAGTCAAAAATTAAAAGATTGATTGTGGAAAGGCCAAGAAAACAATATACTAGTAGTAATGAGATAAATTAGGACAGAAGAATAAGTAATAATATAAACATACCACATTGTCTAGTAGAGTTGTTAGAATCAGGGCAAAGGCAGAGCAAGGCTTCAGTTTCAACATCAAACCCACAATTCCCTCCAGATTTTGTACACCTTTCACACCCCATATCCGGCACACTGTAGCTAAATTTCAACCCATATGACCAATCCATAGGCGAAGCTCCCTTTAATTTATCCACGTCATAAAAACTTGTAAAGTGCGTACAGTCTAATATATCCATACTCATCACCTTTAGGGTACTATACCCTGTAAAACAACATGGGGGCGGGGGCACCCCATTTCCCCCCGCTGGTGCCCCCGTCCCTGTCCCTACCCCCATCCCTCCTCCCCCAATTGGTGCCCCCGTCCCCATCCCACCTCCCCCTATTGGTGTCCCTGTCCCTACCCCCGGTCCCGCCCCCATCCCACCTCCCCCAATCGGTGCCCCTGGTCCGGCTCCCATCCCGCCTCCTCCAATTATTGTTGCTCCCGTCCCTACTTCTGGTCCCTCCCCCATCCCACCTTCCCCAACCGGTGCCCCTGGTTCTCCCTCCATCTCAGTTTTCCCCACCCCCGGCCCCGCCCCAACCCCAGTTCCCACACCCGCTCCTGGTCCCATATTACCACCACCACCACCACCACCGTAGCCGCCGCCACTGCCACCAAAGCCAGTATTATTATTATTATTATTCCCACCACCACCATAAAAGTACCCTGCAGGACCGGTATTGTTACTTGCACCAGGGTTAACCAACCCACCAGTAGTAAAAATACGAAACGAATTACAAGAAGAGTACAACTCCTGACACTTGTGACCAGCAAACTCGAAACAAAGTGAGCTAAACCGATGGAGAATCGGAGAATCAATGGAGCAGTTGAGTAAAGCAAACACGGTATCGGGTGAAGGAGGGATAATAGCATACTGAATATCAGTAAGACGGACGTCATGATGAGGTTGTAGTACGGTACACGTAGACATATCCGGGTCGTAAACCGTAAGAGTTTGTGACTTGTAGTCTATGGACTGAACTTTGTAGTTGCCATTTGGTGTGATGAAGAAGAGGGAAGTGGACGAGGTGTTGCATGTGAACATGTTGCGGAACTGTGGTGCACCGCACCCGTCGTCGATGCTCAAGGGGTAGTGTATCGGGATCGTGCCGCATTGCGAGCGGCATTCCGACGAGGATGGGGTCAGGAGGTGGAGGAAGAGGAGGAGGAAAAGGGATAATGTAGGGTGGAGAGGATGATGCATTGCTTGTTTGGGAGTGTAATGTTAAAAAGTGTGAAAAGTATTGTTAAAGAGATTGTATCACCACTCAAAAAGGTTTGTTTTTAGTACTAGATTTTGAATTTTGAAGGATATTTCACTATTTCAAATGTAGAAATATAATATTTATTGTTGGTATATTTAGTATCCCTCCGTTTCTTAATTTTTGCCCCATTGCAAAAATATGGGTCAAATTTTTAAAAGTTTGACCATGCTCTTTGATCTATAAGTGATAATATATTCATGTGGGATCTTGTTAGAATTGTCTCATTGTATACTTTATTAATATCAAATTCCTATAATTTTTATGCATATAGAATGGAGATATACGCGTTTGGAGACCGTAAAAAGTCAAACAGGACAAAAGAAAATAAGAGACGGTGGGAGTAGCTATTAGCCTCTTACCATGTACAAACCTGGTTTTGATATAATAATGACTGCATTTGGAATTTGGCACTGTTTATAAACTTTTAATTAAACTATTTTTCATAATTTATACATTATGTAAGATTTTGTTAGCTTTCTCGTTTTATTTTTTTCAAATACAAATAATTTTTTTCAATTTTACACGTACATTATAATATAGCATATTAATAGATTATTACATTAACAAGTGTGAACGACTAAAATGTAACCATTACATACGAATATATACCCTATACAAGGGGATTAGTATGATTAAGCTAGAGCAGTAAAAGTAAAAGAGAGGTGAAAAGGTGAAAATTACATAGATTAGTGTTGAATTTGTGTATAGGTTGTCGTGGTATTGGAGTACAGCGGGCAATAATATGAATATGTGTTGCGTTGAGCTTTGTGAAAGTTTATTTGATGGAGTATTCTTTTCGTCCCCAACCCACTTTGGTTCATGGGCCATGGCCATGGGGGGAATCAATTGATATTGTAAAAAGTACAAGTAATATTTCTTTGTTCTCTCTTAATTTAGAATAGTTTTTCTGTTTCTCGAATATTGTAATAAGAGGGTAAGACATGAAATTTAAGATTAAGAAAGACATAAAAATAGATAAAGATAGGGGACTCATGTGATGAGGAGAGAGATAAAGAGAAAGCATGTACATATATGATAATGTTGTAATATTAGTGAAATGGAGGAAGTATAATTTTTACACTTTAATATTTTATTAGTTTTAAAATACTCTTTACAACTTTATTTATACTTTTTTAGAAAAATAACTATTTACATTCAAACAAACAACACTTATCACATCATTTACATTCAGTGGCGATGATATTCTCGTGATGCTTTAGGAGTTGATGGATTATTGACAACATATGAAGTCTAATTTTCTAGGAAGTAAAAGGTCGCTAGAGAGGTTATTTGGTTGACATAAGCATATAAGTGGAATGTATAAGGAAGATTTATTTCCTATAAAATGAAATAGAGAAGTTGCTTCTATAGATGAGTCAATTTGCCATAAGAATTGCAACTTCTAATGCTCAACAAAACAATAATATCATTATCAAGAAAACACATATAGAAATTGCACTTATAAAAAAAATGTACGAAATAACTTTTTAAATGCATGCCCAATAAACCACTCAAGTACTCGAATAAATATTAGGTGGTACAAAATTTGATGGCAAAAAGTATCACTGCATGCATAATGATACATTAAATGTACCACTTTATCATTAAGGGAGAAAAAAATAATACAAGTCCTAAAATACCCTCTTATATGTTTGTGAAACACATAGGCCATACACGC
Source organism: Chenopodium berlandieri (assembly GCA_034703905.1). Taxonomy (NCBI): domain Eukaryota; kingdom Viridiplantae; phylum Streptophyta; class Magnoliopsida; order Caryophyllales; family Amaranthaceae; genus Chenopodium; species Chenopodium berlandieri. The sequence continues at coordinate 24,205,523 of CM068281.1, forward strand.
CTATATGGCCATATAGGCCTATACCAATATAGGCCTATATGCACTCGTAGTACTCAACCATTGAACCATACCAATATAGGCCTATTTGCATCTGAACATACCATACCCAAACTGGATTTGCATCTGAACATACAAGTGATATAACCAAAAACAAGCTGGAAACTATCTTGCCACGCTAGAAGCCAAGAAGGTGGCCTATTTTCAATCTAAACCCTGCAATAAACAGAAGATAAAAAGACAACGCTATCTTCGTAAAGGTAGGGACGCAACTCCGCAATTTCTCCCCCCTTTTTGACTTTTTTTGGCAATTAATGTGTTCCATTCACACCCAAACCTTAACTTAAATGTTCTAATGATCTGAACATGCGTGCTTACGCTTGTTGTTTACCCGTAGTGCAAAATTAATCAACTTTAACTATGATTTTGAAATTTTACAGCCAATAATTTAAGTTTATACTATCAAAATTGATATTTTGTTGTACGCGTTAGACCTGGCAATCCTGACCCAGACCCGATGACCCAATCCGAATGATCCGACCCATGACTCGAAATTGACCCAAAAACATTGACCTGAAAATGACCCGAAACCCGAAATTGACCCGATCCGACCCATATCCGACCCGAAAATGGAGTTGACCCGATCCTAACCCGACACCCGAACTGACCCGACCCGAAGTTGCCCCGACCAGAAATTGACCTGAAGTGTTTGACCCGATACCCAAAATTGACCCAAATTGACCCGATACCCGAAATGTCCTGAACTAAATTACCTTATAATTGAACTTAAAATGTCTTGTACCAAAAGTAACTCAAATTGTTCATCTTCAACCGTAGCTAAGGTCATAAGCTGAATTGATAGTTTCTATTATAACAATAACAAATATATGCTCAGTATAAAATTATTCATTTGAGCTTGATTCACAAATGAAATAACCCGAACATGACCCGACCAGATTTTGACCTGACCTGAATATGACCCGAACATACTTGACCCGAAATTAACCCGAGACCCGAGTCGACCCGACCCATACCCGACCCGAATGTTAGCTGACTCGAAAATGACCCGACCCAGACCCGACCCAAATGACCCATTTTCCAGGTCTAGTACGCGCTAATCAGATATAATTTAAAATCTCTCTTTTGGTATAAAGAAAAAAGCATAGCAAATTAACAAAGTAGTACTTGTATAGTCGTATACCATAATTATATGTAGCACAAAAGGTAAAGAGGACAACAACTTTGGCCTCTTAAGTACATACCATACAACAACTTACAACGATCGATCCCTCATAGTTTGATTGACATCAACATACATTTTTTACCGTTTATAAAAACATAAAAAACTTCGTATATATAGCACCATACCATGCTCGTGAAAAGTAACTTACAACGAACACATTATTCATATAGACCGATATTCATCATACTTCCATGCATATATGCTAGGATGTTGTGGCTTATATATTCTTGTCAAAGTTGGACAATATACGGCTAGACTTTAGTGAAGCGAAGGTAGCCCTTCTTGGAAGGAAGATCAGTGGTCTCAAACCCTTGAGGAAACATCTCCTTGGCTTGATCATTGTTGACACTTGCAGAGATCACGACCTTCTCGCCGGGTTTCCAGTTAGCAGGGGTGGCAACCTTGTGCTCCGTTGCCTTCTGCAACGAGTCCAACACCCTCACCACCTCGTCCATGTTCCTCCCTGTTGTTGCTGGGTATAGGAAACTTAGCTTCACCTACACTCATTTTCAATACAAATAAGTTCAATTGTTACATATGAAGTATAGGATAAAGGGGACTAAACATAGTACGACTAAAAAACATTTCATATAGTACCCCATTTCACATAATAGGTACTAGTTATTAGGTTTTCGAGCAACTAAGCTAGTTAACATACACTTACTTTCAAGTTTATACTTGCTTATCGTTACTTATTGTAAGACTTGTAACACCAATCTCCTTTTTTTTTAGTTCATTGACGCAATGCTTAATTAGATTTTTTCTATTCCCCTAAGCTGAACTATACAGAAATAAAATACTTGTACAGAGCATATATTGTTACCATGCCTTAAGATGCCTAGCTACTTAAAAAATGGTACGAGTACAGTTTAGCGTCATTCATGAGTACTTTTATGATGTCGGTGGTCTCTTGACACCCCTAGTTTAAAATCCTGGATTCGTCTGTCATTCTCTCAATAACTGTTACATGTCGTATAGCTTATAATAATGTAAATTCAAAGGCACATTTCCAATCATCCATATTACTCCGTTTCTAAGAAGTAAAAAAAATAAATCAATAAAATAAAAATTACCAACTTATCAGGACCAACAATGTGTAAAGCACGAGAAGGAAGTTGCTGTCCATTGGAGCTTTTCTCATCAGGATCCACCATATTCAGCTGCTTTATTATCTCCCTCTTTGGATCTGCTATTATTGGGTACGTCACTTTATGTCCTCCCTAATTAATCACAAAACATTTTTATTGATAAATAATCAATGAAAAAACGTATTCCCTCCATCTAAATTTAATTAAATTTAAAAATAAGTTGATAGTGTAATTTGAACCGAATAATGTGACAACTAAATTTAAACGGAAAACACGTGTAAACGATACGAGAATAAAAAAATCATACAGAATAGGCTTCAACGTCCTTGATCCACTCTTTGTGAGAGGCAATATCATCACAAGATAAGCCCAAAAGCTTGGCCCCTCTCTTTGAGAACTTATCAGCATAAGCTGCCATCATTCCTAGTTCCGTGGTACAAACCGGTGTAAAGTCACCTAGTTTAAATACACAAGTATAAATACATACGTAATTAGTTTATTTAGGAATAACAATGACTCAAATTGAAAAACAACAACAACAATCAAAGATTCAAAGCCTTAATCATATCCCAAAGATAGGTTTACGTTGGCTACGTAACCCAAGGTTTTATCTTCTGTACTCACTAACGTAACCATGATCCTCTCTTTCAAGTCATAATAAAGTTTCTTAATTAATTTAATTTATCATGTGATCACTAATCTATGCACGCACTTCTTTAATTCAACTAAATTATCTGATAATGATACCATCGTGATCTATTATACTCTCGAGTGTACCTGCCATAAAGCTAGATGGCCGGGCTAAGGTGGTCGTCTTGCCCGGCCCATGCATCTCACTTTTGATCAACTCCGTCCACAACTACTAGTAGTAACAAATTCAACTTAGCAAAAAAACAAAGAAATAAAAATAAACAAAACCTGGATGAGAGAAGAGAATGGTCCAGCTATCAGCAAAATAGTCATGAAGCTTGAATTTGCCAGTGGTAGTCTCCACTTCAAGATTTGGCACAGCATCTCCTATTGTTATCCCTGGCATTTTTTCCCTCTTTAATTTTGTTTTACTCAAAATTATTGAATTTAAGTTGTAGTAGGTCAAACTATGAGTTTGGTGTATGTATATATGTAGAGGAGAAATTCATATAACGTGGTATAAGCTAATTAATTGCAAGGTGCATGTAGAGAACGTGGCGGATGTGGACGTGTGGTGGCTCCTTTGCATGGTCTTGAGTGTCGATTTTTTTATTCATTCCGAAAATAACTTTTTCTATCCGACCGAAGATGATAATCATCACACTAGTTTATAGATGTGCTAATGCATATGGATGAAAATAAGATGAGTTAGTAATATAAATACAAAAAAAAATAAATGAGAAAAGGATTTACGTGATTCCGTCGATGAGAATTTAGTCTACAATGTCATATTCAGACATTATTTAGGGGTACGAAATTAAGCTTAATAAAAAATAAAAAGTAATATGTGAAATTTTCTTTTTTTAGCCAACTAAAATTTAAGTTATTTACTCAATTCACTATTGTATTAGTCTGATCTTTACATATACGACGTACATACATGTCCACCGGCAACGAGGTTTATAAAATGAGTAATTGAATATTTGTGTGAATTTTTTTATGTAAAAGACCAATTTTGTGTGACAACAAGTCTCTTTGATCGTAAAGATAATTGATTAAACGTAGAAAAAAGTATGATGATTATATATGAATAATTTTAAGAAATCAGATTTTTAAATAACCTCTATGTACCCCCTAGATAGATCCGCCACTGCTAGTCCATATGGATGGAGTTGTCGCGAGCTTTTCTTCGTTCACTTTAATGGGGAAAACAAAAAAAAGATGATGAGGAGTCTTTATAATGACTTAATTAAGTTATGACAAATAATGATAGGTTGCAATTGTATCACCTAATCAAAGATAACCTTTAGCTAAATATAAATAAGGAAGTTGGGTCGAATTCGTAGATTAGAGAATGGGTAAGCATTGGTTTAAGAGTTGAATAAACTACAAAATCATGGGACATAGGTTCACTGTGAACAAATATAAGGAACTAAACTTAAGTATTATATAAACATGAATTTGGTGGTACACTATCTAGGTCAATGAGTTCTTCCTGTAGCAGTATCTTGCAATTTATTAGATTTGATCCACCTATTATTGCAATTTTAACATGATGTTTCTACCTCTTAGCTAGACGCTTAACTCGGTGTTTACAAGCATAATTGATCAAACGTGGCCTTTGGTCAATTAATCAATCAATAATAATAGCAAATAATAGGATGATAGCATAAACCAATTCAAATTCAATTTAACAAGATTTTAATACCATCCAAACAGTTAAAAATCCCCATAACCCTGGTATGTAATTATTCACTCATAATTAAAACAAACAAAACAATTAAAACTAGGAAATCACAATTACTAATAATAATGACTAAACTTGAAAAATAATGAAGAAGGACGATGAACACAAAATAATAAATACTGCCTCTAAAATTTTTATTGATGTAAACTTGAATCCAAAGTGCTAATCGAATGCTTGAGAGAAATCTGCTAAGTAAAAGTGCTTAAAAGTAAACTAGTATACGGAACTACGAAATAATATATAAAAGTGTGATTACATCAAATAAACCAAACCCTAGTTTTAGAGTAGCCAAAAAGAAGCATAATAATCAACCTAAGTAGGTTGGTCAAGGGCTCCAAGACTCCGCCCGATGACACTAAGCAATGCCTCTTGATTGGGCGCGCACCAACACTTAAAAAATCGCCTCAAAAGAACCAAGTTGTATTACTTAGGTGCTCGAGTCATATATAGATGAAAAAATATCAATGATTAAAGATACTACACTGATTTCATTCTTGATTTCAAATTGCCTAAATCTATTAATAAATTAGATTACCGTGTGTATTCTACAAGTCTACAAGGAGTATACATGTATACTACGGGTACGTTAATTAATTTCATTCTTGATTCCAAATTTCTTATATAGAATATTATGAACTAGAATACTATGAGTATACTGCATTACTCCGTAATTTCAATCTTGATTTCAAACTCCAAAGATTAGCCAAGAGAATAAACTTACTACCTCTGTTTCTTTTTCTTTGCGTTAAAGGGTTATTTTATGTATTCACTCCGTTTTTATTTAAGTGCCTCACTTTCCGTAAACGACCATTTTTTTAAGTGCCCCATTACCAAAAGTGAAAAACCCCACTCATATATATTACTCTGTTTCCGTTGTTCAAAAAAAAAAAAAAATCACTCCGTATTTCTCTATCCCGCACAAGATGGGAGGTGGTACTTCTTTACCCCAAGAGGAAAAAAGTATCCTAATGGGGGTTGTCCAAAACGAAGCGCATCGAATGGTAAATGGAAAGCCATATCAAGCACATTCGATATTACCGATAAGCGTTATGGAATACTTATTGGATACAAAAGAATTTTGGGTTACGAGGAAATAGACGATTCTAATGAAAAGACTTTGAATCGCAAGAAAAAGTCTAAAAAGACTCCGAGTCATAAGAAAAAAGATGATGATTCTAAACTGATTACAACCATTTGGGGCATGTACGAATACTGGATCCATGAATCCTCTGAAATACTTCAATTGAAAAAAGATTCTCCGAGTACAAGGGTATGTAATTATCTTACTCAATACTTAGCTATTTATATTGTTTGCTCATTAAAACTATCTGGTCTAAAAAAATAATGGAAAAAAAAAATTAACCAATGATAACGTAATAAACTTAAACTTAATTGTAACTTTTTGACTAAAATTATACCGTCTCACATAATAATAGAATTAGTGTAATATTTCTGGGTGTACCGTACACCCAGGGTTATAACCGTCTTTTTGCCGGCTTGTTATGCACGTGCCGGAGTAATACTTCCCAATTCATCATTTCTAAGTTCTAACCAGTTTTTTTTCTCAAAACAAAAATAAAAAAAAAGGTCTAGCTATTTTCTCTCTCTAATCTCCCTATTTCCAGATTCCATCTCTTCCCTCTCTTTCAGTTTGATATTTTTTATTTTTGTTTTCGAATGAAGTATAGTTCCAATAATGGTGAATTCTAGGTAAATCTTCTTCTTCTTTTTTATTCTATTTTTTGTTTCATAATTCTGATTTGTACTAAAATTTTGTTGAAATCTAAGTTACAAATTCGTTGATGTGTAATTCTGATTTTTGCAGTATAATTTTGTTTCATAATTTTGATTTTTGTACTATAATTTTTCTTTTTTCATGAATTTTTTTGCGTGTAATTCGTACTCAATTTTTGCATCTATCGCTCATCTTACTTCATTAATTGCTCAATTCTTGTTTAACTTTCATTAATGTGTCCTTAATTGTGCTCAAATTTCTGTTTAAATTACATTAACGTATCATTAATTGCTCATTTTGTTCAATATTTTCGCGTGTAATTGTTTTCCTTGTATATGTCATTAATTGCTAATTTTTCTCAATTTTTTGTGTATTTTTTGTTTTATGTTTGCTCATTTTAAGTATGTTTGTTTCATTTTATGATTTTTTTTTGCTCATTTTATGTTTGTTTGATCATTTTATGTTTGTTTGCTCCTTCATATTTTTGTTTGCTCATTTGACTTTTATATTAGTATTTTTATGTGTTAATTTGTTGTTTTTCTGTATTTATTAAGTTTGCTCAATTGAGCATTTTATTTATTTGAGTATTTTTAGTTCAACAAATTTTAGGATACTTAGGTATTAAATTTGGAGATTGGTTTGGGCCATTGCAATGCGGAGATATTGCAAGAAAATATGAGATAGAAATCATACGATTGCAAGAGGATGGCAGAGAATATAATCATGAAATAGCCACAGTATATGCATCTGCTAGAAACTCATTTGGCCCTTACAAAAAAAGCAAAAAAATTACATAGATGTTCACCCTTGGGATTAAGCCATTCAGTACGTAGGTGCACGCACCCGGGTGTAAGATGGATATGTTCTCAGACTTAATTTATACTATGGAGTACTAATTTACAAGCTAGCTTCATTAAAATGTCTACTTATGATGCAGAAGGCTGCTTTTCATTAGCCATCAGTTGATTGCAAGTATCACTTAAGATAAACATTTTTTTCCTGTAGGACTGTAGGAATAATCTTATCAGAATCATCTTAGGAAACTTTTGGCCAGAAAGAATGGGGAAAGTGGGAGACTAAACTAACCCATAAAAATGTAGGAGAAAGATAAAAAAAGATGCTGAACAACTCTATGATATTCAAATATGTGCCTTTAAAATAACCTAACTTGTAACTAACTTGTAAGCTCTTCCTTTCTAATGCAGACTCCTGGATTTGGAGGATGAATTGTTAAGCGGCTCTTGTATGAATTAAGCCAAGCTCTAATCACTATATCAACAAAAATATGTTGTATTCTTATAGATGGGGCAAAATAGCAGCAATTACATCCTAAAATCGGTTGTTAGCTTCTGGGGGTTACCAAACAGAGCTTAGATTTAGGTACAGTATAATATTTCTTCCTTATTTGAACAAAAATTATTAGAGGTTTAATTAATCTAGCATGTTTTGATCTAATTTTGCAGCTCAAAGGCAAGTAGGGGAAACTGCCTTGAATAATAACATTTTCAAATCACATCAGCACTAAGACTGGTATTGCACCTGCTTTGATTGAAGTTTATAGCCAAGCATTTACTAGTTTAAATTGTTAGCCTATTAGCTCATGTTGGTCGAGCACTGTGTTTCTACATTGCACAGAAGATGTAGGTTCAAATCCTACACAGGCTAATAGTTTAAAACATTTATTATAATTGTACTCAATTAGTTGTACATAATAAGATATTATAGTCACGATCATTTCATCTAACTTATGATTACTCTTATCTTCAAAACAATGTTGCTCATTTCATAGATGAGCAAAATATTTTTGCTCATTTCACAGATGAGTAAATTTGTTTTGCTCATTTCACAAATGGACAAAATTGTTTTGCTCATTAATTTGCTCATTGTGATTAGTTTTACAAAAATGGAATATATGTACGATTATTGGACTCGAATAAGAAAAAACATTTCAACCGCTTACAGGGAAGACTAATGATTGAGTTTTCAGAAAATTGGACTGCGTGCAGCTATAAATGAAGTTGCAATATCAAGAGCAGCAACACCAGGCTTACAGAGCTAGCAATCAAATGGGGACCTGCAAGAGATACTAGCAAAAGTGATTCACTTAAGTACTAGACGATGTTAGATGGCCTCCAGGCGCCTTTTACTCTGAAAATGCTCCCAGAACTTTTGCCAAAACACTCCCAGGATTCGTCAATGTCAGCATTGATGACATCGGACAGTGCCAAACACTCCCTCCTTTCGGTTGGCTCCCACACCTCAGGCACCTCAATCTTCGATTTATGGATAATGTGCAATTTTTTGAAAACTCTGAAAACCTATCAACACCAGAATCTCAATTCTTCCTAGCCCTTGAAGAACTCACACTACACGATTTTTATTGCTTGGAGAAATGGTGCAAAGACGAAAAATTTGGGTCATCACTATCATTTGACTGTCTCAAGAAACTGAAGTTATGGAGTTGTCCAAAGTTGGAGTCCATGTCTCTGTTTCCAGATGTTGAGGTACTTGATCTACAAAATATCAACAAAAAATTACTCGCACATATGTGACAACGCTTCCATCATCATCTATGTGAAATATGTGTAGCACATATTGTTGAACAAATTCATCAGGGAATAAACTTTTGATCACAATTAGGATCCTTTCACTACACAAATCATCCAATAGCTCATAAACATGCATCCCCCACCACTTTCTTTACTCGGCATAAACTGCACCACTTAACCGTCCTTCAATACCCACGGATCAGACCATACACAGGTATCCTTGTAGCAATTTAGAAGACAAGAAGCTATAATATGAATTTAGAGGAACATTTACAATTGCTAGTAGTTGAGAATTGTTGCTCATTTGATAAATGAACAAAGAATTGCTTCATTTGATAAATGAGCAAAGAATTATAGTTCATCTAATCTTCTGCTGCAATAACAATACATCTACGGTTATCTTGTACAACATGATTTGATCATTAGCAAAATGAGCACAACTATTCGATACAACACTGATTCATGCTATCTGTTAATAATGATAAAAAAAAATTGTATAATTAACAGCAAAATGAAAATGAAATCAATAACCACTGCCTCTAAGGCTCTAACCATCAAAAATATCAATCTCATAAAAATTTGTTCATTTAGGTTTGCTCATATGTTTCAATTTGCTCATTTTTTCAACATGATTTATGTCAAATGAAATTCAGTATCTAAAAAATCAGAAGCTCGGTATAAAAAACTTAGAAAAATGAAGAATTAAAATGAGTAGTTAAAAATTAGCAATTAAAATGATTTGATCATCAGCAAAAGAGCAATTAAAATGATAAGCTGAAATTCAATTGATCAATTAAAATTTTATTAATATGCTACATTAAATATGATCAATCATCAGATTGTGTTCATTAATTACCTCCGTTTGCTCAATTGCATTACAATCAAAATCTGTTTAATAATCAACAATTAGATTATGTTCATTAATTACCTTAGTTTGCTTTTTGCTAATCAGGATCAATTTTAATGAGTAATCATTATCAATTTTGATGAATAATCAAGATCATCTTAATCATAATACGTATGAATTTGCTCAAATTATATTGATTAAGTTGCTCAAAATTAATAACAAATAAACCTAGAAATCGATACCTTGTTGTTGCTGCTGAGAATGATCAATGATTGTCTGTATTGGAGTTAAAGTCAATTCCGCCATTGATGCTAGAACACGATAGTTGAATTTGATTTGATTATCGCATTAAGGAAGAAGAAAAAGATCAAATATGGAGTAGCATGTATCAGGCACATGCAATTATAATGTGCGAATTTATCAAAATGCCCCTAGGTGTACCTAGAAGAAGGTACACCCAGGTGTACATAACAAGAGCTGACATAATAATGCTTGTTAATAATCCATTACTTCAATTGGAAAATATAAATAGTGCATAATCTAAGTACGTGTTGTAAGTAAAAATAACCGATATTTTATAATCGACTAAAATTTCCACTTAATTCTTTGTTTGTAATTGGATAAAATGAAAATATGATATTGTCTCGTACTTTTATTATTATTATACTATTATTTTGTACGTATATTAAATGTTAACGTATTAATTAATTTTATTTTGACAAACTTGTATACAGTTGGATTATGTGCTATGTATAATATACAAAAAGGAAAACAAAGGAAAAGGCAGAAAGAAGTCGAAAAATTAGTAGCGACTGATAAAAAGGAAGGACAACTTGTACTGAATGACAAACCTGCTGAGAACGCGGCCTTCGGTACTACAATCGAGCTTCCCTGCACTAGTCTTCTAATCCCATCAGCCATCGAGCTTGGAAGTACAAGCAGTAGTACCATAAACCTTGCTGAGGACGCAGCCGTCGGTACTATAATCGGGCATCCCTGCACTAGTCTTCCAATTCCATCAGCATTCGAGGTTGGAAGTACAAGTCGTAGTACCATGAACCTTGCTGAGAACGTAGCCGTCGATACTATGATCGGCATCCCTGCACTAGTATTCCAATCCCATCAGCCTTCGAGCTTGGAAGTACAAGCAACCTTGCTGAGGACGCAGCCGTCGGTACTATAATCGGGCATCCCTACACTAGTCTTCCAATCCCATCATCCTTCGATGTCTGTACTACAATCGAGCATCCCTGCAGCAGTTCTTCAATGCCATCAACCTTCGAGGTTGGAAGTACAAGCAATAGCACCATAAATGAATATCCCGGCCACACAAGTATGCCATCAACGTTCGAGGTTTGTAATACAAGTAGTAATAATGCTACTTATAATGTCGACGACATATTGATGGACTTTCGTGGTTGGACGGAGTAGAATTAAAAGATTTATTTGATTTATAGAATTCTGAAAATATAGGAGTATGGAATTTCTTTCTAGTGGTCAGAATTTTGAGCTAGTGGATTTTATTTATTTTAAAAATGTTAACACAAACTTACGTTAGTTTACTTTGTTGGTTGGCTCTAATGTGGCATCAAGAAACTATCCATCTTCATAGTCGGAAAGTTATCCTTAAATTTAGACTTGCTCTAAAAGTCCGATCTTGCTTAACATCTTCTACACGGCCGTTATGTTAGGGTATGAGTGCAAACGGAAACATACTCGTTAATCAATTACAAAGAAGTATATATATTTTTAGGGGTGAGCATGGATCAGGTATTCGATCCGAAATTGAATTTCAAATGGGATATTCGTATCCGATCCAAAAATTTTGGATATTCGAAAATTTCGCATCCAAAGTTCAATTTTCCTTTTTTCCCGTTATGTTATAATTTGTAAATTAATATAACAAAAAGAAAATTATACCAATTAATAATACAAAAATAAATATAATAAATTATAAACATTAAATTTTAAAGTAATAGTGATAAACTAAATATATAAATATTAAATATAAAAAATAATAAAACATAAATATTAAACTTAATTTATTTTAGAAAAATATAATATAAAGCTATAATATAAGTTATAAATTTTTAACTTAACCATTAACAAAAAATAATAAAAAAATTAAAAAAAAAAGGAAGGAAAACAGGCCAGGCTAGCAGGCTGGCACGACACGAGCCCGCCTAGCACGTGGCCGTGCCGTGCCGTGGGCTGGCCTGTGACTTTGGGCGGTACGGCACGGCACGCCTCCTCCGGCACGCCGGCACAGTACGGCACGCCGGTGACCGTGGCCCGCCAGGCACGACACGACACGATGCCCAACTTTATTCGTTAGTTCGGTTTTTTTTTTTAAAAAAAATAAATTTGAGGAACGTTAGTTTGGTTTATTGTGATGTCTATAACGACAAACTAGATGAATCTCGTGCGATGCACGGTTTGTTTGAATTTTTTAAAATAATTTTTTTATATGCTAAAATTTATGATATATTTAGATAAATTTTCAAATGTCAAAAGATAATATTTTATAGGGCTTTTCTAAGCTACGCCCCTAAGGTAGTCGAGTTTCTAAGGTATACCCATGTTTTTTCAAATTTCTAAGTTGTGCCCCTCAACTCACTACCATTAATGAATGGTACCTTCCTTGGGACTTCCATGTCACCTAAAGTTAACTATATATTTAATAAAAAAAGTGATAAAAGGTAAGGAAATGATAGAAGAGAGAAATCATAGCCACTGCAACCCTAATAACGAAAATTGAAGCCACGAAATCACACTGTCAATTAACTTTTAAACAACTAATAAGGGTACATTTTAGTATTGATAAGCAGTTGAAGGGCATGTCTTAGAAACTTGAAAAAGCATGGGTACACCTTAGAAACTCGACTACCTTAGGGGTATAGCTTAGAAAAACCTTATTTTATATTTAATTAATTTAAACTTAAAAATCTCATTCGCCAATTTTGCTTATGTGGAATTTAATTCTAAAAGAATTATTAATCTCTTATTTAATTAGCTACAACTAAAATTTATAATTCTACATGGCGTGCTTAGAAAATTTAATTCTACGTGGCTCTCTAAAAACTCATAAAAAACTACCCTTTATATATATATACTAGTTTTGTGCATGGGAGATGGTTGGTAAAAGTTTATGATACACTTTTTAAATTGAATGTTAAATACGGTCATAAATCCATTTTGATAATGCAAGATATTTAGACATACTGAAACATAAATTATATTTTATTGAACTAAAATTATTTTTATTGAGGTGAAACTATTTTTTTTTACCAAAACTAAAATTATTTTTCCCGATTAAAACTTATATTCTCTATTGTTTTTGTAAATAAATTAAATATATTATAAATTAATCTTATTTTAAATAACTTTTCAAAACAATGATGAGAATACTATTGAGTTATAAGATATTTATTTAAAATTATGATTAATTTTGTATATATGAAATATTAGAGTATATCGATAATAAAACTATATACAACATAATTATTTTTTATTTAAAAATCTATCCAAACTTTTTAAAACGAATTTGATGATGGAAATAGAACAGAATTATAGGATAATTATTAAAATTTATGGCTGATTTTAAATATATTCTATCATTATAAAATTCTATACAACAATTTTATCTTAAAAAATTTATCCAAAAATCGCTTACTTAATATCATATGTGTTACAATAATAGGATATATGATATTAGTGAGACGGGCTTTATATATTAGTGATATATGATATGATATAATATGATACATTAGATTTCAGGGTTATGACGGAGTTACTTTTATTTATTTTTTTGAGGGGAAGAAAAAAAATTTCATAAATAAAATATAGCCTAATGGCACTTACAAAAAATTCCTAGAAAAAAAAAATTCCAATACAAATAATTTAGGCTTAAACAGTTTTTATCCTATTATACTAATGACATTCAAATTTAAGTACTTTAACCGAAAACAAACTAGTCTGATTAAAATAGGAAATATTCTCACACTTTAATCATAAAGATAGTATTTTATACAAGTAATATTATAAGATATAATATTTTTATTTGATGCAAATATTAAAAGATAAAAATTTGATAATTGGATAATTAATTAAACGTACTACTTTTGGTGTAATCCCAAGACTCTTATATATACACTAAACAAACAAGTTCAAGTATAATTCAAAAATATTCAACATAAGATTTTTCTTACAAAAAATATTTGAACCATGGAAGAAGAGCAACACAATGATCAAAGTAGCGATGATGCCGCCGGTGAAAGACAATTAGATTTCTTCAATAACTTTCCTCCCGGTTTCAGATTTAATCCCTACGATGAAGAACTCATCCTTTACTATCTCAATCCCAAGATCAATGGCCAAGTTTTGCCCCCAAATTGCATGCATGAAGTCAATATTTACGCAAATCATCCTAGCGTTATCACAGGTACGTAAGATTAAAACTTTACATTAAAAACCTTTAGTTCTATAATAGTTTTGATGATTGATTGATGACCGATGTTATATATTACGAGTTATACGGAGTATAATACAAATTAGTCTTTTGATTAAAATTTAATTTTGGTAACACACTTATAAAAGGCCGTACAATATACCAGTAATGGCACCCTTAATGGCCTCAATCATTTAATTGTAGGAAGACTATTATCTTGTCCATCCATTAAATTGCCTTTGATTTTTCTTTACTCCAATATAAAAAAATTAAACGAATGAATTACTCGATCTCCCATAAAAACAAGACCAGAATAAATAAAAAATAAAATAAAATAAAATAAAAAAGAAGAAGAAGATCGACAAGAATTTTCAGTTCTTTAAAAGTGTTGAGAAAATTTATCATAATTTTAACTTTATATCTTCAGTTTTTTTTTAAAAAAAAAAGGATTATTTAAATTTAACTTAATGAACAATTTTTTTTAATATGTCAAATGTCAACTCAACGAATGGATAAAATAATTTTTTATTAATTAGAGTGTTTAAGATACACTCAAGGAGTCAAGACTACAATTTTAATGTAGCTATTGTAAAACTATCCTCTAATTGTATTGGTTTTTTTTTAATTTTATTTTATAGTAATACAATTAACTGTTGCTAGTATTTATTAACTTCATAATGCTATTCATATACGAAGTACATTATTTTGTTCCTAAAAAAAGTACATTATTTTGTATCATTTTTTCCCGTCTATTTGATTTTATTATGCGGCCGCATAAAGTTTGATGCTCTGGAGTTTCTTTAATCTTCTGGTCTTCTAATTAATTAGCACCTAAACATTGAAAATAAATAAAATCAAATCGTGGATATATTGCTCTTTGTGTTTTGCATGCTTACAGAGTTACAGTATTACGTTTGCAGCAACTTGTCTCTTTGAAGACATCTAATAAAAAATTACTCTTATTGTTTTACATGGTTTGATCTTCAAAATAAAATCTTTTGTTAACTTCGAGTTATCTTAGTTTTTTTCAATGAAATTGACTTTGCTTTAATATTACCTTGGCTAATTTGTAATTGTAATGTTGATTTATTTACAGGATGTTATCCCGCACAAGATGGGAGGTGGTACTTCTTTACCCCAAGAGAAAAAATGTATCCTAATGGGGGTCGTCCAAAACGAAGCGCATCGAATGGTAAATGGAAAGCTATATCAAGAACATTCGATATTATCGATAAGCGTTATGGAATACTTATTGGACACAAAAGAATTTTGGGTTACGAGGAAATAGACGATTCTAATGAAAAGACTTTGAATCGCAAGAAAAAGTCTAAAAAGACTATGAGTCATGAGAAAAAAGATGATGATTCTAAACCGATTACGACCATTTGGGGCATGTACGAATATTGGATCCATGAATCCTCCGAAATACTTCAATTGAAAAAAGATTCTCCGAGTACAAGGGTATGTAATTATCTTACTCAATATTTAGCTATTTATATTGTTTGCTCATTAAAACTCTCTGGTCTAAAAAAATTATGGAAAAAAAAATAAAATTGACCAATGGTAACTTAATAAATTTCAACTTAATTGTAACTTTTTGACTAAAATTATACCGTCTCACATAATAATGCTTGTTAATAATCCATTACTTCAATTGGAATATATAAATAGTGCATAATCTAATAAGTGATGTAATTAAAAATAACGGCATTTTGTAATCGACTAAATTCCACTTAATTCTTTGTTTGTAATTTATGCTCTTACCTTGTACTTTTATTATTATTATATTATTATTTTGTATGCATATTAAATGTCAACGTATTAATTAATTTTATTTTGACAAACTTGTATACAGTTGGATTACGTGCTATGTATAATATACAAAAAGGAAAACAAAGGAAAAGGCAGAAAGAAGTCGAAAGATTCACCACTAGTAGCGACTGATAAAAAGGAAGGACAACTTGTACTGAATGACAAACCTGCTGAGAACGCGGCCGTTGGTACTACAATCGAGCATCCCTGCACTAGTCTTCCAATCCCATCAGCCTTCGAGCTTGGTAGTACAAGCAGTAGTACCATAAACCTTGCTGAGAACGCAGCCGTCGGTACTATAATCGGGCACCCCTGCACTAGTCTTCCAATCCCATCAGCCTTCGAGGTTGGAAGTACAAGCAGTAGTACCATAAACCTTGCTGTGGACGCGGCCTTCGGTACTATATTCGGGCATCCTTACACTAGTCTTCCAATCCCATTAGCCTTCGAGGTTGGAAGTACAAGCAACCTTGCTGAGGACGCAGCCGTCAATACTATATTCGGGCATCCCTACACTAGTCTTCCAATCCCATCAGCCTTCGAGGTTGGAAGTACAAGCAACCTTGCTGAGAACGGAGCCGTCGGTACTACAGTCGAGCATCCCTGCAGCAGTTCTTCAATGCCATCAACCTTCGAGGTTGGAAGTACAAGCAATAGCACCATAAATGAATATCCCGGCCACACAAGTATGCCATCAACGTCCGAGGTTGGTAATACAAGTAGTAATAATGCTACTTATAATTTCGACGACATAATAATGATGGACCTTTCGTGGTTGAACGACTTTCGTGGTTGAACAAAGTAGAATTAAAAGATTTATTTGATTTATAGAATTCTGAAAATATAGGAGTATGGAATTTCTTTCTAGTGGTCGGAATTTTGAGCTAGTAGATTTTATTTATTTTAGAATGTTAACACAAACTTACGTTAGTTTACTTTGTTGGTTGGCTCTAATTTGAGTTTCATTTACTACACTATATATACTCGTATATGCAGTGGCGGATCTTGAACATTTTTCTATTGGGGGCAAATTATTTTTTAACATAAATATATGTCTAAAACAAAAAACAATAAAATAAGTATTGGTATGTTAGGATTATAATATGAACAAAAATAAGAAACTAACTCTAAACAATTAAACCCATAAAGTAATTATTGAATGAATATGCCTTTCTTTCATATGTTTAGCAGTGAAAGTTAAATAACAAGTTGACAATCGATAGATAATTTTAAGAAAAATGATATATTGAAGGAAAAACCAATATTCCTAAGTCAGCAATCTATTACCTCAATATCATCATATCACCTACTAGACCTGGCAAATGGGTCATTCAGGTCGGGTCTGAATCGGGTCACTTTCGGGTTAGCTAACATTCGAGTCAGGTATGGGTCGGTTCGTGTCGATTCGAGTTTAAGGTTTCGGGTCGAGTATCAGGTTAATTTCGGGTCGTGTCAATTTCGGGTCTGGTCAAAATCTGGTCGGGTCATGTTCGGGTCTGGTCAAAATCTGGTCGGGTCATGTTTAGGTTGCTTCATTTGTGAATCAAGCTCAAATGAATAATTTTATGTAAAGTATATATTTTATTATTGCTATAATAAAAACTATTAATTCAGTTTATGAGCTTAGCTACAGTTGAAGATGAACAATATAAGTTACTTTTGGTACAAGACATTTTAAGTTCAACTATAAGATAATTTTAGTTCGGGACATTTCGGGTATCGGGTCTGTTCGGGTCAATTTTGGGTATCAGATTTGTTCGGGTCAAACAATTCCGGTCAATTTCGGGTCAGGTCAGTTCGGGTGTCGGGTCAGAATCGGGTCAACTCCATTTTCGGGTCGGGTATGGGTTGGGTTGGGTCAATTTCAGGTCATTCGGATCGGGTCATCAAATCTGAGTCAGGATTACCAGGTCTATCACCTACCATACAATCATCAATTTGATTTTTAGTGTTAAAATTATTCAGAGTACTGATTTGACTACACAAAAAATAATTAAAAATTGAATTCATAAAATAGAATAATTACTCCTTAAATAAAAAAAAGAATTGAAATAATAATATACTCCGTAACTCGTAAATTACCTGAGTCAGTTATTCCTAGTTGTATTTTATTGAGCCTTTCACAATTTTACCCAATATTATCTTATTGAATACAAGTATAATATATCAGCCCTTACATGTTATTATTTATTTTTTATATAAATCTATCAGGGGCCAAGCCCCGTTGAGTCTCGTATAGGCGTGTATGGTTAGTTCTACGATTTTATTTTTTATTTTTTGTCTATCTGTTGCTTTTAAATAGATTCTAGTTGAATGTGGCTACTATGAAATATATTGCTCGAAAATATCCGATCATGCTTAACATCTACTATACGGCTGTTATGTTAGGGTATGAGCAAACGGAAACATACTTGTTAATCATACAATTTTACAATGTTTAGGTAATTACAAAGAATATATACATATTACAATGATATAAAATACGTAGTAGTATAAATTAGGTCGTAATGTAATGTGGAATAAAACTTGCACGAACCAACCCTCGTACACATCATATCAGGTCTAAGTTTAATTAACGTGATTCCTAAGAGCGTAACTTAATTGATTTTACTTTAATGATCTAACCAATCTTTTTTTTATTAATTAATCACTTTAAAATTTAATCTAATGATTAAGTTCATGAAGAGAACAACATGTGTACTCTACTTGATAATAACGAAAATCTTCTTCAAAGGTTTCGCTATATTAGAGAAAAGAGTTCCATGCTATTAATCTTTCTCACGAATTCGATTTCGAATGTTATAGATATTATTAAATCTCTAAGCTAATACTTTAGCTCTTATTTGATGTAGTATTGACTTAGAAAGTGTGCTCAATTTACTTATTGATTTTATAGCTTTTCTCGAGCTGAAGAAAATTGGAAGGTAGGTTAATTAGCATTTTATATATACACATTACAGCACGAACTTTATATAGCAATTAAAATGTGTGCTTGGTACAAGTAAAAAATGTATACAATTATATCATATGCTTAAGTAATGAGTCGGGATAATGTGATAACTAATTTCAAACATTTAATTAATCAAGCTGAATGAGTCGGGATAATGTGATAATTAATTTCAAACATTTAATTAATCAAGCTGAAAGATCAAATTCTGATCTTATTTGAAGAGATAATGCAAGTTGTGAAATTGCATAAGTAGAACTAGAAGAAGTATCTTTGTGATTTGTCCTTCAAGATTATTTAGAGAGCTGGCATTCTTCAAATGTAGATAAAAACTTGTAGATTAAAACCTCTCTAAGTTGAAATAATATAATGAGGGACATTCATAGAGTGTATATGATGGTCGGAGCATTGGAGGATTATGTAGGTGGATCCCAAATGATGTTCAACGTACATTTATTTATAGATGAGATATGGAGGTGGAAGATATATGTGGAAATTTCTATACACCTTTTGAAAATATATACTTAAATAAGGAAGCATTTTGAGAATTCTCCAATTCTTATAGACTTTTCCACAATTTTTCATCAATTTCCACTATTAGAAATAGGTCGAATTCCGACGGACAGTTTCTGATAGACATGTATTTTTGTCGGAAAAATCAGAAATACCGACGAATTTTTATTCCGTAGGAAATTTCCGACGGAATATAAATTTGTAGGAGAATATAGGCTTTCCGACGGATCATTAAACTTCCAACGGAATTAAAATCCGTTGGAATATCAACCTTCCTACGGAAATAAAAACTGTAGGAAATTTCCTACGGAATATTCCGTCGGAACATTAAATTTCCGACGGAATTTGGGCTTAAAAAAAATAAAAAAAAATAAACTACCTTAAAAACCCGGATCTTCTTCTCCCCTTTCATTTCTATTTTCTCTCTCCTCTCTTCTGCCTCTCTTCTCCTTCTCCTCTCCTCTCCTATTTCCTCTCCTCTTTTCTTCTATCTTCTTTCCATTCTCTTTTGTTTTCTTCTTTGTCTTCTTTCTCCGTCCTCTTCTTCTCTCCTCCGTCAACAACTACCCAACAACAACCTCTGTCAACAACAACCACAACCACCCAACCATAACCTTTGTCATCAACAACAACCAAAATTCGAGCCATATCCCAGCAAATTCGAGCCAAAAGTCGAGCCAAATCCAAGCAAATTATTCTTATATGCACGGAATAATATGTTTTTAGCCAAATCCCAGCGAATTTGAGGAATTATTCCCAGCTTCGTTCGCTAACCACTAGTTCTGTTATTGAGGAATTTTTTTCGTTTTTGTTGTTTTTCGATTTGTATTCTGTTTTTTTATTAATTTGCATAGATCTGGTATTTTTTTAATATAATTTTTGTTCCGATTTGTATTCTCCAATTTGTATAGAACACGATTTTTTTTTTCAATTTATGTTCTAATTTGTATTTTTTTTCAATTTATGTTTTGATTTGATTTTTTTTTTCAATATTTTTCGTTTTTTTTAATATTTTTCGTCTGGGTTAGGGTGGGTCTGGATTAGGGGTGGGGTGGGTTTGGGTTAGGGTGGGTCTTGGGTTAGGGTGGGATGGCTAGGGGTGGGTTTGGGGTATGGGTTAGGATGGTTAGGGGTGGATCTTGGGTTAGAGTGGGGTGGTTATGCCTAGGTTAGGGTGGGTCTCGGCAAGGGTGGGGTGGTGGTGGTTGGTGTTTTGAGGTGGTAACAGCCGTGCCGGTGGTGGCGCGGCTTGTTTTTTTTATTATTATTTTTGTAGCAGATTCCGATGGAAATTCCGTAGAAATATTCCGACATATTTGAATTCCGTCAGAATATTTCGACGGACTTTCCGGTGGCTGGAAGATCATTTCCTACAAAGAAATTCCGTCAGAAAACAGTGTTCCGACGGAATTTCCGTCGAAAAAGGTCGTTTTTCCTACAAAAGTGATTACGGCCACCGGTTTTGATGGAAATTTTGTCAAAATAGTGTTTTACGACGAATTTAAGGGATGTTCCGACGGAATTTTTCTATCGAAATTGGCCTGTTTTCTAGTAGTGTTCTCAACGTATTAAAATTTTGTAGAAGCCTAAGACATAATTATTCGGGCTTCTAAAATTTGGGTCATACTAACTAATTTAACAAAGCTTTTTACAAGTAAAAAAAAGTCGGAGCATTTTTATTTAGCCAAAATTAGCCGCAACACTCTAAAGCAAGTATGGCTTAGGGGCATTGAGCACTTCAACTTTGTGTAGTAGCCAAAACACCATAACTATGGTGTTAGGTGTGACGCGTGCCTTAAATGAAAATTTTCGGCCACTTATTTCATTGGAGGAGGTATAAAAATAGGAACATTTTTAATGCAATAGCTCTTCACTTAGAATAAATTTCGTTAATCATTGATATATTAGAGAAAAATTTGTTAGTTTCTTTCTTTTCTTTCATTTTCGAAATAATTGCAGTAAACGAGACGATAGTGTGGACTAAGCAGCTTCGCAACTAAAAACTTTCAAAAACTCCCTCGAAAGAAAGGGTGAACTCCCTCGCGAGAAAGGACATTACCATCCACCACCGTTCGTCGTGGTTTTGCTCCGGCTATTATGGGTGATGATTTGATCAAAAAGTGTGCTAACCTTAATCTAGAGGAAGAGGATGGCGAAATCGTGGACTTAGGTTTGGTAAATTCATCTGAAAATGATGTTAGGGTATCCCTCATGATTGTGGGGAAATTATTGACTGATAGAGGTGTGAACGTTGAAGCATTCAAACAAACAATTACCCAATCTTGGGGGATGAAAGGGAAGGTTGTAACTAGGGCAATTGGGTCGAATCTTTTTATGTTCCAATTCTTTCATTGGAGGGAAAAGGAGAAGGCGCTATTGGGAAGACCATGGTATTTTGAATTAGAGTTAGTTGATCCTCAATGAAACTAATGGGGATGAACAACCTAAATGTAATTTTGACTCACTCTTCGTTCTGGATTTGTCTCGAAAATCTTCCATTTAATTGTAGATATGAAGGACATGTTAAGGCAATTACGAGCAAATTGGGGGAAATCCTTGAGGTTGAAGATGATATCCTGGGAATTGAGAAAAACCGAAGAGTGAAGGTCATGCTGGATATTTCTAAGCCGATGCGTCACTCTATGAATGTGAAAAATAGGGAAGGAGCGATTGTCAAAATTAATCTTAAATATGAACGCTTGACTTTCTTTTGCTTCATGTGTGGTGTGATGGGACATAATGAGAAAGATCGTGTCAATGAGCCGGAGGAGATGCAAAGCCAAGGTCTTAGGTGGGGCTCCTGGCTCAAAGCTTCCCTCAGACGAGGAAGGAGGTCTAAAGCTGCGGAGGTTCAAGAATTAAGTGTTGCAAAGAAACTTTCTTTTATCACTAAAGACCCACCAACTAATACTACGGTAGCTTTAAAGCCTGCAGGGGAGGTTGTGGCGAAACAGAAGATTGGTGAGGGAGAGAAGGTTTTGGGGAGACTGATGTGCAGGGGGGTGAATGGGATTGGTGTACGTGAGGGCACTGCGGGGGAGAAGAATGCTAGTGGCCAGGAGCTTGTAGTTGGGAATGTTATGCTACGGGATGAGGGGAGTGATGATATGGAGTTGGAAGGCTCAGATATTAATAATGATTGGGGGGGTCCTACCTTCTTTTAATATTGGTGTGTCTACAATATAAATCCTATTAGCAGAAATATGAAAAAAAAAGTCAAGGTGCAAAAGAAGGTTGAGGTAGGGAGTATAAAGGTGAATAAGTTGGATGCTAAGGCTGGAGGCAAAAAAAAAGTTAGGAGGGAGAAGCTAAGGGAAGAAGTGGAGGGATAGGAGGTAAGGAAACGTGCTAAAAATGTTGATGTGCATATGGACTTGCTGATAGTGAGTCAAGTAGCGGAGGTTGGTGACATCCAACCCCGCGAAGGGCTATGAAAATTCTAGCTTGGAACTGTTATGGGCTTGGCAACCCATTAACAGTTAAGGATCTCCAGTATTGGTGTTGGAGAGATAGGCCAAATGTGGTTTTTGTTACAGAAACCAAGATTGATGATAGATACTTGGAGTTGGTTCATAATAGGTGTGGTTTTTTGAATGGTATCTGTCTAAGCAGTACGGGGAGATCGGGAGGTCTGGGTTTGTGGTGGAAAGATATCAATGTTACTATTTGTTCTTTTTCAGCTCGTCATATTTATGCAGAGGTGTGTGATAGTGGGAATGTGCCGATTTGGAGATTCACGGGAATTTATGGATGGCCAAAGGCTTTGAACAAACATCTTACATGGGATTTGATGCAAACACTAAAAGCGGAGTCGAATATTCCAATTTTAATGATCGGGGACTTTAATGGGATTCTTGGTGGTGCGGTGAGAAGAGAATGTCAAATTGATGCTTTTCGAGGGGCTTTGGGGGATTGTGAATGCAGGGATCTTGGTTTTAAAGGGAATATTTACATTTGGCAACGAGGCACCTCAGAAGATACGATAGTCCGGGGAAGGCTTGATAGATATATTGCTTATGATAATTGGTGTGCTTTGTTCCCACAACCAGAATTGCTTAACCTTCCATTGTGTCACTTAAATCATGCTCCTATTTTATTGAAGTTTGGGGAGAAGGAGGCGAACAAAAAGAATGATAAAGTGTTTAGATTCAAAGCATTGTGGTTATCTAAGGATGAGTGTGGTAGTGTGGTTTCGGATGCATGGATTGGTGGATTGAATGGATCGGTTCCTACTATGATTGCTCGGGTGGCAGAGTGTTTGTCTTCGTGGGCTGAAAAAACATTTGGTGCATTGAAAAAGAAAATAAGTAAAGCCGAGAGTCGACTGAAGAAAGCTTAAGGTGGGCGGCTTGATGGGGCGAGATTGAAGAAGTGCAATGACATCGCAAATGAACTTGATGAGCTCCGTTGGTTGGAGGAGTCGTATTAGTACTCGCGGGCTAGATTAAATGAATTGAGAGATGGCGATAAAAATATGAAGTACTTCCATCATAAAGCAAGCCAGAGACGGAAAAAGAACACTATTCTGGGTCTTCTTGATGATTCGGGAGAGTGGCAAAAGTCGAAGGAGGGAATTAATTCAATCATCTCTCAGTATTTTGAGTCTTTATTTGCATCTGATCACTCTTCCAATTTTGATGAGGCGCTTGCGAGGATTGAGACTATGATTTCAGATGATATGGGGAGGTGTCTTAATACCGAACCTTCGGGTGAGGAAATACGGGTGGCATTGTTTCAGATGCATCCGAACAAGGCCCCGAGTACAGATGGAATGCATGCTCTTTTCTTCCAAAAATTTTGGGGGATTCTTGGAAACGACATTATTTCTTTCGTGAAATCTTGGTGGCGTGGAGAGGTGGACCTAACTGAGGTAAATCGTACTTGTATTGTTTTAATTCCGAAATACAATGAACCAAAAAGAATGATTGAGTTTAAGCCTATTATTTTATGCAATGTACTCTATAAGATCATTTCTAAAACCCTTGCAAATAAACTAAAGCCTATCTTAGTAGTATTATTTCGGAAAATCAGAGTGCTTTTGTCTTGAAAAGATTGATTACAGACAATGCTCTCATTGCTTTTGAGATCTTTCATGTTATGAAGGCTAAGGGTGAAGGGGGGGGGGGGGGGGACGGTACGGTGGCTCTGAAGTTAGTCATGATCAAGGCTTATGATAGAGTGGAATGGTCATTTCTTGAAAATGTCATGTTGAAAATGGGTTTCCGGATTACCTGGATTAGTAGGATTATGAATTGTTTATCTAGTGTCTCCTTTTTCCTACAACTACAATGGTTCTATTTTCGTCTCTCTTATTCCCTCTAGGGGTCTCCGGCAAGGTGATCCTATTTCTCCATATTTATTTATGATATGTGCTGAGGCTTTTTCGAGATTGATTTCTAAGGTGGCATCGGAGGGGCTTATTCACGGGACTCGTGTTTGTAGAGGTGCTCCGATCCGAGAGTTTCTCACTTATTCTTTACTGACGATAGTACTTTGTTTGATAAGGCTACTTTGCATGAATACTCTAAAATTGCTGACATTATCAATACTTATGAGAGGACTTCCGGACAGAAAGTTAATCTATGCAAAACGGAAGTGGCTTTTAGTAGATGCGTTGATCTGGAGAGAAGAAAGGATATTATAGAGACTTTGGGAGTCCGCGAGGTTGACAAGCGTGAGAAGTATTTGGGTTTGCCGACAATCATTGGAAGATCGAAGAAAGCCGTGTTCACTTGCCTCAAGCGTACATGGAAGAAATTGCAGGGATGGAAGGAAAAATTGTTGTCTCGTCCAGGGAAAGAAGTGTTAATCAAGGCGGTGGCTCAAGCAATTTCGACTTATATGATGAGCATTTTTAGAATTCCTGATCGTTTAATTGATGAAATGCAATCTATCGTGGCAAAGTTTTGGTGGGGGTTGTCCGGTACGGAGAGAAAGATGCATTGGCACCGATGGAATCTTTATGCCTGCCAAAATCAATGGGTGGATTGGGTTTTAGAGATATGAAATGCTTTAATCAAGCTCTTCTTGCGAAACAGGGATGGCGCTTGTGTAATGACAATTCCTCGTTGCTACACCGGATTTTGAAAGCAGGGTTTTACAAGCACTCTGATTTTATCAGGGCTGCTAGAGGTCACAACCCAAGCTATAGTTGGAAAAGTGT
This sequence comes from Chenopodium berlandieri, assembly GCA_034703905.1. Classification (NCBI taxonomy): domain Eukaryota; kingdom Viridiplantae; phylum Streptophyta; class Magnoliopsida; order Caryophyllales; family Amaranthaceae; genus Chenopodium; species Chenopodium berlandieri. The sequence goes on from CM068281.1 coordinate 24,231,241, forward strand.
ATGGGAGGCAAAGTCTTTGCTACTCGAAGGTTTGAAATGGCGTGTGAGGAATGGTGCATCGATCAATGCCTGAGAAGATTCTTGGTTACCAGGGAGCTGAGGGGAAATCTCATTGTTCCTACACCGAGGCATGATAATAATCTAAACTTCAGAGTGGAGGAGTTGATTGACTTTGCAAATGGTTGTTGGAATAGGGAGCTAGTAGGCGCAACTTTTGCGGAGGTTGACTGTAAAGCTATTTTTAACATCCCTTTATCAAATAATTGGGCTTGTGATCGAAGGTTTTGGTGGCCAACTTCTGTTGGTGTTTTTAAGGTTTGATCGACGTATTGGCTTGGTAGACTTGGGCATATGAGGACTTGGGAGCTGTATTATGGGACGAATGAAAGTGAGTTGTGGAAGACTATTTGGGGTTTGGGTGTTCCGCCCAAATTGAGTCTCTTTATATGGCGGGATTGCAAGGGTTCTTTGGGTGTCATGGATGTTTTATATACTAGGCATGTCAAAGATTCGAAGAGATGTGGGGTATGTGGAGCGGATAAGGAGACTATTTTACACTCGATTTTCAAGTTAAGCATAGTACCCAAATATGGGCACATAGTAATTTTGGTGATTTGCTAGCTGATGCTCTAACTACTGATTTTCGTGATATGTTTACATGGGTAGCAAGCAAGCTTGAGAAGACTCAATTAAGGGTATTCGCTTCCTTAGCGTGGGCAACTTGGCATTGTAGAAATAAAGAGGTTTTTGGTGAGGGAGCAAGTGTGAGAGGTGTGTCAGTTGCTGCGAGCTTTGTGTCTTTTTGTGAAGAATATAGTGCTGTGTGTATAACACCAAGGTCGGGGGATGTAACGTTGCTGCTGTTGTGCCCTCTGCTAGCTGTTGGATGCATCCTGATGGTTCATATGTCAAAGTGAATATGGATGGTTCTATTTTCGATGATGCAAGTGTGGGGTTAGGAGTTGTCATAAGGGATAGAAATGGTGTTCTACTGGCTACTGTTGTGAAGCGCCAGGACTACTGCTAGGAACTCACCATGGCTGAAGCTGCATCTGCTCTTTTTGGGTTGGTCATGGCTAGAAGCTTGGGGTATATGGATGTAGTGCTTGAGTGTGATGCTATTAGTGTGGTGCGTGTGATTAGACAACAACAGGAAGGAGCTGCTCCTATCTTATTTTTTTGAGGATATCTTTAGAATTTGTAAGTCTCTAAATAGTTTAAAATGTTTGTATGTTAAAAGGTCGGGTAATACGGTTGCCCATGTAGTTGCAAGGTGGGAAACCGATATTAACTTGGCTCATATTTGTACTCGTTTTATGTTGTTAAAAAAAGATGATAGTGTGGACTAGTTGATGATGTATAAAAATGTTCATAATTTAATGGGCCACGGTTTCTGATAATTAATATTTTTCACTCTAGTTTGCGTAGTTTAAATTGTGTAACGGGGTTCATATTTTGAAAATACCTCTTAACACTTTCAATTCCTAGATACTACATAGCACATAAGACTGATAAGAGTAATTAATCTTTTTCATAGTGATTTGCACAAAAGTCACAAAGTGTTTGGAAAACAATTCCTTGATAGCAAATTAGAGTTTGTGAATATATTTTGTTTGGGGATCTTTGGGCCCAAAGTCCAAAAGCTAAAGAAGCACACAGGTCTTTTACTGTATTTGTTTTGCTTATCCATTTTAACTTGTATGCCAAACATTATGTGTAAAACATAATTATTGAATATTTCCTTACAAAAAAAACCTTAGTATTGAAAGCAATTTTTTTCGTGACGAGGGTTCCTAATATTATTTCTTCTTACTTTTTTTAAAACAATAAAAAAAAATAGAAAAATTTGCTTAATTTTGTTTATCCTTTATCTAACTTGTTTCTTTATCATTACAATTCTATCAAATCAAATACTTCGTATGAAATAATTAACATTTGTCCACATAAAAGATACAACCCAGAAAAGATTGAAGATATTTGCATCACCGGCCATTCTCACATATAGATTAGAGATTACATTCAAGGTTGAATAAGAACCAATAATTAAGATATGAATTTTGATGTAGGAGTAATAGTTCAATATGAGATTTTTTTTTTTTTTTTTTTTTTTTTTAATTCATGGAGTTATTAGAAAGTATATACTATCTTTTAATATGATTATTATTAGTTTCCTATCTTATCTTTGTACGATTTTTCACCCTATAAATGGGTGCATATCAATAATGAATAAAGAGAGATTAGTTTTGGGAGTTAATCCTTTGAGCGTTGCTCGTTTGATTGTTAATCAAACACATCACTTGTTGCGCCTCGTGATCATCTTCTAGGTGCGAGTAGGAAGAGACCCTCTATTCTTGCGAGAATTAGAGTACTATTCTATTAATTTTCGTGTAATTCTTTAGTTCTTGCTAAAATCTGAAGATCTAATGTTATTATAACTTGCGAGGCTTTTGAGTATCTTGAGATATCCGCATCAAATTTGTAAAACTAAACCGTAATGTAGCTTTCATAAAAGACATGGTCTATATTTTCCTATTGATATAACTCATATAAAGAGGGGGTAATTAAGTATAAAAGGGGGTAAGTATATATTAGTTAGAAAATTTGTCAATAGCCTAGATCCATGAAGGATAGACAACAAAAACATTAAGAAGTACCTCTTTTTATTTTTCAACTTTAATAAAATTTGGAGTAATGGTCTGCTATTTAATAAAATCACTGTGCAAGCTAAGTACTTATGTAAAGTATAAGAGTCGAAAGACACTAAAATGTCAAAAATGTAGAATGACAATTGATCACTTATTTATTTAGCTTCGATTAACTTAGTTTGGACATCCACGATATAATTACAAAACATTTCTTAAGGCTTCCCTCTTTCTCTCCCCATATATAGTATATACTCGCTCCCTCCCTCATGTTCAGTTAAAATTCTGCCTCCTCTAAGCTAAGACACGAGCAAGTGAACAACCATTAGCTAACTCTAGCTAAGCATGGTGGTTGAACGACTAAGCTATTTTGCCATCATTGTAAGGCAAACACTAACATAATTACATAGTAGCTTTTAGTAGTTTGACTTGGTCAAATCACTACTTAATAATCAATCAATAAATTAAAGCTTTAATCTCATAAGTGGGTCGGCTATATGAATCAATTTTGATTATTCAAATAAAATGAGAATTTGGTAGTGTAGTGGTTAGATTAGTGTTTAGTGACAAGAGAACAAAAAAAAATATATTTTTTAATTTAAAAATAAAATATAAATTTACTTTTTAATTGATGGAAATAAGTATATTTCTTACGTCACGCTTCGAATATTCTAAAAAAATACATACTAACCAATTGATGTAAATAAAAAAAGATGGAGGGAGTAATATTTATAAGCGTGTCATTAATCTTCCTCCTATGTTTTGTTAAACCTGACCGTTGACTGAGTATGTAAATTCTTTCCCTTTAAAGTTTTTCACCTTTACGTTATACCTTTCTCTCTCCTCCATTGAAGCGCACTCAGAGTTCTCCATTGAATCAGCTTTCTCTCTTCCATTGAACCAGCTTATGAGGTAAGATACTTTTCAATTCTTATTCATTGAATATCAATTTCTAAATTTTGGGTTTAATTTCACATTGTCATTGATCTGATTGTTAGTATAGTCAATTTAGGGTTCTTCAAACTCGGATCATTGAAGTTTTAGCTTTAATTACTGAATTAATGATTGATTATAACGAGTGCATCGATTCTAATTCTGGATTTTCGAATTGAGAGAGAATTTTCATTTTTTTTAGATTTATGGACCCAATTTAATTCACTGGGATTGTTCATTTGCATTTTTTTCATCAAAAACATTGTTCCGAATTCGGAGTTTCCTATTTTCACCTAATTCACAGGGTTGGGGGTGATGCTCGTACTGTTTATGGAAGGATGTGATCGACTCTTGTTGATTTTTGGGAACTTTCACTCATGTTTGAAACATACCTTTCTAGGAGGATTACGAGTTGCAGGATTTTGTTGCTAGAATTTGCTATTTCGCAATTTACGTTGGTGTTTGTAAGGGATCATATGTGATTTTTCAAGCCTAAATCGATAATTGGTACAAATTTGGTTGCTAATGTGTTGCATTATTGGAGAATCACGCTGCCCATGAGCCGAGTCTAGAATTTTTGAGGTTATTGGAGTCTGATATGAGCGTGGTTTTTGAGGCTAGTTGAGCTTAGATCTGCTAAAAACTATTACTCGAGTTGAGTCTACTCCTATCCAAGTTTAGCGTGAAGGTTTAGCATCCCTAATGGACCCTTTAAATTGTTGGGCATGGATAGGTGCTCTTCAGAAGGACTTCAGCTGTTTTTAATGGGATTTTATTTAGGTGTATATATGATTTCTTGGTTGGATTTGTAGTCCTTAGGTTATTATTGTTTATCTAAGTATGATTGTGGATATTCATAATATTTGGATTGATGGCATGAATGACCGTATTTTGCATTGGATGGGTTTTTGAACTTGCTCTAGAAAGGCAATGGATTATTGTGTCGTAATAAGAAATTTTTATTTAAAAACTGAAATTGATTGATAATTGATTTGGAACGATATGGACTGTCCTCTTTTTAATGGACACTTTGAGTGGTCTGCTTGGTCACATGGTAGATGGACAGGGTAGTCTTTTTTGCTAGTAAGCAGGGTTGTGCGTATAGATGTACTATATATTTGGCAACCATATTGGATCTGATGGCTGGATTGAAGAGATCAGCTGTCATTGACGCAAAGCTAATTTGCTTAACTTATGTAATCTACTGAGTATATATGATTGGTTCATAAAGAAATAGTTTGGAAATCTATAAGTGTTTTTGTCGTATGTGAATTTGGATTTTGCGTGTCCACTTTATACTGGTTATTCACACTTGATTGACGTTTGGAAAGAAATGCATATATTGGTGATTAGCTGTTAGTGGTAGTTACTGGTTTTATCTATTTGGGGTTGAATATAATACTGTTTACTGAAAAATGGAGGCTGTTGACTTGGAAAATAATAAGTGAATATTTTGTTGGCTGTAGGAGTGAGAACAGCGTATAGAAATCATATTTTAGCTATAGAATTCTGCAATCTAAATTTTTTAATTTTTTAATTTTGTTAACTTTACTGATGTTCTGATTTTGAGTTAAAGTCTTATGATTTACTGATGTACAAGGGTTTGAAATTAGACTATGTAGTAGGACTATTAGATTTATAGAGCTTTAAATTAGAATGAGCTCTATATTATGACTCTCTCCGTCCCTAAAAGATTGCCTTAAACCCTTAACTTTACTTTTTTTAAGAAGCAATACAAATTTGGGCATATGGGTGGGCACAATTGCACAACGATTTACTAAAGATAAATAAAAAATTATATATAAGGAGAGAGAGAGAGAGAGAGAGAGAGAGAGAGAGAGAGAGAGGATTACAAGTGGGAAAGTTTACCAAATAAAGTATGATGCAATCTATTAGGGACAACCATTTTTAGTATATGTGACAATCTTACTTTTGTTAATAAGCACATTTTATTTTTATAGATGGCCAAAGGATTTGTTTCAATACACTTTCATTTTCAAAATTCTCTCCTTGCAATTTTTGTATTTAGCTTTCCTAAGAAAATGACTTATTGTTTTCATCATTAACTTTTCTTTATTGCTTAACTTGACCTTTTCCTTTTGATAATGCTCCTTTGTTCCACGAAGTTCTTCACATTTACATTTAACATGTAAAACTCACGATGAAGCGAATTCAACAAGGTCTCATATTTTAGCTTTTACAACATGAATTGTAATTGAGAAGAACTTCATGGAATGGAAGGAGTAATTTTGGCGATTAATGCACTTTCTTTTAATTCTCTATCGACTACTGTTTAACCAGCTTTCATGTCACTTGGTAATAGATATCTCACTAGTGGCTAAATTGAAACCTTCACAATGGCGCCCGCTTTCTATTGCTTACCTTCATATGGCTTGGCTTCACTATTGCTCCATTCTTATGTAATGGTCGGCTTAAGAAGCAGTCTTCCTACCCTAGTTCTACATCTGTTGACATGATATATCCTTTGCTAATTCTAGGGCTGCTGACTGTGCTGATGATTGAGTCTTTGAGTTGAAAAACATACCTTAGGAGGCTCCTAGATTGCATATTTCGAGTTTCAAAGTTAGGCAAGTTAGTACCTAAAGCCCTGCATAACACTGAGTTTCCTTTGCAAACTTAGCACAATTTTTGAGTAGCGGAAAGTGACTCTATACACTGGTATATAGTCTGAATAAACGTTTAGTGAGCTGTGAGCTGACTGTTTGTGTCTGTTATAACTGGTGAAAAACTGATGTAGCAGAGATTGAAGATTGCATATAGTTTCCTGTATGGGCATAGTTCTTGCTCTGAACGTATAATGAAGAAAAGGACAGACAGCAAAGCTTTGTAAGAGTGAAGAAAAACTAGTTTTTCTTGCCATAGCACTGCTCATACTGAAATTTGCCTCCAATATTCATAAAAATTGAGAATACGGCCTCTCTCTCTCTCTCCCTAATATATATAGTTCCTGCATTCCACTAAATATTGCACTAATTATCTTTCAGGAAAGTTTTACAAATATTGCACCATTTTATTTTAAAAGAAACTCAATCTCTCTTTTCACATTACAAGTACCTAATATACCCTTACTAATACTTTCTCAAGGCCTTACAATTTCTTTTACCCACTTGGGTTTTTTAGGTGTTTCACATGGTATTATTGGCTTCCCTTCACCTTCTACCCACTTCCTAAAAACTTGTGCCTCCCCCCATGGCGCAAAACTATGAAGAGGAGGAAGTATATCCCTTACTAGTTTTACGTTGACTCAGCATGTGTAATTTCAGTACATTTTGATTTGGTGGTTTTGGTGTTTGAATGCAGATATGAGTCAGCAGGCTCAGTCAATTGATGCAAGAGGGAAGCATCGAATAATAGCTGAATTAAAGCGGCTTGAACAGGAAACTAGATTTGTGGAGGTAAGCTTGTTAATATGGTTCTGCTTTTCTTGTTCTCTATTTTTGTGATTATACAATTCTTATTGGGGAGGGGGGGTTTGCGCGGTGGATTTTCTTCTGGTTTATGAGTTGATAATGCAAGTTCCAACTTTCTAAGGAATTTTGCATGATGTTTGGATTGGCTTGAAGTGATATTTTATTAATGCGTGTATGTTATTATGCCTGTAAACTATTAAAAATATTTGGGATAGTTGGGGAATTTCATTATGTATCTCCTTCCATCTCATAATAAAAGCTCATTTCTATTTTCATGGTCAAATTTGGAAAATTTTGACCAAAGATTCTCATTAATACATATTTAAAAAATATAATCATGTGATTTATTGTTAGATTCATCTCAATGTGAACTTTTATAGTATCAACTTTTTATAATTTTCATTGATACATAATTTGGTGGTCAAAGGTAAGTCTTAAAGACCATGCAAAATGAAATAGACACTATACTATGGGATAAAAGGAGCATTGTGCAAGAACTAATTTGGAAATAAAATCTATGAAGGGACTAGAACTAGTGAAGCTAAACTATTGACATGTTGGGGAATGAGTGAGTCAAACCCATAAGGAGTAAGTAAAGTACATGTAAAGACCTTGGTTTATATACTTTGTTATTTTTTGTCGTCGGGAATGTGGTTCATTTTGCCCCCCTCAGCTAAGGTTTAAACTTTGACATGTTATTGGGATATTTTCTTGAACTATTGAGGGTTTTAAGGAGTTCTCTTTATAGGATCATGTGGTGGAAATGTTATTGGGATATATTGCTCTCCTCTTACATTTTTTGGTATTCCTTTGGAAAAGAATTTCAAGTGGGCCTCTTTATAGGATCATGTGGTGAAAATGATTGGACCAAGTCTGGTTGGGTAGCCAAGGGTCTTTTAATTTTATTTTATTATTATTACAACCATTTCTTTATTCTTTTTTCCTATTGAATGCCTATCCATGTCACCTTTCTCTTTTTAACCTTCCCCTTAGTTCTGATCGAAGCCTGTAAAGGTCATTATAGGATATCTTTTGTCTGGGTTGGGGGAGGATAAGAGTGACGACCTTGTGAGATAGAATAAGGTTTGTAGATCTAAAGAGGAGGGGTTGGCTGGGTGGGCTGGGCCTTTAGAATCTAGTGAATGTTTTCTTGGTAGATGTGAAGCTGTGATGATTACTTCTTGAACCTGACTCTCTCTGGCTTCAGATCATGAAGTATAATATCAATATGGTTATAAAGTTTATTTTTTTTTTTATCTAAGGTCCAACTCTATTACCTGTTGTTATAGGCTTCCTCTACATTTTGTGAAGAGTCATGAAGGCCATGGAAGTATCTGTGGTCTAGGGAAGTGGAGGGTAAGATGAACCATCTTGTGGTATGAAATTGATTTTGTAAGCTTAAAGAGACGGGGTGGGTATTTGCATTGGTATTTGATAAAAAATTTCTTGGTTGATGGGTAGTTTATGGTGATTTATTTTTGAACATGATCCGCTTTGGCTTTATATCATAAAGTATCGGCTTTAAAAGAAGTTAGGGATACCCTTCCTGGTACAAATGCCTCTTTTTCATTCCATGGAAACATGTATCTTATAAATCTTCATTAAATTTTCTGTTGTATGGAAGGTCTGAGGAATATATAAATCTCTATCAAGTGCAAAGTCTGTGTTGATGTTGCTGACTTGCTGTATCTGTCTTCTGTGTCTTTTCCTGTCTTTGTCATTGCTTCGACGTAAATACCTGGTTTCTGATTTCTAATTTCATGGCTAGAGTAGGTTGGGTTCTTTGTAGAATTCTCTTATTAATTGTAAGCCTCAGGAGAATAATCTGTGTGCACTTGCAAGTCTGTTGGTTTTTCTTGAGGGTGAAAAGTCTGGTATTTTTCTTGTAAGACTGCTTAAACACCAGTCTTGCTAACGAAGTAATGAACACTCTGGTCAATGTTTGTATTTTGTTCCTTAATAGTGAGAAATCTCATAGTTGAAGATCAACACCTCTGTCGCAAGTTTGTTTTAGGAAAGAATTGGAATGGAGAATTTGTAAAACTTATCTTGGCTTTACAAGTTTACATATCCTTGACCAATTCCAATTCTTATATTATATTCCCCCTACTATTCTCTATTTTTCTGGTGCCTTTTGTGCCTCTGTGGACAATATTCAGATAATTAGCTTTGTTTTTGAAGTGTTTGGATGCAGAATAGTTGGAAACAAATGAATATCATGCCCTTGGTAAATAAGTAGTTAAATACAACACAGTTACCCAATTTCTGCATCCCATGCCTGGAAAAATTAATATAGAAAGGCAACATCTTTGCTGTAGCTTTTCTCTGGCTCAGATTTGCATATTTTCTCAGCAAACTGCTTATAAGCTGGGAGTTCTCTGCTTTCATGCCTTAACATCTGATTGTGTTGAATAAGTAGACTATAATACATTTTTTCTATTGGGGTTTGGGTAGAGGATTCCGTCCTGATATATGTTTTTTTGATCCTGTTGTTGCATTCTATGTTTTGGTACATAGTGGAATTACGAGTGATGGAATGACGGTTTATGCCATGATTAATCTCAATTTCAGTTCGCGATCTTTGTAAGCAGGAAGAACTGGAGCAACTAGAAAAGACTGAGAATGCGACATCTGCATGCAAAGAGTAAGTAACCAAAAACAAAAGGCGAGATGCCTAGTACTTCAACATTATAAAATTTTCTTTTTAGAAGGTAATTATGCATCCTTCATAGACCTGTCAAAATTCAACTCGACCTGAGAATAATGTGCTTTGAACAAAATTTTGTGACAAGAACCCTACAAACCTGATATCTCCTTACCAACCCAAAATTTTGATGGTGATTTTCTCATAAAAAAAGTTAGGACAACATTTAGAGAAGGAGGGTGTAATTTAATGATTAATGAGAACTTTATTGCAAACAATACCTTTAATTATTCAAGTAGTTGGTTCTTGATATATTTTTTTGTAATTGGATATAGTTAATTGTGGGTTGAATTTGACAACAATTAATAATATATATCAACACTTGCTATCTCCTACACATATTGTGTATATTTCGTTATATATATGATCCAAGATTGAAAAAAAAAAAACTCAAATTTCTTAATATGTTGGATCAACCCAAGATCAAACACTTTGGATCTTGAACGAGCATTGTTTGATCCAAATTCAGAATCGACAGACCCTTTTGATAGGTCTAATCATTCAAAATATAATGGGAAAGCTCAAATTTTACCTTGCTAGATTTAGATATTGGCCTATCTTTGATAATTTTTTTTTTTGACATTGCACATAATTGTTTTCTGCCTTTCAGATTGATGGGTAATGTAGAAGCAAAACCGGATCCTCTTCTCCCAGAGTATGCCTCCTCACATTGGTCACTATATCTATCTCTTGATTGTTTTTAAAATCCTGCATTAATATCGAAGAAAAGCTTATCTCTGTATAAATGTTTTCTCCCTTTGATTTACGTCTTATTCATGTCTAATAGAACCATTGGACCTGTAAATCCATCGTGGGATCGCTGGTTTGAGGGACCCCAAGACTCAAGGGGTTGCAGATGCTGGATATTCTGATGCTTGCTGCTATCAGGTGTTTGCATGAGATCTATGCCAATTATATTGAAAGAAAACCCTTTAAAAATACTCATTGCTGTACAGACTACATATAATTCTCCTTAACCTGTGAATCTGTGATCCCAAAGTTTGTGCATTGTAATACAGACAGATGAAATTCGTTCGTTTACCATTTTTATAATCAAGTGTGACATGGAAGGCTCTCATACATAACATGACGATTTCATAAATCCAAATTTTTGAAGGTAATTGACAGGTTTCTTCACTTCTTACCCCAGTCCCCCTTGTCCCTGATTAATACTTCCTCCGTTTTTTTATTGTTGCAACACACACTTTATCACGGTATTTAAAAAAAGTGGATCTCACATGATATAATACACTTAAAATGGGGTTAAAAGGTTGTTAGGAGTATAATCGAGTGGGTCATGAGCTTTATATAAAGGTAATTGTACAATTTTTCACCATAAAATCCTTCCTTTTATAGTGTGTTGCAACTATTGTGACATTTCCATATTAGGGAAATGTTGTAACTATAAAGAAACAACAGAAGTACTTTTTATGAGATCAGATGATGCTCTTCTTGTTTTTCCGTTGTATTGTTGCTTGTGTCCTACTGCGGCCACCCCCGCCCTCACCCTCGCCCTTGCCCCTTCCTCTTTTCCGTACAAACACCAAAAGCAGTATGACTGGAGTGTACAAGATTCTTGACAAAGTAAACGGAGAGTGTACAAGTAGTGTTTTAAAAAAGATGCAGTATGATTTTATTTTTGGAGTGTTTTAAAAATGCATCATATAATTTTATTTCATCCTCTATCAGTCCTCGTATGATTGAGAAGGACAAGAAACCGTCCAATTCTTAGTTTATGATGTGTCTTAACAATGGTCAAAATTAGTAGTTAACCTGCTAAAATTAAAATTAGTAGATTGACTTTTGATAGTTGCAATCTTGCTGCTAGAGTAGTATAAAAGCTTAGCTGCAGAAATTAGAAATGCAGGAAAAACCAATCTTTCTTTAAAGTATCACAGTTACAGGAACATCTATGGAGCAGGATTTAGAAGTGAAAATAGTATCAGTGGAAACTATAAAACCATCACTTCCACCATCTTCGCATCCCAAAGCTTTAGTTCTCTCTCTCCTCGATCAAGTCTTCCCTGCTATGCACGTATCCGTCCTGCTTTTCTACTCTCCAACACCACGAGTCGGAGATGTTGTAAGTGACCTAAAAATGTCACTTAGCCAAACTCTTGACCAATTCTATCCTCTTGCAGGCCGATTTGTAGATGACTCGACCATTTCTTGCAATGACCATGGCATACCCTTTATTGAAACCAAAGTCAATTGCCATCTCTCTGTCTTCATGACCTCACCTCATAAGCTAAAGCTGGTTAACAAATTCCTCCCTACTCGAGTATTGATCCCTTTGACCATTCAAGTCAATGTTTTCCTCTGTGGTGGGGTGGTTATTGGGTGTTACATGCTCCACAAACTCTTTGATGGAGCCTCTATAGGAATCTTTCTTAATTATTGGTCTGCCCTAGCTGGTAAGCGGTTTAAGGACCTAGTCCAACCTGATTTTGAAGCCAGGATCGAGGCGTTTCCTCCACTACCTAGTAGGGGAGAACAACTCCTACCTGAAACTCCACCTAGTCAATCGAGTCCAACAACTACAGTGATCAAGAGTTTCTTGTTCAACTCAGCAGCTTTAAGCAAGCTTAGAGGCAAGGCTACAAGTGAGGTAGTTCCTAGACCTACCAAATTTGAGGCTGTGGCGGGGTTTGTTTGGGAGCAAGCATTGGCAGCAGCACGTGATTCAGGTGCACTGGTTGAGCATACAACGTTCTCAATGACTGTAAACATGCGGCCTCGGATGAAGCCACCACTTCCATGGGAATCAATGGGTAACCTAATTACAAACGCACGAGCACAGGTCGATAAAAGCAGCAGACATCAACTTCAAGAGCTTGTCAAGGAAATCCATTTAGCTTTGTCTAGAACCAACCAGAAAATCACTACTACTTTTCAAGGGGATAATCCACCAGAGGTTATCTGGTCAGCGCGAAAAGCTGAGTTGCAAGGAATATCAGATCATAAGGATGGTGGCATATTCCGTCTTAGCAGCTGGTGCAACCTTGGACTGAATGAGGCAGACTTTGGGTTCGGGAAGCCCGTATGGATTGTTCCTACTGATGGGAGAATAATTCCTCCTACAGTTGCTCATTTTATATACCTCACTAATTACAATCACCCTATTAATGGTGAAGGAATTGAAGCATGGTTTTTCTTAGAAGAGAAAGAGATGCAAGTCTTAGAGTCTAATCCACAGTTCCTTGCTTTCGCTTCTCCCAATTACTAGTAATTCATGTCTCCATTGCTCTGCCATGAGTGCCATTTACTAATATTGATTTAATCGAGCTTACGTGTGTTAGTGAAGTAGGTATTAATATAAAGTTTCATAATATCAATTTTTTTTTATTTTATATATAAATACTAATACTAATTATGGGTATTATTATACATACTTCCTTTTTTAATATAGTGTATGGCCCGGACGATGACCCGGGTTGCTAGTTTGTACTTAGCTTGTTTAGTTTGCTAATCAAGTTCGACTGTTTTTTCTTAGTATCTTGATAATCATCTTCAAATTTCATGAGTTGAAAAAAGATTTGTATTGAGAACCATATTCAATATATGATATCTTATGATATATGTCAAACATTCAAAAACTATTGACTATTTAATAGGAAATTAAAATTATTATTTTTCATCAATTTGAAAAATATATAATATAGAGTTTTTCAAACTTCAAAATTTAAGTTGTTATATTGTCTTATGATCATTACATAATGGAAACAAATAGTATAATAAAAACACTAATTATTTATGTAAGTTAACTATTATTTTGTTGGACAGAAAAGAACAATAAATAAATGGCTAAGATACTAAGACTGGTTGGTAATTGGTATCAAGTTCAAGTCTTGCTATAAGCATTTTTTAGTTGTCAAACCCAATCATTACATAATGGAAACAAATAGTATAATAAAACACTAATTACCTTATCTAAGTTAACTATAATTTTGTTGGATAAAATAAGCATAATAAATAAATGGCTAAGATGGTAAGACATGTAACTCAAGCCTTGTTGGTCTCAAGTTCAAGTCTTGCTATAAGCATTTTTTAAATACATATTGCTGACATGTCAAGTTTGTAGGACTTAAAAAAAGTGACACGTGAAACATATTTTGTTTTAGGAACGTTTTTTAATACATAAGTATAGATTGGAAATCAATCGAGTAAAACGGTGTAACAAATATTTATTTATTTATTATTATTATCTATTCTTTTCACTTTAGCTTCTTATAATTTTCCAATTATTATATATAAAAATCTATGGGAAGGTGGACTCCCCCGGGCTTCTGACAGTGTGGTGTGGTCTCCTTCCCCACCTGGGGTTATAAAAATTAATGTAGACGCCTCAACCAAGGATGAGGGGTGGATTGGCTTGAAGGCAGTTGCTCGTGATAGCTCTGGTAAGGTGCTCTTGCTGTTGTGAGAAGAGTTAAAGCACGCTGGGATCCTCTTGTTGCAAAAGGGGAAGGTTGCTCTATTTGGCTTAGCTTGAAGAAGGCGAAAGATCATGGTTACAATGATGTGATCCTTGAATCTGATTCTGAAGAACTCCCTCACTCTTTCCACTGTTGATAGCATTGCTGAAGATATCATCTTCTCTAGTTCTGTTTTTTCTTCTATTTTTTGGTCCCATGTTAAACGTGATGGGAATTTTGTAGCCCACCACTTAGCTAGGTTAGTGCCGTTCGGTTGTGAACAATGTTGGGAAAATCACGCTCCTAGCAAGGTTTCTTCGTATGTACTTGTTGACACTTTTTCTATGCTTTAATAATATGTGCTAACTGGCTTTAAGAATAAAACATATTATATCAAATTTGATTGTGTCAATTATTTAGAAACCAAGGGAGTATAAAATTCCCCTATTTGACTACCAAAAAAACAAGCGGGTGATGCGATGTGCGGTACTCAATTACTCATATTGCCATACACTATATAAAAAAGTAACACTACCAAGTCATCATCAAGTAATAATTAACTATTGAATTTCGTGTTGTATTAAATTTAGCCCTCCCTTGAAAGAAAGAGTTTTCGATCTCCTTCGAAAGAAAAGGGTTTTTTGACCTCCTTCGAAAGACAAGGTTTATCTCCTTTTTTCGGGGAAGAAATTTCATAGTTTTGAATCCATGATATTAGATCTAATGGATTGTCATGAAATTATTTCGTTGGTGAAAAAGTAATCAAGTTTTCGACTACAGACAAATGAATCAAAAAGAAAACATCCTCACAGCTACAAAGAATCGTTAGATTGTCTCTCCAACAAAGCTGCATTTTCCAGCGATATAAGCGGCAGGTGTTTCACAGTGCAAGATCTACTCGACAATCGTAGTTTTTATGAAGGAAAGTTTTATTTGATTCAATATCTTATGTATTTGTTAATGTCGAATATCTATTGTAGATGTCATATGACTTTTAATTAATGAAATATTTTTGCTATTCAAAAGAAAAAAAAAAAAATTAACCAGCACTCCTCATTGGAATGAATGTAAAAAAGTCCATTAAACATGTATCACCAAAAAATCAAATTCACGTTAGATGTTGCAGGTCATTGAATAGACCAAATTACCTAAGATATGAATTCATCCTCATTATTATATATATATATATATATATATATATATATATATATATATATATATATATATATACACACACATATATACACACACACACACTCACATTTGGGATCATGTGAGAACACTTTATATGTGAGAATAGTTTATAACCATTGGATCAAATAAGATCCAACGCGTGCTCCACATCTACCCCTGTCAAAATAATGGCATTACTGTAAATTATAGATTGTATATAAGAAAAATTAAAAAAATTGTCCAGCTTTTTCTCTCTTTCTCTAGATATTGATCTAGGTCTTGCCTTTCTCTCTCTTCTTTCCCCAAAAATTTCTAAACGAACACTGCTTTGATCGTAATGCTGAGATATCTTTGAATTTTGACTTGAATCTACAACTATAGTTAGGTATTTGCTGTTTCAATTATTTTCATTTGATATTTGGCTTCAATTGTTCAAATTTTGGTATTGAATAAGATTTTTGTGATGAAACCCTAGAAATCGTGAATTCTTCATCAAATGGATTCAACCGAAGCTATTGTTACTTATGAACGAATGATGTAAGTATCAATCTATTGATTTTGGGCATTTTACTTTGTTTTTATGTTCTAAATTTTCTCTAAGCTTATTAAATTTTTGCAATTTCTATTCAATTTTTTTAGTTTATTTGTTCCATTATTTATCTGTTCGAAAATTGCAATTCATTCAGCTTAGTAACAAATTGAGTGATAATGGTTGCTTTTAAGCAGACCTTCTGTTGTGTAAAATTGTTCCTCAGAATCCCCATTAGTTGTTCTTGTGTTGATGGTATTACGAAATCATGCAGTGTCTACACATTACTAAACCCGGCCTTCGGATTCGCTTTCCATTATTTTGACGATTAAATCAGTGTTTATCAATTGTGTTTATTTTCTTATTTAGCTTTGCATATTTGATTTATATTTTTTTTTATTCGCTCATTTGGGCTATTTTATTGCAGTTTACTGTATGTTTTTTTTTTTTTTTTTTTTTTTTTTTTTTTTTTTTTTAAAGATATTGTATGTGTTTATTGCATTTTGTCAAATGAGCAAAATGATTATTAACCTATAGAAATGTATAAGGCATGGATTCCATTATTAATGCCCTGTATGGTTCAGCCACTACGTTTGCATATTTTTGGAGACACCATATGCATTAAGAATCATAGTGAAAGTGTACAATTGTATACTCATGTTAGGTGGCCATATCCATGCTATAATGAACCTTATCTGAAATAATGTAGAGAAAATTGTCCCGACTAGCAACTAGTAAGGGTTGTATGAGCTGTACTAAAGTTTATTGAAATAATCTCTCTTATTTAGTTTCATGTATATGCTTTTTTCAAATTATAGATGATAATTATAAAATTTGCTTTCAATATGTAGGCACATGGGTATTATGAAATGCATAACTTTACAAGCACAAAAACCTTACTGACTGCAGAGTCTGAGCAATGCTGGAAAAACCTCTGTGAAGTTCGCTCTGCTGTTATTTTAAATGTAATTGGGAGGATTGAATTGGCTTTTCTAGATAAAGGTTAGTGGCTCCTGATAAATTTAGTTAGCAGAAACTGAATTCTTTCTTATCTTTTTCATAACCTATTCTTCTTTGATTACTAGTTATACGGAGTTTTAATTGAGCTAGATGTTGTGACATGTTCTGTTAACAAGCTAGATGTTGGAATATTCCCTATGAATTACTACACTAGTACAGACAATTGCACAAACTATGTGCACTCATTGTTTCTGGTCCATCTATAGTCTACTAGTTGAAAGTGCTTGAACTATTAGAAGTTAGCTAGTGTTTCGAATCTCATGTAACAGTGCTACCAAGCTTCCTATACAGTGCTTCTGTTTTAGCCCTTTACCATCCTATTTTCCAAGATGCTTGTCTAAAATAGGGGCATGTAAGTCTTCTTTATGGATTTCATTGATATCTCTCTGCTTTTTTTGGCTGGTTTATTAGCATGTCACTGTCTCCTTTTTGTGGACTTCTTTGTGATGTAAAAATTCAAACTATATTGAAGGATTGTCTGTTATTTTTAGTTCTTTTTGATAAATTTGTAAATGAAGGTCTGAAGAATTCTTATCATAAGATTTCAGGTTATAAGTCAAATTGATGTCTAATTACAGTCTGCATCACATTTAAGATGTTAGCCTGGTTTAATTTATGTTGTTATTAGTGATAACTATTGATGTAAAAGAAGAGATATATGTTCTCCTCGAGAAGAAGTTTCAGGTTCATTGCAGTGATTGCACTCTTAGAAACACAACGAATTTCGAAGCTGAATTGCTTGAGGAGTTTAGGTTAGTCACTTTCTAGTACTTTGCATCTAGTAAGTTCATTCAAATCTAGATGTGATTGTATAATATTGTTGTCATGTGTCTGTTCCTGCCTACCAGTTCAAAAACTTAGTGTTCCAGCTATTGAAGGCTTTTTTATGCTGTTAGGCTTCCTAGTTGATGGTGCTTTATTCCCACAAGGACATCTTTCTTCGTACAAGGCTACTGTCTGGTTCTGGTCATTTGCCCATATAAATTTCCCAGCCAAACTGTTTGCTTTGTTCTGCTAGAAAATTCTACTTTGGTTGCTATAGATAATTGGCTCTATTGACTGATAATTGGTTCATCAGTGTTGCATTCTAAACTTTGATTATATTTACAATTGACTTGAACAAGGCCTTAAACATGCTATCACATGTTAATTAATATTACGTTTTGCTCATCAAAGTGCGCTAAGTCATGCCTTTTAAATAGTTTGCTCATTTGACAAATGAGCAACTAAGTTTTTGCTCATTTTTTAAATTAGAAACTAAGTATTTGCTCATTTGACAAATGAGCACATAATTATTTTCTCATTTTTTAATTGCTCATTTGTCAAATGAGCAAATAATTAGTTGCTCATTCGTCAAATGAGCAATTATTTTTTGCTCATTTGTCAAATGAGCAAAAAAATTCAATGCTCATTTGTCAAATGAGCAAACTATTTAATGCTCTTTTGTCAAATGAGCAATTAATTATTTGCTCATTTGTCAAATGAGCAATTAATTATTTGCTCATTTGTCAAATGAGCAATTAATTATTTGCTCATTTGTCAATGAGCAATTAATTTTTTGCTCATTTGTCAAATGAGCAATTAATTATAGCTTCTTGTCTTCTAAACTGCTACATACTTGTGTATGGTCTGATCCGTGGGTGTTGAAGGGCGGTGAAGTGGTGCAATTTATGCCGAGTAAAGAGATTGGCAGGGGATGCGTGTTTATGAGCTATTGGATGATTCGTGTAGTGAATGGATCCTAATTGTGATCAAACGTTTAATCCCTGATGAACTTTGTTCAATAATATGTATGTGCTACACATATTTCACATAGATGATGATGGAAACATTATCACGTTGGGAACTTCGAGTAATTTTGTTGATATTTGCAGATCAAGTACCTCAACATCTAGAAACAGAGGCATGGACTCCAACTTTGGGCAACTCTATAGCTTCAGTTTCTTGAGACAATCAACTGATAGTCATAACCCTAGTGTTTCGTCCTTGCACCATCTTTCCAAGAAATAAAAACCGTGCAGTGTGAGTTCTTCAGGGTTGGGAAGAATTGAGATTCTGGTGTTGATGATAGGTTGTCAGAGTTTTCAAAAAATTGCACATTATCCATAAATTGAAGAGTGAGGTGCCTGAGGTGTAGGAACCAACTGAAAGGAGGGAGTGTTTGGCATTATCCAATGCCATCAATGTTGACATTGACGAATTATGGGAGTGCTGTGGCAAAAGTGTTGGATTTTGCCCACCTTGGGAAATCAAGCCCTCTATATCCTTCTATGTGGAGCATTTTTCAGATTAAAAGGCGGTTGGAGGCCATCTAACATCGTCTGGTGCTTAAGTGAATCACTTTTGCTGGTATCTCTTGTAGGTCCCCATTTGATTGCTAGCTCTGTAAGCCTGGTTTTGCTGCTCAAGTTTAATTTTGCAACTTCATTTACAGCAGCAGTCCAATTTTCTGAAAACTCAATCATCAGTCTTCCCTGTAAGAGATTGAGGTTGCCAAGTGACCGAAACCCACTGGTAGACTAAAATTTTAGATTGTAAATGTTCCTCTAAATTCAAATTCTAGATTCTTGCCTTCTTAACTACTTTATTAATCATGCTAAGTGCAGTGAGCAATGGTAGAATTATAAATGTTTTGAAACTCGTAGCCTATGTAGGATTTGAACCTACATCCTCTGTGCAATATAAGAACACAGTGCTCGACCAATTGAGCTAATAGGCTTACATTTGAGGAGATTATAGTAATCATTTGAAGTTTATCTCAACAAGACTAGAAAGAGATATTAATCAAATATATCAACCATATTTGTAATACTCCGTATTTTTATGTATTTTATAAATCATTTAATTAATTATAAAATATATTTTTAAGGGCTCAAGTATTTTAATTAAATTTTTGAAAGGGCTAAAGTATTTTAATTATAAAGTTTTGTAAAAGTAAAACATATTTTGGGCTAAATGTTATTAATTATTTGGACTCATTTAAATATCGTATGTAAATTATTCCTACATACTTTTATTAGACTTACCCATTTCATTTAAATGAGACCAACCCTTATATTTGAATCCTTAGGGTCAAATATTAATAATTTAAGCCCACTCATTTACTGAGCCCAAATCTACCCTTTATTCCCTACTCTATAAATATCCCCCAAAACCCCAAAATTTGCCACACATGAAGGTTACTAATCAGATTTTTATAAAGCCTACATTGCTGCCACCTCCCTCACTCCATGTCACTATCGGCGACCAGCCACTTGTCGGCCGGCGACCAACCACCATCGTGAGCCACCCTTCTCTCTCCTCCTTTTTTAATTATTTATTTATATTATTATATGCATTGGGTTTTTGAATTTAATTATTGAAATATGATTAGTATGTTGTATAATTGTGTTTTAATGATTAAAAAGTATAAATTTCATATTATAAAGAGTTTTAATTTCAGATTTTATAAAGTATTAAAAGTTAGGGTTTTAATTATTAAAGTGTTGATTTTTAGAGTTCTAATTTGCAATTGATTTGGGGGTTTGTATACCCATTGATTCTAAGTGATAATAAAGCTTAAAGACTATATTTTTATGGAGTTTTAATGAGTTTTTGTTAATATAATATTGCTGGAATTTTATTTTAAGTACTACTTTTGTGTTTTAATAAAAAGGGGTTGATTACCCATAAGTAGAGAAGGTTTTAATTGAATTTAAAGGAATTTTTAGATTTCTTTGAAGGGTTTAAACCTTTAAAAGTGTGCTGGAATTTTTATATAAACACCATGAATGAGTTTTTACTTTGTGGTTTTAGTTACCCACTTAAAGAAGGTGTTTTAAAGATTTTAAACCAAAATTTCAGCTTATTAGAGAGATTTTAAAGTGCTTAAAAGTTGCTGGAAATTTGTGTAATCAAGGGATTAGTTGAGTTATTTACTTGGTATTGTAGGAGGCTTTAAATTGAGTAATTTGTAGCATTGTGGCTAGTTGAAAAGACGAGTTGAGGTATGTATGCGCGTAGGATGTATTAATTATGGGTAGTACCATGTTAGGAAGTTAAATTGGTATCAAGTATGAGATTAGTATCTTGTTTAGTTGTTGTTGTGATACTTGGAATGATTGATTGATTATCCATGTCTTATATGTAAGCATGTGAGTAAGTTGGAATTATTATTATGAGCTTGATACAAGTTGAAAGTAATTGAATCATGTTATATAATTTATTATTCATCATCAAGAAGACATGCTTTTATTAAGCAAGACTTATATATGTTTAAAGGAGCTAAAATTATATTTATTGAGCATGATTCATGATTTAATTCTCTGCCATCTATTATTGGAGTTGAGTCAAGAAAGTTAGTTTATTTATTTACTCACCTACATAAGTTGAAGTCGTGTTAAGAAGTTAGTTTATTACCCTCTCACATAGTCGAGATTGAGTCAAGGAAGTTATTAGTGCATTTTATGCACCAAGGTAGTAATCGTACATTTTTGTGCACAAAACTAGGCAAGGAACCTTAATTAAAATAAATCACATGTGCTCACTAATTAATTCAAGAATGAAATGGAAGTATGTGTTGGCTGTTGTTATGTTTGTTCTTGATTGATTGGTTGGAGTCATCACAAGTTAAATTAGTAAATCATGTAAAGTGTAAGAGGATGCGCACCAAAACTCTTGGAACGTATATACCTTGAGTATGAACACATGGGGGGAGTTATGTGACTTTATATTTGATCTTAGCTTCTACACGGGTACAGGACGCTGCACTTTCTTTTATTCTTTTATTATTAATGCGATGGAATTCCGTCACAAGGTGACATAGCAGGTGCTAATTGGGTAGCTCCCTAATTGGAAGCTCAATATTTTTAATAGGCTATTTTTATGGAAGGAAACTCGTTCGATGCGTTATCCAAAACTATATATATTAATAAATTAAAGTAGAGTCACGAGTCAAAGGTAAGTTGACTTATGTTGTATGGCGATCATGTTTTATTTATTTATTATTTCCTATTGTTAGGATATTCATGTTAATGTGATTGTTCCTATAAGTGCATATGTACTCATCTTTTGCTGATTCGTACTTTGTTGTTTTTGTTTGGCTTTTTTTTGCATTGGCCTTACTATGACCCATTTTATATGGCAAGTAGTGAGGTTGAAATTAGTAGAAGTACAGGTAAAAGGAGCATATCAAGCATGATGGGATTGAGCGAAGAGAGTTATATGTTTCTTTGTTTATTATTTATTATATTGAATTATCTATGTAATCGTTGACACTAACATTATTTATTATTTTAATATTTTAGTTTGGTTTTTGTAAAAAAGGGTCTTTAATGGTTCCAAGTTATTATTT
The DNA here is from genome assembly GCA_034703905.1 of Chenopodium berlandieri. NCBI lineage: Eukaryota > Viridiplantae > Streptophyta > Magnoliopsida > Caryophyllales > Amaranthaceae > Chenopodium > Chenopodium berlandieri. The sequence goes on from CM068281.1 coordinate 24,253,420, forward strand.
AATGTAAGTTGGGTTTAAAGTTGAGTTTGTTTTATTAAACATTATTTTATTTGAGTTTTTGAAAGTTAGTCTTCCGCTGTGTGACTTTGAAAATAGTTTTAGCCGTTATCACGGTGGCGATAATTCTTTGAATATTTCCTAAAAATGAATTTTATTTAGAGTAAGAGAGTATTTTAAAAGAAGGGAATTTCCAGGGCATTACAATATTAAAAGGCAATTCAAGAATGCAAAAGTACTTAGCAATCTAGTGGACTCGATGGATCCATCATTTGTAGAACAAAATTGAATTTCGCATACTTGATGCATTCAATTAATTAATAAATTTAACAGTATGTATTTTACCTCCTTTAGACCATTTCGTAGGTTAGTAACAACAACATTGACAATATTAGGGTCCACAAGCACAAATTTTTCTCTTCATTTATATTATAATATATGAAACCCCATAACCTTTTATAGAAGATTTATAAGATAGGAAGCTAACTTCCTATTAAATTGTATGTCATTTGAGTAAGCTAATGTCACGAAAAGATGACTTAAACCAACAACATATGCTTCAATTAAGCCAAACAACATCTCTCTGCATTTGAGTTTCTATTCCTACCATAACAGAGAAACAAAAATATAAAGGAGCAAATAAACATAAATAAAATAAAACAAACAAGCATAAAATGAACATAAAATGAGCAAACATAAAACAGAAAATCCACAAAATAAGAACAATTATTGCAACATAAAATAAGAACAATAAATCGCCGCAAAATTAATGATCATAACTAAACACAACAATTTGAACGAAATAAAAATTGAACAAAATTACATGAAATGAGTTCTTTGTAGGGTTTCGTAGTGACCCCCACTACGCAGAATGAAACCCTCCCAGACCCGCCCCCATAATTAATGCAACTAATACAAGCAAAACATAATTAAAACATAATTAAGAGTAAGGATAAGAAATATACCCTCGACGCGTGCTTCTTAGAACGAGCTCTTACTTCAACCTCGATAATGTGAGGCCTCCAACGGGATCGTACCCTCGAACCCGACCCGATCGTCCCAAGCCTCGAAGGTTAGTCAAGGCCCGGACAAAATATAAACTTGGAGTTTTACGAATTCAAGGTTTACTCAATTATAGAGTTGTCTTTTCAATTCCACTCAAGTGTGTTCATTCCCAATACTAAAGCATGGTATTTATAGGGAAATGGACCCTTGATTTCCAATCTCCCACCAATGTGGGAGAGTTGGTAAATTTAACAATTTATTTAATTCTAAAATTAAATAAATAATTAAATCAATCACAACGCAACAAGAGGCGCAATTAGAGAGGGGTGAGTGAGGCCCAAGGTTTGGTGGGGGGGACCATAGCCTTGCTCCCCAAGGCTTTGCCCAAGCTTGGTCCCCACCTCCTCACAAAACCGGCACCAAGGGTGCTGGGCTGGCAGCCAGCTAGCACCAGCAAGTATCCCCGCATCACTCCAGCCAGCATATGCGTGCTGTGCTGGGCGATGCTCGTGCTGCTGCTGTGTGCTACCGCTGGGCGCTGCTAGCTGCTGGCGCTGGCCTGGCACTCACACTCGCACGCACTCGCACTCCCACGCCCTCGCACTCCCAGCATGCGTGCTGCTAGCGAGCCACGTATGCTGGGCATCGCCTCGCCAGCCACACGCACAAGCATGCGATGCTTGGTGCTGTGCTAGCGATGCTGCGATGGCATGCATGCACACGCACTGAGCGAGGCTAGTGTTGCTGCTGCGATGCCCTACACGCACACACACATACGCACTGGCCTAGCCATGCGATAGTGCTGTGCCACGTGTAGGCTTGTGCTAGAGCTTGCGACGGTGAGCTGTGCTAGAGCTTGCGATGGTGCGACAGCCCTAGGCATACACACAGGCACACACACGCAAGTGCCTATCACTGCGATGGTGTTGTGCTTGTGCGATGGGCTGCGATAGCACCTAGGGCGCGCCTAGCACACACATGGTGCGCCTAGGCTTGCGATGAGCTAGCCTAGCCTAACACTTCACATGGCTAGGCCAATGTGATGCTACAGCTATGCTCGTACTTGTTGCTTGTGATTTTGCAATACTCGGCCTCGACGCCCTTGGCTCGATATCCGACGTCTGTGTTCGTAAAACTCCGATGACTCATTAAATCCTTCGGATTAATTCGTCGTCTCCGATCGGTTGTTCGATTGGGTTCGACCCGAAGGGTTCAGTTAAGATTAAGCTGTAATATTAATTATACCTTAATATTACTGATCGGAAGCGGCCTCCACCTACGCATTCCGATCACTTGACCTTACTGAAGAATTAGCTCTGTGATAGTTCTGAACCCCCTATCAGAATAATACACTTGTTGGAAGGACACCATTCCTTTCATTCTTATACTCCATATAATTATATAAAACCTAGATTTCAACAAAAGTGTACAATGAAATTCAGAATTATGCAACCAAAAACACAAACAAAAATCGAAAAAAAGAGAGAAAATTTACCTAGATTTCACCATTGTTGGATCTAAACGCAATTCGAAGCAAAAAAATGAAAATGTAGATGACGAACATGAAGAATTTTGCAAATTAAAAACAGAAAGATGAACAGATCGAAGAGAGAGAAAGAAGAATGGAAGAACTTTGTAGATATGAAACCTTGAAGATAGGAGAAATGGGAATAACAATCAAGTGCAGGTGAAATGTCAAACATTGCTAGCAAAATTAGAAGTAAATGACATTTATAACCTTGGGTGCGTGTACCGTACACCCAGGTATATAACACTAATTCTATTTATGTGCTTAATTCATCACTAACAAACACATTTTTACTAAATTTAACACTCCAAAATCCGAATTTCACAACCAAATTTTTGGATTTTTCTTGACGTGAAAATTTTGGGCATTTTTTGTTTTGGCTAAAGAATTTACAATCAAGTGTTCTACTTACTTGATTTCCACTATTAATTCACTTTAGAAGGGTTTCCTACTCATTTGAAGTATGATTTCTCTTTCTTTGTTCATCTTTATTCTATTTCATGAATATGAAACCCTAGGTTTTGCTTCAATTGTGAACTCTCTTTGCTTGTTCTTTTTACCTATATTTTGTGTTATGTGATGATGTTTGTTGTTCATATGAAGCTTTATTATCATGAAATTACTTGATTGTTTGATTTTTGCATTACCATTGTTTATCATCTTCTTTTCTTGCATTACCATTGTTGCTCATCTATCATCTTCTTCCATGAGTTTGGGTAGTAGCATTTTTCCATTATTTATATGTAATGTTCATTATTTTATACTTCTCCCGTTCTTTTTTACTTGACCAGTTTCTTTTATCACGCTTGTCGATGCATAACTTTAACCATCAATAACTTTAATTCGTTATAAGTAAAAATTATAAAATAAAGTTATACATTATGATAGTACTTATTTAGACAATTTCAACAAGATCTCACATGAACATGTTTTTCCTTATAATTCACAAACGACGGTCAAAAGTGGATTGATTGAGTAAAAATCAAAACAGATCAAGTAAAAAAGAACGGAGAAATATGTAACGTTCTTTCAGAGAAAGGTAATATTCTTTTATTTATATCTAATGTTCTTTTTATTTATAAGTTATATTCTTTTATTTATATGTAATGTTCTTTTTCAGAAAACATGATGTACTCTATATTTGTTTGTAATGTATAATAAATTATTATAACTATGATTTGTTTAATTTATATGTAATGTTCTTTTATTTATAGGTTATGTTATTTTATTTATAGGTAATGTTCTTTTATTTATAAGTTATGTTCTTTTATTTATAGGGTGATGTTCTTTTGGGTGTATCATGCGCATGGTACACCCGCCTGTACGAAACATTAATCGAAGCTACTCCTTCTGTCCCTTTATTTTTGCCCCATTTGACTTTGCGCGGTCTCCAAGACACATAATAAAACATTTATATCTCAATTTTCATACGCGTAAAAATTAGAAAAACTTGATATTAATTAAATTTACAATGAGACTGATCAAACAAGATCCCACATGACTATCTTTCCTTTTGTAGAACAATGGAAATTGATGGTGAAAGTTTTCAAAGTTTGACCCACATTTTGACAATGGGGCAAAAAAATAGGGACGGAGGGAGTAAAATATTGTATTATAAGTAATTGTTTTAATGGTTTAACACAAAATTCTCACTTTTCAAGTGGCGGTTTCTATTTTATGTTTAAAAAGTATTATTTTTAAGGAAATGAGTAATGGTAAAATAAGCAATCAATTCAAGATGAATTTAGATGAAAATACTAGTAGAATGAAATTAAGGAAAAATTAATTATATTCCTCAAAATAAAACAAAAAATTAAAAAACAAAATCAAATCTTAATTTGGTTAGTGAAAAAAATCAAAGTAATATGATTTTTTAGAGGGAGCTAGAAGGGGAAGAACGAGAGTAGTTGTTTTTCAGTCCTTTCTCAACTGAAGAATTTGACATTACGCGTACCCTATACTCCCTTCCAGCTTCCAAACTAATCCAACGTAGAATTTTAAAAATAAAAAGAAAGACTTAAAAATTATTGTTCATAGTTAAAAACTTAAAACATTATCAATCTAATCAACTATTGCGCTTCCTAGTAAACAAAAGTATGCTTCACCAATTATTGGAAGTAATTTTGTTGCAAAATGGTGATATGAGAAGGTCATACATTGGTTGAAACCAAGGTTTGCACTAGTGAGGGGATGGTTAGTTGACTCTGATGACTAATACACACACTAGCTTGATTACTCCACAAGGCTGTCTATTGCACTTGCAATGTCAGACACCAACACACAAGTCAATCCTCACTGCACACACAAACGCATGCACACATACAGTTCATCTTAGCACCATTGAATAAACTAGGGTTGCCTGGTACCTACAATACATGCTTAACAACCCTCTCTTGTCTGCCTACACATACACACACTCACTCCCTCGCATACGAGCTCACACCACAGCGATCTACTGCACACACCACTAGCAGCCACAGTAGGACCATGCAAACACACAAAAGGAATGCACAGATTAACCCCTCTATGTCCATTAAGACACAATGCGTCATCAACAACATTATACAGAGCCCCCATCCAAATACCACCAAATAAAAGACCCAACACTCACATCAAAATTTAAACACCCACAATACAAGGCAGAGTAACAGTCTCAAAGGAACATGTATTATCATGTAAATCAGCTAAACCAATACAAGGAAAAGGACAAATTTGGAAATATCTCAATAAAAATGCAAATTTGTCTAGAATTGATTAGGCAATACAATAGCACAGTGATACACATGGATATTAATATCACTGTGGCTGATAGAATTCCCCAATTTTAAGAAATAAAATTGGTATTTTTTTTTTTGTTATTAGAACCAGGAAGGCATAAACCAATTTGCCAAAATCTATTCAGATATCTTTAATCTCTTTTATTACTTCTTATAGAGGAGATTAAATTCACATGAACATAGAAGAATTAATTTTTGTAGAGGTTTAGTGCCACTGATTTTTAGTATCTTAGCTTACCAAAGTGAACATATGCAAAATATAGTTCTACAAAGTGGAAATTTTCTTTTATCTCAAGGGACCAATTTTAGGATTTCCTTAAAATAATACTATCTCCATTCTTTTATGATGGTATTAATTAATATGTATGTACACTGAGAGTATGAGAGAGTGTGGGTAGTGGGGCATGTGTAAGAAATATAGTGAAGTAGGAAAAGTAGGAAAGGTATTGTTGTAGGAAAGAGAGGTGTTTTTTTTTTAAGGACAAATTAGGAATAAAGTAAAAGTGTAAAAACAAAAGGAATTGAGTGTAATCGGAAAGCATAACCATGCAACAACAAAAAAGCATTAGTCCTAAAATGATATGGGGCTAACTATACTAAATAAAAAAAGAAAAAAAAAATAAAGAAAGAAAGAAAAAAAAGTAATTGAGTGTAATCGGAAAGCATAACCATGCAACAACAAAAAAGCATTAGTCCTAAAATGATATGGGGCTAACTATACTAAATAAAAAAAGAAAAAAAAAATAAAGAAAGAAAGAAAAAAAAGTAATTGAGTGTAATCGGAAAGCATAACCATGCAACAACAAAAAAGCATTAGTCCTAAAATGATATGGGGCTAACTATACTAAATAAAAAAAGAAAAAAAAATAAAGAAAGAAAGAAAAAAAAGTAATTGAGTGTAATCGGAAAGCATAACCATGCAACAACAAAAAAGCATTAGTCCTAAAATGATATGGGGCTAACTATACTAAATAAAAAAAGAAAAAAAAAAATAAAGAAAGAAAGAAAAAAAAGCGGAAGTATATTATACTTCCTCTGTCCCTCCATCTATGCCAACGTCCAACCTTCCTCATTACAGCCACCTCCACCTCCACCTCTTCTCTTTCCTTTGCATCACAACCACACAGGTTACCAAAATTGAGGCCACTGTGGTTGAATTTGGCCGGATATTAAAATCACCATAGCCAAATCCAACCTCTTTGCCCTTGGTTTTGTTAAAAAAAATAAAAATGCTCGTGCTCGACATTCGACGTTGGGAATTTCTCTCTCATCTATTTTCTCTATATAGATGGGTATGGTGGTGATGGGGATGAGAGAAAGATGTGTTATTACTAAGAGCATTTTTTTGTGCTTTGTATGTGTTTAGTGCTGGTATTAATTTTATCTGAGTTGGTGTTTATTTTGATTTTGTTTATTCCCAATTGTAGTGATAGTCTTGTAGTGGTGGCATAAGCGGTGGTGTGGCGTTGTTGATTTTTCCATGGTGGTGTAGGTTGTAGCGGTGTAAGCAGTGGTGGTTATGTCAGCGATAGTGTTAGCACCGGTGGTCCTTTGTGAATCGTCAAGGAGGCTGGTTGACACAATTGTTCTAACATGGAGAAGGGTAGGAGGTTAGTGGGTAGGGTTGTATTCTTAATCCTAAATACTACCCCCGTTTCATATTATTTGCAACGATTAGACATTTTTTACTCATAGTTTATGTTAAAACGTTGCAAATAATATGAAACGGAGGTAGTAAATAAATAACCAATGAGAGTAATGCCTTAATCCTAGATTTCTAGCATATCAACATACATATACTTGGGTTTTAACCTGACTCTGTTTCTTATTATTGGTCATTTAGGCACGCTTTTTTGTTGTTGTTGTTTTGGGGGGGGGGGGGGGTATTGTTCTTGATTACAGAAAGCAGGTATATGTTTTTTAACCTTAATTTATTTTGTTGGGAGTAGATTTAGGTTTTTTTTTATTTTTTATTTTTTATTTTTTTATTTTTTTACAGGAGTAGATTTAGTTTACCTTCTTTTGGGGTGTACAAACTGTGGCTCAGAGAATGTTATCTCACTGTCATTTTTCAAATACTCTGTAAATTTAGAGGAAAGAAATTGCCCAGCTACAGAACAAAGAGGTTGAGATGAAAAAGGCTACAGCTAAAGGTAGCAAAGCCGACCAGAAAGCAAAGAAAAAGAAAGTTGAGGAGGAAGTAGCCAAACTATCTGCAAATCTCAGAGATAAACATGCACATGAACTTTCTTCACTAGGCTATAATATCAGCACGATTGGCAGTGGAAATGACAAAGGAAACCTTGACACACTTGTCAAAGCAATTGCCGGAGTATCTATGGCCAGTAATGCTGATAGTCACAAGCCTAGTAAAAGTGTTAAGAGACGTGAGAAAAGAGCTCAGCAAGAAGTTGCAAGGGAACAAAGAATAAGAGGAACAAAGAAACATCACAAGTGATAAGAGTGATTGAAGATGGGTTATTGGAGAAGAAGCTAGACCCACTTGGATTGACCATCAATAATGATATAAAACCTGATGGCCACTGCCTTTATCGTGTTGTGGAGGATCAGCTAGCTCACTTGTCAGGAGGTTCTTCACCTTACAATTTCCAGCAGCTTCGAGAGATGGCCGCTTCTTATATGCATGATCATGTCTCTAAATTTCTCCCCTTTTTCATATCAGAGAATGAGGTTGAAGGAGAGTCAGATGATTCTCTAGCCAGAGATTTAGAAACTACTGCCGCGAGGTGGAAACAACAGCAGCTTGGGTTGGGCAACTGGAGCTTGGTGCCTTGACACATTACTTGAAGAAACATATAATTATATTTTCAGGGTCCTTCCCTGATGTTGAAATGGGCAAGGAGTACAAGACTGATGGTTCTTCTACTTCATTGAACTCTTTTATCAAGCTATCATACCACAAGCATGCGTTTGGTCTGGGTGAGCATTATAATTATGTGATTCCCAGTTTATAACAAAATCATTTAGCTATCCCTACAAACTTATGAGATTGATTTTTTTTTTCCTTCTCTTTTTGTATGAGTGACAGTATTTCTGTTACATTTTTTAATACCATATGTACTGATACTGGTACACTTCAAGTTTGATACCCTTTAAATTTTGATACAATAATCAGTTATTGCCATATTTTTTTTATTGTGTTTCTTTGTAAGCAATTCTTTGATGAGATGACCATCTTGCACACATCTAGTATGCAATAATTTTCTTTTATCTTGTTTGAGCACATGAACTTTGGGAAAGTTGAAGCTCTCTGCTAAGGTTAGAGAGATGTAAAGCAATGTTGGTCTACTCAGCTTGTAGTGACTATAGTGATGGCCAGTTCGTTTTGACTTCTCAACTTGTGACATAGTGACGATTATAAAGTACCAAAAAAAACTTGCTGCAACATACTCCACACATGGATTGTGGCTAAACCTTGGTATCCACGGCCTGGTGATGGCCTCCCCATGACACGCCCAAGAAGCAACACATATAAGATGCAGTGACTAGTTATAGAAAGCTTTTAATGAGTTTTTAGGTTTCCCTTACATTGAACTTGGCCAACTACTGTCGCACTAATGGGTGTAATTTTTCTTTTAGGTGTATTTTGGTGGATAGAAACGCTCTTTCCTTGTTAATTTATGCTCGAATCTTGATTAGTTTAACCTTAACCTTAATCTTACCTTCTGGGTTGACCCATAGGAAAATATTAAAACTTGGCTAGGCCATTAAAGGGAAAATTGCAAATAAAAAGGGAAATAACAACAAACAGACGATGGCAAAGGGCATCCTTTGGAACATAGCAGTAGCCTACCAATTCAACTTATATCAAATGTCAATTCCAACTTACCAAGTAATGATAATATGAAGTAATAAATTTATATTTATCTCTTGTTTCATTTTTCTTGCAACCAGCCGACCGGGTATGTCCAACATAGATATGAGTGGTTCACCATTGGCTTTTATTAGTTTAGTAGGACCACATTTACTAATATATCCAATTAACTTACATAATACTCCCTCCGTCCCCATATGTATTCCCATTTGCCATTTTTAGTACTTCTAAATGTTCTTCCCATTTCACTTTTTTCAACTTTAATTACGATTGGGTTTTATCTTTTTGAATATACTTTTTCTTATTTTACCCTCATTTTTCCTAAACTCTGAAAGGTAAGGTTGTCCACTAATTAACAGCTGTGACTATTTTTGGAAAAACATAAATCATAATTGCATAATTCAAGGTATAGATTTCCTTACTTAGGGTCATGTCATCAATCCACAACCAATTCAAAAAAAATTAATTTAAAAAGGGAACATATTCAATGAGGGCGCCCCCATTACTCACTAAAGCTGGGCACGGGCCGGGATGGCCCGCGTGCCGCCCGGCACGGCCCGATGTTCGACCAGGCACGGCCCGATCAGAAGCCCGGCCAGGCACGAAAATCGGGGAGCGTGCCACGTGCCGTGCCACGGACAAGGGGCTGAAAATTTGGGCCCGGCCCGGCACGAGCACGGCCAGGGCACGGCCTGCTGGCCCGGCGTGCTGGCTCGGCGTGCTGGCACGAGGCACGGCCCGCTGGCACGGCCCGCCAGGCACGAAGCACGGCCCGGCACGGCACGGCCCGCGGGCCAACGGTAATGTTACCGTTTTTAGCCGTTTTTAGCCGTTAATTAGCCAAAAAAACGGCTAATTAACGGCTAGTTTTTGCCAATTTCCTCCCCAAAAATTCTATAAATACCCACCTTCATTTCATTCCCAAATCACAAAATCACAATCTCTTCTTCTTATTTCTTAATCTCTTATATTCTCTAAAATCTCTAATCTCTTATATTCTAATAATCTTATTCTCTTAAATTCTCTAATTATTCTCTTAAATTCTCTTATTATTTTCCTAATATCGGAAAAAATTAAAAAGTTCGTAATCGTAATTAGTGGAGCGTTGAAGCACGGTTGTAAGATCTAAACTAATCTTTAATTTATTATTGTTTTATTGTTATTATTAAAGTAATCTTGTTTAATTATTATTGTTGTTAATTGTTTTAGTTGTTGTTATAATTGTTGTTATTAATTATTATTATTGTTAGAATTATTGTTATTATTTATTATTGTTGTTATTGTTCTTGTTATAATTGTTGTTATTAATTATTATTATTGATATTTTTATTGTTAAAATTGTTGTTATTAATTATTATTATTATAGTTAACCACTTTTTATTAAAAAATTAATTGTTAATTATGGCATCGAACAACCCATCATCTAGGTCTAGGGGGAAAGGCCGACTTATCCGTAGTAGTAGTTCTAGGGAACCACCAAATATAACGAGCCCCCAAAGTACGAGTCAAACCAATGACCCTATTTACTTCCCCCCGGGCTATGAGCCATATAATACGTCGGGATTTCAAGCACCATCACTAAACCAATTTCCACTACCACCATACCAATTTCCACCTAATTATATCGGTGATCAACAATACTATTTTTCTAGCCAAGGTAGCCAAGAAAGTACCCGAATTCCCTCCGGTTCTACCCCTTCTACTGCCACTCCCACTAGTCCCACTAGGGCCACTACTAACCCAAACACAAATCTTGAATGGTTAACCGAAAGTGAGATGGTACTTTTGAAAAACCGAAGGAGTGAGGTATGGCGTTATTTTGTCCTAAGTAAAGATGGTGAACAATGGGCAAAATGTAAAACATGTAATAGTGTATTCACGGCAGTTACCAAAAACGGGACGGGACACTTATCTAGACACATGAAAGCTTGTGCATAACCAGCTAGTGATCCAACCCAACCAAAAATTTCCCAGTTCCATCCACACGGCTTCACCTACAACTATGAGAGGGATAGGGATGAACTAGGGAAAATGATAGTACACGCCGAACAACCTTTTCTTTTCTCGGAAAGTGACCCATTTAACACCTACATTAACAAAGCACTACAACCCCAACATAAAATAATCTCTAGGAAAACCGTTCGTTCCGCCGCCATGAAAAACTACCTAGAGTACAAATTGCGGTTACAAGCCGAATTGAGTAACCTTAACTGTAGAGTGTCTTTGACAGCCGATGCTTGGGATAGTGGTTATAAATATCACTATTTATGTGTGACTTGTCATTGGGTAGATGATCAATGGTTGTTACAAAAAAGAATAATACATTTCAAAATGCTGGAATACCCACACACCGGCATTAACATTGCTCACCATTTAATGCAAGCAATAGACGAATACAACCTTCGAGATAAAATGATGTCTATGACTTTTGACAATGCAACCTCTATGACATACACAGCTAATCTTGTCAAACAAAACTTACCCGATGTAATATTAGACGGTGATGCTCTTCATACTAGATGTGTTTGCCATGTACTTAACTTATGTGTACAGGATGGAGTTCGGGCAATTGGCCCATACTACAACAAAATCAGAGATGCTATTATGTCTATTAATAGCTCAAACATGAGGTGGCAAGAATGGAAGAGTTTTCTAAGACAACAAAAGATAAGGGTAATAAAAATCAAAACCGATTGCCCAACTAGGTGGAATTCCACCTATGACATGTTAACCAAGGCAATTGAGTACAAGGGCCCGTTAACACTGTTTTACAACCAAAAATTTCCACAAAATGCTTTATATGATGATGATTGGAATAACTGTGAAAGATATATGCAATTTTTACAGTTATTATATAACATGACGTATTGTTTTTCTTCTGTTTACCAACCTTGTGCTCAAAACTTTCTTTCTAATGCATGTTTACTCGCCAAACTTTTCGCTGATCATCGCAACCAAAGTGATTATGATCAGTATCTTCCAGCAATGGAAACAAAGTGGCGTAAATATTATAGTGAAATTCCTTTGATTTATATTTTTGCTTCCATATTAGATCCTAGGCAAAAGTATGAAAACACATTTATGTTAGTTGACATTTACTTTCAATGCATGTCTCTTGACGATGATGTAGAAACGTATAAGACTAATGTGAAGGATCAGTTTTTTGCTTTATATGGAGTCTATGAAAGCAAATATGGCGCCGCTACTCGCTCAGGGCCTTCCCAACCATCCAAAACCGTAAGTAAGAAGGCCAAACATTTATTTTCACAAGCTACTAACTTGATTTCAAAGTTTTCAGGTGATTCATCAATCAGGAGAACGCAAAGCGACGTCTCGGAGTTGCAGATGTACCTGAGTTACGACTTCACCAAAGGCATGGACGACGATGAGATAAACAGCCTCGACCTCCTTGCATGGTGGAAACAACAAAGCACGAAGCATCCAACTTTGGCGGCAATGGCACGAGACATTCTTGGTATCCAAGTCTCCTCTGTTGCCTCTGAACGAGCTTTCAGCGCATCCGGAAGGGTTCTGGACGATAAAAGAACAAGTCTAAAACCCGAAACACTAGAAATGTGCGTGTGTTTCAAAGATTGGTTGGATGCGGAAAATCGCTCACAAGACCGTTCTTACGAGGACAACGACAATGACGAAGGAACCTCTGGTTCGGGTTCGGCTAGCTCCCAATCTATCCAACTAGCCGATGAAGCCGAAGCCGAAGATGAAGACGAGAAAGAAGAAGAATAAACAATTTTTGTATATTGTACGATTTTAATCATTATCAATATTATCATTGTACAATTTTCTCAACTCAAGTAATAATAATATAAAGTACGCATTATTCACATCCAAAGTCCAATTTGCCTTTTTTCCCCGTTTTGTTACAATTTGTAAATTCATATTAAAAAAAATAAAATTATACCAATTACTAATACAAAATTATATTTAATAAATCATAAACATTAAATTTTAAAGTAATAGTATAAAGTAAATATATAAATATAAATATTGAATATACAAATTATAAAACATAAATATTCAACTTATAATTATAAAATTCATAACTTAATAACTTATAACTTATAAGTTTATAATTATAATTTATAAACCTTATAAAACTTATAATTATAATTTTATAACTTATATACATTATAAACTTATTAATTTATAATGTTGTCGCTTAAAAAAAAAAAAAAAAAAAAAAAAAATTGAAAATTGCACCAGCCCGCTGCCAGCCCGCAGGCCGGCACGTGGCCGGCACGGCACGAGCCCGCCAGGCACGAAGCCCGTGCCGTGCCGTGGGCTGCCCTGTGAAAATGGCCGGCACGGCACGGCACGAAATCCTTGGCCCGCCGGCACGACCGGCACGGCACGAACCAGCCCGTGGCCCGCCAAGCACGGCCCGCGGCGGCACGGCCCGGCACGGTGCCCAGGTCTATTACTCACTGTGAGAAACATTTTTGTTTCTCACAGTGGCAGTTTCGTAAATAAAATGTACCACTTTAGTCACGGTGGTATATTTAATTTACGAAATGGATAATAAAATTGTACCACTTTAGTCACGGTGGAACATTTTATTTACGAAACTGCCACTGTGAGAAACAAATTGAATAACAGAGATTTACTGCATATTCAATATGAGTATATCTTTTTAAAACGCCAAAAATAATATATTGGACTAACATTATGAAATGGAGGGAGTACCAACTTTTTTTTAGAAGAAAAAGTAATACCAACTTACCAAGTAATGATGATCAAGAAAAAGCAATATCAACTTACCAACTAATAATAATCAACGATTGAATGATGTGTTCTACAGAGTATTTATATTTAGCCAGCACGCCAAATTGGAATGATGAAAAAAGTCAATAAAACATGTACCACCAATATTATCCTAATTAACTTCAGCAAGAAAAATCAAATTCACATCTACTGTTCCAGGTCATTAGCAAATTGGCATTTTACTGGAAAAAGAAACTATATGTGGTGGGAGCTGCCTATTTATTCAAGTCCTCTTAGAAGAATTGAAAAAAGCTAAGCAAGTAAACTAATACAATCATATCATCTCTTTCTTTTTTGTAGATAAAACTTTTAGGAAACAATCCAAAATTCAATGGAACAAGAGTTTGAAGTAGAAGTAAAAATATTATCAAAGGAAATGGTAAAACCATCATTTCCACCCTCCTCTGATCCCACAACGTTCACCCTTTCCCTCATCGATCAAACATTCCCTACCTTACACGTCCCGATACTCCTTTTCTACACTGCCGAGTCCCCAACACCACAAGGTGGAGTTGATATAAGTGGCCTAAAAACATCCCTTAGCCAAACACTCGACCAATTCCTCCCTCTTGCAGGTCGACTCTTAGACGAGTCGACCATTTCTTGCAACCACAAAGGCATACCATTTTTTGAGACTAAAGTCAATTGTAATCTCTCTGTTGCATTGACGTCACCTCATAAGCTGAAGTTGCTTACCAAGTTTCTCCCTCCCCCAGAGTTACAGGCTTCAGGGTCGCAGTCGATCTCAGAACTTGTACCTTTAGCTTTTCAGATCAATGTTTTCCTATGTGGAGGGGTTGTCATTGGATGCTACATGCTCCATAAAATCCTTGACATAGCTTCTCTAGGAACCTTCCTTAAGTACTGGTCGAACCTCGCTAGTAAGCGTTTAAATGACCTAGTCCAACCCAACTTTGCAGCCACTATCAATGCATTTCCTCCCCTTCCTAAGCCGGAATCCAAATCTTCGCCTATTTCATCTTTGGAACCTCCACCTATATCAAATAATGTCATCAAAAGTTTCGTATTCGATCCTATTGCCATAAGCAAACTTAAGGCCAAGGCAACAAGCGACCTGATTCCTAAACCTACGGGATTCGAGGCCGTGGCAGGGTTTGTATGGGAGCAAACCTTGGCCACGAGGCTTAATTTGGGAATGCAAGTTGAACACACAGCGTTATCAATTGTTGTGAACATGCGGCCGAGGATGAACCCGCCACTCCCTAAAGAATCCATGGGTAACCCCATCACAATCGCACAAACACAAGTACGTAAACATGTACTAGAGGCTAATAAAAGTAGCAACTCTGAGCTTCAAGAACTTGTTAAGGAAATCCATTCAGCTTTGTCCAGTACCTACCAAAAAATAACAAGTATAAATTTTCAAAGGAAAACTGCGGAAGCTGAGTTACAACATTCTATTCAACTTGAGGACGGCATCTTAAGAGTTAGCAGCTGGTGCAAAATGGGTTTGAATGAGGTAGATTTCGGGTTCGGAAAGCCCGTATGGATTGTTCCTACAGATGGAATACAGCCCCCTCAATTTAGGAATTTTTTCGTCCTAACTGATTATTGTCATTCTAATAGTGGAGATGGAATTGAAGCATGGTTGGTTTTAGAGGAAAAAGAGATGCAAAATTTAGAGTCCAACTCATATTTTCTTGCCTTTGCTTCTCCTAATTAATCATAAAACCCACAAGTTGCTCACTTTTATTTCTTTGTTAAATTGTCATGCTTTTTATGTGTTGTTTGGCCCATTCAATGCTTGGGATATTGTTAGTTTAACTATTAAAAAAATTAAAATGTGTTATATATGAAACAGAAACAAGCATAAAGTGAATGTAACACCTTCATTATTTAAACTTCTTTAGTTACATTAGTTGCAAGGTATCAGATCATAAGGATGGTGGCATATTCCGGCTTAGCAGCTGGTGCAACCTTGGACTGAATGAGCCAGACTTTGGGTTCGGGAAGTCCGTATGGATAGTTCCTACTGATGGGAGAATAATTCCTCCTACAGTTGCTCATTTTATCTACCTCACTAATTACAATCACCCTAGTAATGGTGAAGGAATTGAAGCATGGTTTTTCTTAGAAGAGAAAGAGATGCAAGTCTTAGAGTCTAATCCACAGTTCCTTGCTTTCGCTTCTCCCAATTACTAGTAATTCATGTCTCCATTGCTCTGCCATGAGTGCCATCTACTAATATTGATTTAATCGAGCTTACGTGTGTTAGTGAAGTAGGTATTAATATAAAGTTTCATAATATCATTTTTTTTATATATATAAATTCTAATACTAATTATGGGTATTATTATACATACTTCCTTTTTTAATATTAAAACTAGTGTGTGACCCGGACGATGCCCCGGGTTGTTAGTTTGTACTTAGCTTGTTTAGTTTGCTAATCAAGTTCGACTGTTTTTTCTTAGTATCTTGATAATCATCTTCAAATTTCATGAGTTGAAAAAAGATTTGTATTGAGAACCATATTCAATATATGATATCTTATGATATATGTCAAACATTCAAAAACTATTGACTATTTAATAAATTAAAATTATTATTCTTCATCAATTTGAAAATTATATAATATAGAGTTTTTCAAACTTCAAAATTTAAGTTGTTAATTCGTCTTATGATCATTACATAATGGAAACAAATAGTATAATAAAAACACTAATTATTTATGTAAGTTAACTATTATTTTATTGGACAGAAAAGAACAATAGGTAAATGGCTAAGATAGTAAGACTGGTTGGTATCAAGTTCAAGTCTTGCTATAAGCATTTTTTAGTTGTCAAACCCAATCATTACATAATGGAAACAAATAGTATAATCAAACACTAATTACTTTATCTAAGTTAAGTATAATTTTGTTGGATAAATAAGCATAATAAATAAATGGCTAAGATGGTAAGACATGTAACTTAAGCCTTGTTGGTCTCAAGTTCAAGTCTTGCTATAAGCATTTTTGAAATACATATTGCTGACATGTCAAGTTTGTAGGACTTAAAAAAAGTGACACGTGAAACATATTTTGTTTTAAGAACTCCCTCACTCTTTCCACTGTTGATAGCATTGCTGAAGATATCATCTTCTCTAGCTCTGTTTTTTCTTCTATTTTTTGGTCCCATGTTAAACGTGATGGGAATTTTGTAGTCCACCATTTAGCTAGGTTAGTGCCGTTCGGTTGTGAACAATGTTGGGAAAACCACGCTCCTAGCGAGGTTTCTTCGTATGTACTTGTTGACACTTTTTTTATGCTTTAATAATATGTGCTAACTGGCATTAAGAAAAAAATATATTATATCAAATTTGATTGTGTCAATAATTTAGAAACCAAGGGAGTATAAAATTCTCCAATTTGACTACCAAAAAAACAAGCGCATGGTGCGATGTGCGGTACTCAATTACTCATATTGTCATACACTATATAAAAAAGTAACACCACCAAGTCATCATCAGGTGTGGGAGCCAACTGAAAGGAGGGAGTGTTTGGCATTATCCAATGCCATCAATGTTGACATTGACGAATTATGGGAGTGTTGTGGCAAAAGTGTTGGATTTTGCCCACCTTGGGAAATCAGGCCCTCTATATCCTTCTATGTGGAGCATTTTAAGATTAAAAGGCAGTTGGAGGCCATCTAACATCGTCTGGTGCTTAAGTGAATCACTTTTGCTGGTATCTCTTGCAGGTCCCCATTTGATTGCTAGCTCTGTAAGCCTGGTTTTGCTGCTCAAGTTTAATTTTGCAACTTCATTTACAGCAGCAGTCCAATTTTCTGAAAACTCAATCATCAGTCTTCCCTGATTGAGGTTGCCAAGTGACCGAAACCTATTGGTAGGCTAAAATTTTAGATTGTAAATGTTCCTCTAAGTTCAAATTTTAGATTCTTGCCTTCTTAACTACTTTATTAATCATACTAAGTGCAGTGAGCAATGGTAGAATTATAAATGTTTTGAAACTAGTAGCCTATGTAGGATTTGAACCTACATCCTCTGTGCAATATAAGAACACAGTGCTAGATTTATTTGAAGGGTTTAAACCCTTAAAAGTGTGCTGGAATTTTTATATAAACACCATGAATGAGTTTTTACTTTGTGGTTTTAGTTACCCACTTAAAGAAAGTGTTTTAAAGGTTTTTAACCAAAATTTCAGCTTATTAGAGAGATTTTAAAGTGCCTAAAAGTTGCTGAAAATTTGTGTAATCAAGGGATTAATTGAGTTATTTACTTGGTATTGTAGGAGGCTTTAAATTGAGTAATTTCTAGCATTGTGGCTAGTTGGAAAGACAAGTTGAGGTATGTATGCGCGTAGGATGTATTAATTATGCGTAGTACCATGTTAGGAAGTTAAATTGGTATCAAGTATGAGATTAGTATCATGTTTAGTTGTTGTTGTGATACTTGGAATGATTGATTGATTATCCATGTCTTATATGTAAGCATGTGAGTATGTTGGAATTATTATTGTGAGCTTGATACAAGTTCAAAGTAATTGAATCACGCTATATTATTTATTATTCATCATCAAGAAGACATGTTTTTATTAAGCAAGACTTATATATGTTTAAAGGAGCTAAAGTTATATTTATTGAGCATGATTCATGATTTTATTCTCACCCATCTATTATTGGAGTTGAGTCAAGAAGGTTAGTTTATTTATTTACTCACCCACATAAGTTGAGGTCAATTAAGAAGCTAGTTTATTACCCTCTCACATAGTCGAGATTGAGTCAAGGAAGTTATTAGTGCATTTTATGCACCAAGGTAGTAACCGTACAGTTTTGTGCACAAAACTAGGCAAGGAACCTTAATTAAAATAAATGAAATGGAAGTATGTGTTGGCTGTTGTTATGTTTGTTCTTGATTGATTGGTTGGAGTCATCACAAGTTAAATTGGTAAATCATGTAAAGTGTAAGAGGATACACACCAAAACTATTGGAACGTATATACCTTGAGTATGAACACATGGGGGGAGTTATGTGACTTTATATTTGATCATAGCTTCTACAGGGGTACATGACGTTGTACTTTCTTTTATTACAGATGAGATAGAATTCCGTCACAATGTGACATAGTAGGTGTCAATTGGGTAGCTCCCTAATTGGAAGCTCAATCTTTTTAATGGGCTATTTTTATGGAAGGTAACTCGTTCGATGCGTTATCCAAAACTATATATATTAATAAATTAAAGTAGAGTCACGAGTCAAAGGTAAGTTGACTTGTGTTGAATGACCAGCATGTTTTATTTATTTATTTTATTCCTATTGTTAGGATATTTATGTTAATGTGATTATTCCTATTAGTGCATATGTACTCAGCTTTTACTGATTCGTGCTTTGTTGTTTGTGTTTGGTTTTTCTTTGCATTGGCCTTACTATGACCCATTTTATATGGCGAGTAGTGAGGTTGAAATAAGTAGAAGTGCAGGTAAAAGGAGCATATCAAGCATGATGTGATTGAGCGAAGAGAGTTATATGTTTCTTTGTTTATTATTTATTGTATTGAATTATTTATGTAATCGTTGACACTAACATTATTTATTATTTTAATATTTTAGTTTGGTTTTTTTTTTAAAAAAAAGGGCCTTTAATGGTTCCAAGTTATTTATTTAATGTAAGTTGGTTTTAAAGTTGAGTTTGTTTTATTAAACTTTATTTTATTTGAGTTTTCGAAAGTCTTCTGCTGTGTGACTTTGAAAATAGTCTTAATTGTTATCACGGTGGCGGTAATACTTTGAATATTTCCTAAAAATGAATTTTATTTAGAGTAAGAGAGTATTTTAAAAGAAGAGAATTCTTAGGTTGTAACGATATTAAAAGACAATTCAAAAATGCAAAGGTACTTAGCAATCTAGTGGACTCGATGGATCCATCATTTGTAGCACAAAACTGAATTTCAAATACTTGATGCACTCAATTAATTAATAAATTGAACAGTATGTATTTTACCTCCTTTAGACAATTTCGTGAGGTTAGTAGCAACAACATTGACAATACTAGGGTCCACAAGCACAATTTTTTCTCTTCATTCATATACAATCTATGAAACCCCATAACCTTTTACTGAAGATTTACAAGATAAGAAGCTAACTTCCTATTAAATTGTATGTCATTTGAGTAAGCTAATGTCACGAAAAGATGACTTAAACCAACAACATATGCTTCAATTAAGCCAAACAACATCTCTCTGCATTTCAATTTCCATTCCTACCATAACAGAGAAACAAAAATATAAAGGAGCAAATAAACATAAATAAAATGAACAAACAAGCATAAAATGAACAAATAAACATAAAATGAGCAAACATAAAACAGAAAATCCACAAAATAAGAACAATTATTGACACATAAAATAAGAACAATAAATCGCCGCAAAATTAATGATCATAACTAAACACAACAATTTGAACGAAATAAAATTGAACAAAATTACATGAAATGATTTCTTATACTCCATATAATATATAAAACCTAGATTTCAACAAAAGTGTACAATGAAATTCAGAATTATGCAACCAAAAACACAAACAAAAATCGAAAAAAAAGAGAGAAAATTTACCTAGATTTCACCATTGTTGGATCTAAATGCAATTCGAAGCAAAAAATGAAAATGTAGATGACGAACATGAAGAATTCTGCAAATTAAAAACAGAAAGATGAACAGATCGAAGAGAGAGAAAGAAGAATGGAAGAACTTTGTAGATATGAAACCTTGAAGATAGGAGAAATGGGAATAACAATCAAGTGCAGGTGAAATGTCAAGCATTGTAAGCAAAATTAGAAGTAAATGACATTTATAACCCTGGGTGCGTGTACCGTACACCCAGGTATATAACACTAATTCTATTTATGTGCTTAATTCATCACTAACATTCACATTTTTACTAAATTTAACACTCCAAAATCCGAATTTCACAACCAAATTTTCGGATTTTTCATGACGTAAAATTTTCGGGCATTTTTTATTTTGGCTAAAGAACTTACAATCGAGTGTTCTACTTACTTGATTTCCACTATTAATTCACTTTAGAAGGGTTTCCTACTCATTTGAAGTATGATTTCTCTTTCTTCGTTCATCTTTATTCTCTTTGCTTGTTCTTTTTACCTATATTTTGTGTTATGTGATGATGTTTGTTAGTCATATGAAGTTTTATTATCATGAAATTACTTGATTGTTTGACTTTTTTGCAATACCATTGTTGTTCATCATCTTCTTTTCTTGCATTACCATTGTTTCTCATCTATCATCTTCTTCCATGAGTTTGGGTAGTAGCATTTTTCCATTATTTATATGTAATGTTCATTATTTTATACTTCCCCCATTCTTTTTTACTTGACCTGTTTCTTTTATCACGCTTGTCGATGCATAACTTTAACCATCAATAACTTTAATTCTTTATAAGTAAAAATTATAAAATAAAGTTATACATTATGATAGTACTTATTTAGACGATTTCAACAAGATCTCACATGAACATGTTTTTCCTTATAATTCACAAAAGACAGTCAAAAGTGGATTGATGAATAGAGTAAAAATCAAAACAGATCAAGTAAAAAAGAACGGAGGAAATATGTAATGTTCTTTTAGAGAAAGGTAATATTCTTTTATTTATATCTAATATTCTTTTATTTATAAGTTATATTCTTTTATTTATATTTAATGTTCTTTTTTCAGAAACATGATGTACTCTATATTTGTTTGTAATGTATAATAAATTATTATAACTACGATTTTTAATTTATATGTAATGTTCTTTTATTTATAGGTTATGTTATTTTATTTATAGGTAATGTTATTTTATTTATAAGTTATATTCTTTTATTTATAGGGTGATGTTCTTTTGGGTGTATCATGCGTATGGTGCACCCGCCTCTACGAAACAATAATCGAAGCTACTCTCTCTGTCCCTTTATTTTTGCCCCATTTGACTTTGCCCGGTCTTTAAGACACGTATTAAAACATTTATATCTCAATTTTCATACGCGTAAAAATTAGAAAAACTTGATATTAATTAAATTTACAATGAGACTGATCAAACAAGATCCTACATGACTATCTTTCCTTTTGTAGAACAATGGAAATTGATGGTCAAAGTTTTCAAAGTTTGACCCACATTTTGACAATGGGGCAAAAAAATAGGGACAGAGGGAGTAAAATATTGTATTATAAAAATAATTGTTTTAATTATTTAACACAAAATTGTCACTTGTCAAGTGGCGATTTCTATTTTATGTTTAAAAAGTATTATTTTTAAGGAAATGAGTAATGGTAAAATAAGCAATCAATTCAAGATAAATTTAGATGAAAATACTAGTAGAATGAAATCAAGGAAAAATTAATTATATTCCTCAAAATCAAACAAAAATTTAAAAAACAAAATCAAATCTTAATTTGGTTAGTGAAAAAAATCAAAGTAATACGATTGTTTAGAGAGAGAAGGGGAAGAACAAAAGTATGCTTCACCAATTATCAGGGAGTAATTTTGCTACAAAATGGTGATATGAGAAGGTCATACATTGGTTGAAGCCAAGGTCTGCACTAGTGAGGGGAAGGTTAGTTGATTCTGATGACTAATACACACACTGGCTTGATTTCTCCACAAGGCTTTTTATTGCACTCGCAATGTCAGACACCAACACACAACTCAATCCCGCTAGACACAACAGTCCAAAGGGACATGTATTATCATATAAATCAACTAAACCAATACAAGGGAGAGGACAAATTTGGAAATATCACAATAAAAAATGCAAATTTGTCTAGAATTGATTAGGCAAAACAATAGCACAGTGATACACATGGATATTAATATCACTGTCACTGATAGAATTCCACAATTTTAAGAAATAAAATTGGTATTTTCTTAATTTTTGTTATTAGAACCAGGAAGGCATAAACCAATTTGCCAAAATCTATTCAAATATCTTTAATCTCTTTTCTTACTTCTCATAGAGGAGATTAAATTCACATGAACATAGAGGAATTAATTTTTGTAGAGGTTTAGTGTCACTGATTTTTAGTATCTTAGCTTACCAAAGTGAAAAATATAGTTCTACAAAGTGGAAATTTTCTTTTATCTCAAGGGACCAATTTGAAGATTTCCTTAAAATTGTATATGATGCTTCAAAATACTACTATCTCCATATTTGTATGATGGTATTAATTACTATGTATGTACACTAAGAGTATGAGAGAGTGTGGGTAGTGGGACATGTGTAAGAAATATAGGAAAGAGAGTGTTGCAACTGGAAAAGTAGGAAAGAGAGGTGTTTTTTTAAGGTCAAATTAGAAATAAAGTAAAAGTGTAAAAACAAAAGGAATTGAGTGTATCGGAAAGCATAACCATGCAACAACAACAAAGCATTAGTCCTAAAATGATTTATGGTGGTGATGGGGATGAGAGAAAGATGCGTTATTACTAAGAGCATTTTTTTGTGCTTTGTATGTGTTTAGAGCTGGTATTAGTTTTATCTGAGTTGGTGTTTATTTTGATTTTGTTTATTCCCAATTGTAGTGATAGTCTTGTAGTGGTGGCATAAGCGGTGGTGCAGCGTTGTTGATTTTTCCATGGTGGTGTAGGTTGTAGCGGTGTAAGCAGTGGTGGTTATGTAGCGATGGTGTTAGCACCGGTGGGCCTTTGTGAATCGTCAAGGAGGCTGGTTGACACAATTGTTCTAACATGGTGAAGGGTAGGAGGTTAGTGCGTAGGGTTGTATTCTTAATCCTAAATACTACCTCCATTTCATATTATTTGCAACGATTAGACATCTCCTATTCATAGTTTATGTCAAATCGTTGCAAATAATATGAAATGGAGGTAGTAAATAAATAACCAGTGAGAGTAATGCCTTAATCCTAGATTTCTAGCATACCAGCATACTCTGTTTCTTATTATTGGTCATTTAGGCACGCTTTTTATTGTTGTTTTTTTTTTTTTTGGGGGGGGGGGGGTATTGTTCTTGATTACAGAAAGCAAGTATATGTTTTTTAACCTTAATTTATTTTGTTGGGAGTAGATTTTTTTTTTCTTTTTTTTTTTTTTTGACACAAGGAGTAGATTTAATTTACCTTCTTTTGGGGTGTACAAACTGTGGCTCAGAGAATGTTATCTCACTATCATTTTTCAAATACTCTGTAAATTTACAGGAAAGAAATTGCCCAGCTACAGAACAAAGAGGTTGAGATGAAAAAGGCTGCAGCTAAAGGTAGCAAAACCGAATAGAAAGCAAAGAAAAAGCAAGTTGAGGAGGAAGTAGCCAAACTATCTGCAAATCTCAGAGATAAACATGCACAGGAACTTTCTTCACTGGGCTATAATATCAGCACGATTGGCAATGGAAATGACAAAGGAAAGCTTGACACACTTGTCAAAGCAATTGCTGGAGTATCTGTGGCCAGTAATGCTGATAATCACAAGCCTAGTAAAAGTGTTAAGAGACGTGAGAAAAGAGCTCAGCAAGAAGCTGCAAGGGAACAAAGAATAAAAGCGGAACAAAGCAACATCACAAGTGATAGAGTGATTGAAGATGGGTTATTGGAGAAGAAGCTAGACCCACTTGGATTGACCATCAATGATATAAAACCTGATGGCCACTGCCTTTATCGTGTTGTGGAGGATCAGCTAGCTCACTTGTCAGGAGATTCTTCACCTTACAATTACCAGCAGCTTCGAGAGATGGCCGCTTCTTATATGCGTGATCATGTCTCTGAATTTCTCCCCTTTTTTATATCAGAGAATGAGGTTGAAGGAGAGTCAGATGATTCTCTGGCGCAGAGATTTGAAAACTACTGTCGCGAGGTAGAAACAACAGCAGCTTGGGGTGGGCAACTGGAGCTTGGTGCCTTGACACATTGCTTTAAGGAACATATAATTATATTTGTAGGGTCCTCCCCTGATGTTGAAATGGGCAAGGAGTACAAGACTGATGGTTCTTCTACTTCATTGAACTCTTGTATCAAGCTATCGTACCACAAGCATGCGTTTGGTCTGGGTGAGCATCATAATTCTGTGGTTCCCAGTTTATAACAAAATCATTTAGCTATCCCTACAAACTTATGAGATTGGTTTTTTTTTTTCCTTCTCTTTTTGTATGAGAGAAAAAGTAAGCGAATTAGGAGTGCACATTTAACTCCATTGTTGAACTCAAGAGTGATAGTATTTCTGTTGCATTTTTTAATACCATACATACTGATACTGATACACTTCAAGTTTGATCTGCTTGGATATTTGATACCCTTTAAATTTTGATACAATAATCAGTTATTGCCATATTTTTTTATCGTGTTTCTTTGTAAGCAAGTTCGTTTTGATTTCTCAGCTTGTGACATAGTGACGATTATAAAGTACCAAAAATAACTTGCTGCAACATACTCCACACATGGATTGTGGCTAAACCTTGGTATCCACGGCCTGGCGATGGCCTCCCCATGACACGCCCAAGAAGCAGCACATATTAGATGCAGTGACTATTTATAGAGAGCTTTTAATGAGTTTTTAGGTTTCCCTTACATTGAACTTGGGCAACTGTTGTCGCACTAATGGGTGTAATTTTGCTTTTAGGTGTATTTTGGTGGATAGAAATGCTCTTTCCTTGTTAATTTATGCTCGAATCTTGATTAGTTTAACCTTAACTTTAATCTTACCTTCTGGGTTGACCCGTAGGAAAATATTAAAACTTGGCTAGGCCATTAAAGCAAAAAGTGCAAATAAAAAGGGAAATAACAACAAACAGACGAAGGTAGAGCGCATCCTTTGGAACATAGCAGTAGCCTACTAGTTCAACTTATATTAAATGTCAATCCAAATACTATCCAAATATAGAATAAAATCACTTGCAAACACAAATCGGATAACAAGGGCAGTGAGTGCACGAAAACCCTGGGGAAAACCCTTGTTAGAGTCTGCAGCGACACCTTGGGCAACTGCTGGTACACAAATGGTTGTCAACAAAACGATGGCAAGGATTATAAGTAGAAAAACCATATCATAATTGTTTTGCTTCATCATCTTTGCCACAAATATTACTCAACTCTGTTTTATTTTATAACTTGCGTGTGTTTTTAGTGGATAGATTGATATACCCCCCCTTGGTTAATTTGATGCTCAAATCATGAGTATATGTAACCTTCAAAATCAATGCATCCACATGTATGATGTATCAAACTTCTATATGGCTCATATGATCTGGTTATCATTTAATTATATTTCCCTTCGTATTAGTTTCCTAAGACCAGCATTTACTCCCTCCGACCTCCGTCTCCTTATTTTTGGTCATAGGTGAGAGGAAAATGGTGGTCTTTATATATATGGTATGGAGCAAAATAAAAAGGAACACCCCAATAAGAAAAGTATATAGAGCAAAAATTAAGAGATAGAGGGGGTACTAATATATTCCAGCAACTTATATAATATGAAGTAATAAATTTATATTTATCTCTTGTTTCATTTTTCTTGCAACCAGCCGACCAGGTGTGACCAACATGAATATGAGCGGTTCACCATTGGCTTTTATTAGTTTAGTAGGACCACATTTACTAATATATCCAATTAACTTACATTATACTCCCTCCGTCCCCAAATGTATTCCCATTTGCCATTTTTAGTGCCTCTAAATGTTCTTTCCATTGCACTTTTTTTCAACTTAAATCACAATTGGGTTTTATCTTTCTAAATGTACTTTTTCTTATTTTACCCTCATTTTTACAATAATGATTGAGGTTTTTATCTTTTCTAACGTACTTTTTCTTGCTTTATCTCTCTACTTTCCTTGCAAATTATTGGGATTTTATCTTTCCCAATGTACTTTCATAACTTTACCTTCCAAACCTTAATTCTCTTGATGTTTCACCAAAAGGGAAAAACATTTTGGGACGGAGGTAGTACTTCATAAAATATATTTTTCTCATGTTTTGTATCCACATGTGTCTAACATGGACGTAAGCTAGTGACTATTGACTTTTACTAAGCTACTTTGTTTACTAAGACTACATTACTATCATATCCTAACAATGTGTCCGACATGGACATGAGTCAGTGACCATTGCCTTTTATTAGTTTATTAAAGCCACACATAATAATGTATCCAAGCAACTTATGTAATAAAATTCCTGGGCATTATTCATCCGAAGCTGCTCAAATGAAAAAATTTGTAGTTTGTTCAATGATCGTATCTAATTTATATTAGACGTAATGGCTGAAAATATATAATATGATGAATATTTGAATTTAAAGTCTGAACAAAGGAAAGAAAAGCATTACTTAATTGACCAATATTATAAGTCATAGAATATGGAAAGGTAATCAGAAAATAGCATAACCACTGCCAAATTGTGAGAGATTCCAGTTCGCTACATCAATAGGTAAAATTTAATGGAGGGGATGTGTTGAATGCGAGGCCAGTCTTCCCCAGTGGGTTGTTGGCATCTTTCCTTGAGGCGTTCTGAACAGCGATAGAGTCGAAAAGATTGCATCCAATTTGGAAGAACCACAAGCTGTGGGAGATTATCCAATGTCAATTTACAGAGGGAGTGAGGAAAGGATGGCCATGGCATGCCAATAGTGTTCATTCCCTCTTCTTCTCCCAATAAATTTACATTTGGGCAATCATAGATTGTTAAAGCCTGCAAGGCAGTGAGATGTTCCAATCCTCCAGAAATAACACTCCTCAATTTGCGGCATTGTACGATATTCAAGGATCGTAGGGAAGACGAGCAGCTACTGAACACATCCCCAGCTTCTTTCAAACTCTCCAACTCAGACGACATACGCAGCTCATCAAGACACTGAATTACTTCTCTGGGAAACGAATTAAGCCATAGAACATCATTTGAAGAACCAGTAGTACTGCCACTTGCATCCGCCTTTTCATTCCCCAATTTCGTAATTATTTGGAGTCTTCTATTGAATCTTGTGATGACTAGTTCTACTAAGTTGGGACATAGCAGAATCGATATTAAATTTGGGCAACCTGATATACTCAACGACGTCAATTGAGGAAGTGGTATTGGTGCCATGCTGAAGCTGCTGTTAATATCAAGACAAAGCTGATTATTATCTCCCACCCCCTCCCCTATATTTGTCCATCCTTGCAACTCTGGAAGGTCCACCATAACCAGCTTTCTCAGGCGGGGAAATAATCCATTTGGATCACTGCCACCTGCTAATGCACTCTTTTCAAAAATGTACTTCAAATTCCGACAGTAGGAAAGTTCAAGGAATTCCAAATGACGAAGATTTCCAAGGCATGTCAAGTCCTCCATGTTGCACCGGAAAAATTGTAATCTATTAAGATTAGGGAGAGAGGTCGCCAACTTATTTTCCCTAGCCCAACTCGGCATTCTCATGCCAACACAACTTCGCAACAATAATCCCCTGAGATTCGGATGTGGTTGCAGCTCTTCCATTAATCTCCTTGCTTCTTCATCATCAATCCCCGTACCATCAAAGTCTATTCTAATAAATTTGAGATGTTCCTTATCCCTCAAATATTCCTCAACTGCTCTGGCATTTTCAAAAAATCTGATTTTGACATAAAGATCACCTTTCAGGCTGTTAAGTCTTTTTAGCTCCCCCAGTTGATCAAACCATTGCTTCTGACTTGCCTTTGATCCATCCACTATGAAAGTCTAACTGGCTAATACAAGAGGGGGGGTGAATTGTATTTTAGGTGAAATCTAAAAACTTTTGCGGAATTTAACTAAATGAAATAGTGACGAGAGAAGATATAGGCTTTTCTAAATTTCCACTATGTAATCAAACTCTTTACAAGTGAAGATTCAAACCCGTTAACAAGCTCCAAAAATTAGGAACTTGTTCCCAACTCTCACAGAAGACTTCAGCAGCGAAGCTTCTTTGACCTCACCTTACACAAACTCACAATCCCAACCCCAAAGTACTTGAATACAATCTGTGATTACAAATACCTATTGCACTCAAGAATATAAGAAGGATAATAACTCTCTTTATGTTATTAGATGGCTACTGGAATTTTTATGCTCAAGAGTTATGTTTTGCTGAGATAGTTTGCATGAGTATTTATAGAGAAGGCTTAGTCATTAACCTCCACTATAATCACGTCCACATGCCAACACCCCACTAACAACTTGTGGAGTTATCTTGATAGATGGTGATCATGAAGGAGGTTTCCTAGCCTTATCTCACTAATCCACTATCTCAACAACTTGATAAACATTAGCTTTGATAAAACCGTATAATCAAAGAAAACTGCTTGTTAACTTTATCAAAAGTTTGTTTAAAAAGATTTTATTTTAAAAAGGATTTTATTTGAAAAGATAAATTAATTATTTATATTAAAACAACTAGATAATTATCTTCGATAATTATCTTTATTCGAAATTAGATGACTAGATAAAACTTTTATAAATTATCTTTTTCCTTAAGAAATTATCTTTTAAAACTAACTTTTATTCCAGTAGTCTTTTTAATAACATAAGTCATTGAGTTCCTTTCCGACTTTATATTATTGAGTGCTCACAATTAAAACTAGAACGTGAGATTTGCATGAGGCTTTTTAGAGAATGCTACTCCGCATCCAAGTTCCTACTCCGGAACGAACTTTGCTTGAACCCTTTATTCACCAAAGACTCAAAACATTCATTAGTCGAGTTTGTCAATTTGTCCATCAAAACCAAAAGGCTCAACAAATTCCCCCTTTTTGATGATGACAAACATTGACAAACTTAGGTAAATAAAATCATCCAGGCATGCAACAAAAATTTAAAGCAAGACATGAAAACAAAAAAACAGAGTAATTAAAGAACGTAGAAAAATACTAAAAAGTATTTATTTTAAAAAGACTGAGCAAAAGAAAAATTAACAAAGACTTTAAAAACTTAGATTACTAGGACTTTATTGAGTTAACTGAACTTAGCAAAAATTTGTACCTTCGATGTGTGAGTTCCTTGGTAAACACCTTAGCCGCCATGAAGTTTGTCTTTTCCCCCTTTTGGCATTATCAAAAGATTGAAAAAAAACATTTTTCTATACTCCCACTAGACTACGTAGGGAATAGTGAGCTCAAATAATGCAAGGCAAAAATAAGTTAGGTACTAAATTATCAGCAAACACACACAATCATATGAAAAATAAGAGCCGAGTTCCGATTTAGGAAATAGAAGAGGAACATAGAGAATGTAGCAAAGGATAAAGGCGTACAAACCAAAGTTTAGAGAGATTAAACAAAACCAAAATAAAATTGTTCAGCATATGAAATTAGAATAAGTGCAATCAAGGATTTAAAAGGCTGCATTGGTAGGATCAAGGGTTGGATTTGTGGGATCAATAGAGTCTTCCTCGACTTCCTCAAAGGTTACTTTGTTGATAGTTTCCAAGATCTCCTTGTTGCCTTCACTAAACTTGCCTTCAGCCTGTGCAAGCTTTGCCTCCATGCCTGCAAATCCGGTTGCTTGAGATTCTGCCAGAGCCTGCACCTGGCCTTTAA
Source organism: Chenopodium berlandieri (assembly GCA_034703905.1). NCBI lineage: Eukaryota > Viridiplantae > Streptophyta > Magnoliopsida > Caryophyllales > Amaranthaceae > Chenopodium > Chenopodium berlandieri. The sequence continues at coordinate 24,283,814 of CM068281.1, forward strand.
GAGAGAGCAATTCCGAGGCCATTTCCTCCAGTTTCTTGCTCACCAGAGTAGTCAACTTCTCCATATCTGCTTTAACCTGTTGAAAATCATAAACAGACACACGAGTTCCAGAGAAAGCAGCAAAGCCAGTAGGCTGAAATGGAGGAGGAGAAGGTGAATGAGGAGGCTGCCTAGTAGATGAGACAGGAATAGAAGAGGGTTCAGTGGCAAAGGGAACTTGGGTAGGTTTGAAGGTGGGATCAGATTTGTCTGAGGAGCTGATGGTTTCTATAGTCACAGGGTGTGTAGTAGAAAGGGCAGGCTTGACCACATTCCTCTTACTTCTTCTAAGGCCCCCTGTAAACACCGGAATGACAGGTGGTCCAGTTGTGCTCTCAGAGTCTGTGGTATGTTCCCCCTCACTTTGATCAGTTCCCTGCCCCTCATGTAAGTCAGATTTTCGAGCTTCCCCCTCAGAAACTTCCTTATGTTCCCCCTCAGAATCTTCCTGTTTTTCTCCTTGCACATCTCCCTCAAGTATTTTTTCTTTGTTTTTCTCTCCGTTAGAACTTTTTTTTTTTCCTTATCTCCCTCAGAATCACTGGAGGTGGTAGCACCCTCACTAGCATCCTCACTACCCTGGTCACTGCCCTCCTCATCACTTGCATCACATTCTTCCTCAGCTTCTTTCCCTTTCCCTTTCTTTTTCTCCCCTCTTTTCCGAGGCACAAAACATACTTTGCCATTTTTAAGCCTAAGACTCAGTCTAAGTAATGATTGTTCAGAGAGGATATTATCGGGTTTGAGATATGTTGGGGATTCACATTCAACATCAATACCAAAAGATTTGAACAACACAGTAAGGAAAGAGCCATATGGAATTGTGGTCTTTTGAGCATAAAAATTCAAGTGTTCAATCATTAGAGCAGGGAAATTAATCTGTATTTTGCATGCAAGACAGAATATAAGGGAGGCATCCAAGAGTGATACGGTACTCTGTTTTTGTAAACGGGGTACTATACCCTTCCAGGTGAAGGTAAACAGTAGCTTATGAAGGGGTGTTAGGGCATGATGGTGAGTAGTTTTCACTTTCGGATTTCCTCTAATAAATTGAAGGATTTTGCATTCATCATTATGGCCAATGTTTACAGATTGTTTGTGCTTTAAATAAGAACAATAGCCTTTAACAGGAACTTGAAATAGATTTCCAAGATAATTGGCATCAAACGAAATTGGAATATCATTAACTACGGCCGAGCACACACCATTATCACATTGAAAGGTATTTTTGAACTCATAAATAAATTTAGGATAAACAGGGTAATGAGAACAATTCTGGAACAAGTGAGTCCATTTTTGATAATCAATTAAAGAAGTAAATTCAGTGAACTTACTCGCCACACACCAATCATAGTTGATGTGATATCCGAGAGTGTAATTCCATGATGGGAATTTGGTGGTTGCGCGCCGTTTCCTGTCGTCGCCCTTCACAGCCTTAGCCTTCCTCTTTGGCTGAGCAGATGGATGTACCACCGCAATTGGCACCGGTTGTGGAGACCCCGTGTTTGAGGAGGGTTTGGATGGTGGTGATCGGGTTTTTGGGGTGGTGTTTCGGTTGGTTTTCATGGTGTTGAAGGTAAGATGAAGGGAAGGAGAAGATGAATAGTGTGAATAGGAAGGAGAGAGAGTGAGGCCGGTTATGGGAGTTTATGGGGAGTTTAATTGATTTGATAGGTGAAGGTGGAGTGAAAAGAAGAAGAAGAGTTTAATGGGGAGGAGTGAGAAAGAAAGTAACGGTTTAAAAGGTGAGGTAGTGGGGTAGTTTTAGAGGTAGTAGGATTTAATGTGGTGAAATAATTGCACTCATCTAATTCAATGTTGATAAAATAAAATCGTAAGTTAAGGAGTTGATATACATGCTCCTTATCTTACGTAACAAATAAAATCTTTTTGTATTTTTTGAATTTTGAAAAGAAAGCAGAACTGAACAAAGGAAAATAAGGAGGAAAAAAAGATAAAAATATGAATAAAAGATAAGAATAAAAGATAAAAAATAAGGAAGGCAAAAAGATAAGTCTCGTACTAGTTAGGGAAACTCTGTATTTGTGGTGAGGTGAAGAACACTTTCTTATTGTTGATTTGTAGGTTCTTAGTTAGGGAAGCATTGTGAAATTGCTTTCACGGTGCCATGTTTATTGCAATGTATCCTATCTTGCACATTGTCTATCCAGTTAGCATTTTTAAACTCTTTAGCGCACCAATTAAACAACACAAAGATGAATCCTTATGAATAGTAAGACAGTAACTAATCATAAGAGAAATAGTCATTGAGTGCGACTGTAATTCTTTATATGCTGACTAGACTTTTTGTATGCCACAATATTGATTTATTTGTTCATTGTAGTTCCGTCCGGGAAAGAATGTTGGACTCGGCAAGGACCATACAATCTTTGCTCTAATCGATCGATGGATTAGTGAAGTTTGAGAAGTTTGGTCCTGACAAGAAAAAGGTTAGTTTTTAGCAATTTTCAGTATGATCTGTAACATTCACAGTTCACACAATTGACATCAAGGTTGTGCCAGGTGAGTGTTTACCCACGAGAAGTACAGCCTGAAAACCCCAACAGTTACAGAGCAAGGAAAAGAGAGGCTTTCAGGCTTCAGCGTGAGAAGAAGAAGGCAAGAAGGGAAGGATATTCTATTGAACCACAGCTAATTCTGGCATCTGCTCCCGCTGAAAATGCTGATGAAAATCCAGTCTGCTGATGACCTACTTAGTCGGTTTAAAACTTGGTTTTGCATCCTATTTCCCTCTTTTTGGCATGGTTTTTCAATTAGTTGTTGTAACTAAGTTTGTCACCACATCAAAAGTTTACCCTCCAATGTATTGTAGATCTTTTGCACAAATGCGGATATGTATTACTTTGATATAAAGCTGTTAGAATTAGTATTTGCCAATTCTAAATCGAAAGGCAGCTGACAATTAAGGGGTTTTTGGAGGAAGATTTGGAACATTGGATCTAAATTACTGAAATGTATAGCATTTTTATTGTATCACATTTCAATGATTTCAGTTTTACATTTGTTCTGCAAGTTCTTGAAGAGTTCTCAACTCACAATGTATTGATACTATTGAAGTTAGAACTGTTAAAGATAATTCCCCAGCCAAGTTTAACACTTTACCATACATTGATATGGCACTAATCTTCAGTTTGCCCTGCATATGGCAGAGGTGGCAATTTACAACCACGATTTTAGTTTAATTTTGAGAATTTAGGATCCCCCAGAAACTTGAGCAAAGGAGGAAACTGGGCATTCCAGGCACACAAAAGTCAGATACTAACAGAGTAACAGCATACGAAGTAGGTCATAAAAGTTGAACTGGCATTGAGGAACTGAATAGCCTGGCAAAAGTACATAATATATCCTTACTGTAAAACGAGTTCTACTTCATGAAATTGTTTAGTCTACATTAACATATATGTCAAAATAAATCTTGAAGCATTTGATGTCCATTGTCTCTTCATTTGTTGCTCTCTAACAGACGAAATTGCAGCCTGCACAAGAGAAAGGGGTTAATTTACAAAGGTACAATCAACAAAGTACAGAACTGTATGGTGCATAGAACAAGTAGAAGAGACACCTTGGTGAGTTAAAAGACTTAAAACCAGTATAATACAGAGTATTAGCACAGAAAAAATTGGTATTTATGCATGTAGATCTATTTTAGCTATTTCATACATGAACATCAACAAAAAAAAATTCATTGCTACAAAGACTCTTCACACCCAGGTCATAGAATTTACTCAGATGTAACCAGGTCACACCAATGAAATTCTTGACAGAAGCTTTAAAATACTGAGATGGGATATACGGGGAAAGTCACATCATTCTTCTATATAAAAGGACAGTAGAGCTACCTGGGCTCGAAGATCTTTTTCATATTGGATTTATAAAAAGCAGTACAAGTATTGCATGAAGTGGGAAGAATAATCTGGTGAAGTTGAGTAATATTCAACATCTTTTAAACACTTACCTCAGCTATTTATAATATATATTGCTTTCATGAAAAGCAGTTAAATGAACCAGGTACAGTTTCCCAGGCATGCGATTAATACATTAACAGTTTAACACTGGGGATAAAAGAAGCATAATTGGAAAGCTCTTTCCTAGTATATTTCACTTTGTTGAAATCAGGCTCAACCTTTTCTACATGCAAAAGTTACAATTTTGTCCTATGGAAATCTGGTTCCCATCCGATTTTGTCAAAATCACCAATAAGATAAAAGAGATGTATGTTCAACTACCCTAAGATGAATTCAATTCTTAATGTTATATTTCAAAGTCAATGGCCTCCCAGAAACTAGCATTCTGTATAATTGAAAAGAAAATAGGGGAGAAAATCATCAACCAAATTCAAATAATGTATCAACAAAAACCTTCATAAAAGATAATATAGCACAAAACAAACAACATTACTGCTTTCTTAAGGATCCATCTCTAACCGAAACATCAACATAATCCATTCCAACCCAAATTAGAAGCTAGTCTGCGAGTATTAAAGCAATAACATCCAAGATACCTTGGAACTTCTAATTCAACTCACAAGCTAAGACACCAATCTTTTTAATAGGTAGATGACATTATTCAATGCAATTTCTTTGACGGGGTAGATGCCATAGTTCACCCCAGTTTCTTGAACGAGTAGATGAAATAGTGCACCCCAATGGTTTACTTTGCTACCGCCAAACATTCAAGCTTGATGCATGTTAAGCTAAAGCTTTTTAAAATACAATTCAGCTTTTGAAACCTTATTATTCCAACTTCCAAACATCTATCAATAGCTTAATCACAAATCTTGGAAGCTTTCGGTCAGTAATTTTTTCCTAGAACAGCCTTAATCCGTCTCAAAACCCACGTTCTAACACGATCAAACAAATCCATAATATACAATAAGTCAATGATTTAACACAAACATCATTACTCGTTACTACTAAATTTCCAAACTTTCCCAATTCTCATTAAATTTCTCACAATCAACAGCAACAATATAAAACTAGAACACATAATTTAACCCAAATCCTCTTGCAACATCCATGCAAATACCAGATTATATAGAAATCGATCAAATTCAACCACATTTAACAAGGAAATAAAATCGAATTCAAATCTAATTTTGACAAAAGAAAAGTAAAATTACCAATCAATCTAAGTAGATCCAACAATAATGTTGTTGATCGGGATAAAGATGAGCTTGACGAAGAAACCCACAAAACCCATTACAACGAATCCAACAGCAGTACGGAAAGCCACCTTCGTAAACTCTACAATTCCCAAATTCAAAAATCAAAATTACAATCAAAAGATCCAAAACCAAAAAAAAAAAAAAAAAAAAAAAAAAAAAAAAAAAAGCCGAAGAGAGAAAATTAAATCAAAATACCTTTTTGATCGGGTTTGTGGCAACGCTTAACAAGACGAACGCTGTCCTTAGCGAAATCTCTCAAAGGATCGAAAACTTGATCTAGGGCATCCATTGATGAAGATGAAATTGAGGAGAGTGAAACTTGATTACTGGTCTGGGTACGACGAATGTGTGCAAATCTGCTTTTCTGTATACTAACGAGCAAATCAAAAGCCTCTAAATGTGTGCACTAAATTATATTCAATGGAGGGGATGTGTTGAATGTGAGGCCAGTCTTCCCCAGTGGGTTGTTGGCATCTTTCCTTGAGGCGTTCTGAACAGCGATAGAGTCGAAGTATCCTGAGGGAAGTCAGTTTAGGCATCCAATCCGGCATACATTCCAATCCCCGGCAAAATCCAATTTGGAGGGTATGGAGGGCTGCCAAAGATTGTATCCAATTTGGAAGAACCACAAGCTGTGGGAGATTCTTCAATGTCAATTTACAGAGGGAGTGAGGAAAGGATGGCCATGGCATGCCAATAGTGTTCATTCCCTCTTCTTCTCCCAATAAATTTACATTTGGGCAATCTTGGATTGTTAAAGCCTACAAGGCAGTGAGATGTTCCAATCCTCCAGAAATAACACTCCTCAATTTCCAGCATTTTACGATTTTCAAGGATCGTAGGGAAGACGAGCAGCTACTGAACACATCCCCAGCTTCTTTCAAACTCTCCAACTCCTCTTTAAAGACATAGATCTCATCAAGACACTGAATTACTTCTCTGGGAAACGAATTAAGCCATAGAACATCATCTAGGGTAACTTTCCTCAGTTTGGAAATAACATTTGAAGAACCAGTACTACTGCCACTTGCATCCGCCTTTTCATTCCCCAATTTCGTAATTATTTGGAGTCTTTTATTGAACCTTTTGATATATAGTTCTACTAAGTTGGGACATAGCAGAATCGATATTAAATTTGGGCAACCTGATATACTCAACGACGTCAATTGAGGAAGTGGTATTGGTGCCATGCTGAAGCTGCTGTTAATATCAAGACAAAGTTGATTATTATCTCCCTCCCCCTCCCCTAAATTTATCCATCCTTGCAACTCTGGAAGGTCATCCATAACCAGCTCTCTCAGGCGGGGAAATAATCCATTTGGATCACTGCCACCTGCTAATGCACTCTTTTCAAAAATGTACTTCAAATTCCGACAGTAGGAAAGTTGAAGGAATTCCAAATGACGAAGATTTCCAAGGCATGTCAAGTCCTCCATGTTGCACCGGAAAAATTCTAATCTATTAAGATTAGGGAGAGAGGTCGCCAACTTATTTTCCCTAGCCCAACTCGGCATTCTCATGCCAACACAACTTAGCAACAATAATCCCCTGAGATTTGGATGTGGTTGCAGCTCTTCCATTAATCTCCTTGCTTCTTCATCATTCCCCGTATCCTCAAAGCGTATGCGAATAAATTTGAGATGTTCCTTATCCCTCAAATATGCTCCTTCCCTATCTATATCTTCCTCAACTGCTCTGGCATTTTCAAAAAATCTGATTTTGACATAAAGATCACCTTTCAGGCTGTTAAGTCTTTTTAGCTCTCCCAGTTGATCAAACCATTGCTTCCTACTTGCCTTTGATCCATCCACTACAAACATACTCAGCACACGAAGGCAAGTCAACTTACTCAAGCCCTTTGGCATATTAGTCAGCCTTATACAGTCAATTATCTTTAATATCCTCAAGTTAACCAACTTCATCAAATCTTTTGGTAACTCTTTCAATTTTCTGCACGTACATAATTTCAATGTCTGTAAATTATGTAACTTGGTAATTGATTGAGGAAGCACATCCAGCTCATCATTGTCTGAGAGATCTAAATATCTTAAATGCAACAATTCACCTATTGAGTGCGGCAAACATTCTATACCTGACTTACTCAAATCCAACACCCTCAAAAACCTCCAATTTGCTACTAATGCCTTCAAGGAAGATTCGTCAATCATAGAAAAATCATACCACGCACCAACATTCAGAAAGGAACGAATGTGGGTCTTAGAAAAAGAGTATTGCAAGGATGTACTTCGTACATGGGAAATATGTCGGACTTCTCTATCCATAATGTCTGTTACAGAATTTTTAAAACAAATTTCCTTCCCTGCTACATTTTGAGCAATATCATGCATCAGATCATGTATCTTACACGAAATGATTTCACCATATTCACCATGCTCTGCATCTTGAAAAAAGCATCTCCGCATCAGAATAGCAAAATATTCCTCAACAGCATCTTCCAACCTTTGACCATCATCTAACGGAACAACGTAGCCCTGTGCCAACCAAAGGCTTATCAACAACTCCTTCTCTATGACAGTGTCTTTTGGGAACAATGCACAGTATGTGAAACAACTTTTGAGGGGCAATTCAAGTTGATGATAACTAAACATGAGTATAGGCATGATGTCCTTTTGGCTTTCTCTGAAGTTGAATAACCCGATCTCCTGAAATGATATCCATCTACTCTTGTCTTGACCATACAGAAGACTCCCTGCCACTCTTATGGCAAGAGGGACACTGGCACATCCTTCAACAATCTCTCGGCCAATCTTCAACAAATCTTCGTGAGGGCTTAATTGTTCTGATCCAAATGCTATTTTCTTAAACAAGGACCATGAATTCTCCTTTGACAACCCTTGGAGCTCATATTTTTTACCACCCCCTACAATTTCGACTGTTCTGTGCGACCGTGTTGTTACCACAACCCAACTTCCCCTCTGGCCTCCCAATAAGAACTCTACAAGCTTAAGCCAGTGATTGCGATTCTCAGTCCATACATCATCTAAAACAAGCAAGTATTTGCTGCTTGATAATTTTTCTCGAAGTTTGCTTTGTAACATTTCTATGGTAGATTCCTCGTGCGTTTGACCAGTTGAAGCATAAATCTTACGAAGTATACTTTCCACATCCAACTGCTCCTGATCATGATCAGAGACACAAGTCCACAACCTCAATGGGAATGCACTTGTGACCCTTGGATCATTATACACCAGTTGGGCAAGAGCAGTTTTCCCCAATCCTCCGATTCCCACTATAGTGAGGAAAGAAACATATTGTTGAATGGTTGAACAATTCAACAGATGACCTACAAGTTCCTCCAAGTCATCCTCTCTCCCAATGATACTACCCTCATAGATGTAAGAACATGTCTCCTCCCTCCTCCTCCTGATAGGCTGAGGATCAATACTAATGCCAAATTGAGAGTGATTTTTGGCAATAGCATCTAACTTCCTCCGAATTTTCTTAACCTCTTGGGACATAGAGTGAGCTATCTTGATAGGATTGTAACGAGAAAAGAAGAGACTCACATTTTTGGAGAGTTTCTGACCCTTGATGAGCTGCTTTTGCTTAACAAGAGTGACGAACTCATCGAACAAATCGTCAGCATCATAAACAGCATCCTTGAGCTTCTGAATCCAGAGTTGTGCTTCAGAAGAAAGCTGGTCCTGCTTGATCTCAGCATCTTGGAGCACAGCCTTGACAGTGGAGACAGTCTCTTGGAGGTCTTCAAGTTGGGATTTATACCCAACGCCAAAAAAGGAGCTCAATTCTTTGAGCTCCGAACATTGAAGAGAAGCAAACAGAGTTTGAGCAACGGACAACACTGTTCCAAGATCCATATTTTTGGTTTCAGAAATGAGCTCAGACAATGAAAGAGTGTTTGTTATGGCAGATATTACTTGAAATGGGTTTATTTTATAACCACACAAATGTGATGGAACCGATAATGTACTTTAAAGGCAAAAGGTGTTGAAACATTGTCATAGATTCATTCAAATAATAGAATGATTAGTATAAAAATGCAAGGACTATTGTATAGTTTGATTCCATGTGCTTAGTTTAAGTCTCGTATTAGTACCTCCTCAATTAGTGTATTGAGTAGAGGCGTTCCAAACGGAGGGTTGCAAGTCATTAAGGCTTGTCTCGCAGGGGAAAAAGGGTCTTTTAATATCTATTTTGAATTTTACCACCTAGATTCGTCGTTTCGAGGTAAAGCATCCCGTTATGAAAAAAGTTATCTCATATGTTTCTCTCTCTCCACCGAAAAGTAAACTCGGTCTCTGTGTTTGAAATTGTTGTCATTCTCTCTCCTCGACGACTTTTTGTGTCTCTCTCCTCGATGATTTTCTGTGTCTCTCTCATCGGCGAATTCATAGTTTCTGAGCCTCTCCCCGCCTCCTTCTCCATCCATCTCCAAATTGAAGGTAGTGAAGCAGTAGAAAGTGTTCGAAATTGTACACATACTCCCTCCATTGTTGGAACAGGTACGTAATTAAATGTTTAAGTGTTGAAATTTGAAATGAAAAAGTTAAGGTTTTACTTGTAATCGTTGTTAAGTTAGGGTTTTACCTGGAATTGTTAAAGTTAGGGTTTTTTTTCTTAAATGCTTGAATTTAGTGTCGCAATTTGGGAAGATGGGTCGTAATTTAGTTTTGCAACTGGGAAGATGGGTTGCAATTAAGGTTTAATTGGGAGGGGGGGAACATCAGTAAAGGTGGTTAGGGTTTTTGAGGAAAGGATCGTACAAGATTAAGGGGTTTTTTTCCCACCAAAAGTTTCGCAATCGGGAAGATGGGTTGCAATTAGGGATTTTTTTAGGTTGCAGTAATCATGTTGTAAATGGCTTTGCCAATGGGTTGCAATAAGGGTTTAATTTCGCAGAAAAGTGAGTAAAGTTGGGGTTTTTTTCTACTAGAGTGAAATGTGGGTTTTGTAGGTGGTGTTAATCGTTTTGTAAGTATTTTGCAATTAGGGGATGCAATTAGGATTGGTGGTGGTGTTAATAATGGATTGCAATTAGGGTCCCCAAATACTGAAACTGGGTTTGTGAATATTAATTTTGGTCGCATGATTTGGTAAAAAAACCTGGCAATGTCTGTATGTGGTTGTCAAATCTTTCTATGTAGCGCCTCACTCTTTTTGTTGTGTTTGGTGTTCCATCTGGATTTCAATTGTGGTGTCGTTATGGTTTATTGATTTAGTTTTGATTATTGTTTAGGGTTTGTTTGTCTATTATTAGTGGGAATTAATGTTTAGTGGGTATGTTGTTTATGTTATTTTGTTATTGACTAATGATAATAAGTGTGCTTTGTCTTGCAGCAGCCCAATGTTGTTTGCAGAGTGGTAGAGGGATAAATCGTTCATTGGACAATCACCCTAAGCTAAACAATATTTCTACCTAAACCAACCTAAGACAAGTCTAGGGTAAGTAGAGGATCGTATCCACAGAGAATGGGTATGAGTACACCGAGATTATGAAACGGTTATAATCTAGTTCGGTCACAAATTGGGGGTTTTGAATATATAATTAACTACTATGAGGACAAACACTAGGGGGAAATGGGAATCAACACCAACCAAACCAATGGATCAAAACAATAGGCAAGCATGAACACAAATTGGGTGATAGAAAGGGCACTCAACATTGCCTTCTTTCGAAGCCACAACATTAAGCATTCCTAAACCAAACTCAACTAACAAGATAGGCCAACCAAGTCTTAACGATGGGAAGTAGACTACTAACTCGAGTTTGGCTTTCAATCGGTCCAAGATAGCATTAAGGCACAAGTGATTGGGATTTCTCACCTAATTACCGCAACTAAGACTACTACATCATCCAAACAAGGAACCGTAGTCAAGATAGAAGTTCGGTTTAATCATACAAGAAAAGGTTCACAACCAAACTTCATCTTTCAATGCAAGCATAGAAATGAATACATGAGCAATAAGTGGCCATCCAATTACTCATGCAATTAACCAATTCTTTAACAATCAAACATCAACCCAAAATGAACATGCAAGCACAAAATCAATCAACCCATGGCTTGGTTGGGTCTTCACCCAACCCCTAGCTAATTAACTACTCACTAAACATAGTGTTCAACATTCTAACAACAATATCTAAATTCAACATTAATCTAACAAATTGAGAAAAATAATAAGAAGAAAATAGATTGAACATGCAACAACAAATAATCAAGATTAGAGAAGAAATTAACAATTCAAAGCAATTAAAAACAGAAAATAAAGAGTAAGAGATAGAGGAAAGAGATTATCAATGAAGCTTCAAAGTTGAGAATATGTATAAATTGAGAATACAAACTTCAATTAATCTACTTCAATGATTGAGATTGAGAGAAACTAAGCTAATTAATGAGAGTTTTAGGAACTAACTAAGAGATAAGGGTCTAAGAAAACTAAGGGAAGAAAAGCCCCTAAAAACTGAAGCTAAGGTTCGTATTTATACACCCCGAAATTACATTGTAAAATCCGTCAAAATCGGGCTTCAGAACAATAGGAGCGCCCGCTCCTGGTTTTCCTGCGCGCCCGCTCCTCACTGCATCAGAGAAGGCAGATTGTTGGAGCTCGATTAGAAGCGCCCGCTCCTTGACTGGTGCACGCCCGCTCCTGGCTGGGATTAGAGAGAGGCAGATTGTGGCGCTTGGGGTAGGAGCGCCCTCTCCTCAGGGGCTGCACGCCCTCTCCATCCTCTTGTGCTTTGTTTCCAATATTAATCTTCAATGCTTTAGTAAGTTTGTCAAGTCTTCTCTTACACCCACAAGCATGAACACACACAAAGAGGTACGGGAACACCAAGAACTACAATTATATGCAAAAGGGGTTAGAAAAAGGGATTGAAGTAGGGGAAAAGTACACAATCGTGTTAAAAATGCCATGATAAGTGGACAAATAAAACGCTTATCAAATTCCCCCAAGCTAGCCAATTGCTTGTCCCCAAGCAATTCACTTGGCGCAAAAGAAACCGATAGATTAGTCCGCTTAAAGAAAAGCACATGCAAAGATAAAACAATCCTTAAGCAATAAAACTCGAGCATGAGGTATATGCCTAAGATCAACCACGGCCATGACTAGCCAAGGCCTAGCTAACCTTCCCGAATGTACTCAACTTTGGTCCATTCAACCAATCTTACCGCGTTCCCAACACAAAGTTCAAATAAACTGATTCCCTAATCAGAGTCAAGGCTTTGAGATTTTGTTCAAAACTTAAAAACAAACTTTGAAACTTAGTCAGAATATAAAATACGAATTAAAACAAAAATAAAAGCAAGTAAAGTAAAGCAAGAAAGAAGAGACAAGAAACGAGGATCTTTTTACGAAGTTCGGCAAATATGCCTACGTCTCCACCTAGGGTTGTCCAACCCGTAAGATTTTAACTTCTTTTTATTTCTTCCTTTAGAGTCCTAAAGCACCGAGAAGATGACCTCTCTTCTCTCCGCAGCCGCCCAGCTACACTTTAGCAACTCAATTCTCAAAAATAAAAGACTACCTAAAATACTTTGAGTATTATAATATTACTCTAAGTATATCTCACTTTTAATATATTCTTTTTCGCTCTTAGATACACTTTTTCTTTTCTCTCAAACTAATCACTCAATAAGGTAATACAACTCTAGAGAGAAAGTATTTTAACAACTCTTGCTATAGCGTATGAAGCTTGATAATTCTTGTGTGTTCTTGTTGTTGTCTTCGGCACACTCGAACGCTATTTATAGGAGTTGTATAACTAGAACTTGAATTTGAATCTTGAAGCTAGCCGTTGTAACTCTTCAACGTTCTTGAAATCTTCAACGTTGTAATAAACGCTATTTGATAGGCTTCAAAACTGACGGTCAAAACAGCAAGTATTTCCAGCCTACTTCCAAGGGATATTAACAACTTAATTTGAATCTGAAAAACAGAAGTTGTTAGGATAATAATAAATTCAAATATTAAGAAGATAATATCATCATTATCCCTTATTTCGTGGAATCTGCAAAACAAATCTGTTAAGATAATTACTAATATTAACAAAATATCTAACCACTTAAAAGATAAATATAAAAATCAGAAATTGAATGTTAAATAAACTTAGATAAAATATTCCAGCAGCCCAAAGTTAAGATAAACCGTAGACTTTGGAAATATCAATCCTACATATATTAGGCTTAATAAAATCAAACACATTATAGCAGCCCATAATAAAATATAACCTGTTGGGTTTAACTTCCATCATAAAACACAAAGTTAGATAAAATAATAAAGCTCATCAAGGTGGAGTTTTCAAACTGTATATTCATAATACCAAATGCTGTGTTTATATTTACGTCTTTAATTGTACATTTATCTCTTGATGAACATAATTTATTATTTAAGGGGAAATATTGTAATATGTCAACTATGAAATATCAGGAGACAGCAAAGTAGTGATTTTGGAGTAATAACGGTTTTGGAGCAAAACCCCTATCTCAAATAACGGTTTTACCATAAATAGTACAAAAAATTATAGTACAATTTTATCATTTGATAAAGAACGATCATTTATCAACGAGATAAACTTATTCATTACTGTTCGCTTGATTGTATATTCATTTTTCATAGTTTTTGATCCATGATCTTAATAACTGTACAGTGGTAATATTGATTGTACGTTTGATGGGTATATTTGTCGACTAAATTACAAAATTTGTAATATTTTTTTAGAGAACAAAAATTGTCACTTAATTGGCAATCATAATAATGCAAGAAAAGCCATAGTTTCCGATGATCAAGTCATGGCTAAGCTGAACTACTTTCTAACTGTTCTTTCAATTCCTTCAATTTACAATCAGATTTCAAAATTTGGAAAAAAATTACTCGTAAAATTGGACAAGATGTAAGAGGAGAGAAAAAATACCGAAGGAGCAAGGAAACTACGGAAACTGGAGAAGTAAAGCCTAGTTTGCAGGAGAAAGACATGATGCAGGATTTTCTCCAGAATTTGTTACGCAGCCTTTGAATTTGACAAGAAATTGTAAAATTCTTAGTTTTGAGGTCGGCATTTGATGAATTGAATAATTGGAAGTCATATTTTCTCCAATTTCCGGCGACAATAAGCCGCCGCCGGCGGAAATGTTGCTGATTTTGTGGATGTTGGTGAATTATTTTTTTTTTTTTTTGTGTTGTGAGTAATTTATTTAAGTTGATACTTTTATTACAGGTTTATATGGTTAGCCACATGGTGTGGCCACATTTATTAACAAGAATAATCCTTATTTATATACATATGAGTTACCCTATTTATATATAAGAGTAACCTCATTTTGTCCATTAAAAGTAATTCTAATTCATTATACGAGTAATATCAACTAATTTAGAAATAAGTAACCTCATTAACGGGTGTCCACCATTCGGATTAAAACCGAAATTCAATCCAATCCAAACCGAATTATAAATTCGGATCGGATCTGAGCTTTAAATCGAATTGGACTAGATTAAATTTTTTGAAAATTCGGGTTTTCGGATCGGATCAGATTAACCTTGTTTGAAACAGTTATTTTATAAATAAGTATTGTTAATATTAATCATGTTAAACTACATTTATAATTATATTAATATTAATCATCAAAAGCTATGTTTTCAATACTTGTATTAATCGTGTACAACTATACTAAGGAATGAATTTTTATTATTGCATTTTTAATTTTATAACGTGCTAGGCCCAAAAATTTGCTACGTATTTTTCGGATTTTCGGATCGGATCCAAATAACCAAAGTTTAATTCGGATTGGATTTGGATAGAAATTCAGATCGGATTGGACTTGATAATTGAAAACCGAAATTTATTTCGGATCGGATTAGATTTGGGCTAAATCCAAACCAAAAACCGAGTGGACACCCCTAACCCCATTTGTTCATTCGAGTAACCCCTATTATTTTGTTTTAAAAATTCAAAGAATGATTCCACTTTTGTAAGAGAGTAACCCTTTTTTTCATTTAAGTAACCCACATACATCAAGGTAACCCCACTTGCTCATCATCGTAACCCTCTATTACTTAATTAATTAATTGTCTTATTGTGAAATGGCCACACTATGTGACTAGCCACATATAAGACTTTGTGTATTTTCACTTATATATTTCAAGTTAATAAGTTTTAAAAGCTATCACTTGCACTTACACGAAGTTTATAAAACTACTTGAAAATAGTATAGCGGAGGGGGGGTGCACCATGTGCATGGTACACCCGGAATTACATTACATATAGTTAAAAGAACGCTTGGACAAATTTAACGTTCTTTATTTTATATGTAATGTTTGTTTCATCCCTTCATTCTCTCTCTTCGATACTCTCTCTCCTCTCCCTCTAACTTCTTCTTTCATTTTATTTCTTGATTTTTATAGCTTTTATGTGCGAGTCCGTGTTCTGTACACCCAGATGTACCTTTACATCCAGGGGCATTTTTGTAAATTCGCAAATTATAATTGCATGTGCTTGACACATGATACTCCATATTTGATCTTTTTCTTCTTCCTTTATGCAATAATCAAATCAAATTCATCTATTGTATTCTAGCATCAATGTTAGGATTGACTTTAATAGCAATACAGACAATCATTGATCATTCTCAATAGCAACAATAAGGTATCGATTTCTATGTTTATTTGTTATTAATTTTGAGCAACTTAATCAATATAGTTTGAGCAAATTGATGCAGAAATCTGTATTCATATGAGCATCAATTGATCATGATTAAGTTAATCCTGATTATTCATCAAAATTGATACTGATTATTCATCAAAATTGATCCTGATTAGTGTAGGGATTATTTCAAACATCAACTTTGAGCCCCACTGTGATCATGCATTTAAGCATGATGGCATCCAAAGGGAAAGAAGCCAGAGATAAAAGAGTCGCCAACAAGTTTTAGGAACTTGTAAACAGTTCACGGGTGTGAAGGTTACACCCCATTAACGATCACGAAGATCGCTAACTCCATAGTGGTCTGGAACCATAACTGGATATTCAGGGATGATGGTACAAATCCAACCTAAAAGAGATTGAACCCGCCTTAAATCGGCCTTTACTTAATTCTTATGATATTCATGTGCGCTTTCCAATCAACATAATAATCAACAAGTTAGCCTTAAACCTGTTTAATCTATGTTTGTTGATTATTTAATTATGAACAAATAAATCTATTATTGGCGATCACTTGAATTAAAATCATATTCGCCTAAATCAAATATTAATTATCTTATTAAGCGTGATTTCAAGTACAAATTCCCTTTAAACCTGCAAGAAAGGGGGTGATCAAGCAATAACAATGAATAATAAATAATCAAGCAATGTAATAATTGACACAACAATCATCATCATCATAATAAAGCAATATCTCCAAAATAATATTAGCAAGATCCTAGGCATGATACTAAACGGAGTAATAACAAACCCTAGCATGTCACTAAATAATAAAAATCAAAGCTTTAGCCTAAACATGATACTAGAAAGCATGATAATATTAGAAATATTAAATTAACACCCTAACATGATACTAGAAAGCACAAAAACATCATAACATGATACTAGGAAATTAAAATAATATTCTAAGCATAGTTTCTACATCAAAGGAATAAGGATAGTAGATCTACTCACTTTGATGCCTTGTACCTCTTTCTATCAAAACAATACACGCGTTAGTATCTTCAAGAAAGAAATAAATCAAATAAGAAGAATTGAAATATAGATTAGGGACCAAATCCTCAGAAATATCAACCTTTCACGTCGAGGTCGAAGGCAACTACGAGAAGGGCTTGGAGTATTCAAGTCTCGCAAAGGACGTATGGTGTGTGATGTGTTTAGGCTAAGGCTAAGAGAGAGAGAGAGAGAGAGAGAAGTTTATAGCTTAGGGAGAGATTAAGATGATTATTGTTGGTGATCAAGCTTGTTGATGATTGAAAACGGGGGAAAACGACCTCTATTTATAAGAAAAACGAGGGTCGAAATATCATAAAAGAGTCAGAATCTGACTCGAGGTAAATTTCCGTCACGACACGATATTTCTTATCGCTTAGCGATATTTTTCAAAAGATAGAATCCGTACGGAATTCGAATTCCAATCAAATTGGGTTAACCGTGTTTTCGTACGTATTCTAATTTTATCAGAATTAAATCTATTGAAAAACAAGTGTTTTATCCGAAGTAAAATTCTTAAATTTTTATCTTTTGAAAAACAAGATAAATTAGAACTTTCTAGAGGATTATAGAAGCTAATAATAAATCCTAAGGAATTTAGGAATGATGTTTAAGGTTAATGGACCCTCCACATGGTCATTGGGTTGTAGATAAGGCTCGGTTTAGTATTTTGGCCATAACTTCTTCGCTATAACTCGGATTTGGGCTTATAATATATCATTGGAAATCTCTTTTCAATACCCATCCAACTACACAATTATTGGACCCATATTATGGATCAAAAGACGTTTTTATAAAGAGGCCACGAAATGAATGATTTTCAAAGACACGAAATGAACTATTTTGGATTTAAGAACACGAAATAAATGATTTTGGCTTAAAACATTTAAGGAAAGGTTATAAATGGTCAAGGTTAAAGGAAACTTCACGAGACTCTTCAACTCTTCACCTAACTTTATAATCAAAGACGTGAAAGATACTCATCACTGGGTTTGGTTTTTAGGGAGACACAATCAGGTGTCTACAAAAAGCAAACTAAGGCAATTAATGAACATAATCTAATAATTGATTATTAAACAGATTTTGATTGTAATGCAATTGAGCAAACGAAGGTAATTAATGAACATAATCTCTGATGATTGAGCATATTTAATGTAGCATATTAATAACATTTTAATTGATCAATTGAATTTCAGCTTATCATTTTAATTGCTCATTTTGCTAATAATCAAATCATTTTAATTGCTAATTTTAATTACTCTTTTTAATTGTTCATTTTTCTAAGTTTTCTATATTGAGCTTCTGATTATTTAGATACTTTCATTTGACATAAATCATGTTGAAAAAATTGAGCAAATTGAAACATATGAGCAAACCTAAATGAACAAATTTAATGAGATTGATATTTTTGATGGTTAGAGGTAGTGGTATTGATTTTCATTTTCATTTTGCTGCTAGCTATACAATTTTTTTTTTTATCATTATTAATAGATAGCATAAATCTGTGTTGTATCGATCGAATAGTTGTGCTCATTTTGCTAATGATCATATCATGTTGTACATGCTAACACAGTAGATGTATTGTTATTGCTGTAGAAGATCAGATGAACCATAAGTCTTTGCTCATTTATCAAATGAGCAGGAATTCTTTGTTCATTTATCAAATGAGCAATAATTCTTTGTTCATTTATCAAATGAAGAACAATTCTCAACTACTAGCAATTGTAAATGTTCCTCTAAATTCATATTATATAGATCATCTACAAGATACTTGCACTCTGTCTCAATGTTAAATTTCACCCATCATCGATCTCTAATCCAACCTAGTTCTAGTAATATAGCTTGCAACTCAGCATCTTTTGAGGGCACAGAGTATCCTTTCCATTGAAAACCTTCCTTCCAAGAACCATTTTCATCCTTATAAACTCCTGCACAACCAGCTTCTTTGGAGTGGTTAATGAAGGAAGCATCAACATTAATTTTTAAGCAGGAGTAGGGGGGGAGATCCCAAACAATTTGGATAGGCTCTAATCTAGTAGGATGGTTTGTTGAGAAGTACCATTCAATTCACTAGCAGCCCATATGCACTGGGATGTAGGAGTTTTTATAGGTGAGTTTGATTTGGAGAAGATACATTGGTTTCTCCTTTTCCAGATTTGCCATAAGGCAAAACTGAAAATGACTTTCCATGGAAGGTTTGTTATGGCTTTGATGGCTATGTTTGAGATTTCTCAAGATCCAAGCTTGGAGAGGACCCTGCATGATTCTATAACAGTTTAGGGGAATAGAGATTTCATTCCAAAATTCAGAAGCTCTGGTGCAATGGAAGAAGATGTGGTCTATGTTTTCAATAGAGGAGGGACAGAAAGTGTAAGGAATTTTTCAAACTCAACTTTGAGCCCCACTGTGATCATGTTTTTAAGCATGGTGGCGTCCAAAGGGAAGGAAGCTAGAGATAAAATAGTCATCAACAAGTTTTAGGAACTTATAAACCGTTCACGGGTGTGAAGGTTACATCTCATTCACAATCACGGAGATTGCTAACTCCATAGTGGTCCGGAATCATGACTGGATATTTGGGGATGATGGTACGAATCTAACCTAAAAGAGATTGAACCCGCCCTAAATTGGCCTCTAATTAATTCTTATGATATTCATGTGCGCTTTTCGATCAACATACATACATCAATTTAATCCTAAGCATATTTAATCTACGTTGGTTGATTATTAATGCACAATCAAATCTATTATTGGTGAGCACTTGAATTAAAATCATATTAGCCTAAATTCAAATTATTAATTATCTTATTAGGCGTGATTTCAAGTACAAGTTCTCTTTAATCCTGCAAGAAGGGGCGTGATTAAGTAATAACAATAAATCATGAATAATCAAGCAATATATATTTGACACAACAATCATCATCATAATAATACCATCAAAACATAATTAGCAAGTTCCTAGGCATGATACTAAACGAATTAATAACAAATCCTAACATGTCACTAATAAATCAAGATCAAAGCTTTAACCTAAACATGATACTAGAAACATGATATTAGAAATATTAGTTAACACCATAAACATGATACTAAGAATTAACATAAGATTCTAAGAATGATTTCTATATCAAAAGAATAATTAAGTAATCGAATTACTTACTATGATGCCTCGTATTTCTCTCTATCAAAGCAATACACACGTTAGTAAACTTCAAGAAAGATTAAATCAAATAAATAAATCAAATATGAATTGAAATATAGATTTTGGACCAAACCCTCAAAACTATCAACCTTTCACGTCGAGGTCGAAGGAAACATTGAGGATGGCTAGGAGTAGTGATTAGGGGATTTTTCCCTACCAATCACCATTTGACAAGTGGGCCATTCAGGCTCTGCCAAATGTCCGCCGCATGGACCAATTGGAGCCTGCCACGTGTCAAGTGTTGACCGGTCCACTTTGGACCTCTTATGCTACGACACGTGGCCTCCCCCATGCCAAATGGGAAAATCGTCCACCTAGGCCCAAAGTCTTGAAGAAGCCCAATCAGCCCTAGGTTGACCTAAACCTAGGATTGGCACGCATCCCAAGACTATAAAAACGTTGTTTAATCCTCAAAAAAGGGGATTACAGATTAATTACACATTACATATTAATTACTCTCACCTAGAGAAACCTAAACTCACGTGCATACTAATTGCTAGACCAGACTTAACAATAATCGCACAACCTTGATCACTCCTCCCCTTAGAGGAACCAGATCACCCTTTACTTTTCCGCACTATTCACTTCTCAAGCAAGTACTAACTTGATCGTCGGAGGCGGAGCTCCCACCAACCGGAGTCTCCGTTGTTTTGCAGGTACAGACGCAAGGATCCCAGTCCCGGAATTGTAGCTCTCCCGCAAGACATCAAAAAACCCCGAAACATTTTGGCGCCGTCTGTAGGGAGAGTACTTTCGAGATGGCATCACAGTCTGTACCGAATCCAAATGACAAGCGTCCTATGGACGACCCTCAGGTCTACACTGACCAGGATACTGACAATGACGTCGAAGTCGAGACTCACACGGCCTCAGACAGGACCTTAAGAGCTCGACGAACCCGCCCCACCGAAAGGAGGGAACGGGTAGATTGCCAAGCTGGAACCAACAATCCAGCCGGCCCACCGCTTGATCATCAACAGGCGGCCGAGGGATCTGCTCCAATTACTAGAAGTGAACTCATGACCTTCATGAGTAGCTTCAAAGGGAGATTCAGGATCTCATCAATAAGAAGACGCCTGCTCCGTCCAAGGAGCAGTCGGCCAGAAGACCCTCCTAGTCTGGGAGGAAGAAGCCCGTAAAAGATCGTGAGGCGACTCCTTACCCAAAGCCTGGGGCAAGGCAGCCGCCAGTGATCGACCTTACGAAGTATCGCTTTCCCTCACCAGGAAAGAGAAAGCCCATCCGTCATATTCAGCTGGATGGGTCAAAGAAAACATACTCTGACGCTCGAATGTTGCTTGAGCAAAAGAAGAATGACCGACTGTCAGAGTCGGCCTTAACGTCTGATTTCCAAGACAGTCTCTACAATACCTCCATAAGGTATTCAAATTCAAATTCTGAGAGCCAGAGAGGCGGTACCTCCCACCGGTCCGGCTCCCAGAAAAACCAAGTGGTCTCGCATGTGCCACACCAGCCATACGTCCCGCAACAACAATATTTCTTGCAGCCTCCTCTGTTTGGAGGGCACGCGGCAAGAAGCGTCCAACCTTTGGACTGGCAACTACGGTTGCTAAGACTTGGAGAACAGTCGTCTGCCTTCTCCAAAGAAATTATGGAGGCCGCCCAGCCGACCAAAGTGAAGAATGTCTTAGTAGGCACCTATGATGGCACCACTAACCCAGAGGACCATCTGATGGCGTTCACCAACCTTATGTACCTCCAAGGGTTGGATGATCCCACATGGTGCAAGTGCTTCCCAGCTACTTTGAAGGGCATAGCACAACAGTGGTTCGGCAACCTGCCAACAGGTTGTGTGAATAGTTTCAAGACCCTCGCCTACCTCTTCACCTCCAACTTCGCCATGAATATTCCTGCTAAGAAGACAACCCTTGACCTAGGGACTATACAGCAGGGAGAAAAGAAGGGACTTCGTTCCTACATCAGGCGGTTTAACCTGATGAGAATCCAGATACAAGGGTTGCCGGATGAGGTAGCCTACACTAACTTCTTTAGAAGTCTTAAAGATGGGTCGACCTTCAAGTTTGACTTGGTCCGAAAGAGAGTCGCTACTCTCCAAGAAGCATTAATTGAGGCGGAAGCCTATATACAGGCGACTGACCTGTGTAATACTGGGACGCAGTTAGATGGAAGAAAGTTCGACAAAAAAGAGAGTCGACCAAAGCAGTCGACCAATAAAGATGAGAGGAAGAGAAAAGAAATTTGGGCGGCCGACTCCTCTAATCAGCCGTCCCAGAAAAAAAAAAAAAAAAAAAAAAAGAGTTTAAACCATACTCCCCGAAGTATGAGTTCAATAAGGATAGCCAAGCTATCCTCAAAGAAATCCAGGGCCGGATGACTATTGAGAAGCCGGCCCCCATGAAAGGTTCTGCGAGTAATCGGAACCAAAAGAAATTCTGTAATTTCCATGAAGACATTGGTCATGAAACCAATGAGTGTATTAGTCTCATGCGCTACCTGGACCGCCTGGCTGAAAAAGGTGATCTTGACTCCTATGTCAGGAAGTCCAAGGGGAAGGCTCCCTCCAAACCAAAGCAGTCGGCCAAGAATCACCGGTCGGCCGACAGTTTAGATACTGATGACGCAACCATCTATACTATAGCAGGCGGCTTCTCAGAAGGCAGCCCCACTATCAAGGGCAACAAAGACAACATCAGGCGGTTAGATGTTAATTCCGTTCACCAAGGACGGACCGCCAAGAGTTCATTCCCAGAAATCATCATCACAGAAGAGGATCTGGGAGGTGTTAGGGGGCCGCATGACGACCCCATTGTCATTGAATGTAAAGTGGCCAACCAAAGATTTGGCCGGATACTCATAGATACCGGCAGTTCCTCTGTTCTCATCAGCAACAAGTGCTTGACAAAGCTCAAGTACAAACCTGACTGTATACATCCGGTACCTCACCCTTTAGTAGGGTTTGGAGGAAGTATCGTACACCCGGTGGGACGAGTGGATCTACCCATCCGACTGGGTGAGAAGGGGGAGGGTCGCTGACAGGATCTAGTCGTATCACCTAATCCAAAGTAATTACCTAAGTCCTCTAACTAAAGTAGATAGGGAAGTAGGGTCGAATCCACAGGGAAACAATGTTCTTTTACACCCAATTAATTATTATAATCTAAATTATCAAGTAACCAATTTGTAATTGTGGGCATTAAACTAATAATCAAACTAAACGAATAAAATAAGGGAATAATCAATAATAAAAAGCTCTAGGGAATAGGTTCACTAATAAATAATACTCCAGGGTAAAACGTACGATCAATTATCAATGCATAAATTAATCAGATTATAAAGGGCTGTCGCTACGTATTATAATCACATAATCAATCTACTGGTATTAAATCTCATCTCTCGAATCTCGACCTAACCATTAATAGATTAACACACCTATTGAAACTAAGCCTAAACATCAATTCTCATCTCTCGAATCAATATTGCAAAACTCATACAACTTAACCAGGCCTAATCTAATTGCATAGCATTAAATCAATCAATAGGAAATTAATCAATCATAAATAATCAACAATAATAAATTACCCCTTCATATTATTCATGGATCCCCACAAACCCTAGAAATAAAACTACTCACACATAATTAAATCTACACTAATCAAAGTAATAATGCAAGACATAATTAAATCAAAGCAATAAAATTACTGAAAGTAAAGAGGGAAGAAATTAAAGGAAATAATCAATTACATAAATCAAGAGTGTGTAGAGAGAAAGAGAAAGTTATAGAGAGAGAGAAACAAGAAGGTAAAGAAAAGTGTCTCTAATATTTGGCCACCAAAAAGTATTTATACTAAACTAAAAAGATAAAACAAATTATATCTTTAAACTCCTTCAAAAACACGCGCCCGGTCGGGCGGCATCTCGCCCGGCAGGGCGCGCCTTCGGGCGAGCAACTACTCTCTTCCTTCTTCCTCGCCCTGCCGGGCGCGCCTCCTGGCAAGGGCTCGCCCGGCTTGGACTTCTTCAATTGGGACGTTTCATAGCCCAATTCGCATTTCCTCTTAGGGTTCTGAATACATGGTCCATTGCCCCGAACTCTTCTTCTTCGCCGGGCCCCTAATCACCGATTTGATGACTCCAACCGGTCCTGGGCTTTGGAATGTGGTCATATAAATGCGACCTTACTCCAATGCTCGTAGTGGCTCCAATAAATCCAGGAAAATGCTCCAAATCCGCAATTTCCTATAAACAATACCAAATCTACGAAAACACTAGAAAATGCATATTAGTAATAAAAGTAGCTTCGTAGAGCTCAAATAAACACAATTATGACCATTGGGACGGGGAATAAATATATATATAAAATAGACTTATCAGCCGCCACATGGTGGTTCGGTTCTTAGTTGTTGAAGAACTCTCGGCCTATAACATGATTTTAGGGCGACCCACCCTAAATGAATCAAAAGCTGTAATCATTCCATCACTTATGCTTCTCAAGTTTGTGAGAGATGATGGAACAGTTAGCTCCCTTAGGGGAGACCAAAAAATTGCCAGGGAGTGCTACCTCTCTGATGTTAAGACCACTGTGATAGCAGTCGGCCCTAGTGGAGAGAATAATCTTGAAACAACGCCTGCCGTAGAAACAGGAGGCAAGAAGAGAAAGGCAACCCACCTGGGGGCTGAACGCAAAGATAAAAAATAGCATTCACTGGCGGAAGAGAGGTCAGACGAATTCCGCCCTCAGCCGGCTGGCGAACATACGGATGTCGTCTTGGACGATTCATGTCCTGACCGAACTGTCAAGGTTAGGATGACTGCTCTTGCTGTATTGGGTGATAAACTTCACCAACTCTTGAAGGAATTCAAGGATATCTTTGCATTTGAGGTACATGAGATGCCAGGCATCAGTCCAGACTTGGCAGTGCATAAACTAGCTGTGGATCCGAAAAAGAAGCCGGTCCGGCAAAAGAAACAGAACCATGGTGAGGAAAAAAGTCAGGCGGCTGCCGCCGAGGTTAAAAAGTTGCTTGATGCATGTTTCATTCGGCAATGTTATTTCCCAGATTGGGTTGCAAACGTTGTATTAGTAAAGAAGCCGAATGGTACCTGGCGAATGTGTGTGGACTACACTGACCTGAACAAGGCGTGCCCCAAAGACAGTTATCCATTGCCCAAAATCGACATCCTTGTCGAATCAACAGCCGGCCATGCCTTGTTGAGCTTCATGGACGCCTACTCTGGCTTTCATCAGATCCCCTTATGGAAGAAGGATCAGGAGAAGACGGCCTTTGTCACTGATCAAGGGTTGTATTGCTACACTGTCATGCCGTTTGGTTTAAAGAACGCCCCGGCCACCTTCCAAAGAATGATAAACACGATTTTCTTTGACCAAATTGGAAGGAATGTCGAGGCATACATAGATGATATGATTGTAAAGTCCAAGCTTCAGACGGGCCATCTAGCCGACCTCCGAGAAACATTCACCACACTCAGGCGGCACCATGTCATGCTCAATCCCAAGAGATGTATTTTTGGAGTTGAGTCTGGGAAGTTTCTTGGATTTCTCATCAATCAGAGAGGTATAGAGGCGAACCCCGAGAAAGTGCAGGCGGTCATAGACATGCAGTCGCCTCGCACAGTCCGAGAGGTCCATAAGTTAACAGGTTGTCTGGCGGCCCTGGGAAGATTTCTCAGTCGGTCAGGCGACAAGTGTCTTTACTTTTTTCAAGCAATAAAGAAAAAAGCTAGATTTGAATGGGGGCCGGATGCTGAGGCGGCCTTCCAAAAACTGAAAGTCCATCTGCACTCTTTACCAAGACTGGTCAGTCCCTTGCCCAAAGAAGTGCTCTACATGTATCTAGCAGTATCTGACCATGCTCTAAGTGCCGTCCTCCTAGCTGAAAGAGACGGCTGTCAGCTCCCGGTCTACTTTGTTAGTCATATGTTGAAAAATGCCGAGTTGAGGTACCCCCTAGTGGAAAAATTTGGTCTTGCTCTCTTCATGGCAGTTAGAAAATTGAAGCCTTACTTCTTGGCACATTCAGTCGTTGTATACTCAGATCAGCCAATTAAGCGGCCACTGACCATCCTGGAGTCGTCAGGCCGAATGATCAAATGGGCGATAGAGATTCAGAGCCTTGAAATCACATTTGAGCCAAGAAAAGCAGTTAAGGGGCAAGCATTTGCTGACTTTATTGTAGAGATGACTCGGCCCTCTGATTCTCAAATTCCAGACCAAGTCTGGAAGGTCTATGTGGACGGGAGCTCCACTTCGAATGGTTGTGGAGTAGGCGTCATATGCCAGTCGCCAGAAGGCGACAGGTACGAGTATGCTCTAAGTTTTAACTTTCAAGCGTAGAACAACGAGGCGGAATATGAAGCCGTACTGGCCGGTATCCACATGTGTAAGGCGGCTGGGGCAAGAAGAATAGACGTCTGTTCAGACTCACAACTGATAGTGAGCCAGTATAATGGTGAATACGAAGCAACCCATCCGGCAATGATTAAATATTTACAAGCGGTACGACAGGCGACTGGGTCACTAGAAGAGTTTCGCCTAACTCAAGTGCCCCGGTCTGAGAACAACCAGGCGGATGCTCTTTCAAAGCTGGCATCCTCGGCCTCCTGTGACACTCCACGGATCGTTTTCTTGGAAGTTATGGAGAAGAGAAGTATTGAGGAAGAGCCAATTGGAGTCCTTGATAGAAGCTCAACTTGGATGGACGACATCCGAGCATACTTAACATCCGGCACCTTGCCGAGTGATCATTCCCAGGCGGTCCTACTGAAAAAGCGAGCGTCCAGTTTTGAGATGCAAAAGGGGGAACTTTTCAAGAAAGGGCACCTTCAACCCCTCTTAAAATGCGTTACCCTAGAAAAAGGACGAGAGGTCTTAGAAGATCTACACTCTGGGTACTGCGCCTCTCATATAGGTGGCAGGAAGCTTGCTCAACGAGCAAGGCGGCAGGGTTACTTCTGGCCTACCTTAGAAGCAGACGCCATGGAGATGGTGAAAAAATGTGACAAGTGCCAAAAGTTTGGCAAGTTAATCCACCGTCCGGCTACTGATCTCACGGCCATCCATAGCCCACTACCGTTTGCTAAGTGGGGCATGGATATCCTAGGCCCCTATACGCCTGCCACAGGCGGTAGGAGGTACATATTGGTAGCAGTCGACTACTTCACCAAATGGGTAGAGGCAGAGGCCGTTAAGGGGATCAAGACGAAGGATGTGATCTCATTCATCTGGAAGAATGTCATCACTCGGTTTGGGGTGCCCATGTCTATGGTTTTCGATAATGGTCCCCAATTTGAAACTCCTATTCTCAAAAATTGGCTGGGAGACCAAGGAATCTCGCACTGCTTTGCATCAGTCGACCGTCCTCAAGCAAACGGCCAAGTAGAAGCTTTCAACAAAATCATCTCAGACGGACTTAAGAAGAAGATTGAACGAGCAGGCGGCCTATGGGCAGACGAACTACCACATGTTATCTGGTCCATTAGGACGACTGGAGAGACTCCATTCCTCCTAACTTATGGGGCAGAAGCTGTTCTTCCAATTGAACACTATGAGCCGACTCTTCGTATAATGTTGTATGACGAAGAAGCAAATTGGGAAGCCATGCGCCTAGCATTGGACTCACTCCCGGAACGAAGGGGCAATGCAGCCCTGCGCCATGAAATTTATCGTCTGAGAATGACAAGGTCATATAACAAAAGAGTGCACAGGCGTCCACTCAAAGTAGGGGACTTTGTACTAAGGAAGATGGAAGCAGTTGGTAGGGCTAATGAATCAGGAAAATTAACTCCCAACTGGGAAGGACCCTACCGAATCTATGAAGAGGTCAGGGACGGCACCTATTGCCTGGAAACACCAGACGGCCAACCCTTGCCTCGAACCTGGAATGTAGCTAATTTAAAGAAGTATTATTTTTTAATGATGTAACTAGCCGAGAGCTATTAATAAAGTTTGCTATATTACTTCATCTATGTTGTAAACAGAGAGGGGCATGCCTACTGAAAACAGTCGGCTACTCTCCATTTTACTTGAAAAAGTAATCATTAAGAAGGGCACGTCGCCGGTAGCCATACAGTCGGCTACTCTCCAATACTTAGTTCGCCAGGAACTACCTAAGGCTTATGGCCGAATGATCAGACCAGGCGTCCCGCCAACTGATCCAATCTTCAACTTAATACGACCTGTCCCAACATTATAGCAGGCGTCCGGCGGCATCCATCCGGATGAAATTCGTCGCAGAGAGCAGCTCCCTTTTGGGTTGAACATTGCTCTATAAACTAATTACACGGCACCTAAACGACTGCCCCCAAAGGGCAACCTCGTAGCCGTTTTTGGGATAAGGATAACTCTAACACTAAACCAAACAAGGTGTTAGCAGTTAACATCCGCGTCGGATGGCCGTCTGTATTACTTGGGATAAGTACAGCCGGTACCTCTTGAGTAAATAGCCAACAAAAATTGGCGAATCAAGGAGATCAGCCGGTCTACATTGCCTGATACCTCTACTACTCAAGCATAAAACCTGACGAATGGGTAACCTCAAAGGTTACTCCTAAGTCACTCTCTTATACTCAGTAAAGATACAAAAAGGTATGACGAGTCCTCCTGTCTAAAGGCGAACCAGGATCTCGTACCACGACTCCTACTAAGATGATGTCTTTTCAAACCAAACATGTCTAAAATCTGGTTCGAAGGTCGACTGTTTTTTGGCAGACAAGGACTCAAGAACTATTCCTATTTTAACAAACAGGCGGACTGGTTATAAGCGGCCTGTTCCTTTCTAACTTGCCAAAGTTAAACAAGCCTACCGTATTTCCTAAAATACGATTGGGGTCCAACTGGGTTAATGGCCGACTGATTGCTTAATCTGGAACCAAGACAACAAGTCGTCCAAGGGCATAGGCAGTCGGTACCTAGTTCCTGTCCGCAATCTTTGGCTTATGAAACGCTAAGTTACAAATTTTTAAAAATTTTTAAAACTTTTTCAGCCGAAACAGTCAGTATGACATGCAAGCGGATAGTAAGGATCCTCTACACTTGGCAAAAATAAAAGCATGAAAAATATTCAGTGATCAAAGACGACCGAACGGTCGCCAAAATTAGTATTAACAGCCGGTGACAGGGACCGGCAAAATATTCATAAACCCCGGCCCCCTGGCCGGGTAAAGTGATATAGAAACAAACGACACGCAGGCCGGAGAAAAGATTAAAGAAATAAAGCTTTAAGCATTGGGAGGGGTTTCGGTATTTACTGCTGTCTGATCAACAAGGGACGCCTGGTCGTTGGAAGCTTCCTTCTTAGTTGTCTCAGCATCAGGGGCAGCTTCTTTAGGCTCATCCACCCTAATCGGCTGTAGGGCCACCTCCACCTCTTCTTCCTCAGAGCTGGAGCCAGCCGCCTCATCTTCATCAACTGCCTGCTGCATGATCTGGCGATTGTACGTTTCAGTACAAGCGGTGAATTTTTTCTCCCAGGCGGCATAGCTAGCTTTTGGGAAGAGAGTCGTCCAGGTCATTTTCATGATCTGAGCCGAGTCCTCCATCATGCCTTGAGCTAAAGCCATTTTTTCAGACTTGGCCTTAGCCTTGAACTCATCAGTGAGGGTCTTCTCCTGCTTTTGAAGGCGGTCCTTGGCATTCGCCAGAGATTTTTGCATTTCCTCAAAATGGGTCATCTTCTGCCGAAGCGGCTTCAGCTCAGCTCGGAGGGTTCTGACAGTTGCCTCCAGATCATCGTTCTTCTTTCTGGCCGCCTCCAACGCGGTGCGGACAGCCGAAGTGGCCTGTGCTTGATAATAAAGTATATCAGTTGTCAAAATTTCATTTTGGGCAATTTAAAACATTGCCTTATCAAAGTCAGAGGCGGCCATAGCTTTAGCAACCTTTACCTCTTTGTTCTTGGCGCTGATTGGCTTGCGGAGGTCGTGTACTCGCAGCAGGGTCTAAAAAAGAGGAAAACAGGCGTCAGATTGGAAAAAAACAAAACAGGCGCCAGGTATGAAAATAACAGGCGGCGGACAAGATCGATCTTTTAAAAATTCTAAGTCTACCTCAGATAGGAGACCCATGATGTCGTCTAAGTCAAGGGTGCTGACTCCCTTGACCGCATCCCTCTCCACTAGAGGGATAGCCTTGATCATAGACTTGGCCATCTCGACCAAGTCTGGTTCTTGAGGGCCGCCAGCATCCAAGGGAAAGGTCAGAATAAGGAAGAAAACATTGAAGAAAAAGTCTAAGTTTAGTAGAGCTATACCTCTTGCCGGCCGACTGTCCCTAAGGACTTGTGGTGGTTTACCCACGCTTTGTGCAGCCGACTGTCCCTAAGGACTTCTGGTTGTTTACCCACGCTTTGTGGGGTGATTGGCTGTTTGTCAGCCGATTGATTCCTGGCAGATCCAAGCGTACTCCCAGCAGTCGTCTTCCGAACTTTTGAGTCTGGATGTTGGGAGGAAGAGGGTTTGGAAGTGCCCGCCTACGAAATAGATGAATGGTCAATACTGTTAAAAGCAGCTCTTCAAGACAAGATCAAAGCCTCAGAATTTACTATGGGCGTCTCCTTGGCAGGAGACTCAGAAGAGGTCCGTTTCTGGTGCATAATGGAGGACCGCAGCAAGGCGGCCGCTTTCTTGGACGCAGAGATATGGTCCATAGCTTCAGCTGAAAATAAGAACCACAAAGAGTTAGAAAAAATTCAGAAGTAAAACAAAAAACGCGTATAACAGGCTCAAGCGGCCGGCTACCTCTGGAGGTCCGACTGCTAAGGCCGCAGGCGGCCAGAAAGTACTCATCATAGAGCCACTTAAATTTGGGGACGTAGTGTAAGGGCACCTGTTCTCGTTCCCCCGTAGTAGAGTTGTCCCTAATCTCTACTTTGAAGAGCCCTCGGTCCAGGATCTCTTCCCTGGCCTTGAGGGGAACAAGCGGCATGCTGCGACCGCCTGCTAGAAGAGGCGGATCCCTGTTCCACCTATTGTAGCGTTTGTTCAGCAGCTTGTCAGGGCTGGCAATGATGAGGAAGGTGTTTCTCCAATCCTTCCATTTATTTTCTTTGCCCCTCGTCATCAAATAGCCTTTGTGGCTCGTTATTTGGTACCAGCCGGTACCGCTTGCTTTGGGGGTTCGGCTAAGGTAGTTCATATGGGCAAATGCCTCAAAATTCGGCTCCACCCCATACATCTCACACCCGGCTACATAGCCAAGGATGCTGAACCAGGAATTCGGGGCTTACTGCCATAGCCCCACCTCGTATCCATCGAGGATTTGTTGAACGGCCGGATGCAGGGGAAAACGAAGACCAGCCTTAATGGCCGCCTCGTAACAGCCAAAGCAGGCGTCCCCGTAACTGGCTCCAGCTGGCCAGACGACTGCATCTTCAGCATCCGGCACGAATAACTGAAAATCGGGATCCAACACATGGTCCGATAGAAAAGAATCTATTCGTTCCTTCATAGCCTTAATTCGGCCCTTTGGAACGTGGCAGTAATATGGGGTATTCAACTCCTTATGAGAGGCGGATGGTTCCGACCAGTCGCCCCCCTTTTCATCCGCATGAGAAAGTCTCGCCTCATGCAAACGAGAATGCCTTTCCTCTGAGTTTATAGAAAGGTGGCTTGAAGAGCTAGAGTCAGACTCGCTATCAGAAGAGTTCGACTCCTCTCCTCTCCCTGAGGGAGCCGATCCCTCTTCCTCTTTAGGGGTCATCTGCTGACTGGCCAGGTTAACAGTGAAGTGGGAAGGTACCACCTTGGTCCCCTCTTTAGAGCTCTCCGATACAGAGCCTCTTTGGGGTCCTTCCACATCAGGCGCCAGGTCTGATGTCTCGCTCACTGGCACCATGAAGGAGGAGCCATCCGAGCTGGTGTATCTGGCCGTCCTCTTAGTCCGAGCCATTGTGTTCTACACAGATACAGAGACAGCCGGACTATGTATAAAGGGCGGAGATTGGTCCATAAAGGAGCAGGCGGCACTCCTAGTCCTAGATTCAGCCGTCCCCGGTGACCGACTGATCACTAACCTAGGTCGTGTCGTGTGCTTTCGAGGTACCATATTTCACGGAAAAGAAAGTAAAGAAAACATAAAAGAACAGACGGTTACCTGAATAATATGAGTTCTGGAAAGGAAGAAAAAGTAGTCGTCCAACAAAAGTAGTCGGCCTGTCAGAAATGTTCGGCAGGTCAAAAGTTGCAAAGTGTCAGAGCTCAAGTTCAGGGGTCCAAGAGTTCTCTTGAAAAGTTTGCAAATGTGAACAAAAGACTTGGTCAACATGTCCTTATATAAGGCAAAAGGAGAATGCGAAGGGTCGTTTCCTAATTCAAAAGGGGGGGGGGGGGGGGAAACGCTCGGCCCATTATAGGGCGACACCTGTAGCAGGCCGTCGCCTGTTACAGGCCGACACCTGTCACAGGTGACATGTGAACAGTCACATGCCACCTGTGAGGGGCAAATGATTAGGGGATTTTTCCCTACCAATCACCATTTGACAAGTGGGCCATTCAGGCTCTGCCAAATGTCCGCCGCATGGACCAATTGGAGCCTGCCACGTGTCAAGTGTTGACCGGTCCACCTTGGACCTCTTATTCTATGACACGTGGCCTCCCCCATGCCAAATGGGAAAATCGGCCACCTAGGCCCAAAGTCTTGAAGAAGCCTAATCAGCCCCAGGTTGACCTAAACCTAGGATTGGCACGCATCCTAAGACTATAAAAACATTCGTTAATCCTCAGAAAAGGGGATTACAGATTAATTACACATTACATATTAATTACTCTCACCTAGAGAAACCTAAACTCACGTGCATACTAATTGCTAGACCAGACTTAGCAATAATCGCACAACCTTGATCACTCCTCCCCTTAGAGGATCCAGATCACCCTTTACTTTTCCGCACTATTCACTTCTCAAGAAAGTACTAACTTGATCGTCGGAGGCGGAGCTCCCACCAATCGGAGTCTCCGTTGTTTTGCAGGTACAGACACAAGGATCCCAGTCCCGGAATTGTAACTCTCCCGCAGGATATCAAAAAACCCCGAAACAAGTAGTATTCGAATCTCGTGATGGAAGTATGGTGTTTAATCGAAGAGAGTAACAAGGATGTGTGTTTAGGATGTGTTTAGTCTAGGCTAAAAACATAGAGAATCAAGAGAGAGAGAGAGAAAAAGAATTAGATAGGGTATTGATGATGATTGTTGGTGATTTAAAACAAGGTGATACGATCTCTATTTATAGAAAAGAAAAGAGTCGAAGGATCAGAAAAGAGTCAGAATTCAACTCGGACTAAAACAGGCTCCATCGCGGCGCGACAGCTTTATCGCGACGCGATGGTGCTGTCGCTCAGCGATGGTTTTTGAAAAGATAGATTCCGTATGGAGTTTGATTCTCAATCGGATTGGGTTAACCAAACATCCGTACGTATTCTTTTTTGACCGGGATTAGGATCATTGAAAAATAGTTGTTTTATCCGATGTAAAATTCTTAAATCTTTATCTTTCGAAAACAGGATAAATTAGAACCTTCTAGAGAATTCTCGGAGCTCATAAAAAATCCTAAAGGATTTAGAATTGAAAACAACCTTCTAGAGGATTCTAGAAGCTTGTAATAAATCCTAATTGGTTTAGGAATGGGATTAAGTTAAATGGACCCTCCACATGATCATTGGGTCGCAGGTAAGGCTTGGTTCGGGCTCAGTTTAGTATTTTGGCCCTCTTCGTTATAAGTCGGATTTGGGCTTATAATATATTGTTGGAAAGTCCTTTTCAAACCCCATCCAACAATACAATAATTGGACCGAGATAATGGACCATAATAGACTGGTTTAGACGTTTTTATTAATTGGACACGAAAGGAATGATTTTGAAAAACACAAAATTAATGATTTTGGCTTAAAACATTTAAGGAATATTAGAAATGGTTACGGCTTAAAGGAAATCCACAAGACTCTTCAAATCTCTTCAAATCTTCACCTAACTCGATAATCAAATATGTGAAAGGTACTCATCATTGGGTTTGGTTTTTAGGGAGACACAATCAGGTGTCTACAGAAAGTGTAAGTATTTGAGGTTCTAACTTTTCTGAATAACAAGTTATCAAAAATAAGAAGTCTATCCTAGACCAATTTCTAGACGAACACTCTAATTTTTGGGTAAGTGTGAGCACTCCAAATAGTGCTCTAATCCTAAGAATTGTGCAAAGACAGGTTGTGATGCTGGCTGCTATTGCAAATAAGCCATTGTTTGGCCCTACTGCTGTCAAACTTCCCCTTTTTTGTCCAACTGGTGAAGTTATAGTCATTACAGTTTGTCAACAAGATGCTGTCAATCCTTGTGAAATCATCATCAAGGATCTGAAATTGGATTGCCTTCTCCAATTCACTTCTAGAGTGAATTGGGAGGGAGTTCAAGCATCTGAATTAAGAATGGTTTGGAAGGGGACCCACAAGTAGGCTTCTCACTATATCATCTTGCAGCCACTTGTCAAACCAGAAGCTAATTGTTTCACCATTTCCAGGTTCCCAATGCAGGCTATGCTTAAACAGATCCGAGCCCATTCCCACAACATTCCATATGTGAGCTGAGAACCTTTGTTGAAAGGGGTAAGGCTCTATTCATATTTGATATACTTTTCAAATAGAAGTTTCCCAGCCAATTAGATTTTGTATTCACCATCCAATACAGCCTGGCTAGGCCAACCCGATTCAGGTCACCATGGTTCAGAAAACCCAAACCTCCCTTATCCTTTTCACGACAACATTTTTCCATGGAATCCAAGTAATTTTTTTTTTTTCAGAGTTTCCTCCCCATAGAAAATTGGAGCAAATAGAATCAAGCTTTCCTAAGATGAACTTAAGGAGCTTGATACAAGACATTGTATATCTAGGAATGGAAAACATAGTGGATTGTAGAAGCACTATTCTCCCTCCCCTAGATAGAATATTAGCCTTCCAAGCAGAGAGCTTTTTCCCAATTTTGTTAATGATAGTGGATAGTTGTCTCCTGTTAGGCTTTTTCTCAGTTAAGGGATATCTTAAGTATGTCTTAAAATCACTTAATCTGCTCACATTTAGAGTTTGTTCAAATTCATCAATCACTTTTCTTTTACGTTCGTTTTATAATAATTGCAACACTTTCTTATTTGGTAAGGACCCATTATTATTTTATTATTTCTGTCTACCACTAATTACACTTTCAGAATATGCAAAATAGTTATGATTTTGATAATAATCACTGCTCGCGTCAAGTTTGAAGCAGTGGAGTGAGCTATGTCATATATGCAAAATAGTTATGATTTTGATAGTAAAAGTTATGTTATTTTCTCTAAATCTATTATGACTATTTATTAATGATAATATTCTTCTTCCTATCAAAAAAGAAAAAAAAAACACTTTGAGAATAAGTTTCTTAATTCTCTCTCCTACCAACCTCACTTGCACTACGTTTTTTCAATTTATCTCTATTTGACCTCACATTATAATTCTCCTAAAATTTTGTGCATACCTTAGTGTTGTGATTACTACAAAACGAATGTAGTATTAGCTTTTTTTGTACAACAATATAACATACCTTTAGCCTTTCAGATCAATGTTTTCCTCTGTGGAAGGGTGGTAATTGGATGCTACATGCTCCGTAAACTCCTCGACGCAGCTTCCCTAGGAATTTTCCCTAAGCATTGGTCAGCCCTTGCTAGTAATAGATTGAAGGACCTAGTCCAACTCGACTTCAATGCTATTGTCAATGCATTTCCTCCGGTTCTTAATTCAGAACAAATCTTTTCGCCTGATCTCTTTTCAGATCCCCCACTTAAACAACCAAATTCAACCAATGTCATCAAAAGTTTCATATTCGACACAATTGCAATAAGCAAGCTTAGGGCCAAGGTAACAAGCAAGCTTATTCCAAACCCTACGAGATTTGAGGTAGTGGTAGGGTTTGTTTGGGAGTAAACCTTGGCCGCAAGGCTTACTTTAGGAGTGCAAATTAAACAAACAGAGCTCTCAATTGTTGTGAACATGCGGTCAAGGTTAAGCCCGCCACTTCCAAGAGGATCCATAGGTAACCTTATCACAAACGCACAGGCACGCACACAAGTGGTCCACAAAAGTTGTAACAACTCTAGGCTTCAAGATCTTGTTAAGGAAATCCATTCCGCTTTGTCCAATACTAGCCAGAAAATTACCAGTACAGCTTTTCAAGGGGGAAAATGCAGCGGAGAGAGCGGAAAGCTGAGTTGCGAGGTGAGATAGAGAATGAAGAGGGCAATTTCTGGGTTACGAGCTGGTGCAAGATTGGATTAAATGAGGCGGACTTCGGGTTCGGAAAGCCTGCGTGGATTGTTCCCACGGATGGGAAAGAACCACCTCCTGGGTTTATGAACTTTTTCACTCTCACTGATTATTGTCATTCTATTAATGGTGATGGAATTGAATCATGGTTGATCTTAGAGGAGAAAGAAATGCAAACTTTTGAGTCTAACCCGGATTTCCTTGCTTTTGCTTATCCTAATTAAGTAATTGTTCCCTTCCGTCTTTTTGCAAATTCAGGTTCATGTTATTGAGAATCATTCTATTGTAAAGAATAACATATGAGCATGTCATAATAGTTAAAAGTACATCAGATTAAAAAAAAAAAAAGAAAAAAAGAAGAAGATTGGAATAGTGTTTACAAGCATGTAATAAGTAATTATGGGTTTTTATTTTATTTTATAATTTTGCAGCGTGATTTACCTTATAATAATATGTATACGCCATGTATTGTTTATCTTTAAAACAAGTATTTTACACAATTACACATTTCATTCAATTTAACCATCATCTTTTTCTCTTAGCATACTCATCATGTTTCATTGATTAACACACACTACCTTTGTAACAATGCATGTAAGCCAGGCATAGCATACACATTATCTTACTCCCTTCGTTTTATAATAATCGCAACGTTAGAGAAGGTACAAAGTTTTAGGAGAATTATATGGTAGGGACCAAAGAGGGAATTTGAAATGGAGGGAGTATTTTTTTTAACTGTCAAAAGTTAGAGTCTCACATTTCTTGTTGAATTCAACAAAATTCTTCCTAAGTATCTCTCATCATATAATCAATCTATATTAAAACATATTAGGGTGATGTAACATGATTTTACAGAGAAAATTTAATTTTACCATTATTAATGTCATTAAAGTTTGACCTTTGTTAATTTATTTCAGTTCAATTGAGTTTAGTTTGATTAAGCTGAATCGAGCTTTATTTGATACAAAGAACTAAAGACTGAAATAGTGCAAAAAGTCACAAATTCAAGATATAGATAAAAAGTTAACTAATTTGCTTAATATTTTGTGTACTAGTATGTCAAATTGTGTCAACTAAGGCTATATTTAATTCACTTAATTTTAATCATCTAATTTTATTTTCAAATGTGATTTAAATTTGACATTATTTGCACACTACAAAGTAACCTTTAATAATATTAAAAAGTTCATATGAGAGGTTATTATATTCGTATTAAAAGTGTACTTTTCACATGCTCAGTTTTTTTTAGTCACGAAATTAAATATATTTAATGATAAGTAAACATGATAAATAGAAATTCTAATTTAATATAGCCTGTTTTGATAAGGTCTATGTGGTACATAAACGTTTCTTAGGAAGTCAATTTCTTTTTCGAATTCAATTCAAATCCAATTTAAAACATTTCAAATCTTTGGTTTCTACTTTGTTGTAAATCCTGTAAATCACTATTCATTGTTGATTTTCACTACTTAAATTGTAGTTTTATAGAGTCCATTAGGAGCTAGTTTTCTTCTAGTCACTTGTCAAAAAAAAAAAATAATAAAAAAAAAAAATCATGTAAGGCTATAATTCGGTAAAGGTGTCCATTCATGTACTTAGATTGGTTTCAATAAGGTCAGGTCTATTTTAAAGTAGAATTATGATAAATTATTGTGTTCATACGAGTTGAAATTTGAATCCATTTTTTTCTAGTAGATTGGATAGGGTTGGTGGGGTAAATATTTTACACCTCACTAATCCCTCAATCTGGTAATGACCTAACGGGAATAACGGCATTTGAACAACGCGAAACACTTTTCCCCAATTTTTCTTTTTAAAATTAAAAGGGTTTTTCTATATAGTAACCTTGTTAATTTCGTTTTTCTACGTTGTGCTCCAACATATATCACTTTCCACACTGTAACCCCAATATACATTTTGTTTCCATACGGTAACCTTGCCGTTAAAAAATTCCGTTATTGGGGCCCACTCTCCATTTATTAATATTTTTTTATCGATTTGCGCATTGGAAAATATTCCGTTAAAGGTTTTGGGGGCTATTTTGGCTCTTATGGGTCCAAATTGAACTCAAATTTCACAAAAAAGTAACGTAAATGCCTCGTTTTGCGTATTAAAATGTGAACACGTAAATCGAGACATTTTTTAAATAACCAAAGCGAGGCATTAAGTTATTTTTTTGCCAAATCTGAGCTCAATTTGGTGCCTTAAAGCCTAAAGTAGCCCCCGAAACCTTTAACGGAAGGTTTTCCAACGCGCAAATCCATAAAAAAATTAATAAATGGAAACTTGGCCCCACTAACGTAATTTTTTAACGGCGGGGTAACGACAAGGTTGGGTTGCAGTGTAGAAAGTGATATATATTGGGACACAACGTAAAAATGTAAAATTAATAGGATTACTTTATAGAAAAATCCAAATTAAAATATGTGCTTTATAAAATCCCATCATTTTCCCGCCAATTACCCTCTTTCACTTCCTCTTTCTTCCTACTTCAAAATCCCCAAAATTTCTAGGGTTTTTCTCTCTCCTCTTCATCAATGGCGGACACTCTTCGAATTGCTCAACTACTCAATGAAACCTTCAATTCCGACGGCCAAGTAGTTCACAACGCCGCACAGCAACTCGATTGCCTTTCAGCCGCCTCCGATTTCCCTTTAACACTCCTCTCCATTGTCAATGGTAACTCATTTATGCTCTTTCTAGAATTCAATTTGATATCTGTCTGTAATACTTTGGATTCCATTTTGTGGTTTTGAAATTCGATAGTTTGGATTTGATTGATGGTGTAGGAGACGGAAATCAAGGTCAAAAAATAGCTGCTGCTACTTATCTTAAGAATTTGATTAGACGAAATGTTTTTGGCGAAGGAAAATCTGGTTCTTTTAGTAAGGATTTTAAGGAGAAGCTACTCGAATCGTTGCTTCGAGCGGAATTGCCGGTTCTTAGAGTCTTGGTTGAAGCGGTACCTAATTTGTTGAACTTGATCTTAAGATTTCCTTTTATTGAGTTTTATTTTTGCACGATACAAAATCATAATTAGTTGATTTGTTAATTTCGATTTGCAGTTTAGTTTTGTTGTTGATGCTGAATTTGTGAAGAAAAATGAATGGCATGAGCTTGTGCCACAAGTTCGTTATGCTATCCAAAATAGTGACATCATTAGTGGAAATGCGAATAGTGGGTTGAAAACACTTAACGCGCTCAAAGCTCTTCAAACATTACTTAGACCCTTTCAGGTAATTATGATACAATCAATTGTTGGTTGTTACTTGTTGATAATTGGATAAACTCATATGGCGCGAACTTGTTTTATCTCGAATTCGCTCTTTACAATATAATTGTAATGTTCTCCAGTACTTCTTGAATCCAAAAGTTGCAAAAGAACCTGTCCCACCGCAGCTGGAGCAGATTGCCAATGATATTTTGGTGCCTTTGTTGTCTATATTTCATGGTTTCGCTGAAAAGGTTCATTGCTTCTGTCTGTTGTTCTCAATTTGTCCTTGCTTTGCAGCTTTGCCCTTATAATGTCTAATAGTGGTAACTTTTCTACAGGCTTTAGCTACTAAAGGAAGCTTGGACACAGAGACGGAGAATGTCGTTCTAATTGTTTGCAAATGCACATACTTTGCTGTAGGTAGCTTAACATCTCTATTTGTGATTATTCGGTGACTGATGCTATCTCTTAAAATTTTGTTCTTAAGTTTCAAATAAATGACCAAAGTTTTTATTAATAATAACAATGTTCTGAAGATGAACATAGTTGATGTAGCCATTTTTGTTTGCTTATCCCTTTTTTTTCCTCTACCCATTGTCCAATTAAACTCACAATGAAGTTTTGCCTAATATTGCACCCTTATAGTTTCAAAGAATAAATAACTTATGCATAAACACACTTTTGTCGATTTACTTATCAACACTGATTGCAATTTGGATATTTAGGTCAGGTCATATATGCCAACTTCTGTTGCAACTCTGCTTCCTTCTTTCTCTGGTGACTTATGTGGCCTTTTGCAAACATTAAATCTAGAGGATTCAGTATCTTCAGAAGGCAGTCAACAAGTAAGACTAAAAACTGGAAAGAGGATCTTGCTTATGTTTTGTGCTCTTGTTACTCGACACAGAAAGTATTCTGATAAGTAAGTTAATTGTGATTGCAGTTCGTGTTCAGACTTTCTGGACTCGTATTAACATTTTTTTTTCTATTGATTTCAGGTTGATGCCTGATATGATGAAATGTGTTCTGCGTATTGCCAGATGTAGCTCCAATATTAGTGTATGTTTTCCACTTGTCTGTTTTTTGAAATTGTTGCAATTTATTTTAAGGAGATTATTGTGCTGTATCATTGTAAGCATTTTCTAATGCTTGTAATTCTTGTTTGGTAAAATGTGATGATTAAGCACTCTCTTTGGTTTTTATAAAGCAGTTAAAAGAGAATGGCCCGTTCTGGTCCATACTAATTGAATAACTTGTTAGTAAGAAATTCTCATAACAAAGTAATAAAGAAAAGACTTCCAACTTGCGGTAAAATACTTCAGGGGGCAGGCTAGTCCTGAGGTGTCTGCATTTCTTTATTGCCTTCATATCGGTTGCTTTCCTGCAACGCAAATGTTTCTCACTGGGTAGCCTACCAATTACTTCAAGGATTCCATCAGTAGCAAGCTATTTATAGTCTTTGTTCATAAGCTCTCTTTTTAGTTTATTTCTGTAAACATATCTATGTTTAATTTGTTACTTATTTCTTGCAGCATTGGTGGTCTGTCATATTATATACTCTAAAGTGAAAATTTTGTTTATTCTTCTTATGCAGAAGCTGGACTGCTTATCAGAGAGGGTCATCTCATTGGCATTTGACGTCATTTCTCATATCTTGGAGACTGGCCCGGTGAGCTTCTACAGTTCATAGTTACTTAAGAACTATTTGGATGTTGCAATATTCAATGTCTGGATTACATAATGCTAGCTTTCAATTGGTGCAGGGTTATGTTTTCTTTTGGTTGTACCTGGTACTTTTAGTTATTTTTTCCCTTATAATATTCTGATAGCGTCATTTGGAAGCAGGGATGGAGATTAGTTTCACCCCACTTTTCATCATTATTGGACTTAGCTATTTTTCCAGCGCTCATGATGAATGCAAAGGTTTGTTTCTCAAATTTACATATATACTGTTTTTTTCAGTTATTTCAAATATGCTGTCTTAGAGGCAGAATAATCAGGTAGTTTCAACCTCATCTGATAGTTTAAGTCCAAGGCAGACATATTGAGTGATGAATAATATAGCATTATACTGTATCTTTTATTGCTTCAAAATATGATAGTGATAATAGGACAAAATTGTGTGCTGAATTTAAAATTATGAGTTTGTTTGAGGATCCATTTACAGAATAAAATCACCCTTATCACGCAGATTCTTATAGCGTCCACCATCCCACCTTAGTAACCTTTTACATACCTTTGTTTTTTCTGAGACTTCTCCTCTTGGTGTTTCGTACTTGTATCAGGATATCTTGGAATGGGAAGAAGATGCAGATGAGTTCTTAAGCAAGAATTTACCATCTGAGCTGGTATGCTTTTTATTTTTTAAAGTTTTGCTTTGCCCAACAAGATGCTCTGCTGATGGCTTAAACTGCCTTTTAGGAAGAAATATCTGGATGGAGAGAGGATTTATATACCGCCAGAAAAAGTGCTATGAATTTACTTGGTGTCATTTCTATGTCAAAGGTTAGTCTAGGCTCCTTTGAGTTTGCTTTGCATTTTCTGAAAGAAAAATGTAGTGTGATTGCCTGTTCAAGATCAAAAACCAGAAACAGCTTCTTATCTTTTAAGTTTTGCAGGGGCCTCCGGTGGTGGCTAACAGTTCTTTGTCATCTCTAAAACGCAAACAGGGTGATAAGAAGAAGGGAAAAGACCAGCGCTGTTCAGTTGGAGAATTGCTAGTTCTTCCTTTTCTGTCAAAGTTTCCACTTCCTAGTGATGCAAATGCATCTGACGTTAGTATATCAAATAAGTAAGTTTCTGGCGACCATTGTTGTTTGGCAAGTTAGCAGTCTACTTACTAATTGTATATTTCCATCACTTTCCAACACTGTTAATTTGGAGTTCTATTATGACTTGGTAGGGTGTTCCTTGGTGTTATTCTGATGATACTTCTGAGTTCTGACAGCAATTCCTTAATAATTTGTAAAGACTGTATTGTATGGTCACCCTAAATTTGTTTTCTTATGGTGTTCCCATGATAATGACAGTTATTATGGTGTTCTCATGGGGTATGGAGCTCTACAAGATGTAAGAACATCTCCTTTCTCCTCCTAATCCGTTCTGATGTAAAACTGTTATTTACGGTGGTTTTATCTTTTTTATCGACAGTTCTTAGGGGAGCAAAAACCTGAACGTACAGCAACCTTAATTAGACATCGGGTGCTACCACTTTACAAGGTCTCCATAACCCACCCTTATTTGCTTG
Organism: Chenopodium berlandieri; assembly: GCA_034703905.1. Classification (NCBI taxonomy): domain Eukaryota; kingdom Viridiplantae; phylum Streptophyta; class Magnoliopsida; order Caryophyllales; family Amaranthaceae; genus Chenopodium; species Chenopodium berlandieri. The sequence continues at coordinate 24,326,640 of CM068281.1, forward strand.
CTGCTGCAAACTGGATACTTGGAGAGCTAGCATCCTCTCTACCTGAAGTTAGTATTTTAGTTATAATTTTATTAAATTTTCTTTTCATGGTCACAGCGCTCAACTGAATGTATTCTTTCTCAACTCTCAAATATCCAATCTACCACTATGGTTTACAGGATATGGCAGCTGATGTGTACTCTGCATTGCTTAAAGCACTGACGATACCTGATTGCGAAGACGTGTCTTGTTACCCAGTGCGAGCAAGTGCTGCTGGGGCAGTGGTCAAGATTCTTGAAGTAATTCCCTTTCTGAAGAAGTAAACTTGACTTATTGTTATTTCTTTTTCCCTCTATTCTTGACCTTCATCCTTAAATACATGTACAACACTTTGCAGAGTGATTACTTGCCACCTGACTGGCTACCTATTCTCCAAGTAGTAGTTAGTAGAATTGGTCACGAAGAAGAGGAGATTCCCATGCTATTTCAACTACTTAGCTCTGTGGTTGAGGCTGGAGAGAAAGATGTAGCAGTTCATATACCTTTAGTTGTATCACAGTTAGCTGATACAATTGCCAAGTATATGCCTTCCTATATAGAGCCATGGCCTCAAGTAAGTACTGACCTCCTCCTCTAGCAATGCATTTTGTTTTTTGATCTATTAGTGTTTAAAAAGTTTACACAAATTATACCAAGATAATGTAATTGAGCAGGATTTATTGATTCAGTTTCTACTATAGTTAGAAAATCCAATTTCTAGTCTTAATGGAGAGTTTTTGGTTGGTCGTCAACAGCAGGGGAATTTTTTTAAAAAATATTAGGCAAATTTGTTGACAATTCATCAGAATCATCACTTCTATATTTGGCTATTCTTTAGTGTAGTTGTCCACCACATGAGCATTAAATGTGCCTTCCAAGTAGAATTGATCTTGAAATCTCATTTGATCCTTCAGCAAAATGACTTGGATAATTTTCAAAATTGCACACATGCTGGATTGCCAATTGGATCGTTGGAATTGCCCATATGATTGTTTTGGCTCATTAGGATCATCACTATCCTATAATGAATTAAACATTCCGTTAGAATGCTGTTTGATGGGCATGAAAATGCAATTTTTGAACTCTTAGATTTTCTTTTTGAGCACTTACAAATGATATGTCATTTGACTCTTAAAGAAATTTATTTAGTCTCTCCTCTGCTTCTTTCTCGGAACTCACAGACTGCTCACAAAAGCAAATTGCAGAAGAAGATCAACACTCACATACAAGCAAAATCAATTACCAATCAGGAATCAAAAAGCTAATACTAATTTTTAGAGTTTTGTGAGTAAGCAATTAAATGTGTAGGATTGTACAATCTAACTATCCAATCTTATGATCCAATCCCAATTGCCCCTTTTGATCCAATCCAAATTAGGACCCCAATCCTGAATCCTAGTAACATTGGTTGCCGCTTGCCTCTTGTTTTTTTTTTTTTTTTTTTTTTTTTTTGGTCTCATATTTCTCTATTTAAAAATGCTGATTTCTTTCTTTTGGTTTTTTTATTTTATCTGTTAGTACTCCTGTGAGATCTTAGCAACAATCCTTTCTTACATATGGCAGGCAGTTATAAAGGGCTTTGCAGCACTATCTGTAATGGCTAAATCTTGGCTAGACGCGGTACCTGAAGAAGAGGAACAGAACTACATAAGTGAAAAGTGGGAATCTAATCAGAGAATTATGGCTAGAGCCGTTTCTGCCCTCTTGCAACAGGCATGGCTTGTAACCAAGGAAATATCGGTGAGGGTCAAATTACAATATAAGCACTTGTTTTGAGTAGCTCGTCGATTTAGTCAACTATTTGCATTAATGGCCTGCATATATGGTGTACAAATCTTTTCATGTTCACCTTCTGTGCATTATCTACATGCAAGTGCTTCTCTGTTCTACTGTTCTATTCACCCTTTTTTTAGCCTTGTCAATGTTGTATATGCCTCTCTCAATATGATCTCCTAGTGTTGATATCATACGATTTGGTAACAACAATATCTCTTGACTCTCTTCTCAACTCTTTAGACAATGTACAGAGTTTATGATCAACATGCATAGGCCACTTTCTGTCATTTGCCTAGGTAAAATTATAATTACTAGGTAGAAGATGATATTTTTTTATGAGCTTCATGCCTTTTATTAAGCTCCTTCACATGCTGAACAGTTCAAAAGAATAATCTGTATAAGAAGTCCAGTTAGCAAATTCCCTGACTTGGACGGACCAAGTACGAGTGACTAGTTGTATCAACTTGTATAGAATGTACTTTTTCGTTGCCTATTTTGTCTTGTCAGTCTTTTTATAATATTCGGTAGTTAGAGTAAAATCAAAGCTGGCTGAGAACGGCAGTTGGAAACATACCCATGTTTTACCTCTATAGCGAGTCTGAGTAGTCCAGAAAGTGTTTAATTGGTTGCTGTTCTTAATGAGTCATTTAGTTTAAATCTTCCTTTATTCTTTGTTTCCTTTTACTTTTTATCAACAAGATAGGGAGTTATTCGACTTAAAAGTCTGCATATCTTAATTTAATCGTCGAAAAGGTTTATACATTTTGATAGTGGTGACAATGGTCAGGATGATGATGATGATACTTCACCGCATTCATGCATTGATGATGCATCAACACTGCTTTGGTTCATCATCCGGTCCAGCACTAACAATGATGCTCTTCTGGAACTCAAAGTATCAGAACTTTTGTTAGCTTGGACTGAAATCATAGCAGATTGGCATTCCTGGGAAGAAGTGGAGGACTTGGCTGTCTTTGACTGCATTAAGGAGGTTGTTAATCTAGAGAAGAACCTTGGCCTGCCGAATTTATTCATCGCTAAGATGCCTCCACCACCAGCTCCTCCTGTACCAGAAAAATCTCTCATTGAAAATATTGCAACATTTGTCAGTGAAGCCATTTCGCAGTATCCTTCTGCAGCATCAAGGGCTTGTGCATGTGTACATACCCTTCTTCATCTGCCATGTTATTCTTCTGATACAGAGGAAGTCAGGCATTCATTGGTAATTGCTTTTAGTCAAGCTGCAGCATCTAGATTCAAAGATATTCAAAGTAAACCCTGTTCACTTTGGAAACCATTGTTGCTTGCGGTATCATCATGTTATTTGTACTATCCTGATGCTGTCCAGTCAGTACTAGAAAAGGTTGAAAAAGGTGGTTTCATAGTCTGGGTATCTGCTGTGAACTCCCTCTCCTCCATCTCATTCACACCAAACACTACAACAGAGTCGGAAATTAAATTAGTTGGTGGGTTTCTTTTCACTTCAGCTCTCTGTTTTTTATTTTCCATTGCGTATAGTAGCACTAAAATATGGTCATGCATAATACTGAACTACTGATCATCAACAGTACCTGTGTGTCTTGTGCATGTTTCTTGGTGCTATTGATAATTTGACGGTTCTGATTCTTGTAAATTACCAGGCCTTTCCTTTTTTCCTATTATTCTAACAGAGAAGTACTATTATCTCATTGTCCATAGTTCAGTTTTGGATAGATTAAGTGGGGAATGGATTTATTCCAGCTACACGGATTATTGGCTTGAAGTTGCACATAATGGGTTGGTCTCAAAATCTCATAATAATAAGGTAACCATCATTCAACACAACAGTAAACCACCACCAACACATAAACCAACTCAGGCCTGTACGATTCCATCATTAGCTAGAAGTTTGGATGCAATATTAGCTTTTTGTTGAAGTACCACAATGTTTTTCTCTTGATGCTAGACTATTTTACTCGAACCCAGGCTAGAATTTTCAGACACACACAGGTACAAGTGTTCAGACATGATCATCTTATAAAATTTTTGCATGATTTTGATCTTATTCAAGTCATCAAGTGTCGTATTCATGTCTGAGTACACGACACGAGGTGAAATGATGTTTGAAGAGTCAGGAGTTACATAACTGCTAGCCTGCTAGACACAAAATTATTTTGTTCATACAGCTGGGACCAATCAACATGCAGTCAACAATGTATCTCCAGTTCCAGCTCAAATGTTATCAATGGATTTAGTCATTTATAAGATTCATAACTTAGTAAGGAGCATTGCAGTTTCTAATAGATGGTAAAGTACCAAAAATTTTAGGATAGTTTTCTTCATATCCTGTGTAGTTTTTGGGTTTATCCTCTTATGTACAATACAAGCTACATGCTTGAGCTTGGAATGTCAAACTTACCCCCACCCCCCTTCCCCCTCCGCCTCTCTTACCTACCAAGGGTGGACACTATTGAAATTTGCCAGTTGTCCATAGTGTATCTTAATCTGCAATTTTCTTTTCTTTTTATTCTACCCCGTTCTTATCTATTGCATCCTTGATTTCAGTTATCACTCTTGGCAAGGTGGTTGAACAGCTTTTAACTGTGGGAAGCCCAACTAGTGGCTTGTTATGGGAATGCTTTAGTTCGCTCTTGTCAGCATTTGCACGATTGAAAGAAATTCAGGAAGCAAATGACTTGGATGAAGAAATTGAAGATGTTGAAGAAACGGGAATTGAAGAGGAAGAGGAATCTGATGACGATGATGATGAGGTTTGACTTATGTTGCTTCTCTTTTATTTCTAACTTTAGTTGTCCACCTCATCCTTGTTGCTCACTTCAGATTCAGAGGTGTAAAATTCCATTGCATTGCATCTTTGAAAATGAAACAACATAATGGCAACTGGGTGCTTGGGAATTTTGATAAGAGTGCAATTGCAAGTATATGTTATCCAGCTTTTAACTTCTTTGTTTAATGCTGTCCCTAATTGGTAAAATTAGGACTCTGATGATGATGTACAAGAAGAAACTGAAGAAGAGTTTCTGGAAAGATATGCAGAGGCTGCTGCAGCTTTGGAAAATGGAAATCTTGCTGAAGAAGGGGACTTGGAGGATTTTGATGAAGAACTTGAATTGGGTTAGACATCTACTCTCAAATCTATTAAATCACTTTACCATTTAGAGAAACATTGCCACTTGAGCACAAAATTTTGACAAAATGTTTATACTCTTTGTTCCATAGTATTTGCATGTTATTCCATTCAGGGATTTACCAAAATGTTCACAAGAATTTTACTGTTAAGATAATGCATACTTTAGACATTCATTTTCCCCTTTCGGCCTTTCCCCACTTATTCTATAGTGCAATGCTGTAATCAATGCTAACTTGACCATTTCTCAAAATTAGTGCAAAAGGTGATCAGACGAGTAGTTAAAAGTAGAATGACACTGATGGACTAAACAAAGATAAAAACAGCCAAACAGTTGCATACAGACATGTGGAGATATAGTGTGCAGAGTTAGGCTCATGGGAGGGCAAAGTCTTTTAGATGCTACTATGCAAGAATTATGATCTTAGCACCCCAATTCATATACATGCTGCAAATGCAACACAGTATGAGGAAATTTCCTATATGTCTCACAAGTTGGTGTATAAAAAGTTGATATGAAATTTTGTTGTTTGACGCCTTTTCAGCATAATCAATTTTAGGATTTCTCTCTATGTTGCTCCAACTTGGCATTTTTGTTGACACGCCTGCTGAATGACAAGGATATAGATGTGGAATTCATACATGACTCTTGATTTCATAAGGACAACAAATCATTTACGAAATCCGTTATTAACTCTTGAAATTACAATAGGACATCAAACCACTATATCTTGATGCAATTAACCTACATGGTGTAGATGCAGATCTACTGTTAGGTTAATACAGTGTCAATCTCTCTGTTTTTGGGGATTGCAATCTTGAGTTAGTATTTAGATGGGTGCATCCAAAAGTTCTTAAAAATTTAGTTGACATCAAACCATATTACGGAGTAATAATTGCGTTTTGCCCCTATTTTGTTACTGAAAATAGATGCATGATCCTCAATTTAAATATTCGTAGTTACTCAAGACTGTATAATCCTATCACCTGTGTCTGAATTTAGGATAGTATTCCCCCATTCCTCCATGTCCTAATATTGAGTTATGGCAAGTCCCACACTCGAATCTGTATCCATATACAACTATACCCGAGGGCTGAGTCCGATAGCATAGGTTCTCTTTTTTCAAACAAGTTCATTAAGCTGATCATGCATTCATGCTGCCATGAACAAGCTGACAGACATCCTGATGCTATCAATTTATTGATCTTAGTTCTGTTTTTTGTGATTTATTCAGGTTCACTTGAAGAGCTTGATCCACAGATATTTTTGCAATCTCTACTGGAAAGATATCGTCAAACTATTGTACAAAATCAGGTTCTGTCTCCACAACTTATTTCAAGCTTGCGTAGCTTGTTTCCGGAATTCACTGGGTTCGGCCAGTAATTTGATTGTAATCACTTACTCTTATGTGCATAATTAGAGCCAAAATGTGTAGAGGAAAGCTTTTATTGCAAGTCATATTTCTCAATTGATTCTTTTCATTATTTTATTATTTGTGTGATGTACCCTTGAGTAATCAAGCTTGGATTAGCTCATATGCAATCTGTTGCATATACTTGAGCAGTGTATGAACTTGGATCAATATATTTCTATCTTTGTTTAATATTATACAGGAATTAGAGTTTTGAATTTGCATACCCTTTCATCGCTTTTGAAGATTGGTTGTTTGTTTTAATTATGCACTCTGTTACTATGGTAATTGTTTTATGGTAAAGGAATCCCATCCCCAAAACACTCTGATCCGATGAATGTGATATTAAAATTAATCAAAAGATTTGCAGAATATAAATTAACATAAACATTTAACGCAGTATCAATCTTTGCAATAATATAATTGAAGTACATGGTCATCAACAATTAAATACAACTTAATTCGTAATTCGTTGCCTACATTCGTAATTCATTAACATAATGTATAGACTTTGAATAATATTCTTAAAAAATCTTATGTAAGAAATTGATCTTAAACTCCAAGAAGAAGCTCCGAATTAGCATTAGGAATAAAAGTTAAGCCGCACTTGCCGCAAGAAAGGCGGTCCGAGTGAGCTGCCATGAAAGAGCCAGCACCACACTGAGGAGAAGGGCACTCCTTTCGCAGCTTCTCGGGGTTTCCAGAATCATCATCAATTTTGTAGAGCTTTAGAATGGCAAGAGGCTCTTTCTTCTTCTCATGGTGGGTTTTCTTTGAGGTTGTGAATGTCTTCTTCTTGTGCTTCTTGCCGCCCATCTTTTCCCCTTTTTTTTCTTTAATCACCCTGCCTAGGGTTCGTTCAAGAACTATCTTATGACGTTTGAAAGCGATTGAAGGAAACAAGGGTTTGAGACTTTGAGGGTTTTATATAGGCATTGGCTTATGTTATTACCTGAAATTTGATACGGAGTTTTTTTTTAAAAATTATTTATTTATTTATTTAAAGCACATTATTTCTCCATGGCATGTACCGATGTACGCTAATACTATTAAGTTCTAATGTAAATAAGATTTGTTCGTCTTCGTTTTTTGTTTTATTTTTTATAAATTAAATTAAAAAAGTAATTTGCACTTTTTTGTTTTCGGTATTTAAAATTAGGAAATTTTGTCAACAACTACCAATTTAAGTCTCTGTTTAGAAAACAACTACCTTTTAAATTTTTTTTTTTAAAACAACTACTATAAAATTGTAAAAAGTTAGAGTAGCACTACCACTTCTTGATTTCCGGCAAGAATCTCCGGTGAATGGGTCCCACTTTCTACATTTCCCTCCAATTTCACCATTCGAAATTACCTAATTACCCCTCTTTTATTCTACACCCAACTACCTTCCCTTCTCTTCATTTAATTCCTGCCTAACTCCCCTGTTCTCTCAGAAATCTCCACTGTCAAGTACCTTTGAAATTCACAGAGAATATTCTCACTTTCTTACCTCACACTTTAATCTAGCTTAGGTCATTGAATTTGCCCCATTGTTCCTCACGTTTTCTCTCTCTGTTGCGGTGGTCTAAACTTTCAACCAAACTGGAGTTGTCGTTTCTACTTTGGAAAAGCTGGAGCTTTAATGGAGAAGGGGAAGATGGTGACAACTAGAACCGGAAACCCTAAATTAAGTAAAGTAACTTGTAATAAAGCAATTGGAGTACCCAATGCGACTAATTAGTTAAATAATGTTGTTACTGCTTTGATTTTCAGAAATTGTTTTTTTTTTTTTTTTTTTTTTTTTTTTTTCTAGGAGCATGTGTTGTTGCTTTGCATGTGTTTATAACTGCCTAATAAACAATGAATTGAAAATTGATTAAACAATATTTGATTGTAGGCCTGTTCCTGAGTATATTGACATGAATATATGGGTAGGGGGTGTGTTTGAATATAAAAAGGGTAAAAGTGAGTACATTGGGGGAGGAATGTTTATGAAGTTGAGTTTCTGGTTGAAGGAGTTGGGTGTGAACACTATAAGGAGAGCAGTGATACAAGCTTATGACTTGGTTTTGAAAAGAGTTCCTGTGAACTTCAGTGTATAGTATAGGTTGCATGGAAGAAATTTGACAAATGGAGGAAGGTGGAATCAGAAGAGGCTTGTGGAATTTGGTTAATGGGAGAAATATGAATGACAGGGTGATTATATGGGCTGTAGTTGAGCCTGATACCCCACAAATTAGGCCCAACCCCAATGTTAGGTCTAAAAATCCAAAATATGTCCCATCTAGACCAGCAGCCCAAATTCTGTCCAACCCCACCAAAAAATCACCTCCAAAAAAGCTTAAACCCATTAAAAAGGAGAGTGTTCAATTGAGAAGAAGTCGTAGGGTATCTCCTGTTAAAACAAGTGGTTCAAATATGAATTTAGATGCTGTGGTTGTCACTAAAAGGGAGTTTGAAGAACACATGGCTTCAGTAGCTAGAAAAGGCCCAATACTGCCTCATACATCCACCACCACTCAACAAACATCAACCACCACTCCCCACAAACCCACTCAATAAATCCTTTAACTACCTCTGAACCCAATGTTCCATCTCTGAACAACAACTCTACCTTTACCAACCCTAATATTGCATCTGTATCCCCTCTGAGTAAGGGAACACCCAGAAGAAAGAGTGTTGCTCGCTGTGAGGAAGAAGAAGACAGGGAAGGCAGTACAGAAGGAGAAAAAGATAGGGAAGGGAGTACAGAAGGAGAAGAAAACAGGGAAGGGAGTACAGAAAGGGAAGAAAGGGCAGGGCAACAAGAAAGCAAAGAGAGTGCTTAAGTTAGGATGTGACTCTGACTGTAGTGATGAAGGGCAGTGGTCAAGTGAGTCGGAGTTCTCTGACCTTGATGTTGATTTTGATCCATGCGAGGAAGATGATGGTGAAGAACATGGTGAGGGAGACAGATCTGTAAAGGTTGCAGCCAGGGCAAAAGGAGAGGGTACATCTCAACCCACAGCACAGGATGACAACAAAGTGAATGTAGACAGTGTGCAATAAGAAGATGTGGTCGTTGGTGATGTGCAGGAGGTTGAGTATGATTCTGAGGAGCTGAGAAGTTTACATGGATCTGATGATGAGGTAGATCCATACCCAACATTCAATCCTGAGGTAGATTTTAAGAGCAAAATTAACTTTATAATTGGTTTGAAATTTCCAAATGTTTATGCAGTTAGAAATGCAAATAGGAATCACAGCATTGAGAATACTTATGATTATTATTTGTTGCATAACAGTAGCAATAGAGTCACTGCATATTGTAGGAATAGGTGTAAATGTCCTTTGGGATAAGAAACATGGGAAATTGAAAGAGTGTAAGTGTGGTGATGAAAATAAGTGCAATTTTAGGATATATTTAAGACAGTTGAAAGGTGAATCCACTCTTCAGCTGAAGACCATGAACCTGAAACATACTTGTGGGTTTTTTCATTCAAATTCAAAAGTGAACTCAGAGTGACTTGCATTGAAGTACTTGGATGATTGGAGGTCAGATCCTACTTGGAAGTTGGCAAGATTTAAGGATAGGGTGTACAGAGATTTGGGCATACATATCAGTTATTACAAGGCTTGGTATGCTAGGGCTAGAGCAAAACTGATACTATATGGAGATGCATCAGAAGTGTATGCAAGGATTTTTTACTATGGGTATGCAATTTTAAAATATAACACTGGTTCTAGTGCCATAGTTGTGATTGAAGGAATTGAGAGACCTCCCCCTTATTTTCAAAGAATGTATGTTTGCTTGGAGGCTTGCAAAGTGGGATTTAAAAGGGGTTGTAGGCCATTGCTAGGTGTTGATGGCTGTCACCTAAAGGGTGCTTTTCCAAGCCAGATTTTGATTGCAGTGAGTAAGGATGGGAATAATAATATATTCCCAGTTGCATGGGCTATTGTGGAGGTTGAAAACAAGGACAGCTGGACTTGGTTTTTACATTTGTTGTTGAAGGACATAGGTTTTGAAGATGGCCATGGACCAACACTAATGTCAGACAGGCAAAAGGTAAGATTGGTGATGTTTTTTTGTTTTTCATAACAGTAGATGTAACTTTGACATGTAAATGCAAATACATACAAGGCCTGATAGAAGCTATTGCACTAGTAGATTCAAAAGCAGAAGTAAGGTTTTGTGCCAGACACATTTGGGCTAATTTCAAGCTCAAATTCCATGGTGATACTTTCAAAGAGCTGTTTTGGAAGGCAGCAAGGTCTACAAATAAGGAACTGGTTTGATGTTGAGCTTTTCCTAGAATTGTCTATGTGCATATAAAGTAATGTGTGTGTGATGATGATATTGTTTACTTTTCTACATGTTTGGATTAAGCTGATTTTGATGCTCAACTGGAATGCATAAGGCTCTTAGATCAGGATGCATTCAACTACCTACATGCTATCCCACCACAGCATTGGGCAAGGCATGCTTTCAACACTTTCTCTAAGTCAAACATGCTGCTCAATAACCTCTGTGAGACCTTTAATGCTGTGATTAGAGATGCTAGAGATAAGCCTGTCATAACATGCCTTAAATGGATCAGAAGGTATGTTATGAAAAGGAATAGAGAGAAGTGGGAGGCAGTTCAAGCTCAGGAGGGGAGGTTTATGCCTTATGTGAATAAGGTGTTTAAATGGATTTCATCATATGCAGCTAAGTGTATTGTTGTGCCATCTAGGTAAAGGTGGGCACGGGCCGTGCCGGCACGTGGGCGGCACGGGCACGGCACGGCCCGGCACGAGCCCGCCTTCGGCACGGCCCGGCACGGTGGCCGGTGCGTGGGCCGTGTGCCGTGCCGTGGACACAAATTCTGGAAACCGGCACGAGCACGGGCATGGCACGGCGGGCGACACGGTTTTTGGCCCACAGGCACGGCACGGTGACCGGCACGGAGGCACGGCACGCAGGCACGGACCATGCCAGCCAGGCACGACCCGGCACGGCACGTGGCCCGCCAGGCACGGCCCAGCACGGCACGGCCCGTGCTCAACGGCCATAAACTGCCATATTTGCTGGCCACCTCACACATTTTGTCTAAACTTTCCAACGGCCATATTAACGGCTATATTAACGGCTAGTTTGCTTCCTAATTCCTATAAATACTTCACTTCATCCTCCAATTTTTTCCACAACTCATCTATTCTCTAATTCTCATATTCTATAATTCTTACTCTCTAGTCTCTTATAATCTCTAAATTCTCTACTTCTCCCAAAAAAAAAAAAAAAACATCTCATATAATCTTAAATTCTCTCAATTATAAAAGTTAATATCAAAAAAATATATAAGTTCGGAAATTAGCGGAAAGCAATCGAAGCGTCGTTGTAAGATCTAACTCAAAGTTATTTTAATTTGTTATTGTTATTGTTATTATTGTTTATTTTATTATTATTAATTTATTATTAGGATTAAATTTATAATTAGTTTATTATTATTGTTATAATTATTGTTCTTGTCACTATTATTATTGTTATTGTTATTATTATTGTTGACTTATTGTTATTATTATTGTTATTGTTATTATTATTTGTATAATTATTTATTATTTTTATTGTTAATTGTATTATTATTATTGTTGATATTGTTATTGTTATTAATTTATTATTATTAATCATGGCATCAATCCCGAACCCTTCTTCCTCCTCTAGGAAAGCCAAGTCAAAACGTACTAGTACTAATATGGAATCACCAAATCCAAATACTTCAATGCCCCCTCCTACCATGCCATATTCGAACACTTCCACCCCCTTCTCCCATCCCCAAACCATGGGAGGATTTCAACAATTTAACGATATGTCTCCTTGGAATATGTCTAGTTCGGGATTTCAAGTAAACCAATTTTCACCTCATTACACGGGCAATACGGCTCACCACATGAATTTTCTTATCAAACTACCCAAAATAGCCAAACACAAGCCACCGGGTCAAGTGAACAATCCCCCGATTTTACAAACACCGAAAATTCACACACATCACAATGGTTAACCGAAGAGGAACTTGCCAATAGTAAGCGAAAGAGTAATGTTTGGGGATTTTTTCTATTAAGTAAAGATGGAAAAGTGGCCAAGTGTAAGACATGTCAAAAAACTATGTCGGCCGACACCAAGGGAGGGACGGGACACCTTAAAAAACATGTGAAAAAATGTGGTGACCCATCTAGTGATCCAACTCAACCCAAAATTTCTCAATTCCACCCACAAGGTTTTACTTACAGTTATGAGAGAGATATAGATGAACTTGGGAGAATGTTAGTACATGCCGAACAACCTTTTCTTTTTGCCGAAAATGATGCCTTCAACAGTTACATTAACCGAGCACTACAACCCAAACACAAAAAAATCTCTAGAAAAACTTCCCGTTCGGCTGCCATGAAATCTTTTATGGAGTACAAAATGAAGTTATATGATGAATTAAGTAATCTTACTTGTAGAGTTTCTTTGACTGCTGATGCATGGGATAGTGGTTACGGATATCACTATATGTGTGTGACTTGTCATTGGTTGGATAGTGATTGGTTATTACAAAAACGGATTATTCATTTTAAAATGCTTGAATACCCTCACACCGGTCTTAATATTGCTCATCATATAATGCAAGCTATTGATGCATATAATCTTAGGTCCAAAATCATGTCTATGACTTTCGATAATGCAACTTCTATGACATTTTGTGCAAATTCTGTTAAAGCACAATTAACCGACTTCATATTAGATGGAGATGCACTTCATATTAGATGCATTTGTCATGTTCTTAACTTGTGTGTGAAGGATGGACAACAAGCAATTGGTCCATTTTATCACAAAATTAGAAATGCTATTTTGTCTATTAACAGTTCTAACATGAGATTTCAGGAATGGAAAGCGTTTTGCAGGCAACAACGGATAAAGGCTATTAAAATATCAACGGATTGCGTAACTAGGTGGAACTCCACCTATGAAATGTTGAGTAGGGCAATCGAGTACAAGGGTCCTTTGACAATTTTTTATAATCAAAAATTTCCACAATTAGCTTTACTAGATGATGATTGGTCTAATTGTGAAAAATATATGCAGTTTTTACAATTATTGTATAGTATGACACATTGTTTTTCTTCTGTTTATAATCCTTGTGCTCATTCTTTTCTTAGTAATGCATGTTTACTTGCACAACTTTTCAATGAACACCGATCACAACACGATTATGATGGATATCTTCCATCAATGGAGGTAAAATGGCGTAAATATTACACTACTATTCCTTTGATTTATATTTTTGCTTCTATATTAGATCCTAGGCAAAAATATGATGGCACATTTTTGTTAATTGATATTTATTTTCAATGCATGAATTTTGAAGATGATGTTGATTCTTATAAAAGAAACGTAACGGACCAATTTTTTTCCTTATATAGAGTGTATGAATCTAAATATGGATCCGTTACTCGATTTGCTCCTTCTCAATCATCCAAAAATGTAAGTAAGAGGGCCAAAGGTTTATTTGCACAAGCTGCTAACATGATGTCTAAGTTTTCAGGTACCGAATCATCATCTAGGAGAACACAAAGCGATGTTTCGGAGTTGCAAATGTACTTAAGTTACGATTTCATGAAAGGCATGGATGACGAAGAGAAGTATGGCCTCGACATCCTTGAATGGTGGAAATCACAACACTCGAAGCATCCAATTTTGGCGGCAATGGCACGAGATATTTATGCAATCCAAGTGTCCTCCGTTGCTTCCGAACGAGCATTTAGTGCATCAGGGAGGGTTTTAGACGATAGAAGAACAAAACTAAAACCCGAAACACTTGAAATGTGTGTTTGTTACAAGGATTGGTTGGATGCCGAAACTCGTTGCCAAGATCGTACTTATGCACAAAACGACGACGATGAAGGAACGTCGGGTTCTACTAGTTCTCAATCAATGCAATTGGCCGATGAACAAGAAGAAGAAGACGAAGACGAAGACGAAGACGAAGAAAACCAAGAAGAATAATTAGATTATTAGTTTATTACATACTATTAATTATAGTTAACTTTTGTATCATTGCACCCTATATAATAAATTAAGCTAAGTTATTCATCAATTATTGTATGATTTTTTCATTATAAATTGTTGTATTATTTATTTATCGTACCGGCTTATAATAAAAATAAATAAGTTATTCATCAATTTATGTGTTTTCGGCCTTTTCGCAATCTTAAAATTTTAAATTATGTGCATTGTTAGATTTGTTACTTTAAAAATAACATAAATAATAAAGAGTAAATTTAATAATAAAAAGCACATTACGTCATTTAATAATAAATTAATAATATTATTTTTTTTAATGGAATTAATAACATTGTTTAAATATACTTATTTTACAAGTTGTTTAAAAAAATATATATCAATTTTTACATTTTTTTTTTATTTTTTTAAAAAAAAAAAAAAAAAATTAAGCCAGGCACGGTGCCCGGCATGGCACGGCACGGCAGGCACGTGGGCCGTGCCGTGGGCTGGGATGTGCCAGAACGTGGGCACGGCACGGCCCGCTGCCAGGCCAGCACGGCACGGCACGGCACGAGCCACCAGCAGGCACGGCCAGGCACGGCACGCGGTGGCCCGGCACGGCACGATGCCCACCTCTACATCTAGGTTTGATGTGTGGGAGGTGGATTTTGACTGTGACAGGTCTATAGTCAACCTAAATGATAATACATGCACATGCTTTCACCAGGAGCTGATTGGTATTCCATGTCCTCATGCATGGGCATGTATTGTGAAAAAAAGACTCAAGCCTGAAGATTATGTCCATGACTGCTACACAAAGCAAACATACTTGGAAGCTTATACCCCAACAATCAAACCCATGCTAGGAATGAAGCAGTGGGAGACATCCAAGATGGTTCAACCCTTGCCACCTTTAATGAAGAAAATGCCAGGGAGACCCTCCTTGAAAAAGAGAAGGAAGGAGCCAGGAGAGGGAGAAGAGTCAAGGTTCATCAAGAGGCCAAAAAGACAGAACAAATGCTCAAACTGTGGAGTTGATGGGCATTACAAAAACAAATGCAAAAATCCTCCTGCCCCTCCATCACTAGACAAAGGTGGAAGGCCCTTTTCAACAAATGCTTGGACTGTCTCGAGAAGGAAGAACAAAATGGAAAGGGTTTTGAGATAGGTATGAGTACTTGTGATATAATTGATTTTCACAGTTATATTTGGTTTTTAATTTGTTGTTTATGTATTCCTTTGTCGATGCAGGATGTACCAGCTGCAGGGACTTAAACCATGGATCCCTAATGCAGTCAGGCAGGGTCTTCCAATGTCATTCTTGATCAAGCACAACCTTCCTCCTAGGCTTCAACAACAGGAAAGACTAAACAAGTTGCCAAATCACAACAGCCTCCAAAACAGCCACCCAAATCAAAGCTACCTGTCAAGTCAACAAAGAAAAAACAAGCAGCTTGGAAGCCTTGATATTTTAGGCTAAGTTTAGTTTGTTTAGGTTCTATCAGTATTATGTGCTGTAGTTTTCTGTAATAGTGATAGCACCAACTAAGTTTTTGCTTCTTTTGACAAACACTAATGTAATTAAGTTTGGTATCATTTTGACTAATACAATTATCAACATTTGTGGTCATTTGCCTAACACATTTCTCAGATAATAATGCATTTTCATTTCAAAACCATCACCAATTACAACCACAAATTCACATATCATTTGAAGTTTGCCACTTCTACAATCCATACATTATAACAAAATTAGTGGCATTCACTGATTGTGCATGAACTAATTACAACAAGTCAAAACATAAAAATAAATGCTAGGTATATAATCATTATCCTAACTACAACATAGAAACAAACTGTCCTGCAGCCTGGTTTTGGCAGGGGAACTTGAGTTCTTCAATTCCAAGGATGAACCCTTCAATTTCTTACTGAATTTTTCATTTTGCTCAACCAATCTTGCTTTTTGATCTTGCAGCAAACAAACCTCTTGCTTCAAATTAGCAATTTCTGCCTTCATCAACTTCTTCTCCAACACAAACTGGTTGGTAATGACCCTTTGCCATTCCAAAATCTCTACATCAATCCATTCAAAAAACTTGCATCCACGCCTACCAGTATAGGCATCGTAAAACTTACAGGAAACAAACCTTCTTCCAGGATTGGTGCTGGTCCAAGAAGTCTCCACTTTGGGGGGAATTCCACAATAGCACTTGCCAGGGAAAGGACGAGCTGATTCATAGGATGAATTGGACATGATTCAATTCGCAAAGATCCTGCAAATACATGAATAACAACCAATTAATAAACCCTAATGTGAATAAATCCATTCAATTACCCAAAAAGCAAAAAATAGCGAAACCCTAATTTCCCCAATTTTCCCAATTTTGAACCCAGATTAGCATATAAGATTCTCAAATTACCTGATGAATGTTCAAGAAATTATTCCTCTTGCTCAATTGGTGAAAAAAGGAAGAAATTTTGAGAAAAAAATTAGGAATTTTTGTTCAATTGGAAAACGAACATTAGCAGTTATATAGAGAGGAGAGAGAAAAAAAATTGGAGGGAAATGTAGAAAGTGAGACCCACTCACCGGAGATTCTAGCTTGCCGGAAATCAAGAAGTGGTAGTGCTACTCTAACTTTTTACAATTTTGTGGTAGTTGTTTTAAAAAAAAATTTATGGTAGTTGTTTTCAAAACAGAGACTTAAATTGGTAGTTGTTGACAAAATTTCCTTAAAATTATGATGTTTCCAAAGAATAAAATTAATGATGACGAATGGATCCTCAAGAGTTAACACATTTAACCCAAATTCATGCTAACTTAAGTGATTTATTTACAAGCTTGCCACTATTTTTGCTTTAAAAGCTTGATAAATTTGAATTTTCTCTGATTACCCTTCATTTACTATCTCCATCATTGTAGCCATTTAAAATCCCATAAGTTAACCTCCAATAAAATGTTGGAGTTTTAGTGGAGAACTCTAAATAAGGTCTTGTTCTTTTGAGCTGTTCTGCTCTGTTTAAAAAAATAATTTAATAATAATAATAATTTAATAATAATAATAATTAATATTAAATTTATAATAATTAATATTAATTAATAATAATAAAAATATTAATTAATATTTAATAATAATAATAATAATTAATATTTAATAATAGTAATTAATATTTAATACTAATAAAAATGATAATAATAATAATAATAATAACAATAATAATAATAATAATAATAATAATAATAATAATAATAATAATAATAATAATAACAACAACAACAATAACAACAACACCCATAGTGTGTAAAATCAGAGACACTTTTGATGTATGTCTTCAGACTTGGTATTAGGATGACGACACTGTTATTGGTGACACATTGGTGGTGGGGAAGGTTCTGTAGTTGGTTATGGAGGAAGGACTTCGTTTTGGTTACATCTTAATGTGGAAAAAACTGAAGTTTTATGGCCTACAGAAGACCCTCGAAGCAAGCTTGTGAGTGTTTTTACGCCTAATATTGCTCGACCTTTGCGTGGTGTTAAGTTGCTTGGTGGTCCCGCTAGTTTCGATTCCGATTTTAGTGTGAGCTTGTGATGCAGAGGGTGACCAAGACCATTGCGCTTATGGATAAGGTTGTTATGCTTGATGATCCTCAGTGTGAGCTATTGTTACTTAAGGCATGTACCAGAGTTTCTAAACTCTACTTTGCATTACGTGCTTGTCCTCCTAGTACTTTTGAGACGACACAACGCACATTTGACGGGGCTCTTCGATCTTCCTTGGAGCGTATTGTTACTGCTTTGGGGCCTGGGTTTGGCGATTGGCAGCGGCGGCTTGCCACCTTGCCTTTTGCGTATGGCGGGCTTGGTGTTTATTCCGCAGGTGATGTTCGTCATTATGCTTTTCTTGCTTCACGGTTACAATCAGCTGGGTTGCTGACAAGGCTTCTACGGCATGCTGGCGTTGTTGGCCTTGGTCGAGCCTTTGAGGATGCGTTGAGCTTGTTCAATAGAACGGTGGAGTCTGACATTATGAGTAATCCTAGTGAGGTTGCTGCCCCAAAACTCATGAAGAAATTGGCAGATATATATTTCACAAAGGTTACTGCTTCTGCAGAATCCGCCTTTTCTTTGTCTCCTCGGCAAACAACATTGTGGAAATCGCAGCAGGGAGATCACACCTCTTCTTGGCTTCGGGCGGTCCCTATTTCTAGGTTGAGTCAGACAATGAACGCAAAGACCTACCGATGTGTGTTGTGCTACCGGATGGGTGTTCCATTGTTCTCTATCTCGACGCCGTGCTCTGCCTGTTCTCGGGTTTTTACTAGGGATATTTTCGGTGATCACGCGGTGTCGTGTGCTCGTGTTGCGTGTATTAAACATTGGGATAATGTTGTCCGAGATACCCGTGTTGATATTTGCTACAGATTTGGGATTTCAGCAAGAAAGGAGGTTGACATAGGGTTGTCTGGAGGGAATGACGGGGCCCTCAGACCTGCTGATGTGTTACTTTATTCCTGGGATCGTAGTCACGATGTATGTGTGGACTTAACAGGGTCTTCTCCTTTGACACAGACAGGGCTATTTGACTTTGTTCCTGGACGGGTTGTGGCCGATGCGGCTCATCGGAAGTGGGTGAAGTATGAAGCTAGTTGTCGGCTGATTGGATATGCTTTCATTTCCTTCTCCTTTTCTTCGCTTGGGGAATTAGAGAAGGAGGCTGTTGCGTTGCTGAAGGGGGTTCAAAGGTTCTCGACGACGCAAGACATTGGGGCTCGTGCTGCTGCTCATATCTTCACTAGGGTAGGCTTTGCTATAGCTAGAGGAGTGGGGGCCCAGATTATATCTCGGCTTCCCACTAATTTATTGTAGGTTGTATGACTTTGTTTTTGAGATGATGATAATAATAATAATAATAATAATAATAATAATAATAATAATAATAATAATAATAATAATAATAATGCTGAAATCTGTTGTGCTAAAATCTGCTTTGCTCTGCTCAACTGAAATTTGCTCTGCTCTATTGACCCCTAATCTGCTCTATTCAGAAGCTCAAAAGAACAGGCCTAAGTTGTGCTTCAAAAGAGTTAATTTCTCCTTTGTCAAAGTATTTTTCCTGACTTCCTAAATTAACCCAATTCCCTGATTTATGCTCAATTAGTCAAATTTTAGGCAAATCAAGCAAAATTGGAATTATTTTGGATAAATCTAGCAAAATTGAGACTAAAATTATTCTGTTAATTTTTCCAAGCAAAAATCATACATCACACGACTACACGAGATTACTTCGTAGAAGGTAACGGCAAAACCAGTAGCTAGTGGAATCAAACATTCCGTCCAAGTTATAGTGACTAACGAACGTACACACGAAATGACAGATCTAAATCGAAACGTCCGTCTTTTACGTCGACAACTTTTGGGTAGCATTTATATACTCCTCTCATCTTCCCTCTTTTATTTTTCTCTCTCTCTCCTCACCTCCTCGTGATCGTGGACGCTTCAGCTTTCTCAGATCCTCCCTCTCTTCTTCCTTCTCCTTTCTCTCTCCTCTTCGTAAGTCTCCACTCATTTCCCTTTCTTCAGATCTGATCATCAATTTTGTCTCCTTTTCAATTTTTATAATCTTTTTTCGATCTATGATTTGATCGCTTTTCTTCTGATTTTTGCACAGTACTTTTTTGTTTGTTTGTTTGTGGAATCGCGATTTGTTATCGCTTTTCGATTTCAATTTTTTCAAGTATATATTTTTTTTATTCTGGTTGTTTGATTTGTGATTGGATATTTCGGTGAGATTCTGTGCGATTATTAATTTCTCGATTATTTGATGCAATCTGTATTTGAATTGTGGTTTGATTGATTGAATTTTGTTGCTTAGGTTAATCGCTGACTTTGGAATTATTGTTGATTTTAATTTTTGTAATCGCAATCGTGAAATTTTGTAATTGAATAAATTAGAAGAGAATTGTGATTGATTTGATTAATGGACTTTGGATTTGTTGGGAAAATGTGTTTGATGAGCTGCGATTGGATCTGTTAGGTGAAATATGGGGCTATCATTTACCAAATTGTTCAGCCGGTTATTTGCCAAGAAGGAAATGCGAATCCTTATGGTGGGTCTCGATGCGGCTGGTAAAACTACAATTCTTTACAAGCTTAAGCTTGGAGAGATTGTCACCACCATTCCCACCATCGGTATGTCTCTAGATTTTTTAATTTCGAACTTTTGATGATTATATTGTGGATTCTGTTCATATTGAATTTTTTTCGGTATTGTGATGATTAATTATGCAGTAGTACTATGCTCATAAAATACTTGACCTGCCATGACTAGCGTGTTTGCTTTTGGTCATTGTCTCCCCTTTATATTACTATATACGATATGTTTAGACACGGTAAATCAATTTAGAGATTTTCCCTGGTTTCCCTTTCATTCACTAGTGTATTCCTCGTGATGAAATTGTGTCCAAATCACTGCAACCTTTTGACGTTTTTCCACTTTTTCGGAATTTTAAGTCCTCTATTGCAAGCTTCACTGAATGACTTTGCCTGGTAAATGGCTCCTGGAATGCTAAATAACCAGCACCACACTCATGTAACCATTTGCCTTCACAACATTGCTCGTTATTGTTGACGGTTACTATGTACAAGTCCTGTATTTTATTGTGATTCAGGATCATATCTTTTACATTTAAAATGTGTAGCTTTTCTAAATTTTGAGCAAGGAAATATTGCCCTTTATTTTTTGTAACCAAAGAGAAGTGACTTTTTATCCTTTGTTTGTCCTCCTTGTAACACTCCTAAAAAGAAATATCCTGGCATATCCGGTTTAGTTTTTTGGTATTGGTCTGATCTTATGTCTTGGACTTGTTGATGCTTTTTGCATATATTCGGCTGTGTATAATGTGTTTGGAACTTGTTCTTATGTGTTTATAGGATTTAATGTGGAGACTGTGGAATACAAGAACATCAGCTTTACCGTGTGGGATGTCGGAGGTCAAGACAAGGCAAGTCCTGTCTACTTTATTTATCTGATATCATCATGTGTTGCTATTTTTTAAGTCTTATATTGAATTCTTGCATGGCATAGACATATCTATAATTTACTTTTCCTTGAGGCCTAAATATTACCTTTTGAAGTTATGCTCAAATGGTATAGCAACCGTTCCTCAATGACATGATTTTGACTCCATGTTTTTGCTTATGTGGTCAGATACATTAGTTGAGGGGAGAGATTGAACAGGATTAAATTTATTACCTTGTCATTTCTTGTTTAGTTATTTCCTAATTTACATTGGCTAGGATATGAGTGTTGCCTGGGATAAAGTAGCAGTTTCATTGTTTTTGCTCTTCTTGCCTCTTATGAAAAAATGTAAATGTTTTTGGAACTGATCGCTTTGACTTTGGTGAAGTGGGAGTGTAAATTTGTCATTAAAAGCATCCTCACATTCTTTAGCAAACACATGGTTAGTATTTGATTGATCAACAGCGGCTAATTTTTCACCTGAAAAACTATTGTTTGAACTTAGTAGCCTCTATCTGAAGTTTGGTCCTTATTTGAACCTATTGACCCTTATCTCATCTCTCTTATTATTATTTTTTTTAATTATTTTTGTTTTTTTGATAAAATTATATTAAAAGGTAAATTGGACAAACTAAGAGTTAATCTGGATAATTCAAAGTTTAGTATTTATTTCGTATCGCTTTTTTTGGTTTTTATAATCATTTCATAATGTCATTTAATAAAGCAAAAATGTGTCTAAAATATTAAAATCATTATAATTTTGAAAATTGACAACTGAATAATGAACACAACTTTTTCTAGTTTTCTATTTTTGGTTTTTTATTTAAAAAAAATCAGAAGACAACTGAAAACAAAAAACTATTCCAAACAAGCCCTTATATACCTGATGCAAGAACATGTAACTACCATATATAGAACAAAATTTTAAATTCATTGTTGAAGGTGAGCAATTATTCATGGTGGGCTGGTGGCCATGCACAGTTTTAATCATGTTAATGTGCTGATTCTTAATTTTGAACCCAAATGCACTTTTGACTTGCTAGCTGGTGTTAAGGCCAATAATAGATATCAGAGATAGTATGACTGCTGGCCTTTTCTGTCTTTTCCCTTTACCCCCCTTTTTTCCAGCCCTAGTAATCTTTGCTTACTTGCATTTTTTTGTCTGTGATCATTTGTGGAGACATGTATTCCATCACAATTTTAGCCATATAGAAGGATGGATGCTAATGTTTACAGTGACCTAGTGTAGGGTTATTTGTTAAGTTGTCGGATTAAATTTGCCCAAATTTCCAATAAGCTAGCTAGAGTAATGAGGCAGGGGAGGGGGCAAGGGGAAGAAAATATTGATTGTTCAAAGATGGTATAAGGTGGGTTTTCCCTTACCACATTTTCGTATTGGATAGCCTGATCTTTTTGTTGTTTCTCACAAGATGACATGAAATATGAGAGCATAAGGGTCTTCTGGTCAAATTAAGGTCTTATCACTCTCTTCTCTTACTTTCCTATTCGCCTCCACCATCAGGACTAAGGAGCTTGGAAAAATCCTAGTGCTTACTGATTTTTTAATTGTTATGCCAGATTTTTAGGCTGTGGCATACTTAATTTCTGTGTGGGTTATTGATCCCATGTGGCCTATGATATACATTCACTCTGTTGTTGATGATTTTGTGTACTTCCCTAAACCCAAAAATTGGCATTTTAGTACATGTCTACTTGTATGCAGCATAAGAAAAAGATTGAAATTGTTTTCTTATTGTTTTTGTATCATCTGTGATTGGATTATGCCCTTTTTTGGTTCCTACCCTCTAAATTTTTATTGATGATTTCAGATTCGTCCACTGTGGAGACATTACTTCCAAAACACCCAAGGGCTCATCTTTGTGGTTGACAGTAATGATCGTGACCGTGTTGTTGAGGCTAGGGACGAGCTGCATAGGATGTTAAACGAGGTGGATGTTTATTCTCTGGCTTTCTTGGTTTTTCTGTAGCTGTACAAATGGGTGTTTTTATTAAGTTAGTCCAATGAAATAATTTTGATGAGTGTGAATCCTGATTGCATTGGTCTTTCTTACACATTTGAATATTTGTAGGATGAATTGCGGGATGCAGTTTTGTTGGTGTTTGCTAACAAGCAAGATCTTCCAAATGCAATGAATGCTGCTGAGATTACTGATAAGCTTGGCCTCCATTCTCTACGTCAACGTCACTGGTAAGCTTTGCCTCTTTGTTTCTTCTATCTTCAGCTGACTTGCATGTCGTTGCATTTCTCTGCTTCTTTTTAGTTACCTTTTCACTAATTTGACAGACGCCCTGCTCTATATTGACTAATCTCCATCTGTTCCTGTAATTATAGGTACATACAGAGCACATGTGCCACATCTGGAGAAGGACTTTACGAGGGTCTGGACTGGCTCTCAAACAACATCGCTAGCAAGGTTGGTTTCAACTTTCACTATACATGGCTTTATGCACGCATGTGTGTTCTAACTTATTAGTGGATAGGTGTCCACCACTTTAGATGTGTTTGATCCTACATCTCACTTGTACTCTCTTCTCCCTCCTGCTTCCATCCCGGTGTCTGGAGTGGCTGAGGATTGAGGGATGGAGGAACGTACTATTAGTGTCTGTAGCCTTGAGCCAGATGCGTTTCTAGCACATTGATACTGTGTTTGATGCTGTTCAGGCTGATCACCTTAATTCAATATTATTGACTGTTTTGGAACTCTGGTATCCTGGAGTGAAATGCTCTTTTGCTCACTGAAGCCTTGCTATCTGCTATCAATCTGTATGCAAAGCTGTGATTTGTGTACCTTTTTTCTAATACTGTCCTTATTTTTGCAGGCTTAGAAGAAACAAAACAAGTAACGTTAGCTGTTCTCAGAAAAAGCTGGAGATTAGGCTGAGGACTGTCATTACTGCTAGTGTTATCTTCTTTATTTTTCCCATTATATGTTCTCATTTTTGGTTGCTACCTGGACAAGGATGTTTTTTCTGGTGTTCATGTTTACTTGTTATAATACCATACTTTATAGTTGGTGAGCTTCTCCCTGGGTTTCTGTCATTTTCTCTCGAGTTGTAGACTTGCAGCATCCCTGTTGCTTAGTGACCTAGTATAGCAAAATGGTGATCCTAGACAGCTTTTAGGCATCGGCCCATCATTTGAGTTAAAATCTCAGAGACTGGAATTGAGGTTATGGTTGCTTGTGATGGATTATGAACTTTTGCAGCATGCGTGGTCGAAAGTAGGCTGCCAAGAATGGTGTTTGGAGTGCATATTGCCATAACATAACTTCTGCTGTCCATCTTACATGAACTTTTTCTTGGAAGCTAGTGGTAACTACATACAAAGTCAAATCGTAATGATTAAATTAGTTTTCCTTTAAATAAAGATAAAAGGACATTTACATGTCTAAAATTTTGCATATCTTGTCTATACCTTTTTTTTCCCTAAATTTTACCCAAATTGAACCTCTCTTCCGTAGCAAACTAGCAACTTAACTTGTCTCAAACCAAAAAAAAAAGAAAAAAAAAAAAAAAAAAAAAAAAACAGCAACTTAACTCATTTTTCCTGATTGTTATCTTTCTAAATTGTCTCTATATCTGTCTATAATGGCGATATCAAATCTATCTAAATAACCTGGTTATTAAGTTTGCTTCCCTAAGAACATGTCTAAACTTATACTCCCCTTATCTCTATTTTTTTGCACCATTTAACTTTTCAGTCTCTAAGACACTTGTTAATACCACAGATAATACGAGAAGATACAATATAAACCACAGATAATTTGTAATTAATTTCAGTTTGAGATTAGATAGGTAATTAAGGGATACAATATACACCAATTTAGCAACTTCTTGGAGGGATTTCCTCATCTTGATCATCCGCAATATTGGCGTCTGCTCTTATTGTCTGTAATCCGCCGTCTGAAACCATAATTGTGGTTAATTCAGCTTCTTCATGAGGGTGTTCGTCATCAAAGTGATTGGTAGAAGTGACCGATCTTCCTAAAGCCTTACTCCCCTTACAGTGATGATAATACAAAACACACGCCATCCACTTGATCAAACTCGCCAACCAAAGCAAGCTAGTTCTCCCTATAACTCCAATCTTCCCATCATCAAAAAACATGCAAGAAATCCTTAGACCAAAACCCCATACAAGGAAAACCAGCATCAATTTTCCTCCGAGCTTTTCATTCCCTTTGCACAGGTAAAACGAAAGGTCTAACGCATCAATCCCATGAATCTCTTTCAAGACCGAAACCACCACACTCGTATTCCAAACAGCATTCAATGCCAAGTACTTAGGCAACAATCCAATAAAAACAGGCACATAGACTAGTGTAAAAATCAGGTAATAACAGTTTGAACCAAAGCTGTAGTAGCTCAATACTAGCAGAATGAATCCAAGTGAAAGACAAGTGGAAAGAAACAAAGCATACAAACATGTAACAAGTGCGCCTTTCAACCTTTCTCTGCTGCTGATGATGGATTGTCTTACGATCAATTCTTTGAGGCTGATGGTTTCATACACAGGACCGTCTTCGTACATCTTCGATGACAGAACAATGGTCAGGGTAGCAGCAAGGAAATCTAGTACGTGCAGGAGGAAGAGGTAGATTAAAGCTGGAAATGGATAATCTATCAACTCCTCAGAAATTTTCCTAAACTTTTGGGAATATGAGAGAGGAGTTTTGAAGTTGAAAGTTTTTGTAAATGATTTTTCAAAAAGTATTTCAAAGTAAATCATAAGGAAGAGAAAAGGGAGAGAGCTAAGAATTATATAGCTAGTGATATGGGTGTTTTTCATGGAAATTTTCAGAGTTTGTTTCAGTAGGATGAAGAGTTTTTCTAATTGGTTATCAATGGAATGGCTAATTTCCCCCATTATTGCAGGTTTTTTTTTTTTTTTTTTTTAGTTAATAAAACTCTATTTTCATATTCAAAGATATAAAAAAATTGTAGAGTGAGGAGACTTGACTTGCTAACTATTGGCTCTTGCATTATCAAGTGGGTTAGAAATTTAAGTACAGTCAGATGCTATTTTTGACTACAAGTCTACCTCTAGAAGATCGACTTGCTAATATGTTTTCACTCCTTTCAGGCTTTTGTGATGATTTATAAATACGATAAAACAATTTTATGTGATATTTTGTTTTAATCGTCTCAATGTATATTTTATTAATATTCACTTTTTATAACTTACAATGATGATAATTAGAGATATTAATCGTTACACACATGTATTGACAAGCGTAATAATAGAATCAATTAAAAGAATAGTAGTAGTATATATCATGGGAGTTCTTTACAAGAGGCCACAAATTTCGTCGTATTGTAGGAACGTTTATAAACGATAAATGTGTTTATGGTTGATGTTGTATACTTTATATGACTATCGTTGGAAATGGTTTGGATAAATGATACTCACTTTGTCTCCATTATTGTCCTGTATGAAATACATTTTGGAGGTAGTTATTCTAATTTAATATTTTTTCTGTCCCTTTTTTTGTGGCACCATGTGAATCATAAAACCCTTCACATAAAGGGGGTTCATGGTGAAAAAACCAAAAAAAAAAAAAAGACGACAGAGAGAGTAAGTGTTAATAACCATCATTAAACAATTTAAGTATGAAATCCTAAAAACAAAAGGGAAAATCACCCCAACATTACTTTGCCATAACAATAATGCAAATTATTTGTGATCAAGTTTGCTTCCCTATCAACATGTCTAAACTTATACTTCTCATGTCCTACTTTTCATAGTCTCTAAAACATGTGTTAAAACTTTTATATCTTCATTTCCTATGCGTTAATAAAAAGTTGATATTATTAAAATATACGATCCTGCATGACTATATTACCTCTTGTAGATTAATGAGAATTTATGATCAAAGTTTTATAGTTTGACTCAACTTTTGACAATGAGGCAAAAAAAAAAGGGACCGAGGGTGAATGAATCAAAATTAGAAACATAGGTTGAATATTATGATTAGAAGAAAATTGATCTGCCACGAAAACAATACTTGCTACTCCAGTCCACAGTAATTGTCCTATTTGACCTTTTTTTTTTTTTTTTTTTGCAAAATTAAGGAGTCTAATAAACAAGACTTTAGCACACTGGGATAAGTTATGGGATCTTAAGAGGTGGTGGCTCTTGCCACTTCTCAATCTTCTTGCAAATCTCTTCGCGCAATGTCCTTCCAGTCTTTCCAGTTGAATCTCCTCTATTGGAATCGACTCGAGCTGCAAGGGTTAACTTTGCAGCCAAAAGACGACATGCACGCATTCTCAAAGAAGGGGGCGTACTCTGAAATATCTCTGTCTGCTCAATATACCCAACGCATATTGAGATGTTGCAGTTGAAAAACCTGCCAAGTTCTTCCTTTTGGCTCCAAGAAGCTGAACATTGCACGCTGGCATCCTAGCTAATGCGGCCAAACCTCCAGCAGTCCCCATAAGTTTTGCTGCAAGAGCACTTCCAACAATAGCTGAAAGATTTGGTGCAATATATACTATGCTGCTCTCCACAAAATCAAGGACCTTTTTCCTTGCCGAATCAAGGTCAATTGCACGATCGCAAGCCTCAACAGTCTTCTGTAAAACTTCTTCTGGAAGTGGCTTACCACTGGTGGTTGAAGCAGTGACTGAAACCACCATAATGATCGCAGAAGGCAAAAGCCCTTCCAGATCAACTAGAGTCAAGTCAATTTCATTTCCTATTTTCTTTACAACCCGGGCATAATCAATTGGGTGATGATCAAGAGATTCAAGCTCAGGAAATTTTAGACGGTACTTGTCACGAATAAAATTGTGGATAATAATGATTTCATTCTCAATCTCCACTGACAATGCATCACTGTCAACAATCAACTGATACTCAAGATCATCTTTCAAAACAATTCCATGCTCGGGACTCTCAGAACCTTTTTGCAATGCATCTTCAACTTTCTGCAAGTCCAAGAGTACATTTTGGTGACTGTTTAACTAAGAAAGCCTATGAAATACGTACATTTAAAAAATCATGGGTTGCATCTATTACAAAAAGAACACATAACTACAGACAATCGCATAGTTAAAAAGGCTTGGAACAAAGAATCAGATACAAATCAACATATCAGTCTTGGGAATTCATAGTCTGTCAAGACTCAAATGTAAAGTATGTAATGTTTATGAGCTAACCTGGATTATGTCAGCGTAACGTTGAGACTTCTGTAGTTTCAAAACAGTATCAAGATCATCAAAATTTAAGGACTCTATATCAGCCAATTCTCCATCAATATCCTCCATATTTTCTACATCAGCACCTTCTTCCACCTGCATAGAAAAAAACAAATAAAATTTAAAATTGCAAACTGCTAAAATGACTTGTAATCATTCTTCCTACTACCTTGGCATTGTAATTCAACAAATCATACTGTACTTGCAAAATCCAATTAACTACATACTATTCACACACACTGAGCTCAAACAACAATAATTGTAGACTACGCTAATTGGACTCTTCATTCACTTTAAGTATCCTCATCAGATCCTTAACATTGCAACATGGATATGGTAGAAAATTAGAAATTTCATTTTGAGCCAAAATCATGATATTTTTTTTTACAAAGTAACCAATTCGACACTTGGAACATGCCCAACACAAGTACAAGTAACATAGAGTAGAACAACAATAAAACCAAAATTCATAAACTTACCACAACATCAGCTTCATTGTCTGATAACTCATTGAGATCGGCCAAGAACAAATCGGCAGGAGTTGACTGGAACAAAAAGAAGAAAACTCAGCCAGTAAGCAAAAGAGGTTTAGTGAAGTAATAGATTTTTTTTTTTTTTTTTTGAAATTGGAGAAGTGGAAATTATTCCCCCTAAATAAAATACAGAAAATTTAAGGTATGGAGTTTCAAGTGATGTGGTGAGAGTAGTGGGAGTCAGAGAGGAAGTTATTATTTGTTTTAAAAAAAAAATTAGAGGAAGTTATTTAAAAAAAAAAAAAAAAAATGCATAGAATTGCTCCATTCAAGAAGTTTAAAAAAACGACTCTTAAATTATACTACCTCCGTTTTTTTTATGTGCAACTTTGGGGCAATTCACGGTTCACGAAGCAAAAGATTGAAGGGTAAAGATTAAGAAAGTATAATGGTGATTAATATATTATAGGAGTATGTAATTAAGGTGGAGAGAGAATGTTTGGTTAATTAATCAAACCAGCCACCACCACCGCCGCCTTTACCAAAACCACCGTCGGCTTCACCACCACCACTACCACCCCCACGAAACCACCACAACCAACCCCACGAAACCACCACCACCACCCTCACGTCTTTTCCTCCTTTTTCCGGCCACCAAAACTCCTTCTTCAACAATGGAACCTCAATTCTCTCTCAAACGCCACCATTCTCATTCTCTCCCTAACCCACCGTTATCATCTTATTCTTCTACTCCACCTTCTCAACAACTCATACCCTCCGAAAATGGCGGCGAAACCCAATTCCGACTCCTCTGTCCCTCCGCAACAGTCGGCGCTGTCATCGGAAAAGGCACCATTCTCATCTAGATTACGTCGAACAAGAGCACAAACCTCAAGAACTACCTCAACAACCACCGCCTACTCCGAAGCCGTATTCTACAATTCTAGATCCTTCGAATCCGCTAGGGTTTCTCCAATCTGCCATTGATTTCGTTGCGAAAGTGACGGATTTCTTCGCCGATGATTCATCTGAGAAGGAGGTTCGCAAAAGTCGGCGGTGTCATCGGAAAACGCGGCGCCGTAGTCCGCCAACTTAGGGATGATACCGGTGCTCGAATTCGCATCGTTGATGATCTTCCTCCCTTTTCGCGCTGTGATGAAAGGGTAATTCACATCATCGCCGATTCGAAAAACCCTAACCCTAATTCTGGGGAGGAGAGGGAAGAAGGGTTGATTGCGCAAGCGGCGTTGGTGAAGGTGTTTGAGAGGATATTGAAGGTTGATGAAGGAGGAGAGAGAATTGTGGTGGGAGGAGCGGTGGTCGTGACTCTTGAGGGAGGAGGGTGAAAGAGATGAAGAGGGTGAAGGTGAAAGAGATGAAGAGCAAAGATGAAGAGGGTGAATGGGTGGTGGCTGGTGGGCAGAGAGATGAGTAAATGGGTGGGTAAAATTAGGTTAATGATTTTAGATTAGATAAAAAAGTTATTGTGATTAAAATAAGATAAGGGTAACATTAAGAAAATCTGAATTTTTAAGTAAGGGTAAATTTGTAATTTTCAGGGTTTTTGTTTACTAAAAATAGAAAGAAAATAGAAAGTTGCACATAATAGTGAACGGACTAAAATGGCAAAAGTTGCACATAAAAAAAACGGAGGTAGTATAAAAGACTAGATGGAAGCCCGTGCGATACACGGTTTTTTCATCTATTTTTAATTATTTAATTTATTGTATTTAATAATTTCAGACAACAAAAGTTTAATATTTTTACTATAATTTATAATGAATTTATTAAATATAAATAAATTGTAAATATGATATTTTTTTCCGTTATATAAAATCTTTAATGTGAAATGATAAATTTTTAATAATTTAAATCCTAAATCATTATTCATTATTTTACCATATCTTTTATTTCGATAGAATCACCAACCTCGTCCACAACCAACCTCCTACATCAATGGATTAAAATGTTAGCCAAACTGAAATTGATGTAAATTAAATCTTTACATTTATATAAAACAAATCAATATATTTACCAATAAATGAAAAATTGTTGCGATATAAAATCAAATCTATGCATTGGAATTTTTTCATCATCTCTAAAAATAACCAAAGTCACCCATATATTAAGTATACAACATCTAATCGTATGCCATTACATAAACAAATAATTGTTAAGTATCCTAAATAAATACAATGTAACTAATAAGATTTTAAAAATTACCCGGACATTGATGACCTAAAACTAACACAAAATTCGCTTGATGGGGTATTGTACTGATACAAAATTTTATTTGTGTCGTATGATGTGTTAGATCTGCATGTAAAAAAACATTTAGTAAATAAAACATAAACATATAATCGTTGAGTATCCCAAATTAATACAATTTAAGTAATAATTAGAAATACTAATTTAAACATAGGATTTTAAAAATTAAGCTAAAAATTACCCGACCATCGATGACCAAAAATTAACACAAAATTACTAACAGAAAATTCATTTGATGGGGTTTTTTTATTGATACAAAATTTTGTTTGTGTCGTCTGATGTGTCAATTTATAATGGTACGTATCACAAATTTTAATTTAATTATAATTAACAAACAATTTATATTTATTATCATAAACACTATCAAAATTTATCTTATATGATAGGTTTCAAACTTTATTATAAGCGTTTATCATTTAAATATTTTTTAGTATATTTTTTTTGGATTTCTTATACTCGTAGTATTGAATTAATAAATTTATCTTTTCCTATATTTTACTTTATTTTTTTCATTTTAATAATTTAATTCGTGGATTATAATCTACGTGGCATTAAAATTTTAGATATATCAAATCTAATTCGTTACTTTTATCTAGGTGGCGATGCACAGGTTTTTTTTCATACATAAATCTCAAGAAAAAATATTTTCCTATAGACTCTAAGTTTATATATATTTATATATATATATATATGTGTGTGTGTGTGTGTACACACACACACATATATATATTTATATATATTTGATTTATTTTACTATTTAATAATTTTAAACAAAAAAAAACGTAATAATTTAATTAAAGTGTTATTGCCAATTACAAAAGTATAATTTTTTTTTAATGTAATTTATTATGCGACTTTATTTATTGTTGTTTTGTATTTTATTCGTTGTTGTTAGTTATATGACAACTGAATTTAATAATATGAAAACATTGTAAATATGATATCTAAAAAAAAAAAATTGTAAATATGATATTTTATCGATTACATATTAGGTTAAAATCTTAAATATGAAAAGATAATTTTATTTTCATTTTTTGAATAATTTAAATCCTAAATCATTATTAGTTTTTTTTTTAAAAAAAATAGAAATAATAAAAAATAATAAAAACATGTATACTATTTATCTTCTATTTCAATAGAATCACCTACTTCGTTCACACCCATATCTCTTCCATCTAATAAAAGTGGATAAATAATACATGTTAGCAAAAAAAAAAAATATATAAATTATTTAATATAAGTTTTAAAATGTTTTTTTCATAAAAAAAATAAAACTTATAACGCAATAAAAAACTTTACCTTCTTTAAACATTTTATGTCTAAAAATTTGAAAAAACAGATAATTTGGTAGAGATCACAAGAAATATACAAAATGATATACAGATTTAAGAGTTTAATTTCAAGCGTAAATAGCAACGAATAATGATTTAGGATTTAAATTATTTTTAAAATAAAAAATTATTATTTTTTCACATTAAAGATTTTATCCTTATATGTAATCAATTAAATATCATATTTACAATTTTTTTTTTAAAGATATCATATTATTGTCATATAACTAACAACAACGAATAAAATACAAAACAACAATAAATTAAGTCGCATTACAAATTACATTAAAAAAAATTATACTTTTGTAATTGGCAATATCATTTTTTCATACATATATCTCAAGAAAACAAGAAAAGATATTTCCTATATAATCTAAGTTTTTTTTTTTTTTTAATTATTTGATTTATGTTACAATTTAATGATTTCAGACAAAAAAAAAAAAAAAAAAAAAAGCAAATAATAATTTATTTCAAATGATATTGCCAATTACAAAAGTAAATTTTTTTAATGTAATTTGTATTGCGACTTAATTTATTGTTGTTTTGTATTCTATTCGTTGTTGTTAGTTATCTGACAACAATATGATATCTTTCCAAAAAAAAAAAAAAAAAAAATTGTAAATATGATATTTCATTGATTACATATTAGGATAAAATCTTTAATGTGAAAAGATAATAATTTTTTATTTTAAAAATAATTTAAATTCTAAATCATTATTTGTTGCTTTTTACACTTGAAATTAAACTCTCAAATCTATATATCATTTTGTATATTTCTTGTGATCTCTTGATCTCTAACAAATTATCTATCTTTTCAAATTTTTAGACATAAAATGTTTAAAGAAGGTAAAGTTTTTTATTGCGTTATAACTTTTAAATTTTTTTTATGAAAAAAACATTTTATTAATCGGGTATTTAGATAAAACCATTAATTTCATAAGATAATTTTAATTTTTTTTATAATTTAAATCCTAATATCCCACAGTTTTTTATACATAA
The DNA here is from genome assembly GCA_034703905.1 of Chenopodium berlandieri. Classification (NCBI taxonomy): domain Eukaryota; kingdom Viridiplantae; phylum Streptophyta; class Magnoliopsida; order Caryophyllales; family Amaranthaceae; genus Chenopodium; species Chenopodium berlandieri. The sequence continues at coordinate 24,360,272 of CM068281.1, forward strand.
AATCTCATAAAAATAATTTTTGTAATTAGATCATACTCATAATATTTTTCAACATTAAAAATAATAGTTATTAGATGGAATATTTCCATGTAAAAAAATTTGTATTAAAAAAAATTTCGATAGGATCACCTAATTTGTTCACACCAATATCTCTTCCATCTAATAAAAGTGGATAAATAGAACATGTTAGCAAAAATAAAATTTATATAAAATTAATCTTTATAGTCTTATAAAATAAATTAAAATATTTACCAGAAAGTGAATAATTGTTGTGAAATTAATCTAAAAATTGTAATTATACAAAATTAAATCTATGCATTGGAATTTTTTCATCATCCCCAATTTCCCAAACAATAGTATTTTGGAAAATTGAATCATTATTTTGTTGTCACTGACAATGCGTGCGATATTGGTTCTTATTTGTAATGACTGAAAAGTATCTAATGGAGTAAATTTTTCCTTCAATCAATTTTGAACAAAATTGTAGAACAAAGTTGACATTAATTTAGGCATGAACGTAATCACCTTGTAATTAAAAATAAAAAATTAAGTTAATTTTATGACTTAATTAAGCTACCTAAATCACAAAAAATTTGTTTTAATCATAAAATTAATTGATAAAAACTAAAAGGTTCATTAAAAGATTTAATAAATGTAAACGATTAATAAAGATATAATAAATACTCATCCAATAGGATCATCAGGCGAGAAACTCGTACTTTGATATTCCAAAGATTTTTGCTCGAATATAATTCTCTGACCAAATTAGATTTGCATGTAAAAACAAAATTCAGTAAACAAAACATAAACATATAATCATTAAGTATCCCAAATAAACACAATTTAAGCAATAATCACAAATATACATTTAAACATGGGTTTTAAAAATTAGGCTAAGAATTACTCAGGCATTGATGACCTAATAAAACTGGCACAAAATTAATGACACAAAATTTGCTTGGTTTGGTTTGTATTGATACGAAATTTTGTTGGTGTCATATAATGCGTCAATTTATAATGGTAAATATCACAAATTTTAATTTAATTATAATTAAGGTAATTTTTATTTCTTATCATAAACTCTATCAAAATTTATCTTATAATAGTAGTTATATAAATCCTATATTTAAAGATGATTATTTTAAAAGATATTTTTTAGTTTTTTAAATAAATTAAATCCTAATAAATCTATTCGTTGTTTTTACTTACGTGGCAAAAGTCTTAAATCTCATTCGTCACTTTTGTTTAGGTGGCAAACGAATTTTTTAATTCCAAAATAAAATAGAAATCTAATTTTTAATTGGTCGAAAATATACCTTTGCTTATGTGGCACGCCGAATACTCTCCAAAAATGCCTACTTTTTTTTTAAAAGATATCATATTATTGTCATATAACTAACAACAACGAATAATAATATGCACGACTTTGTTTTTATCATTATTTAAGATTTGTATCTTATTATATAATAATAATAATAATTTATTATTATTATCATTGGTAAACTATTAAAATTGATATAACAATTCAAAAATAAAGGTAAACAAAAGTATTAAGTATAAGGAAAAATTCATGGGAATAATCCCACCTTTGGGCCGTTCGTTTTTAATAATCCGACCTTTGGATTATTTTTTAATAATCCGACCTTTACCCCCTATTCTTTTTTAATGGTCCCAACCGGTCATGTAACCTGTTATAACAGGTTACATGACACGTGGCGGCCTATGATTGGTCAAAAAATTTTTAAAAAAAATTAAATTTATTTAAAGAAAAAATAATAATGAAAAAAAATAAATTACAAACCCACCCACCAGTTCAGCCACCACCCTTTCCAGCCGGAAACCACCATCTCCTTCCCCTACCCGACTGAAAACCGCCGAACAACCACCACAGCTCCATCCCCTTCATATGAAACCACCGCAACCCCACTCTCCCTTCACCTGAAATCAAAATAAATGAAAAATAACCTTAGGATCTCTGACATGAGAATTCTTTCAGATTTGAAAAGCAATGGTGGAGCGAAGCTGAGAGATGGTGGCAACATCGTTGAGATTGTAGATATCCATGACAGTAGGAAGTGCTCGGCAGGCCAATTTGAAGAAGTCAAAAACTCTTTTACGAGCTTCTTCGAGATTCGCTGAGTTTGGGGTATCTTTGCTCTCCAAATCGCCGCCATTTTTGGAGCTTGAAAACAACAATGTCGGAGGAGAGAGAAAGAGAGAGAAGAAGAAGAAATGGCTTGAGGAGGTTGCGAGTTACGGCGGTCAAACCCTTGCGAAGACCGTCTGGTGGGCTGGTGGTGGGATGGGGGAGAGGGGAGCTGCGTGAAGGGGAGGAGAGGGAATGGTGGCAGCCTGGCATTGGTGGTGGGGATTATTTTTTTTCTGTTTTTTTTTTCATTTTTTTTTTTTAAAATTATCAAAATTTAAAAATTAAAAAAAATTGTTTTTCTTTTTTTAATTTTGTTTTTTAATTTAAAATTTAAACAAATTGCATAGTGACACGTGTATTTAAAACAAAAAAAAAAACAAAATTTGACCGGTTTAACCGGTTTCTAGTCAAATGGGACCATTAAAAAAGAATAGGGGGTAAAGGTCGGATTATTAAAAAATAATCCAAAGGTGGGATTATTAAAAACGAACGACGCAAAGGTGGGATTATTCCCATAAATTTTTCCTAAGTATAATATGATTTGCTGTTAATAATAAAACATATATAAAAGAAAAAGTATCATCTAGAATCTCGAAAGTTGTTACATAATAAAAAATTTAAAAAGCTTACATTTGTTACTATCATCTAAATCTCTATTTCTTGAACATGTTGTTTTATTATGTTTCGAAAGAATCCTTGATTCATAAAACTAAACCTGCATCATACACAAACACAAATTAAAGTGTTAATATAATTATACTATTAAATAATCTATAAGATAAAATTAGAAATAGTAAGAAATATCTAAATGAATTATATATATTCTAAAAAATATATACCTTTATCTTCTTTGATGTGATTTGGTCGGATGGATCGTGATCCTTTTCCGGTTGAATCGATATTATTAAAAGGGCGTTTTGCGGTTTCTTCTATGACTGTAACTTCATCTTTTGAAGTATCTTCATTATCTTTTATGACATCTTTATTCTACATCAAAATTATTTATGTAAAGTTCTAAGAAATTAAAATTTTAAATTCATGACTTCTAAATAAACATTAAATACTTGTAACAATTATTTAGTGCCTCAATAACACTTTTGTCAAAAATTCTCATCACCGCAAAAGTTTGTCGAATTGTTGTACGATTATAAGCGGTGATTTTAACTATGAACACTAACTCACTTTCAATGATATTTGCAATCATCTTTGGAATTTGTGTATCATCATCTTCTTTGTTATTATCATCATCATTATGATCATGGATCTGTCAATTTTAATTGAAATAAGTGATAAAAGCATTTGTAGAACAATTTAATCTTTTTAACTATTGTTAAAAAGCAATTATTAAAACCTTTTCATAAGTATGAGCCTCAAAAAAGAGTAATTGCATCTTGTCCTATTAGTTTCTTAGCTTCTTCATCAAAAACTACAAATATTGTTGACCCACTATGATCGATAACACTAAGCTCCAATCGATATATGTCTGAGAAAAAATTAATAATGCATGAAGAAATTAGGCATTATATAATTTATTATTCGTTTAATCTATTATTGTAATATGGATAAAGAAGAAATTTGAAACAAATCTTGGGATGGGCCTTTCAATTTGTTTCTCACAAGGAATGCACCAAAAATCTGTTTTTTCTTAGAGTGATACGTCTTTCACATGCTAGGCATGAGATATAATACCAACTATTTTCACTCATAATTGTATCCACTTTAGCCATGCAATAGAAGATCAAATCCTATATGATTTTAAAAATAAAATTAGGTTTGAATTTAAGATTTATCATATACTTCGTATTAAGTATAATAAAGTGATGTATTAAAATACCTTTTGTAAAGTTTTTTGTACATGATTAATAAGCGTTAAAATATCAACTTTTTTAGAGTTGATTTCTTCTGGTCCAATGTTGATATGCTGAATTTCAAGTTTTCCAATGGTAGCATTATCTAACTTCTCACTGCATTATAATGATCATATATCAGAGATATATTTATGTAGAAAGAATAGCATAAAAATTAAAATTATTGAAATAACATGCCTCCATAAAGATTTCATTTCATCAACCTCAGAAATTTGAAGATTAATATAAATTTTGGTTGATGTAGAAGTATTTAGATCAATTTTCCCTGTAAACAAAATGACAATGGCAAATTAGGTTATTCGTTGTAGATATTAACAAAAAAAAAAAAAGAAGTTATTATAATGACTAATATATGATACTTACCATTAAAAAATTTGACCATTGTTGAAGTAACAACTATACCAAAAGGCTTAGTAGAATCAGCAAGTAGGTCTTTTTGTCTTTAATAATCAGGAAATACATTCTCCCAAATCTTTAATTGGATTGGTTGTCCCCTAACCATGATATCAAAATACAAATAATTTACTAATAAATCTAAAAATAAATCAAATATAAATTATCTTACAATAATAAATCTTAGTTTATCGTAATTGATAATAAAAATAATATATACAAATATATTAAAATAATAATTACCATTTGTCTTCTGTTTCAATTGAATGTCCAATTTCATTTACAACCCTACCAACCACATCTTATAAGACAAAGTGATATACAAATAATAAAAAAAAAAAAAAAAAATAGTAAAATGAATGATAACTCTATAAAACTTTTTAAAAAATAAAAATTGAAAATATGTAAAATATATACTAGGGAGTGTTGCATTACTACGAAACTGATCTAAATGTTGCAATTGAATAAAAAATCAAATCTATGCAATGAAATTTTATTATTATCTACAACGCCCTTGACATTTGTATTTTGAAAAAATTGTATCATTATCTTGTTATCGCTCACAACAGGTGGAGGGACAGAGCCACACTTAACAGAAACATCAAGTCTTTCTCTCAGCACTGCAGTCTGTTTATCAGACAGACCACAAGAGCTCAGCCCATTTTCGGACCCCAAACCTTTAACATAGATGCACTCATCAGCAACAGGCAATCGTATTGGATTTGGCACAGGAAGAGTGGAGGGCAACTTTGCCTTGGCAATCCTTTCCAGAAGGTTCTTCTTACATTCCAAGCTGCAAACATCATCATCTGTCTCATCACAAATGTACTCCCCATACCGGCCACAAATCACACAACGAGCTTCCCCTGGTTCTGCTTCTCTTTGATCCCAACATCTTACTTTCACTTCATCTATAAAAATCTCAATCAGATTGTGATAAAATAACCACAAATTTCATTTAAACTACTCCACAAATTACCAAAAATCTAATCTTAACTGAGTTTTGTGGTTAAATTACAAGAAAATTCATCAAAATTACTTCACGTTTTACCAGAATTCATCTAATATACTCGGTTTTATGAACATTTATCTAAATTACTCAACAAATTTCCAGAAATTTATCTAAAGTACTCAGTTTTGTGGTCGAATTCCAGAATAATCATCTAAATTACTCCACAAATTATCAATAAACTCTTAGTTTTATCAATGGAGATTAATCAAATTACAGCAAAAATTCACAAAACAGGAAAACATGATTCTTGTGAGAAACATGAATAATGCATAATAAATCATTTACCTGAATGGTCATCATCATCATTTCTAATATTAGGGTTTGTACATTCCGATTGATGATTCGTCAAATTCATAGCTGGAAATTCGAATCATGAATTCTCTCACTTCCCATTCATTCGAATTCGGCAACTACTGAATTTGAATCTGTGGCAGCTTGGCAAGCAGGTAGTATGATGGGTTGATTGAGCTGAGTATCAATTAGAAAACGACTCGACCCGTAAAGTGTATATTTAACCAAAATGGGCAAATTCTTGTGATCCGAAACCCGACTTTATCCGTAACGACCCACACAAACATGAGTACTCCATATATGGAGCATTATATTGGGCGTGTTTCGCAACAGCTTTGAAATACTTCTACAAGTCTTACTTTTTTTTTTTGAATAGTCTACACGTCTTACCTTCTACTTTAATTCGCTTGTATATCTGTCCTTTTTTTATTTGCGCTAGTTTTCTTCTAAATAAAATTTTAAATTTGCTTCATACTTTGGCTATTTTCAATTCACATCGTATAATTTGATGTGAATTTTTTTTATTTGATTTGATTTCTAACTTAACTTCTTTTTTTTTAGTTTGAAAATATATATTAAGATGATTTCCACAAATTTATTAATTTATTTATTTTTAATACGAAGTATGAATCACTAAATAGTGCAATATTTGGAGGCGTTGCAACTAAATAAAACCAATAAAAGTAAAACACAATCAAATCATTCATAGTTGAGATAATTGACCAAATGGTATAAACACAAAACCCTAGGTCGGTAAATACTGTATACAAGTGTAATATAATTTTGCAGAGTGGCAATACCACAAATTAAATTGATACTCCCTCCGTCCCAAATTAGTTGCAACGTTTTGACTTTTTGCACTATTCACACATCTCACTTTGACCATTTTTTTTAGCTATTATATGAAAGCCAATGTAATCATGTAAGATGTTGTTGGGTCTATTTTAATATATAGTTTCTTAATATAAATTTTTTTATAGCTTATACAAGTATATAATAAAAGATATTGACGGTCAAACATGTACATCGACAAACGTGTCTAGTAAACTGGGACAACGAGAATACACTATGATATTTGCAAATTTAAATCAAAAGCTCATGCTTAAGAGGACGTACACACGCAAGGTCGTCATACACATGCATGTTTTGATTCATCAAAATTTCATTATTTCAAAACACCTATAGTAGTACGTTCATTATCACACTGGTTATGTAATGTAGCTAGCTCAATCGATCAGTTGCCCCTTTTGCACCCATTAATTGCCGAGCAACCACGCGTGTATGGGTTAGCCTGGCTATCGTTTAGCTTTGCGTTTGGGTTTGCCTGGCAGTCCGGAGGTGGATTCCCGCTTTTACATGGATCTATATTAATGAAATTTGCATTATTAGTCTCTAATTGTGTATTTGGAAGGGATTGGCTATTTGTTAACAGCACCATGCTGATAATCAAACCTAGATACATCGCGATTATTGGCTTCATTTTCTTCTTTGGTAACGAAATTAGAGAGTGAGATTCAAATAAGTTTGTATTTTCTCAACTTAATCTTTGAAAATTATTTTATGGAACCATTATCTATTTATAAAATTTATGTTTTTTTATTAGGTCATGGAATGATTGTAATAAGAGGTTTACAATGGTTGATTTTTAACCACCAACGTTTTGAAAGGTCAAAATTTACAATGATGGACTTGCTATTTTTAATTTATTGGTACAAAATGAAGGATTGTAAATTTCTAATCAATCCATTAGCTAGGATTAGAAAGAGATGTTGTAAATTGTAAATTGTACGTACCTACATGAAATCAATAATGTAAATTTTAGAGAAATAATATACCACACACCTTTTTTTTTTAATGGAAGAGTTTGGCAAACTTTTCTTTCTAAGTTAAGGAAAGGAGAACTTTGACCATATCTCAACCTTTGATTTAAGGAAAGGAGAAATTTTCTTTCTAAGTTTTTGTAATGTGGACCATATACTAAAAGGTGTTGGGTAAGGTAAGAGAATTCCACCTTCAAGTTTCCTTATTTGGTAAGATTTAAACCGGCCTAGATTGACCTTTAGGGTCCAAGATATGTATCTTATCAATAGAGTCCAGCCTTGGTTGGTAATTAGACCACGAAAACCAAATACAACTCTCCTAAAACCTAGTAACTTGCCAAATTTGTCATGCATGATGCATACATATATATCACAATATTCCCAAATCCCAATAGATAGAGTGAAACTTCCATTACATGGAGAAATTACTCTGTATTAATTTTAATTAATTAATCTGTGAGGGTATTTATCATACTTGTAATTAATGAGCAGGGTGTTACCTATTGTTAATTGTAATTAAAAATGAACTATATATATAAAGCAGTAACCAATTTTGAAAAATTCTCAAATCATAAATGACACGTAAAAGTAGGAAATTAAAAAATGATACACGTAATTAAAAATCATGCAGTATATCTAAATTTGTGATTGAAATACAAGAAAATTAATAAAGATAATAAAATCAAAATTATCAAAACTAAAAGTATTTAACTTAATATCAAAGATTTCCACAAACATTCCTTTAGCCGTTAATCCATTATCACAAATTTAATTGACCTCCCGTCCTATGTTACTATATATAAATGAAAAAAAAATCAATTAAATAAGAAGATAATAACAATATCTTATGAAAATTCTAGAGATAGAAGATAAGTAGAAAATCTACCAAAATATATCCTACTAGATGGAAGCCCGTGCGATGCACGGTTTTTTATACATAAATCTCACGAAAAGATTATTTTCTTAATTAAACCCTATAATTATTTTTATTATTTTGCTTGTTAGAAACGGATAATTTGTTTTATTTTTATGCAAAACTTATAATGCGACCTTAATTTACTAATATTAGTTATATGAAAATTATAAGTATGATAGATATTAGAATAAAATCATAATCCTGTTCGTATTTTTTAACTTATGATTCGTTTGTATAACGAAAACACGTTGTTCAACTATACATATATAGTTATAGAATCACTATTTTTCTTTCACAAACAATAACTTAGACCACCATTATTCTTTTACTCCGTATCAACTTTATACAATGAAAAATTAATAAAGTAAACCCAAAACTACAGGGTTAAAATAAAGACGACGGGAGTAATAGTAAAAGATATGACTTTATAAATTTTTAAATAGTTAAATGAAATATATATATATATATATACTACCAAGAGTGTTGCATTACTAAAATTAATCTAATTGAATAAATCTTTATAATGAAATTTCATTATCATATGTCCTTAATAATAGAGTTATATGTATACACTATTACAATGATTTTTACAATAATAATGTAGATATTCTACCAAAAACTATAATACACAAAAAATCAAAATTATCAGAGACATCTCTTACAATCTTTAATTTTTTTTCCCTAATATTGTAATATTATAGTTGACTTAGGGTCTGTTCTGATTTATTGAACTAAACTGAACTGATTGAAGCTGAACTGAACTGAATATTTTATGAGAGAAGGAAATTAGGAACTGAATTGAATTGAACTGAACTGAAAATAAGCTGAAGAGAACAGGCCCTTACTTTTCCAATCCACACATTTCTCTTTTGGATTTATAAGTGCTTGAAGAAATTTCTTTCAATTGGCGCATGGACATAATCCCTTCAAATACAGAATAATTAATATTAAGTTACAATCAAGTTGTTTAACAAAATTTAACACGATAATAACATAATTAGATTAGGTAAAATAAAACAAAATATACATCTTATAAAATAATGAATAACAATCAATTTATTTTGTTTACCATCAGAAAGCCTTGATATACTTACATTATTTCCAATATTTTTTGTTAATCAACGAATTAGACTTGAAAAAAATTCACACCATGAAAAAGTGTAGATAAATAATATTCACATGTTTGTGTTTTTTGCATAGTATATATATATTGTCTATCTACAATTGAAAAAAAAAATCAAATTATATTTTTGAGAGGATGTATACAAATCTTTAATATCATCCTATCTTATATATTTGTGGAGTAGCAAATAAATCTCTTATAAAATTTTTTATCTAATCATGAAATGGGTTGCTTGATAAGATAAAAATTGAACATTATTGTTTTTTTTTTTTGGAAGAATATTGATAAAGACTGAACGTTATTGTTTTCTATTTTTTTTTAAGAATATTGATTTTTTAAAAAAAAAAAATTGAAGAATATTAGTTAATTATTAATAATTTATTTTACTTTTAAAATGTTTTTTTTTAAAAAAAATAAATTGATTGAACGTTTTCTTTAAAACAAAATTAACATATATTTTCCCTTTTCAAATATTTAATTTTAAAGTGTTTGTATATAATAATTGTATAATTTATAGTTTTTTTTTAATTTAAATCCTAATATCAAAAGATCATCTTTTAAAAAAGATAATTTTTAGTTTTAAAATAATTTAAATCTTAATAAATCATTATTCATGATTTTTCATACATATATCTCAAGAAAAGATATTTTCCTATATACTCTAAGTTTTTTTTATTATTATTATTTGATTTATTTTACAATTTAATAATTTTAGACAAAAAAAAATACAAAAAAAAATAATAATTTAATTATAATGATATTGCTAATTACAAAAGTATAATTTTTGTAATATAATTTATAATGCGACTTAATTTATTGTTGTTTTGTATTTTATTCGTTGTTGTTAGTTATATGAAAATAATATGATATCTTTCAACAACAACAAAAAAAAAAAATAAAAAAATAAAAATAAAATTGTAAATATGATATTTCATTGATTACATATTAGGATAAAATCTTTAATGTGAAAAGATAATGATTTTTTATTTTTAAAATAATTTAAATCCTAAATCGTTATTCGTTGCTTTTTACACTTGAAATTAAACTCTCAAATCTATATATTATTTTGTATATTTCTTGTGATCTCTTGATCTCTAACAAACTATCTGTCTTTTCAATATTTTAGACATAAATGTTTAAAGAAGGTAAAGTTTTTTATGAAAAAAAATCTTATTAATCGGGTATTTAGATAAAACCATTAATTTCATAAGATAATTTTTAATTTTTTTTTATAATTTAAATCCTAATATCCCACGGTTTTTTATACATAAAATCTCATAAAAATAATTTTTGTAATTAGATCATACACATAATATTTTTGATTACTTTGCTATTGTTTGTTAAGGATAATTTTTTATTAATTTTATGTAATTTATTCCCCTAATAAATATTTTGATAAGAACATTAAAAATAATAGTTATTAGATGTAATATTTCGATGTAAAAAAATTTGTATAAAAAAAAAATTCAATAGGATCATCAACTTTGTTCACGTCCATATCTCTTCCATCTAATAAAAGTGGATAAATAGAACATGTTAGCAAAAATAAAATTTATATAAAATTAATCTTTATAGTTTTATAAAATAAATTAAAATATTTACCAAAAAGTGAATAAGTGTTGTGAAATTAATCTAAAATTTGTAATTATACAAAATTAAATCTATGCATTGGAATTTTTTCATCGTCCCCAATTGCCCAAACAATAGTATTTTGGAAAATTGAATCATTATTATTTATAAAGTGTTTATTTTACAATAAATCTCATGAAAAGATAATTTTTGTATAAAATTTTGATTATAATTATTATTATTTGTTAAAGATAATTTCTATTAATTTTATGTAATTTATAATGCCTGTGTGATTTTTTTTGTTTTTAAATAATATAAAAACCTCAAGTCTTAGCTCATGTGATGATTATTAGGATAAAAAATTTAATGTAAAAAGATGATTTTTTTTTTCAATTTTAAAAATAATTTAAATGCTAAATCATTATTTATAGATTTTTTTAACCTAAGTGGCGTGTAAAATTAATATATCAAATCTCATTCTATAATATTGGTTTTTTTTTAACATATAACTTTGTATAATATTTAGTTTTTAAAATTTTAATATTTAAAGATATATTTTAGTTCTTAAAAGAAAGATAATTTTTGTTTTTTAAATATATTTGTTGTTTTTAATTATCTATGTGGCCAAATTCTTAAATCTATCTCATAAGTCACTTTTTCTTTGGTGGCAAGTGATTTTTTAATTCTAAAATAAAATATACAAATCTAATTTTTAATTGGTCAAAATAATATTAATAATACCTTTGCTTATGTGGTGTGCCGAATGCTCCAAAAAAAAATGCGTATTTTAAATATAGGTAAGATATATTATTAAAAATAATAATAAATAAAGCATGTATACCATTTAACCATAGAATCATATTCACAATTTTTTTTTTTTGAAAGATATCATATTATTGTCATATGTATAACTAACAACAACGAATAAAATACAAAACAACAATAAATTAAGTCTCATTATAAATTACATTAAAAAAAATTATACTTTTGTAGTTGGCAATATTATTTTAATTAAATTATTAATTGTTTATTTTTTTTTTGTCTGAAATTATTAAATTGTAAAATAAATCAAATAAAATATTAAGTGTACAACATCTAATCGTATGCCATTACATAAACAAATAATCGTTAAGTATCCTAAATAAATACAATGTAACTAATAATTACAAATATAACTTTAAACATAAGATTTAAAAATTACCCGGACATTGATGACCTAAAACTAACACAAAATTACTAACACAAAATTCGCTTGATGAGATTTTGTATTGATACGAAATTTTATTTGTGTCATATGATGTGTTAGATCTGCATGTAAAAAAACATGGAAAAATTCATGGCAATAATCCGACCTTTAGCCCATTCTTTTTTAATAATCCGACCTTTCGATTATTATTTAATAATCCGACCTTTTGGGGTCTTTAATTTTTATTGGTCCCATTTGACCAGAAACAGGTTGAAGAGGTAATTTTTTTTTTTGGTTTAAAATACACGTGTCATTACATAATTGGTACAAAAAAAAAAAAACAAAAAAAAAATTAAAAAACACAAATAATTCAGCCACCAGCCCACCACCAACCAGCCACCTACTCCCTTTTCCCCTCCCCTGGCAGCAACCCCCACCACCGACTAAGCCACCAAAATCGTTGCCCCCATCCAAGTCAACCACGAAAACCACCCCAGCCACCACCTTCCACCAGCTAGCCTACTCCCATCGTCAACCACCACCACGAAAACCGCCTTACTCCCACCGTTAGCCCACCATGAAAACACCCCGCCCAAAAATATCAAATCGACCACGAATTCTCGAAATACAACTCACCCTCGCCCATAAACACCCACCTCGACAAACACAAAAATCGTGTTCCAAAGAAGGCTGAGAACAATAATCGGAGTTTGCACAATTGGAGGTCGAGAACAACAATTGCGGTGGACATGGCGGTGGAAGGAGGAGAGAGAAAATTTGAGGTGAAATTGAAGTCTTCGATTGATAAAAGAGGGTTTTTGTGAGATAATTTAGGAAAATTGAGAAGGGGAAGCCATTGATAACCAGGATTGAGCTAGGAGAGAAAAAGATAAAATTAGGAATTTTTGGAGGAAATTGATGAAGAAGAAAGGAGGGAGTAAGGGGAAAAGGGAGGGGGGTCGGCCGGCGGTGGAGATGGGTCGCCGGCGGTATGGGGTTCAAGGCGGCGACATTCGTAGGAGGGGGCTGCTGCCAAGGGGGGGGGGGGGGGGAAGGGAGAGGGGTGGCTGGCTGGTGGTGGGGGTGGTGGTTTAATTTTTTTTTTTGTTTTTTTGTTTTTTTGATTTTTTTTTTAATTTTTTTTTACCAATCACAGGCCGCCACGTGTCATGTAACCTGTTATAACAGGTTACATGACCGGTTGGGACCAATAAAAATTAAAGACCCCCAAAGGTCGGATTATTAAATAATAATCGAAAGGTCGGATTATTAAAAAAGAATGGGCTAAAGGTCAGATTATTGCCATGAATTTTTCCAAAAAACATTTAGTAAATAAAGCATAAACATATAATCGTTGAGTATCCAAAATGAATACAATGTAAGTAATAATTAGAAATACTAATTTAAACATAAGATTTTAAAAATTAAGCTAAAAATTCCCGGCCATTGATGACCAAAATTAACACAAAATTACTAACACAAAATTCGCTTGATGGGGTTTTTTATTGATACGAAATTTTGTTTGTGTCGTATGATGTGTTAGATCCGCATGTAAAAGAACATTTAGTAAATAAAACATAAACATATAATCGTTGAGTATCCCAAATTAATACAATGTAAGTAATAATTAGAAATACTAATTTAAATATAAGATTTTAAAAATTAAGCTAAAAATTACTCGGCCATTGATGACAAAAAAATAACACAAAATTCGCTTGATGGGGTTTTTTTATTGATACGAAATTTTGTTTGTGTCGTATGATGTGTCAATTTATAGTGGTAGGTATCACAAATTTTAATTTAATTATAATTAACGAACAATTACAAATAATGTGTCTATATTTAAAGATGATTATTTTTTTAGTTTTTTAAATAAATTAAATCCTAATAAATCTATTCGTTGTTTTTACTTACGTGGCAAAATTCTTAAATCTCATTCGTCACTTTGTTTAGGTGGCAAACGAATTTTTTAATTCCAAAATAAAATAGAAATCTAATTTTTAATTGGTCGAAAATATACCTTTGCTTATGTGGCATGCCGAATACTCTCCAAAAATGCCTACTTTTTTTTTTTTTGAAAGATATCATATTATTGTCGTATAACTAACAACAACGAATAATAATATGCACGACTTTGTTTTTATCATTATTTAAGATTTGTATCTTATTATATAATAATAATAATAATTTATTATTATTATCATTGGTAAACTATTAAAATTGATATAACAATTCAAAAATAAAGGTAAACAAAAGTATTAAGTATATATGATTTGTTGTTAATAATAAAACATATATAAAAGAAAAACTATCATCTAGAATCTCGAAAGTTGTTACATAATAAAAAAATTAAAAAGCTAACATAAGTATTATTTGTTACTATCATCTAAATCTCTATTTCTTGAACATGTTGTTTTATTATGTTTCGAAAGAATCCTTGATTCATAAAACTAAACCTGCATCATACACAAACACAAATTAATGTGTTAATATTATTATATTATTAAATAATCTATAAGATAAAATTAGAAATAGTAAGAAATTAAATATCTAAATGAATTATATACATTCTAAAAAATATATACCTTTATCTTCTTTGATGTGATTTGGTCGGATGAATCATGATCCTTTTCCGGTTGAATCGATATTATTAAAAGGGCGTTTTGCGGTTTCTTCTATGATTGTAACTTCATCTTTTGAAGTATCTTCATTATCTTTTATGACATCTTTATTCTATATCAAAATTATTTATGTAAAGTTTTAAGAAATTAAAATTTTAAATTCATGACTTCTAAATAAACATTAAATACTTGTAACAATTATTTAGTACCTCAATGACACTTTTGTCAAAAATTCTCATCACCATAAAAGTTTGTCGAATTGTTGTACGATTATAAGCGGTGATTTTAACTTTGAACACTAACTCACTTTCAATGATATTTGCAATCATCTTTGGAATTTGTGTATCATCATCTTCATTGTTATTATCATCATCATTATGATCATTGATCTGTCAATTTTAATTGAAATAAGTGATAAAAGCATTTGTAGAACAATTTAATCTTTTTAACTATTGTTAAAAAGCAATTATTAAAACCTTTTCATAAGTATGAGCCTCAAAAAGAGTAATTGCATCTTGTCCTATTAGTTTCTTAGCTTCTTCATCAAAAACTACAAATATTGTTGACCCACTATGATCGATAACACTAAGCTCCAATCGATATATGTCTGAGAAAAAATTAATAATGCATGAAGAAATTAGGCATTATATAATTTATTATTCGTTTAATCTATTATTGTAATATGGATAAAGAAGAAATTTGAAACAAATCTTGGGATGGGTCTTTCAATTTGTTTCTCACAAGAAATGCACCAAAAATCTGTTTTTTCTTAGAGTGATACGTCTTTCACATGCTGGGCATGAGATATAATACCAACTATTTTCACTCATAATTGTATCCACTTTAGCCATGCAATAGAAGATCAAATCCTATATGATTTTAAAAATAAAATTAGGTTTGAATTTAAGATTTATCATATATTTCGTATTAAGTATAATAAAGTGATGTATTAAAATACCTTTTGTAAAGTTTTTTGTACATGATTAATAAGCGTTAAAATATCAACTTTTTTAGAGTTGATTTCTTCCGATCCAATGTTGATATGCTGAATTTCAAGTTTTCCAATGGTAACATTATCTAACTTCTCACTGCATTATAATGATCATATATAAGAGATATATTTATGTAGAAAGAATAGGATAAAAATTAATTATTGAAATAACATGCCTCCATAAAGATTTCAATTCATCAACCTCAGAAATTTGAAGATCAATATAAATTTTGGTTGATGTAGAAGTATTTAGATTAATTTTCCCTGTAAACAAAATGACAATGGCAAATTAGGTTATTCGTTGTAAATATTAAAAAAAAAAAGTTATTATAATGACTAATATATGATACTTACCATTAAAAAATTTGACCATTGCCGAAGTAACAACTATACCAAAAGGCTTAGTAGAATCAGCAAGTAGGTCTTTTTGTCTTTAATAATCTGGAAATACATTATCCCAAATCTTTAATTGGATTCGTTGTCCCCTAACCATGATATCAAAATACAAATAATTTACTAATAAATCTAAAAATAAATCAAATATAAATTATCTTACAATAATAAATCTTAGTTTATCGTAATTGATAATAATAATAATATATACAAATATATTAAAATAATAATTACCATTTTTCTTCTATTTTAATTGAATCTCCAATTTCATTTACAACCCTACCAACCACATCTTATAAGACAAAGTGATATACAAAAAAATAGAAAAAAAATAAAATAAAAATAAAAAAATAGTAAAATGAATGATAACTCTATAAAATTTTTTAAAAAATAAAAATTTAAAATATGTAAAATATATACCAGGGAGTGTTGCATTACTACGAAACTGATCTTAATGTTGCAATTGAACAAAATCAAATCTATGCAACGAAATTTTATTATTATCTGCAACGCCCTTGACATTTGTATTTTGAAAAAATTGTATCATTATCTTGTTATCGATCACAACATGATATTCATTCTTGTTGAGTACAACAGAAAAATATCGAATTGTGTAAATTTTGCCTTCAATTAGTTTTGAACGAAATTGTTGGACAAATTTTCCTTTGATTGAAGCATGGACATAATCACCCTACATATGCAAAATAATATTGTATGTTAAAATAATATTGTAAGTTACATAATGAATTTTAAAAAATATTATATATTATTCAATGAATTTAGAACGATAAGTATTATCAAATAAAAAAAATAAAATTAAAGGCTTACCTCTTCGTCAATTAAAACCATGTCCAAACTAATCAACCTATTATGTTTCCGAAAGTTCAAAACATCAAAAAGCCTTGATACGCGTACTTTAATTTTCCAATCATTTTTGGAAGAATTAAGTTCTCGAATCGACGAAGTAGACCTAAGAAAACAATGCAATGAAAAAAATAGTTAAAAATAATATTACGTGTAACTACAATTTGAAAAAAATTGAGTTTAAGAAATTAGCTCGACATTTTTTTAAATCACAATATGAAATCCCAATTTGTTTTGTATGAGGTATTGTGTGATTCTTTGGTGGTGCGTGAATTAAATAAATGCCTATTAATAATATTAACAAATCATAAGCTAATTAAATCAATTTATATCTTTTTCCCAACTTAAATTTTATCATTTTCCAAATTATCATCAAAGGCTAAAACAATGTTATTTACTTTTTCTTAATTAATATTTAAGTATATTAAGTTTTTTTTTTAAGGATTAATTTTATTAAGTTTTTTTCTTATTTGATAAACATAATCCTACGTGACGTACTTTATAAATAATAGTCAAAATTATTGGTCGAAATAAGTATATTTCTTACGTGGCGCTCCGAATACTCTCCAAAAATGCCTACTTTATTTATATATATTAGACTAGTTGCTCCATTATCTGACATTATAACCACGAATATGATACATGGTTTCATCCATACAACTTTCCTCTAACTGGATTGCCTTAAACCGTGATTAATGGTAAATAAGACCTCGTTTTCGAGAAAAATTGCGTAAAAAAAGTATGACTATTAAAAAAGATTTATTGTAAATAGATGAACAATAGGCAATAGTAACAAGATACACTCAAATAATTGATCTAAAATAACTACAATAAGTGGAATAATTAGGTTTCTCAAGAATAATTAAACATGAATATGAGATAATTTATTTACAATGTTATAAATAGTTCAACGAAGCAGATAACAAAAGAAAATCACAATCTTAACACAAAAATTGCAAAGAAAGAGAATTTGCAAAAGACTAACCATTATGATTCAATCTGGACAAAATAGTGAGTAATTCGACTTAAAAAACTGAGCTTGTTCAGACCCTACTTTGCAAAATCAGAAATTATTTAATAATTGCATACAAAAATAACCTAAATACGTAGTAATACAAAAGTAAAACTCTATTATATACTTTGTATAAACTTTCCTAAACATCCTCCAAAAGATAATTATTATCTTTAATATAATAGGAAATATAATATCCTAAGATATTTATGGAAAATAAATCACGATAATATTTGTAGCTTTCAACAACAGCTACTTAAAAGCTATCTCTACCTCTAACAGCTAGTTAAAACACTAATATTATTTTAAGATAGTATTTTAACTAGGTCTAAAAGCTAACAACTACCTTAAAAGCTAACATATGGATGTCAACAAAAGCAGTTCTAGTACCTTTTCAATGATTTCAACAAACTTCAAACATATGGATGTCAGGTAGCTACATGAAGAATCCTTGAAGACATTAGATGGTAATAAGTAATGAAAATTAGATGGTTTGGAGTAACGACCAAGGTGATCTCTACAAGCTGTCCCGTATTCAAAATCCAACTCCAAGTTCTCAACTCTTTTTGTCATACCAAATTTGATCCAAATTTTGATATGCTTTGAATAAGTCGCATCGAATGGAAGGGATATTCTAAAATCATTAATGAATGGAGCACGATGCAATGGGGAATTCAAGTACCCAAAAAAGGGTAAATTATCCATGATAAATACTTATCCCATTCACTAAATAATCATTATGATCTATACTTAGCCATTTATAATTTCAAACGACAAATCTATTGGCGATCAAACGCTCACTATAAAAAAAGATTTCTAACACAACAGTTTATGTCAAACAGTTTAGAATCTTACAAAGCCTTATAATTAGATTATCTATAATCAAACCTCGAATAGATGATGATTCAAAATATAACAACTAAACACATATTCTAAACACATATTCTATGTAGACTTTTAAAATGCAAAACTAAACAAAAAGGGCCAATGAAGGATCGTATTTAATATGCTGTGTTAAACTTCAAGTGAATAATTTGACATTGCAAGCGACAAGCGTTTCAGCTACTGCAAGCTAGATTACATCTTCCCATCAATCAAATGAGCATAAGTCACAAAACAGAATACGAGTAGAAAATTAATTTTAGACTTTTTTTTTTTTAATTATTATTCCTTAATTCATGCACCTTTTTTTTTTTAATCGTCTTTAATTTATGCACTTTTTTTTTTAATCATCTTGAATTCATGCATAAGTACCCATAAACTACCACAAATTCTTATATGCAAAATCATAATTATCTACACACTCCCAACCCTTACAAATCTTCTCACAAACTTTTTTGCTATTTTCTATTTTTACTCTTGTTTCACAAAAAACACACAAATCTATTTTATTTTTATAAGAGTTTTCTCTCTTTTTGTTTGATGTTGAAGCCCCTCACATTCTAGCAAATAATCCCCATCCTGCACCAGAGGGGATAAGGTCCCTGCCCTCTTGCATTGGAAGCTTTCCTTTGTCAATCAATGGAGGATTCGGAATCACTAGTTCAATCACAGGGTCCATGTGTAGCATTTCATGAGTGTTCATCACCACAACAGCATGTGGTGGCCACATCATTGGGTTACTTTGTTAGTGATATAGGGGTTACCTAATCAGGTTCATGGTTACTTTGTTAGTGTTATAAGGCTTAATTCATCAATATTATATACTACCTCCGGTTTTTTTTTTTTTATGTGCAACTTTCATAGGATTTGTGGTTCACGAGGCAAAACTTGATAATGGTGATTAATGTATTATAGGGGTATGTAATTAAGGTGGAGAGAGAATGTTATGAAAATTAATCAACCACCCACTGCCACCACCAAGACCAGCCAACACCACCGCCGCCTTCACCAACACCACCGCCGCCTTCACCACCACCACTACCACCCCCACAAAACCACCACCACAACCAACCCCACGAAACCAACCCCACCCTCACGAAAACCCACCGAAACCCACCGACGGAACCACCACGTCCACGAACACACACCAAATCCCAGAACAACGACCACCCACCAAAACCCACCGATGGAACCACCAAAACCCACCCACCAGATCCACGACCACCCACCAAAACCCACACACCAAAACCCAAATCCACGACCACCCACCACAACCACGACCCACACCGCCCTCACCGTACCAACACCACTGTCGCCTTCAACGCGGGCCCTTCCCCACTACCAGTACCACCACTACCAACCCCACGAAACCACCACCACCCTCATGAAAACCCACGAAATCGCCGGTTGAAGTTGAAGAGAGAGAAAGAAGATCAATGGGGGAAGATGAGGATGACAGAGGAGAGAGAAAATATGGGGGAAGATGAAGATGAAGATGAATGAAGATGGTTTTGAAGAGGAGAGAGAAAATATGGGGGAAGATGAAGATGAATGAGGATGGTTTTGGGATTCTTAAATTGAAGATGAAGAGTTGATGAATTAGATTGGGTTGGTTGGGGTGAAAATTGGGTAAGAATTAGTGAGTAATAAAATCCGATTATAGTTAATAAATTGTGTTTGAATTTTTTAAATGAGGGTAAAATTGACATTTGACTAGTTTTTTTTACTAAAAATAGAAAGAAAAAAGAAAGTTGCACATAATAGTGAGCGGACTAAAATGGCAAAAGTTGCACATAAAAAAAACCGGAGGTAGTAAGTTACTTAATTAGTGTTACAAAGGTTTCTTGATCGGTGTTGATAAACTATTACTACTAAGTAATTTAAATAAACAAATGATCCTTTTTATTTATAGAATTAACAACTCTGAATTTTTTTTTATAAGAAATTAACAATTACTAATAATTCTATTTCTCAGTATAATTGTCGTTTGATTGGAATTTTAGTACTTTTTCTATCTTAACAATCCCACTTGTAAATTTGTACTCCGTAATACGATTCTTGGAAAATCTACCGTTATTTTTGTTTTTTTTAGTCATATGAACCAGGTGGTTTAATTGGACAGAAATTTTTTCTGAATTATAAGG
The DNA here is from genome assembly GCA_034703905.1 of Chenopodium berlandieri. Classification (NCBI taxonomy): domain Eukaryota; kingdom Viridiplantae; phylum Streptophyta; class Magnoliopsida; order Caryophyllales; family Amaranthaceae; genus Chenopodium; species Chenopodium berlandieri. The sequence goes on from CM068281.1 coordinate 24,381,506, forward strand.
GGTTTTGGGCCGAATACGGCCTACCCGAGGCTTAAAGCCTTAAACCAGTTCATTGAAATATGACTAGACCTATACACGATCTAAACGATATGTAATTGTTTATGGCTAGACTTTAGTTTAGCCATTTATCCCTACACCCCCCCCTAAACGACGTCGTAATACATCATTCCAGATTTCCAGTAACTTCCCTCTAAAACTGCCAGTAACTTCCCACTACCCCACCCATATATATATATATAATTAAAAAAAAAAAAAAACTTTTCAAATAATCACATTTTTCTTTCTCATCCTCTTTCTCCAATTTCTCACTCAACCTCCATTTTCTCTCTCTACTCCATTTTCGTACATGCAATTAGCAAGTAAAATTGTCTAAAATGTCCGACATAAGAGACGAAATTGCACAATCTCGACAAATTTCAACAACAACAAACCAAAAATCTAATGAGTAAGTATGTTTTACATGTTTAGTGTAAAATTAATTAAAAATTGCGAAACAAAACTCTAATTTTTTGGTATTTTTTCTTTTTGATGATGCTTCAGGAAAAAAATTGAAAATACTGGAGTTCCAGAACAATCAAAGTAAGTATTACTATTTTTTTTTGGAATTATAAGCATAAATTTATTTAAATTTACTCATATTTAAACAAGTTACTGTTTAATTTCAAATAAACATAATTTTCCTCTATTTCTGAGACGATAATAAAAATTTAAACAAGTTACTGTTAATATTGGAATGTATGCGTAATTTTGATTAAATGATCAACCAAAAAAAATATAAAGTATAGTATTGTGAAATATAATGAACAAATACAAAACAGTATATGTTCAAATTGGATTGTGTGCATATATGTGTGCATATATATGTATACATATGTTCAAATTTGTATATTATGTGTACAGCATGCAATTTATGTTTGTTTCTAAACTGTTCATTTCTGTTTGTTTCTAAACTGTTCATTTCTAAATTTATGTGTATACATTTACTGACATATTAATTGTTCATGTCTAAATTCCATTTTGTACAAATAAAAAACATATAATTAATTCATCTGTGTAGTAAAATGAACATTTACAAAACACTATATTGTCAAAATTCATATTATGTTATATGTATCCATATATGTGTATACAAATGTTCATTGCTACAACTATATTGATCATTTATATGAACTATTCTGTACATTTGTCTAACATAGAAACATCATGTCAATTTTTATGATTTACAATATTAATTTACATTGTAGTGATGTACCATTTAAAGTGATACACTTGATGCAATTTGACAATGGAATGTTCAATCCTTATCCTATAATTCATGAGAGAAAAGAATGTTCTGAAATAGACAACAAATTGGATAGAAATGAAGTTATAAAAAAGTGGGAACCCTATTTATTAGGAGACAACCTACATCCCAAGTAAGTTGATATACTTACAAATATTCATATATGTAATATTTAATGTACAATCATTTACTTCAATACTTAATCTCATAATTGAAATAATTTGTAAAATTTTAGTGAACCAAAAAATTGATATTTTGCAGTGAGCTACTATACTATGATGGAGTGAATTCGATCAATAGGGAAGAGATGAAAACTCTTGAAGGGGATACATTAGTAGTTAACAATGTGATCGATTCATGGGCAGTACTTCTGAATCAAAAAAGGTCAAAGAACAAGTTATACTTTTCAACATTTCCACATGTAAGTCTTTATTGAAATTACACATGTATACATTGGTGTACTAAAATGATCAATTCACTTATACTAGATGATCATTATGAATATTAAAATGATCCTTGTGCATTATTTGCAACAAATTATGTATGCAAATACAGTGTGTCCTGAAGGATCATCAATGGAGCTTAGAATTGCATACTTCAAAGAAAGAATAACAAATGAATTGAGGTTATACAAAATCAAGAGTGCAGTTGGATATCAACAGGTATTAATGAACAATATGGAATTATAATATGTTCATTTACATTAATGTGTATATATAATAATATTGTGTACTATGTACAGATTTTTTTTCCAGTGGCCATATATGCACATTTCTATCTTCTATGCATTGATCATATCAATGAGACAATGCATATAATTGACAACAGGAAACTGCCAAAACATCAAACAATTGCAACAAAGTATGAAAACCAACCCCAATTGGTGGTAAGTATATTGTTTAATGGATATATAAATGATCAATTTGTTTATACAAAATGATCAATATTGAAAAATAAAATGATCAATATTAATATGATCCTTTGAATTTTTTTTTTCTGTATATGTTGCAGTTAAAAGGATATGCAGAATATTTGAAAGGGTTAGGGTATGAAGATGCATATTCTATTGAGAAATATAAGGTGGTTTTACAAAAAATGAAGTGGAGAAGCAACGAAGATTACACCAACTGTGGAGTTTACATTATGAAACATATGGAAACTTTCACTGCTGATCCCAATGAAGAATGGGTTTGTGACCTAAAACCAAACAATGTAAGTAAATTTCAACAAAACAAAAAAATATACTTCATGATCACTTTATAATACATAATGATCATTTATATACCATTAATGTTCATGTTTATAATAAATTATTTTCTTGGAACAGGTGAACCAAATCAGAAAGCTCAGAGTACAATACACTGCTGAACTAATGCTGAATGAAGGAAACAGGCAGTCACAGAACAATAGAAGAGCAGCAAGAAGATTTGCACAAGCTTAATACAATATGTTCATATATAGACATATATATGATCATACTTGCTTTCAGTATTTGTATGGACATAAGTTTTTGTTGTTGTTCAAGTAAAGACAAAATTTATTATCTTTTTAATATTTACAAATAGTAAAGTGTTACATTATAATTGCCAGTTTTAAATCATCTAATATAATTATTCCAATTTAATAATGGTTCTTACTATTTAAAATAGTATATGATCACTTCCAAAAGCAAAAATAATCATTTATAGAACATTTAAGAATAGTTTGAAAAAAAAAGATTCAAATTACTTAATAAATCAAAATATAAAAAACTTAAAGCACTTGAATCTCTATAAAATTGAGACAACTAAAAATGTTGATAGTTAAATTCCAAAACATAATTGCATATTGATTTACTCTCTTATTTACCATTTGTAGCCAATCTCTTAGCCACACTAGTATCAAAAAACGCTAATAACCTATCATATTTGGTTGAAATATGTGGAGAACCTCCTTGAGTACTTCTTGAAACAGTAGTAGATCCTTGAACATTCATTGAAACACTAGGAGAAAGTAGAACATTCCTTGAAACACTAGGAGAAACTTGCACATTCCTTGAATTTCCTTGAGTACTTCTTGGAACATTAGGAACATCATGCACATTTCTTGAAATACTAGAATCAACTTGAACATTCCGAAAACAGCCTTGAGGACTTCTTGGAACATTAGAAGGAGCTTGAACTTTCTTCGGAACACTAGAATGAACTTGAACATTTCTTGGAGCTTTTGGAGGATTTTGAACAATGCTAGAAACTTTAGAAGGAGCTTGAGCATTGATTTGAGCATGCACAACTGTGGGAAATTGTACATTTCTTGGTTTCTTTGGTGGCAATTGAGAACTTGTTGGAAAATTATCAACATCATGAGCAATTGCAGCTGTTTTACCCTAATGATCAAAATTAAAATAATTAATGATCAAATTCAAAATTCATAATGACCTTATACAAAATTAAAAGGTAGATGATTAATATTTCACCTTAACAATAGAAGATATGTCTGGATCAACAGTAACGTTTGATTGCATAGAGCTATATCCATATTCCTATAATAAAATGAAAATTATAAAAACATTATAATCACAACTTAAACTACTAAAATGAACAACTACAATTACATACATAATCATTTACATAATACCTGTTCAAAGTCATTTGAAACACTATCATCTGAAATGATATCTTCTACAATGGCAGTCTTTTTATTACAAACCTTGAAAAAAAATTAAAAGTAAAAATGTTTAATATTCTAAAGAATTTGATAAAAACAGATAAAAAAAAAATAAGTTTTTACCTGAGCACTTGGATCTTCAATCACAATTAACTCATTAGGATCAGCCAAAGAATTAGCATAAGATATAGGACACCCATTCTCGTCCAATTCCTAAGGCAAAACAAAAATGTTCAATTCTTGAACATAAATGATCAATAACAAAAACATAAATGTGCATTATTACCTGAACTACTGCTTGACCTTTAGATCTTTTATAAGGAGTGTATACTGACTTTTTCTTCAACCACTGACCCCTGGCTTTGTTATAAGCCTTCTCTAAATTACTCTTAGGCCTATAATTCCTCTCTCCAATAGGTCTTGATTTTGCCGGATTCTTAACTTCATGATCAATAATTTCAATACCTTCAACCGGTTCATTAAAATCAATAGTACCAATAACACTCTCAATCTTTTCTTTTAAAAGATTGAAATAACATTCAACCTCTGCTCTAGCATTCAAAGAGTGTTGACAACTTGTTACCAACTTAACAAATTTCCTTAGTGTTTGTGTCCTCCAAACACTTGTAGATACTACATTGGTTTTCATTGTAGGTTCATCAAGGCCATGACTACACATAGCAGCCTTAGTCCACCTCTTACATATATAGTCATCTGGAATCTTATGAACACAATTCATATGATAAATTCGAAGAGCATGACAACAAAGCAAACCCATTTCACTAAAAAACATGCATGTACAACATATTGCATGTGTTTCTTTATTAAAAACAACCTCGTTCTTGATCATATCTTTCCCAGGTCTCCACAAATGATAATAATATTCAGGAAAATTCACACCAGCATCCTTATGATCACAAGCAGTACCCTTAATGAACTCTTCCTCAAAAAGCATATAAGCTTGAATAGTATACAATGATCTAGCATGAACAAGAATCCCAATGTATGCAAAAGCCAAATGACGATTACCTCTGATTGTATTATAATCTCTCCCTTTTTCTTTGCTTCTCCACTCTTGAACCACATCGAGAAACACTTGATAGAAATCACATAGACCTTGTGTCTTGTTAAGCCTTTGAGAAACTGATTTGTTAGTTGTCTCACTACGTTGAGATGAAAGCACACCTCCTGACCAAAATTTCTTTGAAAAAGCTGGACACCACATCTCTTTGATTTTATACAAATCATTCAACCAATCAACATTTGCACAGTCATATTTCAACAACATTCTGTAAATGAAACATGATCATTAAGCATAACAGTTATAATCATTATAAATAAACATTTATAAAAAACTAAATGTTCATTTCTGTAAAAATTATTTAAGAAGCTAAACAAGTATAAAGCAGAAGTACCTTTTCCAATAATGCTCAAATTCTGGTGGAGTTTCACAATACTTCAGTAAATAACCAAATAAATCAGTGAAACCATCCAAAGCTCTCAACGCCCCAATGTGTTTCTTAGAATTTTGTTCAATATGCCACACACATAATCTATGATGAACACCTTTGGGGAAAATATTTCTTATCCCAGCTGCAATTGCTTGAGCTTGATCAGTCATAATAGTAATAGGACTTCTCCTTCCCATAGAAGTTAGAAAAGTATCAAATAACCACTCAAATGATTCTGTTCTTTCATTAAGTATAAATCCCATGCCAAACATCACATTATTTGCATGATGATTCATACCCACAAATGGAGCACAAATCATACCATATTTGTTAGTCCTATAAGTAGTATCAAAAACTAACAAATCACCAAAGTAATGATAATCTCTCATCATCCTTCCATCTCTCCAAAAGAAATTAACCAATGCACCATTTTCATCTTGTTCAAAATCATAATAGAAATCTGCTTCATCAATTTGTCTCTTAGCAAAAAATTTGATTAGTTGATTGCTGTCACCTCCCCCAAGTTTAGCTGTCTTTTCAACAGAAATAGCATTATAAGCATCAGGAGCTGTAAAATAAAGGTTAGGAGACCCTCCAACCTCCTTCTTCAAAGCTCTCAAAGAATCAGAAACTTTAACTCCACTCAATCTAAGTGTAGAAATGAAATTAATATGTTCCTTAGAAATATCCCTTTGAGACCTTATTAAATGTCTCTTGTCAACAGGAATCATTTCATGATTATGAACCATCTCATGTCTTGTACATGTATATACACCTGAACGGTCAATACTAAACTGCACAAAAGCTAAGCAACCAGTCCTTATGTTAAGTCTCTCGTACAACCTATTATTCCTGCACTTATCATCTTTAAAACCCTCATTTGTACAAACAAATCTTTTCATAGAGAATGAATCATCTCTTCGCCTCTTACTTTTTCCAATTCTAATTCCAAAGCCCTTTCTAAATGCATATTCATTAAACATTTCATAAGCCACATCTTCAGAAGGAAATTAATTCCCATAAAATTCAGAACTAGCTGCTTCCTCAAATAAAATAGCATTCTTTTTTTTCCACTGCAATATTAAAATGTAACAAATGAACACAAATAATAGCAATAATGTACAATAACCACATGTAAACTGTTAATGATCATTTATCATTACATAAATGAACATATATCAAAATGATAATAAAACATATAAATGAACATTTATGATTACATAGATAAATGTAAATTACAGTAATTACACCTATGTTAACGTAAATGTACATATAATATAACATACATGAGCATTAATTGAATGTCAAATTTTATAAAACTATAGACAATCATTAAAATGCAGAAAACTGGAAAAAACATCAATCGAATAACAACATTACAAAGAAAAACAATAAAATCACAACAATACATCACAAACTATAAATAAAAATAATCATAAATAAAAATGAAATCAAATATTATAATCGACCATAATTTTGATTTTAATTCATACAATAAGCAATAACAGTTAGTAAACAATAAAATCAAAAATTATAATTGAGCATTATATAAACTATAGTTCATACAATTAGCAAAAGTATGAAATCAAAAATCAAAATCGAACTATTACACGCGAAAAACAGAGCATAATCAAAATCGAATGATTGAGGAAAAAATTACTCACATTGTTTCGAAAACGAGTCGACTAAACCAACTCCAGCAGAAAAAATAGAATCACAATCACGATCAAAAGCAATTAAGCTAGAATCACTGTCACGATCAAATGCAATTGAGCTAGAAATTTCCATGGAAGAAGAGAGAGAAAAATTGGGGGAAAAATAAAAAATGCAGGAGAGAGAAAATGAAATAAGTAAAATATGAGATAAATAAAATGGAAATTAGGTTAAGAAAATCATTATATAGTTGCTTGAATAGAAAGTTAACAAAAATGAAAAAAGATGAAGAAAAAAAAATGGCAAAACAGTGCAATATAAAACGACGTAGTATCATGGGGGTGTAGGGAAAGCTGACTAGCCTAGAGTCTAGGCAAAAATTTGTAAACGATATGATTGTTACCTTTAATTTGAAAATTGGTTTGATAACGAAAATAGATTCTTTATAATTATATAATAACGAATAATATCTACATGCATAAAAAAAAAAGGTAGGTGTAAAAAATTAATAAAATCTTTATTATTTCTCCAAATATATTTCAATAGATTTTAGTCCTAATAAAATCTTTATTATTTCTCCAAATATTTCCTAACGTTTTTTTATTTTTTGGTGTTTAGAGAGCTAACCACTTGAATTATCCCACTCTTCTTCTTTAAAAAAAAAAATAAATTAATTGCTAGCCGCCTTCTACATATATGTACTACTTCGAACAATATATTCCTTTTTTTTATTTACTTTTTTTTATAAGCCTCATATAGGTAGCCTCAATATGTTCATTTTATAGGACATGGTACAACTAAGCCTTATAGTCACATACAACTCGCTTGGTTTTAAAAAAAAAAATAATAATAAAAAAAATAGTTTACATAAGCTTCTCAAACCTTTTTTTTTTTTTTTTTTTTAAATCAAGCAGGGAATTTCATTAAATAAGATCAATTTCCGCCAAAGTTGTGAGGCTTCTCAAACTAACCATACTTTATTTGCGCCAATAATAAAACATTGCCTTTGCCTTACTCTGTCATATAATAAAAATAAGATCAATTTCCGCCAAAGTTGTGAGGCTTCTCAAACTAACCATATTTTATTTGCGCCAATAATAAAACATTGCCTTTGCCTTACTCTGTCATATAATAAAGTTTATTCACTGGAGTACTCTTCAATATTCTTTTATTGGTAGACATAATATTCACATAATATAGAAACTTCTAAAGTCTCCCAGAAAATAGTAGTAACGAGTAAGATGAATTTAATACTTGAGAATCCTCTACATTTCCATCAAATTTCTTGTCCTAAAAAATTCATGTTACTTTGCACCAGAAAATTAAAGCACGCGACATTTTGTAGTAAGTAGTGATCAAATAAGTATTTGGCTGTCCGGCTAATCTACTTATGGAGGCGGCCGAGGCAGGTACACCACCTCAGTTGGCTGAAGCTCTTGCTGATACCAATATTCACTGGGACAGGTTTCCTTCTTTTACCCTTTGTTTTATTACTTAAAGTAGTAATTTAATTAGATAGTAGTATAATTGTTGTTTGCATAGGTTAATTATTAAGTTAGCTGCCATGATTTACTATGATAGACGTGATATAAGAGCAGGAATCTATGAATATGTAATTTTGATGTATGCTTTCCCTGTAAAATATAATAGATCATGTAAATTATGGAGTATTATGAAATTCTTAATGAATATTGTTGGGTTGTCTTGCATTTTTTTTTTTTTTTTTTAATTAATAATTTTTAGTGCTATTTCTTAGACTGCAGGAGGAGGTTGGGGCTGGGATTGAAAATAATGGAAGCTTGAGCTGCTTGACTTGTAAACTCGTGATGATATCGAAACCTCTTCTAAACATTAAGCTAAATAACTTTTTAAGTTTTTAGAATGATGAACTTAACATATATATACTTCATATAAAAGAATTGTACTATCTCACGAGCTTTTCTAGTCGAGTTAGTAGTTGTTCAGCTTGTTAGTGTCTTGATTCAAGCTCTTCACTCTAAGTTGTGATTGAGTTTTGAATTTTGATTGATTGAGTCAAGCTTGAGTAATTTGTGAGTTGTCTCATCTTATTATAAGTAGGGGTAAATTGTGTCTCATTTTATTATCATACTTGAGGTCTAGAATTGTGTATGAAAATGCTGAATACATGACAATGTATGTATCTGAAACAGGTTGGACAAGACAAGATTTCATGTTATAGGTGCAGTTTTGTTTACTGTTCAGTGTGGCTTGCTACATCCTACAGCAGTTGTAAAGACTCGAATGCAAGTGGCTGGTTCAGGCCTTTCTCAGATGCGAGGAGTATCAGTGTTTGCACAAATACTCAAGACTGAAGGCATTCCTGGTATTTTCAGAGGTTTTGGCACTTCGGCCATTGGATCAATACCAGGGAGGGTTCTGGTCTTGAGTTCTCTTGAAATGTCTAAAGACATGTCACTCAAGTATTTAGAGGGATCCAACATGCCAGAGGCTACTCGTCTTGGCATTGCTAACGGGGTTGCAGGCATGATATCGAACTTAGTTTCCTGTGTATACTTTGTTCCACTGGATGTGGTAGGTAAAATATTTTTACCCTTTCTTGATAAAACCTTTTGTTTGACTCCTCTATATTATACATGGAATTTGAAGGGTGTAAAATGATAGAGTATAAAACTCAATCCCGGATCTCAACCATCAGCTTAAGCTTTTGATTGACTTATATCATAGGGACTTAGGATTGCTATACAATTTAAGCTCCAATACGCATTACTTTCAACTTCTCTTTTTACAAAATGTATGTACAGGTGTGCCAAAGATTAATGGTTCAAGGGCTTCCAGGAATTATGCCTTGCAATGGGCCGTTTGATGTTATACGTAAAGTGATGAGGTCGGAGGGGATTCGTGGCATCTACAGAGGGTTTGGATTGACAGCTTTAACTCAATCCCCTGCATCAGCACTTTGGTGGGGCACATATGGTGCAGCCCAACATATGATTTGGAGGTATAGTTGCATTATTACAGGGGTTTGTCACTGTATTCTTCCCCAACTGTTGCAAATTAGATCCTACACACGAGAGTATGATAGACATCTACTGATCTTACTGTCTTTGTAACCATTTTAGGAGCTTGGGATATAGGGATAATGTAGAGAAGAAGCCATCTTTTGTTGAGATGGTATCTGTTCAAGCCAGTGCAGGAATGGTTGCTGGTGCCGCTTCCTCGGTGATTACTACTCCTATAGACACTGTCAAGACACGGCTTCAGGTGATCATCTTTGAAGCATGAATAATAATTCATGTTTGAGGATGGAGCTATGCTAATCTGCTGCAGTTTTTTCTTAGTATTATTTTAACGGATAATTGTGTAATTAGGTCATGGATAATTATGGCGATGGAAGACCTTCAGTAATCAAAACAACTAAGGCACTTCTTAAAGAAGATGGATGGTGGGGATTTTATAGAGGTTTTGGACCGCGATTCTTAAATATGTCACTTTATGGAACCACAATGATTGTTACTTATGAGCTGATAAGTAAGTCTGTTTCTTCATTTTTATGATTGATATTCCCATTCACCCATTGTGCATTTTCATGTTGCCGTAGCATCCTTTTACACAGAACCTGCTCTGCATGTATCTTTGGTGAGGGCTAAACAACTGCTCTTGCATGTTATATTCTTACATTTTCTGTGAAGTTAGGAAACTTGCATCGTTGACTGTTTAACACATACCTGCTTGTCATTATGTCATACTTCTCTATATGATTTACATTTATTCCACTAGTATGTAAGTAGTAACAGTTATGATATCAGGCGCGTTTTAATAGTCTTTGCACCCTCATGTATAAGGTAAGTACAGAGACAAACTTAGATAAAGTAAGCTTATGAACTGTATTGCATCATAATCTTAGGAATATATATACTAGTATATACTTTGTATGGCTGAACTTCCAAAGAAACAGCTTTTGGTGAATTATATCAGTATAGCTCATTATGTATGCCAATGAAAGTAGCATATGCATACTTTCCTGAGGAGCTCTTGACCAATTGCTCCATGCTTCCTAATCGTGTCTGGTGCTCTTCATCTCCATCAAAATATCATCTTGTTTGTTTTGAGGAAATCATGGACAATTGGACACAAATGGAAACTCTTTCCAGATAGCTAGCTTATAGCCAACTTCAATAGTTCCATTTTTCTAAGTGCTTTTTGGATTAAAAAGAAAGTATCTGATTAGGTTGTTGCATGACTTGCATCATATCATTGTCTTTCCACTGTCCTGTATAATTTGGAAAGTGAAGGTCCTGAAAAATGTTCAAGGCTTTTGTGTGGATAGTTTGTCTGCAAGGACAAAATAAGAATGACGAACTGTTTCAATTATTTGGATGATCATCAGACTTTGTATTACGGATACTTGAGTATGATCCTTCAGTAACATAGGAAATCTTGACTTAGGTTTGTCATTTGATAGTTACCGGGCATATACATGGATATACTCCATAGCTGTCATCTCTTAACTCTGTATATTTCAGTTATACAGATCATCATAATTTAGGATACTACATAAAGCTCCTTTCATTTCTTAAGTGTACCTCTTTTACATTGCTTATTAATACATTATTTTCCTTCTCAACAGAGAGATTATCTGTGAAGCAGTGATGAAAGAAGGAAGAAAAGTTGTCGCGTCACTAGAAGGTTTTTGCCTGCCTGGCTCACCAACGTTTAGGATTACCCTTCATGAATTCTCTTTCTTATCTTCAAATGATTTTGTTACTGAAGATGTATATTATATACAATGTAGAATATATCTTTTTTCAGATGCTCGAATGTGCACTTGCAAAGGTATACTTTTCCATTCTAAGATTCGACCATCTGTTAATGTCCCCTTAGACTGAATCATCGTCATAAGAAAACACTCTTCAGTTTCCATGTCCACAAAATTTTGTAGTTCTTTCACCTTGAATTAATGCTGGTTTTATCAATGTAAGCTAAGACAATTTGTCCATTCATACAGATTACGCGCTATAGAATTCCTTTAACTCTGTTTATGAAATCCATTGATGATGCTATAAAAACGTGTTCTGTCAATCTTCACATGTACAAGCTAATTAAGTATACCTCTGAGGCATGTGCGTACTCCTGTCTTGGACAACGATCTATCTAACGATGGAGAACATTACAATACTTGACTTATAACTTGATCTAGTATTACAAATGTCGTTCATTTTGTATCTTAGTTTATACATTCAACTATGAAGCACATTTATAATTGCAAGATACTTTTTGGATCACGGACTCTATTCGATTTTGTTCTTCCAAGGATACCTTTACAATATGTCTACTCTGCAAGGATTAAGCAATGTGCAAGCTAATTTGTGATAAACGCAATTAACAATAATCAAAGAACGAAACAAGGTAAAACAAAGAACAAGAACGAATTAATTGTGGGAACCCGAGTGCCAGGAGGAAACCCACCAATCCACTATGGAGTAACTTGATGATGATGATTACAAGCTCTCAATCCCTCTTGAAAGCTCACACCTCTCTTAATTCTCTCTTAAACCCTAAGAAGATGAATTAATCTCAAAAGCCTTTTTTTTTCTCTCTCTTAAATCTAACATCATGACCTAATTAATGACATACATGAGTATATATAGTCCAAATTCAAGGCAAACAATCCAAGGGCTAAGAATACAAGTTACTAATAAAGAAGAAATCAAGACCGTAAAAACCGAGGCTCAAGCGCGATAAAACAAAGCCCCAATAGTTCGACCGAACCTACCTAGAGATCGGCCGAACTAGGTAAGGTTCGGCCAAACCTCCACTTGAGTTCGGTCGAACCTCCTAATAAGTCAGTAGCTGCTGCAGGTTCAACCGAACTTTTCAATAATTCGGTCGAACTCTAAAAATGCGCAAACAGGTCTTCATAAAATGGCCATAACTTCCTCAATTCTTGACCAAATCGAGCTTATGACTAGTCATTCGAAAGCTCTTGAGACAATCTATCACCTCCAACTTAAATCATCTCAATATAATTTCTATATCTTGAGATATGCCCATTTGAAGTCAGCCCTTGTCTTTCATTGTTGCTTTGTACCAAGCAAACAACCCATAGCTTAACTTCCAAAGCTATGCTCCCCCTTACCTTCTTGAACCACTCTCCACACACTACAAAACCCAACAATCTCCCACCTGGAGGTTAGTTCAACTGTGCACTTCATATATACTCAAAACACATCCATTATTGAACAACATCTCTCCATAACCCTTCAATCTCCCAACCCGGAAATATGGTTATCTTCAAGAGATCACACACAACCCATGAACACAACATCATCATCATCAATCTCCAAAGCACACCATCCACTTCCTAAATACCAAGGAAGCTAGGCACATCCTTTACGCCAAAGAAAAAGCACCAAGGTCTGCACTAACCTTGACACAAGCACTTTCTCTTCACCAAGAAGGCAATCAAACACACTATCTTCCAACCAAGAGAGCATCATCACTTCCTCTCAACCGAGGAAGCAACAACCCACACTTCCTTCTACCAAGGAAGCAAAATCGAGGTTTCATCAATCCCCGAATCAACATCACAAGCAATGGAATTTTTCTTTGTTCTCCGAGCACTCCTACCCTGCTCCCACCCGAACTTGACACCATCCATGACAACACACGAACTTTTGGCCTTTCCCTTTGTCTATGGAGCATTCCAACCATGCTCCCACCCAAACACAACACCCTTAGCTTGCTTTCCACGTACAACACCCTTGTGCACATTCTTCACCCACACAACATCCTTGTGTGGCTTCTTCACATCACTCACAACATCCTTGTGAGCATTCTTCTCTTGGCTCGTTTCAACAAACGACACCATCTTCAAAGAATCACATCCCCCTTTAACACCTACACATGTGTTCCCCGAGGTGTACAAGGAGCCATTCAAAGTCCCATGAGCTTCAACAAGAGCTCCCTTGAAAATCCTCCAAGACCCTCTCTCAAACACAACCTTGTAGCTGGCTTTATCGAGTTTGCTTACGAAAATCAAACTTTTCTTCAACTTTATTGGGATGTACATGACATCCTTCAACTCCAACGAGCCACCATTCATGAGCTTCACACTCACATCTCCACTCTCCATGACTTCCACACGTTCACCATTTGCAAGGTGAACATCCTCAAGCTTTTCGAACTTGAATGTAACACCTTAGAAATTCCTTTCCTATAAAATACCTATTTTGCTATTTTTAAAATACGAAAAAGGAAAATCTAAGACATTACCGCCACCGTGATAACAGCTAAGGAAAATATCAAAGACACACACTGCGGAAGACTATCGTTAAAACCATTTAAAACAAGTCAACTTGAAAAGTCAAACCAAAAGAAGGTAAAGTCAAACAAAGTCAATTTACAACTTAAAACCATTGTAGGCCCTTAAAATCAAACAATACTGAAGACCTTCACGTTAGTCACATGAGCAGGATAAAATAAATATTATTCAAAGAAAATAAACCATATCATATTCCTAAGAGATCGAACTAAGCATGAATCGCTCTTCACTCAAGCCCATCATGAAAATGCTTCATCACTTGAAAAGCTTCTCTCTACTTGTCCCCACTACTTGCCATTAGAAATGGGTCATCGTAGGGCCAAACTAAAGACAAGGTCAAACAAACATGCAACACACAATCAGCAATGTTGAGTACATACATAAGTGTAATAAAAACACACTATCATGCTTTCATCCTATCATCACACAACTTACCTTATTGCACCTGTTTACAAGCATACAACATACCAAACGACCAACCAATAAATAAATAAATAAATTGCTTATTTAATTTGATTACGCATCGAACGGGTTTCCCACCAAATCCCTGCCCCAAATAAATTGAGGTAAACTACACCGGGAGCTAACCGGGTAGGCAAATGTCACATGAAGTGACTGGACATCCTGCGTATAAAATAAATAAAAAGGAAAATACAACGTCCTATACTCCCAGTAAAAGTCATGGTTAAATATAAATCCCCATAACTGCCCCCATATGTCCATACTCGAGGTATATACGTTCCAAAAGTTTTGGTGCGTAATCTCTTTTACTTTATATTGTTTACATATTATAATACTTGGTGATGACTCTCAAACCATAACACAATCAAACGTTATACTTCATTCAAGCAATCAAACATACAAATTTAATTCTTGAATAATTAATGACCACATATATTTAATTGTTGAACCCTTTTTAATTTACCTCGGTGTCAAAGACACCTTAAACGCATAATGCGTCGCAAATCCTATCGCTCGGTGTTAGAAACACCTTAAGTGCACATAGGCACCGCAATATAATTTATTCCTGTGTACTAAGACACTTAAATAGCTCATTTCTCATGCTTATAGCATCAATAAAATTATATGAACCATAATAAAATTTCCTTTTCATATTCCAAACCAAATTAAACCTTTAGTTTAATTAAACATGCTCTCAATCATGCCAATAATAAAAGTGTGGTTCATAATCAACATGCCAGCATAATTAATTCCAATCACCAATTCATCATAAATAATTCATACATCACAAATCATTTACCAACATCAATCCAATCAACAAGTTCCAACCAACGCCTATCATGATAATACTTGGAATTAATTAAACAAAGCCTAGCATGCTTCTACATATTCAAATAATTACTAAGTACGCGAACGTACCTTGAATATAATCTCAAAATCGCCACGACTAAATAAAATCACTCATTTGGAAGCCTCCTACAAATTATTACAAAGAGGCATTAATACTTATTCCACACAAATTTCCAGCAATATATACCCTCTTTAAATCACTCATAAACCCTCTAAAAACAAGCTGAAATTTAATTTAAAACCCTTACTTTTATTCCAAATTAATGGGTAATTAAAAATCCTTTCAAGAAACATAATTATATAGCTCATATATAAAAATTCCAGCTTTATTAAATCATCTAAAATTGCTGTAATTGTGTTTTAAAACACCTATTTCAATAATTTAAATCACTAATAACAATTTCCATCAATATACATAAACTTAGAAACCTTAGGGTTTATAATTTGGAGCTTTTTTATTCAAAACCAAATCTAAAAATTTATATACAAAATAGTTATTATCAAACATCATAAAAATCATCACAAAACCCAAAAACAATAATTAGATTAAGGGTGGATTTAATTAATATCAAAAAGAATAATTTTATTTTTTTTTTGGTTCAAACACCACAGTAGGGCTGCTGTCGCGCGCTTGCTGGTGGTGCCGCTGCTATTTCCAGCACCTGCTTGTGGCAGCGGCGGTGCTCCGGCGGCGTGTGGTGGTGTGTGTGGGTGGTGATTGAAACAAAAAATAAAATAAAGGGGAAGGGGAAAAATTAAGGGGAAAAGAAAATAAGAGGAGTGAGAGAGTTTACCTTTGGGTGCACTCCACCTTAGGCATATGATGGGTATTTATACCCTCAATAACCCTCCTACTTAAAATTCCCTTACTACCCTTAATGATCCCTTTCCTAGTCAAACTAGTATTTTGACTTTTTTTTAAAAAAACTCGTGACTTTAAAATTTCCTTTTATAAAATAATATTCCCCAATATTTCCAAATCATGAAATAAGATATTTTCAAGATTATTAAAAATAAACTTTTAATTAAAATAATTCTTTTTAAATTAATGAAAAAACCATAAATAATTCATTTCGAATTATTTAAATACTTTAAGAAATACTTATTTAAATTAAAATACGTATAAAAATACGGGGTATTACAGTCTACCCCCCTTAAAAGAAGTTTCGTCCTGAAACTTGGGTAACAAAATTCAAACTTTTTCCTCACTTTGTATAATATTGTTGTACTCTTTTGTCATACTTTTGCCTTTAATGTCTCTTTGAAATCAAAATTACTCGAATAACTGTTAAAAGTGTGCAAAAAGCACAAAAATAACTGAAAATATAGGGAAAAAGTGTGAAATTCTACTGCATTCTACCCACTTATAGAAATCGAGTTACGTCCCTGTCACTCACCATACCTTAAACAACTCATGATATTTCTTTTTCATCTCATCCTCAGCTTCCCAAGTTGCTTCTTCATACTCTTGGTTAGACCATAGCACTTTAACAATCCTAACTTCCTTATTGCATGTACTACGCACTTTACTGTCAAGGATCTTGACAGGCCTTTCCTCATAAGTTAAGCTTTGATCTAAATCAATGGTCTCGGGTTGTAGCACATGTGACTTAGCAGGGATATACCCCATAAGATATGGCCAAATGAACATACAACACACAATCAGCAATGCTGAGTATATAAGCGTAATAAAAACACACTATCATGCTTTCATCCTATCATCACACAACTTACCTTGTTGCACCTGTTTACAAGCATACAACATACCAAATGACCAACCAATAAATAAATTGCTTATTTAATTTGATTACGCACCGAACGGGTTTCCCACCAAATCCCTGCCCCAAATAAATTGTGGTAAACTACACCGAGAGCTAACCGGGTAGGCAAATGTCACATGAAGTGACTGGATGCCCAGTGCATAAAATAAATACAAAGGAAAATACAGCTTCCTATACTCCCAGTAGAAGACTGATAAGTCTATTTTTTATATATATTTATTCCCCGTCCCAATGGTCATAATTGTGTTTATATGAGCTCTACGGAGCCACTTTTATTACTAATATACGTTTTCTAGTCTTTTCGTAGTTTTGGTACTGTTTTATAGGAAATTGCAGATTTGGAGCATTTTCCCGTACTTATGATAAACCACTACGAGCATTGGAGAATTATGACCATATTTCACAGCCCAAGACCGGTTGAGTCGTCAAATCGGTGATTAAGGGCTCGGCAAAGAAGAGATCGACGCAATGGACCAAGTATTCAAGACCCAAGAGGAAATTCGGAATCGGGCCAAGAAAATAGCCCAATTGAAGAGGTCCAGCTCGCCCGACCGGGCAAGCCCTCGTCCTGAGGCGCGCCCCGTCGGGCGAGGCATATAGAAGAAAAAGAGGCTTCGCCCTGTCTCGGGCCCGACCGGGCGCGAGTGAAGATTCAAGAATTAAAAGGCGGGCCCGACCGAGCGAAGCTTCGCCCGACCGGACGCGTGTTTCTGAAGAGTTTTAATGATTTAATTTGTTTTATATTTTTAGCCTAAGTATAAATCCGTTTTATTTTAGGAAGTTAAAGGACGTTTATCCTCATTAGTTAATTTCTAGATTTTAGTTTTAAGCTTTGGTGAATATTCTTATTTTCTCTCTACACCTTTAACTTATGCAATTCATTATTTTCCGTTTACTTTGGTAACAAATTCTTCCCCCTTTATTTTCAGTAATTTAATTGCTTTGATTAGTTTAGATTTAATTATGTGTGAGTAGTTTTCATACTAGGGTGTATAGGGATCCATAAATAATATGAAGGGGTAATTTATTATTGTTGATTGTTAATATTTCAGATTAATTTCCTATTGATTGGTTTACTGCTATGCAAATAGATTAGCGCTGATTTAATTGTATAGTTATGCAATATTAATTCGAGATTCGAGAGATGAGAATGATGTTTAGGCTTAGTTTCAATAGGCGGATTAATTTATAAATGGTTAAGTCAAGATTCGAGAGATGCGATTTAATACCGGTAGATTAATTATGTGATTGTAATACGTAGCAAATGCCCTTTATGATCTGATTAATTTATGCATTGATAATTGATTGTTATGTTTTACCCTGGAATATTATTTATTGGTGAACCTATACCCTAGGTCTTTTATTTATGATTTTCTCCCTTACTCAACTTGCTTTAGTTTAATTATTAATTTTACTCTCATTAAAACAATTTGGTTACTTGATAATTTAGATTATTTAAATTTAGGAATAGAAAGACTTGTTTCCCTGTGGATTCGACCCTACTTCCCTATCTACTTTAGTTAGAGGACTTAGGTAATTCTTTTGATTAGGTGATAGACTTTAGCCTGTCAAAGACATGGTTAAATATAAATCCCCATATAACTCCCCCCATATGTCCATACTTGAGGTATATACGTTCCAAGAGTTTTGGTGCGTAATCTCTTTCACTTTATGTTGTTTACATATTATAATACTTGGTGATGACTCTAAACCATATCAATTTAATTCTTGAATAATTACTGACCACATAAATTTAATTGTTGAACCCTTTTTAATCTATCTCGGTGTCAAAGACACCTTAAACGCATAATGCGTCGCAAATCCTATCCCTCAGTGTTAGAAACACCTTAAGTGTATATAGGCACCGCAATATAATTTATTCCTGTGTACTAAGACACTTAAATAGCTCCTTCCTCATGCTTATAGCATCAATAAAAATTATATGAACCATAATAAAATTTCCTTTTCATATTCCAAACCAAATTAAGCCTTTAGTTTAATTAAACATGCTCTCAATCATGTCAATAATAAAAGTATGGTTCATAATCAACATGCCAACATAATTAATTCCAATCACCAATTCATCATAAATAATTCATACATCACAAATTATTTACCAACATCAATCCAATCAACAAGTTCCAACCAACGCCTATCATGATAATACTTGGAATTAATTAAACAAAGCCTAGCATGCTTCTACATATTCAAATAATTACTAAGTACGTGAACGTACCTTGAATATGATCTCAAAATCGCCACGACTAAATAAAATCACTCACTTGGAAGTCTCCTACAAACCAAAATTACAAAGAGGCATTAATACCTATTTAACACAAATTTCCAGCAATATATACCCTCTTTAAATCACTCATAAACCCTCTAAAACAAGCTAAAATTTAATTTAAAATCCTTACTTTTATTCCCAATTAATGAGTAATTAAAAATCCTTTCAAGAAACATAATTATAGCTTATATATAAAAATTCCAGCTTTATTAAATCATCTAAAATTGCTGTAATTGTGTTTTAAAACACCTATTTCAATAATTTAAATCACCCATAAACAATTTCCATCAATATACATAAACTTAGAAACCTAGGGTTTATAATTTGGGGCTTTTTAATTCAAAACCAAATCTGAAAATTTATATACAAAATACTGATTATCAAACATCATAAAAATTATCACAAAACCCAAAAACAATAATTAGATTAAGGGTGGATTTAATTAAAATGAAAAAGAATATTTTTTTTTTTGGTTTGAACACCGCATCACCGACACCACAGCAGGGCTGCTGTCGCGCGCTTGCTGGTGGTGCCGCTGCTGTTGCCAGCGCCTACTGGTGGTTGTGGCTGTGGTCCGGCGGCGTGTGGTGGTGTGTGTGGGTGGTGATTGAAACAAAAAATAAAATAAAGGGGAAGGGGAAGGGGAAATATTAAGGGGAAAAGAAAATAAGAGGAGAGAGAGAGTTTACCTTCGGGTGCACTCCACCTTAGGCTTATGATGGGTATTTATACCATCTCTCAATAACCCTCCTACTTAAAATTTCTTTACTACCCTTAATCATGTCTTTCCTAGTCAAACTATACTAGTATTTTGACTTTTTTTTATAAAGTCATTGACTTTAAAATTTCCTTTTATAAAATAATATGCCCCAATATTTCCAAATCCTGAAATAAAATATTTTCAAGATTATTAAAAATAAACTTCTAATTTAAATAATTCTTTTTAAATTAATGAAAAACCATAAATAATTCATTTCGAATTATTTAAATACTTTAAGAAATACTTATTTAAATTAAAATACGTATAAAAATACGGGGTATTACATTGAACCTCCGAAACAACTCCTTACATGGAGTGGAATGAATCGAAGAACCGGAATCAAGAAAACCCAAGCATCCACGGAGCACTCCGTGCTTACACACAAAGCATCAGAATCATATACTTCATCACTGAGTTTGTGGATGCATCCTCATCCTCATCACTCCCTTGTCTCTTGCCCTTCCCCTTCTTCTTTATTTTGGGGCAACTTCTTTTCACATGCCCCTCACCACCACATCACCACTCATGGCCTTCCCTCGAACGATAACCCGATCTGTTACTCGCCCCCTTTTCAAAACCGCCGATGCACTATCCAAACCTGCCGCCTTGATTACACCATCAGCTAACCATGGTTCGCAAACCATCGGACCATGCCCACTAGCTTCAGCCACGAGTTACAGTGCAACCCCACCGGTTACTGAACCACCGCAAACCATCAGACCATGCCCACTCGCTCCAACCACGAGTTACAGAGCAACCCCACCAGTTATAGGACATCCCCTGGTCTCACAAGCTTGAACACCATCAAGAGGACTTTCGACACAAAGGGCATAGATCACCAACTTCGAGGACACACGAGGAACACTCCACATACTCCACAACAGCCACCCGCCCCGGACCGGACCAAACCGCTCGGCTCTTATACCATTTGTCGGGCCGCCGATGCATGCTCATACACACACTAGTACAATATTGTCTGCTTTGGGCCAAGCCCGCACAATTTTGTTTTTGGGCTCCTTCCCAAAAGGTCTTGTACTAGTGTATTGAGCATCACTTTATAAATAGCTCATTCCCTTGCTATTTCTTCCACGTGGGACTTGGGATGAAATTCTTAACATACTCAGATGTTGATTGCGTAGGCTACACAAACAGCTCTCGTGCTGCTTCGAATTATGTTATCCTTTAATTAGAGGAATAACTTAGTTTTTCATTGCTATAAAAAATTAACCTACTATCTTAAAATTCTCGTATTTCATATAACTAAGTGTTTTTTTTTTGTGCGTGTGCTCGGTCATCTTGAGATAGGAGGCTAGAGAAGAATTATTTCTAGGTATGAGACCAATGGTAGAGTCCACCAAACTCATTGTATGAGGGATTTCTCTAAAATCACCCCTCTTAGAATGGGCCTTCTCTTATAATATGAGCTCGATCTTGTGAAATGCACAATTTAATAAACTTCTTTGTGAAAATATATCTTCTACTCATTAAACAAGAAATCCAATTCAGCACATGATGCTAAGCTAAACACAGCAATATAAACCATCACTCTTTTGTTCATGAACATGTGGATGTCAACTAGATTAGTTGGTTAAAGTCTTGAAGGTGATACTTATAGATCGAATTCGTTCTACATAAGTGTCCTCAAATTGCAAGCGCTCTTTACACACAAAAAATGTTCATGACTGTACTTTGAACTTTAATTGTTCATTATTGATCTATACAAATAATTCTAGGGCTCTCAAAGGGTATAATCTACAAAGTATTATTTAGTACAACATTGTTCATTTTTCTGCACCTATTTGGCAATGTGGTGAAGAAGGATAATTTGTTTTGTCGTAACTGAAAGAGGACCTATACAAAGAAACAAATTATGAAGACTAAATTGATAATTTATAATTTACAATCTTCCAACAGTAGATCTATGAACATAACTAGAGACGTATGCAACATACAAACTTATAACTTTACAATTACATTGATTTTGATGAACTTTTCACCATAAAATAATTTGATAGGTCACGTATGTTAGTGCCTCACTGGTAGTTGGTAGATACCAATACAGCTTTTCCAGGGCACAAGTCACATATTTTTAGTTGCTTCGTAGTATGAATTTATGATTTCGGCTGGTAAAAGAATAGGTAATACTATATGGCAAATAGATTATTTGGATCAAATTCAGGTCGGATTGATTTAGGTCATGCATTATTGGATTTATAGGTTAATTGATACTAGTCATAAAAAGTATGTGTATGACTAACAGACAAGTGTAATTTATGTTGTATGACCTTCCCTCATTCTTAAAAAAGGCCCTGCTTTTTTTACCTCATTTTAACCAAATTAAAATTATTTGTAGTGAACTATATTTTTATTGAACTAAAATTAATTTTACATAATTTTACACATTCCCAACTATATTTCTTCCTTATATTTACTGATTTTTATTGAACTGGACTTAATTTTACTATACTGAAATCATTTTTACTAAATTTTTTTTTTTTAAGTGAAGAGAATAGGGGCTAACTGTAACAATTTTATATGTGTGGATAAGAGAATATAAAATAGGATTAATAGGAAAAAATACAATCATATAATAGTAATCTCATATCAAATTAAAAAATATTCGATTATTCAGAGTTACTGCTCAAAGAGGCAAATGTTCTTGGAAATATACAATAATAATAGATAGATCATCAATTTTTATTTTGAAGTATTTATTATATTATTATAGTTTGTTTATTTATTTATTTATCAAATTATTTTTTCTTTTACCTGGTTGGTAGTGGACGTGGAGAGTCTCAAATTGGCCCGTGAATCGTTTAATTCTGTTGTCTCATCTCTTCATTCTACGCCTATAATATTCTATCTTCCAACCACAAGAAGCAATCCAACAAAAAAGAGTCACGAGATTTTGTGTTTTTATTTTTTATTTTTAGGTTAGACTAATTGTTATTTGACATGAACCACAACAAATAGATTATAGATTTATCTTTCTGTCCTCTTTTTATTCTTTCTTTCTTTCCATCATCAAATTGTCCAAACAATGCTTATCAAGTTTTTCCTTTATCACTTTTGTTGCACTAAAAAACAATCCATTATGAAATCACATGACATTTTATATGTTGAAGAAGATCATAGAATGATGTATGTCAAATCTAATTGATCACAACTTTATGTGTTAGGAAATTACTTACAATGAATTGAAATCTTTATCAACTATCATAAAACAGATAATTGAAATAGAAACACTTGTATTTGACTCTTATTCTTAATACACATGTAATTGTGTATCATGCAATTTTATACAATCTATAATACAACATAATTTTGGTTAATGCTAAAAATAAGTTTTTAAAAGTTTAAATAAAATAAGTCGTAATCAAGCACTTCAAGTATTCTTGTCAAAAGAAAAATAAAAAAAAAGGTATATCAACTATTTCCCTCTTCTTTACTACGGAATACAAGTGGAAAAAAATGAAAAGCAAAAATATATTAAAATACTCCGTACGTAGTGCTCTGTATGAAGCGACGTACAATTGTACAAAGGCCAAATAAATTTGACCCCAATCTATTTTAGTTCATAAATGATACTTCTAATAATTGGATCATATTTTGAAATTAAAGACCAAGTACGAAGTAATTAATAGGAGAACGAGGGAATATTATCAATTTATCATTCTAAAAACAATTGTGAGTTGTCAATATGAAAAGAAAAACCACTAACAACTAATTTTAATTAAAGAAACTATGGGCATCCTGTCCTCTATTCCACCTGAATTAAATTGTACTTATAAATACATACATATTGTTTTTAGTAGATAGAGAAAATGTCATGTCGAAAATTTTCTAATTTTTTTACTCGGCTTAAATTAATGACTCTTTAGAGTGAGAGATTGTTATATAACCCGGGGATATGGTATACCCATGAGCATTTTATTCTCATTTTGATAATTGCTTTTTATTTAATCATCTAATGAAGAGCAAAAACTAACTTTGGGTTAGTTGGGTGCACGGTACACCCAGGTGTGTATAAAAATATTGGAGTAGGTAACGTGTTTTGTGTGCGCTTGTAAAAGAACACAATAACTCTATAACAATAATCGAGTAAAGCTTATAACATTGACCGAATAACATCTATAACACTGACAAAGTAATCCCTATAACACTAACAAAGTAACCCCCATGATGGCTAGCCACACCGTGTGGCCAACCACATATGAAACTTGGTAAAAATTATTGTCCTAGAAAACAATTTCTTACATAGAGCTTTTTTTTTTTTTTTTTTTTTTATTGTATAATTTCTATTAGGCCAAGTCTTATTTGGTGGGAAAGTATATATTAACTGTAGACTAAAGATAAATAATCGAAAAACTAGAGAGAAAAGAACTCGATTTGATATCAAATCCAAAAATATGGTACTCAATATGTTAATATCGGATTAATCTGACTATATATGGATGTCATGTTGGTATTTGATATAATATCTGATTCGAAAATTGGTACCCAATATTCGAGTATATGAAATAATGACTTATTTCATTATTGATTTTCATATACCATATTCAATAACAATAATAGTTCGAGTATTCGACCCATTATCATCCAAATTCTATTTTGTATTGGCATAGTATGGGGAGAGGTATGTAAGCTCGCACTGGCAGTATACAATAGAGCTAGTTACCGACGTGTTGAGCTCTCTAGGAACCTTAAAGGAAAGAAAAGGCTAGGAAATGGAAATTGCATATTGTACAATGAACTAGTCCCAAAAACAAGGGGGGGACTTAGAAATTACAGAGATCAAAAGTAGAAAGTGGGACATTTTAGATAGTTTGTGAGCCACAAAACATACAACAAAAACAATACTTCTACTACTACCGTGTTTCTACACTTCACAAAAAACATACAACGAAAGAGATAAACATAAAAATAAAAAATGTAACCAAAGTTTGGTAGAAATTTCAGTTAATAAAAACAAATACATGATGCCAAAAAATGCCACTAAAAATAGAGGCCGACTCATTTAATAAATAATTCTATATGAAGTTCCTATTGTTTAGTACGTACAAGCTAGACAGTAGGCACGTCATCATGTATAATACCATATTACTATATTAGGTACTGTATTATGGAGCTTAATTTGTATTTCTTAGTTTTCATATTATTGATTTAATTAAACGTACGTATGGCAAATGGAATTATATTGTTACTCGTAAATTACTCGATTACAAATGATATGGAGATTGAAGCTCGTTGGATTTGAAAATAGATGATTTGATTTCGATATGAATTGATTTTGAGCTTATAGCTTATTTAATTTTTGTGATATGTTGATCAACTTAGTATGGTATACCGCTTATATTATTTGAGAATTGATCTATCCTAAATATGTCTAAACTTGAGCAAATTAAACTTGAACCAAACTCGAAGCAAATGTGACATTTACATTCTCTTAAGGTATTTTGCTACAATTTGTATTGAGGTGTGTCTATTTTGTGAGTTTATTTTGCTCATTAGCTCTTCTATTATTTGCTAATATTCAACATATTAAAAAAAACAAAAAAAAAAAAAACAAAAACAAAAAAAAAACCAAAAAAAAAAGGACTTTATACTTTGGAACTTACAAATAAATATATTTATTTCGTCCAATTCGAAAATACAATAAGATATCAATCGGTCAAAGTAACAAAACAGAGCATTGCCCGGTCACACAATAGTTTTGCCTCTAAATATATATATATGTGGCATGCAACAACTTTTGTAGTATTTGTAGCAAAGAAGCATACCGAATATGAGGTGTTAGATTTAGATATTAGAGCTTTCACCAATAAATTTCTAAACAATAAGTTTGGATTGTATTGGCATAATAATTTCTACATTATTATACAAATACAAATACAAATCAATTATCATTATTCTTTCTATTGATTGAAGGAATTTCATTATTCCTTTTTTTATTTAAAAAAAACCCCTATACTAAAAGAGGAAATTATCAAGTATAACTCTGGTGACCCAAATTATATTTAGACCTTGGAATTAGAAAGTGCTAGCAGATTGAGACAGATTTTTATTGAACTCTAACGATTGGTATAACTCCAAGAATTTGTTAGACATGATTGGCTAAAAAAAATATCTAAAATTCTAAAATTTTTATTGAAAGAAGACAAAGATAATGGTAAAAGACATAAATCATATACGTATACGTATATGTGAGAGACCACTATTCAATAATATACAATTTTTTTCCATCAATACAAGATATATAAATGTTAGGGTTTACAAAATATGCACTAGAAAAAAAAAATAGTTTTTCGAGTTTAAAATCAAGAATTAGTCTTATTTAATTCACGTCGTTACCCATTTATATGATCCAATGGTAGAGCTACTTGTATATACATTAACTTAAGCGAACAATATATGATATGATCAAAATATATTGAGAGAAATTTAAATTCGACTAATATAATAAATAAAAATTAGTAAAACTACTTAACCAACCTAATTTGACAAAATTTTCATTTATCGTAATACATTGTGTTTTTATTAAATTTTAAAGTACCACAACCATGTCCTAAAGTAAAAAAAAAATCAAACCTAAACCTAACCCATTTATTTGAACAGCAAGCTTCAATTGTGAGATGAATAAGAGTACACCATTATATCCCTGCAATACAAAACTTAGTCTCTTCATAGAGATCTTGGATCAACCAAAACCCGACACGTGTTGCTTTTCGAGTGCAAGCACAACTCTCTGGTGTTCCACCTAGGTATTGAAACTCCAAGTATACCTCACAGCCTCAAACTTCATGAAAATGGTCCCATACTCATTTCTTTTGACACTTTACATTTAACTCTATTTACTTATTTTCCATAAATTACTTCCCATTGTTTATATAACTACTCATCAACCAAATAAAATATACTCCGTACCAATTTTTGTTGCCAAATTCATCTTTTTCACTTATCTATAACACCTTTTTTTTCCCTATATATAGTTATTGAAGTTCACTTCATTTTCACAAACACATAATAACAAAACTAACCAAAACATTTTTTTTTTCACTCCTTATATTAAAATGGAGCATTGTTCGTATTATACATTTGTCATATTAATATCGATAATTTTAACCCAACATTTTACAAATGTGTTATTTGTAGAAGGAAGAGCTCATTATCATAAGAAAAAAGGTGGGAAATCTTTAGCACCATCTTCTCCTAGTTATGCCCCTGTTCCAAGTGGTGATGATCCAAGTTCACCTTCTCCTGTTGCTCCTTCTACTCCGTACCCGAGCCCAGACTCGGAAGGGCCGTGCATATTCGACGTGACCTCGTTCGGGGCAGTCGGAGATGGGTCAAATGATGACACTAATGCATTTCAGGCTGCTTGGAAGGCGGCGTGTGCCGTCGAATCGAGTGTTGTTCTTGTTCCTGCTAGAGGGAAGTTCATGATCACTTCTTCTATTTTTAGTGGCCCGTGTAAGCCCGGCCTTGTGTTGCAGGTAAACTCTATTTTTCAAGCTTATCATAGTGTTGTCACTGAAAATTTAATTACCTTCTAAAAAATTATTTTTTCACTTTCAAATTATTAATAAGTGAATAAATAAACTCCTAAGTTGTATACTAGTATATATGGGTGGTTTTTAATTTTATTTAAGTTTTACTATATTTAACTTGACAATTAAGAAAAAAAAGGGGTCAAAAATTAAGGGTAGAGGATGTGTGTGGAGCTATAGTTAGAGTAAGATATAGTAATTACATTAACAATTATTTGAGATTTATAAGGAAAAGATTAAATTAAAACTTAAATTTGAGTAATAGTTTTTTAGTTCATAGTTTGAATTTATTAAGCTTAAGAAATGTGTAATACAAGTTTTCTTATATATAATGTTATCACTAATTTAAATTTTGATACAGCTAGAAAATAAGAACACTAAATTTAATTAGCTGACTCATTTTAGAGTTCGCGCCAGTTTGAATTTTGTTAATACTAAAATATTGCTACATTTTCGTTACATTCATTATTATGTTGCCAAAAAAAATTAAAGCATTTATTAAATTACGAAAATAAGTATGTGGGGAGAGTTGGAAGTGATACACAAGTAGCTATTTTATTATTTGATAATGAAAAAAATACTCTTGTTCGAAAATTTCATTCCTACTGACATTTTTACGCATCACCATTTAATTTAAAGATGTGAAATGTCGTTAACTATTATTCCAATAACTATTATTCCAATTGAATACCCCGTAATAAATACTCGAAAGTCGAGCTTGGTGTAATAAAGAGATCAAACGTGTGTTGTATGGTACAGATTGATGGTATATTAATGCCACCAGAAGGACCAGATTGCTGGCCGGAATCAGACAGCAAAAGGCAATGGTTAGTGTTCTACAGATTAAATGACTTCACCTTAAATGGCACTGGAACCATTGAAGGTAATGGTCAAAAATGGTGGGACCTACCTTGTAAACCTCACAGGGTAATTATTTCTTAATTAATTAACCTAATTAATATTATTATTTTATTATTAATGCAATCTTAATTGGGTTTTACAATTTTGTGTTGTTTCTATGTTTCAGGGTCCACATGGATCAACATTGCCTGGACCATGTGATAGTCCTGCTGTAAGTTACCATATCTTACTTTTACATTTTTTTATTAACTTAATTTTACTAGGAAAAAAAAAATTAAATTATAATTTTAAGATTCTTCGTTAATTTTTGGAATTTTATTGGGGGAATTCAATTTTTTTTTAGGATGGTTATCTTGCTATTCATGAAATTTTGATCCTTAAATTGAGCATTTTGTTTTTACACATGTGAATGGAATATACTTTGAGCAAGGAATGTACATAGGAAAGGATTAAGCAGGCAATAGTTGTTTTAATAGGTGATGTAAATGGGATTTAATCCAGGAAATTATTAAAGTAGTTGATATTTACTTCAGATAATACTGAAAATATATATATATATATATATATTACCAACATGTTTTGAACAAAATATTCATTTGAAAATTCAAAAAAAAAAAAAAAAATATTCATTTGAAAATTCATTTTCGTGAAATATATTTTTCATATTAAAATTGATATCTTATGCAACTAGTTCTTGAAAAAATAGGAAGGGATTGACTCGTTTGCTCCTTTGAGAGGAGTTCCCGATTTATAACCGTAATATATATCTATGATCATATCACAAATATAATAACATAAGTTATTATAAGCTTCAATTTCCTTATTTAGTACTTGCTAATTTTAAATTTCACACAGATGATTCGGTTTTTCTTGAGCAACAATACAAGGATGAGTGGCCTAAGAATTCAAAACAGTCCACAATTTCATGTAAAATTTGATGGATGTGATGGAGTTTTAATAGACAAGATCCAAATTAATTCTCCTCAAAGCAGTCCCAACACTGATGGCATCCATGTTGAAAACACTAGAAATGTTGGCATTTACAACTCCATGATTGCTAATGGTAAGCCTAATTATTTACTTAATCTTTTTGTATTATTGCTAATATTATTAGTAGAATAATTATTCCTAGATCAAGGTCAAACTAACCAAAGATCAAATACAACTATTTTCTTGGATATATATTTATATATTGGGATGATTTGTACTTTTATTAGAAAAGTAAGTTCAAAATTTGTCTTTAAGTTAGAGACGAGACTAAAACTTTATTTTAAGAGACCAAACAAACAAATTTTAACTTTTGCTTATAAAATTACAAGTAGAGTAAGGTTCCAACTTCCAACCTGCGCTCTTATGTTCCACCCCTGCTTCCAAGTGGCACACGGAATTTTATTTGTCTTCCAACCAGGGTCGAGCTAGAATTTTTTTTTTTTTTTAACTGGACCAAACAAACAAATTTTAACTTTTTCCTATAAAATTATATATGACCGGTCTAAGGATCTTTTCCACTCCCCTGTATTCCACCCCTACTTCCAAGTGGCACACGGAAAAATTAGTCTTGTGATTAGCTCGTTGTTAATAAGTATATTCCTTTTAATTAGTGATTGATCCCAAAATTAATGTGATTAATTATGTAAATGATGACAGGAGATGATTGTATATCAATAGGACCAGGTTGCTCAGATGTGGATATACAAGGGGTGGTGTGCGACCATAGTCACGGGATCAGGTGAATAGTGTTATTTAACGTGAACTCTCTTACTTTCAATTATACAATATTAATATTAACACATGAATTTAATTGTCTTTTTCTTCATGCTAAAGAACTTCCTAGAAAAGGACTTTTTTGGTGTGTTTTTGTTTGGATTTTTATGTTTGGTTGGAATTAGTGTAATTGGATGTTACTAAATTCAATTGTATACAGTATTCATGGTGTTCAGTGAAACAGCCAAATTCAATTGAAAATTCAGACTGAAATTATATAAAATTTTCCATAGAATATATAAGAT
This sequence comes from Chenopodium berlandieri, assembly GCA_034703905.1. Taxonomy (NCBI): domain Eukaryota; kingdom Viridiplantae; phylum Streptophyta; class Magnoliopsida; order Caryophyllales; family Amaranthaceae; genus Chenopodium; species Chenopodium berlandieri. The sequence continues at coordinate 24,412,397 of CM068281.1, forward strand.
GTAGTATTAGCATTAAATTTATTTAAGTTTAAAATAATAGCTTGGAGATCAATTTTAAAGCTCATAAGGTTAAAAAAGAATTGTTACCAAATAGATTATACAGAAATTTTCCTTACCTTCTTTCTTAATCTTTTCATTTATCACATTGTTTGTATCTGTTAAAACTCCACTTATTTAAATTTATTGGCCTTTTATGTAGAACGTATTAATTGAACTTGAGTAGTCTTTATATTTATTTAATCTTTTTGTTTTGGGATGAAAAGAACAAAGCCTAAGAATATTTGTGCATTTAGTATTGTTTGCTTCAATTGTTGAAAGTATGTTCAAAGTAGTGGGTTAAGGAGCATAATCCAAGAGCAAATACAGTTTCAGAAGAAAAATTCTTCCTTTCCCAAAGATATTGAGCTAACCAACACTACTTTGTCTTGTCTAATTGTTAGCATTGGGAGTCTTGGAGTGCACAATTCGCGCTCGTGTGTATCAAACATAACGGTTAAAGGCGCCTTGATCAAGAACTCAGACAATGGGGTAAGAATCAAGACATGGCAAGGAGGGTCAGGCACAGTTTCAGACATATCATTTCAGGATATTCAGATGGAAAACACAACCAACAGCATCATAATAGACCAATACTACTGCCTCACAAAGGCCTGCAGGAACGAAACCTCGGCTGTTTACCTCTCAGGAGTGACTTACAAGAACATCAAGGGCACATATAACAACGTTCGTAGTGCACCTATTCACTTTGCCTGCAGTGATGCAGTGCCCTGCACCAATATAACTATGTCGGAAGTCGAACTTTTGCCTGCTCAAGGGGAGCTTGTTGATGATCCCTTTTGTTGGAATGCTTATGGGATTCAAGAGACCTTAAGTATCCCTCCTATTGAATGTTTACAAGATGGTATGCCGCTTTCGCTTGGAGAACATGTTGATGGGTGTTGATTTCTAGTGTTTGGTTATGATTTTTATTTGAAGCTACATTTTTTTTAGATAGGTGAATGAATCTATATATGTATACAACATAGAGTCCTTGCATTTTTTGGTGGGGCTTTGATGATTTTCATTTGTTAGGATACAATGTAGTAATAGTTCATCCCATTTGGGATTTTTCTCCCTTGTTGTGTGATGAAACTATGGTACATGATTATGTCTATTGTATGGATTGATTTGATATGTTTATATAGATTGAAGCACTTTTATTTGATCTCACCCTTCATTCACTATATTCCATGATCAAGTTGTTGCTTAAATATACATTCTATTAGTTCAATTTGTAGAAAAGAAAAAAGTAAATAAAATACAAATGAAAAGTTATATACTTCCTCTAAACATTTTTACTTGACCTATAGTCTTATGGCACACAATTAAGTAAGATTGACTGGCTTTTTTATTGACTTTCGACTTCTTCATTTTAGTCAAATAATCAAAAAACATGTTTGGTAAATGCCTTTTTAGCTAGCTGAAAAGCCGACTTTTCCACCAAAAACAAAAAGTTAGTCTTGGTTTTGGCTTTTGGCCTTTCATTAATATAATAATTACTTTTTTATCCTTAATAATTAATAATAAATTATTAATAATCACACTTACAAGAGGGACATTTGAGGTATTATGGTACAGTATTACTTTACTCTTTTATCTTCTCTAATCTCTTCTTCAAAGTGCATGCCAAGGGATATGTATAGAGCATGTGTCTGGGGGTTTTAGCTAAAAATTGCATGAATTTGGACAAACCAAAGTGCTAAAGAAAATCTAGACTTTGGTATAATTTAATGTCACTTTTTCACATTAGAACCCACAAAATGGACTAAGATAATGAATTGATGCTTTTATTCAGAACAATTGAAAAGAAAGGGAAATTCCTATTTGTTGCAATAAATCTTGAGAAAACTTTAGGTCTATGGTTAGGTTTTAGAATAATAGGGAACTAATGAGTAATATTTCAATGACAAAAATGCAAATGGCTTTGAACAATAAGATAAGATGGATCGATATCATTAGATTAGAAATAACAATAATTATACGAGATCTGAATAGTAATACATGATTTATCAGCTAATCAAGCAGTACTAAAAAAAATTTACTAGTTAGCAAACTGCGGAGCATGCTTCTTTGGTTAACATTGTAGAGCAGCTCCTTATAAGCATTTGATGTTCATTTGATTTGTTCACTACTCAGTAAATGAAACTGAGATACATTATGACAGCTTATTACATTCTCAAGCTCTGAAAAATGGGTTATCTATGCAGCACCATTCCAGTCTGCTACACTAAACTCTTGCAGAATAGTGACTTTATTGCTTGTCATGTCCTTCCCATCATACTTCTTACCCGTTGCAGGACACGAACAAATTCATAATACAATGTGAAGTCCAACCCTACATCTTCACCATTTCCAGGAACAATCTTAGAGCCTTTTTCTGAAGATGTACATGGGTTTTGGCAAACAACAAGGTCAAACCCACCAAACTTTTTCATGAGGAACTCCAGTTTATTAATTGTCAGCTTTTGAATACCTTCAATCTGTACCAACTCCCCTGCTTGATCAGTATTCTGCCACCATCTTCTCAAAATCTTACGTTTGGTTTCAGAGGACTCCACTGAAACAACAACTTTCAAATAAATTCCAAGCCGATTCAATGCCACTTCTGCTCCGCCAATCCCACTGTAAAGAGACAACAGAGTTATCCCACCAGGGAATAGGGGCTTCAAAACAGAGAGATAATATCCTAATGTATCAGTTTGAAAGCAAAGCTTCAAGGATTCGAGCCTCTCCACCAAATTCATGTCAGGATTTCTAGTATGGTGAATCGGATATCCTAGAATGCGTTCCAAATGTTCTGGTTCCATGGGGGCAAGTTTTTGTGGGCCAGCCCAAACAAGATTCATTGTACGACAATAATAGACTACTTTTGTTTGACGTTCACTTGAAAGTACACCTCGAGAGCTGACTAACATCTTTCCCAAGCTACTACAAATTTGAGTTGATCCCACATTATCAGAATTTATACAGCTTAATTGCTTCCTTGTATCCCATGATGGCCACCACTTCTTTGACTGTGGTATCGCTTCTTCAATTGACATTGGCGACTTTGGATCAACATGAAACCGATCTTCAGTAGGAAGATTATGTATGTATCCTTCCATTCTGCTTAAGGCGGAGAAATGTTGAGTATTAACATGTTCCGGTTGGAGTGCATACAAATATTGAGATACTTTTTGCCACTCATCAGCAGATATATTCACAAAATTTCCGTATAAGAAGTAAGGAGGTCCATGAAGCACTTTATCAATACTTCTTCCAGAAGGCCTTGATAGCTTGGGTATCCCAGAATTATCACTTAAGGTTTTACCCTGCGGTGATGGGTTATTGCCAATCGTAAGAGTTTTTGATTTTTTCCGAGGATAGCCAACACGAGTACTCAAATCTTCATATTCTTCTTTTGGCCTTTTACCCTTTATATCAGCTAAATTAAAATCCCTCATAGAAGAACTCGGCTCATCAAAATATTCTTCCTTTATACCATCGTACATATTCCCTAAGCCCATGCTGCTCCTTTGAGAAAAAAAGTCTTCATCAAGTTTTTCAGATTTAACAGCAAATATATCACCACCACTATGCCCATGCATTCCCTTGATACGATACCAAGAACCATCATGAGATGAACTCTTCATCTTTGAAGGCACCGAAGCATTCTGCACAGAAAATAAGGGAGAAACAAAATAAGCAATCACATCCAGATGGAAGAGAATATACATGATCATGCTGTGCAAGGGCAAATATAATGCATCTAAATATAGACCAGGTTGCTTGTCATCAAGTTATATATACCTAGACCCAAGACCAGATTATGACCAAAAAAGAACCAAACTGATTCGATACCTGATAACGACCCAAATTGAAGTTGACCAGAGCATTACTGAATCAAACACTAACAATGATTTAATTATAGTCTTTCATACGAAATAATTATTTTTAAAACTCTTGTATTGACAGATCTCCACATAGCAGATTACATTTTCAACTATTACAAAAAAATACCTAATTGATACTCTCTGTCTCAGAAAGGTTTACTTTTTTTTTTTGTGTGTGTGTGTGTGTGTGTGTGTGTGTGTGTGTGTTGGGGTGGGGGGGGGGGGGGGGATGATTGTCTGTATTAATTTATGAGCGTAATAAATGTGATAGGAGATAGTGGGGTGCTTTTATTAATTTTAAAAAAGAAAACGATTCATTGTTAATTGTGATAGTGGCCCATTTTTGGCATAGATAAAAAAAAAAAAAAAAAGTGTGAACTAATCCAGGACAAACTTGAATGAAAAGTGTGTAAAACATTATAGAACAAAGGGAGAACATGATTAACAACATAATAATTGATTAAGCACAAGTCCACAAACAAAGAACTGTAACTCTCATTGAATTAATACCAAATTACCAACAGAAATAGATATCCACAAAATAACCAAGGTTTTTTTTTATCTTTAATAAACTAGTGAACTACTAATTAAAAATTGAAAATAGAGAGAGAAAAAGACATCTCTCTTTTGCAGTGCTTCTCAAAAGCAATGAAAGATTAAATGTCAAAAGTACAGTAAAATATAACCAAACAAATATAGCACGCAGCCTAATCAGCTGCAGCAGTAGTCCCAATCCACATCGGGGCAGAAAAATTCATCATCCACAGTTGTTGCATAAATTATCAAGAAAAAGTTCAATGTTGACCTAACTCATGCCCAATTAAACCCAAATTGACCCAGTTAAGAGTCTTTCGATCAAAACTCAAATAACCCAACAAACCCAAATGATAACCCATCCTGATACCACTCAATACATAATCACCGATTCCATTTTGATCCGCCAAACCAAATGCTCAACAGACCCAATCAAAACTACCCATGTTTTACCTCTATATCTATCAGAAACAATTATAACATATTAACATGAAAAGCACGTATGCTGATATGATATGCATGATACTAGAAAACTGATTCCAATCTCAAAAGAATGTGCCTAACTTAGCTACTCTAAAACAAGTGACAATTTATCGAAAGTACTAACATCCCATCCTTGTTCATTTCCACAAAAATGTTCCCAGCAAATACCACACCATTTGGAAAGTGATATGCAATTTCAAGCAAAGGAAATACATGAGCAAATAGGAAAGCACAAATCTGACCAACCTCCCTCTTAAGCAGTGACACAGTTAACAAGTTGTCTTATTTCTAGGTCTAACATATAGACTCACATGTAGTTAATTTATATGCTACCAGGTCTTACATATCCCTCAACTCACCTCCAGGCTCCTATTTGGATGAGGAAATAAAGGGACATATTAAAGAGGTAATCAAGATAAACTGTATCCCTTATGTTAGGATAGAAATATTAGGAGGGACAGGGAGGGCAGAGAAAGTGAGGGATATAATTTCCCTTATTTGGGTAACGAATATGGCAAGGGAATGGAAAGGATAATGGAGGAATCCATTTTCCTTCCCATTTTAATATACAAAATCTCTCCATTGTTGGAAGGTCTCTCTCACCTCACCTCTCCTCTCCTCCCTTTCTCTTCCCTCTTTTTCCTTCCCCTCCCCTCCCTTTCACTATTGTTATCCAAACATAGTGTAAAGAGTAGAAGTATGATTATGAATGACAATTGACATAATCTTAGATGCTAATGTCTCAATTTCAATTACACCCTTGAGTAAGACATATAACTGCAATTTACTTTACCAATGAACTGAGTTATACAATTTTGAGTAACCAAAGTCCAAACCAGCAGCAGCAGCCAGCTTGTATTGACAGACCTACCTCTAGAGGAGGATGTGAAGATATACAGCTTAACTCTTAGCAAGTCATAGATAGTGATGTTAGAGTAAACACAAAATTAAATAACAAACTGGACTTCGAGGAAAAGAGAAACTAGGAGTTAAATGGCCTTCAAAGCCCTTGTTGTGACCATATCATTTATTAAACTTCACTCACTAGGAACAAAGTTTACACATATTGTATACACAAACATAAAAATGTGAGAAGAAAAAGTTGTGAAACCTTAGTACTCAGGAGATAAGATTCACCCATTTGGCTAGCACATATGCAGTTGGCAAGCTCAATGACCGGCACTTCCGAACCTTAAAGAGAAAAGATTAAAAAACAATGAGCACCTTTGTTTTTGCCCACAAGAAAAATCTACGACAAGCAACAAGCTCGCAGTAACCATGCACACAGCTAATATTGTTAGATAGTTCAAAATGACTCTCCTCAATGAATCAAAAATCAAACCCTGGTTTGACCCACCCACACCAGAAAGCATATATTTAAGTGATGTTTGAAACCAAATAGAATAACCTTTTCAAATTAAATATAGCAGAGGTACATAGCCAAATGCACACCCTTCTATCTCTGACAAAAGGCTCCAAACAGCCAGCTACCATACATCACAAAGAAATCTTACCCAGCTTTTCAATTGCCAGTGAAACTTCTTGCTCGTTAAATCCCATTTGAAGCAGCTGCAGAGTCTTGTCCATGGTTCCAAATAAAGCATCTGTACTGCAATTCTGTAGTTCAAAGTATTAAATAATTAAAAGAAAACCATGCAACTCTGTGAATCTACACACATCTTTATCCTACTAAATTACCACAAGGCTGCTCCAGCCCATGATGGATCGCCATTTCCTGCAGACTTTTGACTGTACATGGCAAGGTTGCTGAAATCTAATTCTGGATCTTGTGATGCAATGATCTAAGAAGTGCACATGATCCCAGATCCGTACTAGGATCTTTTGATTCCACATTAACAAAAAGTAGAATGTGGGGGTCTTAATTTAATTCTGGAATCCCAACTCGAATAAATAAATCCAAAATGCAAGGGATACAGCAGGATAGGTCCCCATCAGGACACAAAAACATCATACAGGATCCTGGGGGGACCTTAATCAGTTGAGATGAAAACCATAAAGAATCATTAATAGAATTGTGAGAACTCTTTTCCTCTCTTTAGTTGTCTTGCCTAGCTATGTTGTGTTGGTGCATCAAACAAATATATACTTACTTGTATGTACTTTGTATTAGGTACTTGTTTACCCCGTATAACATTAGATTACTCCCTTGTCCCAACTAAATTCTCATACTTTCCACTAATGTCCGCGTCTATATAATTATCACCCTTCCCTTTATCGCATTTACCCACCAATATTCTATTACCTCTTTCTTCCCACTATTAAAAGTAGTAAGGATCTCACACTCTCTCATTCAATAAAAAATATTCCTCCACTATCTTCCATGCTTTTCAGTTATCATTTAATGGATAAGCCAACAACAGTTTATCACCTAAAACTCTGTGCAAGCCTTCCTATGATCATTATATTGGGACAGAGGGTACTAACTTGGATATATGAACAATTCAGTGAATTCACGCAAAAAGATGTAACATACAATTATACACTTTCTAAGGGAAACTTGTAATACCAAGCTTCAAAAATGTCACACAGCATAAAAGAAAACCATCAATTCAAGCATTAAGATGTAACACAGTTCATACAACTTTTAAGAGAAAAAATTGTAATACCAAGCTTCAAAAAAAATATCACAGCATAATAAAACAACACACCTCATTACTGTCCACATGATCACCATTTGGCAGGCTGTTACCGTTTTCACTCTCAGCAATCTGAGCTGCAATTATGAAGTCCACTAGCTCATTGATTGGAGCACTCTTACCTGGTTATAGCACCAAAATAATCCATCCATTTACGATTACAGATGTATGGAAACTAATTTCAATACCCTTTAATTTCTTATCCAGAAAATACAGTAGTCCCAACAAACTTTTTATATTTAATGGATCATTTGTCTGAAATGCCTAGGAAGCACAATAAGGTTACAATCATACAGCACAAAATCTAAATAAACAATAATATTAGGGGAAATAAAATAAACTCAAGCAGCTAGAAAGTTCAGGACAAAGGATTAAACATAAAATAGAAATATATATAGAGTACCTGTCCAATATTACCATATACTATTGGTGTCAAACAGCATATTGGTGATCTCTCCACTCCGTAAACTCAAAAGAAGTAAGACTTTTGAGTAATAAATAATAGAATGTAAAATGGGAAAAATAAGAACAATCCTGACATTCATTCTTTGAATAGCCCCACCTTTTGATTAACTGAAAAAAATCCCAGGTTAATGCGTAGTGGGGTGAGCTTCCTAAAATGACAATAATAAAATATTTTTAAAATGCCATGCGTGACATCCTAATTGGTCTCCAGATTATATTTTAATTAGGAGAACTGGCTCTAAATAATACTTCATATAAACTTTGCCACATGTACAAAATAACACATAACTATCTTCTTTAAAAGCATTATGAGCTATAATATTAACTTTATTAAAAAAATTCTAACTAATACAAGGTTGAACTTCAGCTTACCAAGTTTACTGATTGCAAAGTCAACATCAGCAATGGGAAATTTCATCATTAATAATGATGCCCTCTTGTCACCATCAAGATCCTCAACTGCATCAGGCTCCTACAGACAATGAGACCAAAGGTGAAACTCAAAGAGGCATAGATAATGCAAAAGAACACTCGCTATAACTTATAAAGGACTAAAATCAGACACACTAGTGGAGGTCATCAAGCAATAAATGGAATTTTTGAGCAATAATACATGTTTCAGTTAGGCAAAGCTGAGTAAAAAGAAAGAGTAGCATATACAACATAGGCGATAATTGGAAAATATATATATTTCTAAGACAACCTCATCAACAAATTCAAAAACCAATCAATATTACTGGGAGAAAGCATACCAGCCTTTGGAAGGTCAAAATCAACCAAGAAGACTCCGGCGTCTCAATGGCCATCTTCAAATTCCTAAAGTCAAGCATTTGTGAGTGGTTTTCTCTCAACCTTGAGAAATCTTGGTAAGTTTGTTTTAGATCAATTTCAATCCCCCTTTATGTTTTTATTTTTTTAGATATGCTAACTTACTCTATTAATCTTCTTGGGCGATGGAATGCACAATGGATGTTGGTTATAGAGGAGAAACTAGGGAGTAAATTTTATAAACCATGGTCCACCTTAGCACTCATTGACAGTATCTTACAAACACAAACCAGAAGTAAATTTTATTAGACTATCTGACAAGTAATGAAGACAACGTCATTGCAAGATTGAACTAAATCTTGTTCAACTAGAAAGCAATTAATGGGGATGGGGAATTCTTCAAGGTCCTTTTCAAGTAAATCAAACTATTTTCTTTTTGATGGCTTGATCATAGCCCCTTGATTTCCAGCTATTCCAAAAGCAAACTTTATTTAGAAGGAAATGGTTCCTCTTCTAGTGAGGATCTATAGTGAACATTGGCACTGGGTAGGAATAATACTAATGACATGCTCCAAGAGTGAAGGCAGGGGTTGATTATTTCACCTGATATTTGTCTTATTATCAAAGCTGATAGTAACTTGTTCACCTACTTGAGGTTGCAAAAATAAAAAAGTAACTAGCTGGTTGCTATGGCATAATGCTTCTATGGCAATTACTTCCTCCTTTTTTTATTTACTTGACTAACATTCCTAAAATGGGAAAATCATATAACTTGACCCATAATATATCACGTAAACTTTTGGTAGCCAAATTCACTAAATTACCCTTATAAAATGCATGAGGGGACAACAATTCATCTGCTCTTAAAGGTAATGAAGTAAACCATGTGCACCAATCACACTTTCTCTCTCCTTTCTTTCAATATTGTGCCAAAAGCCATAGGTCAAGTAAATAAAAACGGAGGAAGTATTTGGTAAGTTTGGTAGGGCCAAAACTACAGCGTCTTTTCACAAGCTTCTTTATCTTCTGGTTTGTTGAGGGACAAGATCACTTATATAGTGTCATTATAAAGTATGTTGGCTTGGCCTTTTAAGAGTTGCTTGATAGAGGAATTTCATACAAACTGAGTTAACCAATAATGTTGTCCATTTTTTAGTTGTTAATATATTCAATATTTGCTTTTAAAAAGAGAAAGAAAGAAGGGAAAAAACAACTACTATAACTATAGGCTATAGCAATGATAACGACAGATTGACAGTGCAAGTAGTAACAGATAAAAAAAAAAAAAAAAAAAAAAAAAAAAATGAACAACAACAACAAACAAACCTATGATGGAGGTGTATAAAGTTTACAATAAAGGCATCTAAAGCCATCTGATAGAATATTTCCCTAAAACAAAACAAATACATAACTCAGCAGGAATGTCTGTTCAAACTGTTAAGTGCATTATTTCTATGTCAATTCATACAGATAAACAAGATAGTAGAAGACTCAAACTCTAGGCATCCACTTCAATGCATAATTTACTCACCCATTTACCTAAATCATACTACGTGGCAAGATTCATCAATATTTCCTTTCCTAAAAAGCATGTATAACCTTAGGACAATTGCTTTTCTTCAATGTTAGTATCATTCATTCTCTCTTATAGTAGAAACTACATAATAAATTACTCACTCCACAAAGAGAAAACAAACTACAAAAACACAACCATGGGCAAGTTGATCACTGTTCCTTTGCTCCTATGTTGTATAGCATTCATTCTTTCTCATTGCAAAACTACGTAGAATAATGAGTCACGCCATGGAAAAACAAACTACAAAAACATAACCATAGATAACCTGCTTTGGATGAAATTCTGCAGATGTAATGGCTTCTAAATCTTTATCATCACCAAACAAGCTATCCAACGACTCTGATGACATAGATTTTGTTCCTTGCAGAGTCTGTGTATAATAAAAGAAAATCAAACTTTTTAAGATAGGAGAAACATGATTGACTCAGTGTGAAAAGATGAGACACGATAGGGAAAGTTACCAAATGTAGCTTCATAAGTTATTATCTGGATCTAATATATTAACAAATAAAATCATTTGCTACTGAGCAGATACACGTTTAGATAGAGGATCATTTCCCAACTTTCCTAAAAAGTGCTCTCATTTTGACAAGACAAAAGAAACAACTAAGCAAATTTTTTTGTCAACAGTCATCAAAGATTAAACTTTACAGGTCTGGTATCCTAGTGTATTCTTATTAAGGAAGATTGATTGTAAAAAAAATTACCATATGTAAGTTCATTCATTGAGAATTGTGATTTTGCAACCTCTGTAAAATAGGTCATTTAGGATTGAAACTTGAAAGCATACAGAAAAAATTGCAGCTGCAATGCCTGCAATCACATTCATGATGATAGTTTGAAGTTGCAATCATCTCACAACTGCAATGTCACCGACGCATACTGAGGCCGTATGGTGATTGATCAATTAATTAGAAAAGAAGGTGGCAATTTATTAGCCCATTTATCTCATTCTGTGTCTCTCTTTTTTCATCATAATAATCTTTATAGAATGCTTTGTACAAAGGGAAATTAACCTTTGTCGCCCATTTTGGATGGCTGAGATAGGTTCAGATTTGTATATCAACATCAATATTATCCTAATGCTTCTAAGAGGATCTCACCCCGGGCAGGGTAATGGAGGTAAAATGTATGGAACCCATACTTTCCACTTGTCCTCGGCAAGCGGTACCCATTTTCAAACTCACACTAATTAAGATGCAATGTAAATTAGCGAGCCATTTTAACTTATTCCATTTATATTTAAAAGTAAAGTAATGGCACATGAATATTACATCATAAAATGGATTGTAGAGGTATAGTTTCATATATTAAGAACTAAAACAGAACTAAGAAGTTCCTTTGGAATCTAATGAATTCACAAAAGCCCGAATAGGACACATCGTGATCTTCCAAAGATGCAGAAATAACATTTATATAATACCTTCTCTACATGATTCTGAGCATCAGACACAGGTGGGCTTCTGTTGTAACTACGTTCATCAACCAATGGACCCAACGAATCTGATGATTCAGAATTTGACTTTTGATCAGCCTATAGAAAGGAAAAAAAAAACATGTATAATTAGCCATTGTAGCTTAAAATATAGAAAAACTACCGATGAATAATACTAAGTGACAAAGATTTTGACGTATTAGCAACCAAGGGAGACGGAATGAATAGATCATTATAAATTCTATTTACATCATGCATGATGACATAACACCTTCATTTTCTACTCTTTTTTCTAAGATGCTCTTGACCATTGTCTTTTCCACTTGTCAACAACTAACACCAGCATAACAATTAAGCCAAGTATCATGGTGTCAGCAAAACCATTTATTACTAACATGATAGATAAAACAATAGGTGATCAAAATTAAATAACTTATTCAAAGTGGATGTTGGTCAGAACTAATTTAGTTTAAACTATTCAATTAGAGTTCTACACTATTTTGTTTGTATTTCACACTGTTGGAATCTCAGATCCCAATGTTAAGCAGGTAATTTTCATTATCAATACCTCTACTGAGAAAAACAGAAAAAACAAAATGACGAAGCTGACGTTGTGGCACCTATCAGCCATTTAACACAAGAAAAACAGTAGATTAAATATAAAATTCAAACTAAAAAATTGTGCCTCATATACGAAAGGCATGCGCCCTCGCCTAAGCTCCAAGGACCCTTGGCACCTTGGTGTGTCTAACTCTTTTTAAAGCTAAAGATACGAGAACCACTTAAAAAGCAACTTTGTACGACTAATTAAAAATACACAGAACTACCAATAACAATGTTTAAAGCTTTCAAATTACCCCATAATCCCAAAAAAAGACAATAACTGTTTGTGAAGGAAATACAAACAATGTAATGAGGTCTTTGACATCAATATCACAGTTTACATCATCGTGATACAAAAAAAAGAAAGGTAGACTACTCTATCCCGTATACTCGCCGCTCACCAATCACCATTCATGGGCCATGGGCCTATGTTGCAAAACTTAATGATATCCAGTGACAGCACCAAACAAGTTCACGTATACCCAAAGACTTCCCCTGTTCAGTTAGAACACCCAGAGCTTCCACAATTATCCAGTAAAATGCAACACATAAATTGCTATCAAGCCCAGTAAATCCCCATTATATCTCATGTGATCTGTTCAAATAGTAAATTCTTAGCAGAGAAAAAGAAAGGTCCACCATTTGCTAAGCATACAACAAACAGGAAAAAACACACATCACTGGCCACTATGGAGGTATTTGGTTAGGAGCTTTTTGGAGTAAAAAGAGCCTTTGGAGCCAAAACATATGTTTGACCATTTCAAAAAGCTCTTTGGTGTGTTTGGTAAAGAGCTTCTTAAAAGAGCTTTTCGGGTTAAAAAAAAAAACTCTTTTTTAAAAAACTCATGAGGAGTTTTGAAAGAGCTTTTAGTTTTTTTTAAAGTTTATACACTAAAAAAACTAATAGCTAACAACTATTTACCAAACACTTTTACACAAACAGCTAATATCGAAACAGCTAATGCAAACAACTAATAGCTAACAGCTAGTCCTAAGAGTTAGTTGCCAAACAGAGCCTATATGTGCAATTTGTATCCAAACAAATTTCTGGAATTCGGACCATTAGGAACTACAACCTCAAGGCAACCACAATCTAATCGAACACAAAATACTATCCATAATCTTTGAATTGTCAAATTTTAATTATATAATACAATTTGAATGTGGTTTTTTCGATTTGACCAAGAAAATTAGATACTTCCTCCGTTCAAATAATGTTACACCACTTGCCTTTTAGAGTTGTTCTAAAAACACTGCACCATACCCATTTTAGGAAAAAAAAATATCTCTATTCACACTGCATATACCCAATATACCCTTATTTTTTAGCACTTGTTTATTTAATTTAGGGAAATTTGAAAATACCACCAACAATTATACTCATTTTGTAAATAACCACCAACAGTTTTGTTTTTTTTACTTTACCACCGACAATTCTTCAAAACCTTTAAAATTACCACCTGTTTCCCTAACTCCTCTATAGTGACGTCATAGTGGGCCCCATTCTTCAATTTCCTTCATTTTCCCCTTCTCTTCTCTCGGTTCTCACCTTTGTTCTTCCCTCTTCTTCCCTTTCTCTACTTAATTTGCAAAATAATTGTGATTAGTGCGGCAATTAGGGTTTTAATTCACCATTCTTACTCCTGCCAAACAACAATGCAACACCAATTCCATAATCATGTTATCAAAAAGGTATATTTAATTAGGGTTTATGAAATCAATTTGGGGGGTTTTCAATTAAAATTAGGGTTTATAAAATAAATTTGGGGATTTGAATTTTGTGGTTAGTTAGTTGCAAAATTGGCTATTAATTCGCGATTTATTGCTAATTTAGGTTGCAATTTGTGGTTATTTATGTACGGATTTTAGGGTTTACCACAATCACTTAAAAAACACAAATTACCTTGAATGCTTGGTCCCCCCCCTCTCCAATGATGCTGCTTTTGCTTTGCTTTTGGTCCCTCCCCCCAACCCCCCCCCCCCCCCCCCCCCCCGCCCTATTTCTCTAAGAATAATGACGAAAAAACCTTATTTTATGAAAGAAAAAGGAGAGAGAGAGAAAAAAGTGATGAATGTATCAATTGGCCTTCAATTTGTGTGGGTGAGAAATCTGTAATGGGGGTTAAAGAAGAGACATGGAAGAAGAGGGAAGAACAGAGGTGAGAATCGAGAGACATGGAAGAAGAGAGGTGAGAATCTGTAATGGGGGTTAAAGAAGAGACATGGAAGAAGAGGGAAGAACAGAGGTGAGAATCGAGAGAAGAGAAAGGGAAAAGGAGGGAAGTTGAAGAGTGGGGCCCACTATGACGTCATTGGGCAAATAGGTGGTAATTTTAAGGTTTTGAAGAATTGTTGGTGGTAAAGTAAAAAAAAAACTATCGGTGGTTATTTACAAAATGAGCATAACTGTTGGTGGTATTTTTCAAATTTTCATTTAGTTATGCTTACAATCACATGGACAATTTTGTATTTTTGTCTTTCTCTCTCTTCTTTTTTCCCACTAAAAAAAATTGTGCCCTCCCCCCATGGTGCAATATTAAAAGAACGAAAGAGGTAGATATTTTAACCCTAATAATAATTTCGTTATACACCAAAAATCATGCAACTAATTAGAGGGGGGGGGGGCCATGATATTGCTTTAAAATTACAAATCAATGCAATTCTTGATTTTCCAACTACAGGTTTTTCCTGAATGCCAAATAACTAGCAGGAAAGTGTATAGGTATGTCAAAATTATAGGATTTTTAACACAAGTTATGTAAAGGGAAAAGCAAAATATGATAAGACAATGATAGACAAAATTGCAATGCTTGGAAATCCCTTAATAGCCAGTCATGCAAATTATATATCAAATGCACAGAATAAACAAACCCTCAACCAAAAAACCATACGAGATAGAGCTAACAAAACATTCTTACTTACTGAATATGCAAAGAGAGTGTCCAACAACAAGCCAGCATCTTGCTCCCCTATGGTTTTCAGAAAGATATATTTTATCAATAATAATCACATAAGTATATACACAAACAAAATTAGCTAATACTAGGTCAATTTCTCCTCGCAACTTCCTTTTTCTAATTTGACATATTGCAGCATACATTGCAGAAATCACAAAGATAAAATCACATTTGCTACCTTTTTCTTTAATCACTTTATCTATTAGAGAAGGAGTAAATCCCATGCCAATGAAAGAAGATCTCAAATTAGTTCCCGATGAGCTGGCAACATTTTCCTGAGAAATATGATATCAATAAAAGACGTTAATATGTCCTGAAAGAAACCTTCTGATCCAGAAACATGAGTCCAAATCCTCACATTTGCACAACATCAGTGCAATTAAAATTTGACGCAAAGAAAAGCAAGTCCCCAAAACTTAGAACCACAAATATATAAAAGATGAAAATATATTGTCATTGGCATGACCACTAAATAATTAACCCAGGAAAAAGCATCATAATGTTGATATGTTACTTTTGGAACTTGCATACATATATCACATTTAGGACTGACAGGAGATTACAAGTGCAAGAGGGGAGACAATTTAACAGATTGCAATATCTCCATTCAACATTTAGAATAAGTGAACAACAGAAAATTTCACATTACCCCAAGATGCCTTGGCTCTGCAACGTCAGATGTCATTTCAAATCCCAATCCATCTATGTCACGTATGCTTTGGTTTTCATCCTCCCCATCAGATAAACTTTCTGTATCTGAGATGCTTAAAACCTTAGGCTGAAAGAGCCATAAAAAAAATAATTACAAATACATATATTAGCCAAAAAAACATATTGCGGACATGATGGATCATCTATCAAATCAACAGAAAATTTGAGAGCATACCATCATGAGACACAATAGTAGCAACAGTGCTCAAGATGTGTACTTGGTGATCCCCAAACTACACAACCTGAGCACTTTCTTGAGATTCCTGAAAAAAAACACAAACACATGCAAGTGAAGCAACCAAAAATAATAATAATTATTTATAAAAATGAAATATATGATTACTTTTAACTCTTCGGATGAAATTAAAGAGACAAAAAATTTTAAGAATACAGTGGATTAGCCATTTAAGAGAGGGAATACTAGCATCGTGCTTATATAATGTATTATCAATAGAAGGAAAAAGGCACCAAACAACGACATAATGTATCAGCAAAGCACATATCCTGAATTTCCTTCATTTGGTACCAGATAAGTAGGACAATTTGTTTTATGAGCAAAAAGCGATCACCCCATGACGGGAAAACACAATAAATAGGAGAATATTATAATTATTTTACATTAAATTTGGGTACCTTTCAATTCCCTACCTTTCCTATCTCATTCCACACCCAAAACAAGACAAAAATGGGTCGTTCATTCAACCTATCTCCCCTTCATTTTCTCTAACTTTTCACATCCAAACACACTATATGTGAATGCCACATTCTAGCTAAATCGCGTTTAACAGGAGTGACATTCATTTCAACCACATTGACAACAACAAAACAATATCATCAAACAAAAGCATCAAGATGTTCCATTGCAAAACCAAAGGCAATACGTTCCTACACCTCGAACAGGTAAGGAAAGGCAGTTTGCTACTCGATTTTGTAAAGCTAGCCCACAACTCCAATAGTCCAATACATCACATTCTAGCTCACACGTATAAAAGTTGAGCAAACAAGCGATGATCTCAAAATGGCTCAACATCAAAGCCTTCTTAAACAAAATTTTTGAACAATAATGACAATGCCAAAAACCGGACCAAACCGAAACAGATTTTGACCAGAATACGATTTGACGGAAACAAGTAATTCAATTTTAGTCCTAATTGAACTATTATTCTACATTTGCGACAGAATTTACAAGAAATTGACACCAAAATCAATATTATAATTCAACAACAAAAAAAAATTAGACACCAAACTTGCATGCAAACTCAGACCAAAATTCATCCAAAAAACAAGAATTCTAACAATCACAAAAGGGGGAAAATAGTTAGGGTTTCTCACAAACCTCACAAACAGAAAACGGTGAATTTACGACATGCAAACTCAGTGGATGTAACTGGAGGAGAGAGAATCCAGCAGTGTCGTGACCTGTGTCAGTCGATGCTGTGGTCGAAGATGGCGGTGTCGCAGCGGCGTAAAGTGTGATTGCAGGCGGCGGAGATGGCGGCGTCAGGTGGCGCTGACGGCGGAGGAGAGAGAAAGTAAGTGTGCGCGTGTGTGTTTGTGTACGACTACTGCTTTGACCGTAGATTCAATTAAATAATTAGGAATTTTTTATTTTGTGTTTGGTACTGACACTAACATTTCGAAACCAACATGATTTTGTACTAATGCTTGACTGGTTGACCGTTGCTAGGGGTGCGACTTCGGTCTGGCGGTTCGGTTTGACCTCGGTTTGAGTCGGTTTCGGTTTGAAGCGGTTCGGATTGAAACGGTTTAGTTTAGCTGGCGGGTCAGTTTGGTTCGGTTTGGGTTAGTCACGGCTCGGTTTGGTTTCGGTTTATTTCTTTGCGGTTTAAATTCGGTTTGGGTCATAAGCGGGTCGGTTTATAAACGATTCGGATTATGTCGGTTCGGTTTGATACGGGTCGGTTAAGGGGGCGGGTTTACCCGGGTCAATGTCAGTTCGGTTTACAAACGGTTTGGATCAAGCCGGTTTGGTTTGAAATGGGTCGGTTTAGGGGCGGGTTTACCCAGGTCAATATCGGTTCGGTTTATAAACGGTGCGAATCATGTCGGTTCAGTTTGAAATGGGCCGGTTTAGTGGAGGGTTTACACAGTTCAATTGGTTCGGTTTATGAACGGTTTGGATCATGTCGGTTCGGTTTATAAGCGGTTTGGGTCATGAATTCATGATTGTTTTACAGATCGCGTCATGACCATGATTTAATGAGTTGATACTTATAATACGATAAATCGATAATTAAGAATGTACAAGTATTCAATTAGATTGATCAACAAGTGTTATAAACTTTTAAGTTTTAATGATCAGATATGTAAATATGTTTATCGATTGTAGTACATACCAATAATTCAATGAGGCAATGATACTTATGATAGTATGATAATGATACCAACCGTACATTCGTACGATATGATATACATAATAATTAATCTATAATTACATATACATTAACAATATCGTATTGAATCAATTTCCATTTCCAAACATTGCATTTCTTATAAATTATAACTTACACGAGATTAAATGGATTCGTTATTTAGTTTGTTACTTTATTTAGATTACTAACTCAAACAACTTAATAAGTTAAATGGACGAAATCACGAAATCACTAATTAAAGTGGTGATGAAATCATTATGCAATACTAATGTACGAATAGTCAAATATACAACGGTTAGATTGAATGCCCATGAAAAACAATGGTTAGATTTTCATTACTTTATTAGTTATTAGTATTACTTATTAAGTTATTATTAGTTTATTATATATATATATACTGATATACAGTCACAGACTCACAGATATATATAATATACATATAGAGATGTTAGATATTGATGTGCATTAACTCATTAAGTCATTAACTATGTCGTATTGAATCAATTTCAATTTTGAAACATTTGCGTTTCTTACAATTTATAACTTATAAGTAATAAACTAATAATAATAATAATAGTAATAATAATAATAATAATAATAATAATAATAATAATAATAAATAATAATAATAATAATAATAGTAATAATAATAATACTTATAATAATATTATAATAATAGTAGTAGTAAACTAGTAATAATAATAATATTAACAAATAATGATACTAACAATAATAATAATAATAATAATAATAATCCCTCAAAATAATAATAATAATAAATAATTAAAAAAAACGGTCAAAAAGACCAAGAAAAGCACAAAGAAAAATCTAGACCGTTAGATCTAGATGAATATTCTGGAATCTACAAAAAAAAATGAACGGTTAGATGTTGAGATTGAATATAGACGGTTAGATCAACTGAACAAGTAAAACCTAAACCTAGAAAAAAAAACCCACTCTATCAGCCATTCAGCCGTTTTACTCACTCATAGTTTCTCTTTCTAACTTCTCAGTTTCTCACTCTTTCGTTCTGAAATTCTCAAGAATCTCAAGCTCAACTTCTCAACTTTTAAAAATCCTAATTAGGGTTTTTGTTTTCATTTCATTTGTGTTTTGGATCTACATTTCTGATTTCTCGCTTTATATTCTCGTTTTTTTGTTTTTTCAAATCTTCCTCTCCTTCAATTTGAAGGCTTCAAGCCATCAAAAGTTCAAAACTCAAGGTAATTTTTTGTTAATTTTTGTTGTTTTCGTTTTGATTTTTTTCGTTTTTGTTTCGGTTTGTTTATTTAGGGTTTTTGTTTTCGTTTCATTTTTGTTTTGGATCTAAGTTCTGATTTCTGACTTTTCCATTCTCGTTTTTTTTTTTCCAAATCTTCCTCTCCTTCAAGCCGTCAAACCTCAAGGTAATTATTTGTTAATTTTTGTTGTTTTCGTTTTGATTTTTTTCGTTTTCGTTTCGGTTTTTTACTTTTTTTATTTAGGGTTTTTGTTTTCGTTTCATTTTTTATTTGGATCCAAAGTTCTGATTTCTAAATTTTCCATTCTCGTTTTTTTTTTTTTTCAAATCTTCCTCTCCTTCAAGCCGTCAAACCTCAAGGTAATTTTTTTGTTAATTTTTTCGATTTTTTTCGTTTTCGTTTCGGTTTTTTTTTTTTTATTTCAAGTTCTGATAATCTACATTCTTGATTTTTTCTTTTGATCTCCAGTTCAGGCAGTTCTCCATCTTCAAATCTCCTTCAAGCCGTCAAAGGTAATTACTTTTTCCTTTTCGTTTTTTTTTAATACAGTTTTTCTGTTTTTGTATTTGATTATTGTTGTTGTTCTTGCTTGAATATAGTCGAAATATGCCTAAAATCTGTTGTTGATTGTATTTTTGTTTTTTACGGGAAAATGGTAAATTTGTGCTGTTTTGTTGTTTATTATGCTCGATTTAAAAGTAATGATGATGGGTTGTTCAGATTATGTGGTTATTGGCTTTTTTACCTAACAAAAGACCAAATTGTGTCACTTTCTGCAGTTATGTGCATAAAATAAATGCTAGTTTAGGGGTAGTAAAATAAACATCTCATGTTTATTTATAGGTTCATAATTTCATTGGAAACTTTTGAAAAAGTTTAAGCTTTTCTTATGTATGCTTTTTTCTTTTTGAGGATATAGGGGTAAACTTTTGCCAAAGAATGTTGAGGCATTGGTTACCACCCAAAATTGGTGTCGTGGTTATCAAGCGGATGTTGAGGAAGACGTCCTCCTTATTAATAAAGAGATTGAAGCCGAAAGTGCTTCATCTGCATAACTGGTATTTGTGTCTCACTGTGGTTTATTTTATCTTGAAAAATCGTTGCCCTTGTCATTTATTTTCAGACTTGCTGGCAGCATTTTTCAAGACTTTTAAAATCGTTGCCCTTGTCATTTATGTTGAGACTTAAATAGTTAAATGTATTTTGGTACTTGCTGACAGCATTTCTTAAGTTTTTGTTAAAACAACCATTGCTCGGTGATGTAAATCTGAGAGCAATTTTAAAAAAACAAAAGCTATAATTTTGAAGTTGCTTGAACTTGTTATGAGCTGCTGCCTGCTGGTAGTGCTTTTGCCTTTTGGTTGTTGTCTCTGCTGAGTTGTTATTGCCTATATTGTTGCCTGCATGAGCTGGTTCCTGCCTCCTGCCTCCTGCCAGCTTGAGGTGCTGTGTTGCTGCCTTTTGTGTTATGAATTTATGATAAGTTTTGTTGCTGTTGTTTCTTATGCTTGCTGTTTTAATTTTTCTTGAATCATCGTTGCCCTTGTCATTTATGTTGAGACTTCAATGTATATGTACTTGCTGGCAGCATTTTTCAAGTTTTAAGTTAAAACAGCCATTGCTCAGTGATGATACGATAAACGTAAATCTGAGAACAATTTTGAAAAACAAAAATAAGTTCCTGCTGAGTCCCTTCTACTTATATTATTCCTTGCTTCTGATAAGTTGCTGATCTGTTATTCCGTGTGCTGGTTCCTGCTTGTTGCTGCTATTTCCTCTGCTCTTGGGTGTTGTGCTGCTGCTTCAAGATTCTGCTCCCAAATCACTCACATTCTCACTCCTCCCTTCATCTTATAATGTATCATTTTTTGCAACCCTAAACTTGATGATGTTTCAGTTGATAAATCTGAAATCTAATCTGGGTAGTAGTGATAGTAGTTTCATTATGTATTGGTATATGTATTGTGAATTTTAATCAATGAAAATGGTGACTTTTTTAATTGCTTGTTGATATTACTCTAATTTCAATGCTATTTATCTGCTAGATTTGTGGTAATGTTATGAAATAATTGTGGCTACAGATTTGGGATGCCTCCGTATTTATTAAAATTCTTTTACTTAATATCTGGTTTAATATAAGAAAAGCTAAAAAAATGTGTTTTATAAACATTTTAGTCCTCCCCTTTACAAAATACTTGTATAAGAAAGTTTTATAAAGTGATAATGTGAATGATTGTACGCCTTATTGACTAGTACAGTAATATTCTAATGCTTATGCCACTTGTGTAACGCAATCTCATACATCTCCAATCTTATGTTACCTTTGAGGCTTTGAGTGTTATTGGATGATCATGAATATCAAGGAACAATGAAGATAATTTGGGTGGACTAGCATTATTACTGGAATGAAAATGATACAAATGATATATCTTGTAATTAAAATAAATAAGTAATCTAAAACGATATTAATAATGCCGTTGGCCTAGATCTAGGTGATATAAACCTTTGTATAAACCTAAGCCGTTTGATTAGATCTACATTTATTAACATTAATTGTATTTACTATTTAGCCATTTAGGTTGTAAATAATTCAATTTGAGTTAAGCAGTTTGTAATCGGATCAGTTTAAACAGGTTGCGATTCGAAAACAGTTCGATTTTAACGGTTTAACGGGTTATGGCAGTTCAGTTTAGACGGTTAGCGGATTATAACGGTTCGGTTTATACGTGCGGTTTAAACGGTTTCGGTTCATAAACGGGTCGGTTTAAACGGTTAGCGGGTTACAAATGGTTCGGTTTAAACGGTTTTTTTCGGTTTAAACGGTTTCGATTTATAAACGGTTCGGGTCATTAACGGGTTTATAAACCATTCGGTTCGGTTTCGTTTCGGTTCGGATTTGCGCAGTTTGGTTTGTTATCGGTTTACGGTCCGTAACGGGTTGACATTGAGCGGTTCAATTCGGTTTCGGTTTGATATTGAACGGTTCAGTTCGGTTTTCGGTTTATATTTATCGGTTTATAAACGGATCGGTCCGTGATGGTTCGGTTCGGTAACGGGCGGTTTCACGGTTCGGTTTGAAAAGTCCCACCCCAAACCGTTGCTATAAAATAAATACAAGCCCTTTTATGGTTTTTCCCGTGACAAATTCGAGCATCGAGATCTTATTCCCCGTCTTCGTTATACTTCCTCGTGAATAGATAGAGAGAATTTATTAATTACATGAGAAAATTTTTGTCAAACAAATATATATAAGAAGTTTAAAAAGAAATATTAAGAATTAATATACATTAACAACACTGATTCAGGCTTGTTTTTAGTATGAATTATCATATTTATACTTCATACCAGTTAAGGAAATTTGTTTAATGCTTATACGATTATATGTATTGACTAAATATACATTACTCAAAAGAGATATTAAGAAGAAAAATTTGTTATTAATACTACACGAAAACTAGTATTAAAAAAATCAAATAATTATATATCTATTATACAAAACAAATAAAATCCTGACAAAAAAAAAATATATATATAAAACAAATAAAACATAACACATACCTTTACACTTGATTCAAAAAGTAAATTATTATGATCCGAGCCCAACAAATCACGTTGTGTCCTTAATACAATTTTGCTCCCTTTATGATACCCAAAGTTATTGAGCAATTGTTTCCCAGATAGAATGGGTTTCGTTTCTTATAAAATGGTATTGTAATTATAAGAAACCAGCGAACAAATTAGATTAGAGTAACCGCAACTATGTGCATGTGCATTTAGAGAGAGTAAATTAAATCTAATATCCAATCCCATAAATCAGAACAACCAACAACTATTTATAGAAAAAAAAACATGGATGAAAAGGTACAAGTAATGAAATGACACAACTATCCATTATAACTAATGAAGAGTTAATGAAATAACACAACTATTCACATTAAAATTTACCAATGAAAAGTTACAATTATCCAAAAATACAATTCAAATAATCATACAAATTGTCATACAACATAATTCTAAATTAATACAAAAAATATTTATCACAAAACAAATATCCAACAATCCCCCACATTAATGAAGAATTTCTCATTTCACAAAACAATTGAAATCTAACAATCATCCCCCACATTAATGAGAAAGACTCAATATGAAACATCATGGTATGTTATGCAATTGCGGTTACTCAACGAAAAATATGTGCATTGGGATTTGTTTCGGGGTTTTTTTATGTGTCCTGCGGGAGAGTTACAATTCCGAGAATGCCCTTCACCGCCTGTACCTGCAAAACTACGGAGTTTCCGGTTGGTTGGAGCTCCGCCTCTGACGATCAAGTTAGTTACGTACGGGAGGAAAAGAGTGCGTAAAGAGTGAAATTACTTCTCGCGTAATGGGAGAATTCCGCAATTAATATTGCTCGGTTTTCGTGTAAGTAGTTGAGAGTATTGAATATCTTGAATTGAATTCAATGGGGATTGAATGAATGCCCGTTAATGAGGATCTCCCCACTATTTATAGTGGGGAGCCTTGGTTCCCCATTTAGGGTTCATGGGGCACGTGTCAGCAGGGAATTGGAGCCCTGCTGGCCAATGGCTGGGTGACACGTGTCGCTTAGCCATAGGGCCACATGGCTGGGGTATTTTTACCCCAAACAGGATTAGTAGCAAAGACTTTGAACCACCCCTAGTGAAGTCCATCGAGCTTACTCAGACAACTCAGTCGATGAGTAGTATTTTTCAACTTTGAACAGCCAACTTTGAAATGTAAGCTAAGACAATAGAAATCACCCAAATAATTCTCTAAAATAGTTTGTTCTCATGTTCGTATCCGTTTTGGCCATGGACACTCCTGGTTCTGCAAGTGTCTTAGAGAATTCGACCTCAAAATTCTCATAGAGGCAGTCTGTCCTCACAATCACATAGGTGACTTCTATACCTTGCACTAGAAATCATTAAAAATCGAAGCTTAATATTAAGCTTAAACTTAACCTTTCTCTTATAAGCACCATTGTCACATATAGGAATAGGTTAGGGTTTTGTACTCTATTGTGCTTTTACAGTTATCATAACTTGGTTGTCCCTTTGAACCTAGATCTTGGGATTTCCATTCAACTAGGGCGGGTAGCCGCTACAATAACTAATTGATAGGTCTTAACCCCATTCCCTTTGATGACTTATCCACTAGCTCTCTAATTAAGCCTTTGGTTAACGGATTCGCAATATTATCCTTTGACCTTACAAAGTCCAACGTGATAATTCCACTGGAGAGTAGTTGTCTAATGGTATCATGCCTACGACGTATATGTCTAGAATTTTCATTATAAATGACATTCCTTGCCCTTCCGATAGCTGCTTGACTATCACAATGTATGCAATATAGCAGGCATAAGTTTTGGCCAATTAGGAATATCTTCTAGAAAATTTCAAAGCCACTCAGCTTCTTCACCAGCTTTATCTAAAGCAATAAATTCAGACTCTATGGTAGATCGAGCAATACAAGTTTGCTAAGATGACTTCCAAGACACTGCCTCTCCACCTAGTGTAAATAAATATCCACTGGTAGATTTCATATCCTTGGAGCCCGTTATCCAATTTGCATAACTATAACCTTATTTAGTGTAATGCAAACCAAAATTTTGAGTTTGCTTTAGATAACCCAATACACGTTTTAGCGCTTTCCAGTGATCTCTATTTGGATTACTTGTAAAACGGCTAAATTTGCTAACAACAAAAGATATATCAGGCCTAGTACAGTTCATGTTGTACATTAAACTGCCTAAAATACGAGCAAATTCTTTCTAAGATACACTTTGGCTGTTGTTCTTGGCAAGGTGTAAATTAATATCTACGGGTGTCCTCATAGGATTTATGCCTAAACCCTTAAACTTGCTCAAAACGTTCTCAATGTAATGAGATTGAGAAAGAGCTAGACTATCAGATGTCTTATGAATTTTAATCCGTAAAATTACATCTGCAACACCCATATCTTTCATTTCAAATTTATTTGTCAACATGCACTTAGTGACATTAATATGGTAATATCACTAACTATTATAAGCATGTCATCAACTTACAAGCACACAATAATATATCCATTATGAGTGGTCTTAATATAGACACATTTATCACACTCATTGATTTTAAACCCATTTGACAACATTACATCATCAAACTTTTTACGCCATTGTTTCGGTCTTTGTCTTAAACCATAAAGAGATTAGACAAGACGACAAACTTTATTTTCCTGTCCGGGAACAACAAACCCTTTCGGTTGTTGTATATAAATCTCTTCTTCTAGATCGCCATTTAAAAATGCAGTTTTAACATCCATTTGATGTATTTCAAGGCCATTTAATGATGCAAAAGCAATTAACATTCTAATGGATGTTATTCGGGTAACTGGAGAATAGGTATCAAAATAATCACGTCCTTCTCGTTGGTTGTTACCCCTTACAACCAGTCTTACCTTGTATTTGTCAAAAGATCCATCAACTTTTCTCTTGTTCGTAAAAATCCATTTACAACTCAAGAGCCTAACACCAGATGGCAAATTTGTTAATTCCCAAGTATTATTCTGCATTATGGATTCAATTTCACTGTTGACAGCTTCTTTTCAATGAAAGGATTCTGGAGACGACATGACCTCTTTTAAAGTTTTAGGCTCATCTTCTAACATGAAAGTTAGAAAATCTGGACCAAATGACGTAGATTACTATGTCTAGGCTCCTCTATTTTGAGACCTTTAATATCTTGAGTTCGTTTATTTTTTCTATTTGACCCATCTTCATGACTATTGTCACCCTTTTCTAATTTATACGGAAAGATGTCTTCAAAGAACACAGCGTCCCTTGACTCAATCATTGTATTAGCATGTATATCTTCTATTTTTGATTTGTATACCAAAAACCGGTATGCACTACTATTTAGTGTGTTATACCCTGTATTTTTATACATATTTTTAATTTAAATCATTATTTTATGAAGCATTTAAATAATTTGAAATGAATTATTTATGGTATTTTATTAATTTAAAAATAATTATTTTAATTATAGGTCCATTTTTATTTATTTAATTGCTTTGAAAATATTTATTTTACTATTTAGAAACTTTGAGGCATATTATTTAATAAAAGGAAATTTAAAGTCAATGGTATTTAAAGAAAGTCAAATGACTAGTTTGAATAGGAGAATGGATCACTAAGGGTAGAAAGAGAATTTAAGTGTAGGAGGGTTTTAGAGAGGGGATATAAATACCCATCTTATGAGCAAGTTAGATCTTGCCCAAGGTGGAGTATACCCAAAGGTAAACTCTCTCTCTCTCTCCTCTTATTTTCTCTCTCCTTTAATTTTCCCCCTCCCCTTTTTATTTCACACACTCACGCACCACCACGACCGGTGGCCGGCCGCGGCACGCACATAGCGGCAGCAGCAGCAGCCGCGGGGAGGTGGCGCCGACCACTCTCCCCTCTTTCCTCCTCCTATTCGCCGGTTTAAAAAAAAAAAAGAACTCTTCTTTTGTTTTAAATTATTCTAGCTTTGATTCAATTATTATTTTTGGGTTGTGTGATGATTTTTATGATGTTTGATTATAATTATTATATATATAATTTTCAGATTTTAGTTTTTGAATTAAAAAGCCCCAAATTGAAAACCCTAGGTTTCTAAATTAATGTATGTTGATGGAAATTGATTGTATGTGATTGAAACTATTAAATTAGATGTTTCTAAACATAATTACAGCAATTTTACATGTTTTTATAAAGCTAGAATTTTTATATAAAGGTTAGAATTATGTTTCTTGAAAGGATTTTTAATTATCCATTAATTGGGAATAAAAGTAGGGGTTTTAAATTATTTTTCAGCTTGTATAGAGGGTTTATAAGTGATTTAAGAGTGTATATATTGCTGGAAATTTATATTGAATAGGTATTAATGTCTCTTTGTAATTTTGGGTTGTAGGAGATTTCCAAGTGAGTGATTTCGTGTAATTGTGGCGATTTTGAGATCATATTCAAGGTACGTTCGCGTACTGGGTAATTATTTAAGTGTATAGAAGCATGCTAGGCTTTGTTTAACTAATTCCAAGCTAAGGTAGTATCATAATAGGTGTTGGTTGGAATTGTTGATTGGATTGATGTAGGTGATTGATTTGTGAAGTATGGATTATTTGTGGTGAATTGATGGTTGGAATTAATTATGTTGGCATGTTGAATATGAACCACACTTTTATTATTGGCGTGATTGTGAGCATTTTTAACTAAATTAAATGTTTACTTTGGTTTGGAATATTAACAGGGAATTTTATTATGGTTCATATAACTTTTATTGATGCTATAAGCATGGAAAACGAGCTATTTAAGTGTCTATGTACACAATGATTAAATTATATACTGGTGCCTAAGTGCACTTAAGGTGTTTTAAATGCGTTTAAGGTGTTATTTAACACCGAGGTAGTTTATAAAGGGTTCAACATTAAAATTTAGGAAAAATTGCCATGATTAATCCCAACTTTGCCTCATCCACCAATATTAATCCCAACTCTAGATTATTTTTTAATTAATCCGAACTT
This sequence comes from Chenopodium berlandieri, assembly GCA_034703905.1. Taxonomy (NCBI): domain Eukaryota; kingdom Viridiplantae; phylum Streptophyta; class Magnoliopsida; order Caryophyllales; family Amaranthaceae; genus Chenopodium; species Chenopodium berlandieri. The sequence goes on from CM068281.1 coordinate 24,440,693, forward strand.
TGTACTCATTCCGTCGCTAACACTCCCAGGTGACCGATTACCTATTGAGTAAGTAATTTTTTTTTTTTTTTGAAATTTAATATACACATGTCAGCATGTGATAGGTCGAAAAATAAAGAAATAAAAAGATAAAAAAAAACTAGAAAAAACCCAAAACCAGTAACCCACCAACCTAGTCACCCACAGCAGCCCGCTGCCACCAACGGCCACCCGCAGCAAACCACGGCCAGCCCAACACCCTTCCCCTCGAGCGTCGGTCGCCGCCCACTCTTCCTTCCCCTCCCCCGGTGCCAGCGCTGCCCAACCACCCTCCCCTTTCCCCTTAAAACCTCTCGTAACCCTTACCCCTCCACTGTAAAAACCATTAAATATCCTCTCCAACCACCGAAAACATCCAGCAGCATCCCCCTAACCGCTGCGGCGCCGCTCTAGCCTTTTGCACGCTTCTTTTCTTTTTCTCTCTCTCTCCGCCCTAGCTTTCCGCTGCCGTGAAAGGAATGGTGTCCTTCCAACAAGTGTATTATTCTGATAGAGGGTTCAGAATTATCAGGAAGCTAATTCTTCAGTGAGATCAATTGATCTGAATGCCTGGGTGGAGGCCGCTTCCGATCTGTAATATTAGTGAACAATTAATATTATAGCTTTGTCTTGACTGAACCCTTCGGGTCGAACCCAAATGAACTACCGAATCCGAACCGACGAATCAATCCGAAGGATTTGATGAGTCACTAGAGTATTACGAACACAGACGTCGGATATCGAGCCTAGGGCGTCGAGACCGAGCGTCGCAAAATCAACAAGCAACAAGCTCGAGCAAGGTCGTAGCATCACATTGGCCTAGCCATGTGGTTGCTAGGCTAGCTCGAGGTAGCACAGCACCATCGCATCACCATTGGTATGCGTGTGTGCGTGCTTCGCTAGCACAGCACCATCGCAGCACCATGGTTGTGCGTGTGTGCGTGCCTTCGCATGGCACAACACCATCACAGCATGCGAGCTTGCGTGTGTGCGTGCATCGCTAGCACTAGGCGCACAACATGCCTCGCATTGCTAGGCGCTTGAGAGTGTGCGTGCCTTCGCATAGCAGCACGCTGTGCTTGCTTGCGTGTGTGCGTGCCGTCGCATAGCAGCACGCTGTGCTCGCTTGCGTGTGTGCGTGCCTTCGCATGGCAGCACCAAGTAGCAGCGAGCTTGAGGCCTCGCCCAGCACTAGCGGCCCAGCGCCCAACACTGTTATGCGCCCAGAAGCATGCGTGGCTCGCTAGCAGCACGCATGTTCTGGGGCGTGCTGGCAGGGGCAGGCTGGCTGTGCTAGCTGGACAGCAAGGCAGGCTGCCAGCCCAGCCTTGTTTTTGTTGCCGGTTTAGGAGGAGTGAGGACCAAAGCTTGGAGTAAAGCCTTGGGGAGCAAGGCAATGGTCCCCCCCTTGGTTATGGTCCTCACCTAACCTCTCCTCTCCTCATGCCACTTGTTGATTGTTGATTGCATTGTTTTATAATTTATCTTTGATTTAAATAAATTAGATGAAAAATGCAACTATCCCACATTGATTATGAATGGGAGTGCAAGTTGCATTTAATTTCCCTATCAATACCCCATGATTGGGCATTTGGAAATCAACTTGAGTGGAACTCAAAAAGGCATCTCTTATTATTGAGAAAACCTTTGAGTTCGTAAAACTCTAATTTTATACTTGGTCAAGTCTCGACTACCCTCAAGTCGAAGATCGTTCGGGTCGGGTCGTGGGTACGAGCCATTGGAGGCCGTCACGCTTGTGAGGCTTTAAGCTTCGAAGTAAGAGCTCGGTTTGTGAGCGAAGCACGCTTCAAGGGTATTACTTCTTTATCCCTTCTCTTAATTATTGTTTAATTATGTTTATGCATGCTTTATTGCTTTAATTATTGAGGCGGGTCTTGGGCGGGTTTCTCTTCCGCGTAGCGTTGGACGCTACGAAACCCAACAGCGGTATCGGAGCCGCGCTCTTTTAAATTATTGCAATTTGTAATTAATTAAGGTGATTTAAAATGGATGTAAATTCCTGGTTGTGCTTTCTAATTGGATTAGAAGCTCGTTTTAATTAATTTTAAAACTCGTATTTTTTTAATTTTGGCTGATGAACCCAGATTTCGACTCAAAGTTACGATGTTCTAAATCGTTTCTGTCTCTTTTAGGTTTGTCCAGAAGCCAAAATCCTCCCTGAAATATGTTTTTCGAGGGGTTTTTCGTTTTTTACGAAAAATTTTAAACCTTTATGCCTTGATTAATTTATGCATGTCAAGGGTAGATTAAATGCATTGTTGTATCCCTAATCTACAGCAATTTTAAACCCTTTTGAGCATGGTTATGAAGTCATAATGTGTGCTTAAGTTGGTATGTTCAATTTCTCACATAAACTTGTTATTTCACAATCATGCAAATAAATTGCACTAAAGTGTGAATGTTTATTATGAATGTGAAATTTTAAAGTTCCTTGTATATTAAAGATCCAATCTTTGAGTGTTTAAATGGTTGGAACTTTGATTCTAAATTTCATGTTAAACTAATTTTTGGATTTAATCATTTTTGGGTTGATTAAAATCCTTAAAGTTCAAGTACTTGTGATTAAATTTTGATTAATCTTCATATTGGAAGATGTAATTTTGTATGTTACACAAGTTAAAAGGTGGAAAATTTTTTCATTGGATGATTGGTTTTATTTTCCAACTCCCTATTTTGTCAAAACTCATCATTAATTTACATTTGGGTTAAATTAATAATGGGTGTAGCCCTTCAATTTTAAAGCATCAAGAAAGACCTAAATTATTTCAAAAGGTAATTTTGGATGATTTAGGCTTGTGCACCATTAAAATTGAATTTAATTAAGTTGGACTTATTTTAATCTCATTTTGCCCTAAATTGATTCTAAAATAAATTTTGGATTAATTTTATGTCACATGTAAATCGGGATTAAAATCCCGAGAAATGGCACACAAATCGAGGCAAAAACACCCAAGCGCCGCCAAGGCTAGCCGGGCTGCCCAAGCAGCCCACATGTGGCTGTTGATAATTTAGAGTGTCGGAATGGAGCGCCCGCTCTACTGATTTATTGCGCTCGCGCTAGCTAGGCGCGACCCGCGATGTAACCGCGCCAAAACCGCGTTGAGTTTCTGGAAATCTGGCAAAACTTTGGAGGAGCGCCCGCCCCACTATTAGGCGTGGCCCGCGACAAAATCGCGCCAGGTTTCTGGAAAATCAGAAGTTTGGGAAGATCAGGGGTGGCGCGCCCGCGCCCCTTGGTGGAGCGCCCGCGCCAGAGGGTGGCAAGCCCGCGCTGCTGTGATGGCGCGCCCGCGCCTCCTTGCTCGCGCCCGCGCTTCTTTCCGTTTTAGCGGTTTTTGCGTCGATTGAGTCTATGATTATAAGACTTGTTTTTTGAACAGAATATCTACAGAATATTATTCTCTCTAACTCACCCAAAGAATTCTCCATAATTTCTCTTAATTTTCTTGCAAACTATTGTGAGAAATACTCTTGATTTTTAGCCTTCTTTGTGAATTATTCATCTTTATTTTCGATTCTTTGTGCTAAGAACGAAAGGGCTGTCAATTGTATCTCATAGAGATTTTTCGGAATAATCCAATCACCATGTGGGGGAAATTAATCTCTTTAGGAAAGTATTCATACGCCTTTGACAGTGTATCAAGGTCGTAGTCTCAAGGGACATCGCAATTCTCATGTTCATGCATTGTTTGTACGGCTTGGAGTTAAGGCAAGTTAGATTATCTTCACATTAGTGTTTACTTAGAAATTTTCTGTAATTTCTTAGTTATTAATACTTGATTGAATACATTGGTTTGTATTTGATATTTACAATTACTTTGTAATAATTTATTTTAGGTTTTGTTCCCACACGAATTTAAGTGTTTTCTAGTTTGATTTCACTGTAAAACGTAACAATCTAAAGAGATTAATTCTTAGAATTTGTCAAGTATGTCTAGTGTGAAGGAATTAACAACAAACTTTGTCAAACTCAAGAAGTTTGACGGTGTTGAATTTAGGAGGTGGAAGAAGAAAATGACATCTCTTAATGTTGCCTATGTTATAAGTACTCCAAGGCCGGGTGAACATGAGAATGAGACCTTGGAGAACGTTCGGGAAAGATCGAAATGGGACAACGACGATTTCATTTGTCGTGGTCATATTTTTGAATGGGATGGAGGATGATCTCTTTGATATGTACCAAAATGTGGAGTCGGCTAAGGAGCTTTGGGAGTCCTTAGAAGGTAAGTACATGGCGGAAGACGCATCAAGTAAGAAATTCTTAGTTAGTAATTTTAATAATTTTAAGTTTGTTGATGGTCGGTCCATAATGGACCAATTTCATGAATTACAACGAATCTATGGGAACTTGAAACAACATGGAATATCTATGGATGAATTGTTTGTTGTTTCAAGTATAATTGACAAGTTACCTTCTAGTTGGAAAAGTGTTAAGCCATGGAAAATGCTAAGGATGGGAATCCTAGCTCATCTACCATTAATTTGGTAGAGGAAGGAAAATCTGGTGCTTCCACTAGTGGAAAAAGGAAGAATAATAATTCTTCCAATGGAAAGTCCAAAAGGCAAGCAAACAATAAAAAGTTTTCTTGTTGGGAATGCGGTAAGGTTGGACACTGCAAGAAGGACAACTTTTCTTTTAAGAAAAGGATGGAGAAAGCCAAGGAGGGCCGTGCTAATGAAAGCAAGGGCCCACCCACCAAAGGTAATCCAATTCATGAGGTTGAATTTAATTCCGGTTTGGATTTAAATGCAACAGATCCTAACATTTTTATGGTGTAGGATGATGACTCATGGTGGATTGATTCGGGGGCTTCTAGGCATGTATGCAAGATGAGGCATTGGTTCAAAACCTTTCACAAGGTTGGTGATGGAGAAGATCTCTTTATGGGAAACAATTCAACCATCAAGGTCCTTGGTAGAGGACAAGTAGAACTAATGTTTAGTTCGGGGAATGCTATCATTCTTTGGGATGTTTTGTATGCTCCGGATATTAGTAGGAATCTTGTATCGGGGCCTTTCCTGAATAGTCTTGGCTATAAACAAGTGTTTGAAGCTAATAGGTGTATTATTACTAGAGGAACAAATTTCATAGGCCGTTGTTATTTAAGTAATGGTTTGTTTAAACTCTCTTTGTGAGATAAGTATGTATTTGATGATGTTTGTTTGAATGTTGATGCAAGTGATAATCATGTTGATTTGAATTTATATGACTTGTGGCATTCTGGATTAGGACATGTTAATTATAATAAAATGGTTTTTATGTCCAAACAAGAATTAATTCCTTCTTGTGATATTTCTCCTAATAAGTGTTCTACTTGCATGTTGAACAAGATCACTAGAACTCCTTTTAAGAGAGTTGAGAGATGTTCTAATATTTTAGAACTAATCCATAGAGACTTGTATGATTTTCATAATACTCCTTCTTTGGGGAACAAAAGATACATGATTACATTTATAGATGATTATTCTAGGTTTTGTTATGTGTATCTTTTGCATTCCAAAGATGAAACTTTAACAAAGTTTGATGTTTATAAAAGAGAAGTGGAATTGCAAGTAGAGTCATTGATTAAGAGAATTAGAACTGATAAGGGAGGGGAATATTATGATCCTGCTTATTTCCAATCTTTGGGTATAATTCATGAGACAACAGCGGGTTATGCACCACAATCAAATGGTGTAGCTGAAAGGAAAAACAGAACTCTTGAAGAAATGGTTAATTCCATGTTATCTTACTCTGGTTTGAGTAAAGGGTTCTGGGGTGAAGCAATGTTGACAGCTTGTCACATTCTTAACCGGGTTCCCACTAAGGGAAAAGAATCTACTCCTTATGAACTTTGGTACAAAAGAAAGCCAAACTTGACGTATCTCAAGGTTTGGGGTTGTAGGGCAATCGTAAGAGTGCCTGACAACAAGAAAAGAAAGCTCGGTGAAAGGGGCTTGGATTGCATTTTTATAGGTTATGCTGAGCATAGAAAAACCTATAGGTTCTATGTAATAGAACAAAATGACTATATATCGATTCATTCGGTTATTGAGTCAAGAAATGCAATTTTTGATGAAAATCGATTTTCATCAATGAGTAGACCGAAAGATCTACAAATCAGTGCCAATGATAGGGAGATAGTAGAGTTGAATGATCAACTTGAAACTCATGAAAGTACATTCGATAATGAGAATGTTGAAACTCCTCAAGTGAGGAGAAGTACTAGGGAAAGGAAAATTAGGAATCCTCTAGATGACTTCATAATTTATATGGTTGAAGGATCTAGGGATGTCCTTAGTTCTACTACTCCATATTGTTTCAATGTGGATAGTGACCCAAAGACTTATAGCGAGGCAATATCTAGTCAAGATAGTGTATTTTGGAAAAAAGCTATAAATGATGAGATGGATTCCATCATGGGAAATAATACTTGGGTCATAGAGGATTTACCTCCTGGTTGCAAACCACTTGGTTGCAAGTGGATTTTCACTAGAAAAAGGAGACCGGATGGCTCCATATTGAAATTTAAAGCCAGATTGGTTATCCAAGGCTTTAGGCAAAAGCATGGTGTTGATTATTTCGATACCTATGCACCGGTTGCAAGAATTACCTCCATAAGGTTATTGATTGCAATGGCTTTGGTATATAATCTAGTGATTCATCAAATGGATGTCAAAACGACATTCCTTTATGGAGATCTAGAGGAAGAAGTGTACATGAAACAACCCGAAGGGTTTTTTTTGGAAGGACAGGAAGATAAGGTGTGTAAATTGGTTGAGTCATTGTATGGACTTAAGCAAGCACCAAAGCAGTGGCATCGAAAATTTGATGACACGATTTTGTACTTTGGATTCAAAGTGAATCAAGCTGATAAGTGTATTTATAGCAAATTTGATGACAAAGGTCATGGTGTCATCATTTGTCTATATGTTGATGATATGCTTATCTTTGGTACAAGTCTACAACAAGTAGAATTCACCAAGGAATTCTTATCCTCATCTTTTCAGATGAAGGATTTGGGGGAGGCAGATGTCATTTTGGGCATCAAGATTGTTAGGGACAATGGAAGACTTATCTTAAGTCAATCTCATCATATTGAGAATATGATCAAACGGTTTAAAATGTTTGATAAGTGTCTCGTGAACACCCCCATGGAACCTAATGTTAAATTGGTTAAGAATTCGGAAAAAACAGTTTCCCAATTGGAATATTCAAGGATAATTGGATCCTTGATGTATGCCATGACTAGTACAAGACCAAATATTGCATTGGCTGTAGGAAAACTAAGTAGATTTACTAGTAACCCGGGTGCACAACATTGGTTTGCAATAAGAAGGGTCTTGAGGTACCTTAAGGGTACGTTAGACTATGGTCTAACTTATAGTGGTTTTCCTTCAGTTTTAGAAGGATATTCTGATGCAAGTTGGATCACTTACAAAGAGGATGACTCTTCTGTAAGTGGTTGGGTATTCATGCTTGGGGGAGGTGCCATTTCATGGTCTTCCAAGAAACAAACTTGCATTGCGGATTCCACTATGGCAGCGGAGTTTATAGCTCTTGCTTCAGCTAGTAAGGAAGCTGAGTGGTTGAGGAATCTCATGATAGAGTTGCTTTTATTGCCAAAGCTAATGCCACCGGTGGCAATCCATTGTGATTCCAATTCGGCGTTGATAAAGGCTTATAGTCAAGTGTACAATGGTAAGTCTCGGCATATTTCACTTAGGCATAGCCTAGTGAAAGAGCTTATCAATGATGGGGTCATAAGTCTTGACTATGTTCCAACAAAGTTAAATTTGGAGGATTGCTTTACAAAGGCTATGCCAAAGCATTCCATCATATTTGCCATGAATGGAATGGGTTTATGTCTAAAAACACGAATTTGTGAAACCCAATCTAACGCTTGAAGAAACATCAAGTCTTAGATTCAATGTGGTTGAATTGCATTTTTGTTGTTTGATAGTAATGTATGATGACCCATATTGCTATATTACTTGTGATGTTGTTAGGTAGCGTCTATATAAAGTTCTCAAAGATTTAGAGTTGAGAAGCTCTAAATGAAAGTGTCTTGTCACAAGGGCACATTTACGTATATGAGAACCTACCTATATGAGTTCGAAGTTTAGCCGCTTCAAGAAGTCTAGATGGACATATAGACTTTGATGAACTTATGAAAGATACGGACACATGGCTGTATAAAAGTGTTAAGTGATGATTAATTCGATTTGTCTTGTGTGTACTTCACCTTCGAATGGTTGGATATATCCGTGTGATTCAATCCATATGGAAATCATGGGATATTATCATCGTTAAGTGTGTTGTACTAGGTGTTAATTCAATCCGAAGGGACATTAACATTGATGCATGAGATGTGGCTAAATTGATAGAATTGGAAAATGTTTAAAGGACACTCTAAATGGGGGAGGATTGTTGATAATTTAGAGTGTCGGAGTGGAGCGCCCGCTCTATTGATTTATTGCGCTCGCGCTAGCTAGGCGCGACCCGCGATGTAACCGCGCCAAAACCGCGTTGAGTTTCTGGAAATCTGGCAAAACTTTGGAGGAGCGCCAGGTTTCTGGAAAATCAGAAGTTTGGGAAGATTAGGGGTGGCGCGCCCGCGCCTCCTCGCTTGCGCTTGCGCTTCTTTCCGTTTTAGCGGTTTTTGCGTCGATTGAGTCTATGATTATAAGACTTGTTTTTCGAACAGAATATCTACAGAATATTATTCTATCTAACTCACCCAAAGAATTCTCCATAATTTCTCTCAATTTTCTTGCAAACTATTGTGAGAAATACTCTTGATTTTTAGCCTTCTTTGTGAACTATTCATCTTTATTTTCGATTCTTTGTGCTAAGAACGAAAGGGCTATCAATTGTATCTCATAGAGAATTTCCGGAATAACCCAATCACTGTGTGGGGGAAATTAATCTCTTTAGGAAAGTATTCGTACGCCTTTGACAGTGTATCAAGGTCATAGTCTCAAGGGACATCGCAATTCTCATGTTCATGCATTGTTTGTACGGCTTGGAGTTAAGGCAAGTTAGATTATCTTCACATTAGTGTTTACTTAGAAATTTTCTGTAATTTCTTAGTTATTAATACTTGATTGAAATACATTGGTTTGTATTTGATATTTACAATTACTTTGTAATAATTTATTTTAGGTTTTGTTCCCACACGAATTTAAGTGTTTTCTAGTTTGATTTCATTGTAAAACCTAACAGTGGCTGCCTATGGTGCGCACAAAGGGGAATGCCTTGAAGTGCTACTGTGTGTGGCGAGGGGCTGCTGTTGCGTGCTAATGGCTGGGTGCGTGGCCTAAGGCTGCTAGAGTGCTTGTGTGTGCTGCTAGGCAGCGAGGCAGCAAGCCCCAGTCAGCCAACCCATTGTTGCAAGCGCCAGCGAGCAGCTAGCATGCGTAACATGAGTAGCAAGCTGCTGGTGCTAGCTAGCATGGCTTGCTGCGCTAAGCGAGCATGCTAGCACCCAGCACCAGACGCAACGCATGGGCTGCCTAGTAGCCATGGTGCGCAGCCCTCGTGTTTTGAGGGTGGGCTATTTTGCTTAAATTTTGGGCTATCGCTTTTGCAAAATTTTGCCGTTTTTAAATATAATTTAATTATTTTAACGAGGTTAAACCTCGATTTTTCCGGCTATTGCAAAATATTTTTGATAAATTTTGGGTTTACCGGCTTAATTAATTAGATTGATTAAGTTAGATGCAGAATTTAGTGGGAGCTTATGAATTTTTCGTGAACAAATTGCGCCTTAATAAACATAATATGTTAAACAACTTTGACTAGCTTTAATTAGGCGTGTTAGTCAGATTAACCACCTAAGTTAGTTACTAGTTTTCGCGTGTTGTGCATTATTACTTGTTTTTCGTCGTAAAATGCATGGGTCATTCACATATAGTGAATGGATGAATGGAAAATATATTGTTTCACAGGTTTCGTGAAAATGGCAACTAGTGGGGCCCGATTAGGATAAAAAATACGGACTACGTTCCGTTACGTATTTTTGTAAATCTAAATACGGTCTGCATACCGTTGAGTATTTTTGTACCTTAATATTTAGATTAATCCTAGTCGTAGTAGCTAGTAATTTTATTTTGGCGAAGATGTCTCAAGACGGCGTTTCGATGAAGACAAGCCAAGATGAAGACCCTTGAAGATTTCAAGATTTCAAGGGGTCATGCTAGTTGCCAAATGCATCTATTTTTATGCTTTATATATATATATATATATATATATATATATATATATATATATATATATATATATTTGAATGTTAGATGCATGTCTAGGATTTCAAAATGTTGAGATGATTAGTTAAGTTCACTTAAATCAACCAACATAGAAACCCTAGGTCCCTAAAATATTGAGCTAAAATTTGTCGTTCCAAGAACAACACTTACCAAACTAATGTGCGTACGTGATGGGCTACGCCAAAGCAAGGCATCACTACCTCCCTAGGAACGTAAGGTATACCAGGTAAACGAGTTAATCTTGGTTAAGCTCAACGACATCAGTAAGGAGTCCTTAGATGACGTGGCAAAAGAGATAAAATGTCAAGAATGCATTAGATGCGACGTTTTATCAAATCGAGAGTAGCTTAGAGCTATTAGCAATTGGATTTCTTACCCTTAAATATTAAGTGTTAAGACAAGCCAAAGCATGCTTAATCACTTTTTTATTTTTGGGATCTTGGAATCATTTTATTCTCGCCAAAAGGGACAAATTATTAATGCGTGGATAAAATGCTCAATAAGGTTGAAAATTTGCATGAACGCTTTTAAATTTCAAACTTATTGGTTTATGAATGGTTTTTCATTTCAAATTCTTTCAATTGTAGAACCATTTCTGCAAGTAACTCAAACAACAATTCTATGTGCCTGGAACTCCCCGACAAGTTGGCCTTTTGCCTTAACTTGGTCAACTTCAAGGAGTGGGAGGAGGAACTCAGGAAAACTCTTCGGAATTGTTCCTTGAGTACACTCTTGACACTCCCATTCCAAGCTTCTTCTCTAAGAGGATCATGACCGATGAGGCGCATGAAGAATGGTCTTCCAACTGCAAGAAAGTCTCACGGCTTATGGCTAATTCCCTCCCGGAAGATTGGAAGTAAAGCCTTTCCTTCCTACCTTCCGGACATGTTCCTCTCAAAGCCCTTGAGGACATTGTCAATGTGAGAGTCACCAAGAGTGACAATGGCAACTATGATGGACTCGTGTTTGATTTGACTAGGTCATTCTCAAACATGAAGATAAAGCCACCGAATGTGGGTTGTCTTGCTAAGGAAAGACGTCGGCTTTGGACAAAGGTCTACAATACCAAATTGAGACCCGGCATGCCCCTCCGACCTCATGTGCTTGGAATGACTAGGCTCTTCAAACACATGTAGCTTCTCGGAATCTCATTAGAGGATGAGATGGCGGGGCATATCTTGCTTGCTTCGCTCCACTCGGGCTATGATGCACTTAGAGTGCATATAACTGCGGGAAAGGAGACACGCTCTTTAATGGAGGTGGTGCAACTACTTAGCTGAGCCACCGCCTATGGAGTGACTGAGAGGCCCTTGAGAGTAAGGAGAAGAGAGTTCAAGAACAAGGCAAAGATGCGGTGCTTCTATTGTGGTGGGCAAGGCCACTACAAGAGGGAATGCAAGCTCTTTCGAAAGGAGGAGGAGGAGAGGAATGTGGCATCTGCCTCGGGTATCTTCATTAACACTTGTGTTTAAAGCTATTCATAGGTATTGGATACCACATATGACTCACTTTACGTTGCCTTTTTCAAGAACCAAGTGAGAGGGCTTCACAAGTGGATGTGCGACTGCAAGCGGACGATAAAGATGGTTTTTTGGTCTTGCTTGTAGGCACATTTATTTCGTCTATGATTTGTAATTAAGCAATGGTTGTTTTTCATCATGCTTTTGAACATACTATGATCTATGGTGTTGGACACCAAGTTATTTCGATCGTAAGACTTTGACAATAGTTGTTTCAAAATGTCTTGTTATGGAAATTGCATGTTTTTACATATGATTAGACAAATGTTGATACCGCTGACAAAACTAAGACAATTCATTACCTTCACCGACGACTATAGTAGATATGGTTATGTCTACCTTATGTCGAACAAATCTGAATCCTTTGAGAAATTCAAAGAATTTCAGAGTGAAGTTGAGAATCAACTTGGCAAGAAGATAAAAGCACTTCGATCAGATCGAGGGGCTGAATATTTGAGCCATGAATTCGATGATCACTTGAAAGAAAATGGTATTCTTTCAGAGCTGACACCTCCTGGAACACCTCAATGGAACGGAGTATCCGAAAGGAGAAATCGAACCTTGTTAGACATGGTTCGATCAATGATGGGTCTTAGTGAACTTCCTATCTCTTTCTGGGGACATGCGTTACTAATTGCAGCACTAACACTGAACCGTGCTCCGTCAAAAGCTGTCGAAAAGACTCCATATGAATTATGGACTAAGAAACCTCCAAGGTTGTCTTTTCTTAAGATTTGGGGTTGCGAAGCATATGTCAAGCGATTAATTTCTGACAAGCTTCACACGAAATCTGACAAGTGTTTCTTTGTGGGCTACCCAAAAGAAATCAAGGGGTATTACTTCCAAAATAAATCCGAGAACAAAGTGTTTGTTGCTTGTGATGGTGTCTTTTTGGAGAAGGAACACCTTTCCAAAATGACAAGTGGGAGGAAAATCGAACTTGACGAAGTTCAAGAGAACGAGCAACAATGTCAACCTGATCAAATTGACAATCAAAATGCTTTAGAAGCAGTTGATAAGATTGGTCAGAATCAAACAGACAATGTAAATTCTCAACCTATTACCCTTCGTAGGTCGCAACGGCAAAGATCTCAACCAGACAGATACCTTGGTATTGTCTTAACCGAAGATCAGGACATCCTAGTCGTGGATGGAGATGAGCCAGCGACATACAAACAAGCTATGACGAGCCCCGACTCTGCTAAATGGCAAGAGGCCATGAAATCTGAGATGGACTCCATGTCTGAAAATCAAGTCTGGGACTTGGTAAATTTGCCCGAAGGTTACACACCCATCGGTTGCAAATGGATTTTCAAATTGAAAACAAACAAAGATGGAAATGTATCAATATACAAAGTTAAACTGGTGGCAAAAGGTTACAGGCAAATCCAAGGGATTGATTATGATGAAACTTTTTCGCCAGTCGCAATGCTTAAGTCCGTCCGGATCATCCTAGCGATTGCTGCATATTACGATTACGAAATATGGCAAATGGATGTCAAAACCGCCTTCCTTAATGAGATTTTGGAAGAAACTGTGTATATGACACAGCCGGAAGGTTTTGTTGATCCAAGCAACGCTGGAAAGGTATGCAAGCTTAAGAAGTCCATTTATGGACTGAAACAGGCAAGCAAAAGTTGGAATCTGCGATTTGATGAAGCCATCAGTAAGTTTGGTTTTATCAAGAATCCAGATGAGTCTTGTGTTTACAAGAAGGTCAGTGGGAGTGACATCGCATTTCTAATCCTATATGTCGATGACATATTGCTCATTGGAAATAGCACAAAATTATTAGAGTCCGTAAAGGGCTGGCTGGGAAATTGCTTTTCAATTAATGACTTAGGAGAGGCACAGTACATATTGGGCATCAAGATCTATTGGGATAGATCTAAGAGGATGATTGGATTGAGCCAGAGTACTTACATTGATAAAGTACTTGCACGATTCGGCATGGAGAATACCAATAGAGGGCACCTACCCATGTCCCATGGCGTAACTCTCAGCAAGAAACAGTGTCCACAGACATCTGTTGAGCGGGAGAGAATGAATCAGATTCCATATGCTTCGCTAATTGGATCTATCATGTATGCCGTGATATGTACTAGGCCTGATGTATCATACGCCTTAAGTGCTACGAGCCGATACCAATCAGACCTAGGAGAGGCGCATTGGACTGCAGCCAAGAATATCCTGAAGTACCTGAAAAGGAACAAGGATAAATTCCTGGTCTATGGTGGCTGTAATGAGTTGGTTGTTGAAGGTTATACTGACGCGAGCTTCCAGACTGACAGAGACGACTCCAAGTCGCATTCGGGGTACATATTCTGCCTTAATGGAAGAGCGTTTAGTTGGAAGAGTGCTAAGTAGAGCATCACTGCAGGTTCTACAACTGAAGCCGAATACTTGGTAGCTTCGGAAGCAGCTAAGGAGGCAGTTTGGATTCGTAAGTTCATTGGTGAACTTGGTATTGTACCCTCAATCAAGGGTCCAATAGACCTCTATTGTGATAACAATGGAGCTATTGCTCAGGCCAGGGAGCCAAGGGAACACCAGAAGGTCAAACATGTCAAGCGGCGATTTCACATGATAAGGGAATGGAAATCCGAAGGTGAAATCAGAATTTGTAAGATCGGAACGGATGACAATGTGGCCGATCCTTTGACTAAACCTCTGCCTCAAGTGAAGCACAGCAAGCACGTCGAGGCAATGGGAATCAAGCACGTTGGAGATTGGCTTTGAAATTCATTGTACATGTGTTTAAATTAAACTAGATGTCTTAATGTAAAACATTGTGTTGAAACCATTCATTTATGGAGTAATCAATTTTATGCAAAAATTACTATTCACTCCATTACTATTTAATTGTGGTTTAGAATTAAATAATGAGTCCATTCGATTTCTGAGAATATTCGAAACAGGGTATCAAGACCATGTCTTGGATAAAGAAACACCTGTTAAGTGAACATTGAATATTTAAATTGAAAATTATCCCTAATCGAGGTCATTTAACTGATGGACGATTAATGATCACTGGAGATTAGTGTGTAGTATGATTTACCGCACCGTTTCTTGTGCTGCAAGGACATAATAATCATAAATCATTTGCAAAGGTGCTACTTTGGAATTGCACCGGATCGACCTATGAGAGTACTTTAAGAGATTTAAGAACGTCATAAGTACATTTCTCATTATAGCTATCGGAACCTGTTTCCTCAACCATGAGTATTGTGAAGCTATCTTGTTTGAGTACTAGTCTCTTTGATGTTGTCAAACGTCCGCCGTAATTGGGGATTATAACGGGAACACTCGGGAGATTAGGTCCTCTTAGTAAGGGAGGCTTATAGTCCAAGACTGGGAATGTCCCCCTATTAACAATAGGGAAAATGCCTTTGTTGTTTACAAGGTCGCTCGAAGAGCGAGACTGTGAAAATGCATGACCGTGCTCAGATGGATTTTAGAAATCATCTGCTTATTGACAGTCGAACTCGGAGATCGAGAAACACTTCTGGACGTAATAAGGATGACGAAGATTCTTACCTTATAGTTCGTGAAGAGACATTAAGCGACATAGGAAATGGGCTATACACTGTATGCACACTTGTCCGGAAGGACAAGTGGGAGATTGAAAGGAATGGTGTCCTTCCAACAAGTGTATTATTCTGATAGAGGGTTCAGAATTATCAGGAGGCTAATTCTTCAGTAAGATCAAGTGATCAGAATGCCTGGGTGGAGGCCGCTTCCGATCTGTAATATTAGTGAACAATTAATATTACAGCTTTGTCTTGACTGAACCCTTCGGGTCGAACCCAAACGAACTGTCGTTCCGAACCGACAAATCAATCCGAAGGATTTGATGAGTCACTAGAGTATTACGAACAAAGACGTCGGATATCGAGCCTAGGGCGTCGAGACCGAGCGTCGCAAAATCAACAAGCAACAAGCTCGAGCAAAGCCGTAGTATCACATTGGCCTAGCCATGTGGTTGCTAGGCTAGCTCGAGGTAGCACAGCACCATCGCAGCACCATGGGTGTGCGTGTGTGCGTGCTTCGCTAGCAAATCACCATAGCAGCACCATGGTTGTGCGTGTGTGCGTGCCTTCGCATGGCACAGCACCATCGCAGCATGCGAGCTTGCGTGTGTGCGTGCATCGCGCACAACATGCCTCGCATTGCTAGGCGCTTGCGTGTGTGCGTGCCTTCGCATAGCAGCACGCTGTGCTTGCTTGCGTGTGTGCGTGCCATCGCATAGCAGTACGCTGTGCTCGCTTGCGTGTGTGCGTGCCTTCGCATGGCAGCACCAAGCAGCAGCGAGCTTGAGGCCTCGCCCAGCACTAGCAGCCCAACGCCCAGCACTATTATGCGCCCAGCAGCATGCGTGGCTCGCTAGCAGCACGCATGTGCTGGTAGGGGCAGGCTGGCTGTGCTAGCTGGCCAGCAAGGCAGGCTGCTAGCCCAGCCTTGTACTTGTTGCCGGTTTAGGATGAGTGGGGACCAAAGCTTGGAGCAAAGCCTTGGGGAGCAAGGCAATGGTCCCCCCCTTGGTTATGGTCCTCACCTAACCTGTCCTCTCCTCATGCCACTTGTTGATTGTTGATTGCATTGTTTTATAATTTATTTTTGATTTAAATAAATTAGATGAAAAATGCAACTATCCCACATTGATCATGAATGGGAGTGCAAGTTGCGTTTAATTTCCCTATAAATACCCCATGATTGGGCATTTGGAAATCAACTTGAGTGGAACTCAAAAAGGCATCTCTTATTATTGAGAAAACCTTTAAGTTCGTAAAACTCTAGTTTTATACTTGGTCAAGTCTCGACTAACCCTAAAGACGAAGATCGTTCGGGTCGGGTCGTGGGTACGAGCCGTTGGAGGCCGTCACGCTTGTGAGGCTTTAAGCTTTGAAGTAAGAGCTCGGTTTACGAGCGAAGCACGCTTCAAGGGTATTACTTCTTTATCCCTTCTCTTAATTATTGTTTAATTATGTTTATGCATGCTTTATTGCTTTAATTATTGGGGCGGGTCTTGGGCGGGTTTCTCTTCCGCGTAGCGTTGGACGCTACGAAACCCAACATGCCGGAGATTGAAGGCTATGTATGTTAGGGTTTGGGATTTGGGGGATTTTTGTTGGATTTCGTGGTGATCGAAGGGGAAAGGAAAGGTGGTCGTTGAAGCGCCAGCATCGGGGGAGAGGAAGGAGTCTGACGGCTGCCGGCGCTCAGAGGGGGAAGGGGGTTGGGCTGGCCGTGGTGGCAGCGGGCTGGGCATGGGAGGTTTTTGGGTTTTTGCAATTTTTTTTTTAAATTTTTTTACAGCCTATCATACGTTGACACGTATCTTGTAACATGTAATATTAGGTTGTATGACCGGCTGGGGGTGATAAAAATTAATAGGGTACAAAGTTGGGAGTGATAGAAAATAAATGAAAGTTGGGATTAATAACAGTGGACGGAGCAAAGTTAGGATTAATGGTGACAATTTTTCCTAAAATTTATGTGGTCACTAATTATTCAAGAATTAAATTGGTATGTTTGATTGCTTGGATGAATTATTATGATCTATTGTATGATGGTTTGAGAGTCATCACCAAGTCTAAAATTTGTAAACAACGTAAAGTGAAAGAGATTACGCACCAAAACTCTTGGAACGTAGATATCTCGAGTATGAACATATGGAGGGAGTTATGTGACTTTATATTTGACCATAACTTCTACTGGGAGTACAGAGCGCTGTATATTCCTTTTTATTATTACGAGTGGTTCTTTTATACTAGTACGGTTTGCTCCCGTGTTAGTACCCCTTTATTGGGGCAAGTTAGGGGGAAACCCGTACGATGCATAATCAAGCTAAATAAATAATCTAGTGATTTGTTAGTTGGTTATGTTGTATGTTGTATGCTTGTAAACAGGTGCAACAAGGTAAGTTGTTTGATGATAGGATGAAAGCATGTAGTGTATTGTTTACGCTTATGTACTCAACATTGCTGATTGTGTGTTTGTATGTTTGTTTGGCCTTGTCTTTATTTTAGCCCTACGACAACCCATTTCTAATGGCGAGTAGTGGGGACAAAGTAAAAAGAAGCTTTTCAGGTAAGAAGGCATATTCATGATGGGCATGAGTGAAGAGCGAATCATATTTAGTTTCCATAAGAATATGATGTGGTTTATTGCTTAAATTATTATATATTTTGCTAGTGAGACTAACGCAAAGGTTTTCAAATGTTTTATCTCAGTTTTATTAAGGGCCTACAATGGTTCCAATTTGTAGGTTGACTTTATTTGACTCTGGTTGTCTTTACTTTCGTTGGGTTTGACTTTTTAAGTTGACTTGTTTTGAATGGTTTTAAATAGAGTCTTCCGCTGTATATCTTTGCTAGTTGTCTTAGCCGTTTCTCACGGTGGCGGTAATGTCTTAGAATTTCCTATTTCGTATTTAAAAAGAGCAAAACAGGTATTTTAAAGAAAAGAAATTTTTAGGGTGTTACAATAATTCCGACACAAAAAACCGGAATGCTTCCACGCATCTATGGCGGCAACCATGTCTTTGTCAGCCTTTCCATCCTTCAACTTAGGGGCTTCCTCTGTGAGGAACCTTGCCAAGTTCAATGTAGTAATATAAAACAACATTTTTGTTCCCATCTCTTAAAATCAGTCCCATTGAACTTTTCTAGCTTTTCTAAATGATTGACAGTAGACAAAAGAGTAATCACATTGGTGTTTGTAGCCGTTTCTATTACAAAAATCGAAACTATAATTAAATAAATAATCACATGCACCACACAATAACAAATTAAAGTTAATTAAAAAAAAAAAAATACAAACTTCACCTAACCAAGATAATGGTTGAAGTTTTACGTACATACAAAAGAATATTAAAATGTAACAACAAAACGGAACAAAGTAATAAAATGAAGTTTTACGCATAAAACATACGTTACACTTCAATCTCTTTAAAATAGAATTATTAATGCAAATCACAAGTTGCATCAAAAATAAAACAGAATAAAGTACAACTATATTACTAAATCATCAATGAACTTTAGAAACTATAGTACTTCGTAATACGAAAAGCAACAAATATAAAAAAATTGTCTTAATATTGTTGTTAATACTACACGAAAACTAGTATTAAAAATTCAAATAATTATATATCTATTATATAAAACAAATAAAATATAACACATACGTTACCTTTATACTTGATTCAAAATGTAAATTATTTTGACCCGAGTCCAACAAATCACGTTGTGTCCTTAAGATAATTTTGTTCCCTATATGATACCCAAAGTTATTGAGCAATTGTCTCCCAGGATAGAATGGGTTTCGTTTCTTATAAAATGGTATTGTAATTATAAGAAACCAGCTAACAAACTAGATTTGAGTAACCGTAACTATATGCATGTACATTTAGAGAGAGTAAATTAAAACTAATATCCAATCCCCAAAATCAGAACAACTAACAACTATCAACTATTTATACAAAAAGAAACATGGATGAAAAGGTGCAAGTAATGAAATGACACAACTATCCATTATAACTAATGAAGAGTTAATGAAATAACACAACTATTCACATTAAAAATTACCAATGAAAAGTTACAATTATCCAAAAATACAATCCAAATAATGATACAAATTGTCATACAATATAATTCTTCGTTAATACAAAAAATATTTACAAAATAAATATCCAACAAAATTTGTTTGACAACTACCCATTTTAAACTTTTTTGTGAACAACTACCTGTTTTTAAGAAATTTGTTAACAATTACCATTTTTTGCAAAAGTTTGTGAATCACTACCCACAAATGGATTCCGTCTAATTTCACTGTTTATGGACCCCACTTTTTCATTTCCTACCCATTAACCCCCTTCCCACCCTAATTAACCCTCTTCCCAACCTAATTAACCCCCTTTTCACCCTTATTAACTCCATTTTCACCCCAATTAACCCCCTTCCCACTTTAATTAACTCTATTCCCACCCCAATTAACCCCCTTCCCACCCTAACCCCCTTCCACCCTAAACCCTTAATGATATTTCTTAGTTTGTTGGCTGTATTTGGAGGAAATAATAAAAGGGGAAAAAAGGTAGTTGGGAAGGGAGTTAATTAGAGTGAAAAGGGGGTTAATTAGGGTGAGAAAAGGGTTAATGGGTGGGAAACGAAAATGTGGGCCCCAGAAACGGTGAAATTAGACAGAAATCGTTTGTGAGTAATGATTTACAAACTTTTGAAAAAATGGGTAGTTGTAAACAAATTTCTTAAAAATAGGTAGTTGTTCACCAAAAAGCAAAAAAACGGGTAGTTGTACACAAATATTTCTTTCTCTTCCTTCCATCGCAGCCGCAACCTCCCTCTCCTCCGCCCAGACCGGCCACTGACACCACCACCGCGCTCACACACTGATCCGACGACCCAATTGATGATTCAATTCTCTTTCCCGACTTTGACTCCGAATCTTCATCTCTGACCTTCGAACCTTCGTAGTACCCCTTCCCATTTATCTTGCTTCCCCTGTTTTTCGGCCCCCTAAACTTTAATTCCCGACTCGTATTTACCCAAAAACACGAAATCACCCTGAAAATCAGTTCAGGGTTTCAGATTTTTGGGTGGTTGATTTTCTAAATGGATTTGGGTAGGGGCATAGGGTTTAGGAGGTTGGAAAATAGGGGGTTAGAGAGGAGGGGTGTGGTTGCGGTACGGTTGGAGGAGGGTGTTGTCAGCCGTGGAGGAGGGTGGAGGAAGGTTGGGCGCCGAAATTGGGGAAGGGGTGGTTGCTGGTGCCTGGTGGCTGGGAGAAGGTTGGGTTTTTTATTTTTTTAGGTTGGGGTTTTATTTTATTTTTATAATTTAATTATTAAAAAAAGTAACCCAAAACCCCTAACTATAGTTAAAGATTTAATAAATATCATCATTTATGTCATATGTAACTTAATATCAATTGTTTAGTGTTACCAAAGATAATACTACCTCCTGCCTTTATTATCTGCAACATTTACTATTTTTGGCCGCCCCACATTATGTGCAACAATTCATTTTTTTTCCATTTTTAGTAACTTTTGATCAAAATGCCCTTACTTAACATTTTAAAAAACTGGTTAAGAGGTTAATTAAACCTCCTTTTTAAACTAATCTAAAATCATTAACCTAATTCTACCCACCCCATTTACTCATCTCCTCGTCTACCCACCACCCATTCATCTCTTTTTTCAACCTCTCTTTCAACCTTTCACCCTCTTCATCTCTTTCAACCTCTTTATTCCTTCTCCCTCACGAGTCACGACCACCGCCCCTCCCACCACCATTCTCTCTCCTCCTTCACGACCACCTTTCATCCCACCACCGTCTTTCTCCTCCCTATGACCACGACCCTTAGCTTCCACCACCGACGAACGATCCTCTTCATCTCTCCTCCCTCACAAGTTTCAGTTGAAGATGATGTGCGATTAACGATAATATATAGGAAGATGATGTGCGATCCAGATTCATTTTATCGTTTTTTTCAATTTTTTACTTTTTTCGTTTTTTTGGGTGATTTATGTTCGAATATTCTGGGTTTTGTTCGATTTTCTGAGTTTCGATTTTTAGGGTTTTGATTTCGATTTTTTGGGTTTTGATTTTGATTTTCTGAGTTTTAGATTTCTAGATTTTGATTTCAATTTTCTGGGTTTTGATTTTCAAGGTTTTGATTTCAATTTTCTGGGTTTTGATTTCGATTTTCTGAGTTTTGATTTTATGGGTTTTGATTTCAATTGAAGGTGATGATGATAGTCGGATTTCTGGGTTAGGGTTTTAGGGCGTGGGTTTTGGGTTTTATTGAAGGTGATGATGGTGACGATTTCTGGGTTAGGGTTTTAGGGCGTGGGTTTTAGGTGTTTTGGGTGACAAATTTCTAGGTTTTTGGGTTTGGGATTTCTGGATTAGATTTCTGGGTTCTTAGGTTAGGGAGGGGGTTGCCGGGAAAAGGAGGGAAAGACGAGGGAGGGGGTTGCCGAAAAAGGGAGGGGAAGGGGGCTGCCGAAAATGGAAGGGGAAGACGAATGAGGGGGCTGCCAGAAAAGGGATGGGGAAGACATCCATTAATTAGACACTCTCTCCTCCCAATCTCATAAATAAAATACACTAATTGTTATTATCAAATTTTGTCTCGTGAACCGCAAACCCTCTGAAATTTGCAGATAATAAAGATCGGAGGTAGTAGAAAATTTTACTATTCACCAGCAAGAACTCCGATGCTCAAGTCAGTAAGTGGACGAGGTGAGGAAAGAGAAGAGAAATGATTGATGAGACGAGATGGGAGAGTGATGATTGAAGTGATAGTTTTTGGGATGGGTGTAATAATTGTGTATTGATTGATGTGTTCTCATATGTCCCATCACTGGGATATGGTAAGGTATTTATAGAGGTAGTGCCCTCTCTTTTTTTAGGTTGTTTTGCAAGTAGCTAAGCTGGATAGAGGGGTATGTACCCTACAAATATGGGCCAATTGGGCCTTGTGTTTTAGTCAACTTGTTTTCCTCCTTTTTTTTTTTTGGTTTTTTTTTTGGTTATGTATCACTTCTCTTATCCCATCCTTGATTTTGTTTTATTTGGGTCTTATTCTTCTTTTGTTCAAGGCCTTAAACCCTTAGAGAGCCCATAGTATGAAGGGTATTTTTACCCAAATTATTTGCTATTGGTCAATTCAGTACAAAACAAATGTTTCGGCGCTCGTATTCTAGAACTTCCCGTGGCATTTCTGGTTTAAAAAACAACTGTGGGAAGAGCTGCGTTTCAACTATCTATCAAAGCATGAAGCGATAAAGCGAAGAACCCCCATTGTCAATCTCCAACATCCCTAAGAAAATAGTGTCTCATGCTAGTAGTGTGGTTTATCTATGTAATTGTCATGGTTATGGTCAGTCTTGTTAGTAGTTGTGTCCATTTGTGTACTTGTCACTATGAGAGTCTTGTTAGTTACGGTGTTCATCCTTGTATTGCACATTGTAGGAGTCTAGTTAAAGGTACCCAAGATCTAGCAATTTTAGCTAGAGAAGGGACCTATCTATGTTCTTGTTTTCTCCATTGCCAAAAAAATAAAAAAAAAAAAAGAAAGAAAAAAGTTAACATTTTAAAACTGAGGTAGTTAGCTAAAAGTTAGAGAACCTTTTCCTATTCACTCAGGATAGACTTTTTTTTGCAATAGACAATTACCCTATGATTTAACAACAAACATGGAAATCATTGGCCCATAATTTAAAAAAGGATTGACCCAAGGTTTACATAAACTTTCCATCACAAAATTATTAATAATATTGACATAGAAAAGCCTTCTAGCTCCTCATTTAAGTTGTTCATGCAATCATGCCGGCATGCCTTAATTTTGATGAAATGTCTTGAATATGATGAAATTCTTTTCAGAATTCCAAAATTTGATTCCCAAAGATACTAAGTATAGGGAAAGAACAAGCAGAATGAAAGATGCTTTTAAAATGCTTAGGGGTAAAGGGATTATTTTTTATCTGGGCCGGATAATTCACATTCACTGAATAGTCTTTATGTTTACAAAGCCAAGTGAAGCTAAGGCCTACACTTAGGTCACCTACAATGAAATAACAAGTTAGCATGATCTTTATATTGTCCAAGTTCTTCATATTATCTATGCTGTTAGATAGGTCCCAAGTCTACTATGTAGTATTGTATATAAAATTAAACAACACAATAAGTGAAAGAATAATCCTTTTAACTAATTACACGTGTAAATATTTCTTCTTCTTTTTTTTTTTAAAAAAAAGGCCATTTAAAGTACCCAAAAAAATTAAGATTGTAAAATGTATTAGTCATAAAAGCTTCTCTACTGTTTGCTGATTCTTACCAAACAAATGTTCAAAGTTAGTCTCTATGTTCACATAGCCTAGTCCCCATGCTTATCCTACCCTCACAACAAATTTGTGGACTTGCATGATCTTCTCCTTATTGTCAGCCCCATCGCTGGATCAGGGTAACTGGGGCGACCGCCCTGGGCCCCCAAAAAAAAAGCCCACGTTGCTGAAATGAAGGACTCAAGTTTGAAGGCCCTAAAAAAAAAACTTTAAAGAAGCGTATATTTCTTTCCCCTGACTTTCAAATGCAAATCCCTAAAATCATAAATTAAGATATTCAAATAAACGATTTCTTTTCTAATATTCAGACAATCTCCTCAACTTCTTTCCCCTAATTTTCGGCCATAATATTCTCTTTCCAAAGTAATTTGATTTCTTCAAAAAAAAACGTTCAATCTTCAATCTAATCCCCAAGATGTATTTGTATACAATTTTCAATTTCAGTCAGATGAATTGGGGTTGTTTCGAGATTCAATTGAAGAGGAAAACGATCAAAAACGGTAATTTTTCTCATCAATTTTCAACGGGATTTTGCCTAATTATATATAATACTTGCATATACTCCTTAATTCATCAAAGTATCTCGTCTAATTTTTATTTTTTTTAATTTTTATAGCTGTTTTCGAGTTGAAGAACAATCAGAAGTTGGGGAAAAAAATTGGGAAAAAAAATTCAATTAATTGGTTGAGTTTGGTTCCTTGGTGAAACAATGGCTTCCGACTTCCGAGTTTCAGATTAATTGGTTGATTTTCAACGGTAATTATATTCTTATTTGTTTGATAAATTGATTTTCCTAAAAATACTAGTGTATAACATGTACTGTATTTTCAGAATTTCAGATTTGAGATATTATTTGGAGTGCAATTGTTCAAATTGAGGCATTGAGCAGAATTTGGTGTTAAATCTTCAATTATCAGGTGTTTTTGTTCTTTTTTATACTTTTATTAATTTTCATTATTTCATATAATGTTGCCTAGAAGATATTTTTCTGGTAATGAAGTTGAAGTTACTAAAGAACTATTTGAGATCGTCAATGTCACAAGAAAGGTTGAATGGTCTAGCTACTTTATGTATTGAGAAAAATACGTTAGAACATATTGATGTAGAAACGATTATTAGTGACTTTGCGTCCAGAAATGCTCGTAGAAATATTTTCATGTGAATGTTTAGACTTTGATTTCAATCGTAATAAAATGTCTTTTTTTATCTTTTTTTTTTGCATACCCAAAAATTTCAAAATTTTTTGGTATTTCATGTGAAATAGGGCCCCAATTTATATCTTTGCCCCGAGCCACTGAAATCTCAAAAACGGGGCTGCTTATTGTTCAGGTTTCTTAGGTCTAATAAGTTTTTCGTTTGCTTAAAAATAGAAAAGTGAAAATTGTTATTGCCTTAATGTGGGTTGTGCTTATCATTCCTTATCAAATCATGTGAAGATCATATACCCAAATTGTGTGACTTGTGAAGTGCCTAAAATGTTGAATATTATTTTGATCGTAAGATTTATAATTTCGAGGGCGAAAAAATCTAATCTTTCAAGACGATTACATGTA
This sequence comes from Chenopodium berlandieri, assembly GCA_034703905.1. Lineage (NCBI taxonomy): Eukaryota > Viridiplantae > Streptophyta > Magnoliopsida > Caryophyllales > Amaranthaceae > Chenopodium > Chenopodium berlandieri. Next base: position 24,465,916 of record CM068281.1, read on the forward strand.
ATATTGACATTGTTTTTCTTCAATTTTTAAATACAAATTAACCAAATTTCCTTGGGGCTTGTTTGTGATCGTATGCTGTTTTAAGTTTTCAAAAAAAATAAACCAAAAACAGGAAACAAGAAAAAGTTGTTTCTACTTTTCTGTTGCCAATTTTCCAAATTATCATGATTTTATTAAGTTTGAACAAGTTTTAATTCATTATTTGACATACTCGTATAAAGTGATATCAAACGGATCCTTACATCTCCATTGTCTCCTTTCAACCTTTTCTCATCATTCACTTCTTCCAAAAAACTAATGAGTAATGAATTAATTTGACATGAAAGCAAAACCAATGTTCAAAAATACTTTCCTCGTTAACACTTAAAACACAATTCCAAACAAGAATCATAATAAATTGCTCGAATTAAAGCACAAACTACATTCAAAAAGAGAATGTAAATAAGCAAAAGCAAAAAAGGATTAATTGGGTTAACACACTATTTTCAAATTAAATTCACTTGAAAGTAAACCCAATCAATAAATTCAAATTAAATTCACATCAAAGCAAATCCAATTAATCTTATTCCCTAACAAGATTAATTGGGTTTACTCACTACTCAATTAACCAAGAAAAAAGCACAAAAAAAAACTAAAACCCCAAACTTAAAAACCCAATTGGCAATACCTCTTTAGGGTGAGTAGTGTAAGGGTGACTAGCACATCTTGCAGCATCCAACGCTTCATCGAGGTCGATACGAGTAGAGACGTCTCGGCTAATGCGGTCACTGATGACAAGACCAGCACTTTCGACACCCATCTAGAGTTACCTACTGCAATTTCTATATGAATGTATAATTTGAGGGTTGTAGGTAGTTTTACCATACTATCTATTTTCTATATTTGTCATAATCTTAACTATATGCGCTCACTTATCTACTCTAAAGCTTGCTAAAGTTTCTTGAAAAAAAATGTCTAACAGTAGTAGCTTGTTTGATCAACTCCATTGTCTTTTCCCCTAACACATTACCGTAGTACTAGGCAGGTTGATTGACTGGAATTTGAAGCAATAGCTACCACCTATTCCAGATTGCACCAACAACTTTCCTGACAAGAATCCGGGTTCTAAAATGGACTCTGAAAGTGATTTTCTTTGAATAAGCTATGCTACTGCACCAACATGAATAAGGTATTTACACATTGTGGCTTCTTATAAGAGCACTGGCAAAGACTACACCTTTTGATTAGCTTTTAATACCATGTATTGCGTACTATAAACATTAAACTTTGCTTATGAGCCACCGGTTGTAATAGTTGCTTTTGAAAAGACTCATATCACCTTTGAACTCTTCTTTCATACAATTAAATAGCCATTTATGGTTATGGTATAAGCTCAGTTCACAGTTTACATCTTCAAGCGTTATTGTAGTTGCAGTACACAAAATAATTAATGGCCATATTTCACAAGGGGTCGCCCCCATTACTCACAGTGAGTAACAGGTTATGTTACTCACAGGGGTATAGGCGACATTTCACCTATTATAAGTGACTTGGTGGATGGGTGATTAGGCCTCATCTTGCTGACGTGTTTTACTTGTTTTGCCAATTGTACTGATGTTGTCTCACAATTGACGCCGTTAAAATTGGACGTTTATGGAGTTTCATGAAAACTCCGAAACCCTATTCGAAGAAAGGCACGAATTCTGGGTTTTCAATTCGACTCCGTTGAAGCTCAACTGGACTTCTAGGCAAAATCGAACCCGAAGAGGCTCGAAGAGGTCCAACTCGAATTCTGGGCGGAACTCAAGTCAACGAGGTCCCAACTCGAATTGTTGGTGTATCCAGGTTCTTTCTGATTCAATGTAATTTCGAACTGGCTTTTTGTTTTTCTGTTTTTTGAATGGTTTATGGTTGGGGTTCGATGTTCTGTACGTCGATTGTCTCTGTTGACAGAATTAATTCGATGCTAGGGTTGTAGTCCCAGTTCGGATTTGTACCAGCAAAGGTAAAAATGGTAATAGTTTGACTTTAATTGTTAACTTGTGGAATTAGCGGAATATAAGTGGTAACTTAAAAAATGGAATTGTTGCGATTATGTTTGTTAATTGGATATAAATGGAATAAATTAATAATGGAAGTTGTGGAATTTGCGGAATATAATTGGAATTCTTTAATTACGGGTGCAATTATGCTGCTCATTCTAGCATTAAATTTGATGGAATGAGGAGAATTATGCATTCATTGGTGGTCATTATTCGTTCGTTCTATGTGATATTGTGTTATGGTGTGGAATCGTGTCAAGATTCGATTTGCTGTGATTGGTTATTGTGGGTATTCTTATGTGACAGATTATGAAAATGTCAGCAGGGAATGGTAAGCGTAAACGTACAATGGTGAGCGTTTTTTTTTTTAAGATATTCTTTAGGGTGGGGATGTGATGATGTTTTGAACTGTGGTTTTATGGGGATGTGATTATCTTTTGAATTATGGTTTAATGTTTTGTGATGTTGAGGCTATGAAGGTTGGGGCTGAAGATGAAGAGGGGTATGGGGGGTATGGGCTCAGTAACAAGAGTAATGTATGTGAGCAGAAGACCATGCCTTTGTATCCATAATTGTTTAAGGTACTACATTACGGAATTCTACGTGTGTGAAATTGCTTTGTTCGCACGACTAAGGAATCGTTGAATGAATTTAGTTTTTGGTGTGCTTAGGATGACGGATTAAGCTATGGAGGGGCCGTCAAAGGTAGGGCGGAGGTGATGGCTGAACATTCAAAGGCCAGAAGTCGGGTAAGTTTACTTGTTAATTAAGTTGTCAGTGGGTATGGGATAGGAACATTAACTTAATTACTATAATTTCATTGGCAGCCTCCTAATATGGGTTGCCGCATCGAGTCATTTGGGTGCATATGTCAGAAATTTGATGACAGGCGAAGACGTTGGGTTTGTGAGATGGGATTTGGCAGTCTTTTACATCTTGCTTTAGATATGCATTTACCAAGGCAATTGGCATACTGGGTCATGACACGGATGGATCCAATCAGTAAAATGCTTAGGAGTCCCAACGGACTTGAGTTTCGGTTTTCAAAGAATCAGGTTCGGTGGGTACTAGGGATACCAATGGGTTCTAGGACTGTTCCTAGTACTAAAACCATGACCCAACATGATCGTGTGAAGGTTCAGAGATTAATTCTCAAGTATGGTAAATCGTGGGAGTCCAAGTCTGGTAGACAATCTGGTCAGGTGTACATGTCTGTAGGCATACCATTAAGTTCAGATTTGATGAATCGGTTGGAGAGGTGCTTTGATGCTGGAGAGGAAGAGGAATTCAAGACGTTGTTCTTGATAATTGCTTTAGAGATGGTTTTGTGTCCCATGTAGTCACCTCGGGTTGCGTCTGACCTACTACCTGCCATAAGTTGTGTTATGGAGGCAATTGAGTACGATTGGTGTTCTTTAGTGTTGTCGAAGTTGCTGGAGAGCATACAAAATTTTTCTCGACGTTTCTATGCTAATGGGTTTGCAAGTGGATGCGGCGGGTGTGCAATATTTTCCGTGGTATGGGTTTCAGTGTATTGTTGCCTGTTTTTTTTTTTTATCTTGTGCTTTTGTGGTTTAGTAATTGATTGTTTTGCCTTTATTATTTGGCAGATATTTTACTTGGATCGGTTGGATAGGGATCCTATTCAATGGGATGTTTTTCCAAGAATTAAAGAGTGGACAATGCAGCAGATTGGGAAGGCAGCAAAATCAGAGAAATTGTTGTCCGGCGACTACGGGAAACTAGGGGTAAGCACTTTTGTATTTGTATTATATTGCATAGTATGCATAAGATAATCATTAAAATCTTGAAGATACACATAATAATTTCTAGTGTTCAAATTGGTATCAATGGTAAGAGATTGAAGGACATTACTATTCGGAGATTATAGTATCTCAAAGGCCTTGCATTAGTTTCAAAGGCGGAATCAACTGATCCAATAATCAGAGTTAGGGCTTTGAGATGTACGTCAAGCCTCAACATTGCAACTTGGACAGAATAAAATTTTAGTCAAACAGAATTTAAAGGCAAAGCCAATCAAAACAGAAAAAAAGAAATTCAACTACAGTACTAGTTCAATAAAGACACAAAGCAGTGTCGGATCCCCGGTTCTTCATAGGTCTTTCCCAAATCCCAGGTGGTGGATGGAGCCGTCGAAAGCCAAGCCAGAATTGAAGTAGTAGCTACCTGGCTCTGCCTCCTCGTCCGAGCTTAACGGGTCATTGTTAAAATGAACTGGTTTCGGAGGCCACGATGGTCATGGTGGTGGTGGTGGTTGAGCCTGTAATTGGAAACAACAATTCGTTACCTAAATAATATAACTCCCAATAACTTACACTCCAAACAATATTATAAATCAGACAAATCACCTGGAAAAAAACATCTATGTGGAAGAAATTGGCCCTTAACATATGTTGTTGCCAACACATCATAACTCCACCAGGACATGATTGCGGACCACATATTTGTGCTTCATAATCACCAGGGAGGCTACGAACAACAAGGTCGCTCGCTTCATGTTTTCCAACACGGGCTTCCAAAATGATGAACAACATCGGGTTAAATTTATTGTGCAGGGCTGCGAAGTGTTCCGTGAAGGAGGGCCGTGTGCACCCTCGGGCGTTCCAAAGTAGAATATGCGAGCCCCGAGCGAGTACGCCATACTGTTCGGTTGCTGACGAAAGATGCTCTCCTTTATAGGTAACACGGTTGTACCATTTACGTATGGGCCAACGATGGTTAACACTGGGATTAAAGGTACAACCTTCAACCTGGAACCTCAGGTGGGTGTTACTAGTATCGACCGTCATGAGGTGGAGGGTATCCGTGAAAGAGTCAACAAATATTGTGCGCCGCTTCGTGGGGTAACTGTAAGCAACTATGGAGTCAATACTAAGATTGGGCTTCAAGTCAAGTGCTTCCTCTATTTCAGGTGGTACTGTGAGAGGGGACGGCGAGGAATAGAACCTGTCTATGAGCCAGTACAGCATGACACCGGCTCCCTTGTCATAGCAGCCCACCAAGTCCTCTAAAAGAGGAAGGTGCCCCGTCGTCGGCCTCCCATCTTGTAACACCATGCCATCAATTTGGCAGCACATTGACTGGAGGAGATGTGCTCTAATGGAATGCACAGGCTGGTATATCCCATTGTAGAAGGTGTAGCATGATCTGAAATACTTTACTAAATTCAGGTTTAATTCGGATTCCCCCCTCTTTGTTTTTTGAAAATACAATATCAGTTGTTCCGGGTGGGGTAAGGGTTGGTGACGTGAGATACAATATTTCACAACGGAAGTTCCGGACATTATTGTTGCTTGTAATGATAAATGGAAGGCAATGGATGCAGAAGATGGATAGGAATAGAAAGCGAATTTATTTTTGGTGACAATGTTTCAAATTCTTTTAAACGGATGTGTTAGTTCCATATTGTATTTTCTTGACAAATACAGCACAACGTCTTGGACATTTTGCCAAGGTACAATTGACTATTGTGTAACCATTTGCCTTCTATTAGAGAACTAGATGTACCACTGTACGTATTGTTTAAGCTTTAACCTTCAGTTACCATACATCAAAGCACGATGATGTGTGTATTGGCATTGCTTTGTCATTGGCCAAAAAAGTGTCTCGTAAATTAAGGTGAGTTACCATGGTGAAACCATGTAATTGTCCCTCTACCCCCACTCATAGTTGGTAATGTCTCAAACACCCATTTGTAAATCGTATCTGCATTGTTGGTAATGCAATTGTGACAGAATAACAATTGTTGGACGGGGCTTAATTAGAAGGATTCAACAAAAGAAGAATTCACATTGTATATATTGTTAGGGGTGCCGCACACGTTCACACACCCACTAGTATGATATTGTCCGCTTTGGGCCGGCTATGCCTGCACGGATTTGTTTTTGGGCACAACCCAAAAGGCCTCATAGTAAAATAGTGAACATCTCATTAATAAGGAGTTATCCTCCTCCTTATTTCTTCCATGTGGGACTTGGGATGGATGCATATTCCCAACATATATATATTCGGTTTTACAAAATTGCAATTATGAGGTACATGTATAACTGGTGCTAGAATACGATGGTAATTTGAGTCGGTTAAGAAAATGTACAATGGTAATTTAAGTTGTTATTTATGTTTGTACCCTAATATGTGTATGTGTTGGGTCGTACATAAGGGTTGTTATTCGAGCACAACTCCAACCCTTTTGCATTATTAAAATCTGAATGGGTTCCCGATATGAAATTCGTTGTAACCAACACACACAAAAACAAGAACAATTTCAGTGGAGAAACACCCTCAACTTAACTAAGACTGATAAATAATTTGACCAATGAACCGTTTATTACCCGGATCGTCTGCAACCAAAATATTATTAGAACCACTAAATAATAAACAAAAACTAAATCGGACTAATAATCATTTAACCAGACCTGAAAATGTCCCAAAATAAACCGTTTCACTCCGCTACCGATTTGCAGCGACCCATATTCCAATGCCGAACAAATTAGATAAATATCACACCCACAACCACTACATTCCTTTCACAAAACCAAAATTGGCAACTGTCTCACCCACACAAAGATATTCAATCCAAATGAGTTCCTCCACGCCTCCAAACCCCAACGACCACCGTAGTCCGATCCTTTCCAAAACCTGTCCGCCGTTGAGGAAAAGGAAGACCACGTTCCGCCGTCGCAGCCTATTGGCGGATCTAGCGTGTGGCGTTAGGGGCGCCGGTCCAAAAGGACGCCATGGAGTGTGCCAGTCATATGTTGCTTCGATCGTCGAAGATCCTCTACTTAACCTAACGACACAAAGAAGAGGTCGCCTTTCTACACTGCCCAAGGTTGGTTCTAAAGATGTTGTTTCCGAGCAAACCCAAAAAACCAAGAAATTGAATGGTGAGGACAAGCATTTTTCCGCTGAGGAGTACAAGGATGTAGCTGCTGAAGAGCACACGGACGTCGTTGCTCCTATTGAGGAAATTAAGGGCCTTGCTTGTGAAGGTGTTGCTGTTCAGCAAGTTATTGACATTCCAGGTGACGACCCCGTTCGGGAAGAAGATGATGATGTTGATGATGTGGTTGTCCTGGCACCTGACACTGCAATGCCAGGGCCTGTACAGCCTGCTGCGACACCCCAATCTACAACTAAGCAAGCAAGGGTTGGTCATCCAACTCCTATTAACTTATTTCCAAAGATCTCATTCAGGGTTCGGAGCCTAAACGACGACGATCCCGGCCTCGATTATGAACTCAAGATCAATGAATCATTTAAGAATTTTTACTATGACTATGCTAGGAGGGTAGACTGTCACTAGGCTGATATTACTATCGTGAACGCTCGCGGCATCGTTCTCTATAATAACGGTCCAATGTTGGGTGGTATTGTGAATAGGGTTGTTCTGTGGGTTTGGAGCAAGGTTCGGTTCTTATCCTTCCGTAGTAAGAAGTCTGTCATTTATTTTTAATTGAGGTTGTTTATGTGTTGGTATTTTGGTTAAATAGTAGCTGTTAATTTGGACTTAGTGTAGTTACTGAATAAGTTATAATTGTAGTTGGTTTAATTGTATTATATTTGTTAGATCTGTAGAATTCGTAGTTGTTAATTGAGTTTGGACAAATGGTAAATTAGTTGTTGTTTGGGGGCACTTCCGGAATTAACACCCTCCGTTCTGTACAACGAAAGTCAATGTTTACGGTTAATGGAGAAAAATGTTTTCTGATAAAATTCGATGAATTTTATGTCCACAAAATATAGTTAGTAACATTAGTGTTATTTCATTCGTGTTGAAATTAGGTCGTCCAAAAAAATAAAATGTTGATTGTACGTTAAATTTTAGTGAAATTGGCATTGTGACTAACCTTTGCTGCAAATGTCGTTCAATTTAAGTACGACATATTCGTATAATGGAATAAGTACAATGGCCTGTTTTGGAGTATTAAACTTATACTTTATACAGTTATTCATTTCGTTTAATTTGTGTTTTAACACTACTAATTTAACCCGTAAATTAAAATACGTTTTAGCTGAACTTCAGTATTATTATAGTCGTGTTTAAACTTAGTTACATTGTGAAGCTGAATTTTGTTTTCACGTAGGAACCTGAGGCCAACATGGATGTTCGTAAGAAGCTAGTCTATCTCCGAGAGCCTCGAACACGTGCAGTTAAGAAGAAGGTATTAGTCAAGCTGGTTGATTCTCTTGACGGCCTGTTTCGAGCTTGGAGTGAGGAGGTGAATGTGTGCCCAAGTAAAATCCTTATGATTCACGAGAACAAGGAGGTCTCGTCATTAATGGATGTTAGGGGTGCGGCCATCAGGAATGGCGATGAAATCTTTTGCTTCACAGACAAATAGGGCATGTAGAACCCTTACGTGTATGTGTCTGTGAACGAATATCAACTTCCCTTTTGTAGGATGTGTAATGATCCTTTGCGTATGGTTTAATTATGTTTTGACTATGATCTGTGATGTAATGATCTGTGTGGGTACATGTTGTGGCTTATTTGGTGTTAACTAGCTCGATTATATAATATATTTGTTGGTGTTTGTTCGTTGAAGTGATGTTAATACCCAATTATGTTTTTAAAACAGTTATGTGACGGTAAACAAATTAATTGTATGTCCATAAGCAATTTCAAATAAACACAACGGTATTTTAGATGTTAGGGGCGCTGCACACGTTCACACACCCATTAGTATGATATTGTCCGCTTTGGGCCGGCTAAGCCCGCACGGATTTGTTTTTGGGCACTACCGAAAAGGCCTCATCCTAGTATAGTGAACATCTCATTAATAAGGAGTTATCCTCCTCCTTATTTCTTCCATGTGGGACTTGGGATGGATGCATATTCCCAACATTAAAGTGGCATGCAAGCTCGACATTAGTACGTGTTGGAACATCCATCACGTCACTTCACCACAACCCTTTCTCTCTTATTCTCATCACTTAACCACGTCCCTTCTCGACCATTTCTGTCTCATTCGTCCCTTTTTCTCTTCATACTCCTCCTAAATCTCTTGTATTTTCGCTCGATCTAGAGTCCATATACCAAATATATCATGGAAAAAATTACCACTAAATGGGTAATAAGTGACAGGTGAATTGGGTGATGTCAACGTCCTCCGACGATGCAGGTATTCGTCCCACCCTAAAGAGGTATAAACCAATTCATTTTTCAGTGGTTCATTGTATGACAGGATTTGTACCACCAAAAGGTGGGTGGTACCAAAGTTGTCTTAGTGGTACCATTGACCACATGACACGCTGTACTTGAAACTTGACACGTTTGACCACCTACGTCGAGTCAAACACATAATTCCAGGACTGTGATACATAGTCACCAAAGAGAACTCTACTATTGCACCCGCTCATTGCCTGTTGAATAGTTTCCAACTGTGCTCTATGGTCATATATCCGAACGTTTTGATTTGCAAATCACGAATATTCTAGAGTACTGTCACTTAGTTATCAGTAACTTGACTAGTAACTAGTCATAATTAGGTATTAGTAACTTGACTACTAATTAGTTGTTGTTCACTTGCCTACTAATTAGTTATTAGCAACTTGACTAGTAACTAGTTATTACTCACTTGCCTACTAATTAGTTATTAGTAACTTGACTAGTAACTAGTTATTAGTCACTTGACTACTAACTAGTTATTAGTCACTTTACTACTTAGTTATTAGTAAGTTGACTACTAAATAGTTATTTGTCACTTGACTACTAATTTGTTATTCATAACTAGTCGTACCTGACTTTCGTGGTACCAAAGTTGTCATAGTGGTACCCTTGATCACATGACCCGGTGTACTTGAAACACGACACTTTTGATTGGTAAAATGGTTTAACAACCTACGTCGAGTCAAAGACATCATTCCGGGAATGCGATATATAGTCACTACAGAGAAATCTAGTATTGATACATGTAGGTGTTGCGGAATAAATTGGCATTGAACCCGCTACCAAAGTTGTCATAGTGGTACCCTTGATCACATGAGCCGGTGTACTTGAAACCCGACACGTTTCATTGGTAAAATGGTCTAACAACCTACGTCGAGTCAAATACATGAGTCCGGGAATGCGATATATAGTCACTAGTTTCCAACTGTGCTATACGGTCATCGTAAATATCCGAACGTTCTGATTTGCAAATTACTAACATTCTATTGTACTGTGACTTAGGTATCAGTAACTTGACTAGTAATTAGTTGTTAGTATCTTCACTACTAATTAGTTATTAGTAACTTCACTAGTTGTTAGTTATTAGTCACTTGACTACTAATTAGTTATTCGTATCATGACTAGTAACACTAGTAGAAAAAATGAATTAGGCACCGCACATTTCGCACCGGTTCTTGAAAATCGGTGGCAAAAGAAATGGGTGGGATTGGGGAGATGACTTTTCCCACCGGTTTAATATTAAACCGGTGGGAAATCTTCTTTTTCGCACCGGTTCTAACCAAACCGGTGCGAAATGTTAAAAAAAAAAACTAGTTTATGGCTTTCTTTCTTCTTCTTTCTTTTTTACCCCCTGCTTTCCCTCTTCGTTCTGCTCTTCTCTTTCTCTCTCGTTTTCGCATCTCCTTCTCTTCCCGAACTCCACTCCATTGAAGCAGCTCGCTCTTTCTCCATTGAAGTGGTTTACGAGCTTTCTCACTCCACTGAAGCAGCACCTCCTTCTCTCTCCATATCTCTGGCCTCCATTGAACTCACGCGTGCTCTATATTCTCCATTGAAGCCGATTCTGAGCTTTCTCACCTCTATTGAAGCAGCTTCGAGGTAAGATTTTTCTTGTGGTCTACTTAATCCCTCGAATTCATTCGCAATCTAGGGTTTGTCGTTGATTTTATTTTCAATTTAGTAATTTAGGGTTGTGGTAATATAGGGTTTGTCATTGAAGCGCGCACGGCTACACCTCCACCACAACGGCCTCCTTGTCACGGCGGCACGACCTCGAACAGTGAACCTGGTGTCTGGTGAGCTTGCCTTTCCGGTTTGTGTTACTTGTTGTGCATTGAGTTATGCTCGAGTTATTATGTCTTTCAACTTTGTTGATAATTGTGCTGTGCACGATTTGTTGATTACTCGTGTACGATTTGCTCCAGAATCCAACAATCATCTCATTTCATCTTGGGATTCTGTAAGTTACTATTATTTGCTTCTTCATAAATTTTTATTCACAATTTTCTTTTGAATTTAACTCAATTTAATTAATTTTTTATGAATTTTCTATGAATTTTACTATTTCTTTTTGATATACAATGTTCAAAAGTCTTGCTATAAATCATCGAATAGATTTTTTCCTATACAAACTCTGCACATTGGTGGCTATTGTTCTACACTCTTATGGAGCCATTGGAACTCAATTGCATACGCATGAATGAAATCCCCTTTTTTGCATAGTAGTTCGGCTGTATTCTTTTCCATTATCGAGTAGCCAGATGTTTATCCTCATGTTCACCTTAAAGTGATTCAATTATCTTTACGTGCCTTTTTTGATGACTTAATCATCATTCTGATACTAGAGCAATTTTATACGCTTCTGTTTATCTCCTTACCTTTAATCAAATTTATAGGAGTTAAACTGAGCCATTACTAGCTTCATTATGAGTGGTGAAGGGACAGATTGAGATTTTGATGCATGAATCATGTTTTTAGGTTGGACAGATGAGTCCTTGAGCTACCCTTGCATTGATGCCTATTCGTGCTGTTGCATGGTTGAATTTGGGGGTAATACTATCGTTTTGGAATCCATCACATTTCCAAATGTAGTAATAATGTAAAATTATATTTCCTAATCCTCAAGATGCCACTACTAAAATCAAGTGATGGGGTTTAGGAATAAAATTGGTTTAATTTATTATAAAGGATCTTTTTGTGACACTATGTCATGTCCATAAACATATGTGACAGCTAACCTAGGTTAGAGGGAGTATATCCAACATTACCTTGAAATTTGAACTATTCTTTCTCTCTAGGAGCTCTGGCATAGCATGATAGTAACACCTCTGATGTCTCTCTACAGTATTATGGCTGCTGAATGAGATAGTAATTTTGTTTTATAATCTGTTGCTTTTTATGTTGTGCTTCAACATTAGTCATTACATAGTTGAATATAGCTTGAAAATTTTCTGTACCTTTTTTATGTTATGCAGTTATGCTTCAACGTTAGTCATTGCGTGGTTGAATAGAATGATTGTATGCTTTGTTTCCTGGTAGGTTTTCAAAGGCAGAAAGATGGCTGGGCGCATGGGTGGCAAACAGCGGACAGTGAAAATCGATGGGAAAAGAAATGGGCGGGATTGGAATTATACAGAGGTAATTTCTCTCAACTTGGTATATAGGTTGTGTTGTAAATTGTAGACAATGAAAGGCTATAAGGACTATTTTAGGGTGGCTTGCCCATAGTAACACTATTTAGTGTAAGATGACAGTGTAATTTGTTCCTGATTTTAATGCTTACTGTTTTGTTTTTGTACTATTGGCTTTCTATTTAATTGTGAAATTGTTGTGTTGCTCTTTTCTCTTTGGTTATATATAGAGTGGTTTGGTTTTGGAGAGTCTTATTGTCTTCTCTTCATTTTCTTTTGCCTATAAGTATATGGTGTTTCAGAGGCAACTTTTTTTTTTTTAATTATACAGTGTACTTTAACAAATGAACCTTGATTACTGAACCTATATTAAGCTAAATCTGCTAATTCTGGACACCAAAAACTAAACAGATTTCAAACTACCCTACTATGATGCTAGACTTTATAATCATATTGGACTGTAGAGTGATACTCAGAATGATGCTTGCTAATGATAATTTAGTTTGAAAAATTCAGACTTTACTATTTGTTGGTTAAAATGGTTTTTGTTTGATGCATTTTATATGATTTGGTTACTCAAATTACAAATTAGGTTTGTTGTTGTTTAATTTGTATAGTATGGCATTGAATAGGAAAGATCTAATTTGAGTACTGTGTTATTAGGGGGTTCGTTTTATTAAGCTTTTGTGATGATTTGTTCCCTTGGTTGTAATACAGAAGTTCATAGGTGAACTTTTAATCAAGTAGACAGATTATTATTCATTCAGATTGGACCATCAGATCACATGTTCTTACAAAGCAAGGAGTTCTAACATGGGTTTACAAAGCAAAGCAATGCAAGCAGTAGCAGAATAGCAATAGCAGAACAGCAAGCAGAACACAAAGTAGCAGAAGCAGAACAATAGTAGCAGAACAGCAGTAGCAGTAGCAGAAGCAGAACAGTAGTAGTTATGATATCCTGGTTGTGATAGTTCTTGGAGTTATCGGAGGTGTTTTGGGCAGCTTTTATAATTATCTTGTTGACATGCACTATCGTTCACAACGTTGTAGCACCAGGCCCAGCAAAACAGCTATATGTTTTTTTTTCAGTTTTTAAAGTGTAATATTACAAGTTATTGAGGCAAATATATGTGTTTTATGTATATTATGATTATATATAAGTATTTGGTACAATTTAATTGAAAAAAATGCAAAAAAAAAAAAAAAAAAAAAAATTTAATTGTTTGGGGCACTTTTGCCGCCGGGTCAGTGTGAAAACCGGTGGGAAATGTAATAGTTTTGCCACTGGTTCACTTGAAAACCGGTGGTAAAAGTCCTCCAGCTATAAGATAAATCACATGTTTTTGCCACCGGTTCACTCCAAAACCGGTGGGAAAAGTGGTTTTTGCCACCGGTTTTGAACCGATGGGAAATCTTTGGGATTTAGCACCCCCCAAATCAAGAACGGTTCAAAACCGGTGGGGAATGTGTGGTTTGAACCGGTGGGGATTGAGGTTTTTCGCCTAGTGTAAGTGACAGGTGAACTATGTTAGGGGTAATTATTCAACTAATATGATGCTGGAAAGTAAGTAACACTACAGGGCAAAATATTACTCAAAAAAAATACTTTCAAGACAACTTCTAGGTTAATGGTACATTATAATTGCATAATAGTACGTAATGGTATGTTATATTGTACCACCGTAGAGTCAGTTTCTGTCCATAAACTTGTCGAATTTACCTTCTTGCCCTTCCGTATGCTTTGTAAATACATCGGGACTATAACACATTATAACCCAAATATACAATCCTTGACTGATAGTGAGGTGCACGTCACCCCGTTGTTGTTTGAACTACTACGGATGCCCGTTTCTGTCATTTTTTATATTCAGGGGTTTTACTTTCAGTTTCATTTTAGGTCCAAAATTAGTCTCTCCCTATTCATCTCCCCTTTCCCTGCAGTTACTGTGCTCTGTTCCAAAGAAGAGACTAAGACGGTGGTTGCTGTCGTATTTACTGTGCTCCGAAGAAGAGACTAATACAGTGGTTGCTGCCGTAGTTACTATGCTCCGAAGAGACTAAGACAGCGGTTTCTGCCATAGCTTAAAAGGAATTTTGGTTCGTCGGTAGTTCCGTGAATTGTTTTCCGTCAGACGTCGCTTCCTTTGTCTTAATTGAAGGTATGGGCTGGAATTGTTTTCCGGCAGTCGTTGCTTCCGACAGTCGTTGTTTCCTTTGCCTAAATTGTTTTCTACGGACTCAATTGTTGCATTTTAAGAAATTTAAAAGCAAGTGCAGAAATTGTAGTGTTTTGCGTGACCGAATTTAAAATTTTGAAACCAACGGTAGAATGTTTATTGTTATGAAGTTTTGCTGGTTGTCAGTTATTCATGTTCGGACAAACTTCGTTCGGGGTGGTTCTTAAACCCTTAATTGGAATGCATTTGTTTTTATTATGTTTTAATTAATCTGATTATCTAGTGAAATTAGCGAAATAGGGTTTCCTTTGCTGATCAATTTTATAATTGGACTTAATTTGAGGATGTGATACACGATCGTCGAATATGCTACCCTTTTTACTGTAATTCTAATCACCAATTCCATTTTTTTTTATGTATGAGAGGTAGGAGTGTTGACTGAAAGTTTTTAATTTTTTTGTAACCTAAATGACTGATTAATTGTGTGTTCCATGAGGAAGACGTATTGAGTTATGAATAAGGAATACTTTTACATTAAGATATCATGACTTTAATGTGAAATGACGAGGTATGTAAGCGTTTGTTGATCAGGTTTTTTGTAGTTGGGAAGTCCCATTTCTGATCATTAATTTGAACTTGGCAGGAGGAAATAATGCCACGGAGGAGGACCAATGGATCACAAATGGTGAGTTATTGTTTGTTAATATTAACGATTTTGTGTTTGCTGGATTTTGGTAGTACCAGTTGTGTGTTGTAGTTGAATTAAGGTGGCAATTATTTTTTTTGGCTTGTGTAGGGGCGGTCTAACGGGAACGAAGCGGAGCCAAGTAAGAAAGCAACTAGTAAAGGGAAGAAGAAACAGAAATCAAATCCTGTTTTTGAGGAAGAGTATTTACAGGACTCTGATGAACCAGGATATGATGATCGTGGTAACACTGAATCAATTTCTGATGAAGCTCTTTCTGGTGATGTTGATTCCTCATCTGCTAATTATGAGGAAGATGAGGATGCGGACTATGATGGTCAAGGTAGTGAGGACGAACCAGAACAGGACAAAGTGAGCTACCAGGATCTCCTGATCAAGTTATTGCGGGAAAAGGTTGACAAAGGGAAGCGCAAGCAAGGTCATTTTGAGAAACGGACAACAAAAAGGGGCAAGCTAAAGGTATGTCATGTTTTATGGAATTAGTGAAAGCTTATTGACCGTGTTACACTTGGATGGAGAAATGAAATGTGCAATGTCATGTGTAGGTCGAGAAGACGAAGGGAGACATGGTGAAGGAGAAAGGGGTTGTCGTTAAAACCCAATCAAGAAGTACGCAGAAGGTACTCTCTGAACTGTATTTGTTGAAATCCGTGACACGGAAATGTCTGGTGAATTCTGTGGTTGGGCATTTGGTTAGTGAAGGGGGTTGTTTGGTAATTAAACTTGATTACTAAAGATTAATTGTAAATTGTAGTTGAGTTGCAAGTTAAGTATGGCTAATGTGAGTCCGTAAGTAAGGTTAAATTCCGTTGAACAACGATATTCGCAGCTTCGCAGGTAGTTTGAATGGGATTTAAGTAGTCTATATTCCGTTTTGGTTGGTGTAATGTGGTTCGAAGTGTAAAAAATTGAGGCTACCTAAAAAGGAATTGAAGAATTTTGAGTAACTTAGTAGGAATTTAATCAGTCATTTGTCTTGTTTGAATGTATTGTTGTAGGCCCCAAATTTGCATGGTGTGAAAGCTTTTGCAACTGCAGTGAATAAGTTTGATGATTCTAGGAAGAAGGTGGTCACAGAAATGGGTTTTTGAGGGTTATTAAGTATTCCCCTGACTTAGGTACCCCGGAAGTTTGTGTACTGGCTGTTGACAAGGGTGATGGCTGACGGTTCCATAACTTTTGGAGATGAGTGTGTGCTTCCTTTGAGTCCTGTGCAGGTTGAGTACGTACTTGGGATTCCCATTGGGTCGCGGGAATTACCGTGTAGGATTCCTGAGGATAAGCAGGCAAAGCATCGCAGAATCTTGGAGAAGTTTGGAAAAAAGGAACACATTTCATTAGTATCGGCTTTGGAGGCACTGATTAGACAGGATGAGGAAGGTAATGTGTTGCCTTTGTCGGATGACGAGAATGCTGATTTCAAGATAGCCTTTCTCATAACAGCTCTAGGCTGCATACTGTGTGCTACGGCAAACACAAGCTACCTTGGGGTGAAGCTTGTACCGTCGTTGTTGGTTTACGACGAGGCGGATGAGTATGACTGGTGCACTTATGTTTTTAACTGGATGGTTGTATCAGCCAGGGGTTTCCAAAGGAAATTTTCTCGTGATGGATATGTAGCAGGTTGCGGGGGTTGTATCCTTTTTTTGATGGTGAGTAAATTGTTGGTATTTGCCTCTCTAGATCAAAAGCTTTTTTAGTAATCTTATATAATTCTCTATCGTGTCCTTTTTCTGTAGATTTTTTATCTAGATCACCTCAGTCGCGTCCCAATAAGGTGGGGCGTGAGACCAAGACTGGAGGCATGGTGCGAAGAAAAGATCAATGAGGCGGTTGGGGATGACAAAAAACAATCTGGGGATTTCAGGAAATTGCGGGTTAGTATTAGTTTGACTTTCTTTTGATGGGAATACATCCCTGCTGAAGCTGTTGTGTTTGCTTCTTTTTCAGTCGCTGGATGTAGCGTATGGGGAGCCTCATCCGTTGAGTCCTCGGGACGGTCAAAAGCAAAGGGTGGAAACCGTAGATGTGCAACGGACTACACGGGAGGTAGACGTAGAAAATATTACGCAGCAGGTATTGTGCAAGTCAATGATACTCTCATATGTAGCTCTGTAATGTATAAAAAATAAGTGACATGTGCTATGGAAGTTGTTAATAGTTTGTGTTTATGCTTTCCTGAAGGTGTTGGATAGAATTACTCTGAAGTTGGCTCTGATAGACGCAGAAAATATTACGCAGGAGGTATAATCTAACTCAATGATACTCTCATGTGTAGCTCTGTAATGTGTAAGAAATATGTGACATGTGCTATGGCAGTTGTTAATAGTTTGTGTTTATGCTTTCCTGAAGGTGTTGAATATAATTACTCCTAAGTTGGCTCTAATAGACGCAAAAAATATTACGCGACAGGTATAATCCAAGTCAATGATACTTTCATATGTAGCTCTGTAATGTATAAGAAATAAGTGACATGTGCTATGGCAGTTGTTAATAGTTTGTGCTTATGCTTTCCTACTTTCCGGAAGGTGTCGGATACAATTACT
Organism: Chenopodium berlandieri; assembly: GCA_034703905.1. Classification (NCBI taxonomy): domain Eukaryota; kingdom Viridiplantae; phylum Streptophyta; class Magnoliopsida; order Caryophyllales; family Amaranthaceae; genus Chenopodium; species Chenopodium berlandieri. The sequence continues at coordinate 24,483,689 of CM068281.1, forward strand.
CCGAAGTTGGTGGCTCTGATAGATTTTAAATTAGCTGACGTTATGAAATCACTGCATAAGCTGATGTCGCAGTGTGTTGACGTAGCTAATGCCAAGAGAGTGTGTAGGGGGGTGATCGAGAGGGGTAGGCTAACGGAGAAGGATGGTGTTGCGCATAAAGAACAGGGTTTAGCCAGCTGTTTGGGGGGGGAAGACTCAACTAGAAGAAGGTGCAAACGTAGTTGGTAGGGAAGACCATAACGCTGAAGCAGTTTCCGGTGACGATGACCTGGACCGTGTGGTTCAAAATATATCGGTTGATACACTATTGGAAGGGGCTGGGGGTGTGGCCAAGGTGGTTAGGGATGAATCCAATGTGGTTAAGGCTGATGAGGGTGTTCCCTCAGAGTTAAATGGTTGTTGTTCTGATCGTGAAGTGGAAGATGGGACCGTGGAGCCTGAACCTGAAATAGTGGTGGGCTTGCTTGGGACGAGGGGAACGACTGTCTTGGTTGATGCTCGGTGCAGTTTGGAAAAGTCATCTTCATCTGATGAGGAAGATGAGTCTGCTGAGAAGAGGGTGGTGAAACCTACCGAGGCAGCCTTGTCAGCCATGTTCACCAATGTGTCAAAAACCCGTCGCCATACAGCGGTGGAGACACGTCTGCTGCAGTTTGTAAATCGGTGGAAGGAACTGAAGGATCCACTCAGGTAATTCAAAAAAGTGTAATTGAGTGTGAAAGGTTGTTTTATTGTGCATGCCTTTTGCAAAGTTTTTGTTTTAATTGTAAATTCTAATATGTTTATATGTATACTTGGTGTTATGATGATGGCTCACCGCATAGCCCTGGGGGTATGGTGATGATAAAGTGTGATAACATAGAAGCCAACCAGAGGGATTGCTATGAAGTGGTGCACAATAAATCACGGGTTTCCACTGATTACGTTAAAATGGCCAATGTGCTATACACAATCGGCCACCAAAGACTTCTAGAACAGGAGCAAGCGTATTTTGCTTGACCCAAGCTTTTCGGTAAGTGGTTCAGGGTTCATTTCACCTTTCGAGTTTCATTTTACGTCCACATTTGATGATGGTCATGCTTGTTGTTTTTATTGTCTAGATCGTAGAATCGACTGTTGTTGAACGAAGGAAACGAAGTACATATTTGTAACAAGTATGCCAAATTTCTCCTAAGCTTTAACCCGTCGGATATTCGAGCGGTCAGCAACTTACTCACATAGTTCAATACATAGGTTTAAATGTGTTTTCCATGCATATGCGCTAAATTGTGCTTACGGCATTGACATTGTCAATTAACCAGGTGTTTATCCCAGTCCTCGAAGTTCCTCAGGATTCCCCTGACGAGTCGCACTGGTGGTGCTTAGCATTACACATGAGGGCTCAGCAGTTGTGGATGATAGATTCCATGTACCCTCACCCGTTCGCCACACATGCCAAAGAGATCGATCTCCTGGTACTAGAACTACTGACTTTCATTTTAAACAACCATGGTATTTATTGGGACCATTTGGTAATGTGTAATGTGTTTGTCAAACTACAGCTTAGTGGCATCGACGTCCTTTTCCGACTCTGTGACCCAGCATGGAAGGCTGGTCTGCTACATTCTTGGAGCAGATGCACTGTTGAGATCTTAGAGCCAAAGGATAAGTAAGAATTTGTGTTTCCTTGTTTGCTTACTGTGCCAATAACTATCAGCCTACCTTTAAGGTCAGGAGAACGTATCTTCGGCTTTCGTATTGATTGTTGTCCTCCAATATGCAGCTCATACTGCGGTGTTCTTATGCTGGCGTGTATTAAGTTCTTTGCCAGAAGATTCACCACGAGGTTCAGTGTGGTAGGTGGTGTATATATCTGTTTTTGTGTGAAGATCTCAAGAATGGTTGGCTAAAGTGTTTGTTCTGTTCTTACATTTACAGGGGACGATTCCTACTGCTCGGGCAAATCTGTTCTTGGACGATGTGCAATGTGAGGTGAACGAATTGAAAGACTTTGTGGGAGATGCGATTCCAGGTCCTAGGAAAACATCGAGAAAACTTTGGCGTGTTGGTGTTTGTGTGACAAACACCTGTAATATTGTCATTTACATTCCATTCCTCCAATGATGATCATATTATGTACATTAACGTGTATTAACAGACCCGGTGTATGTGTCTTTGTAAGACTACGGTTTGTGCTGTTTGAACTTGATCAGTTTGTGTTGTCCACACTAGATAGTCTCCTGAACTTTGAGGCGTAATATGTTATGCTTATTTTGCTTTTGTTTTTAAAAACATGAAAATGAGAGATACTCAAAGCATTTAAAGTCTTGTTTTTTAAAAAGTGCATCAATTTACTCCCATCTTGATAACGATCTCAATCCCTTGAACCTTTGTCTATATATATATTTGTCGCCATGAAACCGAGCACAAACACATGTGATGATTTTTCTTACATGTTTCAAATGCTTAACAGTGTTACAAACTGTTGAAAAGAATATGCTCCTGTAATCTGCTTTGAAAAGAATATGCTCCCGTAATCTGCTTCTTCACGTGCTCAAACAAACAATATATCCCGTAATCTGTTTCTTCATATGCTCAAGCAATAAACGGTTCTTCATATGCTCTCGTAATCTGTTCCTTCATAACTCAAATGGTCACGAAATGGCCATTAGTTCATCAAGACGTTTCTGCTTCACCTGTGACAGGTGCGATGTGTTCAATGTCATATAAATAATCACTGAGGTAGAATGACATAAATTTAGTATTGAAACTTACATGTAGCTTTCAAGAAGACGTATTTGCCTTCCCCTTCCCCTTCCCCTTTGTTGTCTTCCCCTTTGACATACCGGGTTCTGCCATTACAGCCTTTTCCTGAATCCTCCTCCTAAACACCAGATCCTGCAACACCATTTCCTCCTCCTCAACACCTGCATCCTGCCCAACACCATTTGCTGCTGCATCCTCCTCACCACCATCACCATTTCCTGCATTTTTGTCTTCCCCTTTGTCTTACCAGGTTCTGCCATTCCTGCCTTTTCCTGCATCCTCCTCCTAAACACCAGATCCTGCAACACCATATCCTCCTCCTCAACACCATTTGCTGCTGCTTCCTCCTCCTCACCACCATTTCCAGCATCCTCCTCAACACCACTTCCTGCATGCTCCTGTATGTATGATATAATAGCATTCAGAAAATAATAACAGGATAAGCAGTCAGACCCTATAAATATTGAAGATAGCATAAATCTTACCAGGCTAGGCTTCTTATTCTTGTTGGTTTTCTTGTAGCCAGTTTCAGCTAACGTTTTGTGCCTTGAACCCTTAGGCCTTCCCCTTTTCCTTTTCTTAATTATAGGGTATTTGATAACAAGGTCCATGGCAGTTGGACAGGAGTCTACGGCAGTAGCATCAGCAGCAAGATTCCTAAATGAGGAAAACGTTCTGCCTTCAGTGGCTGATGACAATGTACTAACTACAGGAACATTTTCCTTACTCTTCTTGTCCCTACGCTCATTAACAGCTAATTGAAGCTTCGATAGTGTTTCAATTACCATATGGACCGTTTGATCGTCCACCATGCCAGCGGTTTCACATAAGGGCTCGAGTTTTTGCATCATTTTGTTGAATCTCTTCACATTGACCGTGTCCCCCGGATCATGGTAGGCCACCTTCACCCTAGTGTGCTTCCGGGGTATGTCCTTCCTACAACGGTCTACAACGTACTTCTCTAGTAGAACTTCAACCAAGTTTTCATCCAAAATCCTAATACAGTGTATGCAAAGTATACCACTAGTCTCAAACTTCCTACAGTCACACTGCACCTCCTTTGTCATTGGACAGAAAGTAACATTGTAGTATCTTCGCCTGTTTGTAATGACATCCTCACTCGCACCGGGAGGTACTATCCATACACGATCGACCACCGAATATTGAATAAGCTTCTCAGACAAAACCTTCTCTCCTCGGACGTTGCAATACATCATTCTCGTACACTCCTTTTGAACTTCTTGAAACTTGTTGTCCGTGTATAACTTTTGGAATATTTTTTCGACTTTGAATCCACTAACCAACCTCCTAAGGTACTTCGAGCAACGCGCATCTGCACTCAGTTCATCTCGAACACGTTGATCCAAGGCCATGCAATACTTTTGAGGAAACTCATGGAGTTTTGTTTTGCGGTTCACATAGCCGTCAAAAAACCGATTGATGCTCTCCACCCTTTGTGTGGTCTTCATACCGGCCCAAAAAAACTCCTTCACGTACGCAGGCACCCACATATGACTCTCTTTGTGTAGGCTCTGTAGCCATTCATTGCCCTCCAACTTATACTCGGCGATAAACTCTGCCCATCGGGTTTGGAACTCCTCGGGGTCAAAGCTCTCATATACCCGCTCTTTGAGGGGGTTGACGAACTCTTGGTAACTAGACAAAAATGACAACAGCAGAACAGCAACAACAGGTTAGCTTGTCTTCAATATGGGAATTAGATTATTACGCCTTGGAAACTAATATCAAGACCTTGAAAATTGTATAGGCAGGAGGAGGAATTTCACAACATACCGGGCACACTTGCCTAGTTTCTCATGGATCTTGCTCATGATATGCCATATGCACCAACGATGCACCGTGTTTGGCATGACTTCAGCAAGGGGCCTCCGCATAGCTGCCGCTTGGTCGGTCAATATGGCTTTAGGAACTCGGTTGTTCATGCAAGCTAACCACTGTCGAAATATCCACGCAAACGTATCACAGTCTTCATGTGAAACAAGAGCACATCCCAACAACAACGATTGCCCATGGTGGTTCACACCAACAAAGTTCGCAAACGGGAGCTCGTACTCATTCGTTAGGTATGTTGAGTCGAAGAAAACCGCATCACCAAAGTCCTCATAAGCTACCCTACTTCTTGCATCCACCCACAACACATCCTTAAGCCTCCCTTCTTCATCCAAACGTTGAGCATGGAAAAAATTTTGGTTCCCGATTTGCATTTTGTCAAAGCACTCCATCATTGCCACCGAGTCCCCTCCTACCATCTTCAACCGCCTAGCCTTGTACACCTCATGTTGTAAATCTTTTATTGTCAGATCCATGTTACCCTTTCGTTCGGTCGCCATGAAACCATGTATTTGAGAAATTGGTACACCTTGCTCGTACAAATCTGTCAGCGTCTTCTTCACTTTGGAGGTCATTTGCCTCATGCGGTACTCCTTAACAAGCTTATAATTTGCCGGATCAATCGCGTGATTATGATTTAGTTCCACGCTCTTTAACTCCCACAAGCCATCTTCGTTAACTTTAGCATAAACACGGGCCTGACATTCGCACTTTTTCGAAGTCCTCTTCATACCACTTAATTCCTCCTCACATACCACCCCATCAACTAAACCACCTGAACCTCCATGACTCATTGCCTTTGCCCTCTTCTTCGCTTCCCTCCTAGCCCTCATGTCGGGTTTTCCCCAACACTCACACTTCCACGTGACTTTGATTTTTGTTTGGTCCCCCGTCCTAGAATTTACACCTTGAGCCCTTGTCACTCCAAACCCCACCTGCTCAGCATAGTCCTTATAGTAGGCTTCAACCTGTTGCCAAGACTGGAAAACCATCTCTTCCTTAGGCTCCTCAACAACTACAGATATTTCGTTGCTACCAACCACAGTGTGCGTCGTATGAATTGTTTCCAGGGGGGATAAATACCTAACATCCATGTCAAGTGCACGACTACCTGCATCATCTACGTCGTCCATATCCTCCTCCATATGGACGTTACTCCGAAACTTAACTCCATTGCCACAATCACCATAACGCTTTCTGTTTCTATTTCCATAATATCAATCTTCTCCAACAAAAACAATTAACCCTTCAAATAAAGAACACCAACATAATTACTACGACAAAAGTTAATACAGAACGCCAACATAATTATAATATAAAATTCAACACAAATCAACCAAACAAGTTTTCACAGCACACATTCAACCCAACACAAAAATATAACCAACCGACACAAATCAACCAACCAATTGAACAACCAACACAACCAATTTTCACATAACCTCACAAATCAACACAGGGATTTTATAAAAAACATACGAAGACAACACGTTGTTTTGAAAAGGTAAAAAATTACATTTTAAACAAAATCCTCCAGTCATTTCCGTCAACCTCAACCCCATTTTAACAGAGGAAAAAGTCTTTAACATCCAAATTACATTCAAAATTATTCCGATTGCGGTCGAGATTATGAGCTCAATTTCATGAATTGTGGGCGCAAGACAACAACAGAACAAAACTCACAGCTGCAACATGCGACGCTTAAATAGATCGGAAAAATACCTCTAAATTCGAAGATGTCCGTGTGGTTTCCAACTGGATCTGTTTATTGGGTCTGGAAGCTGTACAAAACGCCGATGAGCGAAGATCAGAAAACTAGCTGCTAATTCTCTGAACAAGCTTCTGGGTATGGAAGCTGTAAATATTTTCCCGCCAAAACGTCAACAAGGTAACGCCATCCACCTGATTGACGGAAGGATGTCCCCCACTCAGCAATACAGTCAGCAACTTGACACATAAACGAATCCAACTCAGCAACTCAGGAAGTGGGAAACTTCCACTTAATTTTCGAAATGCCACTGTGAGTAACAAACCTGTTACTCACAGTAACAGGGATTTACCGATTTCACAAGGCGTAAAATTAGAAAAAAATTGTTTATAAACATAGTAATGTTCATGAGATACACAAGCAATTACTACACAAGAGCACAAAAAACAAATTATGATGATCTGAAGTACAGATAGGTTTAATAAGCATTACTTGTGAAGCAATGATGCTTATGTTCTCATGTGTCAAATGGATTCTTCCATTCATTCCCTAATCTATAACATTAATAAGACAATATTTCTTTCTTTATTATAGTCACATTATAACCGAAGATATGAGCGATAGCGAAATGTTTCATTACCAATCCATTGCTTCTATGTGGCTAGTGTAACACAAGCTAAAGAACTCACTATAACAACTAGCCACTCCGCATTTCCATCCAAAAGTCTAACAAGATTGCCCAAGACAAGAGTGAATCATTTCTACACAAGAGATTCGTCATACGTGGCATACTCATGCAATAATGCATACTTCAAAATAAAATATATTACTCGTATTTCCTTTTCTAGGTATTATCAGTGTGACATAAAATACTCATTTGTTTTTGAAAATTTTGTCTAGAACTACCCTGAAGAAGTAAAGATAGGGTCATTTGTGAACGACTACCTGTTTTATTTTTATTTATTTAGAACTACCCGTAAGTTATTAAACGTTTGGGCAGCAATACCCAATAACGTTTTCCGTCCAATTAAGACGTTACTGGGGCCCACTTTTTCACTTTTTCCACCTAATTAACTCCCCCCAACTACCTTCTATCCTCCCTAATTAATTTTCCTCCATTCTCACTCTCTTCTTTCACCTTCCTCATTTCACCTTGAACTCAAAACCCCCAAATTTATTTGAACCCATAAACCCTAGTGCCTAATATGAATCACTAATTTAATTGAATTCAATCTCAAAGCCAAAATAACCAAAACCGAGAACTCAATTGAACCCCCAAACCCTAGAAATCAAAACCCCTAAATTTATTTGAACCCATAAACCCCTATAAATCAAAACCCCCAAATTTATTTGAACCCATAAACCCTAATTTGAATCACTAATTTAAACCCTAATTATGTTAATTGCATTCAATTAAAACTTGTAAACAAACACAACAAACAATGAATTAATAGAAAAGTGTGAAACATTGCCTGAATTACCGAGAAATTGCGTTCAATTGCTTGATTATCTTCTCTTAGATTTTTTAAGTGAGAATGGAGGGAAAATTAATTAGGGAGGAGAGAGGAAGAGGGAGAAGGCAGTTGGGGAGCTAATTAGGTGGGAAAAGTGAAAAAATAGGCCCCAATAACGTCTTAATTGAACGGAAAACGTTACTAGGTAGTGCTACCCAAACGTTTAATAACTTACAAGTAATTCTAAATAAACAAAAAAAAAATACGGATAATTGTTTACAAATTACCCCATCTTTAGAGAAGTTGTAGACAATATTTCCTTTGTTTTTCTTAACGACATACAAAAAGAAAAGGAGGTAATATAAGAATAAGAAAGGAAAACAAAAAAAAAAAAAAAAAACAAAATACTCTCAAACTTATTTAAGCTTATTTGACTAATTTTGGTCAAAGTGGAGCAAATAAAATGAAATTTGATAATTGCTGCACAAGTCCACAATTACTTTGTACACGTCACCTTTTTTTTTTTTTTTTTTATAAAAGTAGAAAAAGCGGGCATTAAGAAATCTTCCTAACACAAAACTACAAAGTACTTATAAGCATAAGAATTATAAGGAAATATAATGCACATACACGATTTTTTTTGTTTTTTTGTTATTTTTGGAAGAAATTAGCAACTGGAGATCTTTCCCAGGTACAATGTACTGAAATTTTGATGACATTAGAGAATCCAAATTAACAGAAACCATCAGCAATATTTTTGCCAACAAAAATCATGACTTTTCAACTGTTACATCAAGTATAAGAACTTAATATGGCCAAAAGGTGAACCCAAAAGAGCTGCTTCTTCCATGAACAAAACCTAAACCCTTCAAAGTCCACATCAAAATCAATCTGACTTACCACCACTCCCTCAATACAGCCCGGCCAACCTCACATCGCAATCCTCCCACTTCCCACCTCCCCAAAAAAATGCATAGAGAAAATAAAGGAAAACTCCTAGAACTATCGCAATATTGCCACAAGACATGGATATGGTACACTCCTTTGTCGAAAACAAAAACTAAACCCTCAACTCCAAGACATCAACCACATTATAGACACCCGCGGACCCACACTCCACGATACTCCCCGCCATATTTACTTTCGTACAGCCCCTTTAACAGAACCAACCTTTCCATGCTGCAAAGCTTTTGGATCAAGTGCAATAGTCCCAATAGTAAGTGTTTCTGTCGACACATTGGCTCCATCAACTTTGATCGGCATAGAACCTACTGTTACTACATTCGACGCAGCATTAGAGCTCTTAGAAACAGCAGGAGGAGGAGCAGCAACAGCAGCAGATGAAGTAGCAGGTGCTGCTGACTGCCGTTCACTTGGCTTAGGATGGATACATAACGAACCAATCTTCAAGGTAGAAACATTGCCCATCGGCACCTCTGAGGGATCCCGCACCGTGCTTGCAGCAGGCACATGAACACCATCACCAGATGATACCTCTGACTTGATCAGTGTTTTCAAACCACTAGAATTACTGGGCTGTACACCTTTCTCAACCCAGGTACCAACCTCATCTACTTTCTGGGAATGATCCATAGCAGAATTATGCTTGAGAGGAGTCTCAATTGGATGAACATGTCCATTAGCCCTGCGAAATATACGAGTTCTCTCTTCATGCATAATCTTCTGTCGATTCTCATAGTACATAAAGTCATCCAGTAGAGATGTTTTAGACGTGTAGTTCTTAAATAGCTTAAGCATCTCCACACCTTGCCTATGCATTATCTACACAAAACAATATACACAAAAATCTTAAGCTCATGTAAAGCATAACATCAACTTAACAAATACCCAGACATTTCAAGAATCAAGTATCCCTACCTTTTAAATAGTTTGAGATAGCACTAATGAGTTGTTTGGACAATTATACCCTCTAAAATATTTACTTACTTATTTGCGCTCAATAATGTTATTTGCCTTTTTTTTAACTCTAAAGAATAGTGTGCAGACATTTATATAATTATATCCCTATAAATATTTATGTAAAAATTTTCCATCATTAATAAAAGAGCTATCCGGATATGGGTAGCTACGGTGCACGCTAGCCACCCTAGTGATATTAAAAGAGAACCAATGCAACACCAATTACTGATAAGCCAGAGTATGGGATGTCATGGCAAGTTAAGATGAAACAGCATTTTAATCAACTTCTGCTTACAGAATCATAAAAATAAAATTCCAAACTTGTTCAAAAAAGGAAAACTTGATGATATAGCTTTAAGTAATTTCTAACACTCAGTTTCCATCCAAAAGGCCAAGCTAGGTTCCTGTTTTTTTCTCTCATATTGCAGATCAATTCTGTCATTCCCATTTCAATTACATCTGCCAAAACTTGCAGAGAAATAGATACTACCTTTGCTAAATTTCCCTATTTCTTTATCAGGGGATTTAAGTTCAAATCAAATATAAATATTACTGCTTTTCAAAAACTGTGAAATAAACACACACATCAAATGTAACTTCCCATGTCACCTATTGAAAATCGAATCCATCAGAAATCACCAGTTCACCACATGCCCAACAAAACATTATCCTAAATAATGTGCCAACAATCCAGGAAGAAAATTCGTCCACCCATTATCATCAACTGACTTTATAATTTGCTTGATGAAAATACAACTCAGATTTAACGTCAATAAAATGAGAGCATCATAGGGAAAATGTGAAATAGACACATATCAAGGCTATTAATTGTATAAATTGACCACCCACATTCCCCCCCCCACCCCACCCCCCCCCCCCCCCAAAACCAAAGCAACTACTAATCTAGTCCTTAAACCACGACAACAGGTTCAATGACATATATAGATAAACATGATATACCTCTTGCGTATCCCTGCTGTTAGTCACGGGCTTATGCTCATTGTTTTCCAGTATAATGTGACGAAAACTGGGGTTTGGTACATCTTTGATAATATGCCATTTAACAGGGAAGCTTCCGCTCCACTTATCTTGCTGCCAAAAGTCCATATCCTTATCAAAATCAACAGGGCCTATCATCTCTGCAACACCACAGAACTGCCCACTTGCATTAACCTGCATATAAGACAACTCAGATAAGTAAAAAAAACATTAAAAGAGACGATAGATAAAATTAAAGTCTCTAATATTAATATATTGTACTCCTACTACCAAAAACACTTACAGAAAAGAAGAGGAAGACTGGGCAGCCTCTTGGTTTACCATTAGCTATCTTTAGAGCATCTTCATAAGCAATACTTAGCTTCTTGTTCCCGTTGGGTGTGGATGACCATACATTATACTTAATGCTCTTATGCACATCGTCCTCACTGTAAGATTTTATGACAAAAAACTTTGCATTGGCATAATCCACGGAAAAGTCATCTTTGTTGTACTGATCAGCAGATATTACAATATTTCCTTCAGCATTACGGTCCCCGGCCCGTGTTGTGTACGCTTTTACAATAAGTTGATTTTTTGATTTGTTGGTTCTAGGCCCTCGGTTCTGCTCTCCCAACTGATCAAGATTACCGTTACTATCGTTAGGTCTTCTGTAATAATATTTGGACCAGTCATTCAAAACAGCTTGACCATTGGTACTTGCTCCATAGTCTGACAAACCACCACCCATAGGATACGAATATTTCACTTGATTAGCTTGAGATAAAAGCTTCCCATATGAAATGTTCCTTGCAGATTGCAACGACTCTGGAGCATTTCCACCCTGTAATTATATGGGGTGACAACAGTTTCAGATTGATCAAAAGGAGAAAGGAGATGAACACGAATAACAAAACCTCAATAAAAATATATAAAGATATGAATTGTTAGGACAAAAAAGGTTCAACAAGTAAAACAATGCCAAAAGGCATACTTATATTTGACCAACTAAAAAAAAGAATAAAAACTAAGATAACACATCCTAGCATAGAAATATGGGAGAAATTAGCATTTGTCAATGTACATTAACATAAACAAATAAAACAATAGTCATTCTCAATTCATGATACATGGATCTCCTTTATCAAATCTATTAGAAAACATAAGCAATTTTTTATTCACAGGGACAATGACCCATCATTAAAGGCATACCTGAGGTACATGTGACGAAGCTCCATGGACAGACCCAATAGAACCACCACTTCTATTACTCATAGGCCTCTTGCTTGTTCCAGTGCTAATTTTAGAACCTTGTGATGCTCCTGTGAGTGCATGCGTCTGGCTGGAAGCAGCTTTAGAAGAATTCATGGAGAATGCAGCAGGGGAAGAGGAATGAGTGCGCTTTACAGTAGAACCATTTGATCGATTCATGGTAGATGGAGCAACATTTAACATGGTGTCTGTAGCACTACTTGCAGCATCATGACCAGATTGGACAAGAACAGGGAAGTATCCAGAAGACGAGGCGGAATTGGGATATGGTGATACGGCATAATAAGGTTGTGTCCCCAACAGTTGTCCATCAACACCTACCATAGCACCAGGTATATAAGGATTGTACGGGTTAAATGGAGTGTCTCCCATTCCATAACTAGGAGTATAATACACATAAGGCAAATTTTCACTTTGTGCACCCTGAATGGAAAAGAAAAACAATTGAATTTAGAAGAGCACAAACATAAAGAAAATAATCCACAATAATATAAAGCTCAGCATAAAATCTAATCTCACCGCATATTGGATATCTGCACCATCTACACCAAAAACTGCATGGTGGTCATCCCATTCGCTAGGTGATTCAAATCCTGCACATTTAATTAGGCTGGTAAGACCCTTATTTAATATCAGCTTCTATTTAAAACAACAAATAGAGCAATGCAACACCTGTACAATAATAGCCATAGGTGGGGGCAGCAGGATAGTATAAACTCGGATCGACAACAAAGTCAGCAGCAGATCCATCACTAGCCATCATTTGAAAGTTTTCGATAACTGGACTGGGTAAGCGAGGGTTCAACTCAGTACCTGGCATCTGAACACACAAAAATGGTTACAAATACATACACAGGGCAGTTCAAAAACCATTACATCACGAGTAATCCACAACAGCATACCATGTAAGTCTCAGTATTTCCATTATCAGAAACGGTATACATCTCGAATCCAAAACTGCCACCCTGCAAACGCACAGGTACCGAATCAGCACATATCAACCACATCTTATGTCTATAAAAAAAAGCATTCAGAAGACAAAATTGCATGCTTAACGACACATAATAACAGAGAATCATCTCCGTAGCATACTTCAAGACATGAAAATGGAGTGTATACTTTATTCACTTTCATACAACACTACACCTAAATTCAACTTCGATTTCAACAAAAGGAGAACTTCGTTTATTGAGCTTCAACAACACAACAAAAATCCCAAACAAAAAGGAATATGAAATGAGTCCCAGAAACACGAAAAGAACAAAAGGGCAACGAGAAATAAAAAAAAAAAAATCTTACAGAAAACACCAAAATTAAAATTTTAAACTAGCAATTGGACCCCATTTTACAATAATTTTACCTGTAAACACTGGCAGATCCAGAAAACAGCAATTTACAGATTAAACCCAAATTCGATAACAATTCGCCATCAAACAATCAAACAATTCAAAACCCTAAAAAAACCATAACAACTGTAGCGAGAATTCAAAAATTGAACCCAAAAAATAATAATTCCCATATAAAAAATCACCAAAAAAAAAAAGTAGTTTTTCATAAAAAGCAGTGAGAAATTACCAGAAAAAGCACTGAATCAAGTCATAACTTGATCTAAAAAGTTGAAAGAGAAGATACCGAGCAATGATAGGGAGACAAAGGAGTCTCAATCGCCATAGTTGAAGCTTTGAAATTGAATCGCCAAGCGGAAGAAGTAAACCCTAACCCTAGAAAGAGGAGAGAGAAAGGGAAAGGGGGGAAAATGAGGAGAGAATAAGCTGGAAAAATTGTAGAGAGAGATGAGAGAAATGTAAATAGGATTCCGCTAATAAAAAGGAAAAATAGCGTTTTGGGGATATAAGATGGATGCTACGCGCCGTTTCAACGAAAACGCCCTCTCAACCACAAAACTCAAAACTTTCGAAATTTCTCTAATCCCTCCCTTTTTTTGGGTTAAACAATTTAGAGTAGAGATGTCAGTGGGACAGGTTAAACAGGAGATCCGCTTCATTCCCGTCCCGTTGGGTCTTGGTTTGGCGGGTGATGGGGCAGGGATGGGGACAAAAACCATACCCGTCACGGGTGATGGGGCAGGGGTGGATTTTAGGTTGTACCCGCCCCATCCCCACCCGCCTCACTTTGTACCCGCCCCATCCCCACCTACCCAACTTCGTACCCGCCCCATCCCCACATCCATATATTTTTAAAAACAAAATTATATACTTTTATACTATTTTATAAAAAAAAATTATGTAAAATAAAATAGTAAATATAATACTATGTAATACACTTATATTATAAACAAAAAAATGTGTAATATTAACAATAATTTTTTTCTTTTTGCAATCTTTATTAATTATGAAGGATTGTGTATTTGGGGGGCGGGGATTAGGCCCTTAGTAGAAGTTCCTTGCTTGCCTTGACTCTTGAGTTAGCAAACTATGACCTAGAGGGTTAAGATTTGGAAGTGTCGAAGTCAGACCTCGATTTCTTAGCAAAGTATATATTCCATAGAAGAGTGTGAGACAGATTATCATGCCATCACTTTTCCAGCGGAGTTTATGACTCGAGTGCTAAAGAAATAGAGATAGAGATAGAGATGTCAAAGGTAAGTACAAACTCTTTACTATATCAGCTGAATTGAATAAAGCAATAGCTAGTTCACCTACTAAAGAAATAGTAACTCGTGATCAAGAGCCATTAGTCATACAACATTTGTTGTGAGATTACAATGTTAATAATGCTTATAATAAACCCTTGTTTATCACTGTGAATTTTGAAGGAGTTGATCTAGGTAAAGTGTTAGTTGACGCTGGTGCTACTATAAATTTAATGCCACTATCTATCTTTCATTAAATTGGTAAAAGTAAGGAAGATTTGGCTAGTGTCTAATTTAACATCGGTGGATTCAATGGTAAGTATGAAAATACTAAAGGATTTGCATGCATCAATATCCAAGTAGCAGGTACAACTAAGACTGCATCAACTTTCTTTATAGTTAGGGGAGAGACATCTTGTAATGCTATCCTAGGAAGAGAATAATTGCACCAGACTTGTGCTCATCTTTGCATCAGAATATCATAGTATGGAATGGTGATGAATAAGAAGTAGTTTGTGCTGATGTAGAAACTTTTATGATTGATACTATCCAAGACTTTCCAAGAGTTTTTATGAAATCTACACCAAAATCAAACAAGGTTGTACTCAAACTTGATTCCCATTCAGTTCTTAAACTGAAGGCCGAAGGTTGTTTCAAGTGGAATCACAAAGATAGAAGAATTTGCTACAGATGAAGATCAAATCAACACACCTGTATAGAATAGTTTTAGATCTGAAGTACATAGAATTGGATATCCATAATGTATATCTCATCTTTGTACAAATTTTTATAAGCAAATGTATTTAATAGATTTAAGTTTAAAAAGTAAAATCGGATCTAGTACTGCTTTAGCTCTTTAAAATCTGTTACAAGTTAATATGCTCAATATGTTATTGCTAGAGGGCCTTATAGTTGGTAATTGGAATCTTTTATTAATGGTTATTTTTGTAGAACTTTGTATAGGCACTATGATTCAGTAAAGCATTTGTCCTTCTTCTCTTAAATATTTTTTTTTTTATTTTGGAAACAATCCCACCTTTGACCCTCATCTACTCAAAACGATCATTTTTACCCACAACCTGTTTAACAAGTTATTATTTATTTTTATTATTTCTTAAATCTTTTTCCTCTTACCTCTCACCTCCCCAACCCCTTCAATGGCAACCACACCATAACCACCACCACAATGACCTGACCTCCACCCAAAACCCTAATCCCATATGACCTGCACCCTAAATTCCTATCCTTACCCCCTCTCACCAAACCACCAAACCCTTGACCCCCACCAAACCATACTTGAACCTCCCACCTAACCCCGAAACCGTCTAAACCCTATCAACCTAACCACCTATGAAATTAACTTAAAAAAAAAACACCCACAAAATCGCGTAACTCGTCCACCCCAGCCACCCTGAAAACTCCTTAACTCGACCACCCTAGCAACTCCTTAACTCGACCACCCACAAAACTCCCTAAGCCTGAGATACCCAATCACGCACCCTAAACGTGGTTGCTCTGGTTGTTGTTTGACGGGAGGGGGGTGATGTTCAATGGGGAAGGGAGAAGGTCTGCTCCAGCGGTAGGCATGGGGTGGGCCCGGGACTGGGAAGTGGGAATCAGACGAGAAGGGGCTTTTTTTTGTAATTAGTTTTATTTTTTGTTTTTTAATTATAAAAAAATAGGACCAATTAGAAGATGACACATGACAAGTCACCTTTAAAAATCGATTACCAACCTAACAAATTGGTCTAGTAATTATTTTGAGGTGATAGGGACAAAGGTGAGATTATTTACAGATTACTCAAAAATGAGATTGTTTTGAGAAGTAACAAATGTGGGATTAATCATTTTAATTTTTCCTTTAAAAAACACTACTAGTTTAAGAAAGTAGTGCAATATTGCATTTAAAAAAAAAAAAAAAAAAAAAAAAAAAAAAAAAAACTGAATAGAATCGAAAAAACACCCTTCCTAGCAATGGACTAATGTCTAAGTGACACGTAATGATTGAAAAGCACATGCCAAAGTAAATGGGTTTTGTTCTCTTTTGTAGGTGCTTCTATTTATGGGCTACACTAACCTCAAGCTTTAGTGCTTTACATTCCAGTATTCCACCAATATCTACACTTTTGTTTTTCTCTCAACAATGACCAAATCAGTTTTTGTTGTTTTTCTCTTGGCTCTCCTCTCCTTTGCCTTGTTGCAAAATTTGGTAAATCCCACCTTAATTTTGTTTTAATTCGAATCTTTTAGATTTTATTTGGTCATAAAACACAATGTAGCACTTTTTCTTGCAATTTCCTTTCCACTTACTCACTCTTGATCTTAATTGCATAACAGGTCTTGGCCACTAATGCAAAGAACCACGTCAACAAGGTAAGTCCGACTCACATAATACTTATCGGGTTTCTCTATCTGAGGCGATAAGCAAGAAATTATATTGTGTTATAATATGTGCATTGTACCATTTGTTTGATTTCAGGGTTCATATGGCCCGGGGAGTGTGAAAAGCACTTGTAAGTTCATTTCATTTACTCTCTTAATTTTCTTGTGTTATAACTCTTATTATAAGTATGAATGATTGAATGCCATGCTCTTTTTACTTGAACATGTGCTTTAATTCTCCTAATTTACAAACTTAAGATAAATTTAGTGTATTATTTTTTGTGTATGATAAATTACAAACTTAAAGTATGAATTTGGCCATTTTTGAAAACTTGTTTGTACTACTTAGCATGAAAATGTTGAAAAGTGTTCATTCTTTTCTCTTATTTCTTTCTTTCTTATTTTTTGATAAAACATTCTATTTCTTTCTTAAAGATTTGTTTTCGACTAAATTTCTTGGAGAACTGGAGAAAGTAAATTGCTTAGTTTTAATTCCCATAGTATCTGAAGTCGTGCAATTTTTTTTGGAAAATTACTGCTTTATAATTAATTTGAATTTTAATATTTATTTTGTGAAATATACGACCAAAATGTTGAAGGTCTAAGACTTAACCATAAAAAGTATGCATCACCTAAAGGAGAAATTGGAAAAAGTAATAAAATATGGAGCTAGTGGGGTAGGTGGAAGAAAAAAAATAATAAAAAGCAAAAGTAGTTGAGAGAATTGGAGGAAAGAGAATATGAAATTAATAAAATATGATTTATATTGGACCTACTTGTTAAGAGAAATGAATTAAATATTATAAAAACTTTCCAAATAAGGAAATGGAACAAGTATTTAAAAATAGAGGGAGTATTGTTTAAATATACTGTATAATCTTTAATTAGTAAAGAGGACCCTCTTTTATTATACTTCTTTCGTCTCATAAAGTTTTTATTTTTTATTTTTTATATTAGAAAAATGATTAAATAAACAAGAAAAATTTCAAGAAATGAAAGTTGTACTCCGATTAAAATATTAGACCTCAAACCTTGTTGATTATTTTTCTCAAATGCTAACCAATTTTGAGTCTTTAGAGACTACATAACATAGGGAACGTGAACTACATTAATAGCTTAGCAAATTCATGCTTATATGTAGGTGAATATAAATTTCATTTTCTAGTCATTTATTATGATGGGAGCATTGAGAATTAACTCGTGAAGAAAAGTGTTGAAAATTAAGTGTGAGAATGTTGAATTAACTCTTTGTTCGTACACCTTATTTTTTAAGTTATTAGTTTTCTGTTTTGAGTCAAACTATCTTCGTTGACTGTTAAATACTATGACGGAGAAAACAGAAACCTAACAAATTGACCATCATGTAATTTGTATGATGTAAAATGACTAGAATGCCCTCACATTGCACAAGAAGGTGCAGCAAGACTCAATATCACAAGCCATGCATGTTCTTTTGTTAGAAGTGTTGCAGGAAATGCTTGTGTGTGCCTCCGGGGTATTATGGGAATAAAAGTGTATGCCCTTGTTACAACAATTGGAAGACCAAAAGAGGAGGTCCAAAATGCCCATAATTTCATGATACATCACTATTGTACTCATCTTTATTATAATTATATTATGCTCCTTTATTCTCATCTTTATGATGATTTATTTATCGTATTAAAGAGTTTATCTAGTACGGAGTACTCCGAAGTAACAAGTATTGTGTGTATAATCGTTTATCCTTGAGATAGAGAGGTCTACTACGACGTATTGATTGTTATGATACATGTAGCATGGTCCTAGTTGCTGGATTAAATGTTATAATTGCAATTAGCTTTGTTTCGTTTTGATTTGGTTTGTTATGTAACTTGGGTAGTTGAGCATAGAGATTCCTTATAGTGACGGACCTTGAAATTATGGTTAATGTGTGCTATATGTAATTAATTGAATTTTTTAAAGGCAATAGTTATCTCTAAAAGAAATATCATTAAAAAAAATATTGTTATAAAATTAAAGAGAAAAGGAAGAAAGTTGAGGAGAGAATAGATCTATATTCTTAGGGGCCGTTTGGTTGGGGGTATTCAACAAAGGGAATGGGAATCAACGTGAATCATTCCCTTTGTTGTTGTTTGTTAGGCCACTTTTCCATTTCCCCTTTCCCCCTTCATTCCCCCAAATCCCTCCAAGTTCATTCCCCACCCCCCCCCCCCAAGGTATTTCCATTCCATTCCTTGGCCACCACCATACCACCACCCTCCTACCTACCCACATCACCGGAAAACTGCACCATCGCACCACCGCCTACCCTTCGCCGCACCTTCCCCACCCCTCGCCGGCCATCCCCTTAACTCCCCCACCCCTCGCCGGCCATCCCCTCAACTCCCTCGAAAAAATTCCCTTATCCCGGCCATCCCCACGTCGCACCTGCCCCTCCCTAACCCTTCGTCGCCCCCTGAAACTACCTTCCCTCCCCGGAAAACCTTCCCCACACCCACGCATAGCCCTTGAAAGCGCCACCCCCTCTCCTCGAAAATGCCACCCCGACCCTAGAAACCCTTTTAAGTCGACCACCGTGTAGTTGGAGGGGTTAGGGATGGGCGGCGAGGGGTTAGGGATGGGCGGCAAGGGGTAGGGATGGGGGTTAGGGTTTCCGTCCAGCCACCACAGCCTTCGAAAACGCGGTGAGGGTGTGTGGGTGTGGTGAATCTAGTGATTCCCATTGTTTTTTTACAGCCAAACAACATAATACATTTGAGGGATTTTCATTCCATTCCGTTTATCCCGTGCAAACCAAACGGCCCCCAAATATTCCGAAGTTTATAAAAACCTGAATGCTTTTGTAGATCCCCTTTTTCAAAATGCATTCAATTGTATTAAGTTATGTGTTATTTGTTGTAAGCCAGAATTTGAACGTATCTATTTATAATTATACTCCCTACATTCTTTTGTGATTGCATGTTGCAACGTTTGTAATTTTACAATAATTACACATATACTTCTTTGATCGTTTTTTGTGATTCATACGTTGGAAAAAATATATATAATCAAGTCAAATCTTATTAGATTCTTCTCGAAAAATATTTTTATACATGATATCAACAATTATAATTTTTAGAAAATTATAATACTCCCATCATTTTTATTTAGCTGACACCATTCTTTATCACGCTTGCCAACGCACTATTTTAACGATTAATATATCTAATCTCGACATTGTAAATTGTAAAAGTGGATATTAATAAAATATACAATGAGACGATTCAAACAAGATCTCACTTGTCTAAGTTTTATCAGTTGTCCTCCCATCCCCCCAACCTTTAGTCGGATTGTCAAAGGTGCACTTGCTTTTCCTGGAGTGATTAGATTGAGTTCTTTCCTTTTCTGTGGGTTTGACTCACTTTCGTAGTCTCTCATTCCACTCCTCCCTATCCTATCGTAGTCCATTTTGTATGAAAAGGAGTCCCGTAACCTTCTAATCGGAGAAGGCGCATTTCCTTCTTACTTTACTTTCTTTATGCTTTTTAAACTTTAAGAGCTTTTCTATGCACACGACGTAGCGAGTGGCCAGCTTCCACAAAATAGCTTTCACACTTTCAGTGCCTCTGTATTTCACTAATTTGACACCAGATGTTCGAATTTTCCTGTGATCTCTCTCCAACCATTCACAATTTTGCATTCGTCCGCTTGACATCGGGTTTAGGAGATTCCATCTTTCTTGGTTTTCTATAATTTAATAGTCAAAGTGTAGTAGTGAATAATGTAAAAGTTATAAAGTGTCAACTAAACGAAGGAAGTATATAACTTAAGATATTTAGGTTATATAATGTACATTGGCAATGGTGAAATCACCAACGTTGCAATTAAAATACACAGAGGACCTATATCTTATTTTTTAACGATTATGAACCCGCACTTTTGAATTCATGTATACGCTATTGCCTTTCCTCCAACACCACCATAACAATTACCCACACCACCGTAACAACCGTAACAAGGGGACAACCTTATCCAATTTGCGGCATCAAGCGACAATTTAACCCAAAAAAGCAGAGCAAATGTGGAACGGGCACTCTATAATTTGACGCGGGCGCTCCATAGTCCAGTTGTTCTAGTTCGGGGCAAAAACAAAGGAGTGACTGCTCAAATGGGTTCGCGCGGCTGCTCCATTTTTATGGGTCTAATCGTACAGATTAATCGTACAAAGGCTATAATCAATGATGATTAATGGTGTCGATTGATTTAGAATGCTCTTGATTGTGGTGGTGTTGAAGCTGATTGAAGAGGAACAAAAGAAAATCGAGGAAGAAGCAAGAGACGTTTGGTTTTTATTTTTAGTTTCCTTTCCTTTTCTTTTTATTTAATTTCTTTTCTCTTTTTATTAGTTTTCTTTATTTTAATAGTATACTTCGTATTAGTTTTAAAATTATTATCAAATTTTTCTCTCTTCCTCCTCTCCTTCTCTCTCTTCCTCTATTTTAGTGTTCTAAAGTTGTAGCCATTTAGATGGAAATAATTTAATTTCTTCGGGGTAAGACTATTTTCGACCATTTTCCCTTAATTTTCTTTGGTTTTGCAATTTAAGTTTCAATAAACTACACAAGTAGTATTGTAAAAATTTGTCCGTCTTCCTATGGTGAAGTGTCTCCCTATGGTAGAGTTGTTAGTTTTTGTTAGTTAAGTTATTTGTTTTTATTTAGGGTATTTTTGTGTGTTAGGGTTTATAAAAAAAGTAATCATCTTTTGCTAATGAGAATTGTCATATTTGTAGCATTCATTAGCTGGCATGTTGTTGGTATATTAGCACAGACCAATTTCTAAGATGGCAAGTGTGCATAATTTATGTTCAATCTTAATATTTTTTTTTTTTTTTTGAAGAAATCTTAATATTAATTACTTTCAATGAACCATATTTCAGAATTGATACAAATTGTTCTTGCAAGTGATGTGGAGGAATGAGAAAGGAATGCTCACCAATCTTTCTTCTCTTGAAAATTAACATGTATGTTTCGGTCAAAACCTTAGATCAACAATGGAAGTCATTCTACAAACCTAAGACAACCTTATTTTGTGTTGCAAAAGACAATTATATCAAAGATGCCAAAATTACAAGGATGGCTAAACAGTTTTACTTTTTAACATTTTAAGAAGAAAAAAAAGGGCAATACATCATTACACCATAACAGGACCTGGTATAAACTAGAATGTTTTATAACCTGACTTCAAACTGAAATGTCAGCCAAAGAAAGCTTGAGAAGAAAACTGTTTGTCTCATCCAATAGCAGCATCTGCTCATTTTGCATTCAACTTCTGCTTCACAGATATTTTCTGGCTAGGGCTCGGACTTTTGTATCAAAATGTGATGATGCAATGCGCGAGCCAGGAAGATAAAGGGGGTTTAGAAGAATCTGAACATTAAAAGTCGTCAGGTCAACAAAATCAGGAATGAATCAAGCCATACATCAATCACTAACTACAGAGCCATGATAACTCAATGTAGTCACATTTAACATAATTTGAAGATAAATTATGATAACAAAGAGATTATGTGTTTAGCAACATAAGAACATAACTTTGATTGTTTCTGCTGTAACAATTGAAATATTAAAAAAATCAGAGGTGGGATTGAGGAAATTTGTAAGTTATAACTGAAAATGAAACTAGTAGATGAGAAGGCTAATATAGAAGTGCTACTAGAATAACGAACTACTATGTGTAACAACACAAAGTTGCATGTAGCATTAAGCAGCTTGATCTTTTTTTTTGTTTTTTTTCCAGATTGCATGACAAAGTAAATCAAAGACTAATAATATAGCATAGAAGTTATAAAGTAAACCAGGAGATCTGATTCCTGCCTTCCCCAAGGCCTCTTCATAAGAATTTGTAAAGTACATGCTTGAGTCTTGAGAACATGCACACCAGCAATCACAATAAATTTATCGAAGCTATTCCCTAAAAATGGATACACTTAAACAGAGTACAAAAGATTGCACCCATCTCTCTCTTGAGCCAAATATGATTCAGATATATAAAGATTAAGCCTTTATTTATTTATTTATATTTATATTTTAGTTCGCACTCATAGCCAAAAATACTTGTGAGAAAACAGGCTTCTCAGAAATTCCAAATTGCCCATTTTTGTTCCAAGGATCTGTTCCACAAATAAGTAAGCACGTGTTTTCAGGTTTTCATCTCACATAAAACATACATTTGCTGGACCCAGTCCAATGTGTTTAGAAAAGGGATTGAAGTATGCACACTAAACCCCCTTCTGGCCTCATGAGCACTTGTTTAAAGATGAATCTGTAAGAGAAAGCCATTATGCTGTGGTAATACTATAAGGAAACCAAACAAGGATACATGGAAAATATATTACTTTCTTGTCCATGGTCTTTCAAAAACAAAAGATTAACCGTTCCAACCTTTGAAATTTTTACCATAAAAGTTTGTGGAGGGGGAGACTTGTGAAACTAAGGGAGCGTTTGGTATAAATATTGGAAATGGAGTAGAACGGAAACAAATAAGAGAGAGGAAAGGAATCATTTAACACTTACCTTTTCTTTTGTTTAATTTATCCATGGAAAGAAATCAATTAAACATAACTTCCTTTCTTTTTATTTGAGGGAAAGGATAATTGTTACCTTAGGTTTTCTAGAGGTAACAAATAGGTGGAAACCATTACTCCTATGTAACGGTAATTGTTACCCAAACCTTCTAACCAAGCATTTGGTAACGGTAATGATTTAATGGAATCCGTTTCTAACCCATAACACCTCTTACCAAACATGCTCTAAGTGGCTAGTACAAGAAGCATTTCCCAAAGTAAGTATCCAGGTTATCTTTCTATCAAATGTACTACTCAACAGGCGATAGGCTACAAACAGAAGTGTCACTAGCTCACCCATATAAGAGGTCATTTTAAACACCAATTTTCCAGAAGCCTTCCATTTTAGTCTTAATCATACAATCTCAATCGGAAATTATCATATAAGCTTTCTTGTATCCATAGTATTAGAATCCAACCTTATACTTGGACTGTGTGACGCAGAGGCTACTTCCCCAAAACCCAGAGAAAGCACCACCATCTACTCAAGCTTATCCAGTATACTTCAAGAAAATAATCCTTTTACAGTGTACTTCTAACAACTGGGAATACAATATGTTGACTATAGCAAATGAATCACACAGGAACGTACAGAAAGAATTCACCCCTACAGGATCTTTAAAGAGTATAAGACTAAGTCATACAGAACCTCACATTCAGAATTCAGACTGTGACGCAGGCAACTTCCCCAATATCCAAAGAAAATTAAGCTGACTACAGCAAATAAACCACATAGGAACATAAGGACAGAAAAAACACCCAAAAGAGGTAAGCTAGGATTCACACCTAAGAGAGCTTTGAATCAGCAATAGTAGAACACTTAACCAATTAACCAAAAAGGAAGCTTGTGGCTGATTCTAGAACTATACTAATCCCAATGACATTAGAGCTGTTTATATTAATTTAAGAACTGCTAAAAAAAAAGCGCAAATGCAAAAACATACATGTAAACCACACCACTCTATTTGATATTCCCTCCACCCTATACACTTTAGACGTCCAAAATCAAACCAATACATCCTCCGTTTTCTTTTTACTTGGAACACATTGACTTATACACTATTTACATACTCTACTTTGATTAGATTTGATGATTTATATTTAAGGAAGAACATAGTCATGTTAAATCTTGTTAGGTTCACCTTGATTTATGATTTCATATTGACAAATATTTATAATTTTTACTTTATTGGAAAATAAAGATATTTGTGATTAAATAGAGAATTGGGAATTAGACTGTTGCAAGTAAAAAAAATTGGAGGAAGTATTGCTTGGGAGCTGAACAAAAGTGTTGCATATCTGGGTTGTTCATCTTTTTATTTAATTTTATAATTTTTTTTGCACTTTCTAAGAGTTACCAACTTTTAAGTGATCGGGGAATAATAAATAACAAAGGATTATCAAGATTCCTCAAACAACATTTAGTTAAAGGAGATGTTAGATGGCAATTACATTGAATTACGTAATTAGAAGCAAGGAAAACAAGTATATTCTAGGAATCATGATTCACAAGAAAAATAAAAAAATAAAATCATACTTTTATGCCTCGTGAAGCAAAGAACCATAGGAATGTCAGTAAATATTATTTCTAGATGATTCTACAATCACAAGTTCACAACATACTATCCCACAAAGCAAATTAAGAATTACAATATAAAACGATTACAATGAAGAAAATGGTAAAAAAGATTATCAACAGCTTAATCTCTTGAAATTCTAAACCAACTTAGGTTTTGTTCACTTGGCATTATTACATGTTGTCTCTATAGGTTGTTTTAGCAAGGTGGTTAACACATAAAGATGCCAGGTAAATTAGATATTGTTATTAGCTGTTAGTATACAAATTTCTAGTCTTTGGACAAAATGATCATTTACATGAAAAAAGCAAATGCCAAAAAAAGTTGCTCCAATTTGATTTTTCATTTTTTTTGCCAATGAACGGCAATTTATCAAGCATAATTTTTGTTGTTTGACCACATTAACAAGGTCAATGAATCAAAGCCTTAATCTCATAAGTGGGTCCGCTACATGAACCAAAAGTGATTATTCCATATAGTCATTCACAAAAACCTTTCTCCTCTATCCCTTACGATCAAATACCTCATTCTCATGCAAATTCATATGCTTCATATCCTTCCTAACTCCTTCAAACCAAGTCATTTTCGATCTCTTTCTACCTCATTTAAGCTATCCAAGATCCCACTCTTCCACTCTTCGTACCTCTACACTCTAGGGTCTCCATCTTACATGCCCAAACCAACGCATGCAATTTTCCCTTAGTTTGTTTGCAATGCCTGTAATACCAACTTTCTTGCGACTAAATTCATTTTTATTCTATCTCTTAGAGTGTTCCCCCACATCCATCTTAACATACGCATTTCCGTAACCTCGATCTATTTAATGTGCTCCTTCGTAGAAGCCAAGCATTTCGTACCATAGAGAAAAACTAGTCTTAATGCTTCGATCACATAACATTCTCGTAGACGCTCTCCATTTAAGCCACCCCGACTTAATCTTGTGAGTCACGCCTTGATCAATGTCACCATTTTTCTGGATGATTGACCCAAGGTATTTAAAACACTCACTCATGGTCAAATACTTTCTTTCCAAACTCACTACATCATCGCTTGTCCCCCTCTATGTACCAAAGCGGCATATCAAATATTCAGTCTTACTCCGACTTGGCTTAAACCCTCTAAATTCTGACCTTTGCCTCCTTTGCTTCAATTTGGCATTAACCCCATCTAACAAGGTTAAAGACAAAATTTAATAGGAATAAGTTGGCTTAAAGTTATTTGCTAAACAAGACATTAGTCAAGCATTACGATAAACCTAAATCCAGCAACATCAATCACTACGAAAATCTTACATAAGAAACATTAATAACTCTTGCTAAGGACCTATACAAAAGTTCGATTTTAGTTGCTAGAACTCCAAATTTTAATACCACCATAATAACTAATTGATAAGGTAATCAAGAATAAAGCTTTTTTACTTTGGTTTCACGGGAGCAGTAGGCTGTCTTTCAGGTCAATAGTCTGATAGAACAGTTTTTGTAGTAAATGTAAGGACAGGGTAAACAAGTCCCACTACAATTAATCAGGTATGGCAGCACTTTGTGTACCTACTGTAGATAGAAGCCTTGTAAGAGGATTGATATAATGGTATGGTAATAGTAGAGCATAATATGGTATCACAACCTCTGCATAAAGAACCTGCTTTCAATTCAAAAACTCTCTTTCAACCACTATAATGGCATCAAACAGAGACCTTGCCTTTTAAAAAGCATCTTAGATGCAATATTATACATTTACACCCTCTCAACACAGACTACAAGGCTCTTTAGGCTTTCACCTCATAGTACTGATTCATAGAAAATAAAATAATGAAGTGAAGTCATATCATTGCTCAAGTGTCATTGATTGTAGTAATACCTCAATAATGCATCTTTAATTGCTCTAAGAATTCATCATAGTTCTAAGTAGACCTGGCAATCCTTACCCAGATCCGATGACCCCAAAATAACGACCCGAAACTCGAAATTGACCCGACCTGACCCATACCCGACCCGAAAATAGAGTTGACCCGACCTGAAATTGACCCGAATTGTTTGACTCAAACAAACCCGATACTCAAAATTGACCCGAACAGACACCCAATACTCGAAATGTCCTGAACTAAAATTACCTTATAATTGAACTAAAAATGTCAGGTGCCAAAAATAATTTAAATTGTTCATCTTCAACTATAGTCACACTCATAAATCGAATTAATAGTTCTTATTATTATAATAATAAAATATAAAATTATTGATTTGAGCTAGATCCACAAATCAAATGGAACAATCCGAACATGACCTGACCTGAATTTGACCCGACCCAAATATGACCTGAATATACGTGACCCGAAAATGACCCGACCTGAAATCAACCCGACCCGAGCCATACCCAACCCGAATGTTAACTGACCCGAAATGACCCGACCCGTACCCGACTCAAACGACCCATTTGCCAGGTCTAGTTCTAAGGAGAAGATAGTAGTAAAACCATAAGCATCAAAGTCATCCTAAATTTTTACCACTTCAGCTATTTCAAAATTTATATCTAGCAAAGTTGTTTGATAGCTACAATTTTCGGGAACCATTTTTTAAAAAATAAAATAAAAATAATATACAACCTAATAGGCCTTTTCTCCTCAAAACAATTCCATGTACATCTTTCAATAATTCAATGTAGATCATAGTATTCTCTTTTAACAGAAAGATAAAACACTGATTGCATAACCCTTAACCTCAGACAACCAGGGGTAATGAAAAATCTCCTGTACTAAAACAAGTGTCCAACATAATTCAATGATCATTAAAGTTTTTGTGTCTCTTGAACCAACTGAGAAAACCTCAACAGCAGCTTAAACATAGTTAAGAAATTACTATATGACAATAGTATTACAAAACTCCTGCCACATGGCCCACATTGCAAAACAATTTTTCAGAGCTCTTCTTCCCACATTTACTCTTTAAGAGATAGGAAGATACAATTGTATCCATGACTTCATATCTAGATTCCTATCATCTATCAACTACAATATTTATTCAGGATCATGTTCTGATATAATAAGTAAACAAACAGAATAAAAATATATCATGAAAATAGAGAACCAATATATTGATATATTTAAATACGCTCTAGGGCATATTGAAGTGATACAAGTTACCAGCAATTTTGAGAGCTGATTTATATAGGTTGTCCCCCCCCCCCCCCCCCCAACACACACACTCTTCTTATCTTCCATTACTATGCAGTTTCACTCATTTAATAAAACTACCATCCATTTCTCAATAGCAATTTGAGCGAGCAGTATAACTTGTAGCAGTAGAAGCGCTTCATACCTTAATATACAACTCGTGCACATCCTGAAAGAAACATTTCACTCCATCCTCATTACGGGAGTCATGAAGAAGCATAAATCTTGTATGTGATATCAGGTTAAGGAATATCAAAAACTTAAATGCAATACATAAAAAATTGAAATACAAACCAACATAAAGTACCTATCAATCAAAATATAGAGAAAATGTCTTTAGTGGACATAAAGACTTAGAGAAAATCATGTCTTAGATTTGCAACAAAATCCAAAGTATTCCCTCCAGCCTCAAAAAAAATTAATAATTAAATAAATTAAGAAAATAAATAATTAAATAAATCATCCTAACATCTCATCCCTAAATAAAATTATCATTTCAACTAAAGCTAAATTTCAAATCGATTAAATCAAACCCCACTAACTTCTTTTTTATTCACTTTTAGTCAAACAGACCTCAGTATCTTGCTTCTTCATGACCCCACTATCTTTTTTTTAATTCACCTTCCTGAAACTGTGCTAAAGGCAAATGATACTTTTATTATTGGACGGAGAGAGTACTTACATGAATCCAAAGCTAACAAAAACCACTAGAAACATGCATATGTTTCTCTGTACATAATGAGTGACTCCATTTTGAATTTCATTCTTCAGAACAAACAAATGGTAAACCATTTTCTCTCTTCTAATTAAGCCATAGGTCATGTGAGAGTGAAAATTTCTCAATGAAGAATTTATATCGATACATGAGAGATGAAGATGAGAGAAATAGTACTTTCACTGTGCTTTCCTTGAAAAAACAATTAAATAAATAATTTTAAAAATATTAAGACACACTGAACTGTAAAATTAGGAATTGATGTGTAACTTAGAGCATTTTAATAAACTGAACTCCCGATTACTTAATAAGTTAATAGTCATACACAACACTTTATTACATACAAAGTGAAGATACTAATCAACTCATAACGAACAGGACTACTACATTAAAGCTCGAATACATGCTAACAAGAAGAGAACAATCAAGCATCAATTCAAGATAACTAGGAAAATCAAAAAATAATTCAATAAATGAATATTAGGGAATATTTCACTTTATTAAAATGAAAGGGAATATTTCAAGGATATGACCAGCAGTTACATATACTGACACCACCAAATCATTGAACCTGTCAATCGCTTTTAGAAACCTGAAATATTACGGAGTAAAAAATAAGAATAAAATGGTAAACACAAAGTGAGAGCACTAAAAAGCAAAGAAACAATATATATATCAAAACAAAAACATATAGCCACAACAGCTTGGGATGAAAGATTAAAACTGTGAAACTAAAATTATAGACGCTTACATAGCACTGGTAGTCCATGCAAGGTCCTGGACTATGTCTAGAGATGCATGCAGAATAAACTGGTGCTGCTGTGCAGCATCTTCCTTCTGAAAATTAGAGTAAGATGGCAATATTATATAACCAGTAACATCAAGCATCAATAGATGAATAAGTCAATAACAACATAGATGCTAAATAAGTAAAGACTCTATGGACAAAGGTGACAGCAAGTTTGCTTCAACAGGATCACTACTAGTTGACAAATTAACCATGTGTTTCAAATCTCTAAATCAAGGTACTCCAGAAATCCTAACCCTTCTTAGCCCAGGACAAGTTGGTCCCTAACTCACAGAAAACCCTAAGTCAAAGTGATCCCATAGATATATGCACATCTTGTTCTAAACATGGACTCGAAGCTACTGCCCATAATAGTGTTTCCACTTGCCCCATTGTATTAAATTTTCTTTAGTCCATCCAAACCCCCATGCAAAGCAAACAACTTATATCAAGGATTCAAATCAATTTCCAGGAATAATATAAAATTGTAATTGCAATCACAAATATAGCCATATAAATAACAAAAGCTAGCCTTGTCGTTCATAGCTTCTTTAACAGTGTGTTTGGATTGAAGGAGATGGAGGAAAAGGAAGGGAAGGGAAGGGAAATGGAGGGGTGGAGTATCTTCTATTTCAATAACAAATGAGGGAGGAAGGGAATTGGAGGGAAAAGAAATGGAAGGATTGAATTGTAAGAAATTGATCTCTCAAACAATGGAGAGATTTAGAAGGAAAACTCATAATTCTTCCCTCCCCTCCCTTCTTTTCCTTCCCCTTTCTTTATCCAAACACGCTGTAAAAGTACACATGCCTTCTGCACTTCTCTCACTTTCTCTTCGATCTACTAGTTGGCATGGTTGTTCCCCCAAGAAAAAAAAATGTTAAAAGCAGCACCACAAAACAACATCCTCAAGAAGCACATCATTCTATACAATAGAATGATTAAAATTCAGCATGAGTGAAAAACTAATTGCAATCAACCATTTTCCATATACACAAAGATAATGTATATTAACACTGATTTATCTAGTCAAAACATAACAAAATGTATCATATCGACAAGCTCCATATATGAAACTCTATCTTCTAAGTTTATGTTTTGCCATAAATACCGACATCTCAGTTGCGAATCTCATAATCATCTATTCTGTACCAAGACAAACATGAAAAGGACGCAATCCATGTCACTAAATTTCTACTGGAAATTTGATTTCATCAGAACTTGTGCAGACCGAAACATTAAACCCAACAATTTTAAATATTAGTCCAAATACTTGACTGATTCACCTTACTTCTAAATTGCAAATAGATATTTTTTTACCATACAATAAATTGTTATATATTATACAATAGCAATAATAGAGAACAAATAACACAATGTTCTAGCATTTTGAGTTCAAGAATGAAAATTCTCCCCAAATAAAAAACTAATGAATTTGCCGAACTAAAATGAAAATACTTAGCAACGAATAATGGTCAAAATTAAGAGACATACTTTCAATGCAGAACCCAATTCAGCTTCATAAATGGGTATATCAGTGCGACTAACGATCATAAAACATGCCGTACTCGCCATTCACGATCAAATTGATGATTACCAGAAAGTCAAGCTGAAAGATAGTGAAAAACAAAAAAAAATATCAAACCCTAGAAATTGAATTTGCACGAGTGAAGAGAAAAATTGATTTGGGAAAGAAAAGTAGTCAGCATTTTAGATTGAGCTTACAATTTGATTTACGATCACGATCTAAACGAATGGTTAAATGTCGATAGTAGGCCACTTAAACGGTCGTACAATCGTAATACCCCCGCTGTCTTCTGGTGACAGATTTGTCAGCGTCACCTCCCTGTTTGTTTCTGAAGAAAATGAAGAGAGGTATTGTACGAAACATTTAGAACAAGTTGATGTGAAAGGTTTCTCAAAATGGTAAATACTGTAAATAATGGCAAACTTTTTAATATTTTATTGTTTTTCTGTTGACTCACCCTCTTCCTCCTCCTCCTTCCATTTTCATCCTCCCTTCTCAACCTTTCTCTTCTTCTTCAACCTTTCTCACCATCAATGGAAGACAAACCTCAACACCATAACAAACACAATGCCCAACACCACAATTTGTACTTTAATTTGTACCGGTTATAATCAATTGTGCAGCAGCAAATTGTTGCATCACCAATCAAATTGTTAAATGGAATAAAATCTCTGTTATTGCACAGGTAAGTGTGTACACCTCACCGGTTAATCCGCCCCCACCTAAAACACTGCCACTAGATCCACTGCCATCTTGGGCAGGCGTTGGGTAAACATTGACATAAATGATAGTCTTTATGTAGGTGATATATATTTTCAGTTGAAATCCACTAATTCAACCTGGATTAAAATATCCAAAGTTCCAAACGGGTTCATAAGATTCGCAAACAATGTTCACATATAGCCAAAGTCTAGAATGGAATTTGGTAAATCAATATTCTGCTTCACAACAAGATGTCGAAATTTAGGCCATAAGGCAAACAAGCCTAACAACCTTATATCAACATTCTAATCAAATTCAATTTTTTTTCAAATGGGTTCAATAAAACACAGCTAAAACACATTTCTTGAGACAAACATTGGGTCAAGACCCTGTAAATTAATGCGCTTTACTGACCTGTCCACTAAAATATTAAAGGGTCAAGACCCTTTAAATTTTGGCCCGACCCTATTAATGGGCAGCGCTGTCCATTAACCACCCCTAGTCATCAACAACGGAAACCTACAATAAGTACTCTTGCCAAGTTGCCAGAGAATAAGCAACAAAAAAATAAGCTCGAAATTCAGAAAATAAGCAATAAAAATTTTGGTCAGGGAAGGGAAACTCAGGCCCGTCCCTGAGGCAGGGCAGGAGGGGCGGCCGCCCTAGGCGCAAGGAAAAGAGATTTGATTTCATATTGAATTATCTCGAAAAATACATAATTTTAGGGATACTTGATTCAATAATCAAATTACGCTCATAATTTTCTTTTCTTTTGGATATGATGTTTCATAATCTAAGAATTTGCGAACCCTAAACTTAAAGCACTTAATTAAATTAGATTAGATCAAATATAAACCCTAGATTGTGAAATTGATGTGATGATAACAACAACAAACAACTTACCTTAGAAGCTGCTTCAATGGGGGATACAAGAATTAGATTCAACGGAGAACGCTTCGATGGAGAACGTTGAGTGCGCTTCAATGGAGAACTTGAGTGCGCTGCAATGAAATAACTCAGAGACTTAGGACATAGGAATGTAGGCCTTTAAAAGCCATGACCCGCCATAGTTATAATATGGGTTAGACCCGTCTGATAAATAAATGAGGCGGGTTTTGCTATGATCGTCTAATTATGAGACAATGGACTTTATAAAGGTTTTATGTAAATATGTTTAAAATTAAAATATTTTTTGATATTTACATATGTCAAAGCTTGTATAAATTCTTTGAAAGTTTTTAAGAAATATTTAAAAAAAAAACAGCTGAAATTACATTAATTAAACTGAGTTTACAACAAACAAAAGGACAGTAAGTAACATAAGTTACTATTGGCATAAGAAGCCCTTACGCAATATCAATTAAGGTCATTAACGACATTTACTATTTAGCTTACAACGATTAAGGACAACGCATATAAGGCTTACCAATATACATTTAAACATGCGATGAGACTATTGATAGAACGAGAGAAGTTAGTGATGATATTTCGTGTTGTGCAAGATATTTTCTAACATACAATTAAAAGTCTATGAATGTTGGTGAAATGACTGAAACAACCCAAAATCAATATGTCTTACATTAAGGGACCCCAATAATTCAAATGTATAAAATCCTCTTGAGATATATGTTTCATACATGTCAATCACATTTCTTTGTGATCTGACAAAACCATATCTTATACTCCCTCCGTCCCATAATATAGTTCTTATTTTGTTTTTTTTCATGGTAAATAAGAAATGGGAGGAGAAGTGAAAAAGAACTAGACAAAAGTACAAGACAAGTGGATAATATAAGGGGAAAAAGGTAAAAAGTTCAATTATAGACAAAAGTTAGAGAGAGAAAGTGAAAAAAGTACAATGCAAGTGGATAAGTTAAGGGTAAATTAGGAAGTTCAATAAAAAAAGTAAAAATTAAGAGTATAATGGTCTTTACATACTATTCAAAAATAGAAACAGGAACAACATTTTGGGTCTCTAAAATAGGAAAACAAAAACTATATTGTGAGACAGAGGGAGTATATATTCTCATACAAGGTCATGATGTTGTAATGACTTTTACCGATATCACATACAAATGAGTTTAACAACACCTACTACGCGTTAATGTAAATCTAAAATTGAAATTTTGCTACATCTCCCAACAAACATAAGTAACACCACTTCCATTAAAGGACTACATTTTTTTTAAAACTAAAGAGATTAAAAACGACAATTTCAAGAGTCAAACGACTCCATTTCATCCTCCAATTTACCCTGAATTCGACTTGTCTTCGCTTTTTGATCTATTATATTGGATGCTTCCAAAATCTAAGTTTTAATTTTTAGAAAAATTCACTATAAGTTATTAATCCGAACTTTCAGCAATTTACTCTCAATAATCCCAAATTACGTTAATTAGAGAGCACTATGAACTTTTGGATTGATTTTCTTCCACTAGATCGATTAACCAGTGACTTAAAGAAAGGGTGATTTTCATTTTGTAAAAGCAATGTGTGATGTGTCACAACATAATTGGTCCAATTTTTTTTTGTTAAAAAAAGAAAGAAAAAAAAAGCCAGCTACCATCCTTCCTCCCCTTAGCCCCAACCCCCGGCCCGACCGAAATTCGACCGCCCGCCTCCCCTAGCAACCGATAACAACCAGTCGGCCCTTCTCTACCCCTAAAAACACTCTAGCGACCCACCTACACCATCGAAACCACCCCCTTCCCCCATCCCCCAAGTAGCCCCTCTCTTCTCAGGTCGCTGAAACTGCCCCTCCTCCCTTCCCTTGTCGTTAAAACGACCGATTTTTTAGCTCCCTCAATTGGAGATTATTGCTAAGAAATTAAATGTAGTTGTGTTACTCAAGGTCTTTGTGGTAGATTTTTTTAGATTTTTTTTTTACAAAAAAATAAATTAATAAATGGTAGTTAGTTGTTCTCAAAGTAGTCATTATAATGGTAGTTGTTGGTAAAATTATCTTAAATTTTCACAAAATTACCCTATATCTAAAGTATAATACTCCCTTCTTCACTTTTTATTGGATACGTTTTGACTTTTACACGTTTGTCAATACACATATTTGATTATTATTCATTACATACTTTTTAAAATTATAACGATTGAATATTAATAGAGCATTCGTTGAGATGGATCAAACATGATCTCACACGACTCTTTTACTTTCGTGAGTAAATTTAAATATTATCTAATTCCCTTTATCCCAGAATACATGACACAGTCAATATTGCACGCATGTCAATGCATTACTTTGAATTTATTTGTATATAATTAATTATTATGAAAATTATTTTAAAATTATATTTTGAAACTTTATATATATACCTATTTAACAACATATTTTATGATAAAATAAGTTTTTATTATGTTAGTAAAAAAATATGATCAAAACTAATACATATGTAGTGAAAAAAGTCCAACATCTCATATATTTTGGGACGGAATGAGTATTATGAATAACTTTTAAAATCTAAACATAACCAATAAAAAGAAACGGTTGAATTATTATGAATAATATTTAAAATATGATAATAACCAATAAAATACGGAGGGGTACCCTACAAAATTTATCATCCTAAAGTTTTTGTAAAAAAAAATCATCCTAAAGTAATTGAAACACTTTAATATACATATTGTTGATACATAACATCATTTTACCTTTAATAATTTTGATCATATATTTATTATAATTAGTTGATACTATGAAATTTTATACAATGCACCAATTTTTGTGTGCATATTATTTATAGAATTCAAGTCAATCTCCTAACAAATTATGCCGATTAAAGTGATGCGCACTTTAAAAAATGGAGGAATTATTTTTCTTGCATTAAATGTTTGAATTTATTATAATTGTAGTTATATAAAGATATCTTAATGAATGTTAATTTTTTTATAGTAATAGTTTATATTAAAGTTATCAAAATCAAGATTCCACTTTGAATTGGAAGGGATTTAGATGTGTATGTGTTACTGATTATAGTAGTTGTTTCAGAAGTTTTCTTACAAGTTTTTATTTCTTACATGAGAAGGTTTTTCTTGTTTTAGGCTTAAAATATTTTAATTATGCAATTTTATTTTGACAATAATTATTTTTATGATATAGGAGAATTGAGTGAGATGATTTTTAAGTGGTTGATAATTTTATTTGGTATGTATACATATATAGATT
This sequence comes from Chenopodium berlandieri, assembly GCA_034703905.1. Lineage (NCBI taxonomy): Eukaryota > Viridiplantae > Streptophyta > Magnoliopsida > Caryophyllales > Amaranthaceae > Chenopodium > Chenopodium berlandieri. The sequence continues at coordinate 24,519,824 of CM068281.1, forward strand.
TTTTAATATTCGCATAGTATCTTAATAGGTATTTATATACTTTGAAAATTAAAGTGTCATCATTATAAGAAGATTATGATTCTTGGATTGTTTGATAAATTCTATTTAATGACATGTTTACAAGCATGATAATAAATGATAATTTAATTATGAGATGATACATTTATGAAACATGATTATTATTGATTTTTCACTCATAATTATAGATTGAAACAAGTAAGTCAATTTGATACTCTTTCATAAAATGAGATGAATCAAAGAAGGATTTCAATGTAGAAGTGTAATTATGCACATTTTGTGTGTGTCAAAACCATGTAATAAATTGATTAATCACGAAATAAATTATCACATATAACTATTTAAAAATATAATATTCTAACGAATAAATCACAAAAGAAATTCAAAAGAAGTGTGTGAATAGTGAAAAAGTGTAATAATGCAATTAAAATAATTGATGAAATCTAATCTAATATTATATAAATAAAGTAGGCATTTTTAAAGAGCATTTGGCGCGCCACATAAGCAAAGGTATGTTTTCGACCAATTAAAAATTAGATTTCTATTTTATATTTGAATTAAAAAATTCACTTACCACCTAAGCAAAAGTGACGAATGAGATTTAATAATTTTACCACGTAAGTAAAAACAACGAATAGTGATTTATTAGGATTTAATTTATTTAAAAAACTAAAATTATCTTTTAGAAAAAATCATGTTTAGATATATGATTTATATATCTACCATTGTAAGATAAATTTTGATAGTATTTATGATAAAAGATAAAAATCATTCATTATTATAATTGAATTACCATTATGAATTGACGCATCATTCGACACCAATAAAATTTCGTATCACTATAAAACCAAATCAATCTAATTTTGTATCAGTTTTATTAGGTAATACTTAGCTTAATTTTTCATATCCATGTTTAAGTGTATATTTGTGATTATTGCTTACATTGTGTTTATTTGGGATACTTAATGATTATATGTTTATGTTTGTTTACTGAATTTTGTTTTTACATGCAGATCTAATTTAATCATAGAATTAAATTCGAGCAAAATGATTGAAAATAAAATCAAAGTATGAGTTTCTCGCCTGATGTCCTATTGGATGAAGAGGTATTATATCTTTATAAATTGTTTACATTTATTAAATTTTCAATAAACCTTTTTAGTTTTTATTAATTAATTTAATGATAAAATATATTGATTTATATTATAAGACCATAAAGATTAATTTTGTATAAATTTTATTTTTGCTAACCTGTTCTATTTATCCACTTTTATTAGATGGAAGAGAGATGAGTGTGAACAAAGTTGGTGAAAGATAAATAGTATACATGTTTTGTTCATATGTTTATCTATACTAAGAATAAATTTATTTAAACGACGAATAATAATTTTGAATTTAAATTACTTTTATAAAAAAAATTATCTTTTCACATTAAAGATTCTATCCTAATATATAATCTATGAAATATCATATTTACAATTATTTTTTTGAAAGATATCATATTATTGTCATATGACTAACAACAACGAATAAAATACAAAACAACAATAAATATATTCGTATAAAAAATTACATTAAAAAAATTATACTTTTTAATAGGCAATAACATATTATTAAATTATTATGTGTTTTTTTTTTATGAAATTATTAAATAGTAAAATAAATCAAATAATTATAAAAAAAACTTAGAGTATATTAGAAAATATCTTTTCTTGACATTTATGTATGAATAATCGTGTTATGATAAGAAATAAAAATTATTCCTTAATAATAATTAAATTAAAATTTGTGATATATACCATTATAAATTGACGCATCATATGACACCAACAAAATTTCGTATCAATACAAAACCAAACAAAACAAATTTTGTGTCATTAATTTTGTGTCAGTTTTATTAGGTCATCAATGGCTGGGTAATTCTTAGCCTCATTTTTAAAACCATGTTTAAATGTATATTTGTGATTATTGCTTAAATTGTGTTTATTTGAGATACTTAATGATTATATGTTTAGGTTTTGTTTACTGAATTTTGTTTTTACATGCAAATCTAATTTAATCAGAGAATTATATTCGAGCAAAAATCTTTGGAATACCAAAGTACGAGTTTCTCGCCTAATGATCCTATTGGATGAGGAGGTATTATACCTTTGTAAATCGTTCAGTTCAGTTCAGTTCAACTTCAATCAGTTCAGTTCAGTTCAACTCAGTTCAGTAAATCAAAACAGGTTCTAAGTCAACTATAATGTTACAATAGTAGGGAAAAAAAAGTAAAGATTGTAAGAGATGTCTTTGATAATTTTGATTTTTTATATATTATAGTTTCTGGTAGAATATCTATATTATTATTGTAAAAATAACCATTGTAGTAGTGTATACATATAACTCTATTATTAAGGACATATGATAATGAAATTTCATTATAAAGATTTAATTTTATTCAATTAGATTAATTTTAGTAATGCAACACTCTTGGTAGTATATATATATATATATATATATATATATATGTGTGTGTGTGTGTGTGTGTGTGTGTGTGTGTGTGTGTGTGTGTGTGTGTGTGTGTGTGTGTGTGTGTGTGTGTGTGTGTGTGTGTGTATATTTCATTTAACTATTTAAAAATTTATAAAGTCATATCTTTTACTATTACTCCCACCGTCTTTATTTTAACCCTGTAGTTTTGGGTTTACTATATTAATTTTTCATTGTATAAAGTTGATAAAGAGTAAAAGAATAATGGTGGTCTAAGTTATTGTTTGTGAAAGAAAAATAGTGGCTATAACTATATATGTATTGTGGAACAACGTGTTTTCATTATACAAACGAATCATAGGTTAAAAAAAATACGAATAGGATTATGATTTTATTCTAATATTTATATCATACTTATAATTTTCATATAACTAATATTAAGTAAATTAAGGTCGCATTGTAAGTTGCATAAAAATAAAACAAATTATCCGTTTTCTAACAAGCAAAATAATAAAAAAATTATAGGGTTAAATTAAGAAAATAATCTTTTCATGAGATTTATGTATAAAAAATCGTACATCGCACGGGCTTCCATCTAGTATATATAAATAAAGTAGGCATTTTTCAAGAGCATTTGGAGCGCCACATAAGCAAAGGTATATTTTCGACCAATTAAAAATTAGATTTCTATTTTATTTTGGAATTAAAAAATTCGCTTGCCACCTAAACAAAATTGGCGAATGAGATTTAAGAATTTTTCCACGTAAGTAAAAACAACGAATATTGATTTATTAGGATTAAATTTATTTAAAAAACTAAAAATTATCTTTTAAAATAATCATCTTTAGATATAGGATTTATATACGTACTATTATAAGATAAATTTTGATAGTGTTTATGATAAGAAATAAAAATTATTCCTTAATTATAATTAAATTAAAATTTGTGACATTTAGATGAAAAAATTCCAATGCATAAATTTAATTTTGTATAATTACAATTTTTAGATTAAGTTTTCAACAATTATTCACTTTCTGGTAAATATTTTAATTTATTTTATAAGACTATAATGATTAATTTAATATAAATTTTATTTTTGCTAACATATTCTATTTATCCACTTTTATTAGATGGAAGAGATATCGGTGTGAACTAAGTTGGTGATCCTATCGAATTTTTTTTTTAATACAAATTTTTTTAACATCGAAATATTACATCTAATAACTTTATTTTTAATGTAAAAAATGTTATGAGTATAATCTAATTACAAAAATTATGTTTATGAGATTTTATGTATTAAAAACCGTAGGATATTAGGATTTAAATTATTCAAAAAAAATAAAAATTATCTTATGAAATTAATGGTTTTATCTAAATACCCGATTTATAAGATGTTTTTTTTCATAAAAAAAAATTTAAAACTTTTAACCCAATAAAAAATTTTACCTTCTGTAAAAATTTTATGTCTAAAAATTTTAAAAGACAGATAATTTGTTAGAGATCAAGAGGTCACAAGAAATATACATAATGATATATAGATTTGAGAGTTTAATTTTAAGTGTAAAAAGCAACGAATAATGATTTAAGATTTAAATTATTTTAAAAATAAAAAATTATTATCTTTTCACATTAAAGATTTTATCCTAATATGTAATCAATGAAACATCATATTTACAATTTTTTTTTTTGAAAGATATCATATTATTGTCATATAACTAAGAACAACGAATAAAATACAAAATAACAATAAATGAAGTCGCAATATAAATTACATTAAAAAAATTATACTTTTGTAATTGACAATATCATTTTAATTAAATTATTATTTGTTTTTATTCTTTTTGTATGAAATTATTAAATTGTAAAATAAGTCAAATATATATATATATATATATATATATATATATATATATATATATATATATATATTAAAAAAAAACTTAGAGTATATAAGAAATATCTTTTCTTGAGATATATGTATAAAAATCCGTGCATCGCACAGACTTTCATCTAATTATTTTACATATTATTTAAATATATTCTATTTAAATAAAAAATATTATGAGTATCAATATTTCCTTTCTCATTTTTACAATTTATTTATGTTTAATAAATTCATATTTACAATTTAATAATATTTATATTTAAATATTATGAATTCAGTAAAAACGAATTAGATGAAAAAAATATCATATTTACAATTTATTTATATTTAATAAATTCATTATAAATTATAGTAAAAAAAATAAATATTAAACTTTTGTAATTTGTGTGAAATTATTAAATACAATAAATCAAATAATTAAAAATCTTAGATGAAAAAACGTGCATCGCACGGGCTTCCATCTAGTAATTAAAAAATTACGTAAAATTATTTATTAATTAAAAAATTACTAAATATTTATAATTATAAAAACAAATGATTTATTCAACAAAAGTATTATCATTTTGCCTCGCGCTACTAGAATATTAGAAACGGCTATGGGGAAATTATCAAAGTAGCAAATCTGAGATGACAAATAAACTAGTAGAAACAAAAATTTGATTGAAAATTAACACAAATAGATAAAATAAAAAAAAAGATTCAAATAAAAAATCGAATTCCCAACAAATACTAGTAGATTGTAAATCCAACAAAAAACCGAAATTTCTAACATATAGAACGAAATTCACAACAAATAAGATATAATATAATCACTATATTAACATCCAAATGAACAAGCAAACCAACAAAAACATCAAAACAATGAAATCGACATACATACCTGAGGTTAAGGTCGAAAAGAATGGCGATTTGCCGAGCAAATGCGAGTAGAAGATCGAAAATGAAAAATAAAATTAAGGGCGGATGGGCGTGGAAGGGGATCTGAGTCGTGAGAGTGTGAAGGCCTGAAAGCCGTGAACGGTGGCCGGTGGCTATGAGCCTATGAAGGGTGAGGTGGCGGCTTGAACATAGAGAGAGGGAGGAATTTAGTGTTTTTACCTTTTAGTGAGAGATTGAAAGTAAGTGAGTAATGTGCTTTGTTAATTTTTTCAAAAAAAAAAAAAAATATTGTGTTTTGTTAATTTGTTTAAGGAATATTTAATTTTTTTTTAAAAAAATATATCTAATTTCAATATTTACCCTTTTAATTTTGAATATTCGAAAATTTGAAAATCATATCTAATATTCGATCCAAAATGAAAATTCGGATTAAATATCCTAAAATTTGGATTGGTTGTGAATTGAATTTTCGGATTTTCGAATAGTTTTGTATAGACCTAGTAGCTAGCCGGATGCTCTAAAAGAGTTAACTTGAATCCTATCTATGTACAAAAATAAAGTTAAAAAAAAAATAAAAAATGAGTCCTCTCTTAATATCTCCCACAGTCCCACCTCTCCACCATTTTATCTGTGAACTGCTATTCGTCGTTCGCAAATTACAGGGTGACGCTCTCATTTTTAGGTGACATGACATTTTGCCCTTGTATGTATTTTTTCTATATAAGGGTCTACCATGAGTCACTTTAGTTACTGACAAGCAAAATAATATTCCCGAGCCCACCACTTGTGTTAAAAAAATCCCGAGCCCCAAAAATTCCCGGTCACACCATTGTATGGTAATCCCGAGGAATTTTAAAATCCCGTGGCTGAAATGGAAAGTGTACCGAGCGGTGTTTGACGATGAACGACGACAACGTTCACACGCCGGAGGGTTCGTCAGAAGAAACTGTGAGTTATTCGTAAATTTTTTTTTTTTTTTGGAAAGGGGACCTCCGCCCAAAAAATCAGGATGTTTAAGTGGGGATCCGCCCAAAATTTCCAGATCTCCCACTTAAAATCCGGAAATTTCAGGCGGATGGATGTGAAGTGGGAGATCCGGAAATTTTGGGCGGATCCCCACTTCAACATCTAGATTTTTTGGGCGGATGTCCCATTTATAATTTTTTTTTTTTTAAATGTAATTGTCTTTTTATTATTTTTATTATGAATAATAGTTATGTTAGTTCATATTATGTATTATTTGTTAATATTATGTACTTATTATTATTATTATTATTATTATTATTATGGTTATTATTATTAATTTTGTTAATATTACTAAATTTTTGTTATGATTATGATTATTATTAATATTAATATTATTATTAACATTTATTATTACTACTATTATTACTGTTGTTGTTATTATTATTAATGTTATTGTTGTTGTTAGTATGATTATTTGTTGTTGTTGGATGTTTATTATTTTTATTGTTTTGATGTGCATAAATTGGGTTGCGTAAATTTTGTTGTTTGTAATTGTTTTTTTGTTATTATTACTTTTTTTTGTTAGCATTACTTTATGTGAATGTTAGTTATTGTTATTATTATTATTATATTAGTTATTATTTGTTATTATTATTATTGTTGTTGTTGCTGTTGTTGTTGTTGTTGTTGTTGTTAAATTTAAAATACTAATCCTTGCGTGTTTTATTTGTTAGTGATGTAATTATATAGGATTCGGAGGTTGAAGACGGCGGTGACGTTGTGAATTACAGTGCACATTTTGTGACAGACAAGGTTTTTCTAACGTTTGAGGATGCAGTTATATGGGCGGAGGCTGTTGCAATAAATCTGGGATTTATTTTGGTGAAATCGTCTTTCAACAAACAGAGGGATGGTCGTCCATATCGATACTTAAGATGTGATCGGGGACGTAGGAGTAAGCCGAGAGATCTTGAGAACGCAATTCGGAAGGACACCAAAACCAAGGGCATTGGTTGTCCTTTCTACATCAAGATATTTTACGAGTTCATCACCAATACTTGGGTTATCCGGGCGAAAAATGATGCAACTGGGACCCACAACCATCCAATGATTGCGTATCCAGAGGGTCATCGTAAAATTAGTGGGTTGAGCCCAAATGCAAAGCAGGTTGTGCGTGACATGACGAAGTCTAAGGTTGCACCGCATAACATCATGGCGACTATTGCGGAGCAATTTCCTGATGATCATCCAAACATCAGACACATCTACAACTGCCGGAATGACTTCAGAGCGGAGATGTCTGATGGGAGAGGAGTTGTTCAGCAATTTCTACATTTGGCGAGACAGAGTCAGTATCTTTACTAGGTCATGTCTGATGATGAAGGCGTTTTATAGCACGCCTTTATGGCACACCCAGTCATGGTAGACATCCTACATGGTAGACATCCTACGGACGTACCCATATGTGATCGGTATGGATTCCACTTACAAGACTAACCAATACGGGATTCCATTCTTTGAGATAGTTAGTGTGACACCGACAAATCAGAATTTTCTCGTCGGTTACGTGTTCATGCGCAACGAGTGCACAGCAAGCTATTGATGGGTTTTGCAGAGGTTGAGAGACGTGATTGGGTATGATAAGGAGCCGTCGGTTTTCTTGACAGATCGTGAGCTTGGGCTATGTGCTGCATTGAGGGAAGTGTTTCCAGGGACCTCACACTTACTTTGTCGATGGCACATTAACAAAGATGTGGAGGCTCGGGTCACTGTTATGTTAAAAAACAAGAAGATCGGTGCGTCTTTCAAAAACGGAAAATGGAAACGTATCATGGACGCTGCAACCGAGGATGATTATGAGGCCGCTGCAAATATAATGAAAGATAAGTGGGCAAGTTATCCAACAGTGATACAATATGTAGAGAACACATGGCTTTGTCAGAAAACGAAGTTTGTGACATTTTGGACAAACCAAGTTCTACATTATGGAAACACCAGCACTTGCAGAGTTGAGAGCCAACATTCGGCCGTGAAGATGTGGTTTGATTCCTCGACAGGTTTGGTGTTTGCTTATTGTAGTTCATGTATGTACTTTGTTGTAGGTATTTGAGTTATAAATCATAACGGTTTTTCTTTGTAATGTGCAGGTTCTTTGGATACCGTATGGGCTCGAGTTCATTGCCACATTGGTAATCAGATCATCGCAATTCGTAATGGTTTGGAGGCTTCTAGGTCAAAGATAGGTCAAAAGTACCGACAGTTGCCACTGTCACGTATAAACGGGAAGGTGTCTCAGCATTGTTTGAAGGTTCTCGATGAGGAGACAAGGAGGATGAGGGACCTGAGTTATCAAGTGCACGAACGATGTGGATGTGCAATGCGTGTGACCCACGGTTTGCCCTATGCTTGCCAGATACATGATTCGCTAGTTGCTCGGACAGGATTGTACATCAGGCAAATTCACCCGTTCTGGAGGACCTTGGTTATTGGTGATGGTGATGATGGGACGGTGCTTGGCAATGATTCGACTGAGGACGCCGCACATTTTCGTTCTCTGATGGATGAGGTAATCGGTAGTGATCCTGCTGTTCTTCGAAATGTGTCTCGCATCATTGAAGAGGAGCTGCATCCGGATCATTCTGACCTCAGAGAGCCTGTTGTAAACCACCGGGTTCGTGGTCGAAGAAGAAACAATGATACAAGACGTGATCGTTCTTATTTTGAACATGTAAACAATGATACACTGAACGTGGTGCACGACAAACAAGTACGATTAAGAGTTGTGTTTTTCACATAAGTCAGCATTTATTATTATTATTATTATTATTATTATTATTATTATTATTATTATTATTATTATTATGTAGTAATTGTTGTTATTATTATTAGTATTATTAGTATTATTATTGTTATTGTTATTATTATTATTATTATTATTATTATTATTATTATTATTATTACAATTATTATTATTATTATAATTATAATTATTATTATTATTGTTACTATTATTATTATTTGTGCAGGAGATGTAAATGACATAAGCCAAAGCCATTATCGACACTCGCTTCCAGGGCCGATGTTGCCTTACATCACAGGATGGAAGGATGTCATTGGCGATGGTAACTGTGGGTTTCGTTGTGTGGCCGAGTTCTTCTTCGGTGACCAAGGGCAATGGTATGACGCTCGAGAAACAATAGCGAATGACGTCCTCGGTTATCGAGCCCTATATGAGAGGATTTATGTGCTTGGAAGACTTGAGATCAACGTGGAGCGTATTCGATGGGACGGTGGGGCGGTTGATTCCCGTCATTGGATGGCTGCAATTCAAGATTTATTTCCTATTGCGACTTGGTTCAACACAGTGGTTATTATTCTTGGTGTAGGCCAAACACCAACCTGCTACTACCCATGCCTCACGATATTGTCGTTGAGGGCAAGAAGGGGGGTCACGGCACCGGAGCGAGAGTTTGTCATTGCTACAGTTGGGGGCTCACATTTTATTTGTATTGAACTTGCACCAGATTCGCCACTTCCCCCGATTGGAGGTTGGTGGACCGAGAACCACGACCCAAGTGTTGACGGTTGGGATCAGCGGTACGCAGCTAGAAGGAACATGTGGGATGCCTTAATTAGATAATGAACATATTTTTGTACTTTCATTATGTTAAACAGCTGTAGTTATGTAATTTGTAACGAAATTAACTTAATTAAACAGAGTTTCAACATAACCACAAAAACAATTGTTCAATCCTTAAAGTATATGACGATTAAATAGTATATCAACGAAATGCGTACAAGTAAAAAAAAAATAAAAAACAGCAAGTTCACAACCCCATCATCGCCCTCCAATCAGCTCGCAGCGCCTCAGCCATTGCTCTTGTATCACGCGATAAGCTCGGATACTCCTCCAGTGTCCTATTGATGACCTCCATGGACCGACCCATCCACTGCAATTAAAAAAACAACATATTAAATAAATCACAAGTTTTTTTAATCATAATTATAGTACCAAAAAACACAAGTACTTACATAATCCGTGTTAGTTCTCTCTAGCAGTGCGCGACTCTCATGTGATGACGCAACTGGAGAAACACGAGGATGAGAAAATCGGTACAACCACTGCATGTAACCAGGACCGACCGTAGGAGCACCACCACCAAGTCTGCTGAGGGAAAGTCATCTCTGGCGGAAAGTCAACTCGATACATCTTCAAGTTCGTCGGTCTCTTTGCCTTCTCAAGCCTGATGATGGCTTGTGGAATGCCCTGGACGTATCCAAGTTGTAGAACCACTCGATCAGGCATATATGGCTCAATGATGCTACGATACTGGATGCAACCAATGAAAAGAGTAGCAGGCACGCGTTGTGCTGGATCAACTCCGTACGGTAGCCAGTTAACTTCATTGTCAGTCAGATGATCCAACCTAGCACAAAAAGCGAGGAGGCGCTCCATGCTCTTGTTGGGGCTCCCCGATCCGACATCCCAGGCGGACGCACGAGGAATAGTAAGCTCTCTGGTCAAGGTCCCCTGCTGAGGCCAAAAACACGGAAAGTACTCGTAGATCCACGCCTGCAGAAGCGTAAGACAGACGGCGATAGAATCAGCATCTTTTCGTGATGTTGTACCCAATTGCCGGTACATGTATGCTAGCACAGCAGAACCCCAGGAGTAGTCACTAATCTGAACATCCTCAACAAAAAGCTCGTTGAGGAAGGAAGGATGAGTACGGTTTCCACTCTTGTGCAAAAACAAACATCCGCCAAGTGCTAACCATAGGTACGCCCTGTAATGGAAACTGAAGGGACTCTGCGCCTCCAAGGTCGACTCCATTATCCTCTCAGTCAGCACCCCACTACCCTGCCATACGGTCTTAGTACTGCACTTCTCATTCAGCTCTTCCGCAGTCATATCCAAGGTAATCGAGCACGCGTCCCGTAAAACGTCCTTGCTAGGAGTAGTGGAAACCATGGAACCATCAACACGAAGCCCTAGAATATGATACACATCATGCAGCATGATCGTGATCTCCCCAAATGGCATGTGAAACGTGTTCGTGTTTGGCTGCCATCTCTCAACAAAAACAGAAATCAAGGGCCAGTCAAATCGCTTGAACATGATCCCGGGTAAGTGAGATAGACCACTGCCATCAATCAGTTCCAGGTGCTCCTGCGCAAGACGACCACTCCAATTACCCAATTCTGAACACAACTGTGTCCTGCTCAAACACCACTGAACATTTCACTCCTGCCCAACCCATATGTAGGCAGCCACGTGACCCCCAAAACTAGGAATAACAGTACCATCCTCAGGCCCACCTGGCATCGGCTCCTGCACCACCCATGACTCTGACGAGCCGGTAGAAGCTTGAGCTGGTTCACTACTACTAACATATCTCCCATGGTCACCCCTATACACAGTACGGTAATCCTGAGGGTCATACTGTGCATCTCTGGCAGCTTGACTTCCTTGCTCTTCATCCTCATCGTCAGATGAAGGCACTCCAGTAGACGAATACATGGGGGCGCTCCCATGTGACTGATGCTCCCCCGACCAAGTACCAGCAGTCTCATACTGCTGCTCAAGGTGAAACGGTGCTTGTGAAGGTCCTGCACCACCTAACTCCCTCCTAACAGACGCATTCAAACGTCTTGATCTTGCATGACGAGGACCAGAACCCTCAATCTGCATTAAATAAATAAGTATAGAATCAAATTTCAATAATAATTCATATTCAAAAAAATCAAATCAAAACTATAATAAATCAAATCAAATAAACAATAATAACAACATTACTAACAATAACAATAATATTATTCTTACAATACTAATATACTACTAACAATAACAACACACTAATAACACACTACAAATAATTTCAACACAATAATAGACCAAATCAAAACTATAATTAACCATAAAATTGCCAAAATTAAAACGCAACAACGACAAACCAAAAAAAAAAAACAATTACAATAACAATAACAACAATTTAAGTCACCAACCATAATACATAACAACAACAACAACAAATACCAATACAAACCAAAAAAAATTTACATAACAATAACAAACTTATTAAAATGTTAATCAAGAATAATTGCAAAACTATAACTCATGGAAAGAAATATTACAAAACAATAATTATTGCAAAACTAAATCAACAAAAAATACATAACAATAATTATTGCAAGACTAAATCAAGAAAAAAATTATTTTAATGCCACAAATCAAGGAAAGAAATATTTTTAAAATAAAAATTTAAAAAAAAAAACATGCAACAAATCAACCAAACCGAGGGAAAAAAGAAAAAAAAAATCTGGAAACCCACAACTTCCGCCCTGTTCCGGAAGTACCTGAGAACTTTCGGAAATTCCAGGCGGAAACCACCACTTTCGCCTGAAATTTCCGGAAGTTTCTCTTCACTTCCGGAATTTCTGGGCGGAAGTCAGGTTTCCCAGATTATTTTTTTTTTCAAAATTCAAAAACTTAAAAAACTCACCGGTTCGCCGCCACTAACGCCGCCACCATGACCACCAAACGTCAACCTAATTCTTCGTCGGTCTGCCATTGTCGGATTCAACGTTTGATTGCTAGATTTGCTTGAGTTTGAGTAACCTTCAACGATTAAAAAAAAATTCTGATTTTTTTTTTTCAAATTTTCAGATTTTTTGGAAGGTTTTAGAGAGAGAAAGTGTGAAAGAGTGATTTTGTGAGATGGGAAATGTCTCGTAAGTGTCCTAACTTAGTTTATCGAGTACTTATATACGGAGGGCAATTTAGGAAATTCAAGTATAAAATGTGAACGTCACCTAGTAAATTGCGAACGACGTTTATCAACACCCATATTCAAAGGCATGTAAAATAATTAGCCATATCTCTAATGCGTACAAGTTAAATTGTTACGTGAATATTAGATGGAGGAAAAACAAACAGTGCTTCTTTAACCTATATGTTTTCCACTAGTGTGAAATTTTAAATAGGTAATTCTCTATTTCTCATTGTGAGAAACAAGTTTTGTTTCTCATGGGGTATGTGTCAAGATCTTGGGCTCCCACTCATAACACATACGCGGTTCCCACCAGTGAAAAATATCACATTATTTTCCAAAATGCCATTATAAGAAACAAAAGTGTTTCTCATAATGAGGAAGTGGGGCTCCCTCATTTTAAATACCACCAGTCATCACATCCACAACAAACCAGCATTTTCAAGATTTATACCCTGTGATACAGAGATGAATATAGCAGAATTAGCCACAAAATCAGAGTCATCGTAAAAAAACCTAATGAAAACTAAATTTAAGTGACCGTACATGTTCATTGGACTTACATAAGCCCAAGGGTTTTGACTTTTTAGCATATAAGAGCATCTCTGGGCAGATTTTGAAACACTGCAAAAATTAGAAAGTTATTTAGTACAAAATATATATCTGAAGCCTACATGTAAGCAAAAACACATTTAGTTACCTGCAGTTTGCATCTCTTTGGAATAATCTTATTACACTAACAACCTGCAGCAAGTTAAGTGCCATATTTCCTTCTATTGTAAAAGCTTCACTGCATATTACATATGAAACCTCTGCCGTGTCAATAAACTATAGTAAAGGTCGATGTTTCTGCAAAGGATTACAAAACTTAAAATTACTACTTAATAGTCTCTTAGACTTTGTAACAGAATGTTTTGTATTGTTTCATCTTATTTTAATTTTGAAAAAAATAAGTTCAGAATTTTTTTTTGAGATAAAATAAAATAAAATCAACAAAATTTCAGGAAATTCAAATGAAATAAGTTTAGACAAAATAAAATAATTTCAGATATAATAAAATAATATAAGCTCAAATAAATTAAAATAATTTCAGATATAAGGTCATTTAAAATAGAAAGGCCTTAAATAATTGGGCTATTGATTGTTGATAAATGTGTAGGGAATACCTTCACACAAATTTGGGCACTCACAATTCCAATATAAACTTAAACCAATGCCAAAGCAGACAATCAGTCAAGTGTGTTAACAGCCCCTTGTCTGATTCAACACCAAATAGCAAGGGCATTTATTTGAAATACAGGACAGATATTTTCAAGTCAGTTCGTTCATTACAAGGCATTGGAAAGGAAGCACTATGTAGTTCTAGTAACTCGGATTGCAAACCAACATAAGACCAACGGTTTTTCTTCAAATACAATCCATTTATGATCATCTAATCATATCTCCTATTTGAGAGCTGCAAGAAATGGCAATGCATATATTATAATTTAATCTTTGGTTGCAATGACAAAGTCCTTCGAAGTAGAAATAGTTGCAGTGACAATTTTAATAAAGCAGCTTACAAGAAAGCTAGAGCTTCATGCCAAAGTTTGTCATCACTTTGCAGCTCAATATCACCTCGGCTTCATAATGTTGCTCAAAATACGATGCCAAATGACCATTACCAACAGAGTTTCTGCAGAACCATAAAACAATTAGAATGATTATAAGAAAGCAAATGGAAATGTAATACTTGGGCATATACAAATGGCCCATGTAATATTTTCATATCCCTAGGTTAATTAAACTCCAAGGATTAATCTTAAACTCATTCAAATTTGATTGATGATAAACTATGTATTTAATTACCTGTAGACATCAGAATATCTAATCAGTCAGATAGGAAGATCTTCCCTCGCCTAACTCATTGAAGGGAAAAAAAAAATAGAGCAACATCATAGAACTTATCTGACAGACAAGTTAAGCTAACACGATTTTGCTATTTTTTTTCCTTGCTCGTAAAGTTCGCAAGGGCATAAGAAAGAAAACACTGCTTGAGATAAGTATGCTAGTGTACATGAGAGAGAAGCAAAAACATTCATAATTTTGATTATATTAGAACTGAAGGACTGACTTAAAACTGTAACTGCTCAAGAAGTCGATTGCCTTGTTGAAGACGATACAGAGCAGATGTTGGTGTTGCGATTAACACAGGTTTGGCAGATACTATGAAATCCTTACAGAAAGTCATACAGTAAATCTCTACTACTCACTGTGAGAAACGTTTTTGTTTCTCACAGTGGCATATGACTCATCCCTATATAAATTATAAATTGTAGACATGTTAATGTACTCATCCCTGCTGGCATATGACTCAAGTTCTTACATTCATCTAAGTCCAACACCCTAAGATTTACTAGTTTGCTTGTGTCCTCTGGCAGCTCCTTTAGTCCTTTGCAATTACGCAATAATAAAGTTTGTAGATTGTGAAGCTTGGTGATCGACTTGGGGAGCATCTCCAATTTATTATTATATGAGAGATCAAGGTACCTCAAGTGTAATAATTTACCTAGTTTATCTGTTAAGTTTCTAATTGGCAAAGAATTCCGTAAATCCAATACCCTTAAACGACAATAATTAAAAATAATTGCATCCTCATGACAAGTCATGAATGTAGAACACTTCAAATACCTACGTAATGTTTTCATTGGAAAATTATTTCAACGAAATAAGGTGATGGACATACCTTCATAACTATTAGCCAATAGATGACGAATTTTCCCTTCTGAATCAGTTTTACAAGCTGTTAATGTCAAAGAATCTTTTGCTGCTACTTTTCTAGCAAGCTCATGGATGAGATCATGCATTTTAAATGCAAAAGTTGTACTCAAAACATCCCATCTCATGTCTTGGAAAAAACATCTATGCAATAACATTATTGATATATATTTTTCACCGACATCTTCCATGCTCTCATTTGTAGCACTTGGAACGAGATATCCTTGTGCCATCCAGAGACGAATCAATTGTGTTTTATTAATGACAAAGTCCTCAGGGAAGAGTGAGCAAAAGCTAAAACAAGTTTTTAACTCAGGAGAAAGGTGATAATAGCTAAACATCAGTGTTGGCATTATGCCATCCTCACCACCACACATGTTAGTCAAATCAGTACATTTAAATGACTGCCAAGTTGCTATATCTTGGTTACGCAACAAACTGGCCACTACCCTTATGGAGAGAGGCACATTGACACATTTTTTCACAATATCTTTGCCAATCTCAACAACGCTAGTGACACCTTCGTCTTCCCTATCTTTAAGTGATATTTCCTTAAACAATTCCCAAGAATTCTCGTGTGACAGACCTTTTAAATAATGTATTTGACATTTTCCAATAGCTTCTGCCACTTTTTTGGAGCGATTAGTCACCAAGATCCTACTTCCCATCCCACCTAAAATCAAGAAGTTCTTCAACTCATCCCATTTTCTACCGTTCTCATACCATACATCATCTAAAACATACAAAAATCTTTTACTGCTATTTTATTTCGAACTTTTTGTGCAGGTCCTCAAATCCTAGCTCATTCATCCCAAGCATCTTACCTAGGATATCTTTCGTGTCAAAATTTAAAGACACACAAACCCAGTACATCTCATCTTTGAATTCTTCTTTAATCCTATGATCACTAAACACAAGTAGGGCAAGAGCAGTTTTTCCCAACCAAGATATAGTATATGAAACAATACATATATTTTATGGAACATAAGTAGTATAAAATAAAACATAAAGTATGTTTTTTTAAACATCAATAAAGTATAAGAAATCACAGTAAACCTAGTTCATATATAGCCCAACTATATGAAACAAGCAATAATATATATGAAACATTAATATTATAAATTGAAACACTTAATATATTTTATGAAACATCATTAACGTACATTTCAACTACATTTTAACTTAACGTTGACAACACAATACAATGTAACATTACATTTTTTAATTGAAACAGCGACAAGTCTTTTTGAAACAATAATAACATCTTTTGAAACATCTCAAAATTATTCCTTTAATACAATAAAATAAGTAATTAATGCTGTTCCAATTGGATGATATGCCCGTTATTGTCAATACAATTTATATTGTTCCAGAAATATGAATTATTGTCCTATAAATATTATATATAGTTCCATATATAAGAACTAGTGTTCCAATTACATGATATGCCCCTAGTTTTCGAATTTTAAATATGTCGTTCCAAAATTTTCAACTATTGTACCACATACAGATTTGCTCTTTTTTTGCACTACTTCGAAAATTCTACCAAAAAAATATCAAACGAACTCCAAAAATACTGAAATTTTGTATGCTTATTCTACACAAAAAAATAAGTAGATTCAAAAAAAGAATCGATTCAAAAGGGTTTTTTATGAGAGAGAAATCTTCATTTGAAATCCGTCTTTTCAGATTTGCTCCTTTTTTGCACTACTTCGAAAATTCTACCCAAAAAAATATCAAACGAACTCCAAAAATTATGAAATTTTGTATGCTTATTCTACACAAAAAAATAATCAAATTAAAAAAAAATCGCTTCAAAAGCTTTCTTTATGAGAGAGAAATATTCATTTGAAATCTGCCTTCATTTCTCTCTCTTCAATGGCTAAATTAAAATGAAACCAGATTTTCCATTTTTTCTCTCTTCAATGGCTGAATCTCTTGGTTTTATAGTACATAAATCGGTATTTCAATGCAGAAAATAAGGAAAAAAAATTAAAAAGCATGTACTAATGACTGAAATGCGTGTTCCCAAGAAAATGCATGGGAAAGTGATAATTAATCTCAGCCATCCATAATCTCAAAATTGATGGTGTAAGATTGGTTCTTATTTTAAGAGGGTTCTCACCTAAGGGGTGGGTTCTCACATGATCCCTCCCCTATATATATATATATATATATATATATATATATATATAGGGATAGCAATGGGGCAAGGCGGGTCGGATGAGGATGATGGTACCTCCTCATCCATCCCTGCCTAAAAATCTTATACCCATCCCCGCCCCACCATCCATGGCGGGTACAATTCACACATTCATACCCACCCAGTCGGGTTCAAATTAATATCCATCCTCGTCCCACCACCCATTTGAATATCCATACCCATATCAAACTTGCCTACCTAGGGCTGGCAATCCCTGACCCGATCTGATAACACGACCCAAACCCGACTCGAAGTTATTTAGAGAAACCTGAACCGAATCTGAACAACCCGAATTCGACCCGATTTGACCCAAATTTCATATTTCGTAATAATATTAAGTTTTACACTATTTTTTTTATTGTTTCTAACCATAACAAGAAATCGACCCAAAATCTTACCCGAACCCGACCTGCTAACCCGGATTGCCACCCTAGCCCTACCACCCATTTGGATATCCATACCCATCTCAAACTCGCCCCAAACCCGCTACCATATATAATACCATATTATATTACAATAATATGAAGAATTATCATTTCTAACAAATATCTTTTTTCATCTACTTCGCAGAATTCATAGAGCGTTAATGTCATTAATTTAATAATTTATTTTTATTATATTATTATAGTATTTAGATTTTAGAATCTTCCAAGTTTGTTTCAACCTTTTACTAAAAATTAGTATAAGGCGGGTGATGGGACGGGGTGGGGATGGGATGAGTTTACTCTAATATCCATACTCGCTCCATCACCCATGGCGTGTACAACTTTTATACTCATCCCCCCCCCCCTCCATCACCCGCCAAACCTCCCTCCATCCTCGCTCCACTTGGACGGAGATGGAATGGGTCTCCCATTGGATCCGACCCACTGCCATCCCTAGCCCTATTTTGTTTCCCTCCTTTTTTTTCACAAAAGTTCAATTTTTTCCCAATTCAACCCTAAACTCAACTTTCATAAAATTTTAACCAAAAGCCCCTTATAAATAAGGGTCTCCACATTCAATACACCCCATTTAATTCAACTGTTTAAATAAGGTTTGGGGTTTTTTTTTTTTGGGGGGGGGGGGGGGAGGGGGGACATCAACAGTATTGTTTACATTACAAAAATCATTAGCCACCTTCAAATTACAATCATCCTAGAATTTGTAGTAATTAGTACTAGCAGCATCATTATATACAAAAATTTTGATCCATTGAAGACCGCAAAAAATAAAAAATAAAAAAAAATAAAAAAAAAATAAAAAAAACAACATCAGCCACCACTTCATCACCTTTCATCAAATCTGCAAAACAACAAAGGACTCATGGCAGATTTCCTTAATGACGAATTCTATAGATTAAATTACAACAACTGTTAATGGAAGAACACAACATGGCAACATTGGACTCAGACATGGAAGATGCAGACATGGCATCAGAAAAAGAACATAATCAACATGCAGACATGGAAACACAAGAAGCAGATAATTCAAATGCAGAACAAGGGAGTGAAGATAATGGTGGAAGACATAGTAGAGAAATGACATGAAAAAGGCAAATTGTTGATGAAATCCTACTGAACATAGAAGTGGACTTAGTCCCAAGAGGTTTTTATCCAACTTGGCTAGAAAATATTCAGTTTACAGGTTGACAACAAACAAATGGTTCCAGGTTATAAAAGAAACACATAGAGCAGGGGAATGTTATTGATGTCAAGAGCAAGAAATTAGGCAAAACAGGTCCAAAACCTAGAGTATACACAAATGAGTGGGTAATATATGTCCCTCTGTATAAGAGGACCACTGAAAGGAGTTATGCTGCAGCCCTTAAGATTTCACATTATTCCACATTCCACATGTTAAGGAAAAAAGGCAAACTTAGGACACACACAAGTAGTAATCACCCTACACTTACTTCTAATCACAAAATAGCTAGATTGAAGTGGGTTCTTAGTCATGTAAACCCAATACCAGCAACTGGGGACCCTACATTTAGGGACATGCAACAAGTAATCCACTTAGATGAGATGTGGTTTTATCTAAACCTAGAAACCAAAAAAATTTATCTTCTACCTAAAGAGGAAGATCCATACATAGCACAATAGTCAAAGAGGCTCAAGCTCAAGGCTATGTTCATGGGGATGATAAGGAGGCCACTCTATGATGAACATAAAAATTTGGTGCATTTAGTGAAGTATGGTTTGTTTCCCTTTGTGAAGTGTGAAAGAGCAAAAAAAATAAAAAAGCAAGAATAGATATGTTGGGACATTAGAAACTATGCCAGTGCAGAGTGTGAACAAGGAAGCAATCAAGGACATGTTACTTAACAAAATCATACCAGCAATACATGCCCAATGGTCAGCTTAATAGTCAAAGGATATAATCATACAATGAGACAATGCTAGTAGGCCTCATCAAATTTCTAAGGATGAGGCATTTCAGGCAGCAACACAAGCAATTGGGTTTAACATTCAATCTGTTTT
Organism: Chenopodium berlandieri; assembly: GCA_034703905.1. NCBI lineage: Eukaryota > Viridiplantae > Streptophyta > Magnoliopsida > Caryophyllales > Amaranthaceae > Chenopodium > Chenopodium berlandieri. Next base: position 24,540,236 of record CM068281.1, read on the forward strand.
TCAACCTCTAAATCACCAAATTTAAATGTGTTGGATCTTGGTCATTTTAGGGTTATTAATTCCCTTCAATACCTATCAGTTCCAAAAAAAATATAGATGAACTAATTGAGAAAGTGCAAGAGGAATTTGATCCTATTTTAAACAAATACACATGGATCACTTTCCAATCATGCATTGCATGCTTGAAATATTAGCAAAAGAAGGTGGGAATAACTTTTCAACTCCATCTATGAATAAGAGAAGATTGGACAGACAAGGAATACTTCCAGTCTTGTTGAAAGTGGACAAGGAACTTATCACACAAGTTGTCAACTACTTGAACACCATATCAGTTCCAGCAACAGGTCATAATCAAGATGAACAAGATATGGAAGTGGATAAAAACTGATGCATTGAAGGAAGAAGCACAAAGTTGTGGGACTCAATGACTGCCACACATAACCTGTAAAACCTAAACTCTTTTTTTTTTTTTTTTTTTTATGTATTGATTATGTGTCTTTTGGTCAATACTAATGACACATTCTTAGGCAGTCATGTAACAGAATTTCATAGTAGGAACTAACACTACTAGAAATAGGCCGTTTTCCGAGGGAATCGTTCCGACGGACATATATTCCGTTGGAAATTCCAAACTTTCCGACGAAATTAGGATTTGTCGGAACATTCCGTCGGAAACAATTCGTTACAACGGAAAATTCGTCAGAATTCTTGCGACGGAAGTTAATTCCCTCGGAATAATAGGCTTCCGACGGAATATTCCGTCGGAAATTTAGTTTTCCTACGGAATTTAAATCCGTCGGAATTTTCCTATGAAATATTCCCTCGGAAAACCTAATTATTCCGACGGATTTTTATCCTTCGGAAAATTTCTGACGGAAAAATCCGTCGGAACGTTCTACTATATAAAAAAAAAAATTCCAAAAAAAACTTTGGGAACCCTAATACCCAAATACCGCCTCTCCTCTCATCTTCTCCTTTTCTCTCTCCTCCTTCCTCTTCTCTTCCTCTTCTTCTCTGATCTCCTCTTCCTCCTCCTCCTTCTCTTCCTTCACCTTCCTCGCCCCTTTTCTCCTTCCCCTCGCCCCTTCCTCCTTCCCCTTTCTCCTTCCTCGCCCCTTTTCTCCTTCCCCTTTCTCATTCCTCGCCCCTTCTCCTTCGTCTACGCGATTTGATGGTTTTTATGGTCAAATTTGACCATGAAAAGTGTAGATCTAGACTTTTCATGGTCAAATTTGGCCTTAATAAACCAAACTCGAACTCAATTCAAGTTTTAAGGTATGTTTTTGTGTTTGTAATTTTTGTTTTTTTTTTTTTTTGTACGAATTCGGTGATTTTTTTTTTTCGTTTTTCCAGGAGGGTTAGGGTTTTGGTTGGGTGCGGTGGTGGTGGCTGCTGGTGGGGGGTGGTTTGGTTTGTGGGTGTGATGGTGCGTGGGGGTGGTCTGGCTTGGGGTGGTTTTTCGATTTTCTGATTTTTTTCTTTGTTTTTTTTTAAATTTTTGGGTGGCGATTTTTGAAGGTGGTGGGTGTTTTTGGTGGTTTCGGGTTAGATTTGGGTGGTTTAAGGTGGTAGATATGGTGGTTTCGGGTTTTGGTTAGTGGTTTAAGGTGGTAGATCTGATGGTTTTGGGTTTTGGGTGGGTGGTTTAAGGTGGTTGTGGGGTGGTGTGTGTTGGTGGTACGGGTTAGGGGGACTGCTGGGTTAAGGTGGGTGGTGTGGGCTGGTGTGGGCTGGTGGTCCGGTTTAGGGGCAGGGGGGTAGGGGGGTAGCGTTTGGTGTGGGTGGGTAGGGGGTAGTAGGGGGGCAGGGGGTAACTCAACAACTTCAAAATGAAATGCTGTCAGTTGAGTTCCTTCATCATTTGGAAGTAAAAACAATTGATGCAAACTTAAATTAGGGACTCAATGCATCAATAATAGTGCTACCAATGGGACTGTTAGCCAACAACATCCAACCACTCAATTAGATCAATTTAGTGAAGGACTCAATCAAAATACACTAAGGAACTAGCTCATCATTCATCAGTAAATCACTCCCCTAGCATCAGTAAGCACAACACAGACAGAAACGTATAGTAGTTTCTTAATTAAATAAACCAACAATTTACAAGCACATGATGATCAATAGCAAGTCAAATGCAAAGCAACAAGGGACTAGATTAAAACCAAAGACAGAGTCAACCATTCCACATACTTTATGAAAATCAACAAGGTACCAGATTAAAACCAAGCAACAAGTGTTTGCACAAGGACTCAACCATTCCGTAGAAAACAACTTCAAACCCAAAAATTTACTAAAATTTGTCAAGATAAATTAGGTGAGAAGTAGTTACTATACACTGCCAAATTAGTTGGGGGAGGGGTGTAGTACCTATGGGTAGTACTTCTGCATCTTCGTTACAGTCTTTACTTATGGGCTAACAGGTCACACTTTGGCCAAGTATCCTAATAGTATCCCGATCAAACAGTTGATGAAGGGGATAGGCAAGGTACACATCATCAGGCTCAATACTAGTAGGGAGGCCAGATCTAACCCGCTTTGCTACAGTTGAAGGTCCAGCATCACCTCAAGGGACCAGCTCAGTGGACTCAGGGGCCTTCCACCAAATCTAACGACCCAGTACTTTGATGCTCACCTCTAGTAACATCCACCTCTTTAGCAACGCAGATCTCCTTCCCAACACCTTCATTTTCATCATCAACAACAGGATTCTCTACCAGCATTGGTCTTTCAACCAGATCTAACCTAAAAGTGGGCTTGACAGCATCTTTGTCAACAGAACAACCTCATATGGCTTATCCTCCTCGTCGCTAGAAATATACTCAGCAAGTTTGGCCCCAACGATCGTCATATTAGTTATCAATGACGCGCGATGAACTAGTTTGAGAACCCTAGTTCCTCGCTGAGCTTTCTACCTTTTGCGAGGTGCAGAATGCTTTCCTTTAGCCCTTGTGAATCCAAAGGACTCAAAGCAGAAAAGATCGTTGTTCTCATCTGACAAGGCTTGAGTAGCTACAAGTTTTGAATAGCTTTCTGTAGAAATCCCTCCAATTTGACCACCTCTATAAGCTCATGTCGGCAATATCCAAATTCAACAATAGTTAGGTTCTTGCATTAATTAACATAACTTAGACAGTTGTAATAGTTTTTCTTAGGCTGAGCTTTTATCTCCCTAACCCCTTGGTGGTGTTTCTGTATCCAAGGTTTCTCTCAATTATTCCTAGTGGTGTATCTGTATCTAGGAATTAGTAGAGCTATATCGTCGGAGTAGCCGACTGACGTGGTGTTTTGGCTAATTCTACTCACCCCTACCCAGTACGGTGTCATTATCATTTGGAGTACTCATGGTGAATGACAAAAGAAATTGAACCCAGAAAATGAAGAGATCGAGAGAAGGAAGAGAACCCAGTGAGAGATAGAGAGAAGATCGGCAGAGGAGGGAGAATAAGAAAAGCAAATGAAGAACTAGAGTTTGGGTTTGAATCTGGAGAGTTCTCCAGATTTCACCCAAACCCAACATTTAAGTCAAAAAAGTTGAATGTAGTTGCAATGAATGATCTGAAGGTGGTTGGGAAGATGATGAATTTAGATGAAAGGGAATGAATTTGGTAGGAAGGGTTAGATTAATTAACCTAGGGTTTTAATCTAATGAAATCAGATTTGTAGTTTGATTAGGTTTTTTCTTTTTTAAAAAAAAAAAGTAATGGTATTTTTGTCTTTCTGCATTAAAAAAACCTACTGTAAAAGGAAAGAAAACAATTTGTTGCGAGTAATGTGAAGCATCATTTTTAGTAAATATTGCGAGTAATATGAAATGGAGGAAGTATTTACTTGATGAAAATGAACTAGTAAAATATTTTTTTGGGAAAAAAATAAATAAAAAAGAGAGAAAAGAGAAGTGTAATAAGTAGTGACAAGTGGTTTTTAGCTAAATACAAGTTGATCTTTATGATCAACATATTTTATCAATCATAGGAACAATTTTTGTTTTGCATTCATTTAATATGGGGCATTTTCGTAAAAGCAACAAAATGATATGTCAATATAATGTCCGTTAGTTAAGAACAAGCTTCAAATCACTCCTTCTCTTTCTCTCTATAAAGGGCAAGCCCCAAATCTCTCTCTCTCTCTCTCTCTCTCTCTCTCTCTCTACAATGGCAAGCTCCCAACTTCCCAATGTTATTAATTTCAAGGTGGAATGGTCACCCCTATCCTTTGGGGTTGACCAAGCCCTTAATTTCACCTTTTATTACTAGGGCTTTCATTTGATGTGGCAGTGAAGCCACCGGAGATGGTGGTGTCGATGAACGATTTAATGGATGAAGATGGTAGTTTCGTTGGTAGCTTCAATGGAGGAAGCAGCCTGTACACCATTGTTAGCGTTAACAAACGGAGTTATGATTTGGGCTATGGTTGTTGGTGATTAAGTAGCTGACGAAGCACAAGTATGAGGTGGTTGTTATGACTAAGCACTATATTGATAAAATATGTTGATCATAAAGATCAATTGGGGCTAGCTCGTGCTTTTTAAATGTGTGTTTATTAATTAGGTATAAATAGTGATTGTAATCTCTGATTCGATTTTTCGTAATTATGGACATTATAAACTATCCATTTCTAGATCGATTTACTTTCATTTCTTACTGATGGTACTAAAGTTACATCATCTCTTTGATTATTTTTTCTCTAGTTAATACACACTTAAATCTCCCCTATTTAATCTGTTAGACTGTTATCATGAATTGATTACCATGCAAGAGCTTCATACTTTTCCCTAAACATCCTTCAACTCCTTTCTCATTTAGGCATAAATTTAAGTGGCTCCAACTCTTACTTAAAAGTACATTTGTGTTTGTTAAACTAGTGAAACAAATCGATGGCACTATTTAACATACCGGTCGCACTAAATAATCTACTCAAATCAGTGGAAATTAATTGCCACGACCATGGCACAACACAACAATTCTTTAATTCAATTATCAACCAAGGCCTTACTACAATTAGACCCATCTATTCCATGAATGAAGTTTTAAAGGCAAGTTAGCTTTAGAGGTTGGTGGATGAAGATGAAGCATTCAAAAGGATTATAAAGGTAGATGAGAAATTATCTCCTTGCAAATCGCAGCCTTGTCAAGTTGTCGAAGCTGATCTACGGAAAGATAAACGCTTAATTATGTTTTTTTTTTTTAATTCTATCATTTGGAATTGTACATTATTCACACAAATTCTTTTGACCGTCTTTGGTAATTTATCCGTTTAGAAAAACATAATTATGTGAGATTTCGTTAGATAATAATCACATGAAATCTCATTAGATTCTTCTCAACGTGTATTTTTCAAATATCAACTAGTATACTAAAAGATATTAATTAAAGTATTACATCGACAAGCGTAAACGGCAAATAGTACAATTAAAAAACTAAGTATGCAACTTAGAAAATGCAACACCAAAAAAAGGACCAATTGTAATTTGTAAACACTAAAAAAAAAATTAAATTAAATGTGACAAAGATGGTATTAAAAATGCGGATTGTAGTAATATAATAGTCACTCAATTTTGCTACTAAATAAAGCCGAGGTACAAATAATCCAAACATTACTGACCAACCAACTTCTGTAAGTCAATTGCTAGCTTCATCCTTAGGCCAAAATAGCCCTTAAAAATCAAGTACGGAGTATAAAATACTAAGAGAAAAATATTTTAAATTTATGCTAGATCTACAGAAGAAAATACATAGTGAACATTACCAAAATATCTCGAGGTCTTAAGCATGTAATAAGCTAGTGGCAGACGAGATGTAAAACACAAGGCTGCGCTTCAAATGAAATCATCGTGCAAGTCCAGATAAAAAGTTGCAATTTAACCAAAAAAAGGCTTTAATTTTCTGCAAGATGATGTTGAAAGAACCATGAAATGCATCATCGAGTAACTCGGTAAGGTTTCCTCCCCACTCCCATCCTTATCTTAATATTGAAAGGTTTCAAATCTTTCAATCAGGGCTTAACCTTCAGAAAATAATGCCTTCAGAGAGTAAATACAAAGCTCTAGGGTTCACCAGCTTGTGGATCAGATTGATTGACCACACCTGAAAAAACAGTAGGCTCATCTTTCATCCCTAACTTCGCCCCAGCATCATATACAGGTATAGAATTGTTATTGGTTATTTGTGGTTCAGCAGGAGGGCCAACATTATTTGCTGCTAAATCCTTCTGTTCTTGATTTTCTGGTTCTGGAAGCTTATCAAACCCAGAAGGACGACGTTCCCGCCTGACAGGCCTCTCATTACTGCGGCTCCGGCTACGACCACGACTCCGACTACGGCTGTAGCTACGGCTATAACTGCGGCGGGGACTTCGACTGCGGCTCCAGCTTCGACTTCTACTTCGCGAACGACTACGACTCACACTTCTGCTATAACCTCCCCAAGTACGAACCTTCTCAGGGCTAGAACTGTAACTCCTTCCTCTACTCCTTGGAGTCACATCTCTCCTGTTATTATCAAATCGCCCTCTACCACGGCCACGGCTAAATCCACCATCTCTACTGTTGAACCTCTCATTGGACCCAAAATCATCCCTGGACCGACCTCCATACCCACCACTAGGCCCACCAAATCCTCCTCGCCCTCCCCTATTTCCACGGCCACCAAAATCTCCTCGCCCCCCACGTCCAAAATCATCTCTATCTCTCATGCCACGCCCTCCAAAACCATCATTTCTCATGCCACCACGAAATCCGCCAAAACCACCACCACCACGACCTCCAATGTCACCATCTCTGTCCCTCATGCCACCACGACCACCAGAATCCCAGCGTCCACCGCCAGCAAAAGCAGGACCAGGGGCTGATTCATACCTATTCATTCCATTACGGTCTTTATTGAAAGCAGGACCACCACGGAGAGCCATTTCTCTCACTTGTGGAGGGACTTGCTGGTTAGCCCCCTCAAGCACTTTAACCAGATCACCAGCATGCTTCCAATCCTGTTCAGAAAGGAAGGTATAAGCCATTCCAATTGCCCCTGCTCTGCCAGTCCTACCGATTCGGTGTACATAGTCTTCAATACCAGTAGGAAAATCATAATTTATCACCACCCTGCAAACAGAGTCCTTGAGAAGTGCAGAAAGTGAAATGAAAATGATTTAAATAACTAAAAAGGCACATCTTTGGGAATATTGACATGGTACTAGAGAGGAAAAGTTACTTGAAAATTCAGGTACAATAGACTGTTCCAGGGACAATGTGAAGCAAAGGAAGTCTTTACCTTATGTCCTTTATATCAAGGCCTCTGGCAGCAACATCAGTTGCAACTAAAATTGGTGACTTCCCGGAACGGAATTGATTCAATACATAGTCTCTCTCACTCTGAGACTTGTCCCCATGAATTGCAGCAGCAGGAAAGCTGCGTCCAATACTACGTGCAAGATCATTACAGAGCTTTTTTGTAGAGCAGAAAACAATAACTTTAGAGCCCCTTTCCTGGGCTCTAAGAATCTGCTCCAAGCGTCTTTGCTTCTCCATTTGTGGTACAACTTCCACATACTGCAGTTTCACAAATAATAATCATTAAAAAAAAATCTTTAGAGGGAAACAAGGAAAAAAGAATATCCTACAAGGGATGTATGGCATACAATAGAAACTCTGGTTTGAAATAAACATTCCCCACAACAATTGCATTCATGCACACTTCTTGAAAGCTCAAACATCAGAAAAAATCATAATGGGAAGTGTTCCAGCTTGCCCAAAAATAACTAGTCACTAAAAAATCTGATGAATACCTGTGTGATAGACTTGTTTGCAGCAAGTTCATCAACATTGCCAATGTTCACTTGCACAGGATTGCGGAGCAAATCACCAGCTATTTTCCTGACTTCTTTTGGCCAAGTTGCTGTGTACATGAGAGTTTGCCTGTGAGGAGGCATTTCATTCACTATCTTGCGTATTTGAGGCTCAAAGCCCATGTCAAGCATTCGATCTGCCTCATCGAGAACAAACAGCGAAACTTGTCGAAGATCAATATTTCTCGTCTCAAGAATGTCATTGAGACGACCAGGAGTTGCCACAACAATATCAGCTCCACGGCGCAATTCTTCTAGCTGAGGACCCTTTGGAGCTCCACCATATAAACACTGGGAGATGAAGAATATTTGCATAGAAATAATCGGATAAATCAATAGCTCAAATAAAATATAAAATAGAAAAAGAGCGAACATATCATTGACATAAAACATAAGTAAATTAAAAAAAAAATAACCCACCGTGCAAGAAATCCTGGAAGATCTCCCAAATTTATTGCCCTCCTCTAGAATTTGTGTAGCAAGTTCACGAGTCGGTGCCAAGACTAAGACTGTTGGACCAATCCGTGGATTATTACGCCGCTGTCTTAGATGCATAAATGCAGGCATCAAATAGCCCAACGTTTTCCCAGAACCCGTCTTTGCAATCGCCACTATATCTTTGTTTTGTAGTGCAATAGGCCATGTTTGTGCTTGAATAGGAGTTGGTGAAGAAAATCCAGCAGAATGTATCTGTTACAAGAAAAGACAACATGATCAATCCAAGATCCACCACCCATTTATTGTACACATGTAACACTAAACTAACGGGGAAAGAAAAGGTTATCTAATATGCGGTTGCTTACTTAAGCAACGCGAAGCAACAATAGGAGGCAATTAAGATTTATAAGGTGGGGGCCAACAAGCAAGAATATCCCAGTCACATGAGGAGTGATGGATGAAGGCTCCAAAGTCCATTTGTGCAGCCTTCAAAGGAATACTTGTTGCATGTAAAGTGTGCGCATAGCAGTGCAGCGTACGACATATGCTCCCCACCGGAGCAGATATCGCACCTGCGACAAGAAACTTTTTCAGTTAAAATAGTATAACTAAAAAGCTGGATATTGGAAGGGGACATATGCCATTTCATATATAAACTTATAAGTTATAATTTATATAATTACGCATTACAAACGTAATTCATACCTCTCTTAGTATCTCTGGGGGAAAACCAGTGGCATCAAAGGTCATGAATGGGGCAGGAACATTTTCTCCCTGTTCACATAAGATAAAGGCAAAATTACGTCAGAGACTACAAGAGAGACTTTCTATAAGATACATGTTACAAATTCAAGTGGCCAGTACAAGTTATCTAATACAGGCCTCGAAAAGTCCATATGTGCACAAGTTCAATAGACTGCATAGACTGATACTAAATGGGCAATTATTATCGTACAATTGGTGTTACCACAACCAAGGCTACATTTGGGTAAGATCCAAATCAGCAAGAATATGACTGAGACTATATCATGTGCATGGTACAACTGGTTGTCCTTTGAATATCTTATACTGACAAATGAATCTATTTTTTGACACCTTAATGAAAATGAATAGAAGAAAAGTTAATTAAAAAGAACAAATAGCATCAAAATTCAAAACAAAAGCAGAAACACTGTTTATTACAAATTTACAATACAAAAAAAAAGGTGCCAATAGATGGACTAGGAGTGGAAAGTAGCACAACAGACTTTAATTGACTCACTTGAAAGCTAGCACACAAAAGAGAGACTAAAAGGATGTGAAAGGGGAGTGGCTATGAAGTAGAAGGGGGGTAGGGAGAATCAAAAACTGGAACTATCAAGATTCATGGTAAATTTGATTTGGTACAAACTACGAAGAGGCCAGTGAACATTCAAATAAGAATTTAGATTTTATGTTGTGTTCAGGGACCATACACACATGCTGAACTCAATTTGTTTAGCAGAGCATCATATCTTTCATGTTAACAACCACTCAACCAGAAGCAACAGATGAGCCCCTCACTGGACCATAAACACTGCACAATTTTATCAAACCAAACCTTCTAAGCTTCCCATAAGCAAGACATAGAACAGATAGCACAAACAAAATTGTGACTTTCTATCCAAGTCACAGGTTCGAAGTCACAGGTCTACTTTTTAGAAGTGTAGTAATAAGCATAAGCACACTAAGCTAATAGGGTCTTGGATCCTATGCATAAGCGGTGAGTTGAGGTGAAGAGAGCACACATTTCTTTGGTAAATAGTAATCAATCTCTAGTTTCATCAAACTTAACATCAATTATTATCACATATCATTGAACAGGACATGGAGGATAATATATTGAATAAATAAATAAGAAGGCAAAAGGAGTTTAATGGGGTAAAATGATGAACAAAATAAATAAATAAATTAAATAAATAAATAAAAGAGTGAAATAGAATCAAGGTCGCTTTGAGTAAATAGTGGCACAACTGGCATTAAAAGTGATTTCACATAATTTTTTTAATCATGTGTTGTTTCTGCAAAGAGACCGGTCAGGGAAGGTTTTGAGGGTAGATTAATTATCAATAATCTACACTGAGGATATGTCAAGACTAAAACATATACTTTAATATATTTTTTAATTTATTTATTTTTTACCTAAACTCATTGTGTTTTGCAAACTCTATTTATTTCCTTTGTTAAGGTTATTCTCAAACATTTAACGTGTTTTTACAAGAATGATTTTCCTCAATTTAAATTTCCCCTAAGCACTCTTTTAAATTTAATTTTTTTTTTTTAGTTCCTTTTTTTTCACTTTACACTGCCATTGTTTTTTTTGCTCACTCTGTTTTCGTCTACTTTCACTTAATCACTATTCATACTTTGTTCCATTTCTTGAGGATGGGTACTTACGACTATTCATGTTAGCCGACCCCACACCATTTTGGGATCAAGGCTTTGTTGTTGTTGATTGCGCTGTTTGACTAGCTTCCAAATGCTTCACATAATTTTAACTTACAACTTGATCAAAAACTAAAATTTCATAACACTCTCACATTTATCTTACTACACGCAAGCATATGTTTCATGCAAACTAAAACCGGAAAACAGAAGCTATAGGATCCAATTATCCATACAGATAGGAAATACTAAAGTACAAAACTAAAGCAATTAATCATTAATTTTGCTTAGAAATCAAAAAAATTTATTCAGAAATTAAAGAATTATACATAGGAAGAAAAGGTTTTTGTCTGACTCTCAAAAATCCTTGGAAAGGAAAAGGAAAAACTTGCTGGTCATGCTAATTTCAGAAGAAATTCTTGCACTCAGGTTTTCAACTTTTAGAAACCGTTAACAAGACTTCATATGAGTTTCTGTGTAGGTTATTGTTCCAACTACAAAGCAAATGGCTGATATAAATTCTATTGATACTAGTGTCACATCAACAGGTATCACAAGAGCTTCAGCCACGGGCTATTGTTCAAGCTACAAAACAAACGGTGCCTATGAAATTATATTAGTCCTTGTGTCACATCAACGGGCATCACAAGAATATATACCCCATCATGACAAAAGGGCTACCAGATGATGAAAGAGCAAAAATAGTTAACAAGTAAACAAACTAATTAACCAAGCACATGTGGACTATTGAAAGGGATGAGCAATAATATAATTATGCACTCCAAAAACAATAAAATTCACATATGCCAAAACAGAACCAAACATTTACGTACTGAAGCAGTCACTTCATGTTGCTGTCGATAAGCCTCGACTGAAGAAATGTTCATAACATCTGAGGAACCAGGCATAATTGGAGATGGCCTCAAAAAAGGTTGGTTAGTAATTGGTAGATCAACATTTGCATGATTATGCACCCCATGTGCAGATATCATATTCATATTACCATCATGGCCAGGTGGCGCATTTTGATGAGGGAAAGCACCCATCCTCAAGTCCTACAACGACGATGAGCAAAGATCAGTTTCAAAGCTTAAAAAATTCATATCTGTGAATGCAACTGATACATAAACAAAGTTCAATTATCTGTTGCACAGTAGGCATTCATCTAGTTTTATAATTTGTTAAATACAAAAGGTTTTATCCACATCAACAATGTCTGACCATCAGGCTTTTCTGCATGTTGAAATTCATTGAACATTGTTTCAGTAACCTTTCTGATAATGGCCCAACTACCAGTCCCTCTCCAAAGAGGTTCAGGCGCACTAGAGCCCTTCCCAGCCCCAAAAATGTTGCTGGGTGAAAAATCTCATAAAAGACCTAGAGTAATCATACTGTATAGTATGCTTCAATCAAATGGATTTCAAATGTAAAAAATAGATAAACAGGGATAAAAGAAAATACTGCCAACAAAAGGAACACCCAATACAGAAGGTCAGAAGACCCCACTAATTCCATTGAAACTCTATTATGTAAAGTCATTACTACAAAAAAAGTGGATCTCTAGTATCTTCATATCTGTCACTAAAACTTTTTTACACCCATGAGGGCCATGACTCTACAAAAACCCTCCTCCCCCAAATGAAAATATACCCTATACCACAAATAGCGAAAGGGTCAACTCCCTCCGAAGAGTAATGTCCCCAAGGTTCTATTCCATATTTCCATATCAATGCCACTCGGCAGTTCAATTATCAAATGGATAATATTGGAGATTATTTTCAAAACAAGAACAAATGAACAATATGGTTCCTTAGTTGGTAGTAGTATCCACTTTTCTCTCTTCCAAATCTAACCCATATTTTTTATCCGTGAATCGGGACGCATCGACACGGTACGGCTGGGTCAAGTAACAAGTCCAAGCATTACAGCTAACTACTCACTAAGCAAAACAGTTATCAAAGTCAATAAATCGTAGGGCAAAGGCACCAATTTAAAAATACGAAGTATAGCATTTCAAAACAGAGAACAATGTACCTGCGGATTTCGCGCCATAGGTAGGGCAGCAAGATTAGGGTGATGAGGAGCCGTCATTGGTGCTTCCTTGTTAGCATTGAAGTGATATCCTGGCCCAGATCGTAGTTGCTGGGTTTCATCATAACACAGATTTCGTCCAACAGGAGACAAGCCATGCTGCTGACTATTCATCATGGATTGGCCCATCTGATTTTGGTAAGTGGAAGCGTGTTGTGGGTTGACAATATCATTTCGACTCTCCTGCAGTTTAACATTTAATGGAGGTTGATGCATGTGCATAGAGGAAGCAAAGGGTATTGATTGACCAGAGAGAGGACTGGCGTGCAATCCATGATTGGAAGCATTGACAGATGGTGGAGCATGACCAGCTGCACGACCACTTGGCTCAACCTGAGAAATGGATGTCCCAGTTTGCTTAATCTTAGAAATATCGGAATCATCTTGCTGCTGGGGTATTGCATTTCTATTATCTTGTTGATACGAGAATTGTGGTCCTTGTGGCATGAGCTGAGGGTGAGGTTGTGCATTTTGCTGCCCCTGTGGGAGCATCGGTGGTTGCTGGTAAGCAGCATAATGCATTTGATGAGGCATAAAATGATGCCCCTGTGATTGTCCTACAGCAGGACCTTGCTGCCCCGGTGCTTGCTTCCCTAACTGCTGAGAACTATGCTGAACGGGGTGTTGCACTGTCTGTGACCCTTGTTGTGGTAACTGTTGACCACTTTGCTGTGTCATTTGAGATCCATAATGATGTTGCTGTGCTGCCTGTCCCTGTTGCATCGGGGCTTGACCTATCTGCGAGCCTCTTTGAGCCAATCCTTGCCCATAATGTGCATATTGCTGCTGCCCTGCTGGGGGGACTTGTGCAGGCTGCTGCTGAGCCATTTGTCCAGTAGGGGGACCCTGATACTGACCCTGCTGCTGAGAAATTTGTCCAGCTAGAGGACCTTGAAACTGTCCTTGCTGATGAGATAACTGATTCATATATTGCTGTGGATACTGAGAAGCATCAGCAGTTTGTCCATGCTGTGGTACTTGCTGCACAGTCGCCGGGGATGCATTGTCAACATGTGGTACACCAGATGGAACTGGTGGAGGTACACTACCTGGCTTTTCATATTGAGTGATATTCGTCTCCGGATTCCAGTAATATGTAAGGCCTGAGCTCCCATCAATCAACCCTTTCCAAGGACTTGGAAGGGTTGGATCATCTGGCGCATACCTAGGACCAGCAGCAGCAGAAGCTGCTTCCGCATTTGCCATCTTCCACTATCTATAGTAGGAGACTACACAAGATTGAAATACATAAGCAAATAATCATAGCTAATTAGCTAGCACAATAAATACTCTATTGAAACTCTATAAGCCTTTCCTATGATGCAAGCAAGCAATAACTACGCCATTGCCGTTATGATTAACAGTATAAACAAAATTATCCATCACCAATGGATATTATTAATGCTACTCCATTTAAGCTACATCAAATCATTAATTGCAACTCCCCTTTATTCCACACCCTATGTTATTCGGCCTCGAGTACTTGTGTCACATTTAGTATGTCAATCTAGCAACACTCGGCTTTTAAAACGAAACTATTCCATATTTAACACGAGTGTCCATACCCAAATCGAGAATCCAACACAGTTTCTGTTTTTAAAAAAAAAAAAAAAAAAAAAAAACCAAACAACCTCAAGCTAGAACTCAGATCCAGGCCCGTCCCTGAGCAAGAGAAGGCGGGGCGACCGCCCTTGGTTCTGGGAGAAAAGGTCCAATTTCATGCTTTTATCCCAACATTAAAGGATTATCTAGACAAAAGTTTGCAACACATTAATTATCAAAGTAGGCTGGAAAATTACGTAAATTCTTTTAACAAAAATATGAATAGCAAAATTCTTGCAAGAAAATCGCTAGTTATAAATCTTAACTTCAGTAATAACCATTAAACGATATTGGAATAATCCAAATTCGAAGAACCCTAAATTGATGATACTGTCGATTAAATTAAAGATTAACACTAGATTATGAAATTGATATTCGATGAATAAAAAATAAAAATATCTTACCTCAGAAGCTGCTTCAATGGAGGAGAGAAGCTCACAATCCGCTTCAATGGAGAATTTAGAGAACGCTTCAATGGAGGAGAGAGAGGAAGAGGGGTGCAGCGAGGCAGCGCAATCGTGAAAAAGCCCTAAACGGGGGATAAAGAAAATAAGTATAGACCTAAGAGTAATGACACGCCTATGTTGTCAATTCGTACGGGGTAAAATTTTATACTTCATTGTTTGTGCGGCAGGCACGTCATATGGTTTTAAGATTCGTAATTAATGTAATTATGTAATAGTATACTAACTAAATAATTATGTAATTTAATTGTACATGGTAAAGATGTTGAAAACTGAATAGACATCAAAATCTTTCTAGCAACTGATTACATTATAAGTCTAAGAACTTGTTCTCTTCAACTGAAATAAGGAGATTTAATTTAGTCTGATTTTAATAAGGTCTCAGTTTTTATTATCTTTCTGGTTTGATTTGATTTAATAATACGATTAAACTTTGACCGCATTTTAATACTAATCTATAAAGGAAAACATCATCAAAATGAATCTTTTAGAATCATCTCATTATGAACTTTTCAAATATGTAATTTTCATTTTTTTTAATACGCAATTAACGATATTTTGTAATAAGTCAATGATAATCAAATTAAAAAATAAAAAGTCAATGATAATAAAAAGTTTTGATTTGATCTGATCTGAATGTTTTTGGTCTGGTCTGATTTGAATATATTAAAGAACATTAATAAGTATCTGAAACAAGCTGAAGAGAACAAGTCCTAAGACCCTGTTTGCTCCACCTTATTTTTGCTAAAACTATTTTTGCGAAAACTAAATTATTTTTACTTAAGTGAAATTAATTCTACTAAACTGAAATTATATTTGTTGAATTGAAATTATGTTTAATAAATCTTTATTATATTTCTCCACTAAAGGCACTGATTTTTACTGAACTAAAATTTATTTTTACTGAACCTGAACTTATTTATACTAAACTGAAATTAATTTTGTTGAACTAAAATTATATTTACAGAATTGAAATTATTTTTACTAAATATTATTTTTAATTTGTAAGATGAAGTGAACAAGACTTATTTTTATTGAAAGACAGTAAATCTGAAGGTAACTATAACAATCTATATATTCCGTAATCTATATGTACGTAGTAGCTTTAACTCATTTAAGGGTAACTTTTAATTTGTAATGAGTTTGATTGCAGTTTATTGTGTATCTTTAGTGGATACATGTAAAGGCTAATATGAATAATCTAATACATTATTATAAATGTTTTTTAAGGGTAAATTTTATGTTGAAAAATTTGTAAATTAAATAGAATATAAGGTTAGCTTTAATTATTTTAGGGTAACTTAACTCATCTTATAATAAATTAATGAAAGTCCGCCTTATAAACGTAGTGTTTGGTGAAAAGTTGAAAGATGATATTGATCGTGTTGGGTTGTTAGCTATTTTGGATAAGTGTATTATATTGACTGATTTACCAAGAATTAATCGTATTATCTGCTTTTCACTAATGGTTTCTATAAACCGAATGTATTAAATAAATAACTAATTAATCACTTAAAGATATTTGAGTATATATGAAAAATGACCAATAAGGACATTGACATATTTTTATTATGGTATGATTTTGGGTTAAATGAAGTTATAATTGTTATTTCATCTTTAAAATACTTGAATAAGCTAATAAAAAAAATAGCTCCTCCAAGCAAGTAGCTTATTGAATATGAGCTTATTTGGTTGAATAAGCTCTTTGAATTAGCTTACCACCAAACACTTCAATTAAGTTTTTGTATTGGTTAATCAACTAAAATTAGTCAAATGAGCTCATTTTGCCTCAATATGTTTAACAAACACATCCATAAATAATGTATCGTACAACCCAAACTCAAACTAAAACCGAGTCAAGATTATTTGACAGGCCTAAAACTAGTTAGACTCGACAACATAAAACATAAACCCGATTTACTAGACTTTGTATATACTAGAGGTGATCAAAGTTGGCCCAGCCCGTCGGCCCGACCCGATTTTGGGCGGGTTTTGGGCTGAATTTTACGTCCCGAATTTATTTTTTTTATGGACGAGTTTGGAAATGCGTTTTTATGCATATTTAGTTAAATTTTTTTTGGGGGCCCATAAAGCCCACCCAGGCCAACCATTTTGGGCGGGTTTGGGCAAAAAAATTTTGGCCCGACCCGAGAAATGGGCATATTTTTTAGCTTCGGCCCAATCCGGCCCGCCCAATGATCACCTCTAGTAAATACCCAACCTATTTTTATCTAAATTGTTATTGAATCAACCCGAAACTACTGTAACCTAAATAGACTCGACTTTTTTTAACCTGTTTTTTTAACTTGACTTTCTTTTGTCTTTAACTTGAATTCAAACTAATGTACAAGTTTTCTTTCCTTGTAAAAAAGAAGGTGCTTCTTTTGTAAGTTATCTAAATTTTTATATCTAAGTTGACCAATTTCTTGCACATATTTTTTTTTTTAGTATCTTAGTGAATTTATGCTTATGAACTTGACCTATAAATAGTTAATGTCTGATCAATGCTCGGATTTCATATTTTCTAAATTGGTCATCAATTGCTATTTTTATTAATCCAACTAAGAAAATATTTTATACTTGTATAATCTAATATCTTTTATATAAAAAAATATTGTAATAAGAAGCAACATATTTTTTAAAAAATATAATCTAGCGTAATCCATAATTATTCTAAGGTAGATGGAGAAAAAATAAAGATTTTTTATTTCACTACAAAATAAAAATTTGAATTATAATTTTTTTTTTTTTAAAAGGTGAATTTAGGAGGGAAAGTTCTTTCCAAAAAAGTTCACTTTAGTACTTCATACATTTTTTTTTAATGGAATAGGGAGGGGAGATTTCAATAAATAATAACGATATTCGGCACTTACAATCATCCCTTAAGAGATCTAAATTCTCAATACAAGTATTTAACACCTTTAAACTAATGGCATCGCTTATGAAGTGCTCGTGAATAATTTTAGGTGTCTTTGCATCGTTATTGGCGGAGCTCCATTGATGTATAGTCGCGAAAGTGATAAACTTGATTGGTCATCAAAATTAGCAAATTTGCAAGACAAATCTTCTAAATCTGTACCTCTAAACCAACAAACCCACAATTCCACAAATTTACAAGACGAATCTTCCAAATTTGTATCCCTGCACACACGAAAAACAAATAAACGAACAATACTAAGAATCCCACCACTAAGGAACCGACTAAACCCTACATAGATGGACTGATTATAATCACCTTACAGCTGATGATTTTCATTGGCTAAAAACATTAAATTAAAGAAAAATTTGGGGCTTACGATCGATAAAAATCGATGGCAGCCCCTAAGTTTTACTATGGTGACTAGGTTTGAAAAGAGAGAATAGAGAGAACAAATAATTTTTTAGGGATTTTTTTGTTTGTCAGTACTTCGTACATAATTCAGATTTTGAGGGTTTGACATAACTCACATAAGTTGATGAAAATGTTGACCACTTTCAATGGTGAGCAAAAAAAATGCCCACCCACTATCTCTCTACCCACTTTCTCTCTCAACAAATCTGTTTTGCCCATGGGCAAGTTTTTTTCACAATTTCTCTCCCAATGGTGAGCAAAAAAAATGCTTGCCCACTACTCTCTCTCTCTTACTTTTTCAATACCCCACCATTACTTTCTCTCTCCTACACAACACTTCTTTATTTATTAATTTCATTTATATTTTAACAATATTACTCCAAATAAATAAAAACTAGTCTAAATTTGTGTAACTTATTTTTTTTTTATTTGTGTCGTTTTTATCGTTAAAATAAAGAATATGGAGGATTTGTGGTATTTCTGAAATTATACCAAAATATACCAAAATGCATGTCTATTTATAGAGAATTAAATTTTATGACCGTTGGTAATTTTAATTTTTTTTTTAATAAATATTTATTTCAGAATTTGCATTACAAAAAATATAACCATTGCAAATTGTGGGGCCCACCAGAGCACTATCATCTTCAAAAATGCTCAAGTCTTGGGCATTTTCAGAAATGCTCATGAGCATTTTTTGGCTTTTTCTCATTTTCTCACCATTGTAATGCATGAGTAAATTTTATGCCCACCCAAAATGCCGATGAGCAAATTTTTAGCTCACCATTGGTAGTGCTCTTAATTCTCAAATTATGAATGTCTCAAGTGGGTCATGTTAGGTACTCGTATTTAGAAATCACTTTTTCGTTAGGAAAAAAAAAGAAGGTATTTAAGCACTAAAAAAGTTCAATATGATTACAGAATTTAATAAGATTGAAATTTGATTTGTTTGGAGATTTTGTTTACCTTGTCTTCCCAAAAAAAAAAAAAAGATTTTGTTTATCTTAATTTTTAACAAAAATTAAAAAATAAATAAAATATTGAGAGGTGTTGCAACTTAAATTTATTTGACTTTTTTATTCATAGAAACCAAGTTTTGTGTTTTAATGCTCTCATTTGCAAACACATTTAAAAAAATAAATTAAAACATGTTTTAACAACAATGAATGAATCACAAAAAAAAAATATACTCCCTCCATTTTTTTTAAATGCCCCATTGGAGTTTTTGGCACGCATGTTGATGTAAAATTTTGACCAATAATATCTTTAAATACCAATAAGTATAAATCACAACAATTGAATATTATTAATTAATCTATTCATCGAGACGATTCTAGAAATATCTATATGACTATATTTTTTTTATTTATAATTCACAAATATTGGTCAAACTAGGTCAAGTAAATAGTTCAAAAAGTCCAATAGGACATTCAAAAAATTGGAAAAATTCATGGGAATAATCTCACCTTTGGGCCATTCATTTTTAATAATCCCACCTTTAAATTATTTTTTAATAATCCGACCTGCTTTACCCCTCATTCTTTTTTATTGGTCCCATTGGACCAGAAACCGGTTAAACCGGTCAATTTTTTTTAATTTTTTAATTCATCTCCTCCCACCTCTTCCATAGTCATCGCCTAAACTTCCACCCAAACCACCACCACCTCCTCAACTCCTCACTTGTCACCGGCCACCACTCGCCCAACCACCACCAACCTCAACCATCACACAACCCCACCTTCCAATCCCAAAATCACCCACCCAATCCCGAAATCCCTAGCCCCGGCCTTCCCCTTCCCTGAAACCCCACCCACGTCCCCAAATCCAGCCAACCTCAAAACCACCACCCACTTCTTCCCTTTGCCACCCCCTGCCTCCCATCCCCGATCCCCTGTTCCCGGCCCAACGCGGCTGAGCTGCCCACACCCTATCCCCGGCATTATCGGCGCGCTGAACCCCCCTCCCTTGCGTCGCGACCCCTAAACCACCACCTAATCCCCCTTGCCCCAAAACCCACCATCAATGGTGGATTTGTACTTACTGCTGCATTTCTTACAACATCAAACTCTACAACACACCAAGCAATATTCAACAACATCACATACAAACTCAATCACACAATAACAACCACATACTTCGTATAATCAAAATCACACAAAAATATAATCTTAATTTTAACAATTGAAAATCAAGGTTTAGCAATTTTAACAATAATGTATTTTCCGACAGCAGTAGCAATTAGGGCTTGACTAAGATGAAATGCAGCGGCATGATACAACGATTATTGTAAGGTTCATTGGAATTGAAATGTTTCGGATCTCGACGATGGTACCGACGAAGACCCAAGAAATAGAAGTGTGTTTAGTGAGAATCGTCTCTGATTTACCCATTTGTATTGGATTTTTCTAGAATTTGATGAGTATATTTGTTGAATCCCACGAAAAAGGATTTGAGAGGGGAAGGGGGTGGGTGGTCGGATTTCAGAGGGGAAGAAGGTGGGGTGGTCGGATTTGGGAGTGGAAGGGGTGGTTTCAGGTGAAGGGGAGTGGGGTTGCGGTGGTTTCATATTAAGGGGGTGGGGCTGTGGTGGTAGTTCGGTGGTGGGTGGTTGCTTTGGGGAATTATTTTTTTTTTTCTTTAAATAAATTTAATTTTTTTTAAAATATTTTTTTTGACCAATCACTGGCCGCCACGTGTCATGTATCTGTTGGGACCATTAAAAAAGAATGGGGTAAAGGTCGGATTATTAAAAAATAATCTAAAGGTGGGATTATTAAAAACGAATGGCCCAAAGGTGGGACTATTCCCATGATTTTTTCCTAAAAAATTAAAAGGGATATTAAATATGAGTTTTATTCACTAAATCCATATTCAATTCTTCTATTGACATTTGAACCCAAAATATTTCCCACTCTCATGCAACCTCAATTGGTTAGATTTTTTTTTTTCCTGGTTGTGTGTTTATCGCACTAATAAGATCATTCCCTAAGACCACGATCTTTAAATAAATGTTGAATCACTTCCTTGTATCCTATCATTTCTATTTGAACAACGTTTTCAAGGTACTAAGTGCTTGTAATATTGTTGACTTGTCCTATACTCAAAATGAAAAAGAGAGAATAAAGTTTAAATTTAAGGTAGAGAGTGACAGTGGTGTACTCGAGAAATCAGAATATCACAATGGAAAAACCAACACAACAATTATGGAAGTCAAAGAGCTAAAGAGAGATTACTGATGAACTAACAATCAAGAGGAGTAAATGATAATATTTACTTTGTTATCTTATACCATCCGAATAATTAGTCATAAATAATATAGTACTTCTCATTAATACAATAAATGCTTGCTTTAAAGAATCATGAATCTTATCAATGAATGAGATTTCAATGTTCATAAGGAAAAAGAAATTTTGACTTTTGCCACCTGCAGAAAACGAAAAATTTGTTTTTACCACCTCCATAAAAAAAGTTGTATTTTACCATCACATAAAGAAATAAAAGTTGCCTTTTACCACCAATCACTGCCAACTAACGGATTCCGTCCATAGATCTATTAGTGAGGCCTACCATGTCCACGTGTCACCATATTATTGGGTTTTGTTTATTTTTTTTAATTTTTTTTAAAATTTACCCAATAATATGGTGACACGTGGACATGGTAGGCCCCACTAACAGATTTATGAACGGAATCCGTTAGTTGGCGGTGGTTGGTG
Source organism: Chenopodium berlandieri (assembly GCA_034703905.1). Classification (NCBI taxonomy): domain Eukaryota; kingdom Viridiplantae; phylum Streptophyta; class Magnoliopsida; order Caryophyllales; family Amaranthaceae; genus Chenopodium; species Chenopodium berlandieri. Next base: position 24,562,117 of record CM068281.1, read on the forward strand.
GTAAAAGTCAACTTTCATTTTTTTTATGTGGTGGTAAAATAATTTTTTTTTATGAAGATGATAAAAGCAAATTTTTCGTTTTTTGCAGATGGTAAAAGTCAATAACCTAAGGAAAATTCACATAAACCAAGATAGGCAACAAGTTCTGTGGTCAGCTTGTGGCCTCGTTTACATGTCACAGCCAACATGTGTGGGCAAAAGAAATCTCCAAGAATAAATGTACTCCTTGTCTTTGCTTGAGAGAAAGGACCCCAAACCAATCCATCCAAACAACTTCACTTATATCCAACATGTATTTAGCTTGAAATTTGTTTAGTTTGACCCCAAAACCAAACAATCACCCCGAGTAGGCAGTGCTATTGTCCGTGCATGTGAGGGAATGTGGGATTAAGGCAGTGCTATAGCGCAGGTGTCCTTTTCCAGTTCTGCTCAACTTCCGTCAACAAAACCTGAAAGATTGTAATTTTCTCTTTTGATTCTCAAGCTGTGGTACGTTTACTCTAATCTTTGTTGCTTATACTTCAACAGTTCAACATATATTCGTAATTTTCCAGGGAATTTCTAGTACAAACTTTTCAAATTCTAAGCTGTTTTTCTACCTTCAATTTCTCTCTTTTTTTTTTTTTTTTAATTTTATTTTTTAGGTGTTGGGTATATCTTTGTAAGTTGTATTAGATCTCAGTACATTGTGATATTGATGGGAATTAAGCATTATGAAGTAATTATTTGTTGTTATTTTATAATGCACAATTTAAGTTTCAAGCTATCTGTTAATCTTGAAATTTGGGAAATTTATGATTGGAATTGCGGATTTACATTAGTGTAGTAAAGAACAACTTTGAATTAAAGAGTTGGAGTTTGATGCTCTCTATTGTAGTTCCAAATAACCATTGTACTTTTGATTGGGTTTGCGGTTTTGCAGATTTTTCTGGGAGTTTGCTGCTCAATATTGTGCTGTTCATGTTAGTTCAGAACAGCTAGTCTTTGCTAGATTGGGTTTGCGGATTTAAAGCTCTCTATATATTGTGCTATCTGTCGTAGTGGGGATAGAGCTAGCTAAGTACCTAGTGTACATTTGATTGGGTTTGCGGATTTGTGGGTTTGATGCTCTCCATATATTGTGCTTTCTATTGTAGTCCAGGACGCTATTGCATGTTTGATTTGGTTTGCGGGTTTTTGGGAGTTTGATGTTCACTATCGTGCGCTCTATGGTAGTTCAGAACTGTTAGTGTACTTTTGATTGGGTTTGAGGGTTTTTGGGAGTTTGATTGGATTTGCGGGCTTTTGGGAGTTTGATTCTTACTATCGTGTGCTCTATGGTAGTTCAGAACTGTTAGTGTACTTTTGATTGGGTTTGCGGCTTTGCAAATTTTTTGGGAGTTTGATGGGATGTCTTCTGCTTAGTTGTAATATTAGTGATAGTTGAGTGAATTATCTCTTGGGGATGAAGAAGTGGTCTGGGGGCACCCTTATTTTAGTTTTGTCTTTCGTTCTGGTGGTGAGGTATACCTACTTCGGCAGTCAACCACCAAAGCCAATTAAACAATCAGCTTATGACTTCTTTAGAAACCATCCTAGTAATGATTCACAAGCACAGGAAATCAGTTCGAGTGCGAAATCTTCTGAGATCAATGTGACAAAAGTAGAAAAGATCAAAGAGAAGCCACATCTTATTGATGTTGAAGGACTTAGTGACTTGTATAGTAATGTAAATGCATCAAAAGAAGATATGAAAAGCTTTGCGACATGGCCTCAGTTGCGTACTGTGTTGTTAAGGTCAGACGGGTTGCCTGAGACAAGTAAGGGTGTAAAAGAAGCTTCTGTTGCTTGGAGAGAGTTAATTTCAATAATTAAGTGGGAGAAAAGTAAAACTGCAGGTGATGACGGCAATGTAAACAGAACTAATGAAATAAAATGTCCTTTTAGTGTTAGCACTTTCGATGAGCCTTTGAATAGTAGCAGGAGACTTCTTGAGCTCCCATGTGGTCTGATTGAAGATTCTTCTGTTACTTTGATTGGTATCCCCAACGGGCGGAATAGAAGTTTCCAAATTGAGCTTGAGGGTGCGGGGTTTCCACATGAGCAAAAGCCTCCTATTATCTTGCATTACAATGTCTATCTTCCAGAAGAAAACAGTACAAATTATTCTGTAATAGTTCAAAATACATGGACTAATGAAGTTGGCTGGGGTAAGGAAGAAAAATGTCCTGGAGGAAGGTCAACAAACTACATACAAGGTGAATTTCGTCTTATGTGTGTCAGAATATGTGGAACAATTGAATTGCTGCAATTGCATCAATAAATTTAATAATCTAATGTTGAGATGCTTTGGATTAGTCCCCCACTATCTTTTTTGTATGATGGAGATTATACACAATCAATTAGGACAGTATAAATCATATCCTCAAGTCTTGCAGTCCTGCACAGACTATTCATCTGTCAGAGAGTACAATGAACCACTTAATAGTTCAGAAACATTTCCCTTGACTATATAGGAACCCCTTTCCCACTCTCTGTCTTTTGGATGATAAAGAAAGACTAACTATATTGTAATTGTAGTTGATGGACTGGCTAGTTGCTATGAGCAACTTATTAGAAGCGCTATGGAAGAAAATCAAAATAAGAGTCTTCCTGTTGGTGACAAGAAGATTAACAATTCCGTGGCTCATGCTCATATCAGAGCTAATTTCCCATTCAGTGAAGGGAGTCCATTCACTGCCACACTGTGGGCTGGTTTGGAAGGATTTCACATGACTGTCAATGGAAGGCATGAAACTGCCTTCAAATATAAAGAGGTGAGATCATAATAAAAATATAATGAGTTTTTGGTAACTTTAAAATTTAGACGACATATATACACTCTGAATTATTGTGACCAGCTCATGAAGATAAAAAAAAAAAAGTAAATAAAATAAAAACTCCACATAATATTTTCCGGACAAATTAATAGTGACAGCTGTTTCTTCTTTCTTTATGGTTGCAGAACTTGGAGCTGTGGCTGGTTAGTAAAGTCAAAGTGACTGGAGGTGTGAGCATCTTGTCTGGCATAGCCAAAGGTCTTCCTGTATCAGAAGATCTTGATATAGTTTTTGACGTTGGTCAACTCAAAGCCCCATCGTTGCTTAAAAGAAGAGTTGTGTTACTTGTTGGAGTTTTCTCAACTGGAAACAACTTTGAACGCAGAATGGCCTTAAGGAGGTCTTGGATGCAATATGAAGCTGTTCGCTCGGGGATTGTAGCTGTGCGCTTTCTTATTGGTTTTGTAAGTAATGCGATAATTATTCTGAAGTATCTTTTTAAGCAATAAACTTTTAGCTGATCCGGATGAAAAGTGTATTTATTGCTGCTAGTATATAATAGGTACTTATAGCTGATCCGGATGAAAAGTGTATCTAATGCTGCTAGTAAATCATAGGTAGCTATGCTTTAGAGATTTACACCACTTCTACCACTTATTTTAAAGCTATGCTAATATCCATGAGCAACTATATGATCTTTTCATCTACTTTATGCAGCACAAGAATGCAGAGGTAAATCTTGACCTGTGGAAAGAGGCTCAAGCATATGGAGACATTCAGCTGATGCCTTTTGTTGACTATTACAGTTTGATCAGCTTGAAAACAATCGCGGTTTGCATACTTGGGGTAGGTGGCTGCTAACACATGTCATTAACCAAGATATTCTTCAACGAACAATGTTTAGAGACTATCTTTATTAGCTATTTAACTCATGCAGCTACTGTTCGCTTCTACCTGCTTAGTTTATGCTCCAATCAAATATTGCCTTATTTTAGGGCGTGTCTTTACCTTATCTGAACATCTGTGAATTTATTAGTCTTTAACTTGACTTATCTGAAGTTATCTATTGAACATGAACTTGGATTTCCAGAACTTGTTAAAACTTGTAGTATTTGTGAATTGAGCTTGAGTATCCCTTATTGGTCTTGAATTTTGATTTGTTTATGCTTATAAACCCTAAACCTAACACATCTAAACATATTAGCCCTTAAATAAACTTATTAGTAACATCTCGCTGAGTGGGGTTTGCAGCATTTGCTTTAACATCTCGCTGTATGTCATAGTGTGTAGTTTCTTAGCTTCAACCCCTAATCAGTCCAATATTTCCCAGTAAAAAGCAAATGAAAGATGAAACTTGTATTAGTACTTAGCAAAATGTTATGTATGAAATTGGGATTTCAGTACCGGGGCAGCAGAGATAATAATGGAGATAGGCTCCAGCAGCTAATGTTTATTTGGATGTTCATTCTAAGTGAAACGGTTAAAAAATGGGATTCCTAATTTATGAGAGGCAGTGAACAAAGATGGTAAGTTATACTCTGGTAGTATCAGTCAACAAGGATAAACACAAAGAGTCAAAGATTGTACAAGATTATAATATACGGTAATATTATAAAGGAGTGAATAAACTTGATGGATGACTTGCATGCATGACCTTCTTTATTTCCAAAGAGATTATTATGGTATGATAGGGATGTGAAAATTTTTCAAGCAGTGAAGTATTGTTAGGGTTTATAGCTAAAATTCTTAAAAGTAACTGCAAATCAAATGTACCTGATGCCTAATACTTTTGGGACAGTGGGAGTATTTCATGGGGTTTGTCTTCCTGATTCTGCAAAATAAACATCCAAGCAAGTGCTATATAAATTATAAATTATAAATTATGGTTGACTTGCTTTTGACAATAGATGCAACTGGCAAGTAATTCCAACCTTGTGCACGAGAAAAAGAAAAGAACAAGTTTTCATTTTTCTGTTATAGTGAGAAAGAGAAGTTGCAACGAAACTTCGCCGAAGGATTTATTAAATTTAGATTAATTCAGAAGAGTATCTATTTACATTCTTCTCTAAATTGCAGACCAAAATTATCCCAGCTAAATATATAATGAAGATTGACGATGATGCTTTTGTGAGAATTGATGTAGTGCTTTCAAGTCTTAAGGAGAAGTCTGCTAGTGGTCTCCTGTATGGTCTCATATCATTTCAGTCATCTCCCCACAGGGACCAAGATAGCAAATGGTTTGTTAGCGAAGAGGTATCATTTATTGTCCTATAATGTTCATTAAATTTTATCTGAAGTGTGACATTTATGCATCACCTCAAGTCCTTTACCAAGCTCTTGTTTTGTAGGAATGGCCAAAAGATTCGTTTCCTCCATGGGCTCACGGTCCAGGTTATATAATTTCCCGTGACATTGCCAAATACATTGTGCGTAGTCATCAGGAAAGAGATCTTAAGGTAACTGTTTATATGAGATTTTTTTCCCCCTTTTATTTAAATGACTTTACAAGTGACATGGAGCTTAGAACTAAACAAGGAATTGGGATCTAGGGGAAGTAAGGATAGAATTGTTTAAGAATACAAGAAGTTTCCTTTCGTGTCTCAAATGATTATTCCTGTTGTAGTTTTAATATTCTTATGACAGCCATCATAATATAAAAAGTAAAGATTTGGCAATGTAGATAGATTTCCATTAAAACATTCGGGGAGTTTTTAAATGGTTGTCTATCAGAAGCCATTATGGAAAGGCGATGTAAGTCATGTAACCATTTAGAATTGATGTGTGCCCTTGCTGTTTAGCTGGCCTAGCTTTTCTTCAGTTTTTGCATTGATGGAGATTTCTCCTGTGCTAATTGCACTCAATTTAATGCATATTACTATATTAGTGATATGTTGTTTTTCACTGGATTAAACCTTCTTTTCTACAAGACCATGAACTGCACAAGGGCTAAGGCATATCTTCTAATACCACATATTTGGATTTGAAATTTTTTAAAGTAATTCTTGATTTGATACCTTGACATCATTTTATATCCTGGTACCCTTAACTTTTAAATATTTTCATTTCTCTCCCTACATGCTGGAAAACTTTTTTCTAAACCCTACTTTCATGTAATACCTCCATTTTTTTATTAATTTTTTTTATTTTTATTTTTGTGTGTTCTATTCAGTTTCATGTGTAGATTAAGAAAATTTTGGAAAACACGAGTGTTTACAAGGAAACTGTAGTTTAAGTTGGAGAGAGTGAGTAAAAGGTCGGTGAGTATAAGAAAAAAGATAGATAAAGTAAGAGAGATTTATTTATTACTCCGCATGTTTCTTTTTAATTTAACCATTTCCACTTTTCATGCTTGTCAATGCGAAACTTCAACTATTTATATTATTAATTTTCAATAAGTAAAAAATATAAACTGTTGATATTTCGAAACCATTCATTGAGATGAATCTAATAATGTCTCATATGACTGTTTTTCATTATATGTAATCACCAATATAGTCAAAGTGGGGAATGCGAATAGTGTAAATTGTCAAAAAGAGTTTAAAAAAAAAAATTTGAGGGACTGTTACTAGTTTTTTTCCTCTCTTTTAAAATCAAATGAACATAAACTTATGTTAAACCTTTTTTTTTTTTTTTTTTTTTTTTTTTATTGAAGATCCTTTTTATTAATGCTTATGTTTGATACTTTGATGATTACGACTTATGTATTTTCTTGATTGAGAGTTAAATAAAATAAAGTACAAAGAGTGCACATAATGAATATTTAACTTTCATATCAATACTATTCACTTAAATGTATTTTTTGCTTACTTTTGAGGGACGAAGTTGGATCTTATTTTGGACTTAATTCGCACTGGAACTTTGTTCTAACATGTGTGTGTACACGTATATATAGTTCATAAATAGAAAGACACCTTGGGAGTTTTTTTTTTGGGTGTTAATTAAAGGGGTGCTACTCCGTGTTAGTTTTGGCACACTTTATTTGTAAGGGGGCTAGGACAAAAAGCCCTTGAACTCTGATTTAGCATTTTGTCTGTAAAATATATAAAATGATCATTAAGTGTCTTAAGTAAATAATTTAACTCTTGATTTCAGCAATACAATGACCATTAAAAAAGGAACTTGAAACCTTGATGCAAGCAACACTGTTAGCCTGCTTTAATATTCTTGCTAACTCCCATTTCAGCTCTTTAAATTAGAGGATGTTGCTATGGGCATTTGGATTGAGAAATACAAGGACAGTGGCCACGAAGTTAAATACATCAGTGATGATCGTTTTCACCATACTGGATGTGATGCTGATTACATCCTCGCACATTATCAAAACCCAAGAAAGGTGCTGTGCTTATGGGAGAAGTTGCAAAAGGAACACCAGGCTGTGTGTTGTGAATAAGTACTGCAGCACAAATTTGCTTTCTTATATCCCAGAATTTTGAAAATTTGTATGATATTTTTAATTCTTTTATTTTTTAAATTTTGAAATTCAGTTCATTTTTGTCTGGTGCAAGATGCATCGCAAAAGTTGTTGGACTCCGACTTGATATCTTTGTCACAACCTGCAACGACTTTCTAAATGACATCAACGGAGTTGTCTGCAGTTTGAAATGTAAGAACCATACACATTATACCCTTGCAGATATAGTATTTTCTCTTGTTAACGATTTGTTACAAGAATTCAGTTAGAATTCAGTTTCTTTCATCTTGATATATCTTGTATAATTCTTCTCGCTGAGGCATTTGTGTATGCAGATTTGCTTTGTACATTGGTCTTTTGCACTGGATATTTTTTAAAGGGACTTGTATAAAACTGATAAATGGGCAGTTCAACTGCATGTGAATACAGTTTAAAATATTAAAATGATATATTAGGGAGGATAATACTTTAATGAATTACAGTGTGATACAAGTTTGGATTACTTGCATCAAACATGGAAGATTGATTCATCCGATACGCGTTTGCTTTCATTCTTCAAACAACCAACCAAACCATGTGACTTTTTACTGTACTGGTAATTCATTCAAGGGACTTGTATATAATTGGTCATTTGGCAGTTCAACTGCATGTGATTTTTTCTTAAAAATGTTAAATTGATAATTTCTTTCCGTTAATTTTAGAGAGGACCGTTAAGCATCCTACATAGTCGAAAACTAAGGTTCACCCGTTATTTAAAGACCATTGTAAAGCTCGTATTTCTCACCAACCAAAAAGAATACCATTCTATACTTATAAGCTTCATCCTTTCTCTGCCTTTTCTTCTTGAGAACTTTACTGTAACATGGAAGCTGCTACTGCACTCACTGTTGCTCAGATGCTGTTTGCGACGTTACAGAGTGCAGAAGTGTGAAAGCTATGCTCCATCTTTAATTATGAATCCGAGCTTCATAAGTTGCTCGAAACTGTCAGAACCATTAAAAATTTCCTCCTGGATGCCGACTCCAAGTGTCAGGAGCTCACAAATGAAGGCCAATACTGGGTCCAGAACCTCAAAGATGTTGTCTATGATGCTGATGATCTGTTGGATGAATTCAACACCATTGCTCATCAGTTGAAAGAAATGCCTGGTGGTAAGCTTTTAAGAAGGTATGACGTTTCTTCTCCTCTAATAACCAACTCATATTTGCTTTTGATAAGTCAAAAGAAATTAAGAAGCTTAGGGAGAAGTTGGATGGCTTGGCTAAAAACCATTCAAATTTTGGGTTTGGTGACCTGTATAAGCCTGTGAATGTTAGATAGGAAACCAGTCCTTATGTGTTAGAAGAGAGTATTATTGGGAGAGATGCTGATAAGGAGACCATTGTGGATTTGTTGTTAAAAGATGAATCGGAGAAAAATATTTCTTTTGTGACTATTGTAGGGATTGGGGGTTTGGGAAAAACTGCTCTTGCCCAGCTCGTGTTTGAAGATCATAGGATTAAAGAGGCCTTTCAAGAAAATATGTATTGGGTTTGTGTATCTGAAAATTTTGACAGAGATCAGATCCTAGGTAAGATACATAAGGAAAAGAATAAGGAGTGTACACTTCAGAAGATACATAGGAATGTTCAGAAACTCACAAAAGGGAAAAGGTACTTGCTTGTTTTAGATGATATGTGGTATGAGGAACGAAAAAATTGGGGTGAGTTGAAAGACTTCTTGAATTTAGGTGGAAGGGGAAGTAGGATTTTGGTGACTAGCCGCTCCAAAAATGCGGCTGAAGTTATTGGAAACTGTCAAATACATGAATTAGAAGGTCTCTCAAAGGAGGAGTCTTGGGAATTATTCAAGAATATCACTAGAAAAAAGGGAAGATGAAGCTGTCACCGATGACCTTGTTGAGATAGGAGAGGATATCTTAGAAAAATGTGCCAATGTGCCTCTTTCCATAAAAGTGGTAGCCAATTTGTTGTTTAAACAAGATATTGCAGTTTGGGAGTCATTTAGAAGTATTGATTTGGCAAACTTTTATGATTGTGAGAAAGGCATAATGCCAACATTGATGTTTAGCTATTATCACCTTTCTCCTGAGTTAAAAACTTGTTTTAGCTTTTGCTCACTCTTCCCTGAGGACTATGAAATTGATAAATTAGAGTTAATTCATCTCAGGATGGCACAAGGATATCTTGTTCCAAGTTCTAATAATGAGAGCATGGAAGATGTCGGTGAAAAATATCTATCAATTTGATTGCATAGATGTTTTTTCCAAAACATTACTAGGGGCAAATTGATGAAGTTTGTTCATTTAAGATGCATGATCTCATGCGTGACCTTGCTAGAAATGTTGCAGCAAAAGAGTTCTTGACATTGACAGCTTGTACAAAAGATTTAGAAGGGAAAGTTCGTCATCTATACATTGGGAGTAATAAAGTTCTGACTACCTGGTTTCACTCGCGTAATTGTCCAACTAAAACACTACGTACCTGTATGAAGTATTCTGTATCCACAACTAGTGATGCAATTATTTCAAATTGTAGTTGTGTAAGGGTATTGGATATGTGGGACTCTGTGTGTATTAGAAACTTACCAGATAAACTAGGTAAATTATCACACTTGAGGTATCTAGATCTGTCAAATTTTTATGATCTGGAGATGCTCCCTAAATCGATCACCAAGCTTCACAATCTGCAAACATTAAGATTGAGAAGTTGCAGTACATTAAAGGAGTTGCCTGAGGATACAAGCAAATTAGTAAATCTCAGGATGTTGGATATGCATGGCTGTAGGAGCTTAACTCATATGCCAGAGGACATAAGCAAACTAGTAAATCTTAGGGTGTTAGTTCTATCAGAATGTGAGAGCTTGACTCATATGCCAGCAGGGATGGGAGAATTGTTACAGTTGAGGTACCTTGTTCTGCCAAGTGATTATGAATTTGAGATGCTTTCTAAATCGATCGTCAAGCTTCACAATCTGCAAATGTTAGACTGTGATTTTAGACTTTTAAAGGAGTTGCCTGACGATACATGTAGATTAGTAAATCTTAGGATGTTGGATTTATCTAAATGTAGGATCTTGACTCATTTGCCAGAAGGGATGGGAGGATTGTTACATTTGAGGTACCTAGATCTGTCACGCAATGATAAATTGGAGATGCTTCCTAAATCAATCACCAAGCTATACAATTTACAACTTTAAATTTGGGTTATTGTAACAGTCTGAAGGAGTTGCCCGAGGACACGTGCAAACTGGTAAATCTTAGGGTGTTGGATATAAAGGGATGTAACAGCTTTACTCATATGCCAGCAGGGATGGGTAAATTAACATGTCTTCACACGCTACCGACATTTTTATTGAGTAAGGATGATGATAAAAAAGGCAAGCTTAGAGACTTGGCAGCTCTTATCAGTAACCTCAGCGGTGATCTCGACGTTAAAGATTATAAGTACGAAGGATATCTGATATCTAGTACAGTGTTGCATGTAAAATCCGGTCTTTAAAGTTAAGTTGTAAACTTAAGTCTAGTCACCCATTTAAGGAGACATTGATGGAGAGCCTGTTCTGTAATCACCAATTTCAGCATTTGGAGATGGAGTACTATGGTGGGACCAAATTGCCAAGTTTTGCGTTAGGGCTTGTGCGTATCGACTTGAGAAAATGTGATAGGTTGCAACATCTGCCATCGTCACTGAGTCAACTTTGCCATCTCAAAAAGCTTTGCCTCCGGTATATGCAGAATTTGGAGTACATAGATAGCAATGCACCTTCTTCATCAACGAATTTTTTCCCGGCTCTTGAGAAGTTATAGCTAGAACACATGCCAGCATTAAAGGGATGGTGGAGGGATATAAGATGGACGGAAAAGGAAGCTGTTTTCATCCCATCATTTCCTCGTCTCTGGAAATTGAATATTAGAGGTTGCGGCGAGAGATTGACAGACATTCCTCCATGTCCATTATTAACACATCTGCAGCTTGACGACGTCAATGAAGCGCTAACATTTTGTAAGAAAGAAGGCGCTGTTCAAAGCAATCCAATCTCTTTGAAATACTTGAGTATAGACGATGCATGCATTTTCAATTCCCTATCTAGGGAGTTTGTGGGAAGCGATGTATATATTTATTCGAGACATATAAATATGGGAACAATAAGGGATGGATTACAAAGCTGCTCTTCTCTTCAAAACCTCGCTTTAAGGGGTTGCAGGGGATTGCAGAATATGGAAATAGAGTATCTCACCAATCTAAAATTATTATTGAATATAGAAGGCATGCCATGGGAACCTCTTCAATCTCTTTCTTTCTTGGAAATATATTGTTCTGCCAAAGGGGATTCAGTACTTAACCTCCCTTCAATCCCTCTATTAAATACTGCGATAACTTGGAAGACCTTGGGGAATGCTTCAACTCCCTTACATCTCTAAAACAACTCAAAATTCAGTGGTGCACAAAACTCAAATCACTGCCTGAGGAAATGCGACACCTCACCTCCCTCACTGCACTTGAAATTGGTAATTGCACAAGACTGAAATCGTTGCCAGAAGCAATGAGACACCTCACCTCCCTCACTACACTTGAAGTTTATAGTTGCTATGAACTGAAATCACTGCCAGAAGCAATGAGACACCTCACCTCCCTCACTACACTTCAAATAGCATATTGCAGCGAACTTAAATCACTGCCAGAAGCCATGAGACACCTCACCTCCCTCACTACACTTGAAATAACCTACAGTCACGGTGAGCTTGCTAAAAGATGTCGGAAATCAGATGGGGAAGACTGGCCCAAAATATGCCACATCCCTAATGTGCATATTCGTTGAAGTCTACCATCATCAACATATATAGTTACATACTGCTCAAAGAGTTAAGGTAATAGAACATATTATCTTTCTCATTTATTTATTTATTTAATCACTCCGTATCTTTTTTGCTTAACCCTCTTAATAACTACAGTAGGTTATTGATATCTTAAAATCCCAATATTATAGCATTTCAGGGTACACATTCGTTGGGAAAAATGCCGATGAGGTCTACACAGACCAAGACAGTGGTGACGGCTTCGATGTCGACACCCATGTGGCCCCAGACGGGTCACTCAGAACAAGACGCACCCGTTTCAAGGAAACAAAGGAACGGGGCGAAGGCAAAGCTGGTCCTAGCAGCCCAACCGTCAAGCCGGCTGGGCAACCCCAGGCGGTGGAGGGTGCTGCCCCTGTTACCAGAGACGAACTCATGAAATTCTTGACAAGTTTCAAAGGGGAAATCAAGGACCTGATAAACAAGAGGACGACTGACACCAACAAGGGTTAGTCGGCCAAGAAGCCTTCTCCCTCAGGGAAGAAGCATGTGAAGGATCGTGTGCCTTCTCCTCACTCTAAACCAAAGGGGATGGATGGGCCCGTGATTGATTTATCAAAACTTCGTTTCCCTGAAGCAGGGAAAAGGAAAGCCATCCGGCAAGTTCAGCCGGATGGATCAAAGAAGACTTACTCGGATGCCCGGATGTTAATCCAGCAGAAGAGAAGCCAACAATTGTCTGAGTCGGCTTCAACGTCGACGTACCCAGACAGCTTCCCGAATGCTTCAATGAGGTATTCGGAAACAAACTGAGAGAGTCAGTCACGCGGCATGACCGCAGGAACTGACCCTCAGATTATCCAGCCAGCTCTGTCTGTGCCCCAACAGCCATACATGCCATATGGATCACCATACATGCAGCCGACCCTCTTCGGGGGTCAGGCGGCACTGAATGTCCAGCCTATGGACTGGAAGCTCCGGCTGCTAAACCTTTGGGGACAACCGTCGACTTTATCTAAGGAGATAACCGAGGCGGCTCAGCCGGCCAAGGTTAAAAATATGTTGGTTGGTACCTATGACGGTATCATTGCACCAACCCGGAAGACCACTTAATGGCTTACACCAACCTCGTGTATTTACAGGGGTTGGATGATGCCGCCTGGTGCCGTTGCTTCCCGGCGATATTGAAGGGTATAGCCTAACGATGGTTTGGCAATCTGCCAGCCGAATGCATCAACAATTTCAAGACGCTTGCATACTTGTTCGCGTCCAACTTCTCTATGAATATCTTCGCCAAAAAGACAAGTCTTGACTTGGGAGCTATCCAGCAGGGAGATAGAGAGGGGCTTAGGTCCTATGTCAGGCGGTTCAATCTGATGAGAACTCAGACTCAAGGGCTGTATGACGAAGTTGCCTACATAGACTTCAAGGGTCTGAAGGACGGGTCGATCTGGTTAGAAAGAGGGTTGCTACCCTCCAAGAAGCTTTGATGGAAGCCGAAGCCTATATACAGGCGACGGAGCTCTGTTCTATCAAGCAACCGTCGGACCCTAAAAATTCCGATAAAAAAGAGAGCCGGTCAGCCCAGCCGGCTAAAAAAGAGGAGAGCAAGAAAAGGAGAGAGGTCTAGGTGGCGGACAATTCTGGTCAGCCATCCCAGAAGAAGAAAAAAGAGTTGAAACCGTACATTCCCAAGTACGAGTTCAACAAGGACTGTTACTCCATCCTCATGGAAATAAAAGATCGGGTGACTATTGAGAAACCAACTGCAATCACTACATGAAAACAGCTTAATTCCGACGGAAAAATCCCGTCGGAATCATCAAAAAATCCGTCGGAATCGACCTTTCTGACGGAATTTCGTCGGAAGATGTCTGTCGTAATGACCCTTGTCGGAAAATGGACGTTTTCCGATGAAAATTCCGTCGGAAGACACCTTTCCGACGGATATACGTCTGTCGGAGCTGATTTTGACTTAAATTGAAAGTCCGTCGCAACATTCCGACGAACTTATTTCCGTCGTAAATGGGAAGGCTTCCGACGGAATATTCCCTCGGAATATCTTACGTTCCGACGGAATTAGTTCATCGGAAAAGTCGGTGTTCCGACGGAATTGTTTGTCGGAAATGAATACCTTCCGATGGAATAATCCGTCGGAACATAATAGGTTGCGATGGAAATTTCCGTCGGAACCTCTTATGTTCCGACGAATTATTCCGTCGGAAGGTATCCATTTCCGACAAACAATTCCGTCGGAAGTTTCCTGTTTAATAAACAATAATTTAATTATTTAATTCGATTTTGCTCACCTATATCCTGCACCTAATTTGTGTTAATTTTGAATTGATGATTTAAATATGAAAATATTTTCATATATATATATTAACAATAATATTAATGTATATATTTTAATTTGTTCAACAATACAACATAATTTAAAACCAAATACATGTCCAATTACGTACACAAATTCTAAGCTACAGTACCTATCCCTGCACCGCCGCTACCTGGGTCATCGTTCGTGGGGTCTCGACGCTGATGTGGAATGTTGGAACATGAGTCGTTGCTGGAGAATCGACGCATCATCTCTTCATACCTCTCTTGGTTTCTCCTTTCTATTTCGGCCAATCGAGTCTCCATCTCGACTTCCATTTCACTCCGCATCGCTTGCACACTCTCCTCCAACCTCTGCTCCACCCTCTGGTCCATCTGATCTTGCATCTGGGAAAGAAAGGAAGGCGTGTACTGCTGGGAAGACTTGGAACTATTCCGGCTGCCGTAATACAGCTCCGCACCTTGGCCAAGTCCCTTCACACGACCCTTCTTGTTTCGACCACCTACAGTTTCCCAGTACAACTCATTTGGACTCTTCTGAATCCCTTGGGTGCTTGCTTCTTCAACTTTCTTCTGGTAGGCCTCCTACAAGATAGACATATGAAAAGTTGCACAAAGTAAATATGTAAGCTAAAATCAAAATTCTTTGCCTATTTTCTACATTTGTTAATAAATGAATCATTTCTTTGTCATACCATGTTTATTATAGATAGTTTTAGATGTATATGCCTTGAAATCACAAAAAAACCAAGTATCAAAGGTTTGGGAGCGAATACGACCAAAATCCAACCAATAGACCCCTAAATGACCTATCCTTTGCCTATTATCTACATTTGTTAATAAATGAATCATTTCTTTGTCATAAAATGTTAATTATAGATAGTTTTAGATGTATAAGCCTTGAAATCACAAAAAAAAACCAAGTGTCAAAGGTTTAGGAGCGAATACGACCAAAATCCAACCAATAGACCCCTAAATGACCTATCCTTTGCCTATTATCCACATTTCTAACTAAATGATCCATTTATTTGTCATAACATGTCTATTATAGGTATTTGGGATTGTGTATGCCTTGAAATCACAAAAAAAACCAAGTCTCAAAGGTTTGGGAGCGAATACGACCAAAATCCAACCAATAGACCCCTAAATGACCTATCCTTTGCCTATTATCCACATTTCTAACTAAATGATCCATTTATCTGTCATAACATGTCCATTATAGGTATTTGAGATTGTGTATGCCTTGAAATCACAAAAAAAAAAACCAAGTCTCAAAGGTTTTGGAGCGATGACGACCAAAATCCAACCATTTCTAACTAAATGACCTATCCTTTGCCTATTATCCACATTTCTAACTAAATGATCCATTTATTTGTCATAACATGTCTATTATAGGTATTTGGGATTGTGCATGCCTTGAAATCACAAAAATAAGCTATTTTCTAAGTTTTGGGACCCTAAATAACTACAAATCAACCAATAGACCCCTAAATGACCTATCACTTGCCTATTTTCTACATTTCTTACCAAATGAACCAATTCTTTGTCATAAAATGCGTATCATAGGTTGTTTTAGATGTATATGCCTTGAAATCACAAAAATAAGCTATTTTCTAAGTTTTGGGACCCTAAATGACTACAAATCAACCAATAGACCCCTAAATGACCTATCACTTGCCTATTTTCTTGAAATCTTACCAAATGAACCAATTCTTTGTCATAACATGCATATCATAGGTTGTTTTAGATGTATATGCCTTGAAATCACAAAAATAAGCTATTTTCTAAGTTTTGGGACCCTAAATGACTACAAATCAACCAATAGACCCTTAAATGACCTATCACTTGCCTATTTTCTTGAAATCTTACCAAATGAACCAATTCTTTGTCATAACATGCATATCATAGGTTGTTTTAGATGTATATGCCTTGAAATCACAAAAATAAGCTATTTTCTAAGTTTTGGGACCCTAAATGACTACAAATCAACCAATAGACCCCTAAATGACCTATTACTTGCCTATTTTCTTGAAATCTTACCAAATGAACCAATTCTTTGTCATAACATGCATATCATAGGTTATTTTAGATGTATATGCCTTGAAATCACAAAAATAAGCTATTTTCTAAGTTTTGGGACCCTAAATGACTACAAATCAACTAATAGACCCCTAAATGACCTATCACTTGCCTATTTTCTTGAAATCTTACCAAATGAACCAATTCTTTGTCATAACATGCATATTATAGGTTGTTTTAGATGTATATGCCTTGAAATCACAAAAATAAACACTTGTCTAATAACATGTATATAACACTTGTAGGTGTTATTGAAGTTAATACCGCAATATGCTGTGCTTTGGTGTTGGCCGGTACCGTGACTTTCCCAGGCACTTCCTTGAAATGCATCTTGATAAACAGCTCATGAGCTGTTGGGAGCTGCCCTTTATTCTTCGCCGCCTTTGATTATACATGCAGAAAATGATAAACTTTAAATGTTAGAGCACCTGTAGAAAAGAATAAACCCGACTATCCAATTTAAACGGAATACTCAACAAACTTACCATTCGTTTAGCATGTTGTACAGCAGACATCGAACCCTGGTAGTGGGTAGCTTCAACCGGATTCTCCATTGACCCACCCCTCCTGTTCTTCTTGTTTTGGGACGACCTTGCCTTGAAAGTTGGATCGGCGGCAACAATATCCATCATCTTCTTGTGGACCTCCTCGCTGAGCCAGGCTAGCCTTGCGCCTCTCATCTTGTGCGTGACTGTGTAGAACATGTCACGCTACCGAGTAGCAAGCCTCTTTTCAAACGTGTGCTTCACATCCTCGGCCAACTCAGGTGCCCACGTGAATTCCTTCTGCAATTGATAAACGTTATGTCATAATTTACAAATTCAGCTTAACATTTCAAAAAAACATGTTTTCAGTTAAGGTTATAATAGCTTACGCAGAATAGGTTCCACCAATGTTCCCTAGTCGCTGCATCCACCTCGCCGTAATTCCTCCAAGGCTGTCGATAGTACCCGATTATCGACCCGGATACCGCAGTCCTGACCTTGTTGTCGTCAAACCTACATTCAATGAGGAAACCACAAAGTTAGATGACCATGAACTACAAGTATTGAACAACTTGTTACAGGTAATAAATGGTTTTTTTTTTAAACAAATAATAAAATCCCAATGCACAAAATGTATGTACGTACCAGAGCACAGTAGGGTCTAAAACCGGCAACTGTGAACGCTCTTGAGTCTGACCTCGTGATGAGCTGGAAGTCGGCTCCTGAATATTATCCAAACCAGGAGCATCCTCCATGTCATCATCGGAATGGTCGATCTGCATTCCCCGTTGACCTGTGTCTTTACCGCCCGCCATGATGACCTGCAGCTGTTGATAATAACATTACAACATATTATAAGTTACAAGGGACTTGGGCAATGCAATAACATTTCAGCGTAAAAGTAATGATCGATTTATTAAAATACCAATTCATTTGTCTAGTGTACAATAATAAGCAAATTCAAAGAAGGAGAGTAACAAATTCCCCTATTTATTAATGTCATCACTACTACTATCACTACAGGAATCATCGCTACTATCATCTAATAATACATCGATATCATCATCCTCGTCACTATCACTGGAGTTGATGCTAGATTCATCATCTTCATCGCTCGAGATAATAAAGCCATCGTCATCTTCCTCATCATCATCATCTTGGATATAGTCTGGAATATCATTCGGTGGGCAAAGTGTTGCATGTAATTGTGGGGATGGTGCCTGCAAGAAATCTAAGTCCACCGGAGCATTAACCACTGATCTTGCTTGTGTTTTAAAAACAGCCCACCATTGTATTCGATCCCGTTTCAGGCTTGGGTATGATGCGTCGTACACTTAAGTCACTTGGTAAGACAAAACAAAGGGATCGTACTTGGGGTATTTCTTAGTATGATTCACTTCGACAAGCTTGTACTGTTCATGTATGTTCATTCCCCTACCACAATCCATCCAACTACACTTAAACAAAATAGTCTTGTACTCTTTTTCGGGACCAGTGTAGACCAGTTCTATAATGTCGTCTAAAATGCTGTGGTACTCTCCACCATCCTCACTTGATACACATACCCCGTAATTCATCGTAGATTTGTGCTTGCCATGGGCATATGTATGGAAATTAAAGCCACCGACAAAAATCTGCTTCCAAGTTCGAACACGCTTGAAAGGGCGCATGCACAACGCTCGCAGCACATCCGACTTTTGTTCCTCCTCAATAACCTATAAAAGTTTTAAATATAACCGTCACACTTCCCTAAATGAGTAAATTAAATAGCAACGAATAGTTAATCATAATTATCCTACGTTTAGACAGTGGACATCACCTTGCGATGAAACCAATCAGGGAATTCAGCTTCGCATTTCTCCATTACTTCTTCTCTATGCAGATAAGGTCGAGTATTAAGGACATAGTCCTCAAACTTCCTACGAGGCCAAAATTAATGTAAATAAACATTGTAATCATTCCAGATGATCATATCATCCAACTACACTTCATTACTAAACTATGTTATACCTTTCGTATTCACCAAGAATGCCAGTGTTTCGTAACACGAACAGATGAGCACAATCCAGTTCTTTTTCATCCAAAAACCGAGTTTTGCCCTCAGTTGACAAACGACCGCTATCCTCCTTGAACAACTCTGGAATTTCAGCGTCGTCCACTGTGGAGTCCACGTCGGCATTCACATTTCGACCGAGATCTCGTGTTTTAGTGTCAACTGGAAGTAGTTACTGCAGAAGTTTGCTATCTCTTCGGTGAGATAAGCATTGCAAATAGATCCTTCAACTCGAGCCCTGTTTCCAATTTTTCGTTTCAAATGGTTGAGAAATCTGTAATCATATTTATGTAAACATATAAACACGACATTACATTGAATTTGATGTAAGAAATAGGATGTGCATGGGCTTTGATTTACCTTTCGAACGGGTACATCCATCTATATTGCACAGGACCACATAACTTCCCTTCATATGGAAAATGAATGGGTAAATGCTCCATGGAGTTAAAGAATGCAAGGGGAAAAACCTTCTTAAGCTTGCACAGTATCTCAGCTATGTTATTCTCCAATCGCTCCATGTCACTAACCGTTGTTGTATAGCAACACAAATCACGAAAGAACTGGCTGATCTCTGTTATTGCATTCCAGACATGGCAAGGGAGCAATTCCCGCAGAGCAGTAGGCAACAACCTCTCCATGAACACGTGACAATCATGGCTTTTCATTCCGTGGAGCTTACATGCTTGCAAATCGACACATCTGCTTAAATTGGAGGCGTAACCATCAGGAAACCGCAGCTGTTTAACCCACTCACACAAAACTTTTTTCTGAGCCTTTTTAAGAGCAAATGGAGCCATTGGCATGAACTTTTTTCCCCTATCATCCTGCTGAAGATGAAGTTGCGGACGTTTACAATATTTGGCA
Organism: Chenopodium berlandieri; assembly: GCA_034703905.1. Classification (NCBI taxonomy): domain Eukaryota; kingdom Viridiplantae; phylum Streptophyta; class Magnoliopsida; order Caryophyllales; family Amaranthaceae; genus Chenopodium; species Chenopodium berlandieri. Next base: position 24,581,942 of record CM068281.1, read on the forward strand.
ACGTCATTTCGAGCGGATGGCGTGTCACACGTCTGCTTTTTCACAGCCATTACAGTGTGAAATAACTGATCAAAGAAGTTCTTTTCAATGTGCATGACATCTAGGTTGTGACGAACAAGCAGATGCTTCCAATATGGAAGCTCCCACAATATGCTTTGCTTGAACCACCCCTTCTTTTCTTTTTTGAGGCGTTGAAGTGACTCGGGCCCATCTGTAGCCTTCGGAAGGTCTTTCACACATTCCCACAGCTCCTCTCCTGACATAATGTGTGGAGGGGCACCCTTTTCGACTTTGTTTCTACAGAACGCAGTTCTACTATTCCGAAAAGGGTGATTCGTCGAAAGGAACTGCCGATGGCAATCAAACCAAGACACCTTACAACCATTTTCTAGCCAAAATGCTTTGCTTTTGTCCATGCAATATGGACAAGCCTTCTTACCAGATGTGGCCCAACTGGACAACATACCGTAAGCCGGGAAGTCACTAACGGTCCATAGGATGGCTGCTCGAAGATTGAAATTCTGTTTCATGAAAATATCGTACGTATGTGCACCAACTTCCCACAACTGTTTCAACTCCTCAATCAACGGTTGCATGTACACATCCAAGTTGCCCTTAGGATTTTTAGGATCAAGAACGAGCAACGAAAGGAACATAAATTGTCTTTTCATACATATTGAGGGGGGCAGGTTGTAAGGGGTCAAAATGACAGGCCAATAAGAATATTGTCCCCTAAACTTGCCATGAGGAGCGAAACCATCTGTACACAAACCAAGCCGAACATTACGAGGCTCAGAGGCAAACTCTGGAAAGCAGTTGTCCAGGTGTTTTCAAGCTTCACTATCACTAGGGTGTGCCATAGTGCCTTGCCCTCGAGGATTTTTCGAATGCCATGTCATTTCCTCCGAAATAGTCTTGGTTGTAAACAACCTTTGCAGCTTGGGTATGATCGGGAAATAAAACAAAACTTTCAAAGGCACTAGGCTACCTTTGGAATTCTGCTTGTAGCGATCGCTGCCACACGCCCTACATGTAGACAGCTGGGCATCATCCTTCCAAAACAACATACATCCTTTAGGACAAGCGTGAATCCTTTCATGAGGCATTTCCAAGCCCTTCACAATCTTTTTCACCTCATAGAATGTGTCGACCATTTGATTGTTGTTAGGAATAGCTTCACTGAGAAGTGAAACAAACCCATCGACACATCTGTGCGGAAGATTATACTCGCACTTTAAACTTGTGATTCTAGCGGCCATCTTCAACACAGACAACGAACTACCTTCGTATAATGGCCTTTCAGAAGCCTTCAACAAATCCAGAAAATCCTTAGCTTGGGCATTAGGCTCCTCTTCTGATGGAACACTAGCCTCTTCGGAATGCACATGATCCTGACTTTGACCAAACGCATCGAAAACCATTTCACGATATTCGTTGGACCCTCTTGCAGGAACTGTCGGAAACCCTTCCCCGTGACACATCCACTCATAGTCATTAGGTACAAAACCCGCACGAAACAAATGAAGTTTAACCGTATCTGGGTCCCAAAGTCGTTTGTTCTTACATTTAGCATATGGACACCTAACTTCATTCGGGTTACTACTTTCGGGATTATCTTTGACGTATTGCATGAATTCATCAACCCCTTTCTCGAACTCTTTATGGCCCGACCTTCCTTTCATACATCCAGCTACGTTCTGTTCGTTTCATGATTACAACTTCTACACAACTCACGCATATTAGTCACAAAGCGTACTTCCTAACCATTATCCATCAATCATTCATGAAAATGCAAATGAGATATAAAATGCTTCCAAAGGGTCCTTATCACTCCAACCTAACCCATCCTTGTACGTTTAATCCCACTAGTGAATGTAAGCCAGGTTTTCAATTCTACGGAAAATCCGTCAGCATTTCTCTACAGTTCTCCAAGTACACGATGTAGGCAATTAAACACACCTACATATGTACCCAGAGAACACTGTAGAGAAATGAAAATACACGATTTTCCGTAGAATAAAAAACAAGGCTTACATTCACCACCTAAGTGAGAATAAGCGTACAAGGACAGTCCCAACCGGGGACTATTCAAGACATACTCCTATTGTGTATGCCTTGAACGGGTATCTAGGCAAATGATTATGCAAATGATTCATTTATTATATATATATAAAGTGAAGGTCACATGCATTATACTAAATAGAGATTTATTATAATTAAACTAAACTAATATAAGCAAAAAAAAGAAGCACAATTATTAAATATTATAACAAACATTATATCAAACAAAAATTTTAAACTAAATTAACTAACATACACAAAATTAAACTAAATATTTTAAAATAAAGTAAACTAAAATAAAATAAACTAAACTAGCATACATTATTATAATAAACTAAACCAAACTATGTTAACATGTTATTATACAATAATTAAAAACTAAACTTAAATAAACTAAACTAAACTAACATATCATAACACATACACATTCTTTTCTAAAATTTCAACTTATTATAATATAAATACAATAAATTTTATACACTACACTTAAAAAAAAAAAATCAACATATATCTAAATACAGTTACCGACTAACATGCCAAGTATAAACTAAACTTATAATATTAGGTTTTACATAGTCTCTAACTTGTAGATCTGCCCTTGTTATTGCCAAAGAACAAAGTGAATCTACAAAACCTAAAAAAATATCAAATTATCCCAATTAGTAACATAGAATGTGATGCCTATGTATATTAAAAAATGATTAAATGGTAACAAATTATAATGAAAAAAACAGAAAGAAAAAAAAAAAACAGCGGGAAACACCACCTGCTAGCGGCGCTGGTTGGGCGACCCCTTGGTTACAGACCGGCGGCCGGCTGGTGTTGGGGCTGTGGGTTTCCTCACTAGCATTCCAAAACCAAAAAAAAGGGTTAAGTACAAAAAAAACCCCAAAAACCCTAAAAAAAAACTTACCACTACCCAGCGGCGACAATGGTGTTTTCCGGTGAAGATTTCGCTGTTGTGGTGGCTAATATTGAATTCCGTCACAACCTAGGTGGGGGTGGTGGTTAGGGTATTCAATAACTTTATAAAAAAAAAAACCAAAAAAAGGCGACTTACCGGCGGCGACAACCCAGCAGCAGGTGGTGGCGACCTCCTTCCCATTTCTCCTTCTCCCTTTCTCCTTCTCACTTTCCCTTTTTCCCTTTCTCTCTCTTCCTCTTTCTCCCTTTCTCTCTCTTCCTCTTTCTCCCTGCCCAGTTTCTATTTCGTGAAACAATTCAAATCGCCCTTTTTTTTAATTGCTGAAAGGTTCCGACGGAAAATAATCCCTCGGAAATACCACCTTCGACGGAATTTTCCGTCGGAACATATTTTTTCCAGTGGAAAATTCCGTCGGAAGGGTGTATTTCCTTGGGCATATAAATTCGTTGGACGCATTCCGACGGATTTTTTCGTCGGAAGAACAAGTTTCCGAGGGAATATGGTCCGTCGGAATAATTCCGGCGGATTTTTCCGTCGGAAATATTGCTTTCCGACGGATTTTTCCTACAATCTAAAATTCCGCCGGAATTTCCTATTTTTGCGAGGGAATTGGAGTCCGTCGGAATTTAGCCTATTTCTAGTAGTGAATGAAAAGTCCTATCAAAAGTCGGGACCAGGACAAATATTGTCACTTCCATGAGAATATAAGCCATGACACCAACGATTGCTATAGTCTCAGGCGGTCGTTGGACCGTCTGGCTGACAAAGGGGTACTAAAGTCCTACCTTCTGAAGTCCAAGGTGACCCTCAAAACAAACAATGGACAACCTTCCAACAAGTCAGACCAGCTTGCTATTAGCTCTGACACTGATGAAGACCAAATCTATACTATAGCAGGCGGCTTTACTGAAGAGGGTCCTACCATTCGGGGCACCAAGGACTACATCAAAAGGTTGGAGGTCAACTCAGGGGATGGGGGCCAGGCGTTGAAAGACACCTTCCCTGAGGTCATCATCTCTGAGAAGGACCGTGGCAAGGTCAGGCGACCACATGATGACCCCATAGTCATCGAGTGCAAGGTCGCCAATCAACGGGTGGGCCGGATCCTTACTGATACCGGGAGCTCGTCTGACCTTATCAGTTACATGTTCTTGGCAAAGCTCAAGTACAAGCCTAGCAGCATGCACAAAGTCTCTCACCCCTTAGTTGGTTTTGGGGGTGGAGTAGTGCATCCGGTGGGGAGGATTGACCTACCCATCCGGCTAGGATGACGACACATGGTCGTCAAATTCTTGGTAGTTGAGGAATTGACCGCCTACAATCTGATTTTGGGTCGTCCAACCCTGAACGAGTCCAAGGTAGTCATCATCCCATCTCTCATGCTGCTGAAATTCGAGAGGGATGATGGGTCAGTGGGTTCCCTGAATGGGGATCAGAAGATGGAAAGGGAGTGTTATCTCTCAGACGTCAAGCCTACTGTGGTCGCAGCCAGCCAAGGGGAAGAGCCCATTGACCTTGATGACTTCAAGGATGCCACGCCTGCTCCAAAAGTAGCCGGCAAAAAGAGGAAGGCAGACCAGTTGGTGGCTGTCAAGAAAGAAAAGCAATAGCAATCACTGATCGGGGAACGGTCAGATGATCTCTGTCCCCAACCGGCTGGTGAGCACATAGACATCCCTCTGGACGATGCACGTCCGGAGCGAACTGTTAAGGTGGGGACGGCTGCCTTTGCAAAGTTGGGTGCCGACTTGCACCAACTATTGAAAGAATTCAAATACATCTTTGCCTTTGAAGTGGAAGAGATGCCAAGCGTCAGGCCGGATCTTGCTGTCCACAAACTCGCCGTGGATCTAAAAAATAAGCCGGTTAGGCAAAAGAAAAGAAATCATGGCAAGTAGAGATCTCAGGCGGCTGCCGCCGAGGTTAAGAAGCTGATGGACGGCGGGTTCATTCGGCAATGTTACTACCCGGATTGGGTAGCAAACGTTGTTCTCGTGAAAAAGCCGAATGGTACCTGGCGTATGTGTGTTGATTACACAGATCTCAACAAGGCATGTCCGAAGGATAGCTATCCACTCCCAAAGATCGACAGTCTGGTCGATTCTACAGCCGGTCATGCCCTGATGAGTTTCATGGACGCCTACTCAGGCTTTCATCAGATACCCTTGTGGAAAAAAGATCAAGAGAAGACGCCATTCGTCACTGATCAAGGGTTATTCTGTTACAGGTGATGCCGTTTGGGCTGAAGGATGCGCCTGCTACTTTCCAACGAATCAAATTGGGAGGAACGTAGAGGCGTACATTGATGACATGATAGTCAAATCTAAGCTACAGCCGTATCACCTTGCTGACCTCCGAGAAACATTCAGCACCCTCAGGCGGCATAAGATCATGCTTAATCCCAAGAAGCGTGTCTTTGGTGTTGAGTCTGGGAAGTTTCTCAGATTCTTGATTGATCAAAGGGGGATAGAGGCCAATCCCGAGAAGGTACATGCAGTAATTGACATGAAGTCACCCTGCACTGTCAAAGAAATTCAAAAATTAACTGGTTGCCTGGCGGCATTGGGGAGATTCCTCAGTCGGTCAGATGACAAGTGCCTCTACTTCTTCCAAGCAATCAAGAAGAAGACTAGATTTAAATGGGGGAAAATGCTGAGGCGGCATTTCAAAAGTTGAAAGAGAACTTGCACTCGCTGCCAAGACTGGTTAGCCCCCTAGCCGGGGAGGTCCTGTACATTTACTTGGCCGTCTCAGATCATGCCCTTAGTGCCGTTCTCCTAGCTGAGAGAGACGACATTCAGCTCCCGGTCTATTTCATTAGCCATGTTCTTCGAAATGTTGAACTACGGTACCCCTTGGTTGAAAATTTTAGCCTTGCTATTTTCATGGCAATCAAGAAGTTGAAACCCTACTTCTTGGCTCATCCGGTGGTGGTCTATACAGATCAACCCCTCAAGCGGCCAATGACAACTTTGAAGTCATCCGATAGGATGCTCAAGTGGGCTATTGAAATGCAAAGCCTTGAAATCACTTTCGAACCTCGAAAGGCGGTGAAGGGTCAGGCGTTTGCCGACTTCATTGTCAAAATGACAAGGCTGGCCCAGCCGAAAAATCTTGATCAGGTTTGGAAAGTGTATGTAGACAGGAGCTCTACTATGAACGGCTGTGGTGCAGGGATAATATGCCAGTCTCCGGAAGGGGACAAATATGAATATGCACTACGGTTCAAGTTCCAAGCCTTAAATAATGAGGCGAAATATGAGGCCCTGCTAGCCGGTATCCGTATGTGTAAGGGGATAGGGGCAAGAAAGGTTGACGCCTACTCTGATTCTCAGTTGATCGTTAGTCAATACCATGGTGACTACGAGGCCACCCATCCGGATATGATCAAATACCTTCAGGCATTCAAAGATGAGGTCGGGACACTTGATGAATTTCATCTAAGTCAAGTGCCCAGGTCAGAAAACAATCAGGTGGATGCGCTCTCTAAGCTGGCATCATCCGCCTCCTGTGGTACGCCTAGGTCAGTCTTTTGGGAAGTCATGGAAAAGAGAAGTATTGAGCATGATCCCATTGGAGTTCTTGACTGGAGCTCGACCTGGATGGATTCCATCCGGGCTTAACTGGCAGACGACACTTTACTGGACGCCCATTTAGAAGCGGCTGCATTGAAGAAGCGGGCCGCAAGTTTTGAAATCCATAATGGAGAACTCTTTAAGAAGGGTTACCTCTAGCCGCTGCTGAAATGTGTTATCCCGGAAAGGGGAAAAGAAGTTTTAGAGGATCTGCATTTGGGCTTTTGTGCATCACATATAGGCGGCAAAACTCTAGCAAAAAGGGCCAGGCGGCAAGGCTACTTTTGGCCCACTCTTGAGGCAGACGCCATGGAAATGGTGAAGAAGTGTGATAAATGTCAAAAATTCGGCAAGCTCATACACTGTCCAGCTACTGATTTAACGGCTATTTACAGCCCCGTGCCATTCGCCAAATGGGGCATGGACATTCTGGGTCCATATACGCCTGCTGCAGGCGGACGGAGGTACATTCTAGTTGCCGTTGATTGTTTCACCAAATGGGAAGAGGCAGAGGCGGTCAAGGGCATAAAGACAAAGGATGTCATCTCCTTCATTTGGAGGAACATTATCACCCGGTTTGGGGTACCTATGTCTATGGTCTTTGACAACGGCCCTCAGTTTGAGACGCCTACCCTCAAGAGTTAGTTGGGAGATCAAGGGATCTCACATTGTTTTGCATCAGTCGGCCGTCCCCAGCCAAACGGCCAAGTTGAAGCCTTCAACAAGCTCATCTCAGACGGCATTAAAAAGAAAATTGAAAGGGCTGGCGGTCTATGGGCAGTTGAGTTGCCTCATGTCCTATAGGCCATCAGAACAACTGAAAAAGGGGCAACCGGTGAAACCCCATTTCTCATGACATACGGCACTGAAGCCTTCCTGCCTATTGAACATTATGAGCCAACACTTCGAATCATGCTCTATGATGAGGAGGCTAATTGGGAGGCCATGCGACTGGCATTGAATTCACTCCCGGAGCGCAGGGGCAATGCTGCCTTGCGTCATGAGATTTTCTGTCTGAGAGTGACAAGATCCTACAACAGAAGAGTGCACAAACTGCCCTTAAAAATGGGGGACTTTGTGTTACGGAAAATGGAGGCAACCGGTAGGGCTAATGAGCAAGGAAAGCTGACCCCTAATTGGGAAGTCCCCTACCGGATTTTTGAGGAAGTTAGAGGTGGCACCTACCGCCTGGAAACTACAGACGGTAGGCAGCTAACCAGAACTTGGAATGTAGACAACTTGAAAAAGTACTACTTCTAAAGACTTGTAAATCTTTGTAAATAGAGTATGTTAATGAAAAGATGCTTTATTTATGTTTTCTTGTACAAAGTTCCATCTGTGCAATGCACAACTGGGCATACGTCTGCTCTAACTTGAGTAGATATAAGCTAAGTCCTAAACTCAACAGCTATTTATAAGGCTAATGGCCGGATAGCCTTCAAACCACCTGCTCCAACATGAGTAGGCAACCGGCGACACCCATTTGGGTGAATTCGTCGAAGAGAGCATCTCCCATTTGGGTGGTACATTGTTCTATAAATCATAACTCAAGCGGCTTTGACCGACTAACTAGGTTAAAGATAACTCACGGCCGTTTGAATAACTCAAAACCTCGATACAACCGGCGTTGCTTCAAAGCAACACAAACGGTAACTGATATCTTGGTCAAATATAACTGGTCCTTGCCCAAAGGCACTACAACCAGTTAAACTCCAAATTAAGCAAGGCCAAAGCCTTAGCAGCTAAAACATAATAATGGTCATGACACCAACATCCGACCAATGATCGCTTGCTATTATGCATTTGGCAAAGACTGATTACCCTAAGGGCTAAATCACAGCCGGTTAATAGAGTAACCTAGGTTGATCCCTAGCTGCAACCGTCTGCTAATCCAACTTAGAAAATAATTTGAGAAATTTCTCTAAAGGCAGCCAATGACCGTCTGTCTATTCATCCGGATGCTTGATTGGACAGCTGCCTGCTTAGGGTTGGGCAAATACCAAGCAAACAAGCGTCCAGGGGCAGACAAAGCCAATGCACCCGGAAAACCGCATGTGTTAGGTTACTTGCAAAAATATTCGTGCATACCAAAAAATTAAGAAAATTGCAAAAATTGAAGCAAAATATATCAAAGGCAAATATGGGAAATCCGACTCAGTCGACAAAATCTATTGAATAATAATAATTGTCATTCGGAACTACGTCCGGGGAGAAAGAGAATACATGAGATACTCGACTCGCAGGCCGGAGATAAAAAAGAAAAACAACAAGGTTCACTGCTGCTGGGGAGGCTAAAACGTCTGGCCCTGGACGGATGGAGGAGCATCCTGAGTTTGCTGAGATTGGGCTTGATTAGCCTCACCCGGCGCTCGTTCTTCCGCCTGCTCCTCCTCCTAATCTTCCTCGGCAATGGCAGCCCATTCTTCAAAGGGAGTCGGCTTCTCAAGCCCAAGAATCTAAGCATCGTACACCTCGGTGGCGTACTTGTACCTTAGCTCAAAGAACTCCCATTCGGTGTTCTGGTGAATGAGGGACCAGGCCATTTTCATGCAAGCCTCGTAGTCTTGCTCGTTTTTAACGACCAGCCGATCCTGCTCGGCTGCCAGCTCGGCCTTGTGATTAGCCTGCGTCTGGGCTAGCTCGTTCTTCAGCCGGGAGACGTCTTCCCTTAGTTGGGTGTTCTCCTTGTCGGCATCCCCAAACGCTTTGACGTCGGCCTGGAGGTTTTTCACTTGCAGCTCAAAGTCAGCCGCCTTCTTGTTGGTTGTGTCCGCAGCCGCAGTGAGCTCCTTGATAAGCTCCTCCTGTTTCATCTCTTGGCTTTTAGTTTTTATTTCATACATTAAGGTGTTGTATTGAGTAACATCAATGAGATCAGCCGCCCGCCTATTGGCGTCTCTTACCTCATCCTGTTTCTTCCTCAAGGGAACCTTGAGGCCGTCTACCCTCAGCATCACCTGTAACATCGGCCGGAAAAGGGTTAGTTTCTCACTTATGGTACACCCGGCAAAAAGAGTAAATTATACAAAAGTACCCCAACCGGCAAATTACCTCAGCAAGCAGCGAGTTGATGCGGTCAATGTTGACCTGGTGCACACCCGACACCGCCTCCTTCTCGGACCGGGTGAGGGTCCTCAGCATCCTCTTTGCGTATTGTTGGAGGTCAGGCCAACAGGAAGAGACATCTGCACCAACAGAGTCAGGTGTTAAGTAATAAGCATAGGCGACATCTATATTTTGCCGGTTGTCGGAGGAATCCCTGGATTGGGTAGCTTGGGACTTGACTCGCATAGGCCCAAGCGGCCAGGGGGGATCAAAGGTGAGAGCCATACCTTGATTTTCAGGTTGAGGGGACACCCCACCCCCAGCCGCATTAGAGCTGGTTGCTGCAGCAGGCTGTCGGCTCGAGGGCGTTTAAGGCTCCCTCGTCTCAACCTCAACCGGTCCCGTGTTTAGACCGAGGTCCTTCAGGCTCTTCCTTGCTGAGGTAGGCCTATCAGATACAGGCGGTCTTCTAGAAGAGGGAGGGACAGCCGGAACCCTCCTTGTCTTGGAAGGAGGCTGAGAGGGCTCCTCAGCCGGTATTTTTAGCATTTTTACAAGGGAGCGAGGAACATTCTTGCTCCCCGCCTGAAAAAGAAACAGAGCAACCGATTAATATCAGAATTGACATCAAACTATATAGACGGTAAAAAGGACTCAGCCGGAGCTTACCCCATCGTCCTTGGCCGCCATTTGGGCCTTTTTCTTTTCTAATTGATCCTTTCGGATCTGGGCAGCAGACTTAGCCAGTGTCTTCTCAGGCGGCACCATCTCTAGTCCTTTTTCCGCAAAAAGAAAATCAATCAGTCAAACACAACTCAGAATACTATAGATGGCAGAAAAGAGCCGGTTAATTTCTCTATAGACGTATGCTGAAAAAGGTGCTAAGGCCGCAGACGGAGAGGAAAGCCTCATCCTTAAGCCAGTTCGGATGGGGTACCCAATTCTTGGGCACAATAATCTCGGTCCCGTCATCTAAGGGCATGGTTGTTTTCTCAAATAGCCCCGCCTCTATTATTTGTGTGTACGCCTCCTCTGGGACGCGGGGAAGGGCACACTTCTTCCCTAGAAGAGCCGGATCCCTATTATAGTGCCGGAGCTGGTGGTTCAGGCGGCGGGAGTGAGAGGAGACTAAATAGAATTCGCTCTTCCAACTGCTCCACTTTGACGGCTTGTCAAGCGTCATCATGTATTTCGGGTGAGTGGTCAAAGTATACCACGCCCGCCAACCGCCTGAGGCACGACTAAGATAGTGCATATGTGCAAACGCCTCCCAGCTAGGCGTCACATTCTGCATCTCGCAGGCGGCAATGTACCCTAAAATGTTCACTCAGGAATCGGGTGTTAACTGCCAGACGCCCAAATCACAGCCTCTTAAGATAGCTCTGATGGCGATGTGAAGAGGAAGCCGGAGGCCGGCTTTAAACACCGCCTCATAACAACCGAAATAGTTGTCGGCGTGATCAATGTCATCCTCCCAGACGACGGTTGCCTCTGCAGGCAGTACTAATACTTCCCACCTATCCCCAACCGGACACTTCTTAATAAAGGCGGGGAAGGTGGCATTCAAAGTAGCGATGTCCCTGACAGACATGTTTGATTCAGTAGGGTTGTTAATGGAGGGCCATTTGTACGCCTCCTCATCCTCCCAGAAGGCATCCGGTTCTAAGGATGTTGACTCCTCAGAGTCTGATTGTTGGACGGTTTCATCACTGCCAATGTCCTCAGACTCCTCCAAAATGTCATCGTTGGGTGTGCTACGTACACCCGGAGGGTCAATATATTCTATATCAGTCGGTGCTTCAGCTGAGCCGTCTGATCTCTAGTCGGGGTCAACAGTCGTCCGATTCGTCCGAGCCATTATGTCCTGCATATATAATATGCACAGAGACGGTCGAATTCGTGGAAGAGAAAGGGTGGTCCAAATACCCCCTGACGGCATCCCCAGTCCTAGACTCAGCCGTATCAGGAGACCGGCTGACAACTGTCCTAGGCCGTGCCGTGTGTGTGTTGGGTGAGTCCATTATTCTTTACAAAGCATACAAATGGAAAAGCTCAAAGAGAGTTGCAAGGGGTAGAGACGGTACCTTGAAGAAGCTTTAGAAGAGTAAACGGTTAACTAGTTGAATTAGCAGCCGAAAATCAGGTTGTTGCTTGCTAGATACCCAGACGGTTCTCCGAATGTACCCCCTTTAAAAAAAATTAAAAATTGTTGAAAAACCCAGGCGTTTCTCTGAAATCTTGCTTGGTGATACCCCAGACGGTAGACCGGATGAGGGTGTATTGAAAGCAGATGGAAGCAATTAAGGTATGCTCAAATGGTGCTAGTGAGTTTTGAGCAATAGGTACTCAGACGGTAGCCGTTTGAGTGAAGAAAGGGCAGGCGGTTGTGAAAGAAATAACAGCCGGACGCAGAGCTCTCTTTTCTCTCTCTCAGAAATTTTCTCAAGAATGGAAAAATGAGGAAAATGAGGGGGGGGGAGACTTCTACTTATAGAAGGAAATCCCCTAGAAGGCGAACCGTCACCTCCAAAAAAAAAAAAGAAAGAGAGAAGGGGGCGAACCGTCGCCTTCTCAGATTACGACACCTGTCACAGGTGCCACGTGGCAAGCCACGTCACACCTGTGAGGGGCAACTGTTTAGGGTAAAAATACCCCTGTCCACGTGGACAAATCGCATGCTGACACATGTCAGCCTCAGAGAAGTTCTGAAAGAACCTATCCTTTGACGACACGTGGCAGTCCATGTAATGAAAGGGGAGTTGATCCTCAAATCCTATAAATAGGGAGAGATCCCCATTTATTGCAAAAAAATTCAGAGAAATTCTCACAAAACAGAGCAATATTAATTGCAAATAATCTCTCTCGGAATCCGAGAGAAACTTTTTACATTTCGCACTTTTTACACCGAGCACGTTCTAACTTGATCGTCGGAGGCGAAACTCCACCCAACCGGAGTTTCCGTGGTTTTGCAGGTACAGATGGTCGGCATCCAGTCTTGGAATTGTAACTCTCTTGAGGGACTCCAAAAACCCCGAAACATCACCTATTTAAGGAGATTTTTTAATGCTTTCCCTTGACGTAGCAGTTTTAAAGTATATTATATTTTAAAAAATTGGTTACGGGTAAAAGTAGCGGCTTCTCATTCAAATAATGACTTTATAGCATTATTGAGGGGAAAAGGATCAGGTCTTTATTTGGAAAAAAAAATTAAGAGTGATGCTCAATGTTGGCAGGGTAATCCACATTTCTACTCGAGTTTGAATTGGAGCAGCTTCTGTATGGATGTCATATCATCTAGCCAAAACTGTGTTATATGAACTGCGTATTCTTCAACAAGGCAATCGACTACTTGAGCAGTTACAGTTTCGTAATTGGGGCTAGGAACCCCGACATGGGGTAAGTCAGTCCTTCAGTTTGGATATATAATGAACAATATGGATATTATTGTACTTCTCTCTAATGTACTCTAGCATACTATCTCAAGCAGTATTTTCTTTCATATGCCCTTGTGAACTTTACGAGTAGTGGAAAAAAAAAGGCCATAATGTTGTTAGCTTAACTTGATTTTGTCAGATAAGTTCTATGTTGTTTACGGATAAGCAGTGTATAGTTAGATGGTTTGATAAATGAATCTGAGCTTGAGAAGTTGCTTGAAACTGTCAAAAGCATCAAGAATTTCCTCTTGGATGCTGACTCCAAGTGCCAGAAGCTCACAAATGAAGGCCAATACTGGGTCCAGAACCTCAAGGGCGCTGTCTATGACGCCGATGATCTGATGAATGAATTCAACACCATTGCTCATCAGTTGAAAAGAATGCCTGGTGGTAAGATTTTGAAGAAGGTACGCCGGTTCTTCTCCTCTAATAACCAGCTGATATTTGCTGTTAATAAGTCAAAAGAGATTAAGAATCTTAGGGAGAAGTTGGATAGGTTGGCTAAAAACCATAGTGATTTTGGGTTTAGTGAGCTGTATAAGCCTGTGAAGATTAGAGAAGAAACATGTTCGTATGTGTATGAACAGGATATTATTGGGAGGGATGCTGACAAGGAGGCCATTGTGGATATGTTGTTAAAAGATGATGTCTTGGAGAATAATATATCTTTTGTTACTATTGTGGGGATTGGAGGGTTGGGAAAAACTGCTCTTGCCCAACTTGTGTTTAGTGATCATAGGATTAAAGAAGCATTCCAAGAAAATATGTACTGGGTTTGTGTGTTTCTAAATTTTGACACGAAAGATATCCTAGGTAAGATGATTGGGAGGAATGAGCTAGGATTTGAGGACCTGCACAAAGTAGTTCGAAATAAGATAGAAGGGAAAAGATTTTTGCTTGTTTTAGATGATGTTTGGTATGAGAACGGTAGAAAATGGGATGAGTTGAAGAACTTCTTGATTTTAGGTGGAAGGGGAAGTAGGATATTGGTGACTAGCCGCTCCAGAAAGGTTGCAAGAGCTATTGGAAACTATCCAATTCATGAGTTACCAGGTTTATCGGCAGTGGATTCTTGGGAATTGTTCAAGAAAATATCAGTTGGAGATAGGGAAGACGAAGCAGTCACTGGCCTTGTTGAGATAGGAAGAGATATTGTGAAAAAATGTGCCAATGTGCCTCTCTCCATAAGGGTGGTAGCCAGTTTGTTGCGTTTTCAAGATATAGCAACTTGGCAGTCGTTCAAAAGTAATCAATTGGCTAACATGTGTGCTGGTGAGGATAGCATAATGCCAACATTGATGTTTAGCTATTATCACCTTACTCCTGAGTTAAAAAGTTGTTTTAGCTTTTGCTCACTTTTCCCTGAGGACTATGTCATTGATAAAACATTGTTGATTTTTCTCTGGATGGCACAAGGATATCTTGTTCCAAGTGCTAAAAATGAGAGCATGGAAGATGTCGGTGAAAAATATATATCAATTTTATTGCATAGATGTTTTTTCCAAGACATTAGAAGGGACAATATTGGTGAAGTTTATTCATTTAAGATGCATGATCTCATGCATGAGCTTGCGAGAAATGTTGCAGCAAAAGAGTCCTTGACATTGACAGCTTGTACAAATGATTTTGAAGGGAAAGTTCGTCATCTATACATTGACTGTAATGAGGGTCTGACTATCTGGTTTCACTCAAGTAATTGTTCAACTAAAACATTACGTACCTTTTTGAAGTATTCCGTATCCACAACTAGTGATGTGGATGCAATTATTTCAAATTGTAGTCGTTTAAGGGTATTGGATTTGCGGAAATCTTTGAGGATCGGAAACTTACCAGATACAATAGGTAAATTATTACACTTGAGGTACCTAGATTTGTCAGAAAATGGTGAATTGGAGATGCTCTCTAAATCGATCACTAAGCTTCACAATCTGCAAACTTTAAAATTGATTGGTTGCAGGAAATAAAAGGAGTTGCCTGAGGATACA
Source organism: Chenopodium berlandieri (assembly GCA_034703905.1). Classification (NCBI taxonomy): domain Eukaryota; kingdom Viridiplantae; phylum Streptophyta; class Magnoliopsida; order Caryophyllales; family Amaranthaceae; genus Chenopodium; species Chenopodium berlandieri. The sequence goes on from CM068281.1 coordinate 24,596,967, forward strand.
AGCAAATTAGTAAATCTTAGGGTGTTGGATATGAATGAATGTCATAGCTCGACTCATACGCCAGCAGAGATAGGAGAATTGTTACATTTGAGGTACCTTGATCTGTCAGGAAATTATAATTTGGAGATGCTTCCTAAATCAATCGGCAAGCTTCACAATTTAAAAAATTTGAAATTGAGATGTTGTTTTAATCTGAAGGAGTTGCCTGAGGACACATGCAAACTTGTAAATCTCAGGGTATTGGATATAGATGGATGTGACAGCTTGACTCATATGCCAGCAGGGATAATGGGTAAATTAACATGTCTTAAGGAGCTGACGGCGTTTATATTGAGTAAGGATGATTATAAAAAAGGCAAGCTTAGTGACTTGGCAGCTCTTATCAGTAATAACCTCAGCGGGTATCTCAATGTTCAAGTCAAGTTGTAATTTGACATTTATGCATGTAAAACTCCAGTCTTTAAAGCTAAGTTGTGAACTTAAGTCTGGTCACCCATTTCAGGAAATATTGGTGGAGACCCTATTCTGTAATCAACAATTTCAGGATTTAAAGATGAAGAACTATGGTGGTACCAAACTGCCAAGTTTTGCGTTAGGGCTTGTGCGTATCGAATTGAGAGAATGTGATGAGTTGCAATATCTGTCATCGTCACTGAGTCAACTTTGCCATCTCGAATATCTTTTCCTCAGGAGTTTGAAGAATTTGGAGTACATAGAGACCAATGCACCATCTTGAGATGTTAGAGCTAGAAAACATGCCAGCATTAAAGGGATGGTGGAGGGATATAAGATGGACGGAGAAGGAAGCTGTTTTCATCCCATCATTTTCTTGTCTCTGGATGTTGTGTATTAAAGGTTGCCAGAGATTGACATACATTCCTCCATGTCCACTTTTGACAAATCTGGAGCTTGAAGGCGTCAATGAAGCGCTAACTTTTTGGAAGAAAGAAAGCAATCCAACCTCTTTGGAGTTCTTGAGTATAGATGATAATTTATGCGTTTTCAATTCCCTACTTAGGGATGGATTACTAAGCTGCTCTTCTTCTCTTCAAAAACTCAGTTTTTTGAATTGCAGGGAATTGGAGAACTTGGGAATAGGGATCCTCACCAACCTGAAATCCCTTTCATTATCAGGCAATATAAAGGGGATGCCATGGGAATCTCTTCACTCTCTTTCTTCCTTGAAAATAGTTGCTTGTGAAGAGGTGACGCTACTGCCAAAGGAGATTCAGTACTTAACCTCCCTTCAATCCCTCGTTATTGATGACTGCGAGAACTTGGAAGACCTTGGGGAATGCTTCAACTCCCTTACATCTCTAAAACAACTCAAAATTCAGAGGTGCACAAAACTCAAATCACTGCCTGAGGAAATGCGACACCTCACCTCAAAGAGTTAAGGTAACAGAACATATTATCTTTCTCATTTATTTATTTAATCAATCACTCCGTATCTTTTATGAATAACTACAGTAGTTTATTCATGTGCAAGTAAATGATTTATGTATTTTGAACACTAACTTTTTCTCTAGTGGATATTTAGCGGTTTATGCAAATCTTTATATCTTGTATTCCAAACTTTATTTTATTTTACTAATTAAATTGATATCTTAAAATCCCAATATTATAGCATTTCAGGGTACACATTCGTTGGGAAAAATGCCGATTCCATAAATACAATAAATCTTATATAAACTCCCAATCTACTGTCCACATCACCCATTTAAGGAGATTTTTTTAATGCTTTCCCTTGAAGTAGCAGTTTTAAAGTATGTTATATTTTTAAAAATGGTTTACGGGTAAAAAAGTAGCGGCTTCTCATTCAAATAATAATGACTCTATAGCATTATTGAGGGGAAAAGGATCAGGTCTTTATTTGTAAAAAATTAAGAGTGATGCTCAATGTTGGCAGGGTAATCCACATTTCTACTCGAGTCTGAATTGGAGCAGCTTCTGTATGGATGCCATAGTATCTAGCCAAAACTGTGTTATCGGAACTGCGTAGTCTTCAACAAGGCAATCGACTACTTGAGCAGTTACAGTTTTGTAATTGGGGCTAGGAACCCCGACATGGGATAAGTCAGTCCTTCAGTTTGGATATATAATGAACAATATGGATATTATTGTACTTCTCTCTAATGTACTCTAGCGTACTATCTCAAGCAGTGTTTTCTTTCATATGCCCTTGTGAACTTTAAGAGTAGTGGGAAAAAAAGAGGCATAATGTTGTTAGCTTAACTTGACTTTGTCAGATAAGTTCTATGTTGTTTACGGATAAGCAGTGTTTTTTTTTTGTCAGTTAGGCGACGGAAGGTCTACATGCCTGACTGAGGGATGGTGGTATTCGGGTATTTGTTGCAATTCATGCTCGAATACAGAAATTTGCTGATGTCTAAAGGTATTAAAATACAGAATTCATCATCAATTAAATTTGATGACTTTAATATTAAATTTACCTTAGCTTTGAATTTAACCAAGGGAATTGAGAAGATTATACTTCCATTTTACTTTCTGATGCATCTATGATCCTGCAGAAACTGTATGTGTTGGTATTGAATTTTGAGTAACATTGTGAAGCCATGGTGATAAAGTTTATACTTCCATTTTGAGTAGCATTTTACATTTCTTGCAGCTCTCAAGTAGGAAATATGGTTAGATCTTAGATGATTGCAGATTTTATTTCTTGAAGAACAACCTCGGCTTTATGTTGGTGTTGAATGTTGCTCAACTTTGAATCAACAAGAGGCAGTCTGTACACTTGACTGATTGTCTGCTTTGGGATTGGTCGAAGTATATATTGGAATTGTGAGAAGATTGGCCAAAGTCTGAAGGTATTCCCTTTACATAATTCATCAACAATCAATAGCCCTATAATTTATGCACACACAAATGAATGACTTTTAAGAATTTGTTCGATCATTAATTTGAATGGGAAACCTTGCAGATTATATGCATCATTATAAGCGTCCTTTCTCTCTGTGTGTAAGAGACTATCAGTAATTATTATTTCTGTGAGCCTTTGCAGATCATTCATTTGCAATGACGCATCAATCAGATATTCATATGTTATATGAAGTGAAGCTTTTACAATGAGAGGAAAAATGACAATTTGCTGCAGATTGTTATTGCGATAAAATTATTCCAAAGAGAATGAGTTGGAGATGCGCACTGCAGGTAAAATAGATGTAATTTAATCAAACTTGGCTGCAGCAACTGAAGATCTATGTTTTCTCAAAAAAAAAAAAAAAAAAAAAAAAATGAAGATCTATGTACTAAATAAATTTCTGATTTTAGCAGTGCCTCAAACTACAGATTCTCTTATAAGCTCAAATCCCTTGGGCTTATGTAAGTCCAATGAACATGTACGTTTACTTGAATTTGGTTTCATTAGTACTTAATGTTGACTCTGGTTTTGTGGCTAATGCTACATTCTAATAGTCATCTCTGCATTACAGGGATATAACCCTTTAAAATGGTGGTTCGTGGGTGTCTCTACTTATATTAGAAGCTCATTGTTGACAGGGTAATGCACATTTCTACTCCGAGTTTGGTATAGATAGATGGTTTGCTCGTAAACTCATAAACTACCTTCAGTACAGAAGTCATAGCATCTGGCCCTTAGGCTTTAGCTTAACTTTTCTTTGCCGGATAAGTTCTATGTTGTTGATGTTGATTTTTTTTCCCCTCTTTTGGGTGAATGAGTTAGGTGAGGGGAGGTCTACATACCTGACTGATTGGATGGTGGTATTGATCGCAATTCATACCTGACTGATTGGATGTCTAGAGGTATTTAAATACATAGTTCATCATCAATCAAATTTGACTGAGTTTTAGATTAAACCTTCGTTGGAATTTAACCAATGGAACTAAGAATATTACATGAAACATATGTATATGCATAAGCATTACATTTCCATTTGCTCTCTGATGTATGTATGATTCTAATTATTTTATGGTTGTGCAGAAACAATGTTGGTAATAGTTATTTGGCATTGAATTTTGAGCAACATTGTGAAGCCATGGTGGTTTTGAGCTGCAAAATGACGATAAAGTTTGTGACGACCTTGGGAAGAATCTCTTGCTTTCTTACATGTAAGCTGCTTTAATAATTTGTTGCTGCAAATATTTTTTTTTTCTTTGAAGGACTTTTGTCATTCCAACCAAAGATTATAATATATGCATTTCCAATTCTTGCAGCTCTCAAAGAGGAGATATACTTAGGTGATCACAGATTTTATAAATTAACCTTGGCCTATGTCGTTTTGCAATCCAAGTTACTAGATTTACATATTTCTTCCTTTTCAATGTCTTGTAATGAATTGCTTTACAACCCTTAATAAAGGGGAGAAAAATAGAGGGGGGATATTGACTTGAAAATATCTGCCCTCTTGTATTTCAGAGAAACTCCCTAGCTAATTGGTGCTGAATGCTGTTCAGTTTTGAATCAAACCAGGGGCGGCCTGTAAACTTGACTGATAGTCTGGTTTGGCATTGGTCGAAGTATATATTGCCTTAAGGTATTCCCTATTTTATAAATTTATTAACAATCAGTAGCCCTATAATTTAAGCCTGAAAGGATTTCTATTATTTCAATTTTCAAACATGCATAAATGAATGGCTCTTAGGAGTTTAATTAATCATCGAATTTGATGGGGAACCTTGTAGATTATAGCATCACAATAAGCTCTCACTATCTGTTTTCTTTCTCACTATTTGTCTCACTTGCAATGATGCAGCAGATATATCATATGTTATATAAAGTGAGGCTTTTACAATGGGAGAGAAAATGACACTTAATTTGCTGCAGGTTGTTATATATTGTGATAAATTATTCCAAAGAGAATGAGTTGGAGATGCACTCTGCAGGTAAAAGATGTGATATATTTTAAAAAAATTGACTGTTGCAACCGAAGATCTTTGTACTAAATTAATTACAGTTTTTTGCAGTGCCTCAACAGCCTCAAACCAGAGATCTCCTTATAAGCTCAAAACCCTTGGGCTTATGTAAGTCCCAATGAACATGTACATTCACTTGAATTTGGTTGTTTTTACGTTGATTCTGATTTTAAATTTTTTGCAATGATGCAAAAGAGATTTCTCATGTTACATGAAATGACACACTTAAAGCTTAATCCAGGTTGTTATTGTGATAAAATTATTCCAAAGTGAAGTTGGAGATGGTAGAAAATTTGTGATTTTCTTACAAAAAAATAAAAATAAGTGGCTGCAGCAACTGAATATCTTTGTACCAGATAAATTTCCGATTTTTGCAGTGCCTCAAACCAGAGATGCCTCTTGTAAGCTCAAAATCCTTGGGCTTATGTAAGTCCAATGAGTTTGGTTTTATGAACATGTACTTACGTTCACTTGAATGTGGTTTTCAATAGTTCTTTACGTTGATTCTTATTTTATGGCTTGTTCTGCTATATTCTAATGTTCATCTCTGCATTACAGGGTTTAACCCTTGAAAATGCGGGTGTGTGGATGTCTCTACGTATGTTGGAAGCCCTGAAGCCTTGGATTCTTACTGGTTTCTCTTATGCTCTTACCATGTGATGACTAGTGCCGTTTGAAATGTCCCATTAACGAAAATATGCAGGTTAAAGAAGCACTATCTGTTATTTCTCTGTCTAATACTTGCATAACTGCTTAACTTGTATACATGTAAAATGTTGCTAATTTTTGTACTTGCGTTTGCACAGTGGACATTCTAGCTTGCTCACACAGAAATCCATGACGACTCAGCATATGGAAATCAATTTTCCCAATCGACGTAGAAGATCATGTGGCAAACTTGAGATCATGGTGCTAATAACTTATGAATCAACAACTGCTGTTCCAGCAGCACGTTTTGAAGTCAGAACCGTCCTGTGGGAGTATTGGAGTACTTTGTGGCAAACCACTTTGCTAGAGCAACAAGGAGATAACAGCTACTGATGATCCAGCCCACTTGGCTCAATATGGCAGTAACGTTGGAGGTAGTGGTTAGCGTTTTGATTAGGCTGATAAAATGGGCTACATCCTCCAAGTAGAAGAGAATAACCCCAACAATGCTGATATTTTTGCTGTTTGATAGAACCTACCCAAACGTTACCTCTATCACTACCCGCTACTTAAACCACTCAGCTACTGGAAATAAGGAGTACAAAGCAAACATCTCACGCACAAAATAGAGGAAAGGCAAAGAAGGATGAAGGGAAGTTTTCCATATAAGATGTCCGGTTTTTTCACCTGATTGAGACCCATATGGAAGCCGATCAGCGCCAAATTTTTACACAACGTTTCTGCCATCCCATGCTATACATCGAATGGTTAGATTATAGTTTTGTGCTCCGAATATTGGTAATCTCTATTTGTATGGAAAATGGTTTGTTCCAAACAAGTTGTTTGATGTTGTAAAGCCTCCAGCATTGTTTGGAGAAGGACAACTTGGTGTATCCATTAATTATTATTGATTAGTGGAAGGGCTTGGTGTCGGCTTATGGTACCCGTGGTTTTTTCTCGGATTGGGTTTCCACGTATATCTCGATGTGCTTTATTTTTATTGCATTTGAGTTATTTAGAATTGTTTGTTGTTGTCCATATTGTGTTTGCTCAAGATTTGCAGCGTTTTCCCATTCTACAATACATTAGGGAAAATGAAATCGTTGTGCTTCCGCTTGTGAGGAAAATGAAATCGTTGTGCTTCCGCTTGTGATTATGTATTGTGTGTACATCTTTCCCGTTTTTGTTTTTAGTTTTTTGTTTTTTATCAATGGGATTGGGCAGTGGGCACCGTTTTTTGTTTTTAGTTTTCTATTTTTATAAAACAAAACAAATAACCACAATCAGAAAATAAGAAAAAGGTATTTTACTTTTCCGTTGTCAGTTTTCAAAATTATTAAAATTTTAGTAATTTTTTATCAATATATTTATATATGACATACAAAGTATATCATAAAGTCAAAAAAAAAAAAAAAAAAAAAAAAGATAATCACAATGATACCAAACAAACTCTTAGACATAAGTCCCTAAAGAGGAAGCTCCCAGCTCTGCATCATAAGCTGTATTTTCAGACAAGGGGACTTTGAGATGCAATTAATGCCTCACCACCGTTGTCATTCCATAAGAAGCTATCCGATGTGCAAACAAATTACGGAGTACAACTTTTGTTACCAAATCACGTTAGTTATATACTTATATTAGAAGCACAAACTCATTTATGTTGCAGTTTTGTACTTGATATTTACTAATGGGTGACTAAGCCCCATCTGTGCCGCTAGTGTAGTACCAAATACAGTTTAGTTTAAGTTCCAAATTTGGTCGTTTCAGAAAACAAAACATTCCAATTTGGGTCTTGCAATGCTGACTTCTACTCATCACTCACATTAAATAAAAATCAGAGAAATGCTTCTCTTCAGACTCTGAATGTTGACCGAGCAGAGGATTGAGAGGACTAGCCTCCCTGCAAGTAAGGTGATGAGGGAGCTCAAACATGCAAGCAATTGTAAGTCTGGATTATTTGCAAGTCAAGAGAACATATTGTTCGTAAATACTGGACAAGCATCAATGCAAAACTATTGAACCGTTTATTGGTTCGTCTTCATAACTCAAAATCAATAGTAATGAGATGCATATTGACAACATGTAATCATGTATCACAGTTATTTGCTTCTGCAAAGATAATTATCATCGTATGTGCCACAATGGCATCAAAAATCTTGGAAATTTAGAAATTTGGGACAGTAATGACAGAATAAGCCATGAAATCTAAATGTGGATGGCTTTGTCATAAGTTGCCATCGCAGCTTCCTTCAAAGCCTCACTCATGGTTGGGTGTGCATGGCACGTACGTGCAATATCCTCGCTCGATGCCCCATATTGCAATGCTAGAACAGCCTCATGGATGAGTTCACCGGCATTAGGTGCCATAATGTGAACTCCTAGAATCTTGTCAGACTCCTTCTCAGCCAAGATTTTGACAAGTCCTTCAGCGTTATCGATTGCCTTGGCTCTACTGTTGGCCATGAATGGAAATTTACCCACACGGTACTCAACGCCAAGAGTTTTTACCTGCTCTTCGGTCTTACCCACTGAAGCCACCTCAGGGTGTGTGTAACAAACCCCAGGGACCAAGTCATAGTCCACATGTCCATGCTTTCCTGCAATGAACTCAACACAGGCAACCCCATCCTCCTCTGCCTTGTGGGCCAACATGGGTCCTGGGATCACATCACCAATAGCATACACTCCAGAAACATTTGTAGAAAAGCGTTCATTGACCAAAATCCGCCCAGCCTTGTCCATTTCTACTCCAAGGTTTTCAAGCCCAAGCCCAGATGTAAATGGTACTCTGCCAGCAGAGACAAGAACCACATCAGCTTCAAGTATGGTTTGCTCACCACCAGCTGACGGCTCAACAGTCAGCTTCACACCATCCCCAGAGGTGTCTACACTAACAACCTTGGTCTTCAGCTTAAACTTCATTCCTTGTTTCTCAAGCGAGCGCTGGAATTGCTTGCGCACTTCACCATCCATGGAAGGAACAATATCTGAAGCAAATTCGACAACGGTAACCTCTGAACCAAGCCGGCCCCAAACAGAACCCATCTCAAGGCCAATATAGCCAGCACCTATCACAACAAGCCTCTTGGGGATTTCTTTTAAAGCCAAAGCTCCTGTTGATGATACAATTTTCTGTTCATCAATGGTAACTCCAGGTAGAGACTTGACATCAGACCCAGTAGCCACAATTATATGTTTGCCTTTCACAACAGTGTTTTCGCCTTCAAGAGTGTCCACAGACACTTCAGAAGGAGAAACAAATTTGCCATAGCCCTTCACATACTTGACTTTGTTTTTCTTAAACAAACCCTCGATACCTCGGGTCAGATTAGCCACGGCTTTGTCTTTTTGGCCCATCATGGCAGGCAAATCTACCTCAACTGAAGAGAATTTCACACCGTGGGATGCAAAAGCATGCTTTGCTTCATGATACATGTGAGAAGAATGAAGAAGTGCCTGCAAAAAACCATGCAACACTACAAAGGCTTAGATACCATAAAAGTGAACTAAGGCTAGATAAATTGGGTGTATACAGAGAACAATTCATCATACATGGAGCTCAAGATGAAGTTGCATCTAGCAGCTGGTTATAGATCGCGAAAAGACAGGCACTAAAATCATTAGACAATCAAGGAGTATGTTTGATGTAGAAATGACTAGTGAGAAGCTAGCTTTTAGGCAATAGGGCACCCCATTTCAAACTCACCCTTCAATTAAATTTAACCCATCTACAAATTTCAGCCAACAAACTCAACAATTATGAAATCCAACACTTATAGATATACACAACAAGACATAACCATCCATATAAAGAGCCACAAAACATATATGCTAAGCAAAGAAACAGTCATTAAACAAATAGATATCCCATGTTTTCAAAAAAAATAAAAAAAAAAACAAATAGATATTCCATAGATTAGATATAATAAGAATAAAAATAAAAAAGTTGGTAATGATTTACCATCAATATCATTTCTATTATCTTTTATATTTCTAATTTATTGGCAACACCATTTAAAGAAAACAGCAAAAGGAGAAAAAATAGTGAAACAACACAGCTCAATATAATAGAAGTAGAACCATACAACCCATAATGACAGCCGCTTAAATAAGAGCACGCATCATATGTTTGGGGAAAAAAACCAACTTAACCCGCACAAGTCACAACTAAATCATACTTCCCTGTCCTAAAATCTAATATCCAATGCATGATTTCCTTATTTGCACATGAATCATCTGACACTCTTCTCATCACATGAGCACCTTTTAAATTTCTCTATATCTCACTTATCATCACATGGACTCCTAAAATGTGCATTCCTCACATGTTGCAATAATAAGAATGGAGGACAACCAAGTGGCCAAATTAAAAATACAGCAAACTTTTCAAACAAGCATTACAATTATAATTGTTAAGCAAAATTTTACAATTACAATCAAACAAAAATATTTGAATTTCCTGAGCAGCACCATGTGTATAATTGACTTTTAATCAGTAACAATAATAACCCCAAAGATTCAATTGTATACATAGGTGATTTGCACCCTCCCTCTAATGAAATTATATTGCACATTATGCTTTCTTCCTTATTTGGGCAGTTCATGCCTCTCTAATGTGACGGATCTGCATACTCCAGCACAAAAGCATGCACTAATAATCATCAAACTCATTAATCATGGTGGGAAAAATCCTTACTGTCAAGTGGCAAGGACAAGTGGGGCACACCCAACTTATTAAAATTACTTCAACTCATTAAGCAAATTTCAAAAGTGTGTGTTCTAGACATGTTCCTTCATTCTTGTGCGCTTTTTCTCCTACTTATAGGCATAGATCCCCTAGTCGATCCTAAACTTGCCACTCTTTCTATGTTGTTGAAGTTTATGGAATTTTCTGTCATAAGTACGTAAAGGACTCGTACAATCTATGGAGACACTTCATCAGTTGGTCAAATTAAAATACATTCACTCTCAAAAACAACTTGCACAAAAGACTTCAAACAAAATTATTATACACATGAAACACCATGTAAACATTCTTTAGTAAGGGTTCCAAATAATACACAACCACAAAAAGGTCAATGATCCTAAAATCAGTAGCTTCTCATTAATAATAAGATCTTATCATGGTTTTTAGAGCAGCAAGTACTTGGATGGTGCCACACAGACTGAAAAAATGGCACAACTCAAATTGAAAGAAGAAGACAAACAATTAATTGATTCCAATTATGAAATATGTAGCTAGGTGTAGGCCCAAGTACATCCCCAGATTTGCTGTGGCTTGTAATATAGAAGTTTAGCCAGAAAATATAACTTGTCTTTCTTCCACTCCGTAGACGAGCAAGAAAGAATTTTGAATAAGTATTAATTAGTAAAGAATAACCATCTTAGTTTCCTAAGATATAGGAATCGAGTATGGCTAGAGGTAATTTTTTTTTTCATTAAAGGGATAATTTCAAATGCCACACTGGCAGGTTCCTAGTCATATGCAAGGACTGTGAGGCTAACTCGCATTTGATGAAGATAACACGTGGAGAGCTAATGCAAAAGGCTACGCCTTTCAAAAGAAGATATAGATGTGAAAGGACTACAAGAGAGGATACTAACATGTGTCTGTCGCCAGCCTAAAAGGGTTCACATTGTCCTATTACTCTAGCGTCAATTACATATCTTTCAAACAGTCTTTGTCACTCATCAATCGTTTTTGTCATGAACTACAATAAGATTAAAGCTTAGGCATCCTTACACAAGATTAATATTACTTCCAATTTATCATTTCCAATCTATAATCAGCATCAAGACTGCAAAAATTAAGCACTGCATAAACTGAAATTCTATAATCGCTCAATAAAAACCCAAATCACAATTAGCTTAATAGTTTTCATTTCTCAAGTTCTCCCCAATAATATGAAATTCCTTAAATTAGAGAAACAAGCAATTGCCATAAACAATCCTAAAATCCATAAACATAAAATCAATTTCCATCAAATTAGATAACTAAAAAAAACAGTACAAATCGACCCACATGTAACCAAACCCACACCATCGCAAATTCACAATCCAGTTGACCAATTAAAACCAACACAAAAACACCCAGATTTCTTCAACTAGCTAAAATCACCCCGAATTATCATAACTAGATCTAAATCAAGCCAAAAAGATCAAAATTCAACAAACCCTAAAAAACCAAAATCACTAAAATCAAAATTCAAAATAAAATTCAATTACCTTAGAAGGAATACAACCAACATTAAGACAAGTACCACCAAGAGCACCACGCTTCTCAATACAAGTAGTTTTCAGCCCAAGTTGAGCAGCTTTAATGGCGGCAACATAACCACCAGGACCACCACCGATGACGACGACATCATTGTCATCGGATCCAGAAGAGAAGTAGCGAGAAAAGGAAGAGAGAGAAAGTGTGTAGCGAAGAGATTCGGTGGAACTGCAGAGGTTTTTGGAGAGAAGGGTGGATTTTCTGCGGGCAATGCTCGACATCGCCATTGTTGACGCTTTTTTTCTTCTTTTTCTGTCGCTTTGGTTTTGAAAAATGGGGAAATAAAAGGGCTATGAAATGTGTAGTGGTGTTGTTATTGTCTTTTAGGCTTTGGTGAATGGCAATGTGCGAATGTGTTTTTTTTGGGGTTATGTAATTTTGGAGGAGACGATAAAGTTTTCAATTTTTTGCGGCCGATAGGAGAGATCATGTTTTACTGTTTTAGTGGAGTCATGATGGTCATTATGGGGGCTAAAGCTCGTCTCATTAATTGCTTTGAGAGTTGGGATTTCTTTTTTAATATAGTTGATTGAGGTTTTAGTTTAGTAGGGTTTTGTTCTTATGGAGTGTTACTTATTAGGTATAGTTGACTGAGGTTTTAATTTAGTAGGGTTTTGTTCTTATGGAGGGTTTTGTTCTTAAGAACAGGGTTAATGTGAGGAAAAAGGATTGAGAATAAAAGTTCTTTATTCTTAATTTCCTGCATAGAGATAGATATTACGAAAAATTTCAAGTTTCTCTTATTGATAGCCAAAATGTGTTTCTCAAATGGCAAAATTGCAAATAAATACAACTTTTTTTTAGTATAACTGCTACATGAAATCACTATTTTACCCTAAGTTGAGCTAGACCTAGTTGATATCACATATTAACAAACTATGTTAATATCCTTCTATTTCTTCCCCTCCCAAATCATTTCCTTCTCTCTCCTTTGCACAAACACCGTTGCACGACCACCTTGGCGGCCATAATCTAACCGGCCGACCAAGCAAAAGACAATACACCCTAGTTTCAAAGCATGTAAAGTGGGCTCATATGAACCCTTTAGGGAAAGGAATTTGCTCGTGCAGTTGTGTTAATGGTCGTGGTGGTGGTGATAATGCTCGTTGGTGTCGTGCGATGGTGATAATGGTTGGGGTGATCACGAGATGGTGTTAATGATCGTACGGTGGTCGTGCGGTGGTGCTAGTGGTCGTGCAATGGTGCAGTGGGTAGTGTGTACAGTTGTGCGGTGGTGACGCTAATGGGTTGATGGTGTAAATAGAGGAGAGAGAAAACGGGTATGGCTGAGAAAATACAAAATTACCCTTATATTAACATTTTTTGTTAATATAGACGTTGACTTATAGTTTCTCCCCTAAAACCGCTATTTCGGGGGGCAAAATCGCTACATAACATTACAAATCTAACCCTTTGATTAACGAGTTTTGTTTCTTAATGTGAGAAATTAGGACGGCCTCAAATATTACATAATGAAAAGAAAAGTGGTAAATGACTAGTAATTTGTCTCTTTTATAACTTATTCTTCTTTGAAGATTTGATACCACCAAATGTTTTACGCTTAATTGCTAGTTCATTTTGAAACTTTGGAGAATTGCCAAAGACACCCTACAAATCATTGTATTGAAATCTAGAAATGTGCAATTTGTGGTACAACGTGCATGCTCCCGACAACTTTGATGTTTCACTGTACCCATTACTTCTATTTTTATATTTGGCATAACAACTTGCAAATTTACCGAGAGCAATATTAATTCCCCACCAATGTTGTTTGCAAGCATTTGCATGCCTCCCTTATCCCTTAATCTTTTTCTTTTTTCAAAGTTGCAATTATCCCAACTTTTTATAATATTTACTTTTATACAACTATAAATATTTAACATATATAATGTGCTTTGGGATGCGTAAATTCATCTTGTTGTAATACTATTGGAACGGAGGAAAATTTTAACTTGCAATAACAAGAAGCTAATTAAGTGTTTAATCTTCTATCGACCAAGACAACCCTTTTTCCATCTTCTCTTTGACTTGATTTGTGGCATGTAAGTCGATGAGTAATTGAATAGTAGCACTTACATTAATGTTATTTGATGGAATTGAATGTCGTTGATTCACCAATAAAGGGGTATGATGGAAGCAAGGTTGCTTAACATTTTGACTAGTATAATTTAAGTACGTGGATTAATGTTTTGAGATTGTAGAAATTATGTTAGATTTTCTACATGTCCTGTACCAATATTTGGGTAATTAGGTTTGAGGAATTTTGGAATTGATTCTGTTGAGTTAGAGTTTAAAAGGAAATGTGATTGAGGATTATTTTGCGTAAAAAAAAAATTAAAATTAGAATTTTGATTTGGCTCCATCAAATTGCAACTTTTATTTGTTGCTAACAATTGATTTCCCAATAGTATCATGAATGTGATTTTTACACGTCCTCTAATGAAAATACATAAAATTAAAATTTTGATTTTATAAGTTAAATTTTTACGATTTGAAAACACACACATACACACACACACATATGCATATTGTCATTAGAGAAACGTGGAAAAATTACATACATAATATTATTATAAACTAGCTATTAGAAAACGGATCACTATGATGAGTTGACACCACATTATTGGCCTAATGTGGAGAATATCATAAACAATGTGTTTTGACACGAGTTTTGATTTCCTAAATTCCATCCAAGAATGCCAATAGTCTTTGTCCACTTCATTTCATGAGTCTCACTCAAGACTACTATCAAAACTTTCCTTCAAACATGCGATATATGCATCTTTAATTTAGTTGACATTCTTCAAATAGATAAATAAAGAAGAATTTTCATGTAAGGTTTTATTTTGTAGAGCACAAAGAGCATGAGGCTCCTAAGTGTATGCTATAAATTGTGTAGAGGAAGAAACAAGTGAAAAGTGACAAATTAGTATTCTATTTGAAGTTTATAATTATTTGAAGGATTTATGTATTCGTCAAGTGCAATTACTAAATATATCAAGGATCATTATTATGGAGATAATTAGTTCATTCTTTTGGGTCGTCATTGTCTGTTGCTAGATATGATAAATGATATTTGGACTAGTCAAATAGTCCAAAGTCTAATAAAATGGATCCTATGAGGTCACACACAAGGGTATTGGATTGAACAAGTATATGAAGCCCATTAATGGGCCTCATGAGGTAATGACAAGCCATGTAAGTTGTAAGGCTAGAGTAGTTTGGATTGGGTTAGGAGTTTGAGCTTCACATGGACTCTAATTATATATGTGATATATAGATAGATGTCTTGCCTAGGTTATGTATACAAGTCACAATTAACCTAAGCAGTAGATAGTGAAGCAAGCAACAAACTCCCTTCCCCTCTCTCTCACACGCCTCTCTCCTCCTCTCTCCTTGTTCGTACAGTACGGACGTCGGCCCTTAGTGGCACACGGTGGTGGTGGTGGTGGTTCGTGGTTCGTTCGTTCCTCTCCTCTACGTAGAAGGT
This sequence comes from Chenopodium berlandieri, assembly GCA_034703905.1. Classification (NCBI taxonomy): domain Eukaryota; kingdom Viridiplantae; phylum Streptophyta; class Magnoliopsida; order Caryophyllales; family Amaranthaceae; genus Chenopodium; species Chenopodium berlandieri. Next base: position 24,612,272 of record CM068281.1, read on the forward strand.
TGATTGAAAGGTTCAATCACGACTAACTAGCACTAGTGGAGATTCAGTCTTTGCCCGTGGACCAAGTAGAGAAATCACGTTTGGGGTTCTTATTCTCCTTATTGTTCTTGCTCGATCACTCGTGAAATCCCGCTTCAAAGGTACAATTATGTGTTCTTTTTGTGTTATGCTTATAGATCCTATTTAGATGCTTATGAAATGATTCATGCAATCTGCCTATAGTACCTAAAACCTTACAGTGGTATTGGTTAGCCTCTTGCATTTACGCATATTGATCATAATCTTTGGTGTCCTCAAATTTTAATTCAATTAAGAGGGAGAATAATTTAATTATGGTTCAATTATTACATTAAATATGATTTAACTCTTAGAATTGATTAAATGTGATTTAGTTTGCTCAAAATAGCCATAAAGAGGACCAAGATTTTGCCTTATTGCACTCGAAAGTTTCGAAAACCCTAACCCTAGATCCGAAAATTTCAAAACCCTAAACCCTAAAATTTTGATTTTTGTTTTGGTTTTTGAAAATTTTCAATTGTTTTATACTTCATGAATTTAACCTAGTTGATTTCATGTATAAATTATGAAATTTGCATAATCAATGTATTTAATTTAAGAGTTAAATTAAATTGGGGATTATTTTCATGAAGAACCCTAATTTTAAAATTTAATGTGATTGTAGGGAATATTTCAAACATCGATCAACCTTGAGCCCAACTGTGATCATGCATTTAAGCATGGTGGCATCCAAAGGAAAGGAAGCTAAAGATAAAAGAGTCGCCAACAAGTTTTAGGAACTTGTAAACTGTTCACGGTTGTGGAGGTTACACCCCATTCACGATCACGAAGATCGCTAACTCCATAGTGATCTGGAACCATGACTGGATATTCGGAATGATGGTATGAATTCAACCTAAAAGAGATTGAACCCGCCCTAAATCAGCCTCTACTTAATTTTATAATATTCATGTGCGTTTTTTGACTAACATACACACAACAAGTTAACCCTAAACCTGTTAAATCTATGTTGGTTGATTTTTAATGCACAAATTAATCTACTATCAGCGATCACTTGAATTAAATTCATATTAGTTTAAATCGAATTATTAATTATCTTATTATGCGTGTTTTCAAGTACAAATTCCCTTTAAGCCTATAGAAAGTGGGCGTGATCAAGCAATAACAATGAATAATAAATAATCAAGCAACATAATAATTATTGACACAACAATCGTTATCATAACCATATACCATCATAATATCAATATCTCCAAAATAATATTAGCAAGATCCTAGGCATGATACTAAACAGATTAATAACAAATCCTAGCATGTCACTAAACAATAAAAATCAAAACTTCAGCCTAGATATGATACTAGAAAGCATGATATTAGAAATCACAAAAGCATCCTAACATGATACTAGGAAATTAAAATAAACATCCTAACATGATACTAAGAATCATAAAAGCATCCTAACATGATACTAGGAAATCATAAAAGCATCCTAACATGATACTAGGAAATTAAAATAATATTCTAAGCATGATTTCAATATCAAAAGAATAGTTAAGTAATTGAATTATTTACTTTGATGCCTCGTATCTCTTTCTATCAAAACAATACACTGTTAATAACTTCAAGAAAGATTAAATAAAATAAACCAAATAAATCACATAAGAATTAAAATATAGATTTGAGACCAAACCCTCAGAACTTTCAACCTTTCATGTCGAGGTCGAAGGCAATTTCGGGAAGGGGTTGGAGTATTCTATATCTCGTGAAGGAAGTATGGTGTATGATATCAAGAAGGTGTTGGGATGTGTTTAGGCTAGGCTAAGAAAGAAAGAGAGAAAGAATAAGCTTTTAGCTTAGAGAGAGGGATTAGATAATGATTGTTGGTGAATCAAAACGGGGTAAAATGACCTCTATTTATAAGAAAAAAGAGGGTCGATGTAACACCACAATAATTCTCTCTTAAAACCTGTAAATACCTTTAACAATCTACAAGAGAATTACCGACGTGCTACCGCCACGTGTTCAAACATTAAGGCTAGTTTAGAATTTAGCAGCGGAAAAACTAACACAGTTATCAATAAGTTTCAAAACCAAAAATCAAAACCAAATTTAGTCTTACAAGCTGGAACCAATAAGACCCTTATTCAAAACTCAATAAAAGTAGTAAATAAATCAAACCAGAGTTTAATTAAATCCAAACTTATGAAATGAAATAAACTGTGAAAATATCCAACACTCCACTCAAAATCCCACCACCTTGATGTAAGTTCTGATTATGTAAAAACATGTGGTTAATCTGCTCTCTAATATTACAAGTGTAAAAATTGGATCATTACAGGGTCATTGAAGGGCGAAGGCCATGACCAAGAAAAATACACACAAAAGCACGCAATCAGCAACGCTGAGTACATACAAGCTACGAAATATATCAAAGAGTTCCTAGCATATACTAATAAACAATCAACACACACAATGAAAGGAATTGTGTCCTTCCAATAAGTGTATTATTTAGATAGAGATTTCAGAATTATTACAGAGCTAATTCTTCAGTAAGGTCAAGTGATCGGAATGCCTAAGTGGAGGCCGCTTCCGATCAGTAATATTAAGGTACAATTAATATTACAGCTTAATCTTAACTAAACCCTTCGGGTCAAACCCAATCGAACAACCGATCCGAGACGACGAATTAATCCGAAGGATTTAATGAGTCGATGGAGTTTTACGAATATAGACGTCGGATATCGAGCCTAGGGCGTCGAGACCGAGCGTCGCAAAATCACAAGCAACAAGTACGAGCATAGCCGTAGCTAGGCTAGGCTAGCTCATTGCAAGCCTAGGCGCACCATGTGTGTGCTAGGCGCACCATGGTGTGCTAGGCGCGCCATGCGTGCTAGGCGCAATCCTAGGCACCATCGCAGCAGCATGACTGCGTATATGCGTGCCTTCGCATGGCACTACATCGCAGCATGCGTGCCTGGGTGCTAGGCCCCATCGCAGGCCATACGTACCAAGCACAACCATCGCAGTGCTGGGCACTGGCGCATGTGCGTGTGCGTGCATGCCTCGCACCATCGCAGGCCATAGTGTGCCTTGCACCATCGCAAGCCACGCACCAAGCACAACACCCTTGTGCGTGTGTGTGTGCGTAGGCACCATCGCAGCAGCAGCCTCGCACAACAGCACCATGCTGGGCCTTGTGTGCGTGTGCGTGTGCTTATGCCTAGGGGCCATCGCAGCATCACAGCACCAAGCTTCGCATGCTTGTGCGTGTGGCTGGCGAGGCGATGCCCAGCATGCGTGGCTTGCTAGCAGCACGCATGTTGGGAAGTGCGAAAGGGGCAGTGCGTGTGCGATGGCGAGAGAGGCAAAGGCCAGCGCCAGCAGCTAGCAGCGCCTAGCACTGGCACGCACCAGCAGCACAAGCATCGCCCAGCGCCAGCACGCATGCTTGAGGCGGTTTTGGATGAGGGGACCATTGCTTGGAGCAATGGCTTGGGGATCAAGGCAATAGTCCCCCCCAAGCCTTTGGTCCTCACCCTACTCTCTCTCTCCCCTTGACACTTGTTGCATTGTGATTGATTTAATTATTTATTTAATTTGGAATTAAATAAATTGTTGAATTTACCAACTCTCAAACATTGATGGGAGATTGGAAATCAAGGGTGCCTTTCCCTATAAATACCAAAGGCATGGGTATTGGGAAAGACACAACCTTGAGTGGAATTAAAAAGGCAACTCTTGATTTGAGTAAACCGTGATTCGTAAAACTCATAGTTTTTATTTGTCCGGCTCGACTAACCTTCGAGACTTAGGACGCTCGGGTCGGGTTCGAGGGTACGATCCCGTTGGAGACCTCGTATTTTCGGGGTTCAAGTAAGAGCTCATAGTTGAGCGTAGCACGCGTCAAAGGTATAATCTTTTATCCTTTCTTGTGTTTTAATTATGTTTTGCTTGTTAATTTCATTTATTATGGGGGCGGGTCTTGGCGGGTTTCTTTCCGCGTAGTGAGGGTCACTACGAAACCCAACAGCGGTATCGGAGCCACGCTCCTTTTAATTTTTGCAATTATTGATTAATTAAGGTGTTTTAAAGTAAGATTTAATTTCTGGTTTTGCTTTTCTAATTAGATTAGAAGCTCGTTTTAATTAATTTTAAAACTCGTTTGTTTATCGATTTGGCTGCCGAACCCAGATTTTGGCTCAAAAAATAGTGATTTTTGGGTGGAATCGACATTCTGAAACAAATTCAATCTTCTTTGAGACCTGTCAAGAAGCCAAATTCGAACCAGAAACCCAAGTTTTTGGGGTTTTTTCGTTTTTCAACGAAAATTTTAAATCTTTTTAAGCCTTGATTAATGCAAGCATTACAAGGTTAGATTAAATGCATTATTGCATCCCTAATCTACTGCTATTTTAATTATCCTTGAGCATAATTATGGAGTTTTAATTAGTGCTTGAGTTGATATGCCTTTTTCACATAAACTTGATTTTTCACGATTTTGCAAATTAATTGCAATAATGTGTGAATGTTTGATGTGAATGTGTAATTTTAAGTTCCCAAGTATGTTAAAGTTCTAATCTTTAAAGGTTTAAATGATTGGAACTCTAACCCTAAATTCCATATTGAACAAAGTTTGGATTTTTCATGTTTGGTTGATTAAAATCCATGAAGTTCAAATACTTATTAGTAAAATTTTGATTAATCTTCATATTGGAAGATGTAATCTTGGTATTTTACACAAGTATGAAAGTTGGAAAATTTTATCATTGGATGGTTAATTTATTTTTCCAACTCCCATTTGTCAAATCCATTATTAATTTGCATATTGGCTAAATTAATTATGGACATAGCTCATTTAATTTTAAGCATAAAGAAAGACCTAAATTTGTTCAAAAAATAAATTTTTGGATGATTTAGGCTTGTGCACCACTAAAATTAAATTTATTTAAGTTAGACTTATTTGATTTTATTTTTCCTCAAATTGATTCTAAAAATGTAATTTAGAATTAATTTATGCCACACATAAATCGGAATTAAAATTCCGAGTGAAATGCACGCAAATCGATGCAAAGCCGCAAGCTTCACCAAGGCTAGCTGGGCTACCTAGCAGCCCACATGTAGGCTGCCTGTGGTGCGCGCATGGTTGAGCATCAATTGTGCGTGGCTGTGTGGCGAGGGGTGCTAAGGCTGGGCTTGGGGCAGTGGCATTGGTTGCTGGTTGCTTGGGGCGCTGCTGAACAGCGTGATAGCAAGCACCAGCCAGCCCCCACTTGCTGGCAGGCGCCAGCATGCGAGCAGGCATGCGTGGTGCTGGCCAGCGTAGTGTGCTGTGTTGGGCGCAGCATGCTAGCACCAAGCGCCAGCATAGCCCTTGATGCTGCTGGTGCTGTATGGCGCAGGACTGATGGAGATGCTTGTGCGTGCTGCTGGCCAGCGAGGCAGCAAGCCCTAGCCAGCCAACCCACTGTTGCCTAGCAGCCATGGTGCGCAATGCACCATGCTTGGGTGAGGCTTCGTTGCTTAATTTTGAGCTATGCAATTTTGCGAAAATTTTGCCGTTTTAAATTATTTATGTAATTATTTTAATGAGGTGAGACCTCGATTTTTCCGGCTTTTGCAAAATTTTGATTTTGACAAATTATGGGTTATGCCGAATTAATTAATCGGATTAATTAAGTATGGATGCGGAATTTAGTGGGAGTTTAGTTAATTACGTGAGCAATTTGCTTTTAGAAATAATGAATTAAACAACTTTGACTAGTTTTAATTAGGCGCGTTAATTGGATTAACCACCTAAGTTAGTTACTAGTTTTGCGTGTTTAATTATGTATTTCGTAATTTGCATGGGCCATTCACAAATAGTGAATGGGTGAATGGAAGATTGTTTTCAAAACATGTTATTGAAAATGGCAATGAGTGGGGCTCGACTAGGATAGAAAATACGGACTACGTTCCGTTATGTATTTTGTAAATCTAAATACGGTCTGCGAACCGTTAAGTATTTTTGTACTATTAGATTAATCTTAGTCGTTCTAGCTAGTTTATTTATTTTGGCCAAGATGTCTCAAGACAGCGTTTCGATGAAGACGAGCCAAGACGAAGACCCATGGAAATTGAAGATTTCAAGGGGTCATGCTAGTTGCCAAATGCATCTATTTTTATGCTATATATATATATATATATATATATATATATATATATATATATATATATATATATATATATATATATATATATATATATTGTTGTTATGTATGAATGTTAGATGCATGTCTAGGATTTCTATATGTTGCGACGATTAGTTAAGTTCACTTAAATCAAACCAACATAGAAACCCTAGGTCCCTTAATAATATTGAGCTAAAATTTGCCGTTCCAGAACAACACTTACCGAACTAAGTGCGTATGTGATGGGCTACGCCAAAGCGAGGCATCACTACTTCCCTAGGAAAGTAAGGTATACTAGGTATACAAGTTGTCTTGGTTAAGCTCAACGATATCAGTAAGGAGTCCTTAGATGTCGTGGCAAAAGAGATAAAATGTCAAGGATGCATTAGATGCGACATTTTATCAAACCGAGAGTAGCTTGGAGCTATTAGCAATTGGATTGCTTACCTTAAGATATTTAATGATTAAGACAAGCCAAAGCATGCTTAACCATTTCTTGATCTTTGGGATCTCGGAATCATTTTATTCTCGCCTAAAAGGGACAATTTTATAAATGCGTGGATAAAATGCTCAATAAGATTGAAAATATGCATGAACGCTTTTAAATTTCAACTTATTGGTTATATGAATGGTTTTTCATTTCAAATTCTTTCAATTGTAGAACAATGTCTAAAAGTAACTCAAACAACAACCAAATGTGCCCGGAACTCCCCGAAAAGTTGGCCTTTTCTTTAAACTTGGTCAACTTCAAGGAATGGGAGGAGGAACTCAGGAGAACTCTCCGGAATTTTTCCTTGGAGTATACTCTTGATACTCCCATTCCAAGCTTCTTTACAAAAGGGATCATGACCAATGAGGCTCATGAAGAATGGTCTTCCAATTGCAAAAGGGTCTCACGACTTATGGCAAATTCCATCCCGGAAGATTGGAAGGAAACCCTTTCCTCCTACCTTCCGGACATGTTCCTCAAAGCACTTGAGGACGTTGTCAATGTAAGAGTCACCAAGAGTGACAATGGCAAATTTGATGGACTCGTGTTTGACTTGACTAGGTCACTCTCAAACATGAGGATAAAGCCACCAAACTTGGGATGTCTTGCTAAGGAAAGGCGTCGGCCTTGGACCAAGGTCTACAATGCCAAATTGAGACCCGGCATGCCCCTCCGACCTCATGTGCTTGGAATGACTAGGCTCTTCAAACACATGCAGCTTCTCGGAATCTCATTGGAGGATGAGATGGCGGGGCATATCTTGCTTGCTTCGCTCCACTCGGGCTATGATGCACTTAGAGTGCATATAGCTGCAGGAAAGGAGACACGCTCCTTAATGGAGGTGGTGCAACTACTCAGCCGAGCCACCACATGTGGAATGACCGAAAGGCCCTTAAGAGCAAGGAGAAGGGAGTTCAAGAAGGTCAAGGCGAAGATGCGTTGCTTCTATTATGGTGGGCAAGGCCACTACAAAAGAGAATGCAAGCTCTTTAAGGAAGAAGAGGAGAGGAATGGAGCATCTGCCTCAGGTATCTTCCTAAGCACTTGTGAATTAAGCTTATCATAGGTATTGGATACCAAGTATGATTCACTTTATGTTGCCATTTCAGGGACCAAGTGAGAAGCTTATCAAGTGTTGGTGCATGGACAAGTAGACGATGAAGATGGTTTTTCGGTCGTGCTTGCATGCACTATTTTGTCTATGACATGTAATTAAACTAATCTTAGTTTTTCATGCCTTTTGAACATACTATGATCTATGGTGTTGAACACCTAGGTAATTTTGAATGTAAGACTTTGACAATAGTTGTTTCAAAATTGTCTTTCATATATGTTCAATGGAAATTGCATGTTTTTTTTACATATGATTAGACAAAAGTTGATACCGTTAATTAAGACATCTAAATGTTCAACTTCGTTAACAAGCATTAGTAAATATGGCTATATCTACTTAATGTCGAATAAATCTGAATCCTTTGAGAAATTCAAAGAATTTTAGAAAGAAGTTGAGAATCAACTTGGCAAGAAAATTAAAGCACTTCGATCGGATCGAGGTGGCGAATATTTAAGCCATGAATTCGACGATCACTTGAAATAAAATGGTATTCTTTTAGAGTTGACACCTCCCGGAACTCCTCAATGGAACGGAGTATCCGAACGGAGGAATCGAACCTTGTTAGACATGGTTCGATCAATGATGGGTCTTAGTGAACTTCCTATCTCTTTCTGGGGACATGCGCTACAAACCGCGGCACTAACACTGAACCGCGCTCCGTCAAAAGCTGTTGAAAAGACTCCATATGAATTATGGACTAAGAAACCTCCTAGGTTGTCTTTTCTCAAGATTTGGGGATGCGAAGCATATGTCAAGCGATTAATTTCGGACAAACTTCACCCCAAATCGGATAAGTGTTTCTTTGTGGGATACCCAAAATAAACCAAAGGGTATTACTTCTACAATAAATCCGAGAACAAAATGTTTGTTGCTCGTGATTGGTGTCTTTTTGGAGAAGGAATACCTTTCCAAAATGACAAGTGGGAGGAAAATCGAACTCGACGAAGTTCGAGAGGACGAGCAACAATGTCAACCTGATAAAACTGACAATCTAAGTGCTTTGGAAGCAGCTGGGAAGATTGGTCAGAATCAAACAGACAATGTAAATGCTCAACCTATTACCCTTTGTAGGTCGCAACGGCAAAGATCTCAACCAGACAGATACCTTGGTATTGTCTTAACCGATGATCAAGACATCCTAGTTATAAATAGAGATGAGCCAACGACATACAAGCAAGCTATGACGAGCCCCGACTCTGCTAAATGGTAAGAGGCCATGAAATCCGGGATGGACTCCATGTCTGAAAATCAAGTCTGGGACTTGGTGAATTTGCCCGAGGGTTACACACCCATTGGTTGCAAATGGATCTTCAAATTGAAGACAGACAAGGATGGAAATGTATCGATATACAAGGCTAGACTAGTGGCAAAAGGTTATAGACAAATCCACGGGATTGACTATGATGAAACCTTTTCATCGATCGCAATGCTAAAGTCTGTCCGGATTATTCTAGCAATTGCTGCATATTACGATTATGAAATATGGCAGATGGATGTCAAAACCGCCTTCCTAAATGGGATTTTGGAAGAAACTGTGTACATGACACAGCCAGAAAGTTTTGTCGATCCGAGCAACGCTGGAAAGGTTTGCAAGCTTAAGAAGTCCATTTATGGACTAAAGCAAGCCAGCAGGAGTTGGAATCTGCGATTTGATGAAGCCATCAGCAAATTTGGCTTTATCAAGAATCCAGATGAATCTTGTGTATACAAGAAGGTCAGTGGGAGTGACATCGCATTCCTAATCCTATATGTCGATGACATACTGCTCATTGGAAACAGCACAAAATTACTGGAGTCCGTAAAGGGCTGGTTGGGAAAGTGCTTTTCAATGAAGGACTTAGGAGAGGCACAGTACATATTAGGCATCAAGATCTACAGGGATAGATCTAAGAGGATGATTGGATTGAGCCAGAGTACTTACATTGATAAAGTACTGACACGATTCAACATGGAGAATGCCAAGAGAGGGCATCTACCCATGTCCCATGGCGTAACTCTCAGCAAGAAACAGTGTCCACAGACACCTGTTGAGTAAGAGATAATGGATCAGATTCCATATGCTTCGCTAATTGAGTCGATCATGTATGCCATGATATGTACCAGGCCAAATGTCTCGTATGCCTTGAGTGCTACGAGCCAATACCAATCAAACCCAGGAGAGGCGCAATGGATTGCGGCCAAGAATATCCTGAAGTACCTGAAAAGGAACAAGGATAAATTCCTGGTTTATGGTGGCCACAAAGATCTGGTTGTTTAAGGTTACACCGACGCTAGCTTCCAGACTGATAGAGACGACTTCAAGTCACAGTCAGGGTACATATTTTGCCTAAATGGAGGAGCATTTAGCTGGAAGAGTGCCAAGCAGAGCACAACTGCAGACTCTACAACTGAAGCCGAATAATTGGATGCTTCAGAAGCTGCTAAGGAGGCTGTTTGGATTCGGAAGTTCGTCAGTGAACTTGGTGTTGTACCCTCCATCAAGGGACCGATAGATCTTTACTGTGACAACAATGGAGCTATCGCTCAGGCCAGGGAGCCAAGAGAACACCAGAAGGTCAAACATGTCCAAAGGCGATTTCACATGACAAGGGAATGGAAATCCGAAGGTGAAATCAGAATTTGTAAGATCGGCACGGATGATAATGTAGCCGATCCTTTGACTAAACCTTTGCCCCAAGTGAAACACAACAAACACGTTGAGGCAATGGGAATCAAGCACGTTGGAGATTGGCTTTGAAATTCCCTATACATGTGTTTTAATTAAACTGGTTGATTTAATGTAAGACACTGTATTGAAACCATTCATTAATGGAGTAATTAATTTTTGTGCAAAATTATCATTCACTCCATTGCTATTTAATTGTGGTTTAGAATTAAATAATGAGTCCATTCGATTTATGGAAATATTCAAAACAGGGTATCAAGACCATGTCTTGGATAAAGGAACACCTGTTAAGTGAACATTGAATATTTAAATCGAAAGTTATCCCTAATCGAGGTCATCTAACTGATGGACGATTGATGACCACCAGAGATTAGTGTGTAGTATGATTTACAGCACCATTTCTTGTGCTGCTAGGACATGATGGTCATAAATCATTTGCACAGGTACCAGTATGGAACTGCGCTGGATCGACCTATGAGAGTACTTTAAGAGATTCAAATTGTCATAAGTACATTTCTCATTATAGCTATCGGAACTCGTTTCCTCGACCATGAGTATTGTGAAGTTTTCTTGTTCAAGGACTAGTCTCTTTGATGTTGCCTAACGTCTGCCGTAACCGGGGATCATAACGGGAACACTCGGGAGATTAGGTCCTCTTAGTAAGAGAAACTTACAATGCAAGACTGGGAATGTCCCCCTATTAACAATAGGGAATATGTCTTTGTTGTTTACAAGGCCGCTCGATGAGCGAGACTGTGAAAATGCATGGCCGTGCTCAGATGGATTTTAGAAATCATCTGCTTATTGACAGTCGAACTCGGAGATCGAGAAACACTTCTAAACGTAATAAGGATGACGATGAATCTTACCTTATAGTTCACGAAGAGACATTAAGCGACATAGGAAATGGGCTATACACTATATGCATACTTGTCCGGAAGGACAAGTGGGAGATTGAAAGGAATGGTGTCCTTCCAACAAGTGTATTATTCTAATAGAGGGTTTAGAATTATTACAGAGCTAATTCTTCAGTAAGGTCAAGTGATCGGAAGGCCTAGGTGGAGGCCGCTTCCGATCAGTAATATTAAGGTACAATTAATATTACAGCCTTAATCTTAACTGAACCCTTCGGGTCGAACCCAATCGAACAACCGATCCGAGACGACGAATTAATCCGAAGGATTTAATGAGTCGACGAAGTTTTACGAATATAGACGTCGGATATCGAGCCTAGGGCGTCGAGACCGAGCGTCGCAAAATCACAAGCAACAAGTACGAGCATAGCCGTAGCTAGGCTAGGCTAGCTCATCGCAAGCCTAGGCGCACCATGTGTGTGCTAGGCGCAAGCCTAGGCACCATCGCAGCAGCATGGCTGTGCATATGCGTGCCTTCGCATGGCACTACATCGCAGCATGCGTGCCTGGGTGCTAGGCACCATCGCAGGCCATACGCACCAAGCACAGCCATCGCAGTGCTGGGCACTGGCGCATGTGCGTGCGCGTGCATACCTCGCACCATCGCAGGCCATAGTGTGCCTTGCACCATCGCAGGCCACGCACCAAGCACAACACCCTTGTGCGTGTATGTGTGCGTAGGCACCATCGCAGAAGCAGCCTTGCACAACAGCACCATGCTGGGCCTTGTGTGCGTGTGCGTGTGCTTATGCCTAGGGGCCATCGCAAGCCATTGCAGCATCACAGCACCAAGCTTCGCATGCTTGTGTGTGTGGCTGGCGAGGCGATGCCCAGCGGCATGCGTGGCTCGCTAGCAGCACGCATGCTGGGAAGTGCGAAAGGGGCAGTGCGTGTGCGATGGCAAGAGAGGCAAGGGCCAGCGCCAGCAGCTAGCAGCGCCTAGCACTGGCACGAACTAGCAGCACAAGCATCGCCTAGCGCCAGTACGCATATGCTGGCTGGGATGCGAGGCTACTGGCTGGGCTGGTGCTAGTTGGCTGGGCTAGCTGGCACTACTAGCTGGCGTGCTAGCTGGCTGCCAGCTCAGCAGCCCTTGCTTGAGGCGGTTTTGGATGAGGGGACCATTGCTTGGAGCAATGGCTTGGGGGTCAAGGCAATGGTCCCCCCTAAGCCTTTGGTCCTCACCTAACTCTCTCTCTCCCCTTGACACTTGTTGCATTGTGATTGATTTAATTATTTATTTAATTTGGAATTAAATAAATTGTTGAATTTACCAACTCTCCCACATTGATGGGAGATTGGAAATCAAGGGTGCCTTTCCCTATAAATACCAAAGGCATGGGTATTGGGAAAGACACAACCTTCAGTGGAATTAAAAAGGCAACTCTTGATTTGAGTAAACCTTGATTCGTAAAACTCATAGTTTTTATTTGTCCGAGTCTCGACTAACCTTCGAGACTTAGGACGCTCGGGTCGGGTTCGAGGGTACGATCCCGTTGGAGACCTCGTATTTTCGGGTTCAAGTAAGAGCTCATAGTTGAGCAAAGCACGCATCAAAGGTATAATCTTTTATCCTTTCTTGTGTTTTAATTATGTTTTGCTTGTTAATTGCATTTATTATGGGGGCGGGTCTTGGCAGGTTTCTTTCCGCGTAGTGAGGGTCACTACGAAACCCAATACACAATTTAATTATTGACTCAAGCACATGTCTCAACTGTTAACATTACTTAGACTTAATTAATAATAAATAATTCATTTCATTCATTGATTGGATTAAGCAATAGATCAGGTTATCTCCCCGTGCTCCATTTCGGAACATCAATAAAAGAAAAACCCTATGACTCCTTTCGGAAACATTAATAGACATCCAATGGCAGACGGGCGCGACTCCATGGCCATAGCTAGTATGAGATCTCGTCTAACTCCTTATAGTTTTAAAAGTATTTGAAAACAAGAGGATCATATATCAGACGACCTTTGAAAAGTACACTGCTTATACCCTGTGAATCCCAACCCCTATTTGTCAATACTCTAGATGTGCACAAATCCAGAGTTTTATTGCTCATCCTTCTTGCACTTTACGTGATTTACCAGTTTAAACTTGGTGATGCTCTAATGCAAAATAATACAACCAATCAAACATTAATCATTCAAGCAATTCAAATTTCCAATTCAATTCTTGATTTATTAGTGACAATCAATATTTATCATTGGATCCTTTAACTACCTCGGTGTATAAACACCTTAAGTGCATAATGCACCTCAAATCCTCGACCTCGTCTTGTAAGACTTTAATTCTTCCTTTACTTATTCCATTTCAATAATAATGAACGAATAACAAAATAATTCATTCCATATATTCATGTACCTTTGCCTCTAAGCTCATCTTGCAAGTTATTACATAATACTTACAAGAAAAATCAATACGCATTTCTCATACATGAATCAAACCAATCATCACATTAATCATCAATCAAACTCACTACCAAACAATTTCATCTAATCTACAAGTTTCCTAACATGATTCTAAGTTTTTAAAGTCCTTAAACATGCTCCTAAAGTCAAGGTTTTCGTATCCTTGTATGCACCTTGAGTAAACGAGCTGGTTGGCCACTTTAAGAACTAGAAATCGTGTTCTACAAAGTCCTCTCCTAACCCAAACAATAATAATTCAATGAATACCCAAACAATATAATTTACAGCAATACTAACGTACTTTAAAACCTTCAAAATTCAATTAAATAACACTTTAAGACCTTCCCTTTTACTAGCATTAAAAGCTTATATATAGTTCTTTAAGTTTCCTTCATAAAAACCTTGAAATACATACTTATTCATGAAATTACAGCTAAGCAGTAGATTGTGAAGCAAGCAACCGAACTCCCTCCTCCTCTCTCCCTGTCCGTACAGTACGGACGCTGGCCCCTAGTGGCGCACAATGGTGTTGGTTCGTGGTTCGTTCGTTCCTCTCCTCTCCGTAGAAGGTTGATTGAAGGGTTCAATCACGACTAACTAACATTAGTGGAAGTTCAATCTTTGCCCATGGACCAAGTAGAGGAATCACGTTTGGGGTTCTTATTCTCCTTATTGTTCTTGCTCGATCACTCGTGGAATCACGCTTCAATACAACTATGTGTTCTTTATGTGTTATGCTTGTAGATCCTATTTAGGTGCTTATGAATATGATTCATGCAATTCCGGTTATAGTACCTAAAACCCTACATTATTGCCAAGTAATTTAGTAGAATAGATGCAAAACATAAAACTTTCAAGGAATTTTCTCTTTTTGAGGATATCTCACCCATTAAATCTAAAGCCTACTAGACTCTGACTTATTAGTTTGGAATAGGCTAGTTTTCACCAGGTAAGATATGTTCCCAAACTCAAAACCTCAAATTAATTAGAAATAATCCTCTTGTCGTTTACAATTTATCTGGGCAACAAATAAATAAGGAGAGTTAATCAGAACAGGTCAATCTCTTGACTATTATTGTCAATTTGCGTTGACTTGAAGTCTGGGGGTCCGTAACAAACATTAACATAGATGAAATAGTTACAACTTAGGATATCAAACTTAATGTTCTTGATTTCAATGTCCACCATCTTACTATCTAATCCAAGCACTTTCCGAATTACCCATTTGACTTTTTTCATTATTCATATACTAATTTTGACTATAGTTTATAGTACGAGTAAGTAGTAACATACAAAATTTTATCATGAAATATAATGTTAATTAAATATAACTACGTAATATATTTCACAATAGGGTAAATTCAAGTTTCTCTCTGAGATGAATCTGTGAATATATCTCCTCTCACAATCTAATCATTTTATTTTATTTTTTAAATGATAAAAGTAAAATAATAGAGAGGCAAGAAATCCATCCATAAAGTTGTGAGAGGAGATAAACTAAAATTGTTAATCCCTGATATTAACTGGGGCTCCCTCTTCACAATATCAACTGTTTATATAAAAATAGAGTGAATTAAAAAATAGAGTACTTCGTAAGTTCGTATGCTAGACTATAGAAGTTGCCTCCAAATGTTACAAAGTCTAAATCTCCTCACACCCTAAAAACACAACAAACTTAAGGGGGTTTTTCAGCGCGGTTTCCCCCCCCCCCCCAATTTTCACACACTTTCTCCGCACTCTCTACGCCCTCACTCCAAACTATCGGCATTCGGCGCCCAACTCCGTTATTCAATTCATGCACCCACCCACATTTTCTCTCTCCTATTCCCTCTCTTTTTCTCTCTCTAAAACTAACCAATTTCTGGGTTTTTCAAAGGGTGAGGGTGAAGTGGAGCAGGTAGAATGATGTCAACTGATGAAGAAATTGCTTTGCGAGATGTCACTCATGCTGGTCTTGTCGTCAGTGACCGCATTAGCAGAGACGTCTCTACTCGTATCGACCTCGATGAAGCGTTGGATGCTGCAAGATATGCTAGTCACCCTTACACTACTCACCCTAAAGAGGTATTGTCAATTGTTAATGGTGAATTGGGTTTTTAAGTTTTTCTGGGGTTTTAGTTTTTTTCGTGTTTTTTGCTTGGTTAATTGAGTAGTGAGTAAACCCAATTGATGTTTTTAGGGAATATGATAAGATTAATTGGGTTTGCTTGGAAGTGAATTTAATTTGAATTCATTGATTGGGTTTACTTTCAAGTGAATGTAATTTGAAATAGTGTGTTAACCCAATTAATCCTTTTTTGCTTCTGCTTATTTACATTCTCTTTTTGAATGTAGTTTGTGCTTTAAGTCGAGCAATTTATTATGATTCTTGTTTGGAATTGTGTTTTAAGTGTTATTGAGGAAAATATTTTTGAACATTGGTTTTGTTTTCATGTCAAATTGATTCATTACTCATTAGTTTTTTTGGAAGAAGTGAATGATGAGAAAAGGTAAAGAAAGGAGACAGTGGAGATGTAAGGATCCGTTTGGTATCACTTTATACGAGTATGTCAAATAATGAATCAAAACTTGTTCAAACTTAATAAAATCTGGATAATTTGGAAAATTGGCAACAGAATAGTGGAAACAACTTTTTCTTGTTTCCTGTTTTTGATTTATTTTTTTTTGAAAACGTAAAACAAAAAACGACGATCACAAACAAGCCCCAAGGAAATTTGGTTAATTTGTATTTAAGAAATTGAAGAAAAACAATGTCAGTATCACATGTAAATCGTCTTGAAAGATTAGATTTTTTGGCCCCCGAAACTATAAATCTTACGATCAAGATAATATTCAACATTTTAGGCACGTCACACAATTTGGGTATATGATCTTCACATGATTTGATAAGGAATGATAAGCACTACCCACATTAAGGCAATAACAATTTTTCACTTTTCTATTTTTAAGCAAACGAGAAACTTATTAGACCTAAAAAACCTGAACAATTAGGAGAAGATCATGAAAGTCCACAAATTTGTTGTGAGGGTAGGATTAGCATGGGGACTAGGCTATGTGAACATTGAGACTAACTTTTGAACATTTGTTTGGTAAGAATCAGCAAACAGTTTAGAAGGTTTTATGACTAATACATTTTACAATCTTAATTTTTTTGGGTTGTTTAAATGGCTTTTTTTTTCTTTTTTTTTTTAAAAAAAGAAGAAATATTTACACGTGTAATTATTTAAAAGGATTAATCTTTCACTTCATTGTGTTGTTTAATTTTATATACAATACTACATAGTAGACCTGGGACCTATCTAACAACATAGATAATATGAAGAACCTGGACAATATAAAGAAGATCATGCTAACTTGTTATTTCATTGTAGGTGACCTAAGTGTCCTTAGCTTCACTTAGGCTTGTTAAACATAGAGACTATTCAGTGAACGTGAATTATCCGGCCCAAATAAAAAATAATCCCTTTACCCCTAAGCATTTTAAAAGCATCTTTCATTCTGCTTGTTCTTTCCCTATACTTAGTATCTTTGGGAATCAAATTTTGGAATTCTGAAAAGAATTTCATCATATTCAAGACATTTCATCAAAATTAGGGCATGCCGGCATGATTGCATGAACAACTTAAACGAGGATCTAGAAGGCTGTTCCATGTCAATATTATTAATAATTTTATGATGGAAAGTTTATGTAAACCTTGGGTCAATCCTTTTTTAAATTATGGGCCCGCGGTTTCCATGTTTGTTGTCAAACCACAGGGTTATTGTCTATTCACTCTATTGCAAAAAAAGTCTATCCTGAGTGAATAGGAATAACTACCTCAGTTTTTATATGTTGCTGCTTATTATCGATAAATGCTTCTTCCTTGAGCTGTAAAAGTATTAGTTCCTCCCTTAAAATTTCACCTCATTCAATTTTCGTCAGACTATCTATTCATCTTATATATTGTGAAAATATCTTTTTTCTTTGGTGTCTTCTCGTTATGTTTCCAAATTATTCAATTCTTGTTTCTGGCATCTTGTTCAGTATTTGCTATTCCAATCATATATCTTATTACTTCAATTTTGACTTTATCACTTTTGGTATGATTTCTCACCTGACCATCCTTATTATTTTCACCTCTAGCTTAAAGTCCTATGTTTGCTTTAACTCCCGCACTTTAGGGTCTACAATAGTTTCTGTGCTATTTAATTTTATAATCGCTTAAGACTTACGCTCACTTTTCTCATCAAGGTATCTAGCTTCTAGAATTAGAGTAATGCACAATATGATCCTTAATACCTAGAATTTGGATAGCTTATGTAATTTTGTACAGTTTTGAGGATGATGTGTATAATTGAAAGAATCAAATGCACACAAGGATAAATTTAGCCTTTTTCAGTAAAGGAACCGCCAAGAATTAAACAAGAACAGAAGCTGATTACACTGTAGTTTAAAGGCCATGCCATCCACTAATTAATGCACTTTGACAAGCTTAATGACTTTAATCACCAGGTTAATAAAACGATTGTTTTAAACTAAAACAAACAAAAGAACTTTTATTGATTTAATCTGAAGATTCAATATGAGAACTTACAACTTAATCCCTTTATATAGGACAAATTATATTTCTAGAACATTTCTAAAATAAATAAATAACTAAACATTAAAAAACTAAACAAACCTAATTATTAACGAGTTTAGTTGAAAATAAAATCCTATCTCTATCTATTTTCAACCCACTATATCCAAAACTTGGGATTAATAGATAATTTACCTGAGTTTGATTTAATTTGTAAAATAATCCAAGCCTAAAAATTAAAATGACTAATAAAATAACTAATATTTAGTCCACGTTAATCCTGCATCAGGGGACAGCTGAAATATATTGTGAGCAGAATGGGCACGCTGGAGTGTACTTAGATCTCAGAGTGGTGCTTATTTTGCTGGAAACCAGATCATTGATTAGTGATGATCTGAAGATAACCATTCCCTGAATGGCTGAAAGAATGATGTATGATGTAGGGAGGAATTGTAAATCAGCATGGAAAAAATTGATTTTGGTGGGCTTTTGTGGATGTAGACTTCTTATCTACAACAATGCCTTCTCACAAGGCATCTAGAGTACAAATTACCCGGACTAGATTTTGTAGCAGATTATTGGTCAGGTAACAGAGGCACATGTTCTATCTATTTAGTTGTAATTTTTAGGGTAATGTTGTGAATATTGTGATTAATTTTTATGCTAAGATTAAATTGTTTAGAACATGTTGCTAATCTCTTGCCAATAGAAAGTTGAGGAACTTTTAATTTGACCGAAACATTTGTGTGTCTGCTAAGGTTCTATATATCGCTATAATGATTAACAGGTCCAGTTCACATCGAGAATTGGGATTTGTGTAAGGTGATTTTGTTGTCTGCTGCAAGTTTACTTGTGTTCTGTAGAATTTCGATTAAAGTTCGACATTCGATTCTTGATTGTGTGTTTTTTTTTTTTTTTTTTTGTTTGTTTTTTGTTTTTGGTCTAAAATGAATAATCCAAACTTACGGATGCTTATTTACATTGCAGTGGCCTCCATTAGTTGAAGTGGTAGATAGCTGGGAGTTACCTAATGTTCTTGTGGAGAGATATAATGCTGCTGGTGGTGAAGGAACTGCTCTATGCGGAATTTTTCCTGAGATACGTAGGGCATGGGCATCAGTTGACAACTCTCTATTTCTTTGGCGTTTTGACAAGTGGTAATTACATTGATAAATATTTTGCATCTTTTCATGATACTTCTTTTTTAATTTGAGGCAACCTAGAGGAACAAAATGATTGGCATGGAGAATGCTCAGGGGGTGGGTTTCCATCACTTTCGTGGATACTTTTATTAATTATTATTTTGATTATTAATTGTTTATTTGAAATTGCTATATTCAACATTAACAAATTGCAAGCTTGGCTTAGTGTTAATCTGATCTATATGAGTTTTTATTGGTCATGTGCCGGGTTCATTCTTCATTGTCAGTAATTTTCTTTTTCAACCTTTTTTTGCACTCGCCTTCAATCATGGTATGGTTTGTGACTTTGTGTGTTGGTTTGTATCTTAACAGTGGCTATACTGTTTACTGATATACTATTTTACTTCGTCACAGCTGTTTTGGCTTCGTACTCGGGTTGACATGACACGACCCCTATTCAGGCATGTAATCTGTGCCATGTTTTTGGCTTGTGATTGGACACGTTGTCTAGGAGACCACAAAGCCACTAGAGAAAAAAGAGGAATGGTGTGAAAATGAACTGGCACGAAGTCTTAAATTCGCACTATAGTAATATTAAACCCTATCTAAAAATCAAAACATCAATTTGTGAAAAGAAAATATTAGAGCATAGACCTTCTGTTTCTTAAAGAATTTGAGAGAGGAAGACAAAGTGGGGGTGGGGGGTTTATTGTTTAGACTTCCCTCGCTTTTTAATTTTTTATATCTCCATCGTACCAATGTAGTCTCTATTGAATCTTAGTTAACCATATCATTAAAGGGCATATGAATGTACAAAGTTTAGGTTAGTAAATTTAAAATAATCTAGCCTATTGTTTAGTGATGAGGAGAAAATAGCTATGTTTTGTTGTTCTTTTTTTTCTAGTTTTAGTTTATATTTTTATATGGGGGATGGGGGTGGAGGCAGTCAGGCAGGGAATGATTTTTTTTTTTTTTTTTTGCCCTACTTAGTCTTTTACACAACCACTGGTATTATGTACACCACCACCACAATCATCCTGTGTGAATCTTAGGTTTTGAGAGACAGTGTTTTTTTATCGGAAAAAGGAAGTGCATGAATTGTATAACGTCAAAGAGAATAAGAATATACAGTGTGTTTTGTAAAACTCACTAAATCTGTTGGATCATTTCATTTTCTGAAGATTGCATGTTCTATCTGCCTTGATGTTTGATTTCTGCCTTTGAGTAATTAGTCTTATTTAATCTCATTGTAATCTATGTGTAGGGATGGGCAATGTCCTGAGTACAGTGGAGAGGAACAAGCTATATGTGCTGTGGGCCTAGCTAAATCTAAACCTGGTGTTTTTGTTGAAGCTATACAGCATCTTTTGGTGTTGGCTACACCTGCTGAGGTATTTGAATTTTTTGCGCAATCATCCAGATAATACTCCCTCCGGTTTTAATAAATGTTCCATTTTGACTTTCATGTTTGTCAATGAATGACTTCGGCTATTATAGTTATCTCTAACTCTTATAAGGCTATTATTATAAATTATAAAAATTTGATAATTCATATTCTTGTATGGAGACAAATCAAATAATAATTTTTCTTATACTTAGTTTTATCTATTAGTTGAAAAGATGGTAAAAGTATGACATGTAAACAGTGCAAAAGTGAAAGTGGAACAATGAATTAAAAAAAAGAAGGGAGGACTACTTTAAAGATGATATATTAGTTCTAACCTTTCATCAGTTAGATCTCTTACCAAGCATCAACTTAAACAACATTTTGCATATGCCACTTGACAACTCACTTGTTCTTGATATGCTTTTCTTTCCTTTCACTCCCATATTATTGTCTGATTTTCTGTTACTTGGATGTGAAACATGCTAAATCTTTTTTTGGCATTCTATTGATTGGATGGAACTTGAAGTGGTCAGCTGGATTATCTATTATGTGTTCATCTGTTATATGCTAGTGGGTGGAGACATTACAGTGCTCAAATTGTACCTTTGTAATTTTGCCGATTTTTTTTTAGATGATAACACCACACAAAAACCCAAAATTTGATTAACACCACAAAAAAAAAAAAAAAAAAAAAAAAAAAAAAAACGAAAAAATTGGTTTCACCACTTAACTTTGCCATCCAAAAAAACCGTTGAGTGGGTCCCACACTGTACATGTGTCAATCATCTATTGGATTAAAAAATAGGAAAAATTGCCAAGAATAATACAACCTTTGGCCCATTTTTTAACTAATACAACCTTTGGATTATACCTGAATATTACAAGTTTGCAACTTGTAGGGGTCTCAATTTTAAACAAGACAAAAAACTTGTAACCGGTTAAACAGGTTGGGCGTGACACGTGTCGTCATATAATTGGTGACTTTTTTTTTTTCCCTTTTCTCTTTCTTCGTCCTTTCTCTTTCCCCCTCCATACGACCATACTTCTGGAGTTCTGGCCACCTTCCCCTCCCCGCTGCACCTCCCTTTCCGGCCACTCCTTCCCCTGCCCACCTCCCTTTCCTTTTCCCGCATCCCCCGCCCCAGCCCATCTCCCTTCCTCGCATCCCTGGTGCCCCCACGAGCTCGCCGCTTTCCCCTCTCCGTCGAAACCCAGAAAAAACCCACCACCTCGCCGCTTTCTTCCTTTCTCTTTCCCCCTCCAATTGATGTTAATTTGCGATTGTTATTGATGTTGATTTTATTTGGATTACCAATTGATGTTGATTTAATTGCTGAATGGGGGTGGCGGATTGGTGCTATTTGGTGGCGTTGGCTATGATTTGGTGTGCAATTGGGGAATTGGTGATGCGGGGCTGGTATTGTCGGTGCGAGGAGAGGGAACAACTGCTGGTGGCTGCTGTTCGTGAGGGAGAAAGGGAGTTGTGGTTGGTCAGGTGGGGAATTCCGGCTCGTTGGTCGGTGTGGGAATTTTTGGTGGTGGTGGTTGGCTGCAGTGGTCGGGAAGGGTGGAATCGGGGATGCAGAAGGGTGGGGGTGGAATCAAGGCTGGTTGGTGGGTTATGTTGGAGTTTTGGCCTGGTAGCGGGGGTTGGCAGCGATGGTTGGGAAGGGGAAGGGGGAGGGGGAGGGGCGGGTCTGGTGGTGGGGATGAGAGCGAGTGGTGCAGTGGTGGTGGGGATGGAGAGAGGGGGTGGAGCAATGGTGGAATTTGGGGAAGGAGAGAGAATAAAAAAAAAACTTATTTAAGCCAATCATATAACGACATGTGGCATGATAAAATTGTTTATCCTGTTTTGTCTTGTTTAAAATTAAGACCCCTTAAAGGTTGTAATATTGAAAAATAATCAAAAGGTGTATTATTAAAAAAAAAAAACGGCCAAAGGTTGTATTATTAATGACCATGTTTCCTTAAAAAAAAAAAAGAATTTTTTTAAAAAAAAAGTAAAACCCTAAAATCCCAACCCAGCCACCACCCCCACCACCGTCATCCATACCCAGCCCCCAAAACCGTCGCCGAAACACCGTAACCCCAACCCAAACCAGCCAGCCGACAACAGCAACATCACCCCCACCACCGTCGCCGAACTCCTTTCCCCCACCCAAAACCGCCGAAACCCCAACCCACACCCATACCCAAACCCACAAATCGCCCTACTCTCACCCTCACTGAACCCAAACCCATACCCAGAAACCAAATCGGGGCTGAGGTTGGGGTACGGTTGGGCTGGTTTCGACAGAGAAGGGTGGTCTGCTGGGCTGGTTTCGTCGCTTGAGGGTGGTCGGCTAGGATGAGGTGACAGTGGTGGGTGGGTTGGGGATACGGCGATGGGAACCAGCGCCGGGGGTGGGGGTGGTACAGCATAAGGGAGATTAGCATAATTGATTTTTAATTCATTATTCTGCCTTTTACATATAACATTTTGAAACGCAGATCTGATTCTCAATTAATAATTAAATTCAACAATGATACTGAGAGGCCCTTGAAAATCACTCTTCATGTTTAAGGACCATTCCTTTTAGCTGTAGTACAAGGTACCAAAAGAATTTGAGCCTACCACAGGTATCTTGACTATTTTGGAATGTGTTCTTGCTTTTCCTTGAATAGTAACTTGTCGTTTAGTATGTAATATTGTAATTGTAATAAGATGAAGGTCCGATAATGGATCTTACTATTTCTTAGTAGTTGCATTCATTCAACCAAATAAATACATATTTCTTGTTTAAATCCATTTTTACATGTGTTGATGCGATGGGGTTTTATGTTATAAGTTCTTTTGTTCCGCAACAAAAGAAAGAGATTGAAAAGGTTACTTTATTTTCTACATTCTTTCCAATGATCTGTAAGCAGTTTTACTTTCTATCTCTTTATATGTGCTCCCTTAGAGCTGTTTAATGAATTTATGAACTCTAGAACTATTCCATTTGTTGCCTGGTTGAAACAAAATATTGCATACGAAACATTGTCTTCACCCACCTTTTGAATTTCAACATTTTTTCATGCATCTTTGGTACAAAATAAAGTGATTTTTTTTTTTTTTTTTTTTTTTTTTTTTTTTTTCCATTTACAATCTCTTTACTTTGATGAATTTACTTTTTAGTTTGGATAAGCGTGAGATTTTAATTTTTCAATTAGCCAACATTCTCTTGTCTTGAAAAAAAGTGAGAACTTGGTAAGACCTAGACTTGTCATTACGATACTTCAGCCTATAACAAAGAAGATCATATAAATCACCAGAGAAAGTTATGCCCATTTGTGATTTTTGTAACTGATATAGCTCACTTCTAAAATTTGGTACTTAAGTCGTATAAATGCGACTTTTAAAAGAGTGGCCATTTCATCCTTGTAAATGAGGAGATTATTTCATTAAAGCGTGAATAGGAGTTCTATTAGAAAGGTAAGAATAAAAAAATTATGTTTCACCTCTTATTGGATAAATTATTAAATGTACGATGGTCAATTTGATGTTAAAATAATGTGCCTAATGGAGTCTCTTACTTTCCAAGTATGCGTTTACTTCTTCTGGCCTTTAATTTGATGTTTCCCTTGTATTTTTTTGGGTGCTGTTGCTAACAAGATAAGATTTCAGTTAATTCTTGTAGGAGTTTGCTGTTCAGGAACAGCTGATGGAACTGATCCATATGCGGAGCTTTCTTTACAGCCACTTTCTGAATATACAATTCCATCTGAGGGAGTCACAATGACTTGTATTACGTGCACTGATAAAGGTCGTATTTTCTTAGCTGATCGTGATGGTAACATTTATGAGCTGTTATACACAACAGGATCTGGTTGGCAAAAACGTTGCCGTAAAGTATGCCTTACTTCAGGTCTTGGTAGCGTCCTTTCAAGGTACATATCATCTATCTGGTCTAGCTGGATAAAACTTCGTCATAAAGTATTCTGTACAACTTGCTATGTCCTTTGATATTACTCTATGATTTATATACTCTTATTCCACATGTTTATTGTTTAATTACTTTAATGTTGAACCGAAGCCATTCCATGATCTAAAGAATATATTTTTTGCTTATACTCTGCTTTTGTATCTGTCCAGATGGGTTGTGCCAAATGTCTTTAAATTTGGAGCCGTTGATCCAATTGTTGAGATGGTTTTTGACAATGAAAGGCACATATTCTATGCAAGAACTGAAGCTATGAAACTTCAAGTTTTTGAGTTGGGTCAAAATGGAGAAGGACCTCTCAAAAAAGTGGCAGAGGAAAGGAACTTTATAAATCAGAGGGACCCAAATTATGGAGGTAGACAGTCAACAGGGGCAAGAGCTGCCAGTGGATCTGCAAAACCCTCTATAGTTTGCATTTCACCTTTATCTTCACTAGAGTCAAAATCTCTTCACCTCGTTGCTGTATTATCTGATGGGAGAAGAATGTATTTTTCTACTGGTTCTTGTGGGTTTAATGGTTCAGTTGGAGGTCTGCATGAATATTCTGGTAACTATCATAGGCCAAGTTGTTTGAAATTTGTTTCAATCAGACCTTCTCCTCCTCTGGGGGTCACTGGTGCACTTGGTTTTGGCTCTGTTCCTCTTATTGGTCATGCTCAGAGTGAGGATCTCTCTCTGAAAGTTGAAACAGCATATCATTCTGCTGGAACTCTTGTGCTTTCTGATTCCTCGCCTCCAAATGCATCCTCTCTTCTTATTGTTTGCAAAGATTACACTGCTCAGTCTTCTCCTTCAGGGAATATGGCAACTAGTGTCAGGAGTTCTCGTGCTTTGCGGGAAACTGTCTCTTCTCTGCCTGTAGAAGGCAGAATGTTGTTTGTAGCAGATGTTTTACCCTTACCAGACACTGCATTAATGGTGCAGTCTCTTTATTCAGAAGTTGAGTTCTTTGGTTTGGGTAGCTCAGGTGAGTCGCTGGAGAAAGCGTCTGCAAAATTATGGGCCAGAGGTGACCTTTCGACTCAGCATATTTTACCAAGGAGGCGGATTGTTGTATTCAGTACCATGGGCATGATGGAGTTAGTTTTTAATAGGCCAGTTGACATCCTTAGAAGGTTGCTGGAATCCAACTCACCAAGAGCAGTTTTAGAAGACTTTTTTAATCGTTTTGGGGCAGGAGAAGCTGCTGCAATGTGCTTGATGCTGGCTGCAAAAATAGTTGATACAGAAAATATTACAGGCAATATTATTACTGAAAAAGCTGCTGAGGCATATGAGGACCCTAGATTTGTGGGAATGCCCCAACTAGAAGGTAGTAATGCATTGTCAAACACAAGAACAGCTGCTGGTGGGTTTAGTATGGGGCAGGTAGTTCAGGAGGCTGAGCCTGTATTTTCAGGTGCCTATGAAGGGTTGTGCTTGTGCACGGCAAGGTTGCTTTTTCCACTGTGGCAGCTTCCTGTTATGGTTATAAAAGGTGGTTCAGACTCTGATCAATCTGAAAATGGTGTTATAGTGTGCAGACTATCTGTTTCAGCTATGCAAGTTCTTGAAAACAAAATCCGTTCCTTAGAGAAATTTTTTAGATTACGTAAGAATCAAAGGAGAGGAATGTATGCACGTGTTGCTGGCCTTGGGGATTTGACAGGCTCGATTTTATATTCAAGTGGTTCAACGCTAGGGGGTGGTGACAGAAGCATGACAGGACATTTATTTGGGGGTTATTCTCGTAATATGGAGCCTGCTGATGGACTTGCATCTAATAGAAGACAGCGGCTACCTTACAATTCTGCAGAACTTGCTGCTGAGGAGGTCTGCTTTTACTGTTTTTCCCTTCTTAACCATAAAATAATGATTCTTATCTGAGTTTTTTTTTTTTTTTTTTTTTTTTTTTTTTTTTTACCTGTACCCTGCAGGTAAGAGCAATTGAATGCCTTCGGCAGCTGCTTCTCAGATCCAGTGAAGCTCTTTTTCTGCTACAACTGCTTTCATTGCATCATGTGTCACGGTTAATTCAAGGTTTTGACGCTGACTTAAGGCGTGCATTAACTCAAATGACTTTTCATCAGCTTGTTTGCTCTGAGGAAGGTGATATGCTACCAACTAGGCTTGTCTCTGCCTTGATGGAGGTAATACTGCTTGAGGACATTAAAAAATGAGTACCAACTCAGTTTCGTTGTGTCTTCCTTCTGCATTAATTAATCTTGTTCTTTTGCTTCTCTATTCCCACAGTATTATACTGGTCGTGATGGTAGGGGGACTGTGGATGATATTAGTGGGAAACTGC
This sequence comes from Chenopodium berlandieri, assembly GCA_034703905.1. Lineage (NCBI taxonomy): Eukaryota > Viridiplantae > Streptophyta > Magnoliopsida > Caryophyllales > Amaranthaceae > Chenopodium > Chenopodium berlandieri. The sequence continues at coordinate 24,639,395 of CM068281.1, forward strand.
GGGAAGGTTGCTCAAGTTACTATAAGGAGTCTGATCATAAATTTTACTTAGCTGTGGAATGTCTTGAGAGAGCTGCTATATCTTCTGATGCTGAAGAGAGGGAAGCTCTTGCTAGGGAGGCCTTTAATTTTTTGAGTCAGGTCCCTGAGTCTGCAGACTTACGCACAATATGTAAAAGATTTGAGGACCTGAGGTAAGCTTATACCAAAATTCTGTTCCGTATGTGTCTTAATCAAGTGTACTTGCTAACAATCAAGGAGTTGCAGATTCTATGAAGCTGTTGTGCACTTGCCTTTGCAAAAGGCTCAGGTTCTTGATCCTGCTGGGAATGCATCTAATGATCAAATAGATCCAGCAATTCGAGAACGTGCTCTTGCTCAGCGTGAACAATGCTATGGAATTGTTACTGGTGCTTTACGTAACCTGAAAGGAGAAGCATTTGGTTCTCCCACTAAATCTGCATCTGCAAGATCTGTTCTTGATCAGTCCTCTAGAAAGAAGTATATATGTCAAATTGTTCAGCTCGCTGTCCAGTCATCTGATAGAATATTTCATGAGTATCTCTACCGAACTATGGTTGATCTGGGTCTGGAGAACGAGCTTTTGGAATTCGGAGGTCCTGATTTGGTTCCTTTTTTGCAGCATGCAGCCTCTGAATACAAAGATGAGGTACATTTGAAACTTCTACTTTCATTTTTGTTCCTCGGTTTTACTTGGTGTCAATTCCTGCTTTTGGTATTGCCTTCAATGGATAATTTTTGGACCTTTAATCATTTAGTTTGATCTTCTTCTTTGTTGTATGACAATGTACAGTGGGTGTGATCTTCTATTTTAGTTTTTAAAATTCTTGTTCCTATATATATATATATATATATATTTTTTTTTTTTTTCACGGGTAGTGGGTGCGGTCTTCTAACTTACAGGTACATACTGCTTCATCAACTACATACCCTACTTCAGCAATGGGTCATACGGGTGTCCGTAATTCTTTTAATCAAGCCAAATATCTAGATCTCCTGGCACGTTATTACATCATGAAACGCCAGCATTTGCTTGCAGCTCATGTGTTGTTGAAGCTGGCAGAAAGGCGTTCCATAGAGGATAGAGATGTCCCCAGCTTGGAGCAGAGGTTAGTGCTCTAATTCTGTATTTTAACACATATCCCTCCCATTAAACAACTTTAAAAATAAAACCAAACAAAACATCCTTTGTTGGACCCTATAGAGCGGGATGACATAATGAAGAGGGAGGCTCTAGCCATTCTACTACCATAACATTATCTTTTCTTGATTGCTTACTATTTCTTGATATGCCAATCAAAGTATACATGGTTAGTTTTTGCACATTGTCATGTCAGGTGTCAGTACTTAAATAATGCTGTTTTACAAGCAAAAAATGCAAGCAATAGTGATGGTTATGCGAGTTCTGCAAAAGGTGTCTATGATGATGGATTGCTTGATTTACTTGAGGGAAAGCTTGCTGTAGTGCGCTTTCAGATAAAGATCAGAGAAGAACTGGAGGCTATTGCCTCACGGTTAGAATCACACACTGGAACATCAGAGTCTGGTGAGAATGAAGAGACTCCTGAAAGACGTGAAGTTAATTTGGCCAGCACCATGAGGGAGAAGGTGAAAGAGTTATCATTAGAATTGAAGAGTATCACTCAGCTGTATAATGACTATGCTGTTCCTTATGAACTTTGGGAGGTAGATCTCTCCTCTCTCTCATTTGCTGATACTCCCCTCTCTCTCCCCCCCCCCCCCCCCCCCCCCCCTTTCTCCCTCCCCTGAACATATAGAATTTAATACATAATGCTTGTCTTGGAGTATGTTTCATTCTACCTTTCTATATATGATTGTGAGGCATAGTTATCTCTTGAAAGCTGCCACAAATTTTTGTTGTTGGATATGCTATGAATACATGGGTACCGTGAGAAGTACAGTTTTTAGATACTTGACACTTGTTTTCAATAAAGTTTCTTGATGCGACTGATAGTTGATAAATAGTTGTGAGGAATACTTTGTTTAGGGATATGCTTTTAAGATTTTCTATTTTGGAAGAATTTTGAGTTTTTGAAGTTATATTATAATGCTGTCAAAGAAAAGTGGTTAAGATTTTTCCTTTGGAATTTGATGTCTTATGGCATAGCATGCCACCATGCACAAAAAGTAGTTGTGCTCTCTTAAGTAATGTTAGCATTGGAAAATCATTCCTGTGGTCTCTTCACTGTTATTTTTCTTCTTTGGTATAGTACTATAGTGTAGGGCTCGAATAATTATTTAGCTGGAGCATTTTTTCTAAATTTCTTAACATAAAATTGTATCCACTCAAGTACAAGTACTTTTGATTTCTAGGGTTACACAATTTTTCTGATGAAATTCCACTTTGATGGGGAGGGATCCTTCATATTTAGAATCGATTTGAGTAAAATAAAAACCCTAAGATTGCATGCTGTTGTAGGAAGAACAATTGGAGAAGTATGTTAAGAATCTTGTGGGGCTTCTTTCTTGGCACTATCAAACTGACATAGAATTTTCAGGAGCAAGTATATCCTGAGATTCTCCATTTCTCCTGACCACCCCTTCAGTAAAGTATACGAAAATGCATCTGATTTGTTCATATTAACTACTAACCGAAAGCTATAATTTTCTGGCTAAATTATGATTTTGAATGTTCTTAAATCCTTATCCTTAATGCCAATTTGATCCTTTGCTTAAACTTTGAGGTGAAAGTTTACTTATTTATTTCAAAGTTTCTTCATCAAGCAATAAATTGGGGGACAAGGGAGTAGCATTTTTCTTTGATTCAAATCAAAATGTCTTTTACTTTAAAGACATTTTGGAAATTTCACTGCATAACTTAATTTCTCTCCTTTATGCTTTGTTATTCAATCTTAAGTTGGTTTTGGCTCTGTATATGATCCACAGGTTTGTCTTGAAATGTTGTATTTTGCAAGCTATTCTGGTGATACTGACAGCAATATTATTAGAGAAACTTGGGCCAGACTTATTGACCAGTCTCTTTCAAGGGGTGGTATAGCCGAAGCTTCTTCAGTTTTGAAGAGGGTTGGTCCTCGTCTATATCCTGGAGATGGAGCTATGTTGCCGTTAGATACATTATGTCTCCATTTGGAGAAGGCTGCACTGGTATTGATGTTTACATGAATGACCTTTAGTAATGTTGCTTACAATAACTGTATTTTTTGAAGCTGTGGATCAACTAATTTGAACTTCTGTTTTTTTTCTCAGGAGAGATCTACTTCTGGAGTTGAGTGTGTTGGAGATGATGAGATTCCGCGAGCTCTCCTTGGTGCCTGCAAAGGTGCTGCAGAGCCTGTCCTTAACACTTATGATCACTTGCTATCTAATGGAGCAATTTTAACATCACCAATGCTCAAGCTACGGCTTCTTCGTTCAGTTCTAGTGGTGCTTCGAGAATGGGCTATGTCTATTTTTGCACAGACAATTGGTACAAGTTCTGTTGGAGCTTCGCTAATCTTAGGAACATACCTACCTGATCAAACTGCTGGTGGTAACCAAGGGGTCCGAGATAAGATCACCAGTGCTGCAAATAGGTAGCAATTCCTTTCTTTTTTTTTTTTTTTTTTTTTTTTTATTTTTATTTTTTCTATAAAATTTGGGTTAGTTAGATTACATGCACTAAGGTACTTCTCTTTCTATATAATTTTCTACATTTTGTCTGTGAGTAATTTTTTTTCTCTTAGTCTGCTTGCTACTCAGAAAAGAAAGATGGTACCAATCCTTTTTTTAATTTTTTTTATTCTATCAAATGACTGTTGGCAGACATTGGATGTTGTGTTACATATTGTGGCTTTGAGTAAGTTTGTACCACCGTGGGAATTTGGTTTGACCATATGGTATCTAGAGGGTGGTGGGTCCGGTGGTCTTTGTTATTTTTGGAACCTGATACCTTTGTGACAAGGTGAGATATGTGAGGAATGACTGGGATGTTGACCATCTTTGGAAGCTCCTTGTCAATTGCCAGAGCCTTTTCCTCTTTTGGTTTTATGCAGAGTTGGAATTAGATTTCATTTCTGTTTTAAGAATATTGTTTGGTTACTATTGAACTTTAGTTCAACCATAATTGGTCTACAGGAAGGCCTTAGTCTGATTTGCTACCCCTTAAACATTGATTTCCTTGTGTCTTGCTCTCCTCCATTCAAATGTTCTTCTGACAAACCTGTCCTTGTAGACTTGTGGCATTATTGTCTTGTCTTTTGTGATCTTTTTTGTGCATTGCCTAAACTCAGTGATGTGGCTTGTTGGCTTCTTATAAGCAATTACAAGTAGTGATCTTGCTCAAACTTGAAGCATATTTTAACGTCCAAATGGTGTTGGGCACAAGATAAGGAAATTATTGGAAACTTACCTTGTGCTCAAGAAAACCCTGCAAAGAATGTAGATATTTGGAAAAGAAATGTAAGCACAGCCCACTCATGCTGAACTTACCTTGACTAAATGCACTGATTCTCCTTTTGCAGCTGGTGCCAGTATTCCCTCGATGTATTCTATTTGTTTCTTATTATCTTGGGATTTATTCTTGTTGGATAGCAACATTGATGTTCGAATAGAAATATGGCGACTTTGCCTTTTAGGATAACAGGCTTTGCTGCACTTCATGACTCGTCTAAATAGAGTGAAAGGCTGCTTACTAACTATTATGCTTACAGTTAGATGAAACTTGTATACTAATCTTTTGCCAAGACTGCCAACTTTCTTCATTAATTCTGATCTATCATGTCAAACTTGGAATTTCAGGTATATGACTGAGGTACGAAGACTGCCACTACCACAAAGCCAGACAGAGACAGTGTATCGTGGATTTCGAGAATTAGAAGAATCATTAATAAGTCCATATTCTTTTCAGCACTACTAAATGTTTTGATTTTTGAAGCTATTTCTTGTATGTACTGTATTAGAATCAGCATTGATCCACAGTTCTGAAATATGATTATTGTGATTTGTGAGTCTTTGAGGCATGATTCAAAGGTTTTTCGTGTACTTCCTGCTTTCAGTTAAATCATCCCGCTTAGACGTCTTAATTTAAGGAATAATTTGACATCATATGCTATATAATCATCGCGTCAATCAAACCACTGATGAGGGTCCAAAATCCATTGTCCTAATACAGTTTTCTTTCGATTAGTTACTCTGTAATAGTGAAAGCCAGATTGTATCCAACTATTCAGAACTGATTTTTATTTTTGGGTGATGAGATTATGTCATTGCATAAATCCAAGTACATATTTTGGAATAAAATTCTGTATGTTTAAAGCTTCACTTATTCTCACTACCCATGTCTTTACTACCTCCTGCTCTCCTTGAGCTTATATCGATTAGTATAGCAAATCTGTTGGCTTTTTATCAGCACACTAGTTTATCTGCTAATTTACACACACACACACACGCACCTCCCCCCCCCCCCCCAAAAAAAAAAAAAAATTAATCAAAAAACAAACACTTCTCTTTACTTTGCAGCCAACGTTGATCTGAAGCAGGAAATGAACATATGCAGTAGAGATGCACAACATTAGGACAATCAAGCAATTACATTGAAACGGAAATACTCAAATAGCTTACTTAATTCGCTAAAACAAATATCACTTAATCCTCTATGGTTTGCTTTGCAACTTGTTTAAGAGGTTGGCTTAGGCTGACTGTATCAAGGGGTATTTGAGTCAATTAACATAGCCTAGTACTGAATCCCATTTGGAAAGCTTTTTCTTGACCATAAAGTCTAGTTGACAAAAATAAAACTAAAAAACACAGTTGATTATATGAGACATATATTGCTATATGGAAGAAAATAGTGGATTTGCTGAAAAGAAGAGATATGGAAATGGGGTAGAGGTGTCAATTGAGTCACAAGACTAGTTTACGCCCCGTGTCATGCATGATAAGTTTTATTTTTTAATATAATTAATTATATCAGATTATATGCGGTCTTCACAGAAAAATTTCATCCTTTGTAAAATACCAAGTCCATACATTCGGACTATCAAAGAGAAGGATAGGGATATTACAAATTTCTTGCACTTCTAACGGAGAGAAAAGGTTGGTGAGAGTTTGTATATTCCAATTTCTGCCATCCCAGAGGTCACGCACAATCCTTGTCTCGACCTCACTCTAACCACCAGCACTTGCTACACGAAAATTAGGAATATTAGGGACCCGAGGATCCCTCCATATATCAATTGTCGCCCCATTTCTTGCAGTTTTCCTAAGTCCTTTCAAAAGAACATCCCGCGCACCCAAGATTGACCTCCAAGTGTAGATAGAGTTAGAGGCAATCGTAGCATCCAAGAACGTAGTCTTAGGGAAATACTTTCCCTTAAGAACTCTCACCATTAAAGAATCATCTTTTGTAAGGATGTGCCATGCTTGCTTCACAAGAAGAGCTCTATTAAAATTCTTCATATTCTGAAAACCAACACCACCTTGCTTTTTCGGAATATACATTTTTTTCCCAAAGCCATCCAACTCATCTTTCTTTCATCCCCTCTTTGGCCCCAAAAGAAATTTCGGCACAATTTTTCAACTTATTTAAGATACTCAGAGGGATAGAGAAACATTGCATTGCATATGTCGCAATTTCTTGGGCTATTGACTTGATCAAAACTTCACAACGTGCTTGAGAAAAATATTTTTCTTTCCACCCCTTTAGTTTCTTCCAAATTCTATCCTGAATATTTTGGAAACTCTGTTTTTTAGAACTAACAATATATGTTGGTAGTCCTAAGTATTTATCATGTCCTTCGACAGCCTTAAAAGATAACTTCATCTGAAAAATGTTTTTCCGTTCTTGCTCTATGTTTCGGCTAAAGGACACCTCAAATTTGTCCATATTCAGTTTCTGACGAGAAGCAACTTTATAAGTAGAAAGAATGTTAAGCACTTTGTCAACCTCATCCTCAGTGGCTTGCACAAACAATAGACTATCATCCGCAAAAAACAAATGGGAAATCGGAGTAACATTCCGACCAATTTTAACACCATGAATGAGTCGTCTATTTTCAGCATCTCTAAGCAAAGCCGACAAACCTTCCGCACACATAATAAACAGGAGAGGAGATAGCGGATCACCTTGTCTAGCCCCCGACTTGGCTTAAAGGTTCTTGACGGTTGCCCATTCACTAGTACATCAAAAGATGCGGTACTGACACAATGCATAATCCTTCCCACAAATTTATCCATCAAGCCCAATTTTAACATCATTTTCTCAAAAAAAAAAAAAAAACTTCATTCAACCTGATCATAGGCTTTGCTCATATCCACTTAAAGCCCCAAGTAGCCTTTCTTCCCCTTCTTTTTTTTTTTCTGAGATAATGAAAACATTCGTATGCAACCAACACATTGTATGCGTGATTAATCTTCCCGGAACAAAGTCACTTTGTGAGACTCATGAATCATAGAGGGAAAAACTACTTTCAACCGATTAGCAAGCACTTTGGTGACAATTTTGTACATCACATTACACAAACGAATAAGTCTATAATCAATTGGAGACTCACAAATTTTGTTTCGGAATTAACACAATATGAGTCTGATTTATAGAACCTATGTCACCATTATTATTGAGAATATCACGCACTTTCCCAACAACATCAATCTTAACTATTTTCCAAAATTTTTGAAAGAAAATAGCTGACATACCATCGGGGTCGGGAGCTTTGGTAGGGTGCATTTGAAAGAGAGCAACCCGAACTTCATCTGCGGTGAAAGGAGTTGCTAGAGTGTTGCGTTGTCTTTCGATGACAACCTCCTCCACTTTGTTAATAACCGGGTCCACCTCTACATGACTATTAGAAGCAAAAAGATCCTCAAAGTAATCCACAAACATTTTGGAAATCCGATCCTCATCAATGAATATGCTCCCATCCATATTTTTTATCTTATTAATGTTGTTCCTTTTTGATCTCTGCTTTGCTTTCATATGGAAGAAGGTGGAATTTTTATCACTATTTTTCAAAAACTCTTAACGGCTCCTTTGCTTCCAATACATTTCTTCCATTCCTTCCAATTCATCCATACGGTCATCTAAGGCCCGCATTTGAGCAATCACCTCCTCTGATTGAACCTCTTTCATGAGACTCTCCATCTTTCCTCTACAATCTTTCATCTCTTTAACAAAATCCCCAAATTCATCCCTACTCCAAGCACTCAATCTTGTTAAAGTAAAGACAATTTTAGAGCACAAACCACCCCCACTTTCCCACGCATCAGACACAATATTAGCACAATTTTCATCTCGCAACCACATCTCTTCAAAATGGTAAAACTTAACTTCCTTTTTTTAGGAGTGTTTAAAGCTTTTAGGAGTGTTTAAAGCATCCTTGACACACAGTAAAATAGGTACGTAGTCAAATTTTCTTTTGGACAAGTGCGTGACAAAAGACCCGGATAGCAATCACTCCAAGCTAGATTAACAAAGTATCTATCCAGCCGTTCTTGAAATTTCGTTCTCATTGCCTCCACGATTACATATATATAAATAAATTTATTCATTTTAATCATAAAAATCATATAAATGCAATTGCATAATAACTTTATTCGATTACATGAGACAAATTACATTAAAATTATTTATGTATTAATAATTACATGAAACTATTTATATTACACAAAATTTTATTTTATTTTATTTTTAAAAATAATTAATAGGGTCAAATTACTTCATCGCTTTGAACTTAAGTTACTTAACTCTGCCACTAGTTACATAGTCTGAATGTTCATCCTTACAACATAATTTACCAACATTTTTCTTCCCCCTTTTACTCAGTACTAAGTTTTGATCCGTTTCACCCCATTTTCGTTTAAACGATTTTTCCATTTATAATTTCTTCGACAATCATCTTTGACATTCTTAAAGTGAAACCTATCAATCCTACTATTAATGTACACAACAACCATTACAAAATTAAACTCCAATGGTCATGTTCTGTTCAGCTTAATTTCAGTTCAGCTCCAATCAGTTCAGTTCAGTTCCTAATTTCCTTCTCTCATAAATAATTCATTTAAGCTCTATTCCATTCAGTTCAATTCAGTCCCAGTCAGTTCAGTTTAGTTGTTTTCAGTAAATCAGAACAGACCCTAAATCAACTTCATCCCTCCCTTACACACAGTAGCACTAATTATAGTAATCCTCTTCAATATTCATCAGAATCATACTGAAAATCACCATTAATTTGTAATGCACTCTCTAATTATTATTATTTTTATTTTTACCCCTCCAAATACAAATAAAGATATATACCTATAGGAATTGACAGCGACATTGACAAAAGACCCGTTAGCATATCTCAAAGCCTTAGATATAAGAAATGGCGTTGAATTGCAGTGACCTTTGGAGGTGGTGCACTAAATATATCTGCAATACTAAGTCAATTTAAGTTGAGAGCACATAGAATTTCAATGACATCCATGGAGGCCAAAATGCTATAGGGTCAGGTGGACTGAATATCACCCATATTTGCCATTTTTTCCGAGTCAATATCCACATTCTTATTCACATGCCAACTCCTTTAATCCCACTTGAAATGACTGGTACCCCTGAAGATATATATAGTGCTACTGAGGTCATCAACAAAATCATACAGTGTGAAGGCTTTATTTCCACGACTCAAGTTAAAAAAATAGCTTTCAATTATGTTCAAGCTGTAGGCCTGTAGCCAATATTCGCGGAAGCGAAGACAGGAATTTCCAATGGATGCTGAAGCCTATGATTAAAGCTATAACTGATTCTTTTTTTGCATCATTGGCTAATACTCCTTCAGTCCTTTTGGTTGTTTAGTTTCATATATACTCCTGGTTGTTTAGTTTCATTACTACTCCTTCATGCTCCATGATAAAACTCTAATATTGCAAAGATTCCATTTTGTAAATAATAGAAAAATAGTTTTGAATTCAAACATTACAACTTGGCCAATAAAAATTTGGTCTCATGACTTCAAAGGCTAGAAAATCTGAAAAGCCTTGATGTTTATGTTTTATTGTTGCTGGTGCTTGGCTTCCAATCTATCAAGACGCATCAACCAAGATTGAATAGCAGAGTGTTATGGACTACGATCATATATAACAACTCAAACTCTGATTGCTGGCCTCAAACCAGATAACACTTAAGTGGTGAATCCAGAATATCACACGAGCTGGGCTAGGAGCATCATGGTGTTAGCTAACAAACAGAATTTTCATTTTTTTTTTTCTCAGATAAAAATCGCACCTTCATCACCTCAAGTCAAAGTGACAAATAGAGATGACTGCTCATAGATGATGGAAGCTAAAGATCAGATATGAAACAGAAGACTGCATCAACATTCTTCGTACTTGATTGAAATCAAATATAAGAGGGATTTGAAAAAAAAAATTAAGTGATGTTTTAAAGTTATTTCTTTAATATCAATTATATGAATCTTTTATTATTAACTTTTTTGGCAAAATCTTATAATACTCTGTTTACAAGATGATTAAAAAAATTGGAATAATATTTTAGATAAATGTGCATAGAACTATAAAGGACACTAACTAAAAAAAGAATACATTTATTATAAAGAAAATATAAAATATATGGAAAAAAATTATTATAGTAGTATTATACAAATATTCCAAAAAAAAAAGATTTTGACTATAAAGGATGGGGAGTTTTTGAGGGAAAATACAACACCAAGATGTGGCATGTGTCACTTGTGGTGTCTGTTTTAGTATTAAACTAGGTTAGGTCCCGTGTCATGCACGATACGTTATTTTAATTACCTTTGACAAATTAATTTATTTATAGCATAAAATATAAAAATTGTTTAATATCTTGAACAAAATTGAAGTAACATGGAATATTTGATCAAGATCATATTCTTATAAAATATTCCACCAAAAATACATCTTCTTGAAAAAAATTATATATTTCCTTATTATTCCGTAATTAATTGAGTATCAACATAAAAATGGTAAATATTATTGCTCATTTGTATAGTTGACAAAAAAAACAAACTTTTTTTTTTATAAATAACTTCCTTAAATAAAATTTAGTAATTAATTATTAAAAAAAATATACTAAGAACACACCAGAAATCGACACGTGTCATTGTTGGTGTGTCTTTTAGTATATAGTTATTGATTATTGATTGATTGGACTCGGCTCGGTCAAGTAGAGTCTATTTCAAATTTGGGTCATGTTATTTTTTTTCATACAAGTTAAAGTCTTGAGCTTCTTCAGATTGGGTTAAATCGGGATTTGAAACTTTAAGAATTGGGGTTGATGAAGATGCTAACATGAGTGATCATGAAGTGTTATTTCAAGTGATGGGTGAAGTGTTATTTCAAGTGATGGGATTTATGGTTTGATGATGAGGACAATAATTTTGAGTCATAAATGAGGAATGTGTAATAGAAAAACAAAAGTTAAAGGAAAGTGGTATAATAATAAGAGTGCAAATAAATAAAAATGCCTACAAGAATTGAAATTCAAACATACTTGATTAATTTCCATCTATATTATGGTAATGCTTTGATTCAAGTGAATTACAAAGGGTGGAATCGTTAATTTATATGAGGTGCTTGTGTCGAAAAGTTACGATAGTGCATGAAGGTAATTCAATTGCTAGGTTATCCCGTAAAAAAAATAATAAAATTGTTAGGTGATGATGAGTTAATTTTTTTAGAAGAATTAGTTATCTATTGCAATTGTGTTACTAAGTATCTTATCATGTCTTTACCCCAAAGTTATATTCTCTATGTTAGTTTATTTTCTTCATATTATTAAGTATATCAGTATATGTAATCATCATGTTATTATGTATTGATCTTTTTTTCTTCATGCTATTTTATTGGTGGATTTATATGGCATTAGACCATTATCAGGAGTGAGGAGAAAACAAACCCCTCAATCTCTCTCTACCCACTTTCTCTCTCTTTCCATCCAATTCCTCTCACGAGAGGTTTTTTTTACTACACCAATGCTCTAAAAAAAAAACTCCTCATCACTTTATCCTCCACTATTACTATACCCCACTATAAATACACATCACCTTTTTTTTATCCTTTTTTTTTAATGTTTATACTACATATTTAACTTTCCAATACAATTAAAAATATGTAATTTTTTTTTTATAATTACGTTTTAATTATAATGTAATAATTTTTAATAATTTTTTAATTATTTTGGTAATTTTTTATTTTTTTGTTATTTTTTTATTTATTTAATGACGGTTAAAATTAATAAATAGAACATTTTCAATATAATTTTTTATTTAACGTTCTTATTAGAATATAATAAGAAAAAAAAATTACAGCAATTATAGATTCTACGAAAGATGTTTTCTTAAACTTAAACGATTACATAAGAAGCAGATTTTTGAAATGAACACATAAACGGCAATACAAATACATCGGATATTAAATAACAGTACGATTACAAACTTAATAAAAGCGGTTTGAGCTAAAATAATACACGAGGACGAGTATTAAACTTAAAAACGATACGATTACATTCTACAACTTTGCTTATTCGACTGTATTATGACGAAAGTTCTGCCATATGTGCTCTACTAAATCTTGGTTGAGAGACGAATGAATTTCTCTATCATGAAGGGCAATCCTCCTCTGAAAATACGCGTTGAAATTAATGTTGGGTGGCCGCCCGACGTTGAATTCAAATGGCTCGTTGTTATTCACCGTGGCACTTGTGCTCAGTCCCGACCGCGCTGCTGTACGTTGTGGTCGATCTTCTTCGTAGTATCATCTCAAAACATCTGCCCGTGTGTAGTTGTGTCGTTCATCCTCGACAATCATGTTGTGCATTATTATACAGGCTTTCATAATGTCACAAAGAATATCTTCGTCGAAGGCCAGTGCTAGTTGTCGTAGTATAGCAAACCTAGCTTGTAAAACTCTGAAAACCCGTTCAACGTCTTTCCGAATTGCTGCTTGTTGATCAGCAAACAACTTGTCTTTTTGAACTTAAGGATGTGTAATACCTTGTATAAAAGTTGGCCATTTCGGATAAATCCCATCTGCCAAGTAGTAGGCCAACTCATATTGATGTCCGTTTACCCAAAAATTTATTGGTGGTGCACGACCTTGTAAAACATCATCAAACACCGGTGAACGGTAAAGGACATTAAGATCATTACATGAGCCAGGCATTCCAAAGAACGCATGCCAAATCCATAAATCCTGATCAGCAACGGCTTCAAGAATGAGGGTTGCAGTCTTGCTACGACCAGCATATTGTGCTTTCCAAGCTGTAGGACAATTCTTCCACTCCCAATGCATGCAGTCTATACTACCATTCATGCCTAGAAACCCACGCAATTCATTTTGATGAAGGATTCTCCTTAAATCTTCATAGGTTTACGTAGATATTCACTTTCAAATTGTGAAATAACCCCCTGACAAAAATGTTGCAATGCATTCCTTGAGGTTGTTTGGCCGATATGTAGATATTCATCCACGACATCAGGGGCTACGCCATACGTAACATTCTTATTGCAGCGGTGCATTTCTGCAACGATGATAAACCAAGTTTTCCAGCTGCATTCCGACGTTGTTGGAAGAATTGATCCCCTTCAACCACTTTATTCATAATGCAACAGAACAAAGATCTTCGCATACGAAATCTACGGCAAAATTGGTTGTCGTAATACACTGCATTACTCGGAAAATAATCGTTATATAGTGCACATGCCCTTTTTCTCTTTCCCTATCCCTTTAAGACTCCGGGACATTTTCTATATCATTATTAAGCTGGGATTCTTGTGATGAGTGTTGGGGAATTAAAATTTGAGGTAGGTGGTTAGCAGCATAATCATCAACTAACCGATCAAATTCAACGTTATTTGAGAAATCAGAAGAACTAGAGCTTGAGGTGGAGGAAATGAAAGACATGTTTTGGTAATGGTTTGATAGTTGGTTTGTTTGGGATTCTTTCCGTTTTGAATAACACATGCATGTATATATAGTCCAAGTGACTATCAATGCATGTGAGTTGCTCTGATTTTGCATGTGAGTAACTCTGAATTGAAATTCATGTATCATTGCAATCTCTGCAATGAAATTGATGTGTCATGCATGTATATATAGTACATATGACACTTCAATGCAATCTCTGCAATGAAATTGATGTGTCATTGCACTCTGAATTGCAATTGAATTATTGATGCATGTGATCTATGACACTTGAACAGTTGATTTGACTTTTCAATAATCTATATCATTATCATTACTTGTGTTCAGTTGATATGACTCTTCAACATAAAGCTGTGAAGATTTTATTGGGAGTTGTATATTTGTCATTAACCAGTACATGTGATTATTATTAAAAACAAATTTCATAAAGTAAATAATTTACTGCATAATTAATGTTATAAGAAACATAATTCATTTCACATTAATGTAAATAAAAAGGTGTACATCTTAACATTAATTAAAATAAAAACACTAGTAGAAAGAATGAATTGCGCAGCGCACTTTTCGCACCGGTTCTTGAAAACCGGTGGGAAAAGAAATGGGCGGGGTTGGGGAAAATATTTTTCCCACCGGTTCCTAATAAACTGGTGGGAAATCATATTTTTCGCACCAGTTCAAACCGGTGCGAATTACGAAATATAAAAAAAAAATCGGGCTGCTTTTCTTCTTTCTTTCTTTCTTTCTTCTGTACTTTTACTTTCCCTCTCGTATTCGCCTTCGTTCTCCATCCACAATCCCGAATTGCCCTAGCTTTCTCACTCCATTGAAGCTGCACCTCCGCTTTCTCACTCCATTGAAGCAGCACCTCCGCCTCCATTGAATCGTGCTCTATATTCTCCATTGAAGTCGAATCTGAGCTTTCTCACCTCCATTGAACCTGCTCCTGGTTTGCTTCGATTTCGCTTCCTTTCGGTTTTAATTTTGTTTTTTTTAGCTATTCTTGATTTTGATCTTCTTTGCGATTGATGAATTGTTGGTTGATTTTGTTATTGTTGTTTTAGGGTTGTCGAATATGGTTGTGTTATTGGATTGATTTTTCATGGATTTACTCGTGAATTTGTTTAGTCGTGAGTTCATTTCCCATAGTGATAACTAATCCTGGTCCGTCAATACCTAGAAAACATCTGCTTGCAGACATTTCATAATTGGGTTGTTTGTCCAGATTTTGGGGTCTTGTTAGGGATATAGGTAGTGGAGTTTTGAAGTATGTAGACATTTAGTCATGTATGTAATTCTCATAGTATCTGCAAAATTTTGTTATGTTATGAATAACACATATGTACTCCCAATAAGCTGATCTTGTATGAATTTTCAAGGAAAGATATTAATTCTAGCCTTGTTTTAGAGTTCAATACTTGGTGCAACTAAGAAGTAAAAGCCAATCAAGAGCATAAATCTTATGTCTTTAATAGGTGCTGCCTATTCAATCTTCTGTTACCTAAAGTTTGAAATGTGTATTGGTTAGTTGGCCGTTTAAAATTGTTTTTTAATTGGGAATAGCATCAAGTGGAGATAATGGGTTCTGTATCTGCACTGCAGGTGTCTGAATTGAAAGGAGAAGATGTGGTCTGCCTCATCAAGAATTCAGCTACATTGTCTGGGCCTCTGTACACTTTGCATGTCTCCCAAATTCATATAGATCGACCAACCCTGACAGAAAAGGATAAAGAGGTAGTAATTCTTGCTTCACCATTCAGTGCAAAGTTTTTGTTCTTGTCAGTAGAAAAGGCAGCCAAGGAAACGAAAATATAATATGAAAGGTTGATTCAATGTTAAATCAAGATGCATGTTGTTTGTCTTCAACTGTAACAGGCATAATAAAATGAACTTGTTTCTCTAGTCCTTATGCGTTTCGTTTCATAATATATCTTCTACTACATATTCTCATTGAACGATTGACTCAGGTGATAAAAATATGGGGTGCTCGGAATAATATTGATTTCCTCACTTTGTCATATACCCGCCATGCTGAAGATATCCGTGAGGTAAAGACACTTCTAGTTCAGACTTCAGGGTTTTGGCAATACTTGTCTTGAAAACAAGTGTATTTGATATTTTATTTTAGAGTGACTTCACAACTAGTCCAAAATATGCTTTTGTTACTTGCTATGTAGGCTCGGGAGTTCCTTTATAATCATTGTGATCTACAGCAGACTCAAATTTTTGCAAAAATTAAAAATATTGAAGTAAGACATGAAATTTCTCTTTTATTATTTTTTATATTTGAAGTTCTGTGTTCTCTCAGTTGATCAACTTGATATGTGCATTTTTATCTTTCTTTGTAAAGGGATTGACCCATTTTGATGAGATTCTACAAGAAGCTGATGGCATTATCCTCTCTCGTGGAAATTTGGGAATTGATCTCCCACCGGAGAAGGTCTAATTCTTGTACACCTGCTGTTTTTGGAAAATTATGTGTGATCTTATGGTCTTTAATTCATGCTTTTTTACATGTGTACGTGCCTAATGTATCTTCATATATTGCTTGAAGAGATCACTGAGCTACAGTTTATCTTTGTTATTATCATAAATACATCTGTAAGGGTGGGTAACAATTGGTGTTCTGACATTAATATACCATGTCTATACAAGTTAATCCTCTTGAACGAGTTTCAGTAACACTCATGCTGTATTATAAATGTATGTTTTAAATTTTTAAAGGTATATATATACATCTACTCAATTGATCTAACATAGCTCAATTATAAGTAACTTTTGCGAATTGACTGCGCTTCACTTAGTTGTATGTTTAATAGAAACGATCAGCTTTTCTAGGTATTTCCTAGAAATGAAACTACAAAGAAGATATTATTTTTTCAAATTTGTGTCCTAATAATTTAAAAGCTATATCTAAATGCTTGTGAAGATATTGTTTCAGGATGTCAGAATCTTGTCAGCATTTTGCCCCTTTTGTTTTGACTTTGTGGTGTTTGACAAAATTGGGTATCTTCTAGTTCTAGGTACAACATAGACCAAGTATTAAAGAGGACAAGGGTTTTCATGAACAGTACCATAAACGGTCTGTGTTCTAGTGTATGATATTTTTCTGTATTTCTTGAATGTGAATCAAGGTTACAATGAAGCAATTTTAACAATCTACAGACAAGATTACTTGTATATATCTTAAAAGACCTAGAAATGTCAATATGATGGCAGTTGTGCTGAAATAAGCATACCCCTTATAGTGTTGCTTCTTTTCTTCACCTTGGTGAGCTGTCTTATTGCTATAAGTGGTTGTTGTTTGCTAAATTGAAATCTGATTCACATCTATGGTGATATGAGCTATCCATAAATGTAAAAACTTCAATGATTATTCAAGATTTTGAAAGCTATTTGACTTTTGTTCCCCCTGATTTCAGTAAATTTGGGGAGTATCTATATCAGGCCATCGAATTTTCCAAATTTATGCGGTATGTATGTCAATTCCTGTCTAGATTTTCTGGTAAACTGCATGTTACTGCAGTCTTTTCATAATAATTTCCATAATTCTGAATTTCATGCAATCATACTCTAGTACTGAGATAATCTTCCTATTTATATTGTGGGGCATTGGTCAGAGCTCTGATTCTTTTGTTAAGTTGGATTCTTACCTATTTTACAAGGCAGATTGATTGACTATTCTCACTATCAGAATAGCATCAACTGCTGAACAGTTAGAGGTAAAGGATGAAAGCATCTTGCTTTTCAGCAAGAGTTCAGAACTGAAGATCAATGCTCCTGTGTAGTTGTTTATGTTCTGTTGATGTTAGCTGTCGGGATGTGTCTGCTCAGCTGCTGTTGCTAACTTGCTAAGAGCTGCTGTGAGCTGCCGTTTCTGCTGTGCTGTGATGTCGAGTTTTCCTGTGTTGGTGTTGCTATGTTGCTGTCTGCTTCCTTTTGTAGTGTTGTGTTGCGGTTTTTGGGGTGCTGTGATGCTGAGTTGATGTGCTTGCTCTGCTGCTTTGGTGTTGCGCTGTGTTTTGTTATTTTTGTAGCCTGTTGAGCTGCTTAGTTTGGGCTGTTTAATTTAGTTAGATGTTTGCTGTTTATATGCTTCATTAGAACAGGTTTTTGGAGTATTAGAAGTAAATTTTGTAACTTTATATATATGTTAGTTTTTATATATCAATTTTAGTGAAAAAAATGCAAAAAAAAAAAAAAAAAAAAAAAAAAATTATTTTTATAGGGCATTTTTGGCACCGGTTTTTAAAAAGAACCGGTGCTAAAAGTTTTTTAAAAATTTTTTGGGGACTTTTGGCACCGGTTCTAAGAAAAAACCGGTGCTAAAAGTCCTTTTTCCCACCGGTTTTGAACCGGTGCGAAATCTATGGGGTTTTAGCACCCCCCAAATATAAGCCGGTTCAAAACCGGTGGGAAAGGAGGGGTTTGAACCGGTGGGGAATTTGTTTTTTCGCCTAGTGAAAGGACTACATTGAACATTAACTAAATAAAACAGTAGCAAACACATTAAGCTGATCTAAATTACATGTTCCTTCTACCATAGAGTAGTGCACGTAATTCTTCCTTGTAAGCCTCTTCATCATCAGGAGTTAGGTCCGGTCCCTTTGCCATTAGATCTTGCAGCATTTCATAGTTGAGCCTTCTCTCTTGAATTTCGACTTGTTTTTGGTGAAGCTCTACTTGTTTTTTCTTCCTTCTTTCCCTTTCCATTTCGAAATCCAACTTCTTCAACCGCATTTGTGCCTCGATTTCCCTCGTTGCATTATTCTGCTGCATTTGCTCAGTAATGTTTGAGACAGTAATGTTTGAGACTTCAACAACCACTCCTTTTCCCTTATTACGCCTAGACTTTGCCTTTTTAACGCCATCAGGTCAAGGAAGACCCCCAGAATTGAAACCGGTAACAGGAACAACATCTTCATCATCAGTTCTACACCGCTTCTCACTTCCACTACTGTCATCTTCGACAGCATCACCACAAGCTAATCTTTCCTCTCTTGACAATGCCCATCTCAGTTTTGTCCTCCACTTCTGGTCATTTTTAACCATTTCCCAACCATGGTGACAATTTAAATTATGTGGAGTAGGCTTGGAGGAAATATAGAATAACTTACTTGCATTATTAATTCGTTCTGCTTCGTTGTAACCACTTCCAGTTGCCCTACCAGCTTCGTCATAGCAACTACTCCATTGTATTAAATCAGTTGCCATCCTTCTCCAACGGCTTTCTAAACTCCTCAAAGGTCTTGGCGGTAGGATGTGGGGTTTCTCAGCCTGCGCTTGATCATATGCTGCAAATATTTTTCGCCATAGCGCAGCTGCTTTTTGGTTTGTACCAACAATTGCATCCTCACTGAATTGAAGATACAAACCAATTAAAGCTTCATCCTCCGCAACATACCACATTCGACTTGCTTTTTTAAGTGGTTGGCTTTGATTCACGGACACTCTTGAAGGAGGTGGAGAGTATTGAGGAGTGTCTGGAACAGTTTCTTCCATTTCATCATCTAATTGAGATGATCCCTTGATAAACAAGAGGTGAATGTGGTTCATAGGTAGTGTTTTGGAAAGGAGTTTGATGAGGTGTTTGTTGTGTTGAATTTTGCAAAGAAGTATTTCCAAGCCTTTGTAGGAAAAGTTGAAATCGAGGATCAGTGACATAATCATCACCCAAATCAGAGAAATGATTAGAAAAATCAGGGTTGTTAGGATCCATAAGTTGATAAAGTAGAAAAGTAATAAAGCTTTAAACAATAATTAGTAAAAAAATCAACAATTACTAAAAGAACAATAACTAAATTATATTTTCAGAAAATAAAAACAGCTACAACAGCAATAATGATAACAATAATAATAATAATAATAATAATAATAATAACAATAATAATAATAATAATTATTATTATTATTATAATAATAATTATTATAATTATAATTATAATAATAATAATAATAATTTTTTTTAAGAAAACTGTAATTAATAATTATAATAATAAGAAGAAGTGAGGATTGGAAAATTAGTGAATATAGGAGATTTTTTGGGTTTTTGAAAGTATATCAAAATATATCAAAATGCATGTCTATTTATAGAGAATAAAATTTTCTGGCCGTTGGTGAATTTTTTTTTTTTTTTTTTATATTTTTAACGGCAATATTACCGTTTTATTGTATATAACCGTTGGGAAAAAGAGAAAAAAATTTGATTGGCTCAATTAAATGGCACTGACGCGTGCCGCAATCTCATTGGTTGCTCTGACGCGCGCCAGTTGCCAGGCAATTTAAATTTTTTTTGCTGAGAAGGCAACCAAACGACGTCGTTTTGGCCTGAGGAAGCACAAAACGCGTCGTTTTGGCTGCTTTCTCTGCAAGTTGAAGCAGTTGGCATCATTAGCTCGTGGGCCCCACAAAGTCATTGTTCATCCTTATTTCCCCTCAAGTTTTGAGCGTTTTTAATTCTCCTCAACCATGAGAGGAATTCCCCTCATTGTTGTAGTGTACGGTTTTTTTTTTTTACACCTCAACTTTCACTCGTGAGGGCTTTTTCACTCACTGCTGGGAGTGCTCTTACAAGACCTTGACTTGTTCAGACCTTGGATTGAGTTTAAGGTTTGGATAGGAGGGAGTTGGGTAGTTTCGTAGCATGGTTGTTTAGTTTTTTTTTTCCGCTTGTTTTTTGTTGATGTGTGTTTCTTTTTCTTTGGGGCTTACCCATTGCCCCTCTTTCTCCCAAAAAAAGAAACATAATTCGTAGACTTTCTTTCCCATATATGATGAAAAATATTTATATTAAAATTGAAAATACAAAGAGTATATCTTTCATAAAATAGGTCAAAGCTACTGGCCAAGTCTAAGAATTACACTTAAGGTTTTATTCTTCTATCATATAGATAAATGAGCAAATTCTAAACAATCGATTCTTAAAAATATTTGATTTTTTTTTCTTTTGTTTTACACATATGAAGTTGTGGAAAAATGTCATTTAAGATTTTTTTTTTTTTTTTTTTCGTTTGTCACTAATGAGAAAAATTTATATTAGTTAATGTAAACTAACGGTTAAAATTTTTGCAAATGGGAAAAATAAATTTGTTCATTTTTGCAAAAGAACAAAAACAATTTACTCATTTATAAAAATTGAGAAAATATGTTAACTGTTTATACATTGCAAATTTGCTTTGAGAGAGTGAGAAAAATTGCTTGGAATCTTTGATAGAAGAAATTGAAATTTTGGATCTTTTTTGATTGGCTTAACACTATTTGCTCATTTACATGAATGATCAAATTTGAAGATATCCTTATTTACAATGAATGAGTAAATTTATTTTTCCATTTGACATATTGAACAAATTTATATATTCTCTTACCTCATCATTCATATTTCATTTTCTCTCTTACTCTCTTTCTTTACCATTAATGAGGTCTCAATCTTCTACATGCATAAAGTAGTAATTAAGTTAAATGTGATAGAAAATGTAGTGTACTCGTGGTGGTGTTTTTTTATCAACAAAGTCTTTTCCACTTTAGTTCTATGGTGAATTAGTGGTGGCGATACCACCACTTTTGCCGCAACAATAATTGACAATTTTATTACGGCCACACTTAGCAAAACCTCCTATTATTTGGTAATTTACCTCTTTCTCTTTCGTATTCATTGAAACTACAATTTAAAATTCTTTGTGGTTTTTGGGGGATTATTGATTTTGAATGAAAGTGTGAAACTGATATATGTATGTTGCTATTTTTGGAGCAGCGAGAATATTTTTTTTAAAAAATTGTCAAATAAATTTGGGCAAAGGAGAATTTTTTACATTTATAAGGTGAGGTCATAAGGAGTTGGTGATTGGGTTGGCCTTTATCATAATTGTTTAAGGGCTTTATAACAACTTTGGGTTAAGATTAAAAGTTGGGCCATTGGTTGTACCCATCAATGTACAACTAGCTACTTCGTATTAATTAAATTTGATATCGAAATCATCTAAAACATGCATAATATTAATTTATTGACTTTGTTTCCATTTTTTTTATCGATTGTAGATGATATCGATGATAATTGAAGATATATTCCTTTTTTGGTTTATATAGTTGGAAGTATTTGGTAATATAAATGATTTTTATGAAATTTAATGTAGGTTGAGATATGGTTTTAAAGTCATCTCATTATTCCTACTTTACATTAATGATAAAGTTTTGCCTTCAAGTAAACATCAAATTTAAAAGGAAAATTTGTCAAAAAAAACCTTTTATATGCACCATTTTGCGAAAAAAAAAACCTTTTAAAAGCTTTATCGTAAAAAAAAAAAAAAAAAAAAAAAAAAAAAAAAAACCTGAAGTTAAATTTTTTTGTTTAAAACAACCTAGTAGCACTAATTCACTTAATTAACATCTAATTCCTTCTAATTACTCTATAACTCTTAATTAACTATTTAATAATTAAATTAATTTATAAATTAAAAGAAATAGAAAACCACCACCCCACCACAAGTCAGCCACCCTTTCCCCTCCCCTTGCGCAGCAGCCCCCATCCCCGGCGACCCAGCTTCACCGTCGGCCGATCCCCCTCCCTTTCCCCCGTTGCAACGCTCCCCCGTCCCTAACCCTGGCAGCAGCCCCCAATCGCTATAATTATCGTCGCATAACCCAATTTCATGTCTTCTCCGCCACAAAAGAAGTAGAAAACCGCCGGGGTGTTCTTATGCACTTATCTTCTCTCTACTTGAGGTCTGTTCTTACAGAGATGGTGGTTTTGTGGCTGAGTGGTGCGTAATTGGAGGATTGGGGGATTGGGGTTGAAGGTTGAGGAGAGAGAAAAAGAGAGAGATTGAAGAAGAAGAAGAAGAAGAAGAAGAAGAAGAAGAAGAAGAAGAAGAAGAAGGGGGCTGGTGCCATGGTTTAGGGAGGGGGGACGGGGGTCGCCAGGGGTGGGGGCTGCTGCCAGGGGAGGGGGAAAGGGTGGCTGACCGGTGGTGGGGTGGTGGTGGGGGTGGGGGTGGTGGTTTTTGGATCTTTTTATTTATTTATAAGTTAAATTAATTAATAAATGGTTAAGTAAGACTTAGAGGATAATTAGAAGAAATTAGAACTTAATTAAGTGAATTAGAGGCATTAGGTTTTCTTCAACAACAAAATTTCACAATTGAGTTTTATTTTGCAAATAAAATTAACTTCGGGTTTTCTTTTACGAAAAAGCTTTTAAAAGGTTTTTTTTCACAAAATGGTGCATTTAACAGGCTTTTTTGACAAATTTTTCAATTTAAAATTAACATATTCATGAATAATCCGAATTATAAAGTGTCTTCCCATTTTAATCCCAACTATTATTTAACCTTGAATAATCCTAATTATACACTAACCCTTCCCAAATTAATCTAACAATATAGGCAACCCAAAGAACTGGTAAAAAATAAAATAACATTAGTGGGTTACCTTAGTAAAAGATATTCCTCTCTATCTCCTCAACTCAAACCCCTATAAAAAAAAATCCATCCTTCGTCAATTTGCTTTGCCATTGTTAACCCTTATGTAGTTGGAAATTATGGTGATGTTAGCAATTGCCACATGCTATCCATTATAATTAGCAATTGTTATTTACTTTCCATACTAGTTTGTTGTCATTTACGAGTTCCATCAATTAAGTGTTCCATTTGTAGCGAGAAATTCTTAAATGTGGTGATTACGGATTTAATCTATTGCTATAGTGGTAAGATGTAGTACTAATTGGTTTGAATTATGCATTAATTTAGTTTTTCTTACTTCTAAGTCCACTAATTGTTATACATTATATACGATTGCAAAAATAACTAACCCATAATCTCCTTTCTTAAACAAAAAAAAAAAAAGGATCTAATTTTTCTTCTTCAAAGTTTAGAAGCACAGATAATAAGAGGAATTCATAATTTGAAATACGTAACGGCTAAAATGAGCATTCATAAAATTCGATCCAACATTTTCTCCTTGTCTGACTACTTTGATGATTGCCGAAATGTTGTGAATGACATTTCACAATGTATCTCAACGTGTAAGATCTTGTAGAAATAAAAGGCTAAAGGAGTTGCATCTAGTAAAGCTGGGACGTTTTCCCAAAGTAAGCTTAATTAGCAAAATATATACCAAAATGGTTGCGTGGAAAAAGTATTTACCAAACTAAGCTTCCAGGCTAAAACGCTGTCTCGAACACCGTTTTATGCCTGGTTTTTTTTTAAAAAAAAAATTCAGTCTTAAAACGCTGTCTGAGACAACGACTTTTGTTGTTGACTTTTTTAAAAAAAAAATCTGTAATTGCCTTATATATATATAAAAAAAAAAGGTTTTATAAAATATATATATATATATATATGGAAAGACGCTGTCTGAGACAGCGTTTAACGCTCAATAATAAACGTTGTCTCAGACAGCGTTTATGCTTGTTAATGATACGCTGTCTCAGACAGCGTTTCTGTCGTTTTTTTTTCATAGCCCACAACGTATTTCATTATCTTCCTCATTCATTCGCAAACCCCTTATTTCCCAAACTCCATAACTTAATCCCTCTCTCTCTCATACTTGTGCTCCTTCGTCAAGAGCGTCGCCGCCACCTCCACCGTCGCCCTCCAAAGCCTACTAAACCTACACTCCCCTCACCTCGAAATAGGTATTCATTCAACTCTGTATGTTTTTTAAATTCTAGGGTTTATGTTGGTGATTTCTAATTTTTTGTAATTGGGTTAAAATATTGATGATGTTGAGTTGTAAGTGTTAATAATGTTGAATTGTTAGTGTTGATAATTGTTGAATTGTTAGTGTTGATATTGTTAGCGTTGATAATAGTTTGGATAATGATGAATTGTTGTTGTTGGTTATGTTGAAAATTGTTGAAAATGGTTGATAATTCTTAGTGTTTGAACTATTGTAATAACCTACATTGTTAGGTAATAATGGTTATTTAGGGGTTCTTAGTAGTTATTTTATAAAGTATATAAACTTTTTTATATTGATCGTGGTGATTTAGGGATGATTTCACGGCCTTAAGTAAAATGTGTTTTGGTTGTTATATAGAATATGACTGGACAAAATGTAGTGTTGTTTTGCCGGTGGGGAGGTGAAATTATTTGTGATGGATCAAATGTTGAGTATATCGGAGGGAATATGGAACCACTAACACTTGAACCGAACATGACAGTCAATGATTTGATGAACGAGGTTCATAGTAATATTGGTTCAAACCCAATGAATGTTGAACTGGACATTAAAATGAGGTTTGATACTGGTCATGGGGTTCAAGTGTTACCTGTCTCTACGAACAGACATTTGAAAGCTTTGAGGAGCATTGTTGCAATGAAGGGTGTTCCAAATGAGATATATGTAGAAACGGTGCCTATATATACCCAACAAAGTACTGGGGCAGAACAACAAGCTACATATGTTTCTGATTACAACAGCGCGTCCTTCCAAGTGCCCTCAAACCACATTCCATCGAATGAATATGGGATGGGAACTTTCACTCGAATGCTGCAGGACGACCAATTTCACTTGCCGTTAAGTTCTCATATAGCTTCACCGGCACATGCGGGGGGATGTGTGACAATGTTCGGCCAACCTGGTCCGTCGTCATCGAACACCGTGGCATCTTCCCCGATGTAATTGCATAGCTATTCGCCTATGCAGGATGATGTTCAAGCATTACCGTCTCGAGAAAAGACAAATCATTTTGATGATATTGTGAATAATGAATTGTCGGTGTATGATGTGTATGCGGAAATGGATAATGAGGATGAAAACAGAGAGGAGGATGATGAACCTGCACAGATGGAAGTTGGCGAGCCCTTAGTTAGAACTCCCATACCTTGGTTCAGTGAGATACCCGAGAACCTTGGTTCAGTGAGATACCCGAGAACTCACTGAGCAGCAGGTGGAAACCTTTTAGATATTTGTAAACAATTATGTACTTCGTATACCGTATGTGGACTACCTTAATCATAATATTCATTTTGATGTGTTATTGCAGATCACCTGAGATCCGTATGAACCTCAGTTGGTAGATGCTTTGCCTGCACATCTACTGGAGCATCAGGCAGAGTGGCGTGCCAGAGTCCCCCTGATTTGTTTCGAGGTTATGGAGGTTCACCTACCCTACCGCGTCATGCGAAAGTTCCAACTTCACCAGACTATTCCCCAGTAATGTGACACTAGTGTACGCCTTCACGGCATTGACCGCCGAGGAAAGGCATAGACGAACTGGGCATTGGAGCATTGGCGTTTCCTTAAGCCATGGCAACAACGACTGGAGTTCGTCGTCGGCGGTGACCCGATGCAGGGTGATATGGATCCTCACGATCCGTACATGGTGTGGTACAGGCGTATTACACGCCGTTTCATCAACCCCAGCTACGCACCACCGTCCATCCATTACCAGCCAGCACATGACGTCATTCGCGGATATGTAAGTTTCTTTTATTGTACTTATTGTCCTCATTTTTTATTTTTTAATACATCATGTAATTGACTGATCGATGATTACTACAGGCGGCGGATATGGTGTCCATGTATGATGCACTCCCAATTGCCCTTGCAGACGGACCCACCAGAGTCAAGGTCGAGCGGATGCGAGATATGTTCCTGACTTCCTTACAGAGACACGGTCACGGTCATCTCATCCACCAGGGGGACGGTCAGGATAGTGCATTCCCCTTCCAGGCACAGTTCTACCCCGGCTAGAGTAGCGGTGCAGGTGATCATACGACATCCACAGACGGAGAGGAGTACATCATCCACACTACTGCGCCCCCGGGACTTAGGAGGACACATCGTCCAGCTAGCTCACTCCCCCACCGCGCTGAGACCCATTCACCACCATGTCTCATTACATTTGACGTCGTAGACGGAGGGACGATAGTCAACCTTTATCCCCAGTTGATGAGTAGGGATAGTATTGTATGATTTATTTGTTGCAGACAAACATTTTCTAAAATGTTGTATATAACAATTATGTTATCAATATAATACATGTTTGTTGAATGAATCTGTACGTGGTTTGATGTTTAGATTCCTTATTTATCCAAACCAGACTTATGTCAGTCAAAACAGATCCTTCTAGGCCGATTTGTATCAACAAACAAACATTTGAGATCCATAATCAGAAACGGGGTAGAAGCGATGGCCGTGGTGGCTAATGTGGTGCTTCATGGTGGTTTAGTGTTGTTGGTTGTGGTGGGTGGTGGTCGACGGTGGTGGGAAGGTTGGGGATGGTGGTGGAGGTGGTTGAAGTGTTGTTGGGGCTAGTTGGACTGTTCTGAAGTGCATAAGGGTGGTCGAAACTGGCGAAAGGTGGTGGTCGATGGTAGGGGTTGGTGGTGGGGGTGGTGGTTGACTGTGGTGGCTAGATCAAAGCAGGGGGTGATGGTCGACGGTGGTGGGAAGGTTGGGGCTGGTGGTGGATGTGGTTGAAGTGTTGTTGGGGGTAGTTGGATTGTTTTGAAATGCATAAGGGTGGTCGAAACTGGCGAAAGGTGGTGGTCGATGTTAGGGGTTGGTGGTGGTGGTGGTGGTTGACTGTGGTGGCCAGATCAAGGCAAGGGGGTGGTGTGTTGGGTCAGAAATTGGAGAAAAGGCTGCAAACTGCTGGTGCAATGCAGACTTGCAGAGAAACGCTGTCCTAGACAGCGTTTTATGTACAACATAAAACGCCGTCTGAGTACATAAAACGCTGTCTCTGACAGCGCTTTATGTACAACATAAAACGCTGTCTGGGACTGCGTTTTATGTGTCTACTTTTTTTTTCCTTTACAATTTATAATATCTGTAATTACCAGAAACAATTTTTTTTTTAAAAAAGTCAACAACTTAAATCGTTGTCTCAGACAGCGTTTTTAAGTTGAATTTTTTTTTTAGAAAATATCAGACGACAGAGACAACGTTTTAGCCTAGAAGCTTAGTTTGATAAATACTTTTGCCACGCAACCATTTTGGTAAATATTTACCAAATGTGGCTTACTTTGGGAAAACGTCCAGAAAAGCTGTGTTCAGAGAAGATAAAATAAGAGAAAAAAATAATTAAGGGAAACAGGAAGGATTATCTAAGAATAAACGAGAAAAAAAAAAGAGTTAAAGAGCTTGAAAATGATTAATGGAGGTATAATCCATGATTAGATATAAAGAATTAAAGAAAGAAGACAGGAAACAGAAAAAATAAAGCAAGAATTTTATGAAGTTTACCGGCTAAACAAGTATTTTAATGATAAAGATTAATTAGGAAAAGGTTAGTGTATAATTAGGATTATTCAAGGTTAAATAATAGTTGGGATTAAAGTGGGAAGACACCTCACTGTTCGGATTATTCATGTTAATTTTTTTTTTTTTTCTTCACAATTTCAAATAGAGAGGGGTCGAAATATTGAATTATTCAAGATTGATAGGTTTGCTTATTGTTAGCTGAAAAACTAAATGTTGGGTAATTTTTGACAAAATTTCATAATTAACATTAACACCATTATATAAACTGTATATACCTATGGAAAAGTTTATTATTAATTTTGTACTAAACTCTATGTCAAAATTTATCTTTTCATATTTTTGTTAGCAAAACACTTCTCAGATGCACAAAAAGTGGCATATAGTATGTATAAGCTTATTTTATAATCGTTATTTATAAGATATTAACATTAATAATTAACAATAATATATCTATATTGTTCTTAGTATAATACAAACGAGTTGTGATCGTAAGGATGTATGTATCGATTCATTTGCACCCGTAGCTATATGTTGTGTGCACCAAATTTTTTCAAATGGGTGAACTAGACATGGTCCATTCTTAGCCCATGTGTCACTGCAATGTTTTGTTTCGTGCTTATGTGCATAGGCCAAATTTTATTATACTACCTCCGTCCACAAATATCTGCAACAAAGTACAAATGGGTGGACTCCTAGGTAAAACTTTTAGGGGAGTGTTAATTGAGTTTTGGTGGGTTTAATTAATGAGAGAGAAAGGTAAAAATACAAAATTACTCATATGATGATATATATAAACTAAACATTTAAGTGTTGAAAAATAAGGGTATATTTGGTATTTGTAGTGGGTTTTAGGTAGTGGGTAATAGGTGGTGGAGGGGACCACTAACCAAAAAGTGAGTAATAGTGGGTAATTAATAGTTAAATATTACCAAAAAAAGGAAAGAAAAAACTTTGTTGCAGATACTCCAAGCATCCAAATTTGGCAAATGTTGCAGATATTCGTGGGCGGAGGTAGTATTAAAGCATGCATTGTTGTCCCAAGTCGTATTATGTCGTGTCTTGTCATGCTTGCCCACCATCCCATGCATAATAACATGCATTAGTTGTGCAATATGCATGTCTGGGTGCCCTTGTTGCGTTGTGCTTTTTTCTTGTTTGTCTATCTTATTGCCATTGTTAGCTTTCGTGCTTGGAAATTATCATAATTTAAGTATATTATATTGAATTTAATATATATGGTTTGGTGTCAAAAATATAAACCTTTTTTAAAACAAGCAACTAAAATTTATACTTGATACACTAACATTAATGAAAAGTATATTTTTTCCTATTTTAAGAATTTAAATACTTAACGTTATTAGCGGTTCTTATAAATGTACTATAAGTGGTAGTTTATTAATGTAAACTACTAAATACCATTAGCAAATTTCGTTTAAATGCTTTTATACTTCTATAATACTCTGCCTAACATGACCACGATTTAAATTACGGACTAATAAAGTGCTAACGGAGTCAACAACTAATACCATCGACAATTTTATCTTAGTCATCGTAGATAAAAGAAAACCAAAACCCCCCAATTCTTCTCACACTATTCGTGTAGAAATAGTTTCCAATTTTTTTTTTTTGAGAGAAAATAGTTCCCAAATCAACACAAGTAATTAAAAAAAGTTCTTGTTTTAGCAAGAAAATTAACCAATTATTATTTATTTTATTTATATAACATTTGTTTACTAAGAAATGAACTAAGGTATGCCGTCATCAAATTTTCACTCCCCCTAATATAAATTTGATTTCTTTCTTCACATACACAGAGAGAAGAGGGAGGAAAGAGGGAGAAGAATCACAACTTCTATTTAATCTTTACTCTATTCAACCAAATTTCCAAAATCTTTGCTTTTCCATCAATAATTCCACAATCAAACTCACATAATTAATCCCAAACTTGTTTTTTAGAGCAAATTCAAAGGTATCAAGAATCAATCGAAAACCCTCTCTACATTTACTTAATTTTATTTGTTCCAAGACTAAATTTTTATTTTTATTTTTTCAATTTAATGTAATTCTTACATTTATTTCATAGAATTAATCGTGGATTTTTGATTTTAGGTGTAGAATTTTGACAAGAAACAATGTTCTTCTCGGGCGATCCATCTGCTCGAAAACGGGTTGATTTAGGTGGTCGGAGCTCCAAGGAGAGAGACAGGCAAAAGCTTTTGGAGCAAACTAGGTTGGAGCGGAATCGTCGAATGTTTCAACGCAAGCAGAATTCTGCTGCTGTTAAAATTCAGGTTTGTTTGTTTTAATTCAATGTTCATTTATTTTCTTATTAAATTGCTATCATTTAAATTCAATTTCATTTTTAGAGCATTATATGGGTATTTTTGTGCTGTTTATGTGAAGAATTATGGTGTTATTTTCTAGTTTATTGTTGCAATTTTTGCTTGGTGGGTAAGTGGTAAATTCATGAATGAATTAAGATAGAAGAATGTTATGCTATGATAATTTATGGGTGGTTAACATTTTAGTTTATTGTTGCAATTTTTGCGTTTTTGTTTTGTTTTTGTATTTGAATTGAAAGATTTCGATACGGAAGTAGCTGTTAAGCCGTTAAGGTATGTCTCTAATTTCAATAATGGTGTGATACCATCCGTGTTAGTTGAAGGTTCAGTTCTGTGCTGAATACTGTGTTCCTTCCTATGCCCATGTCAGTAAGCTTACTTTGTGCGAAAGTAATTTTTTGCCCTAGCTCTATGGTTGCACGGAATCTACTGATTGGTCTGTCTGGGCTAAAAATAATGCGTAAAATTGTTGAAGAGTACAGTGGAGAGCTCAATCCATGTTTGGAATTTTTGGGCTGTCACTTGGTTTGTGATCTTAAGGAACTCTCAAATGTTACTCTGAATTGATAACGATGGTGAAAAGGTTTTAGGAGAAACTTTAGACATTCAAATGGTTGTGGCTGAAAGCTCCATACTATTTGGCTCTTTAAGCAAGTTGCATTAGCTCCTGATAGAAAAACTGAAGAACACCTTGAAAATAAGTTCAATACTAAAATGAAAACATGGTATGATTATCTTGCTGATTGTATAATGTTTATCCATAGACTCATCGTTAAACTTGACTAGCAGCTTCATTTATCTATAGATATGCTTACTTTCCGTGTCCTATGCTCATGCTGTTTCTTCAAGAAAGGACTTTCAATTCAGTGGGTTGGTAGTCAAGTGAGCTACAAAAGCCTTTTGTACCTATATTTGATCACCACGTGCTCACTAATTGCAGAAATGCTACAGAGCCTGGAAGGTTGTTGAAGTTGAACATAGTAAGGTGCGAGAGAAGTTTTTTGCTACATACGGGAAGCGCTGCCAGAATGTTGGCAGGTAAATATGATATTTGTTTACTTTGACGCCCCTAATTTATCTTTTTTTTTTTTTTTTTTTTTTGGTTTTTTTTTGTTTTTTTTTGTTTCGTGTATCCTTGGTTGATGGGGCTTGCATTTATTTATTTTTGATTGGACTTGGATGTATCTTCATTTGTTTGGAAATGGTTATGTTTCAATGTTTCATATATAGGTTTAGCCTTGTATTTGATTGCTTCCTTCCACCTGATCTGTTTATGTACATTTTATGTTTTTCTTTTTCAGACAATGTTTTGCTCCGGATTCAAGGTATCTCTGCGAGTTACTGTTTTTCTTCACTCCGAGAAATCGGGATGACCTCTTTGCTCTTGCAGAGACCTGTCGACTACTTCAGCATTTTTCTAAAGATACTGGTAATTTCTTCGTATAATTTTCAACTTTCAATTGAATTCTATAATTATTAGAGATTGTCTTCTTTGGTTCTGTGTTTTGTTTGGTAATGTGCCTTCGAAATCAGAAGTATTCTGGGAGTGCACGTCGATTTTAGTGTTTCCCCGTGGAATTGTTATTTATTGATATATATCATAGTATATACTTAGAATCCCTTCACCTTTTTGTGGTCATACGTTCTGCACACATAGCATGATTCTATTGATGGGCCATTCACATGCTCCTTAATTGATGGTTGATATGCTATGGGTGTGGGCTTTGGTAAGTGGGTGCTCTCCCAAGCTCATTTTGTATGTTGATGCTGGCTTATTTATTTAATTAAATAATGAAGTCTTGGACATAGATGCTGGAAGTTGGTCCAGAATCTTTATGAGGCATGTGAAGAGATTTAGATAGCTAAGATGATTGGAAAGAAAATATAGGGTACATGTAGAGTTTGATGTTAATATTTTCTGTACAATCTATAGTTGTTCAATTAAGGTATGTGATTTTCAGTTCACGAGGAAATAAGTATTTCTATAAACAGATATTGGATTGAAATTTTTTCAGGGGATCTTATACTATGATCTTACACTATAAACAGATTATGTGATGGAGAGTGTTTATCAAATGAAAATGACATGTTTATTAAGCAAAAAAAAAGTATAGGTACAAACACATTCAATGAATTTTGTTTTGTTAGTTTAAAAAAAAAGTATAGACTTATAATCACAATTCAAGTCTTAGAATCTTACGATTCTATGGCCATACAATTCGATATACAATTCTACATGATTTTACATACGTATCTAACTAGTGAAAACTTCACAAATCTAAAATATGCCTACAAAGTTATTAATAAATATATATTGTCAGTTGTGGGTAAACAACTATTTTTCTATCAGTAATTAGTATTTAGGTTTTTAATTAATAATATAAACACATTAAATGAATTTGAGTATAATGTCTTGATTATACATTTTTGGAGAATATTACGCTTCTATTTTACAATTCGATTATGAAAGCCCCTATAAGTTCAAAGTAGATTCATGATTTTGATATCCCTAGTATATACTATGTAATAGTATTTTTTAGGATTGAGGAAGTGTATACACATACACACACACGGTTTCCCAAAAATTGTAACACGTGGAAATGATACATTTATTAAAAAAAGAGGAGAGATTTAGAGAGAATGTTTTGCCTACCTCTATGCTTTCCACCAATCCTTATCTACCTACTTCCTTCCACTTTATGAAGGGTATTCATTAGTTTTTATTGATGCTCTTTCTGTTCCAACAAGTTCTCTACATTATAATTATACATATTTGTCAATGCATTAATTTGATTATAAATATCTTTAGTTGTATATGGTAAAAAATGTAATAATAGAGTATTAATAATATACTCCTTGAGATGAACCAAATAAGACCTAACATCGATATGTTATATGTTATATATTGAATGTAATTTATCTCATCTTAAGAATAGTGTCAAGATTTCAAATGGGAATAACCTTTAGGGATGGAGAGAATAGATCTTATCAAATGTAGAAGTGCTGTATTTTTATCCCTTTTATGTATGTGTCGCATTCTTAAGAAAACTCATATATTTTTTGGTGTTTAGAGAGCCAAAAGGGTGGGTGATGAGAATCAATCCCACGATCTTCTGAAATATGATGCGTTTCTTAAGCAAAGAGATAATATTTCACCTACCCTATACTACCTATCTATCCTTATCTACCCCCTCCCGTCCACTTTATGAAGGGTATATACATAGTTGCAAACGATCTATGTTAAGTCTAGATTAATTTGTTCGAGCTAAGCTTGATAAGAATTATTAGTGTTGGAGGAGCTTGAATAAGCTTTTCAAATTCTAAGCATTTGACTTGTTCTAGCTTTTGTTCATGAATGTGCTCATTTGCATGGAGTGAGCTTAAGTTGGGCTTGATCAAATAAACAAACCATAAGTTACCTTTTATAAAAAATAATTTTTCCACTCCATATTACTTACAAAGCTAAGATTTCACGCTCGCCAATGTACACCTTAAACTATTAATATCTTTGGTTGTGTTTTAGTAAAAGTTATTAAAATTAATAAAGTGTAAATTGAGACGAATCGAACACCAGATGACTATATTTTTTCTTTTGTATAAATCACAATATGACTTAATAAGTGTATGAATAGTACAAAAATCTTAATGTTGCAAGTAAAATATAGTGGAGGAAGTATGTACTTTTAAGTTTTTTGCATCCAAATAATATTGTTCAAGATTTTGTCTATCTTTCTATATATAGAAAAATGCAATGGCTATGTTTTCATGCCTATATTGATGAAATAATTTGTAATTTTTACAAATGTATACGAGGAACAATGATAACATGCAAGTTGATGAAAAGGGAAGATACCAAATTAGGTTTAAAATATTCGGGTTTTTTTCGAGTGCTTTAATTAAGTTATTATTAGACACGAACAAGCTTATTAACAAACTTAAACGAGTTGTTCTTGAACACTAATGAGTAGAACATGATGTTCGAGCTTTGCTCATGTACTTCACGTACTTAAAGAGCAAAGGTTTTTTGTTCAAGTTTGTTTATGATTTAACAGATTCTGACCTATCTTGATTGCAAGTACTTCATGAATGTATTAGTCAATTACACTCCAAGGTATATACTAGTGTTTAAATTAGTAAATCTTATTAAATGTAGAAGTGCTGAAATTTTAATCTTTTTAGGCAAGTTTTGTAACTTTAAAGTAAACTGTTATGAGTGTTATCTACTTACTTCGTTTTCTTAAAATTGTAACACATGGAAGTGACACATTTATTAAGAAGTAAATAGGAGACAGAATGTTTCACCTACTCTATTTTACCAATCCATCCTTATCCACCCCCATTTCCACCTATTTTATGAAGGGTATTTTTGGTGTATTAATTAGTAAATCTTAACAAATGTAGAATTGTTTCATAGAGAGAGGGAGGGAGGGAGGGAGGGAGGGAGGGAGGGAGATTCTTTCTTGTAAAATCAATGTGTGTATTAGGCAATACTAATAATTTTGAACATTTTGCAGGGGGTGTCATTTCATTGTTTACAGGCATGGATTATTCATCAAACCACAGTGTAGTGGATTACCGGGTGAAGCAATTGAGTTATGCGTGTATACGTGCTGTTCATGCTTATAGGTTCGTTTGGCAATTTGGCTTTTAGCATGTACTATGGCTTACAATATTTTCTTTTGGAGTCCATATCTTTTAGCTGTAACTTGTGCATTTGAAATAAGGTGCTCTTTTCTTGCTTCCCTCCCTTTCTCGTGAGAGATGAGAGAGAACTGGCCTCTTAGGAACAATGTTGTAAAGTTTGCAATGGAAAGAGGCTGGAAAAAACAACAAAAAAAAAAAAAAAAAAAAACAAAATTAGAAATTCAAAACAATTGTTTTCTCTTGTCCCCCTATGCATCTGGAAATTGGTATCTTTGGAAATTATAAGCCTGAATTGGAACATAAGTCTATTACTCTAAATCATATTGGAAATAGTAGGTTCACTTGTGTTCTTGAATTAGGATATAGCCAATCAGTACACTCTACAATTGATGGCAAGCTTCAGAAATAATAGATTTTTTTGGAGAAGTTTCCTTTTCTGATTGCTAATACTATTGTGCACCTCACTAATCCTAAAAAGAAAAAAAAAGCCTTAGTTTCCAACTTTCCACCTATTTTATATCTCTTTGGATTGCTTTGCTGTCACTGTATGTGTATCATTTTTGTGATTAAATTTTTTTCTCTACTTGTGGCATAATGGGAAAAAGATGTGATTTGGACTAAGGTTCACATCTTCTCCCCCCTCCTCTCATCTTCTCTTTGTTGATTAAGCAGTGTGTTTTTGCTTTCTTGCACGTTCACATGTATCTATACCCCCTCTCTTCTCCTCTTTGTTGATTAAATACTGTGTTTTTTGTTTTCTTCCATGTTTACTGGATCTGTTGTGCATATGAAATTGCTATGGATTGATGTGAAGAACTTTTTATTCTTCTTCTTTAGGGTGAAGGTTTTGTTAAATTCACTTGATATATTGTATCTTACACTCTATCTTAATCATTGATCATACCATGATCGTCTACCATTATATAGCCTGCCTTATTTTTTTTTTTAACAACCTATGCAGTAGTCAGTTCAAGAAACAATCGTCTTGGTCAGAGTCCAATCTACATATCTTAGCAGGTTTTTTGGAAGCTTTGGTTAAGTTGATTGATCCTGAACTTCCATGGGCTTGTGGAACAATTAGCTATCTTTTGCAAAGAAATACCTTTACATTGTTTAGAGAGATAACTCTAGCTGCAAAGGTATACTTCCTTATTTTATATATAGAGTTGATATCCTTATCCTTGATAATGTCCATCTTTGGCTCTTTGCTGTCCCTTCAATACTTACTAATTTTGTTTGGAGCTTTAGTTTAATTGATTTCTTTTATAACACGTGTAAAGTTTTGCTTACAAAGTGGGGGAACTTATCAGTAATTAATGCCAAGCAGTGTTAACTAATGCCCGAAGTTTCTCTTATCATCTTGCTTTTTTAACGTTCACTGTCAATAGGCATTATTCTGTTTTAATGTTCCCTAACTATCTTCATCTTCTTATTCATGTCTTTGGCAAGAATCAGTGGTGACTCTTGTGAGTGCCTGTTAAGATTTGTCATCCATGATCCTTGGACTCTTCATTGCACCTCCAACATAAATGATAATCCATACGACCATACTCAACGTGGGTGTGGAAACTTCACACTTCATGTTAGAGCTAACAATATATATAATATAATATTAGGAAAAAGGGAGGGGGGGGGGTGGAGGAGTCACATGGTTACTAAAATCAGAAGGGAAAGTGGGCTTTCAATTCTTCAACTGAGGGAAAAAAAGGAAAAGAAAAGGATCATTATTCAGAATTTTAAATTTTCAAATGTTTATTACTAAATATATTTTGAAAATTTTATAAAATTTACATTTTTGGAAAGTACACATTGAGATGGATTCCTTTATATAATTGTTATCCTTATACGTTAGTGTAAAATAATTGTCAATGTTTAGTCAAACTAGTTCATTAAACTAATAAACTCGACCTCACCAAAATGTTCTTAAGGTGTTGGATGCAGTGGTAAGAAGATGGAGCGGTAAAGAGAAGTAACAGAGTAACAAACTTATAATATTGTGGTTTTGGTCTATTTGCCACTCTGGAACAGGGTTTAGATTTTAGAATTGTTGTGTCCAAAACATTTCAAGTGGTGAAGTAGTTTTGGAGAGTTTGTTTTGGAGTTATTTGTTTTATTGTGTGCCAGGTAGGTGCAAAAACCCCCTTAGTAGTGATTAAAGTTCTCAAGTGTTATCTATGAAGGTTTCTGAGTACTGCTGCTTTTTATTCTCTGATTTGAAGTAGTATCAGTGTAACTTAGACCTCTTTATATAAAACTTAGAAAAAAAAAGGTTTGCCAAGTATCCATTAGACACACAGCCTTGTGCCTAGGTTCTGGGATCTTGTGCACCTTGGTGTGCTTTGTGCCCTTTTAAACTAAGTGTATGAGGGTTAAGGCTGGTTATCTTGGTCATCTTTCGCTCTTACTCTACCTTTGGGAAAACTTAAATGGGTTTGCTGTTATGATTGTTTTTCTGCTTTGACCCTTTATATTGTATTGTTTTGCAGTTATATTTTCAGATCCCCCTTGAAGTTTATGTTTCTTGATGTCATCTTGGATAACTAAATAATGTCTTTTATGCTGTGAAGGAAAGTTTGAATTCTCAGAATATGATTGAAGTTTCTTCCTTGGAGCTAGTGCTTACCCTAATAATACCACATGTTGGTGAGAAGCCATGTGTGTGCCAAAATGCTGATCAATGGTGGAGCTTTTCATCACAAATTCTTACTATACCATTCTTGTGGAAAATTTTTCCACGCCTAAAAGAGGTAGGTTTGCTAAAAATCTTTTCAGGTCCTCTTGTTAAATTGGATACTGTTTCTGGTCAAGATGTTCTCTGCTTTTGACCTAAAAATTAATCAGATAGTCACAAATGCTCAAATTTGAATGCCATTTACACAAATTTCACCACATTCCCCTCCCGAGATCTATACTGATACTACCTCTGTTTTCCCAAGTCTTACTCACTTTCCATTTTCATCCGTTTTCTAAGCTCTACTCACTTTTACTTTATTCCTTTTATGACAACTTTTTATTCATTTTTTATCATCCACAACTCCACTTTGTGGGGCCCAATTCTATTTAATTAATCTCTTACTCTCCGTGTCTCCCCTCCTTAATTCAAAAGTACCCACATGTATGGTCCCAGTTTTTACTTTTCCTTGGTTTGCGTAGCTACAGTAATTGAGTAAGACTCAGCAATATGGAGGAAGTATTTAATAACAATGAAATCTGCAAAAAATCTAAAGTGCTTCATGTCCCTTCTATCATACCTCTTCTTATTTTTCTTTTCTTCTTTTTGTTACACATGTCATATTCTAACTGTTAGTATCTTATTATTATTTTTTGCATTAATCTTGTTCCATTATTCTTTTGTAATCTTTTGTTAACTGCTTTTTCTTTTTAAAAAAAATAATTTACATTATTATTTTTATTGGTTGAATGAAAAAGTTAAAATTTATGAATATAAGTTGTTTACAATTCAAGAAAGAATGCCTTAAATTCTAATTAGCGCATATAAGAAATTTTTTAGCATATAAGCATTAAATAAGTAATTTAATTAAAAATTCAGTGCATTGCACATGTTTAATATTAGTTTGCGTAAATTCAGAGAAATCTAGGTTATGAGCTTATGCTAAAAGACAGCAGGTTTTTATTTCAAAAAGTTCTTTGGGGTGTAGGAGCCTTTGAAAGAGCTCTTTAGATCCTAAAAGTTCTTTTTCAAATATCTCATATTAGGAGCTTTTTGAAAGAGCTTTTAGCCTTTTGTTGTTTAATATACTAAAGCAGCTAATACCTAACATATATATACCAAACACTTTTACACATACAGTTAATTACGATTAGCTAGTTAAAACAACTAATGCAAATAGCTACCAGCTAACAGCTAGTCAAATCAGCTAATCGCCAAACAGGGCCATAGTGATTCTATATGCTGATCTTATATTGTAGCTATGCTTACATATTGTCTGCTGTTGTGGACTCAGGAAGTCATTTTCTTCCCCAAAGCCTTTACCCTGGCCCTTGTGTCTGAATAAGTTGCATTTAGTCTGATATTGCAATTGCAGCCTTGCAGGGCATGTTAATTTTAGCTTCTATTTGTGGCTACAGTGTAATCTTTATTTGGTGCTTTCATTATCTTTCCAGGTCTTTGCTAGGCAGCAGTTGTGCAAGCATTATGTACACCAGATGCTGTCATATGTGCGAAGTAACACTCATGTTCTACCAAAAAATGTCTCAGCCGAGTATCCAAGTTATGCTTGTCTACTTGGAAACACATTAGAAGCATCTGCACTTGTTTTATCAAAGGCTGACTGCTCGTTTGAGATGGTATTGATTAAAAAATGTTCTTGTAGACTCATTTTTATTTTTTTTTCTACAACATTGTTATCCTCCCAGAAGGAATATTAAATTTGTATTTTTTATTTGATTGCATATCTGATCTATTTTATATGCTCCTTTTCAATGCATAGATCTGTTTTCTTTGTTGGTTGAATGAAAATTTTTATTACCAAGTTTTAATTTTTGATTTGTGTGCTTTCTTGGTCAAACTTTTAAAGTTGTGTAGATTAACTTTTTTATTTTTTATTTTATTTTATTTTTATTTTACAAAGATTCTATAGATAGATCTTATTTTCTCTAGTTGTGATTTTCAAAACAAGTCTAGTGTCTTGCTGGTATAGAAGATTGTCATTTCTTTGTTATCTCTCAGGCTATTGATTTAGCAGCAGCAGCGACATTTTTACTGGAGATGCTACCTCGTCTAAAGTCAGTCAGTAGAGAAACTAGTGAAAGTAAGATCATTTTAGACTTTATCCATATTTCTTTTCTACGTTTGTCTTCTGTTTTACTGGGGTCTTAATAAGGATCCCTTTCTTTATATCGTTTACTTCTCTTAGTTTGTTGAATTGAAAAACTCTTCCGCAGTCTTCGAGTGCAAAGTGTAACTCATTCCTGAACTCATATTTGATTGTGCAACCTTTATTCAGATTCTGCTATGGAAGACGAGGATATGACTGACGTGGAAGAATGTAATGAAATTGTTTTAAGCAAGGATTTGGAATCCCAGATATCTAATGCGATAGACCCACGGTTTCTTCTCCAGTTGGTGTGTTTATAGCCTGATTTTCTGTTCTCCTAATACCTTTTTTATTTTAAGATTCACTTCCACCATCACTAGAAGTCAAACCTTTTTTTTTTTTTCCTATTACAAAGCGATACCCTATTTTTTTGCAGATAAATGTTTTGCTGGGAGGAATTCCTTCGTTCACCAATAATAACGTACCTGACGATAGAGAAGTGACAGCTGTTGGGACAGCATGTGCGTTCCTGCATGTGACATTTAACACTTTGCCACTTGAACGCATTATGACAATCCTAGCATACAGGACTGCTCTTGTTCCTGTTCTTTGGAGCTTTATGAAGCGGTGTCATGAGACTCAGAAGTGGTCATTGGTGGCAGAACGATCCTCTTATCTGCAAGAAGGTGTACCTGGTTGGCTGTTACCTCTGGCTGTTTTCTGTCCTGTATATAAGTAAGCTGCCTGTTTGCTTGTGATGTTTCTGGCTTATTTTCTCCTTATAGTTAGCCTTCTTTATTTTTACTGATAATTTATAAACCCTATCACCTCTTCACTATTCCATTTATGATAGTAATCTTTAATCCTGTATCGCTCTTCGATTTAAAATTATTTTCCAGGTTTTTTTCCTCTTCCATTTTCTGTGGATCATTTTGAATCTTGTAATGATTTGTTTCTTCGCCTATCCTTTTGTTTGGTTGTCTGTGTTTACACGTTTGTGTTATCTGGGGGTCTATTGGCAAAAAAAAAAAAAAAAAAAAAAAAAAAAACTATGTCATTCCTTTTACTGGTTTGAACATGGTGAAGACGGAACAAATTTTGTGATTTAGTGTTTTTAGCTTTGGCTGAAATTGTACCATATATGAGTGAAACTCCCTAACCTGATTTCGAAACTAATTGAAGAACTACTAAACAAAACCTGCTGAAAAGACACCTGTGTGATATACATATACTGATTATTTGATTGAATATGCATTACTTGTGGAGCTCTGTGGACAGTACTGTTATTCTCGATTTGTGACTCTTTTCTCTTTTTCTTGATTTAAAAGAAAGGTTCTTTTTTGTTTCTTACCTGTATCAGGGCTATATGAAATCAATTTTAGTGTTCTACTGCACTGTTTATTTATCTTAAGATAGAAATTAAATTGACCTTTGTCCAGATCGTATATCATATTTTGCTGTTTAGGTTACACAGGAAGAGTGTCACTTTTCATTATCCTTAACGTAACACCACAATTTACTAGATACTCCACCCTTTCATTACATGCTTTATTTCAAAAAAGATATGATTGCGACATACTTCCTTTGTTTTTAAGTTAAAGGTGTTGAAAGTGCTTAAATTTTGTTCATAGAATTTTATCTCAAGGTTCTTTGAGCTATCAACTTTCTTTTCTAGGAAGTATATTGTTTCTGAAATATTGTATTGATAACCAATTAACCACTATTGATTTCCTGATACTACTGTTTGTCAATTTCAGCTGTATAAACTTTGCAAAGGTTAACATTTCTTTCATTTTGCTGGCAGGCACATGCTTATGATAGTTGATAATGAAGAGTTCTATGAACAGGAAAAACCGTTGGCTCTGAAGGATATTAGATACTTAATTGTTATACTACGACAGGTAATTTTTGCCAGCTATGCTCTTCAGTTTTCTTTTGTACCCTAGCCATTGTGATTCGATCAAAGGCAGTTCTGAAATTGTCTACTTTGATAGTTAGCTGTCTTGTATATCTATACTGTGTTACTCAAACTCGGATATGGATGTAATTTATGGGTATGGATCCGAGTGTTAGACCTCAAAAAACTCGAATTTCAAGATTTATTCGTTTTGGTGGATGAAACTAAAGATGGAAATTTATGCCAAGTTGGAGCAATGGAGGCAAATGTTGAAATCTGGAGGGTTTAAGCTAAGCCGGAGTAAGACTGAATATTTAATATGTTGCTTTGGTACTCGGAGGGGGACAAGTGATGAAGTGGTGAGTTTGGATGGAAAGGAATTGACCATGAGTGAATGTTTTAAGTATCTTGGGTCGATCATCCAGAAAAATGGTGGCACTCATCAAGACGTGGTCTACAGGATTAAGTCGGGGTGACTTAAATGGAGAGCGGCCACAGAGTGTTATGTGACCGAAGCATTCCTTTACAGTTGGGAAAATTTTACAAGACTACCATAAGACCAGTGTTGCTCTATGGTACATAATGTTGGGCTTCTAAGAAGGAGCATATTAAAAAGATGGAGGTTACAGAAGTGCGCATGTTAAGGTGAATGTGCTAAACACTAAGAGATAGAATCAGAAATGAGGTTATTCGCAAGAAAGTAGGTGTGGCAGGCATTGCAGACAAACTAAGGGAAAATTGCCTACATTGGTTTAGGCATGTAAGACGGAGACCATGTTAGGGTGCACCGGTTCAAAGAGTGGAAGAGTGGGACCATGGAGGGGTTAAACGAGGGAGAGGGAGACCGAATATGACTTGGTTGGAAGGAGTTAGGAAGGATATGAAGCATATGGATTTGCATGAGGATTTAAGCATTGGATTGTAAGGGATGGAGGAGGAAGATTTTTGTGGATGACCACACGGAATAATCAAATTTGGTTCATGTTGGGATTAAGGCTTTGATTGATTGATTCTAATTTTAGACATGGGTACAAGGACGCAATCAACAAAATATAGGATTTATAAGGTTTTTCTTTATATAGTATTGAAAAATTAAATTGAAAATGTCGAAGAAAGCTTTAGCTTTACACTTTTTACATTACTGAAGACTTAATAATCAGCTTTAAAATGAGATAGGAAGTACAGCTGTAAAGTATCACATGGGTTTCTTATTTTTCACATACTCACACTTAATATGACTGCTTTATTACACCCTTCCCCTGCATACCTTTAATTGGAATAAAAATTAAAAATAAGACATAGCAGGCAACTTGAGTGAAAAATTGGGGTTGGTCACCAGTACTCACCACGACTCATCGTTGCCAAAAGACCACTAGAGTAGTGACCATCATGAAAATCCGTTCAGTGTGATCAGATTTATGTACTTAGCAAAACCCATCTTTCAAATATAATATAGGTAAATTTCATCCCCAAATAACAGACCTAGGATAAATGGAATGAAGTGATTCTTGTACCTTTTCTTTTTCTCTCCTTACCATCTCTCGATCTGGTAGGGATTCCATACAGGATCGTCTCTTGATAAGTATGGGACCAAAACAGCCGTGTCAGAGTAACATACATAGCTTTTACTTGTCATCTTTTGATGGTTTTGATTGAATGGAATATGCATCATTTACACAGTGTGTATTATGCATGATTTTTATATTGTAAATATATCTTACAAATGCCTCAAAATTTTCTTAATCTATTCTACATGTGCAAAGCTCATTGACCATTGATTGACTCACCTGCTTACTAAAATCTATACCTAGTATTTTGAAAAACTATCCTTTAGAGACACGTTCCACCTCACTGACCTCCTCCTTTTATCTTCATGTTTATCCTATTTTTTTTCTATGGCCTCTTTGTTTTCCTCATCTTTTCCCTTTAAATATTCAACATTAATGTATCAGTTTATATTCCTTCAACCTTTAAGTCTAATCTCTCATTATTGAATCCAACTCTCAAATGTTGCTCATTCCTGTCCAACTTTGTTTCAACCGTTTCAAAGAATTTGTACAATGATGCATTAATAATAAATAAAAGAAAAAATTTGAAAGGTAGAAATTGTATCTTTATTAATAT
Source organism: Chenopodium berlandieri (assembly GCA_034703905.1). Taxonomy (NCBI): domain Eukaryota; kingdom Viridiplantae; phylum Streptophyta; class Magnoliopsida; order Caryophyllales; family Amaranthaceae; genus Chenopodium; species Chenopodium berlandieri. The sequence continues at coordinate 24,683,301 of CM068281.1, forward strand.
GCTATTAGATGAATCAGTGGCGTATTTTCTTAGTTTTCCTTCATACACAATCTTAATCAAATTGATATAGAGTGCCTTTTATCACTTTTAGCCTAATATAGGATGTTCATTGCATTGGCCAACAATATAGTTTCAAGTAAAAACATGAAATCTTGAAACAACAGCTACATGATTTTCATATTTAATTAGATTTGATTTTGCACGATGCACATGATTTTAATTTCTTAATATAACTTTTTACTTTGCTATAATATTTGTAATCCTGGTCTCATATATTGTGGCAGAAGACAAGTCACTTATAGCTTGATAGTAAGGCATATGTATACATTGATGCTATATAATATAATAGTTATGGTGATCACGAGGGAGATGTGGAAAAAGGATTTGTTGTTAATGCAATTATGCCATGGAAATTTTCCTTCTACTCTGCTATTGAAATGCTGCACTTGTTACTATTAATTTGTTCCAGCATCATTTGTTTCATTGGCTTGATCAGTTAAATGTTGAAACATATCATATGAAATAAAAGTTCTTGGGTTTGGGCATTGATGATGTTTGATGCTTCATTAACTCTTTATTTCTGAAATGCCTTCTAGGCTTTTACAAAATAGACACTGCCAAATCATGGGTTGTTCTAAACGGAGTCTACCTGTGATGGAGTCTTACAGAAATTTACCTTTTTGAATATATAGTGTAGATGTAGATGGTCATGCATGCATGCATGCTCTGTGAATGCTTATATTTTGTCAAATTCTCATGGACACTTATCTTCAACCATAAATTTATGTAATTTTGTTGTGTTGGTATATCCAACTTTACTGAATCGGTGATATAATTTGATTTTACAGGCATTATGGCAATTGCTGTGGGTGAATCCAGTGGCTCCATTGAACTTGGTTAAGTCTAATAATGAGAGTATGGCTTATAAGAAGCAGCCATTAGAATTTTTGCAGCATAGGGTCAGCGTAGTTGTGGCTGAGCTTCTCACTCAGGTATTCAGGGCTCATGAATAATATGAATTATTTTTACTGACTTGTCTCTCTGTTGATAACATGTTATTAGGTAGAAAGATTATGTTAAATTTGTGAAAAATGTACTGTTGGGTCCTAATTGATAACGGTATAACTTGTCTGTAAATTTCTTTCTGAAAATATTTTTCAAATCCCATTGATAACAGTTGGATCCTAATAGTTTGATCTGGATGATACAGTTTGGATCTGACACAGGGTGTGGTTGTGAGAATTTGATTTTTGATTTGGGTTCTTGGTTTGAGGGATATACAGACGTAATTCAAAGAAATACTGTGATTGATTTTTGAGTTCTCAACAATATGTGTCAATATAACTTTGTGGTAGCTTAGGGAACATGAATGGTACTCATTAGTTTTTTGGGATCAAACAAGAGCTGGGTGGATTCATTTTATATTCAGTATCCTTGGCTTTGTTAAAACTATTGTATTTCATAAGGTGTCATGCTCACAATCATCTTTTAGGATGGTTGTTGATTATTACATACTGAGATTTCCATTGAGGGACTGGTGTTCTTGAATATATCTTGTTATTGGTCTTTCTTGATTAGATTATGGTGTTTCCAGTATTGGTTATGTGACCATATACAGAGCAAATGTAGAAAATGCTTAATCAGCTCTTCTCTGTACCTATGTTTGGAAGCCTAAGTAGCAGTCAAGGCTTTTGTTTGGCCAATTTCTTCTGTCAACCCTATACCAATGAGGGCAATGTAAAACAAATTGAATTTTGTTCTTTAATTGCGAGCTAATTGAGCTTGCTACACGTTTGTGAAGGCAGCTTTTAAAGCTGTAGAGATCAAGTGTGTTTATTCAGCTACTATCCTGGAGCAGTTGCTAGTCTCTTGTGCGAGTGTCAGTTTGCATGAGGGCCAGATCTCTGCTCTTCTGCTTCGTTATATATATATATATATATATATATATATATATATATATATATATATATATATATATATATATACTTTTTCTCTCTCTTTTTTGGGGGGTGAGGGGGATTGAAGAACAATTATAGAATTTCAAGGAAATGGGTCTCTTGTCAAGTTCCTTCAGAAGATAGAGTAATTTCTGTTGTGTCTCTTGGGGTCATTCTTCCTTTTTTTTTTTTTTTTTTTTTTTTTTTTTTTTTTTTTTTTTTTTTTTTGTGTGTGTGTGTGTGTGTGTGTGTGTATTTTTCCCTGTAAATGTCTTCAGGCTAGTGATTCTTTCTTTAATTTATCAATGATGAAGTTTATTTATACGAAGGAGGGGAATTAGAGAGGATAATGCATAGTATGTGAACTCAGATTGTTGATTTTCTTTAGTTTCTACAGACTCTAAACACATCTATATTACCTGAATTAAAGTGATAAAAAGCTCATGTATTTGCTTTACTTGTGATGTCGTTATTACAGTTGCAAGATTGGAACAATAGAAGGCAGTTTGCCCCCTCAAGTGACTTTCATGCAGAGGGTGTAAATGACTATTTTATTTCTCAGGTATTTGCTTTTTATCTGTGAACCCTCAACCCTCAGAGACACCAGCTTTGTCCAGTGCTGACCCTTGCAATATATTTTCTCCCAGGCTATGCAGGAAAACACTAGGGCACGTGAAATAATCAAGCAAGCTCCATTCTTGGTTGCGTTTACAAGCAGGGTCAAAATATTTGCTGTGAGTAATCATCTAGTTGTTTCCTTTTGTTCACCATTGAAATGTGATTTCATGCTCTTGAGAAATTGATGTATGTGGTCTCCTTCGATAAAGTTTTGTTGCTCTTTTGATCAGTGTGTTTTGCTTTCCATTCTTAGTAGAGGTGGAGGCATCATTCTGTTTGCAGATTGTTGCATATGCTACTACTTATTGGATTTTTAGCTTTCTGTTGTATAAAAGGCTGTTGTATGCTGACAGCCGAAGTTTGTATTGTTACACGTTGCTTAATATATTAAATTGTAGAAGTATAAGTTGTATTTGTCTTAAATTTTGCTAAATTACTTCTTAAAATATAAGATGTATATTCTCAAATTGGTATATAACTTGTATTCAGAAATTATATCATTTTTATTTTTAAAGAAAATTGTTGTGATTATTGTATAAATAATAATATGCTTTGGAAGGTTAAGGAAGATAGATGAATTATGCAGCTAAAGAAAGAGACAGAAAAGGTTAATGCAACCTATAAAAAAAAAAGATTAAGTGGGTAAAAAAATAAAAAAGAAATTCTAGAATATGATGTGAAGTAAAATTTGTGGTTGTGGTTGTCAATGTAACAAAAAAAAAAAAAATTGAAACAATGGAAGTGGATAAGTATGAGTTTGAGTTCGTTGAAATTGGGAGGTGAAACTAATAGAGTTAGAATGAAAAGGCATGATGGTTTCTAAAAGAAGAAATGGAAATATAAGGTGGATTCATGGCATCATGGTACTGTTATAGAAAAATTAGTATAAACTTCCTCAGATTCTTTGCAGCTGCCTCTACAACTGAGAGTCTGATATGAAGGTATTATTGTAATTGTAGGTAGCTTTATTGTGCAATTCCATAAACTATACAGTTAATAATGGAGCCATAAACTCAAAATTAGGTGGTCACTTTAGGTTGGATTAACATTTTCACACGTACCGTTGCATGGACTGATAGAGGAATCTAAGTGAACGGGCCTGTCTTTTCCTACTGGCAGTCTGCAGATTCCCATCCTAACTCTTTTAGCAACAATTGTGTAATATACTCCGCTGAATTGCAAAACCATTTACTCTTAAGGTTTATTCATTGCAAAACTGTTCTTCTAGTTTTCATTATTGGCAAGCTTTGGTTGTAATCTGTGATTTTTGATTCCTTTTATTAGTCACTACTGGCTGCAGCAAAGAAATCAGATGGTTCTCGTGCTGTCTTTACTAGAAATCGGGTCAAAGTACGGCGAGATCACATTTTGGAAGATGCTTTTAATCAGTTGAGTACATTGTCAGATGATGATCTTCGAGAGCGGGTAATCTTCTTACTTTTAAGTTTGATGTTTTTATTTGAACTAAGATCCTTTTTTTTCTTGGGGACGATCGGTTTATAATGAGAGCTGTTCCCATTTTTCAGATTCGTGTAACATTCATTAATGAGCTTGGGGTTGAGGAAGCTGGTGTAGATGGTGGTGGGATTTTCAAAGATTTTATGGAGAATGTCACTCGAGCTGCGTTTGATATACAGTATGGATTGTTTAAGGTTGTCAACTTCCATGAAGTTATACTTTGTAATCCTATCCCTTGCTGAACCTCCTATTGCTTGCTTGTTATTCACACTTCATAGTTGTAGTTTTGAAGCAATTAAAAATCTGGTTGGATTACTTATACCATAATATTGAAAATTTAATTCTAGTTTACCCGTCATAGATGTGAGGGTTGTTGGCTTGGATCTATTTAGGTTTGTAACTGTGTATGTGTTGTTAGTATACTATGTATGATTCCTTTTTCAGTGCTATATCCTCAGTTTCTCACATCTATTTATTTTTGCCTATGAGTTGAAAAATATCATCTTGGTTGTTTATGTCATTTTGGTTTTTATGTCAAGTATGTCACTTGTTCTTCTTCGGTATGTGGTTGGGATTTTTGAATATATGGTTATACAAAGTAGCTGATTACAGCTTTTACAATTCAGAAATAAGTTATGTTTTGTTCTGACTTACATATTTAAGCTAATGATACCTGTGTTGCTTTTAGTTCAGAAGATTTACTTGTTCTTTATGAATCCAGGAGACAGCTGATCACCTACTCTACCCTAACCCAGGGTCAGGTCTAGTCCATGAACAGCATCTTCAGTACTTCCATTTCTTGGGAACAATTTTGGCAAAGGTAAAATTTATACTTTCTACACTTAAATCACAGATCCTACCCTTTTTTGGTACTGGAAATTATTGTGTTGGCCTTAGTTAACTAAACGTATGGAATTGATGACAAGGTAATTGTTGTTGCTTCTGTAATCCATTTCCAACCTGTAAAATTTTACTCATTTGGATGTGAATTCTGGTTGTTTCAGAAAATAGCTGGGGATGTTTGGTTCGAAATTGATACTCTTAATTTTTCGCTAAGGATTGTCTCAATTGAGTTTTGAAAAGCTTTTCTAGACTTTGATTCTTTCACCTAAAATGTTGAAAGGTCTTCATGCATGAAATTGGCACCTACCTTAATATGTCATGTTCATTATGACTGTATCTTGGTTAGTAACTTCATATTCCTCCCTGTGAAATTGAATATTAGGGAGCATACTTTTCTGATACTGTAATGCCTTTTCTTCTCTGTCTTTGTGGTGAGAGTAACCTCATTTTTTTTTTTAATTTTGTAATATATATATATATATGTATATATATATATATATATATAGTTTTTTGATATTCTGTTCCCTCTTGTGTTTCGGAATCATGTGGGTAGGGTAATGATATCATGAATTGACACTTGACAGTGTCTCCGAAAGAGCTGGCACAAGGAGTAGGGTCTATAAGTTAGCGGGATAGTTTTCCAAAACAGGCAGTAATATGATTATACATAATCTTCTGTTCTTTTCTCTTGTTAGATACTCCATATTCAGTTCATAGGCTAGTTTTCCTCTTGTACATTGTCCCCCAAATGTATTATGCATAGTTTGTATTTATGGGGTATTAAAAAGTTCTTCACTTGTACCAATTACTCCTCACTATTACCTCATAAGTAGCTCTAGTAAAAACTTAGTGATAAATTTGGAATATCAATGAAAAAGTATTATGATTTTTTTTTGACAAATTTGACCCTCTCCAGGCTTAACCTAATCATGTACTTGCCCTTATGAATTGAAATGGAGCTTGGAGAAAGTACAAGTGTTTTATTACAGCTCTTTCTTTTCTTGGTCATAATGAAATTCACTTTCAGTATATTGTATGATGCAATGTGCTGTTTAGAACTATTTATTAGATGCCCTGAACTTTGGCGTTATAATTTGAAGTACATAATATCATAAACAAATTATCAGGGAGATAGCCTTTAGCTATATGAGACTATTTTGTGGTCTTTGAAGAATGCATGGCATTGAGTTTTTTGGGTATGTTATTTAATCTGTACATAGGGATAGTTGCATGTATTGAGTGATTACTGTAATAAAGTTGATTAAGAGAGGCCTCAAAATTCGTTGCTTTTTTTTTTTTTATTAAAGATGGATGGGTCGATAATTTGAGTATGAATAAACATCAGAATTTAAGATGGAATTTATGTCATGATATAAAATTCTTTCCTGAAAATACATTAATTCCAGTCATTATCTTTGTATGTTTAAATCTTTTGGCCACTTGAAAATATCAAGCTATGTCTAGTCGGTAGTTATGTATGTTAACACTTAAAATGAACTATTGGATGAAGTATTTACACATTTACACTGTAATGAAGTATATTCACTTTGGTTATCTTTAATTGTTTAATATTGGAAACTGGAGCTTTTTTCTTATATAATTGTTATTTGTTAATGTACACTGAGATCAGGTGTGTCTTGACTAGCTATTCTCAATTATGGAATAATGGTATCTAATGTCTTGTGACCTCTTTTACTAGACAATGGATAACCTCTACCCATTCTTCTGTGATTGTTTCTTATTAATACATCGTACTAAATATTTTCTTTCTTCTTTGTTTGTGAGTACTGTTGAAAAATTTAATATTTTTATGTCTTAGTTGAAATTCTTTCTTTAGTTCCTCTGCGAAAGGTATTCCAGAAAAAAGCCTCCTCTTTTGTTGGGTTGTATTTGTGTGCCTCTCACCTTCCTTGACTATGATCCAGCTGTGTATTGCTGGATTGCAGTTGCTATGGAAGATGGCTTACTTTGTACTGCAAAAATATATTAACAAAAAATATTTCAACTTCCAACTATAATGAGTTTAGTGAAAAACCTCAATTTCTCAAGATTTAAATGAATTATAGTTTCTTTTTTGCTTTTTCTTATTGGACAGGCAATGTTTGAAGGAATTCTTGTGGACATACCATTTGCAACATTCTTCTTGAGCAAACTAAAACAAAAGTAAGGCCCGAAAACTAATCTCTGTATATTTCACTATGCATTTCTATAGTCCATTCATATATGGTATTGGGACTATGTCCAGTCAATTGTTTATTGTTGTTTTTATGTACTTAACTACTCTGAAACCTTTTGAAACTTTGACATGGCACTTAGGTACTTGTTTCCTATTTTTGTCTCACCTACACCTAGTTGCTTAATCGGTCATTGAGCCAAATATGTCAGACCTAGTGTTTTTTGGCTTATGGTATATTTCTTTTTGTGTGTGTTTTAAAACTTCTGGATTACCAGCACTGCTATGATATAGTTCACTTTGGATTCACCTTCATTTGTGCCTTTGATCCCAGGCATAACTATTTAAATGACTTGCCTTCACTGGATCCAGAACTATACCGCCACCTTATTTTTTTGAAGGTATGCATCTTGGTCTTGGTTATGTTTTGGAAGTCTTATCATAACTTTTTTGCAACTTTGGTTGTATGTGGTTGTTGGCAATGTGATCGATTATAACAATTCAAATCATTCTTGTGATGGCTATGGCTTCTCATCAATATAATGCTCTAGCATGTCTTGCTTAATGTTCTTTAAAAATTTAGCATTCCAATATCTGTAATTACTTAATTTATACATAATATGACTGCTGATATAGCATTTTCTAAAAAAAAGAAGAAAAAAGTCTTTTTCAACCTGTACTATCAATTTTCTGCTTGATGTGAAAATTTGTCAATTGCTTCCATATCTTGGGCTTCATTGAAAACCTTATATGATATTTAGGTATTATTCGACATGAACTAACAGTAAGGCTTTAAATCGTTGGTTAGGCAATAAAAGGTAGAGAATTGCAAATGTATTCAGTATTGACTCTTGATGAAACGTAAAAAGGATACTTTCAGGATCCCTCCTGTTCGTTTCCTTTTAGCTTAGAATTGTTGGTGCATATAATTAACACATTTATTTTGTGGTTCCTTTAGTATGCACATTTTTAAGTCCTTGCGACCTTGCGGGGTAAGGGGGCTCCTTTATACATCCTAGGTTGTAAAGTAACATGCAGGTAGATTTTCTTTTCTTACTGAGATTTGTTAGTTCTGTATGCATTGTCTTTGCCTTTTCTTTCGTGAGATGGAAGGGTAGTATAGAAAATATCAAATGTTATCTCTAATTGTTTACCTGATTGCTGTCAGTTATCACCTGTTTTTTTTTTTTTTTGTTTGCCATTTTACTATGTGTTTCAGAATCTACCATCTTTTGCAGCTAATTGGTATTGTTATACTTTTATCATGTATCTACCTGCAGCATTATCAAGGTGATGTTTCAAACTTGGAATTGTATTTTGTTATCGTGAATAATGAATATGGAGAACAAACTGAAGAAGAGTTGATTCCTGGAGGGAAGAATATTCGTGTTACAAATGAAAATATGATTCCATTTATACATCTAATAGCGAATCATCGATTGAATTATCAGGTAATTTATATTTCTTTAAGTATGTACACTTGGGCTACCTACTTGCAACATAAATCTATGAAACTAATGAATACTACTACTATCAGATACGTCAGCAAAGTTCGCATTTCCTCAGAGGATTTCAGCAACTCATACAAAAGGAATGGATTGATATGTTCAATGAGCATGAACTTCAGGTATTGTCATCTTTTTTCTCTGAAAAGAGTGTATTCCTTTCTTCTGTTGTTTCTATATTCTATCATTTTGCCTTTTTCATGAAGAAGGAAGCTATAAATTAAATTATAAGCAGCTTAAAGCTCCTGTATAGTGCTGAAGTTTATGAGTTTCAAGCCGATTTAGGTTGGAACGCTGGCGATGGAGAGTTTATAAGTGCAGTTATCATAGAATTTATAAGCGAGAAAATATTTCCTTGCAACTCGTATACTGTTCTATGCTCTCTTCTCATTAAAATGTGCTATTTCATTGCCTTTTATCCAAGTGCCTTTTCTGTTCTGCATCAATTTGTACTTGTGGGATGCCCCTTAATTGTTCTTCGCCTGTGTAGATTCTGATATCAGGTTCACTTGATGGTTTGGATATTGACGATCTACGTTCTAATACCCAATACTCAGGCGGATACCATGCAGTATGTCTTCTCTCTTTGCCTTTTCTCCTAACACTTATTAAATTGTACTCAGTTATCTTAATGCAGAAAGTTACTTTTTTTGTGAGAGAAAAGTCTGGGGTTTGGGATGCAGAAAGTTACTTTGTTAAGCTTGAAGTACTAGAGAGTACATAGTGGCTTGTTGATAATTTAGGTTAGTGTTTTTATATTTTCATTACAATAAGAATGGAAACCATGATGTACAAACTGTACAAGAGTCCAGATACTAAGTTTAGAAAAGATGAAAATGCTAGCTACTAATTAATGAGAAGATTAAAAAAAAAAGGCTAGGTACTAACACTTTGTTTGGATGGAAGGAAATGGAAGGAAAAGCAGAGAAGAGAAAGGGAGGACAGTTTTTCTTGTTTGGGGAAAGAAAGGGGAAGGAGAGATGGGATCCATTCTCCCTCTCAAAAGTTTTTGCATGCATCAGGTGTACAGCATTTTTTAATTTTCATCCGGTTATTGTATACCAAAAGTTACCCATATTATCACAAAAGTTACCCTTAGTCCCATTAAAGTTACCCTTATTACCCAGCTACTTTTATTCTCTCAAAGTTACTCTTAAACTATCAAAAGATACCCATATTCCCCAGTTGCTGTTATTCTCACAAAAGTTACCCGCAAACTATAAAAAATTACCCACAGTACCCAATTACTTTTATTCACACAAATTTACCCTTAAACTATCAAAAGTTACCCATAAACTATTAAAAGTTACCCATAGTGTCACAAAAGTTACCCATACTTCTCTCCTTTTTCTTCCGCCACACAGTAATTAATATACACCCGGTTTTTTAAAACATTTGTCTTTCCTACTCTCTTTAATAAGCATAATCCCTCCAAAATTGGAGAGATTTGAAGGGAAAATGGAGCTCACCTCTTTCCTCCCTTTCTCTTCCCTCCCCTTCTTCCTCTTTTTCTCCCCTTCCTTTCCTTTCTTCTTTGCTATCCGAACAAAGTGTAAATGTCGAAAGAGCCAAAGGCTAGCATAGAATACAAACAAAATAACTACTTCCCCTCAAGTTGGATCTGTGTACAACAATTACCCAACTTGCATAATAAATATAAGAACTAATCCTTGCTCAAAGTTTCTACAACATCTCAGCAGGTTGGTACTTGTTGCATAGATGCAGTCATAATAGTTCCATCTAAGAGAAGCTCACACCCAAAGTGACAACTTATCAAAGGCTATTCGTATGATCATGGTAAAATATTAATAAAAAAGACGAATTGGATGAAGATGGATAAGCCCTAGAGAGTTTATGAAATCTCTTCAACCACTTGATTTTACAACATAAAAGCCATAGAATGGTATACCACCTTTCATCCTTTTGGAGAATGAGCTGATTGAATGCCTAATGCAGTCATAATAGTTCCATCTAAGAGAAGCTCACACCCAAAGTGGCAACTTATCAAAGGCTATTTGTATGAACATGGTAAAATATTAATAAAAAAGACGAATTGGATGAAGATGGATAAGCCCTAGAGAGTTTATGAAATCTCTTCAACCACTTGATTTTACAACATAAAAGCCATAGAATGGTTTACCATCTTTCATCCTTTTGGAGAGTGAGTTGATTGAATGCCTAAAAAACATGTCTACAAACTTAGGCCTTTAAGTGTGAAGGAGTTGCATGTTACCAAATTAATGCCAGTGAGAAGCTAAGTAAATCATCAAGATAGACTAGATCAATTAGAAACACATTATGTCTTTCCATACTGTACACCAAGGCCATTATGCATGACAAGGGTACCCAAAGACTTGTTATTGATTAATCTGGGAGGGGAACCAAATCTCATAAACATCTTTCCTTGAAGTTGAGCTGTTGGCTTCCGATGTATGACATTAACGGTAGCATGAACACTCTCCCTATAATTAATTGCACAATGGACCTTAATTTGAAAGATGTTGTCTCAATGTGAAAATGTTTGCATTATATTCTTTTTGTTTTGCTGTGTTTTGATGTTCGTTGAACTAAAGTAAAGGATTGGAAGTGAATTATTTTCCTTGTCATAACTAAATACATTGATGCATTCCCGAATAAGGTTTTGACCAACCTTGTATTCACTTATAACATATGTCAAAATTGGTGGAGGTGGGGTATGATGGTTCTATACTGTCCAGGGTTTCTGCTGGCACACTCTTCCCACCCCCTTCCCCCCTGGTCATGGAAGACCCAAAGCAAAAAATGCATTCCTTGTCAAGGATGCTTTTGCAAGTTGCCATGCTATCATTTGAAAGGACAGGCATGGGTTCCCAAGCTGCGTGTTGAAGCTCTCTTTTACAAGAGCCTCATTAAACAAAAATGAGTTTGTGGGATCTCCATTTTTTTATTTTTTATTTTTTATTTTTGCCTTTCTTGAATTAATTTTAGAAAAATTTTCTTTGCATGGGATACAGCCTGAAGTAATGTTCTCAGAATTTACTGTAATGTTGTGTTATCTATAAGTTCAGTTCTTCACTCTTTGGGTACTTATATACTTGCAAACTACAAATTTTCATCAATTCAAATGCCCAATTTCCTTGGTGCGTATTTTGTCCAAATTCTTCTAAAGATTCAATCATTGGATAAGACAAGCTGTTTTGATTGAGAATATTGACTGACCTGTTGAAGATTTGACACCCTTGAGATCATCATTAGATTTTTCGCTTGTGCATTTTCTGGTCTTTTACATTTTTTTTCCCCTACTGTTACTTGCATTACTATTGTTAATTCCTCTTTACAAAAAATTAATTTGAAGCAAGAAGTAATTTTGCATTGATAGATCTAGCTAACCTGTTGTTCTTTTTGACAGGAGCACTATGTTATTGAGATGTTCTGGGAAGTCCTCAAGAGCCTCTCTCAGGAAAACCAGATGAAATTTCTCAAGTGAGTGTTTTAGTAGTCTTTTTGAAGCCAATCTAGATACCATTCTTTTATCTGATGCTTTTAGTAACACATATAGATTGGAACAATAAGAACAATTTCCCCATAGATCTCTTAATGATGGTTTGGTTTGAGATGCCCAGATGTTTGAAGGAAAACTTGTCTTGGGAGCTTTTACATATATATTTTCATAATATCAACATTTTTGATTTCTGCTAAAATACAACTTAAGATATTAAAATTAAGCGTGAAATATATTTTCAAAATATCAACTTTTATGATTTCTACTAAAATACAACTTAAGATATTAAAATTAAGCGTGAAATCCCCAACGTTGCGATTAAAACAGAACGGAGGATGTATACATTTTTCTATCTATGCATTTGCTTAAATGTTGGATATGCATTATTTTACTGCTGAATTTGATTTAGCGTCAAAATCATGTAACCCCGTAGAAAAAGTGTTGATGTGGAGTTTAATGTATAATATTCCACTATGTTACTTTGTTTTTCAAAATTCGTTACACTTCCCTTGTTGGAAGTTGCATAATAATTGCAACATTACTTTATTTGGCTAAGGTTTTTCTCTATCTTTCTTCCCCCATCATATGGGTCCCTTACTCCCTGCCTTTTTTTTTTTTTGTAATGCATATATATTTTGTGTCTTTCTTCTTGCATTTTCCTCATGTTGCAATTTTGTAGATGGAAGTGTTTTTAGTACAAGTGTGAGTGAATTGAGTACTTGCATGAATTTCTGAATAAGACTCCAACTTTTGCTATTTCTTTTGCTTCCCAGATTCGTCACTGGATGCTCTCGTGGACCGCTTCTTGGATTCAAATCCCTGGAGCCTCAGTTTTGCATACAAAGGTTCTGCTTTTTCTATGTAAAGACATCTTTGTGTGTGGAAATGACACTTCCTGATTATGAATATGCTTGATTACTTTTGTAGAGCTGCTGGTAGTGCTTCAGAGGAAGCTCTTGAACGCTTGCCAACGTCAGCAACTTGTATGAACCTTCTGAAGCTTCCGCCGTATAGAAGGTTAGTGTCTTTGTCCTACTTTTCTTTCATCAAGTACTACTTAACCATATCTTTTGCTGCCAATCTCCATTGACAATCTCACCGACTCAGTAAGTGTTAAATGCTGCCTTGGCCGAGCCAATCCTTTCCATGCCTACCTTAATTTTTGGATTAGTTTCTGAGTAATATCATAGTGCAAGCTGCCTTGAAATAGCCATATACTGGCCATCTCACATCTATCGGCGCTCTTTTTTTTTTTTTTTTTTTTTATTATTATTATTATTATTATTTATCATATGACCCTTTGTTCCCACCCCCTCCCCCCCTCCTGTTCAGTAAGGAAGAAATGTTGTCTTTTTCCACATATCAAATATCACCAATGTCCAAAATTTGAAATCGGCCAAGCAGAGCAACAGTTGCTCATGAACTCTTTAAAAGGAAGCTTTTGTGTAGCAATGTACCCTATTTTGAATTTTCCTTGTGCCCATAACGCTATTTGATGAGTCTGCATACATAATGCTAGCACTGAGCGGCCAATTTTCTCGTCTTCAAGCTTCTAGCATTCCTTTATTTAATTGGACTTTGCTCTGTGCATGCATTTGTTCCCCCAATTTTTGCAGCAAATAAAACTTGTCTTTCTTCCTAGTGATGAATTCTCATTAGTTATTTTGTCTTATAGCAAGGAGCAATTAGAGAGTAAATTGCTCTATGCTATAAGCTCAGATGCTGGATTCGACCTGAGTTGATATAGCCGTGAATTTTCTGCAACACCATCTCAGTTCGTGATCAGAGACATGCTCCTCGGGTGTTCTCAATCGGCATTCAATTACAGCCACAAAAGTTCAACAGGCTTATTTATTCATTTTCAAAGACACCATCAAGCAAAATTACACAGAAGAAAGATGGCGAAGATCAGGCAAAGAACCATTGTAAATAAAAGTATATGATCAACTTGCTTCATATACATGTATATGTCTAAGTTCAAAGTTTTAGAATACTAAGCTTTGCAACGTTGTATGTATAGGGTGATAGCCTACCTTGCATTGAGCAATGTTAGCTTTTGTGGAATCAAGATATATTGGCAGATTTAGAGAAAGCCATGCTCCTTGAATGTTATCAATTGACATTCAATTACAGCCGATTAAAAAAGACCTGATATTTTATTTACGCTCAAAGGGAGTATATTGCTTGTTCAGAACTCATATTCAAGGTTGGCTTAATTAGGATAATCAGTGCTCAAAACTCATGCTTAGCTTGACAAAACATGTTTCCAAAAAAAAAAATTCAAGGGACTAATTTTTGTAGGGGAATTATTTTATTGTGACTGAGACGGTGAAAATAGATAACAGATACCGAAAAAAGAACGTGTGACCCAAATGGTGAAAATTGATTAGGTTAATCCTTACACGTTGACTTAAATAAAGTGCAAAGATGATTTTATTTTGGGTTAATCAAAAAATTGTTTTATTATTAGAAGATCGGTCAAAGGTTATATTATTCTTGAGAATTTTTCCTAATTTTTAAACCAATTATATGTATAATATAGAAATATGTATATTTTTTAAGAGAGAGAGAGAGTAACGTGAGACTTGAATTGAATTTTGAAGATGCTTCTTGAGAAAATAGGATTTGCAGAGAGGATTGATGAAGAAGAAATTAGGGTTTATTAAAGGGAAAAGGGGAATAAGGGGAAAAAATCGATTAAAAGCGATTATGTGGAAGTCACGTGAATTTTTTTTGTCGAAAAACAAAGTCAATGACCGTAATCCGGTTAAAGGATCCTCTTCACAACCTAAGTGGGATAAAATGACTTTTGTTGCCCCCCTTCCCCCCCCCCCCCCCCCCCCCTTTTTAAAGGACCTTTCCAACAAAGTGGACCATTTAAAGACTTTTATGACAAATTTTTCTTAAAATAATGGTTTTAAAAAAAGAGAGAAAAAACATTCTTATTGATGTTAAAAATTAATGTATAGATACATAATTTAACTAACCAATAAGTATGATTTTTTTTATAAACAAAATATGTATATGTGGTCTTTTGATTCACATAGGAAGTAGAAAAACCCATGAATTTCAAATTTATGGAATTAAATCTCATAATTAAATTCATGGCAAATTCCTAGAATTGTTTGGCTACCAAGGTTACCAATGAAGTAAGTAACTTCCCATGAAAGTTTCTATTACGTAGGGGGTTTTAGTAAGTAATATCCTACATTTTGCTAAAAGTGTAAATTTTACGGAAAGTGTAAATTCTTATGAAGCTCTACTCCCTCATTTCACTAAACTTTTGTTAACCAAAAAATAACAAACCTAACTTGTAATCCATAGAAAGTCTCATTTCTCATGTTATTTTTTAAGCTTGTGGTCTTCGTAGCACAATGTACAATTTGTTGTTTAATTTTTTGGTAATCAAGTTATATACAAACTAAGAAGTGGATGCTAGTTAGTTTAGTCTAAACATTTGCTACTTCAATAATATTAATTAGCTCGCATATTTGGTTTCAAAAAAATATATAGTAGATACCAGTAGTAGGGAATTTTTCAAACTCAACCTTTTGAGCCCCACTATGATCATGCTTTTAGGCATGGTGGCGTCCAAAGGGAAAGAAATTAGAGATAAGAGAGTTTCCAACAAGTTTTAGAAACTTGTAAACCGTACACGGTTGTGAAGGTTACACCCCATTCACGATAGTGGTCCGGAACTATGACTGGATATTCGGGGATGATGGTACGAATCCAACCTAAAAGAAATTGACCCCGCCCTAAATCGACCTCTACTTAATTCTTATGATATTCATGTGCGTTTTCCGATCAACATACGTACAACAAGTTAGCCCTAAACCTGTTTAATCTACGTTGGTTGATTATTAATGTAAAAATAAATCTATTATTGACGATCACCTGCATTAAAATAATATTAACCTAAAATCAAATTATTTATTATCTTATTAGGCTTGATTTCAAGTACAAATTCCCTTTAAACATGCAAGAATGGCATGATCAAGCAATAACAGTCAATTATGAATAATCAAACAATGTATAATTGACACAACAATAATCATCATCATAATCAAAACATTATCAAAACATGATTAATAGCAAAATCCCAGGCATAAACGGATTAATAACAACCCCTAGCATGTCACTAATAAAAATCATAATCAAAGCATTAGCCTAAACATGATACTAGAAAGTATGACATTAGATTATATTAATTAACACCTTAAACATAATACTAGGAATCAAAATCAACATCCTAACATGATACTAGGAATTAAAATCAATATCCTAACATGATACCAGGAATTAAAATCAACATCCTAACATGATACTAGGAAATTAAAATAATATTCTAAGCATGATCTCTAAATCAAATGAATAAATAAGTAATCGAATTACTCACTTTGATGCCTCGTATCTCTTTCTATCAAAACAATACACACGCTAGTAACTTCAGGAAAGATTAAATCCAATAAACCAAATAAGAATCGAAATATAGATTTGGGATCAAACCCTTAGAAGTCCTGTCGAGGTCGAAGGCAACTTCGAGCTTGGCTTGGAGTATTCAAGGCTCGTGAAGGAGGTATGGTGTTTGTTTAGGGAAAAGTATCAAAAGATGTGTGTTTGGGAGGTGTTGGGATGTGTTTAGGCTAAGGCTAGAAATCAAGAAAGAAGAGAGAGAGAAAAGCTTTAGCTTAGAGAGAGGATCAGAAAAGAGTCAGGAATCAAACCAAAGTAAAACACATTGGGCGCGATAGCTTTGTCGCGGCGCGATGATCCTGCAATTTGCGGTTTTTGTTTTTATCATAAATTTTGATCCAGAAGTCGAAATAAGATAAATAATATATAGTTGAAAATGTAACACCCTCAATTTACTAACTATTAATAAATAATAAATAAAGGAAAAATAAACAACCTTTGAATAAAAACTGTGGAAGCATACACCTAAATCGGAGGTATTACCGCCACACTCAACAACTTGTCAAGTGCTAAGGCTCACAAAATCCCAATAATTACAACTCAATAATCTAAGTGAGCTATTTATACAACTTTACAAACTTGTTATAAAATACTAATCAAAACACTTGAGCTCCTTTAGCTACGATCACTTGATCAACCTGTTTAGACAAACTTGACTGCTCACCATTAAGGACAAATTCCGAAATAGATCGTCGCAGGGCCACCATAAGAAAAAGACATGGCCGCAAACACAAGTAGCACAACAAAAACAACACACACGTCAGCAAAAAGCTGAGTAATCATCACATATCAGAATACAGAGTATAACAGAATAATTAACACTAATAGCTCAATTAAACAATGTAGTTCAAAACTACATTACACATTGTACTCTGGAAATAACCTTTTGTCAAATCCAACCTCGAATAATAATACAATCCCTTACTCAATAAACTCATCTAACCAATAAGTGTGCCATGCTCTTTGTTCGATACCTAGCCTTGGACATGAGTAATTCGAATAACAAACCAACAAGTATAAAAACTTGAATACTCTCAATAACCAGAAAACACCTCTAACCATGATCAATATGGGTCAAATCCCTCTGTAGGGGACCATAGAAAATTATAAATAAAGATTGTACCTCATTCTTAACTCATGATCATTATCTCCTTACCAACATGCCAAGGACTAAGGTAATTAACATCGAGCCTCGAACCAAGAACAACATAATAATTCTCAACCTTTTTAATCTCATACTTTGATCAAATAACCATTCATAGGTTAATAAACATTATCTCAATAATGGCACAGGTTCCCAAATTATATAACAACAATTCGAACTCGATTCGATCATAGTATATCTCAACTCTTATAGGGCAATAAAACTAGTTCCCAAATATAATTAACTCACAACCCAAAAACAATATGAGTAACCCTAAAACCTCAATATAACAATACTCCCTATACCAACAACATGAAAAACCGTAGGTATAATAACACAATAAATCAATACAACAATTAAATCATATAATACAACACACTATTTACAATATATAAATCGATCCTATAAATAACAAATTATAAAATTTTACACACAATAATACAAAGTACAATCAATACTAACAATCTATAATCAAACAACTCCAAAAATTAAAATTGTGTGATTATGAAACAATAAATTATAGACATACAACTCCAAAGATTAAATTTGTGTGATTACAAGACAATGAATTATAAACATACAACTCCAAGATTAATAAATTCGTGTGATTACCTTATGATCGATACTCAGACATTGAAACACGGTCAAAGATCCATGAAACAACAAACTATGCTATAGCTTCAAGTATAATAAACGATGGTTGCGATTGACGATTGAGCAAACCAAAAATATGATCATACATGTAGGCTTATTACGCATGATAGCACTATGAGAAAAATAAGACTAAACAAAGTTTTGTTAAAAGATTTATGGGTTAAATCCAAACTTACGGCTGAACACTTCTTGTGAAGATTATTAGGGTGAGGGGGTATTTATACCCTCTCATAAAAGAGATTAAAAGTCCTTAATAAAATATAAATTTTATCAAAATAATATATATGTATGTATAAATATTCTAATTTTATATTTTATCAAATCGTAAAATATATGGGTATTACAGAAAATATCTGAAAGTCTACTTTTCAACCCAATTGGAATAAAATTGATATCTTGTGTAGAATATAAGATTTGGCTGAAATAGTAGATTGGTGTCAGTTTTGGATATAGTTTGGTATTTTAATCATATCTTTTTCGTTATAACTCGGAATTGGAATTATGATATATCATTGGAAAGATAATTTCAAGGGCTATCCAACCATCCAAGATTCAGATGAAAATTATAATTCAGTTTTGACCGGGATTAGGATTATTAAAACAAAAGTTTTATTCAATATCAAATTCTGTATTCCTTATCTTTCAGGAAAATGATAAATTAGAACCTTCTACAGGATTCCAGAAGCTCCTAATGATCCTAATTGGTTTAGGAATAAGATTAAAGTAAATGGTCCCTCCTCATATCATTGGGTTGTAGGTAATGTGGACCTATGTCTGGTTTGATTTCGGTTTAGTATTTTGGCCATAACTTATTCGTTTTAAGTCGGATTTGGGCTTATAATATATCATTGGAAAACTCTTTTCAAACCCATCCAAATACATAATAATTGGACCGGGACTATGGACAAAAATAGACCGGTTTGGACGTTTTATAAAGAGGACACGAAATGAATGATTTTCAAAGACACAAAATGAATGATTTTAGCCTAAAATATTAAAAGAAAGGTTATAAATGGTCAAAGCTAAAGGGAAATTCACGACTCTTCAACTCTTCACCTATCTCGATAATCAAAGACGTGAAAGGTACTCATCACCGAGTTTGATTTTTGGGGAGACACAATCAGGTGTCTATAGAAGCCCCCACTTTGACTGAGTTTGGAGAAATGTAAGTTTCGAAAACAAAAGTCAAAATAGATCGATATGGACGAAGAATGATTCAGAACGTTCTGCGATCCTAAATTATTCTTTTTAAAACCGATACCTACAGAAAGCGTTAATTCTATAAATAAAGGAGTTAAGAAACGCATATCTTGCACCGTCAGATACACGCCTCAGGGTGACATCTCGTCGGATCAAACTGGTAGCAAATTTTAACGAATGTGCTTTTAGGTGGTAGTAAAATAAAAATAAAATTTAAAATTTGTGTTTTGACGGTAGCAAAAGTAAAATTTTACTAAATTATAAACCGTGCAAAAATACGTTATTTTCCGCGCTCTTACGACACCATCACACGCATACTCTCGAGCATACTCATTACCGGAAAACCCTGTCGTCTTCTCGCACCACCACTGTAACATCTCAGTAGCAGAGGAGAGACAAAAATGGTGAAGGTACGTATGAACACGGCCAATGTAGCCGCCGAAATGAAATGCCTTCGAAACTTGATTGGTATGCGATGTTCCAATGTTTACGACATTTCTCCCAAGGTATCTTTCCTTATTCCTATATCAATTTCAATTCACTGTTCTTCAATAATTTCGCAATATTTGAAACCGTAACTATATTAATTTCATCAAGAATCTGGTTGTATTTTTCAATTGCAGACTTATATGTTCAAGTTGATGAATAGTAGTGGAATTACGTAATCTGGGGAGAGTGAGAAGGTTTTGTTGTTGATTGAAAGTGGTGTTAGGTTGCATACAACTAAATACGTCCGGTAATACGAACACCGCCCCGTGATTGAGTTCGAGGTTTTATGAGGGTTTTGCCCTGGTTTTATGAGCTTTTAAGATTTTGGTTTTTTTTTTTTTTTTCAAATTCGAGCTCAATTTGGCTCCTCAAAGATCAAATTGATCCCTAAAATCTTTAACGGGATATATTTTCAGCACGCGAATCGAGGCAAAATATTAAAACGTGCAAAGTGGGTCCACTAGCGGTGACCGTTAACGGTAGGATAACGACATAGTCACTATTGAAACATAATTGTCAGTTGAAGGTTTATAATGTGTAATTTTCAAAAAGGAAGGGGCACAACTTGAAAAAGTCAATACTTGGGGGTTATATTATTGTAGAATATCCATTTTTCTCTTTTTTTTTCTTTTTTTTTTCTTTTTTTTTGTTCTTTTTCTTTTTCCTTCCTCTACATGAAACTTAGGGCTGAGCAAAACTATCTGAAAATCCGATAATGCGATTCGCATTTGATCCGAAAATTATGGATAACCGATCCGAAATTAATTTCAGATCGGATATCGGATATCCAAGAAATGAATTTCGGATAACCGATATCCGAAAAAAAAATACTTACTTATAACTTTTCATTTTTATTTCATATATAGTTTCAACAATTCCCACTCTCCCAGACCCACACCCAAACCCTCACCTTTAGTTCATTTCCCTCAAAGCACAACACACACCCCCTTGGCCGCTCTCTCCTCTCCTCTCTTCTCTCTCCTCCTTCCTCCCTTATTTCTCTTTCTTCTCTCAGATTTCAGACTCAAATCCCACTCTTGAATTCTAGAAATTGTCAACGGCATATTACTATAATTTTTTATATCAATAATAAGACTAATATCGGCTTCCTCACGGCTGCTTCACCAACAATGGCTTCTCAGTGGCAGCTCTATCTCACACTCACCCCGCCTCTCTTTCTCTCCCTACCAACGGACGTCGCCTCACTAGACACAACATTACACTTGTTTTTTAAATTTTTTCTCATTTAATTTGGTTTTGTACAATTTGTTCTGTGTATAAATGATACAGTCTTCAAGGTTTATTTTTTTTTTCTATCATTTTAGATTCCGATTTTATACCAAATTAATCTTTGGTTTTTATCAAGTAGGGGTAAATTCGACATGGTGGCCTCCTAGATCTATTTTTTCTACGTGGAAGACAAATGTATTTCCAACTCTCTTAAGTGGCACCCAAGTTTGGGAAAATTAAGTATAGTGCCCTTTTTTGGGTTTGATGGCTAATTTTTTTAGTTTTTTGATTAACCATAATTAAATTAAAAAAAACAAGCCAGCCACCCATGGCAGCCGCCACTGCCCCCGGCACCGGCGCGCCAAGACACCCTTCCCCGGCGCCGGCGCCACCCCGACCTCCCTCCCTTCCCCTTCCCTAACCACCGTAACCCCTACCCATTTCAATCGAAAACCCTTAAGAGTCATTAGAAAAGTCGGGTCGTTTCTCCTAACACACCTGAAACCCTAGCGCCGGTCTTTTCGAGGTAAGAGGCGGCCGGAATTTTCCGCCGAGTTTTTGGAATTTTCGAGGTCTAGGAGTAAGGTTACGGGATTGGGTGGGGGTCGGTTTACAGGGGCTATGGTTGTTGGGGAAGAGGAAGGAAAGGAGGTCGGGGAGGTCGCCGGCGTCGGGGAAGATGATCTAGGAGTGCCAGCATCGGCGACGGGTCGTAGTGGGGTTCGGTAGGTGGCTAAGTCGGTGGCTAATTGATTATTTTAATTTTTTTTGAGTTTTTTTTTTTTTTGAAGAATTTTATTTTATAAAAAAAAATTA
This sequence comes from Chenopodium berlandieri, assembly GCA_034703905.1. Classification (NCBI taxonomy): domain Eukaryota; kingdom Viridiplantae; phylum Streptophyta; class Magnoliopsida; order Caryophyllales; family Amaranthaceae; genus Chenopodium; species Chenopodium berlandieri. Next base: position 24,705,325 of record CM068281.1, read on the forward strand.
TGGTTAATCAAAAACTAAATAATTTAGCCATAAAACCTAAAAAGAGCACTATGCTTAAGTTTTCAAAACTTGGGTGCCACTTAAGAGAGTTTGAAAAAAGTTTGTCTTCCACGTAAAAAAATTGAATCCTGGAGGCCACCATGTAGAATTTCCTTTTTTTCTTTCTTTCGATTAGTATGTGTTAACATTTGAATCGAAAATTTGTGGGATTATTAGATTCAAAATACGAAGTATATGAATAATTGTAGCTTGTAATTATGAGTTTGATTTTCTTGACTATTTTATTTTAATTTTTCCATTAAATATGAAGTTTTAACAATATTGTTAATAAAAAAATTATATTATTAAAAGTGTCGGGTATTGGATATCTGGACTATCCGATCCAAAATTTTCGGATATCCAGATATCGGATATCCGAAAAATTTATGATCGGATACGGATATCAAATTTAGGATTTTCAGATACAGATATTTGATCCGAAATCCAATTTCAGATCGGATATCCGATCCGTGCTTACCCCTAGTGAGACTTGCTGCTCACTGATCCTTGTTACTGCTGCCACCTACCTCGCCGGATTTCGGCGCCATCGACCGCCGGCAAAGCAGCTCAGTCGGCCACATGGCCGTTTCCCCCCTTCTTTCTCCATTGTTTTATTTACTTTGTATAATTTTCAATGTATTTGTTTTGGGTTTTGGATTTTGTTGTTTGAACTTAATTTAATTAGTGTCAAATTTGTGTTTTAATATTTAAAACTTATATTTTCAGATTAGTATATTTTTTTTAATTTTCAGATTTTGTAATTTTAAAACCTAGGGTTTTAATTTATGGAATTGGGATTTTAGGGTGATTATGAGCAATTAAATTGGGGATTTTGTTCCTATTTTATTTTTAATCATTAATTAAGCATAAAAATATGTTTTAAAGGAAGTTTTAAGGAGTTTTAAATAAAATAATATTGATGAAAATTTGTCTGAGTATTAATATTTGATTGTTGGTTGTTTTCTAGGAAGTGATTATTCTTTAGGAGACTTTTAATTGATTAAAAGTGGCACAAAGAATTGTTTACACGAGGTACGTATATGTCTACTTCGTTGTAAGTAGTATCATGTTTAGGTACCAAAAGGAAAGAACTTAGTTTCATGTTTAAAGAACTCTTGGGTGGAAATTGTTTGGTTAAACATTGAAATAATTGATGTGCTTATGTTTATGAGACATGTTTGGGTGAATTGATTATGTTTGTATGGAATTATGGATGTAAGCATGTTGAATTGAATTAATTGTTTATATGAAATGTTGATAGAAGCATATTTTTATTGGATTGGTTTGCTAATCACATTTGGATTATTGAAGGTTTGAAATTGAATGGTTTAAGTGGAATGAATGTATTAATTATTTCATGAGGTTATTATTATTTTATTTATTTTTCAAGCATGACTTGTTAGTATGTTGAGTAAAGGTGGATTAAGTCGAAATGGCTAGTGGGTCGACTATGTTCAATAATTTTGGATAATTTGGAATTTAATGGAATTAAAGATCAATTTGTGATGTGATCATTGTTGGTTTAAATAAGATTAAAAGTGAATTACATATATGATTATTGTGTAAGGTTACTTGAATGAGTCGACTATTAATTAAATTGTAATCACGTAAAGTAAACATGGATGAGCAATAAAACTCTACAAAGGATGTACACTTCTAGAGTATTGACAATTATGGGTTGGGGTACACGGTGGTAGCTCGTAGCTTTCAAGGCTTGTTTGATTAACATGTCCTCTTTTCTTTTGGTATTTACATTTTATTTTATAATGAATGTTAGATCGGATCCTAGACTAACTTTGTGAGAATGGAGTCGCGTCCATTCTTGCATCGCGCTATTTTTATTTTAAATGGTCATTTGGGACCAAAATGATTTGGTGGGTTATTACTTACTCCAAGTTAATTAAATTAGATATAAAGAGTCAAGTGAATGGAATTGAGTATTAAGCATGTTGAGTTGATTGACCTATTTAAGTGAGGAGTCTTGATTTTGATGCATTATAGCTTGTATGTACTCAACTTTGCTGATTGCGTGCTAATGTGTGTTTTCTTTTGGTCATGGCCTTCACCTTTCAATGACCCTGTGATGATCCAAATATTACACTTGTATTATTGGGGAGCGGTATTGCACAGGTTAACTGGATGATGTGAAGTTCAGGGGTTTGGCATACGCATTGTTAACGGATTGGTGTGATTGAGAGTATTCGTTTCTTGTGTTGAGCTTATTTATGTTTTGCTATTTTGTTTATGGTTTGGATTTTAAATATTGGTTTGGTTTTAAATAAGGATCATTATGGTTCTAGTTTGTAAGCTTTGACTTGTTGATTTTCTTTGCTATATAATTTTAAAGATTTAAGTTGGATTTTCCGCCATGATATTCTGATAAAGCCTTAACGTTTTAACACGTACGTGGCGGTAACATGTCAATAGTTCTCCTCCATTTTATTTAAAGTAAGTGGTTTGGAAAAGGGACAATGCTTGGGGTGTTACATATGGTCAGGTTATGTTTTCTCATTTTAAATGTCATTACATTATATTTGTTCATTTCAAAAATAATTAGATTTTCGGTTTTTTTTTTATCATATATATACGCTTGAGTTTTTTTGTTTATTCACCCTATACCGCTGAAAATTTTCAAATTAACCATATACCTCTGAGTTGTTACAAAAATTCACTATATACCCCTAATGTTAACAATATGAGTTAAATTTGGTTAATTATGCATCAAAACCACCTTAGATCTCTCCCCCCCAACCTTGAAACCACTCCTCTCCTCTCCTTTCTCCAACCCCCGAAACCACTCCAAATCTCCATAAATATATCCGTATGATTGATTTTAAGGATGAGAAAAGAAATTTGGGGTGGTTTAGGGGGTGGGAAAAAAGAATGTGGGTGGTTTCACGGGTAGGAGAATGTATTTAGGGTGGTTTCGGGGGTAGTGGAATGTATTTAGGATGGTTTCGAGTAATAATAAACTCTAATGACTGACGAAAATAACAATCATTAGTCATCAAGGGTATATGGTGTATTTTTGTGAAAACTTGGGGGCATATGATGAATTTTAAAAAGTTTAGGGGTATATGGCGAATAAACAAAAAACTCAGATATATGTTGAAAAAACCGTTAGATTTTTTATGCTCATACATATTAAATTTTAAAAACTTGACAACACCAATGAAATAAAATAAATAAACAAATACGTCATAACTATGTTGTCATAACCGCAACAACAAATGACATATTCAAACCAACAAAATAAACCAATATTTTGACAAAACATCTATCCTTTTATCAAGATATTCAAGAATTAAATTCTTCCTCCAAATCATGAACATCACGAAAGACAAATACATTTCATTCATTCATCATAAACCAAAATCAGTTTCATGTATAAGATTTAATACAGTACAACATATATACAAATTTTGACAAACTTCTCATTGCCATCAAATTTGTTTCATATACATACACTTATACAACTGATTTTACATGAAATTATTACACAAGACAACACCATAAAATAAAATACAATCATTGTCTTGTAAAATAAAACAATAATTTCAATAATTGAATAAATTAACTTATTAATAGTATATACCATACTATCCATACTAATTTGTTCATAGCCTATCGAGATGGGCATCACTTGTATCAAAACATAAGATTCACCTCCACTTTATTCTAATTACAGTGGCCATTAGTAGAGCTGTCAAAAGCTGACCCGACCCGAAATACCGACATAAACCCAATTATTAACAGACCCGTCTAAACCCGAAAAAATGATGACCCTAACTCGATTTGACCCGATTTGAAACCAACCCTAGACCCGAGTTAACCCGAGTATTTGAGACCCGAACCCGAACATGAACTGACTTGGAGATGACCCGACCCGAATATAACCCGTAAAATATTGACTTGAACCGAACCCGACCTGAACCGAAATTGACCCAAACCTGTTTTAACCCGTCAAAACCCGAATTTAACCCGACCTTAATTCAACCCGACCTATTCCTAACCCGACCCGAATTTAACCCGACCTATTACTAACCTGACCCGAATTTAACCCGACCTATTACTAACCCGACCCGAAATTCAACCCGATCTATCACTAACTCGACCTAAAATCAACCCGACTTGTTATTGACCCGAAATTAACTAGCAATCTAGGATTACGTCATATCTTTTTTTTCCCCCTAATTCTATGAGTTATTTTCCTATTTAAGCTTATTCAAATATTTTCAATAAAATTCTCTATTATCAAATGTATTAAAATTTATATGTCTCAAAAAAACCTATAAAAATTTATGAATACCACTACTTTTTGGATGCATGTGCATTCTTTATTTAAATTTAGTAATTACGATTTACGAATACTACTACTTTTTAGGTGCAAGTTCATTCTATATTTCAATTAAGCAATTATGGTTTACGAATACTACTACTTTGTAGGTGCATGTGCATTAATGTAGTCAATTACGGTTTACAAATACTATTTGACCTTAGGCTTATTTGTTTTATCTTATATATTATATAAAAAAAAGAATTTAAATAAAAAAAATTTAAAAAAAAAATAATTTCGGATAATAATTGAATTGAACGTGATAATGATTGAATGCGAGCATGAGTATATGACAATGACCCGATGATAATCTGACCCAAATAATTTACCTGTACCCGATCATGACTTGACTTGTCTGGACTCGAGAAAGTGGTGACCCGAACTAGAGCTGTTAAAAGGATTTTATTGGTCTTTTTTTCTAATTTTATTATTCATTTGCCTATTTAATCTTATTTAAATGTTTTGAATAATGCCATTTAAATGTTTTTAAAAAAATGCCATTAAAAAAAATGTGAACTCAGATATGAACTTATAAAAATTAAACAAGTTTAGATAATTTCAAATAAAATAAGTTTAGAAAAAAAAAATTATTGTATTTTAACTTATTTAAATTAAACTTATTTTATCCGAATTTACATGAACTTATTGTATTTTATCAAAACATGTCATCTCAAATATGAACTTATCTGAAATTGTTATCTCTAAAATGAGTGGAATCAATGTGAATAGATTAGAATAGGGTTTGAACTTATCTTCTAAAAATCTAAACTAAACCTATCTTATTGGAATTAATATGAACTTATTATGTAGATCTTATCTAAACTTATTAGGACCTATTACCTCGAATTTAAACTTATCTGAAATTATTTCTCTTACAATAAATGAAGTAATTAATAATGATTAAACGTGAATGTCATTACATGAACTGTTAACAAACCGACCCAAAAAATGTACCCGATATGACCCAACCTAAAATCAACCCGATACCCAGATTAACCCAATATTTGAGACCCGAACCCGAACATGACCTGACTTGGAAATGATCCGACTTGATTATAACCTGCAATTTTTTGACTTGAACCAAACCCGACTTGAACCCGAACATGACCTGACTTGTAAATGACCCGACCTGATTGTAACCCGCAAATAATTGACTTGAACCGAACCCGACTTGAACCCGAGAATGACCCGACTTAGAAATGACCCGACCTGATTATAACCCGCAAATTATTGACTTGAACCGAACCCGACTTTAACCTGAGAATGACTCGACCTGATTATAACCCGCAAAATATTGACTTGAACTGAACCCGACTCGAACCCGAGAATGACCCTAACCCGTTTTAACCCGTGAAAACCCGAATTAAACCCGACCTATTATTCACCCGACCCGAATATAACCCGACCTGTTATTAACCCGACCCTAACCTGATAAGATGTATGACCCGACGTTACCCGACTCAAGCATGACCCAACCCGAACCCGACCCGTATAGGTTACGACATTAACCCGAAATGACACGACCCGAGTTGACCCGACCCACACTTACCCGACCCAAACCCGACCTGTTTACCCGAATTGACAGCTCTAGCCATTAGTCATTACTGCATGATCCATCGAAAACTACAATTGACTTTTACCATGCATAGACTAATAACATACTTTATTAAAGTATAACAATTGCCACATTAATCACCACGATAGTCATCCCCTGAAACACCATTAGCATATATAATACCAAATTAAAAACATATTCAATATCAATTAACATAATGACATACATGTTAACACTTTTCTATAAACAGGTCATCATCAAACCAAATTAAATCATAACTGATAAATCATCCACGCTTAATAACCACGAAATAAACAATTAAACAATGAATCATCACATTCATCATTTCAAGCATGAAAATAAAGATAATAGTATAGAAATACTAACCAATTCGCCATGGATAAACACAATAATAAACAAACGCAAATTGCATCGTTTCAATAGTACCGTACAATCGTTCTCCCACTAGTTCCTCTTCCTTGTGGCCTTAAACGTCTCGTTTTCCTCCTCCATTAACTTCGGGGATGTGAGTAAAAATGTCACTCTAAGAGATATCACCAAAAATGCAATGACTTTTGCCATCTTCGTTAAACTACTCCTTCAAATTTGTCCAAATTTTGAAACCTACAAGTCAATTCTTACACCGATTCCATCTTTGTAGGAAATTATTACTTTGGATTGCTCGGGAAATTGGTTTATCAAGTCACAAAAATACAACAAAAATCGGACAAATTTAACACTTCTAGGCGTGAACAAAATCACTTTCCCAAAGTAATATTTCGACCCTAATATACATACCGGCATCACGAAATTACTAGGAGAGATACAACGAAGACAATCACAACAGTGTGTAGTATGTTTGTGATCTAATGTAATCAAACTTTGGGTAATTTATGATGATGATAATTGGAATGCAAAAAGGTTTTGTTCAAGCAAAATAGTAACTGGTTTTCTTCAATCTCCATTTTCATCATGTATTACATATATATATTAAGAGCAAAATATCAAGCCAAAAAACGACGATTAACTGCCAGACTTCACCCGCGCCATATCGAGCGAGGCCGCGCCTACCAAGTGAGGCCTTGCCCTGCCGGGCGAGAGAAACCAAGCAACCCAGATAAATCTGGGTGCTCTCGAGCCCTGCCCGGCGACAGTGGCCTTGTTGGGCGGTTGACTTTGTTTAATCTTTATTTGCTCTCGCGCCCTGCCCGGTGCACCACGGGGCGGAGGACCAACTCTCTAAACTGATATACAAATTTCTCTTTTAATTTGCTTGTTTAATTGAATTGCAATACCTTAGTCTTTAGCCTAAGCAATTTAATCAGACACGTAAATATTTGTCACCAATACTCTAAATAATTCAACATAAAACGCTTAACACCTATAGCGGGTTTGCCTTAAAACTACTAAACCTCTAACGATACCATAGGAACGCGATTTTACCTATATAAGCCATGTAAAATTACGTCTTTTAATGGAAAGCTAAACGTCGCCCTCGGATCTCTAACTAACGCCCGCAAAATAACCTAAAATGTTGTACGTATCCTTGTTATAAAAATATTATAAAACAATTATTTTTACCTAAAACCTACACAAAATTTTTTACCGTTCTCTCTAGTGTTCACCGGCCCCCAACGATCACGTTGAACCACCAACCACTGTAATTTTTAAAATCAAACAAATAATTTATATTTTGTAAAACCTAATTCGTGGGATCCCATGAAAGACAACGAAAGACCGGAAACACCACCTACGTTGCTTGTCGGACCGTACGGAATCAATACAATTACTTAACTTTTTGTTTTCGAAATTCCCAAGCAAACGCCCAGAAATTTCGAAAAACCTAGGTAGAAACGCCTAGTTTTTTTTAAAACCTTAGGCAATTTCGAAAAAACTAGGCGTTTCTGCCTGAGTTGTTTGAAATTTTTGGACGTTTGCCTAGGAATTTCAAATTTATTTTCTTTTTGATTTTGAATTTCACGTATTCGTTATTATTATTATTTTGATTATATTAGTTGTGTTTGTTATTATAATTGGTAGTAGATAATTATTCTTGAGTGGAATTTTCCATATTCATGCATTTGTTAAAAGAGAAGGGAGTTGATGAAAATCATACGCATAACCAACCTAAGAGTTGTTGATGGTAGGGGTGGCAAAAACTGACCCAACCCGATAACCTGAACGAACCCGACCTGAAAATAGCGGGTTAGGGTTGAGATTTTCGACCCGAAAACTTAAATGGGTCGACACAAACCCGACCAGAAAATTAAATGGGTTAGGTTAAGGTTGAAATTTTCAACCCGAAAATGACCCATCTGACCCGAAAAATAAATCGAGTAATTATCAGGTTGGGTCAACCCGAATCCAACTTAATAACCGGAACACATTTAAGTTTTAAAAAAATAAAAAATAAAAAATTCAAAAAAAAAAACCCTAAAGAAACCTTTAGCCCAGCCCAAATTCACAAAGAGCCTCCCTTATAAACTCACAAACCCTAAAATCATATCTTTTTTTCTTATTTCTTCCGGCCGTTATTCTACCCTTCTCTCTTTCTCTCTCTTCAATCCTTAATATCCTCTCCATTGTTGTTTTTAACTTTGAAGCTACTCTAAACTCTATTAAAGCTTGTCGATTTACCCCACTTCCACATCGTCGGTCTAACTTCAATTCATCATCGATCTAACACAATTTGTTTCGTAACTTTGAATTATTTATTTATCTACTTTAGTTTGAGTGTGGTTTATATCTTTGTTACAGATCGAAATAATTTCTCTAAAATTATGTTTGGGAGTTAAATATAGTTAGATTATTGGAATTTTGCATAGCTTATGCTGAATATATGTATATACTTCGTTTTATTTTGTGATTTAATTAGATGATGCATGCACAAGATTCGGATCAATATATCTTATGCTTCTTGTACTATACTTGTATTTTGTAATTTGTTATTTCTAATCCTACATTATGAATTCCATTTAGTTTGTGATTTTAGATACTTCGTAATACGTTTGTAAATGTAAATTTATCTAAATTAAATCAAAACTATCCTCTTATTTTTTTTTTAATAAATAATAAAATTGGTTGAAAAAATCAAGTCAAATCAGGTTGACCCGAAACTGACCCGAACAGATCAGGTTTGGGTCAAGCATTCTGACCCGAAAAACTAAACAGGTCAGGTTCAGGTTGATGCTTTTTGACCCGAAACCGAACTGACCCGAACACGAAAGTGACCCGACCTGATCTATTTGCCACCCCTAGTTGATGGTGTAATAAAATTCTCAATTGTTTATATGTGCGTGATCACACCTTTTAGTTGTTATTATAATTAGTTGTATATTGTTAGAATTATTATTATTATTATTAGTTGTTATTATTATTAATTGTGCGTTGTTAGAATATTATTATTAATTGTGTTTTTGTTGTTTCTCAACTTTTATTAATATTTGTTTTTATTGTTATTATTATATTAGATTTTGAGCCCGAGAATGGTGATGGTGTGGACTATAGTGGACATTTTTAGACAAACACTGTGTTTTCGAGTTTTGAGGATGCTTTTCTATGGCACAAAATGTTTGTCGATCGCTCGGATTTATGTTAGTGAAGGCTTCTTACAAGACCGATCGAGTGGTCGGACGTATCGATTTGTGAGTTGTGATCGTGGAAAAAAGAGCATGATAAGAGACATGATGAGCACGATACACAAAGGCACGAAAAGGAAGGCAAACAATTGTCCCTTCAAACTCAAGGTTGAGTATGTCAGAGTAGTAAGTGTTTGGAAGCTCAATTGCTTGAACGTCACTCACAATCATTCTTTGGTTGTGTATCTCGAGGGACATCGACAAATCAGCGGCCCTAGTCTTGCTGCTAAGCAGGTAGTACGTGACATGACTCAGGCACAGGTGCCACCTCGACATATCATGAGAACTTGTAGAAAAGTTTCTCGAAGACCATCCAAACATCAGGCATGTCTACAACTGCAGAAGTAATATCAAAATGGAGCGATTTGTGGGAAGAGAGGTGGTTCACCAGGTGCTTCATTTGGCCAGACAAAGCAAATACCTCACTTGGGTTATGACTGATACCAACAATGTGCTGCAACATGCTTTCATGGCACACTCGATCATGACAAATTTGCTACGCACATACCCGTACGTGATAGGTATGGATTCCACTTACAAGACTAACCGATACGGCATGCCATTCTTTGAGATTGTTGGGGTTACACCGACAAATCAAAACTTTCTTGTTGCATACGCATTCATGAAGTCGGAGTCCGAAGAAAGTTTTCTGTGGGTGCTTCAGTGCTTGAGGTTGTTTATCGGTCATCATAGAGAGTCGTCGGTACTACTGACAGATAGGGAGCTTGGCCTTTGTGTATCGTTGAAGAGCGTGTTTCCAAACACATGACACATGTTGTGTGTGTGGCATATTAACAAAGATGTTGATGCGAAGGTTACTTCCATGTTTGAAAAAAGAAGGAGATTGGTGCCAAGTTCAAAAATGGGAGGTGGAGGCATGTGATTAATGCTACATCTGAAGAGGCGTATAAAAGAGAGCTTGTAGAGCTGAAAACCAAGTGGGGTCGATGGTCGAAAGCGATTGACTATGTTGTGGACACTGGCTCATACACAAGGAGAAGTTTGTGATGTTTTGGACGAACTAGGTACTGCACTTCGGCAATGTTAACAACTGTAGGGTTGAGAGCCAGCATTCGGCATTGAAATGTTGGATTGACAGTTCTACAGGTTCTTTAAACACAGTTTAGGCTCAGGTACACTGCTCGATTGAGAACCAGATCATAGTCATTCGTAATGGGTTGGAGGCATGTAGAGCAACTCATGGTCAAAATTACAAGCAGAAGCCTTTGCATCAGTTAAACGGAAAGGTATCCCACTATTATCTGTCTTTTTTTCTCGGTGAGACGAACATGATGCGAGGTTTGAGCACCGTTGTCCATCGACATTGTGGGTGTGTTCTACGTACTACCCACGGGTTACCTTGTGCGTGCCAAATATATGACTCGATTACTGCAACGAAGGGGTTGTATACGATTTTTTTTTAAAAAGGGTAGAAACGCCCACTTTTTTCGCTAGATCTAGGCTGAAACACCTAGATCTTTCGAATAACCGTATGGGTGATCGAAATTTCTAGGAGTTTCAGCCTTGATCTGGCGAATTATTTGGGCGTTTCCGCCAATTCCAGAAAAAAAAAAACCATGTCTCTGGTGACTCCTTCGACGATGACCTTCCCTTTGTCCCTTAGCATATCCACGCAAAATTATATTGCGCTAGTATAAGGAGGTGGTGTGGGTTGGTAAATGATGGTTTAAAGGACGAAAATTTTTAAAGATAGAGAAAATTAATGATGGCCTTGAATTCTGATTGCGGTAAAAGGTGGTGGGGGGGTTAAAATTATCATTGTAAGGGTAATTTTTTTTTTTAATGTATATGAGAGTAAATTCGTAAATATATTTTATTTTACGGGCGTTAGTTAGAGATTTGAGGGCGGTATTTAACAACCCCTTTATTTTCCGCGCTTTTACGACACCATTACACGCATACTCTCGAGCATACTCATTACCGGAAAACCCTGTCGTCTTCTCGCATCACCACTGTAACGTCTTAGTAGCAGAGGAGAGACAAAAATGGTGAAGGTACGTATGAACACGGCCGATGTAGCCGCCGAAGTGAAATGCCTTCGAAACTTGATTGGTATGCGATGTTCCAATATTTACGACATCTCTCCCAAGGTATCTTTCCTTATTCCTATATCAATTTCAATTCACTGTTCTTCAATAATTTCGCAATATTTGAAACTGTAACTATATTAATTTCATTAAGAATCTGGTTGTATTTTTCAATTGCAGACTTATATGTTCAAGTTGATGAATAGTAGTGGAATTACAGAATCTGGGGAGAGTGAGAAGGTTTTGTTGTTGATTGAAAGTGGTGTTAGGTTGCATACAACTGAATACGTCCGGTAATACGAACACCGCCCCGTGATTGAGTTCGAGGTTTTATGAGGGTTTTGCCCTGGTTTTATTGACATATTTTTTTGCCCAATTGGATTTTTGTAGGGATAAGAGTAATACACCATCTGGGTTTACTCTAAAATTGAGGAAGCATATTCGCACTAAAAGGCTTGAAGATGTCAGGCAGCTTGGGTATGATAGGGTAAGGAGATTTGTTGCTTCATTTGTGTATGTGATTGTGTTTGAATGGATTGTTTTCAGTTTGAGTAATCCTAAGTTTTTTCGTCGAGATAGATAAAACAAGCATATCTTGGCTTTGAGCTTATAATTGAAGGTGTTGAATATACAGTGAAGTAGGTTAATGTGTCCTGTATTTTTGCAAGACTAATTTCAATCGACGATTAAGTTAAACCTCGTTACCTCCTCGTTTCTTTTGTCAATTATATGCTCTTTTATTTATATTTTTTTGTGCTGCCAGATTATTGTTTTCCAGTTTGGATTGGGTGCCCATGCGTACTACATCATATTGGAGCTTTATGCTCAAGGAAACATTATTCTTACTGATCCAGATTACACTGTCTTGACTCTTCTTCGGTCTCATAGGTAAGTCACTCTTGTGTTCATTACTATCTGTATCTGCATATTTTAGGTATTTTGAGATCTAAAAAAATAGTAAACCCTATCTGAATAAATTATGGTGCAATTTGATGTGAAATATAGAAGCTTAGGGAACGATATCAACCCACTATTCTTGAAAGCAGTACTCATTCCTCGTACTAAATTTATACTAGATTGATGATAAATCTTTTTAAATTCTTGTAACCTTTTCTAATGTGAGTGTTCTCTTGGCAAAACTATGCTCTTCAATGATTATGTCAGTTGCCATAGTTGATAGATTGCCTTACTTTTTCCATTTTCTTATTTTTTTCCCCCTTGTGTATTGGTCTATTGAAGGTGACTCCGCTATGCACAATGGCTTACCTTTAATGTTAAAGTTATAGGTTGTAATATGTGCATGGACCATGGTGACAACTCGACAAGTAGCCTGCATGATTTAATAATTGATGGAGGTTTTTGTGATGCAATTACATTGGATACCATTGTTATTAAAGTCCCTAGAGATTTCTGATTGAATTGATAAAATTTAAGAAAACATAACAACCTCTTCAAACATGAGCTATTATATCTTATGTTGTTATTTATGTATTAAATTAGGAGATATATCTTCCTTCAAAAAAAAAAAAGGAGATGTATCTCTCCATTTCAAAGGGATGGTGAAATTTAATGCTAATCAGTTCTGGATGTTTTCTTGACTTGTTAGTTTTCTCTCTCTAATTTTCTAAATATTTTTGAAGATTTATGGTGCCCATACCAGTTCAGGACTCTGAATTTTGTATTTTTGAACTCTACAATTTATTCTTTGGTGCACTTGTAAAAAAAGCAACAGATTTTTGGGTATAGCTTCCCCTTGTCAAGGTTTTGAGTTCCAAAATTTGTTGTTTTTGTATAACTGGACTCAACTAATAGCTTATGAGCAATTGAGCATTACTTGACTTTTCTTGATTTTGTCGATACATCATGATTGCTTGAGGACTACAGCCTTTTTCCTTAGACCTCATTCTGTATACGAGTGACACCCCCTTAAAACACCCTTCCCTTCAACCGATTCTCTGTTCTGCTACTGAGCTATTAATATTTCAACAGAGATGATGATAAAGGTTTTGCAATCATGTCGCGGCACCGATACCCAATTGAATCGTGTCGAAAATTTGAACGAAGCTCCCGCATCAAGCTGAAGGAAGCTCTTGCAGCTTCATATGATCAGGGTGGTGAAGATGAGGAAATCAAAGCTGCCAAAGATGGAGGCACAGTTTTAGACACATCAAAAGTAAAACAAAGTGCTAAAAAGGGTGGAAAAGTTCCTGATTCGAACAAGACTGGAAATGATGGCTCTCGTGCAAAACAGCGAACTTTGAAGATAGTCCTTGGAGAGGGATTAGGCTATGGTCCTCAGCTGTCTGAACATATTATATTGGATGCAGGTTTGGCACCAAGCATGAAAATTTCTAAAGATAACAAGCTGGATGAGGATATAGTTGAAATTTTGGGCCAAGCTGTGAGCAGGTTTGAGGATTGGCTCGAGGATGTTATACATGGAACTAAAGTTCCTGAAGGATACATACTAATGCAAGCAATGAAACCAGGGGGAAAGGACTGTGTTACCTCAAAGCCAGAGAGTTCCAGCAAGGTCGTCCAATAGTTTCTTTCATTTGGTTGATGTATTGACTCTTGTATTTTTAGTATTGATAAAAAGTAACTCGTTAAATTTTTATTTGTAGTGTTTAGGATTTCTATCATCTTTTTAAAAATGTACAATTTATTCACATGTGACATTTACATCTCTTTTGCTCTTTTGCATGCAGATATATGATGAATATTGCCCTATTTTACTAAATCAATTCAAATCACGTGATTGTTTGAAGTTTGAAACATTTGATGCAGCTTTGGATGAATTCTACAGTAAGATTGAGAGTCAGAGATCTGAGCAGCAGCAAAAAGCAAAAGAAGGATCTGCTATGCAAAAGCTCGATAAAATACGCATGGATCAGGTGTATATTTATTTCTGTACATGCTGTCTATACTTTCAAGATGGTTATATTGATTTGTGTTTTATGTGGAGAGCCTTATTGTTCAAAACCCTTTTTCATTTGTCATGTTAAGGATAGTCAGACCCTTAGTTACCAAGGATAGTAATTGCAGGGGAGCAGGAAAGGAATTTGTGGTTGAAATTAGGTTTATAAATCTTGCTTTGAATTCCTCACTTATTTTGTGTATATGATATTGTTTTACATTCTAAGAAGTATGAGTGGAGTCTTATGGATGGAGGTCTTCTTCTTCCTGCTGAAAATAATTGATTATATGCTTCCTGCTCATGACTTGTTTTTGAACTTGACCAGTGGAATTTTTTAAGAATAAAATACTCTGATTCTTAAAAAAATCTCTGATTTATGCATTTATTGCATAGTTGACACTTAATGTGTTCAATTGTTTATGTTCTGAAGTCCAGTTTAAAATGTTAGTTTTTCTTTCTCTCATCAAATCTGACATACCAGTCATTTAGATTATGTTATTCTCCTGTTCTATGTTTGCTGGAGCTAAGAACTGCTGGCTTACTTTTGTAGGAAAATCGTGTGGTCACTTTGAGAAAAGAAGTTGAGCATTCTGTTAGAATGGCACAATTGATTGAATATAACTTGGAGGATGTTGATGCTGCTATCTTGGCTGTCCGTGTCGCTCTAGCAAATGGTATGAATTGGGAAGATCTTGCACGTATGGTGAAGCAAGAAAAAAAATCTGGAAATCCAGTGGCTGGTTTAATTGACAAGCTCTATTTGGAAAAGAACTGCATGACGCTTCTGTTGAGCAATAATCTTGATGAGATGGATGATGATGAAAAGACATTTCCAGCAGATAAGGTAAAATAAGTTACTATATATCCCAAGATTGTTTTGCATACAGAATTGCAAAATTTTGTTTTAATCTGATTTTGGAGGATCTTTGATAAGGCTCATAGGGTCCCGGCCCTCCATAATTTTTTTTGAGCTGTTCAATTGATATAAAGAATTTATTGCTTAAATATGGATAGTAGTGTTTGAAAAAGCGCCCCTAAGGCGTGCCTAGGCACTGAGGCGCAAGGTGTTAGGGGTCATGCGCTTTTTGTGGTCTAGCGGAAGCGATTTTGATGAAACGCAGCTAAAGTGCAGCAAGGTGCATTGAGGAGTACCCCCGAGGTGCACAACAATTTTTCACAATTTTTAATTGTTTATTACATGCGCTTCGATGAGGCGCATGGAAGCGCACTGAGGCACTCCTTAGGTGCAGGAAACTCTGAAATGCCTTGGTGTGCTTTGAGCTTTTTTTTATATTGATGTATAGAAAATGTTTAATCACAATAATTAAATATTTACACTTCTAACTAGAGGCTGAAGGTTCAAACCTTGACCTCCGTACTTTTTTGGTCTAAGATCCGCCACTCTTATGTGAAGCCAGTACTAGTTTCATATTGGTTCTTGATTTCTAGTTTTGACATCACTTTTCACCAAACTTATTTACTTCAGTTAGTATTTTCTTCCCAGGTACTAGTATGTTTTTAAAAGTCCGAGTCCCTTTTTCTTTTTCTCATCTTTCTCTTTTCCAGGTAGAAGTTGATTTATCCCTCTCAGCGCATGGTAATGCTCGTCGGTGGTATGACATGAAAAAAAAACAAGAGAACAAACAGGACAAGACTATTACCGCTCATGAAAAGGCTTTTAAAGCAGCTGAGAGAAAAACACGTCTCCAGCTCTCAAAGGTACCTCAAGTCCTGTATCTTATTGGTCATTTAGTATCTAATTATAATCTTATTATTTCTGGATTATCAGGAAAAAGCAGTCGCCACAATATCTCATATGCGTAAAGTCCATTGGTTTGAGAAATTCAATTGGTTCATCAGCAGTGAAAACTATTTGGTTATCAGTGGACGTGATGCTCAGCAAAATGAGATGATTGTTAAGCGTTATATGTCAAAAGGGGATTTGTAAGTATTAATTCTAATATTAGCTTGATTTGCATAGCAAAATGTGACAGAGGTTTGGCTGCTGGTTATTCTTTCTCAATTCCTTCATATCCTTGAATGGCTTGTGATCATTTGTGAAATATCAATGACCTTAATGTAGTAAAAATCATCCAATAGAATCTTTAAATTATTTTATTTCCTCGCCTCAATCAGCTTTGGTTTTTTTTTTTTTTTTTTTTTTTCCCCCCCTGTAAGTTAAGCTTTTGCTATTGATCCTACTGTTAATAAGATCATTTGTGCTTGATAAAATGTATAATAAACCATGAACTTAGTGGTTTTTCTATTGCTCTCTTTAACAAAAAATTTCATCTGTCCCAAATTATATGATATACAAGCGATAACTTTGACCATTGATTCCTCTGTCCCAAAAGTAAACATTCTCATTACGATATTTGGATCTCCCATATGAATTCTTTTTTTTCTTTTAAGTGAATAATTATGGCTTATATGAGTTATATCTTACCCCCCCTTTTTATTTTTCCTCATTTCATCACATCCAGACTTTTCCTCTTTTTAATAACTCTTACCGTTATTTTGTCCCCTTCAATTCCATTTTTTTCTCTACATTTAACCACTTATATTAAAAGCCATGCCAGTCAACTAATCAACTATGAAGTTATCTTGGGGATGGGGGCGTTTAATTTCTTGTGAGAAGGGATAGTCAGAAAAAAGTAAACAAATACACCCTGATTTGCGTATACTGCTGAGAAGTAAAAAGTTACTTGTATCATATTAAAGTGCGAGGAAAAGTAGATGAGGTCTCATTCTTAAATAATGTAGATGTGTGTAAACTTGACTGGGACAACCTACAATGGAAAGCGTGTACACCTTTGTGGGATGATGTATAGTTCAAGACAAATGAAAAGAAGGGAAAACCTTACTGGTGTCTTTGAATAGTGGAATCCATAATTTTTTTTTATCAAAAAGTACATCTGTGTGAATGAAAGCTTTCTTGAGTGTATAAAAGCATGCTTTGCTATTATCCCCTTTGACTGCACTGATATTGTCTGTTAAGATAATTTGAGCATTAATATATCATAATTTTGTAACAGGTATGTGCATGCTGATATGCATGGAGCTTCAAGTACTATAATAAAGAATCACAAGCCGGAGCAGCCAGTCCCCCCCTTGACATTGAATCAAGCTGGAAGTTATACTGTAAGTTGATCTATCAGTTAAGATTTTTGCATGTACTGATTAATTTATGTATGTAAACTTGGACTCATTATCATCTTCTCTTTATCAAAGGTTTGCCTCAGTAAGGCATGGGACTCAAAAATTGTTACTAGTGCTTGGTGGGTCTACCCTCACCAAGTCAGTAAATCTGCTCCGACGGGAGAATATCTTACAGTGGGAAGTTTCATGATACGTGGAAAGAAGAATTTTCTTCCTCCCCATCCTCTTATAATGGGTTTTGGTATGTTGTTCCGTGTGGATGAAAGTTCTTTAGGATTGCATTTAAATGAAAGACGAGTTAGAGGTGAGGATGAGGCATCAAATGCTCTCCAAGAAAATGGGAACGTGGAAATATCTGACTCTGACTCAGATAGTGTAGCTACAGAGCACAATTTAGAGAAAGATAATGATAGGAGCATAACTTCAGAACTCTTAGAAGGATCATTGAGCCATAGTTCTGCTCAAGATGACAGTATATCCTATCCCAAAACAGAAGTTCTAGAAGAATCTGGAATTAAGAGTAATTCTCCTTCTCCAGTACATGATTCTGAAGGAAAGAAAAATTCTGCTGTTTCAGTTCAACTAGAGGATCTCATTGATAGAGCTCTTGAGCTTGGATCTGGTGCTGTCTCTGGTAGAAGTTATGAACAGACTTCGCAACTTACTAAATCTGAAGAATTAAAAACTCAAGAGAAAACAGTATCTATCAAAGAGAAACCTCATATTTCCAAAGCTGAGAGGAGGAAATTAAAGAAAGGCCAGAAAATTGATGATGAACAGACAATTGATGTGCAAGGAGAAGTAGATGAAGGTCATTCTTCAACCATTAAGTCTGAAAACAAAAATTTATCTGCTGCTGGTGGAAAAATTGCTCGTGGTAAGAGGGGTAAGCTTAAAAAGATGAAGGAGAAATATGCAGACCAGGATGAGGAAGAAAGGAGCATTCGAATGACTCTACTTGCGGTAAGTTGCATAAATTTATTGGTATTATTCTGTAGTTGCATTGGTAGATATGACACAATTGTACTTTGTGCCCTAAATTTGTGTGGTATGTTAATCATTTTATGAAGAAGCTCACTTCTTGCTGACAAGCTATTTCTGACCTAATTCAAGTTAAAAGAAAATATGCTTAAATGTGAATCTTTGAAAGCCTTACAGATTGGGAATAAGCTGGTGACTTTTTGATTGAAGTTCATGAGACTTTTGTATAACCATACTGATCTATCAGTATCTGTCTTTTTTGCTTTTCTGATAGATATAGTGCCATTTATTGTTGTTTTATTTTAGTTTTTATATTTTTTTATATGTAAGAATTGTGTTTTTTTTGCCCCTTTGGTGCCTAGTTATAGTCTTTTTTTGCCTTTAATATGTTAGGCACTATTGATTGTCATGCTTTAGAATTTTACTGAACGTATCTCTTTGTGCTGTCATTTGTACTCCAGTAGATTACTTGTGCATAGGCTTCATCATGACACTTGTTTGTAATCTTAAAATTTAGTTATATCATATATTAACTTGAAGGTACCTCCTATCCAAATTTGAATTCAAGTTTTTCCCCTCCCAATTTAGTGTATTAGATACCCATCATACCAAACCTTTCCTACTATAATTATCTTTATTGAGGTGCTCAAAGGGAATTTGGGATGTTAAACAAAGTTATACGGAGTATTGTGATTTGAGAAAGAAATCATCTTACTTTACTAGAACATTGATTGATCGTTTGGTTGCAAACTGGCAGATCTTGGATATTACTGTGATAATCACTTGTTTACCCTTTGTTTGAGGTCTTACGTTCCAAATCTATGGCTTCTAGATGAGAAGTGATCATTCACTTGCCTGATAACTGTTACCCTTTGTTAGTTCTAGGCCATATTTTGTATTGATTACCAATTACTTCTTGGTATCTTATGGCATATTAGTTTCAAATGGAGAGAGAAATGATAGAAAGAATTGGACTACTACTATATCATTCTTTCATTAGATTGGTGGTAAATTTTACAATTTTTTTTATCGGAAAGGGCTGAAGGTTTCAAGTCTTGGCACCCTTGTTCCATTCTTTACAAGTTACATGGTAAAGATTATAGGGAGCACAGGTTAATCACCTTGATAAATACAGGTTGTTTATTCGGTGGCATAGTTGTAATATATTGGTATAAAACCGCTTGTAGTGTTAGCAGCTTTACCTATAAACTGTTCAATATTACGTGATTTAATTACAAGTTTGCCACTTGATTTACATTCCGAGTTTATCAAGGAGATAAAATTGTAATTTCTTGTAAGGAATATGAGGAAGGTCAATGCACCTGTGCCACGTGGCAAGGATTCCTGAAAAAAATGTATATTTGATACGAAATATAATAGTGTATATTCTTTTATTTTATTTTTCTTATATTCACTTTTCATGGAATTTCAGTCCGCTGGAAAGGCACTGGATGACAAGAATGAAAATGATGCCCAAGATCAAAATATGGCAACAAGCACAAGAAAGGAACTTCATGGCGGTATGTCTTTACTGGTTTGATTATATATGTGTCAGATGTTACTCAGCTGTCTGAAATGCTGTTGATACTATGCTACAATAAATCAAATGTTTATTTTTTATTTCATTATTAGAAGAGAATTTATGCATCAACAGCTTTCAGGGAGTACCAAATGGATCACATGCGGTATTCAATTGGAAGAATCCTTTGCATCTTAATTCAGTTTCTTGGGGTCCACAATGGAGTAATTCTTGATTTAGTTGAAGTGTCATGTAGCTAGCAGTTTAGCCACAAGGACAAAGTATAATTTACCCTATCCAATAGGAAATGCCATGATAAGATGGCTCCCACAACAATACGCAAATTATGTTCTGATCACATACCTGAAGATTGCCGTAAAAATATTGTGCCGCAGCAATTTCTTCCTATTCAATCCACAGTCCATACCAATCTATTCTTCTACTAATCTAGAATGAAAAGGAAGAGTGTTGTTGGGGGGGGGGGGTGGTTGGCAGGAAGGACCCAAGATTCTCTTTGCACTGCAAACAACCTCCGTCCGAAGATAGCGACACTTGATAATGAAGAATGACATGCTAGCAAGTCTCACTGCTATCCAGATTGGCCTTTGCTTTTGGAGCATAATTATTATAGTGATATAGCGTCAATCTTTCCCAGTGCCAAAGCACCAAGGCCACCAACAAATGCTCTCACCTAGGTGGAACCCATAGCCTTTCAAGTAAAACAGAGTTGCTGAGGTAAAATTAGACTGTAAAAAGAAGGCACACATTAAAAGGTTCCTGACCAATCATCCATCTTCACCCTAGAAACTTCCACTTTAGATTATTGATCCTTTAGTTTAAACTTTTAAGTGAACTACTTTGTCTTCTTGTCATTGGGGGGCCTCCATAAGTGAAAATTCCAAGCATGACATTGAAAAACGACACAGGAGCTTGAAGCAGTTTTGCTTGTTAACTACTCCATCCATTCAAGTTTTCCAGTCATATATACTATTCTTAGATGTCTAGAAATAACTGTAATTTCCTAAAAAAAATTTTGTTTGTGATTGCTTTTCTTAACTTGCCACAGCTTAATTAGTAACAGGGAGAGGATAGTTATTATACTATTATAGGGTCATTTGTAAATTTATGTTGTATCCATACTTCTCTAGTTATGAAGGTTTTTAGGAAAATGTGACAATTAATTACGGAAGGAGGGAGTTATTATTTAGGATTATCGCCTGTTGTGACTTGTGAGCAAATGAAGCAGGTATGGGACCGGTTTCCTATCTTTATTTATAAAGTATTCTGGGGGTGTGGCTATAGACATTATTAGATTTGGATAAGAAAAAAGGATATATTTTTTTCATTAAAAGTTGAAAAACGAGAATATCAATTATGAGGGCAAGGCTATTATTAACCCAGTTGTATTTCTTTATTTTGGAACCTCCCCAATCAGCCAGGTAACTCTTGATAGCCCAAGGCCCCAAGCCACCTTAGCCCATAGTAAAGCTATGTTATTGACCTTATTCCACAATAAATTAGAAGACAAAGCAACTCGTGAAGTCGTGAGTATATCTGGGAGTTTTGTTCTAATTACACGCACCACATAATTTCCATTAAAGCATTGTGCCATAAGAAATTCTTCTTCTTCTCCTTACCAAACCCCTCAATTAAATTCACCTCTAAAGAGAGCTCCTTTATCTGCCTATCATGTGGTGGCCTTCAAAAATGTAACTCCCTTGATTTATCATAATAGTAAAAATCATGGGCATATAATCAATGGATTTGAACACAAAGTCTGCTCTCCCCTCCAAATCTCTTCCCAAAATTGAATACAACTATTCCCTACCTTGAACCACAGCATAGGACTGCAGATTGAACACTTATGAGATGAACATCCAAGGAAAACTTTAAGAGCTACCCATTTTGATGCTAACTATATTTTTATTTGATGGCTTGAGAAACTAGTGGAAAACCGCCACACACATTTCCCAGAATTGCAATGTATATGGACACCACTTCACCAAAGACTATCCCTCCTACCTTTGTCTGGCTAACCAATTTCAGCCCATATAATTATATGTCCCCACATCACTAGATCTAGTCCACAAAATATTATTTCCTCATTCTCTATCTTAATTGCAACAGAAACCAGGATCTTGAATAGAGAGAGATAGACATATGTCATTGGATCAGGTCAAAGTTATTCTTCCTGATGGGTGGACCTCGTGGAAGGTCTACTAAATTACAGAGCTGCAAACTATTGCCAAAAGCAATAATCTCAAGTTTCGCCCCTGCTAAGCTGCATGCCTGATTGCCTACACTTAAAAGAGGTTGATCTTCAAACCTGAAACCACCTCAAAATTTTGTAACAACTTTTTGACCCCAAAAAAAAAAAAGTATCATCTACATGTTGCAAAATGGGAAATCTGCATCTCTTCCCTCCCCATCTTAAAATCTTCAATCTCAGACTCCATCACTCTCATCTCCAACATTCTCCTTGGAACATCCACCACTAAAGTGAATAAATTGCCGTAATCCATAAGCTTATAAGAATCAAACACCTCCGCCGATCACTGAACCAATTATTTACAAGAACAACATCAAGGGAAATCTGCATCTCTTCCCTCCCCATCTTAAAATCTTCAATCTCAGCCTCCATCACTCTCCTCTCCAACATTCTCCTTGGAACATCCACCACTAAAGTGAATAAATTGCCGTAATCCATAAGCTTATAAGAATCAAACACCTCCGCCGATCACTGAACCAATTATTTACAAGAACAACATCAAGGGAAAATATAACTCGAAATACAAAACTCAAGCTTATCAGGGATTCAGTAATCAGGTGCCTTTGATTTATTGAATATGCAAAACTTAAGCTTTTTGGATACAAAGCTGTTTTCTTAGATAAGGATAAGTAATAGAATCAGATAATGCATTGATAGGCTAGGATTGATCAAGCATGCAAACAAATAGTTGGCTTCTCGGTATACATCAATGCCAGTATGCTTCAGCAAACATTTTTCTGCCTTACATATAGAATTACATGTGGAATTGTTGTGCTTTTGGTTGATGTTGAACAAATTGAGCTTTTGGGATACAAAGCTCTTTTCTTAGACAAAGATAGAAAATAATATCAGGATAGAGCATTGATATGCTAGGATTGATCAAGCATGCAAACAAATAGTTGCCTTCTCAGTATACAGCAATGGTGGAGGAGGAATATGCTTCAGAAAACGTTTTTCTGCCTTACATTTATAGTTGCTCGTGTTTGTCCATTGTAAGAGCATCCACAATGGCTAGCTACATGTACGTGTAGCTAAGGGTTGCCACATCATTATTTCTCAAGCTACATGATTTAAGCTACAACCTCTACAATGGCAAGCTACTTCTTTTGTAATTTTATTATGTCCCACATGATGACATAAAATAAATAAATATATTAACAAATACATAAAATATATTAAACAAATAAATATAATAGCATTGGGTGGAGTGAAACTACATAACTCTATAGAGCTATGTAGTTTGGCTTAGCTACAAGAGGTTGTAGCTCCACAATGGCTAGCATGTAGCTAGCAATTATTTAGAAATTGTTAGCAGGTCCTTATGCACAACCATTGTGGATGCTCTAAGACAGCTAGTAGTCCCCGGTTGGAATAAATTTTGTTTTATGCGGTAAGTTAAAGGTGTTTAGTGGGTCAATTGTGACTTGACACTTGAGGCATCTCTTTTCTCATGAATTTAGTACTGAGATGTGGCCAAGGGTTGAGCAGTGGCTCATGATCAGATATACAGTAGAAAATTGACTTTTATGCTTTAAATGGGAGCAATAAATCAGATTTTGTGAAGGATGTCTATACTCTTTGTTTGTGTGTGGAGGATGTCTATACTGCGCGTGTGTATGCTTGCGTGCGTGCGTGTGCTTGTGTGAGTGTGTGTGTGTGGGCAGGCGCGCGTGAAAAAGGTGGATAAAGTATTGGACAAAAGCATAAAGTGTTTTTTTTTTTTTTTAAAAAAAAAAGAAAAAGAAATCTTCTATTTATAAGTTATAACACTCTTGCAATACTCTTATAATTTGAAATCCACTGTGACAAGGCAACTGCGTGTTAATTACCATATTACGTATGTGAACTATATATGATTAGATAGGTATCCACGAAGAATTGGCTGATTTATTCTTATGTTACAGGCTCAGAAGATGTTCTGAAACTATGCTATAAGTGTAAGAAGCCTGGTCATCTCTCTCGTGAATGCCCAGAACTGTTTGAAGGTATATCACATGAGCATAAGAATGGGAAGCTTGAGAATCCTGATGAAGATTCAGCTATTGCTGCTTCTGAGATGGAACAGTTGGCAATGGAGGAGGACGATATACATGAGATAGGTGAAGAAGAAAAAGGGAAGCTTAATGATGTGGATTATTTGACTGGTAACCCACTACCGAATGATGTTCTTTTATATGCTGTGCCTGTCTGTGGTCCATGTAATGCATTGCAAACGTACAAATACCGAGTGAAGATAGTTCCCGGCACGGCAAAGAAAGGAAAAGGTATTCAGGCCATCTTCATTCCATTGTTTATTCTAATTGATATGATATGCTCACCTTTAAACATCCATTAAGTAACTGAAGGCGCAGCCTATTTAAGTGATTAAGTCTTTCAGGTTTATATTATTTATATAATACCTTTCAGGTTAACTTAAGAAGTCAATTTAGGTGAAAACAGTTCATTCCACTTGCCTTACAAAAGTGAATAATATGGTACAGTTACTAATATCTTTTACGGAGTAGTGTTTAAAAGAAGTTTTAGGACATATATCTATGTAAGTGTTTTTCTAGCCACTGTAATTTGGAATCTAAAAGATATTATAACACCACGTGAACAGAAGCTACCATGCGAAAATATTGTATTGATCTTCATATGATTGCCCAACTTTTTTTTACGAGGGAAGCCTTCAACCAATATATGCTGTTGTAGACCATCTTTTTCATTGACATTAGTGGATTTAGTTGTTAACAGGAATTTCTTTGAACTTGATAAAATAGTTTTATTGGATCAGATGAATGTAGGACATGTTAGATCATTATGAATTTATCACCTTTCTAAGATCTGATGTACATCTCCTTTTTTTTAGCTGCAAAAACTGCGATGAATTTGTTTAATTACATGCCTGAAGCATCCAGCCGAGAGAAGGAGCTCATGAAAGCATGTACTGATCCTGAACTGGTTGCGGCTATGATTGGAAACTCAAAGATTACTGCTGCGGGCTTAAGTCAATTGAAGCAGAAGCAAAAGAAAGGAAAGAAAGCTGCTAGCAAAGCCGGAGGCTAGCTCCATCTGTCAATCTGGAGATTACTGCTGAGGCTGTCCTACAATGGCCACATGAATCGTGTTTTGTACAGAAAGCTGCACTTTAGTTTTGCTGTCATAGAATTTACTCCTGCCTTTTAACAGCCATTTCACAGGGTTGAGAAACTGACTATACAAACTCAGAAATTCTTACATACTTCAACTTCGCTCATAATCATAGAGGATCTCTTGTGGAGCTTTACATGAACTTTGTTGAGCCTGCAACACAACCAGGCATTCAGTGAAAATTTTGAAAGGATAGAATCAGCTAGGTGATGGGAATATGGTAAAAGTACTATAGAAATTATACAAGGATACACGAATTTGAACTTGATGGAGTAACCTAAGACATAAATAAGAGCCTACTACTATGTAACAATGTAAATGCGGGAGTCATGATATTTCTATGTCGGCAATTCAGCGAACTCTAAAACTTTGTTGAAACTTGAAACTAACCAACTCGAGTTCTTTCATAGTTAGTTGAACTTCAACTTCGTTAATAGCTGCAGGCAAGCACCTAGTTCTAATGAAATGAAAAGCAACTAGCCGATTATGAAAAGCTTTTGGCATGTTTTTGAACAATTGATTGATTTTCGAAGAGTTGGAATTTGAAGATCTTGTAAGAATTAGCGAGTGATTGTTGAAAAATAATTTTTTGATATTGGTCCATACTATAGATTCATCAAGTTATTACAAGTTATAAACCTTTGGCACCAATGAGAGTGTTCCAATGAGAGTGTTCTTCCTATCGGTTTGGCTAGTTTATACGTAGTAGTTACGTTCCCTTGTGGTGGTTAGACTGCCAGGGTTTCCTTTTGTTTGGACTGTTAAAGCTTGCGATGCCGCATGTAATGGCTGCAGTTGACTAGAATTGTCCAATTATAAAGAATGCTAGTGCACAAATGTAAACAGTACTTTCCTTTAGCGGATTTTTTTTTTTTATTATTTTTTTTTATTTTTTTTATTTTTTATATTATAAAATAAAAATTGTTACACTTCTTCTTTTGATAACCTACTCCATTTAAATATTAACTAGTGGGAAAAAACTTGCGTGGACCTGGGATTTATACACACGTAACTGGTGTTATATTGAACATAGTGACCCTTATGTTGAACATAATGACCCTAATTTTAACATAGTAACCTTCATTGACCAGTATTTAAAATATTTCAGTAAAAAAAAAAAAAAAAAACCTTTATAATACCACAATGCCTTTTATTTTAATACAATAACCTTTATTTATATATAGTGAATTTTTTTTTATTAATAAAACAACCATAATGTCTCTAATGTTAGTGATTCATAATAAATTATTGTGAACCAGGTTCATTTAAGAATTTGTATAACTAGTGAGTATCCCGGGCAATGCCTCAGTAACTTTTCATAATCTTTGTCTATTGAGAAATTTTTTAACGCCATAATGTTATAATTAATAGTTTGATAATTTCAACAAACACCTTGAGATTTTTGTCTTGGAAGTTTAAACATTTATCTAAATCTTTTACAAATTAATATTAAGACTTTATTGTCTTTTATTTGAATCATTAAACATTGATGTTGTATTGGAATGGTGGTTAAGTTTTCATTTTTCATTTCAAAAAGTGGCGTATTTGATACCTTATAACAACATTGTTTATTTTTGTAAACTAAGGGTTGACACGAATTAAAGCCTTCGCATAATTGGCACATAAACTTTCTTAAAAACGATTTTTAATAGATTAACAAATATAGATTTTCTTTCTTTTCATGATCTCCACTCAAACTCATTACTACATTTTTTTTAATTATTCTTTTCTCTCTCACATTACTTACTTTTTAATAAAGTATTAACCCCACTTTTTTTTTTTTTTTTTATAATTGTTTAATGCCCCAATGACCCCACTTACTCTTTTTATTTTTAAGTCAAACTAATTTGCCTAAAATCATGTGCCGGTTAAAATATAGTCCTCTTTGACTAATGCCCAAACGCAGCATTAGAGCACTACCTCTTGTGCCATTGAATCTTGAGCTTGAAAGAGTAGTGAGGGTGAATCGAAGAGAAAAGAAGGTGAGAGATAGTGGAGCTACTTCAAGTGAGCTACAAGTGGTGGTTGAGTCCGACTATTCTAGTTCTAGTGAGTCTAGTGGAGACACCACTCCATTAGAATCACCAAGGACAAATTCTCCACCTCTCCACCAATTTGAAATGGCTCTTCCAAATAAAACATTGAGAGAATTTGGTGTTCCTCCACCATATCAAGAAGCATGCGGGACTGCTACTCGTGATATCGAAGCAAACAACTTTGAGATAAGGCCCGCCCTTATCACCTTGATAGAGGGTCATCAATTCTCCGAGGCAAAGCATGAGGACCCCATTGCTCACCTCAAACAATTCATACGGTATTGTAGCACCATGAAGGCGAATGGTGTGACCCCGGAGTACATCCTTCTAAGCATGTTCAAGTTCTCTTTAACGGGCAAGGCAAGTGATTGGCTTGATAGGTTGCCTCCAAACTCATTGAACACATGGAATGAGGTGACTTCGGCATTCCTTGGGAGGTTCATTCCTCTTGGGAAAACGGCGGAGTTGAGGTCCAAAATATCAAATTTCCAACAAGAGCCCGATGAGTCGCTCTATGATGCTTGGGAGAGATTCAAGAGCTATCAACAACAATGCCCACACCATGCATGGCATGGAGAATTGGCTCTTGCTCCATGGGTTATAGGGGTCTTTTGAGAGCGGATCCCATATTGTTGGATGGAGCATCGGGTGGACCAATCATGAACAAGCCACCCCTAGAAGCACTCAAAATCATTGAAGATGTAGTTTAAAACTACACCGATTGGAGTCCCGGCGAGAGGGGCATCTCCAAAAAAGGAGGAAGGTATGAGGTCAATGCCATTAATATGATTAATTCAAAATTAGATGCTTTGTCTTCTAAGTTTGATCAATTGCATTCCTCTTCCCTTTCCATTTCCCCACATCAAAATTCACATACATCTAGTTCATCTAATGAAAATGTGTCAATACAAATGATGTCTTATGATACATGTGGAGGTGATGATCATGTGACTTCCGAGTGTTATTTGCTAAATGATTCATGCTCCCCCTCCCCTTCCATGGAACACGTTAGTGCTATCAATAATGGTCAAACCAATCCTAGGTATGACCCTTATTCCAACACTTATAATGAGGGATGGAAACATCACCCAAACTTTGATTGGAAAGGGGGCCAAACCCAAGGAAATGGTCAAGGTCAATATAGTGGCCAAAGGAATATTCAAAATAATAATCAAGGAAACTATAGGAACCAAGGTAATGGTAACTATGTGTCAAATAACCAAGCAAACCATCAAAATGACAATAGATACCACCAAAAAGGTCAATACTCTTTTAACAATAACCCACCCGGTTTTAATGGAGGAAATAGACCTACCCTTGACCCTATTCCTCAACCCCCTCTCCAAATTCAAGCTCCCCCTCTTAAGTCAAGTCTAGAAACAACAATAGAAAAATTTGTTAATATGCAAACAAAGAAAACCAATGACTTAGAGGAGAGTATCAAGCAAGTGCAAGCCCACAATAAGATGCAAGAAACTCAATTAACTTAACTAGTTAATGCACTTAAAAGTAACAATCCTAGCACCACTTTACCTAGTCAAGCCATTGATCCTAGAGAACATTGTAATGCAATTATTACTAGGTGTGGGACTACCATTGATGATACTCCACCCATGAGTTTGCAATTGAAAAGTGAGAGAGAGGAGGTTAAGGACGAGAAACAATGTGAGGTGTCTAAGTCAAGTGAGGATGAGATGGTTGTCATGAGTGAGTCAACCACGGTGAGCTTAACCAAAAATTATTGTGCAATTATCAAGAACCACTCACCCACTAAACTAAAAGATCCCAGAAGTTTCTCTATTCCTTGCTCTATTAAGAACATTTCCTTTGAAAATGTCCTATGTGATCTAGGAGCTAGTGTGAGTTTGATGCCTTTTTCGGTTTATGAGAAGCTTGGTATAGGTGGTTTGGTATCCACCACTGTCACTCTTTAACTTGCCGATCGATCCACCAAATTCCCTAAGGGTAAAGTTGAGGATGTCCCTCTTAAGGTAGGCAATTTCATTATTCCGGTTGATTTTATTGTGCTAGAAATGACGGAAGATGCCCTCACCCCTATCATCCTAGGCCGACCTTTATTAGCAACGGGTGGTGCAATCATAGATGTAAGGGAAGGAAAACTCACATTGAATGTGGGTGATGATGAATTTTGTCTTACTATTGATCCCAAGAAAGGATGTCCTTCTCCCACAAAAGATTGCATGACACTAGATGCTATTAGTGACAATGATTTGCATGATTTGCGAATGCTTTGTGCCACTAATCCTCTTTTTGATGTTCAAAATTCAAAGCAAGGTTTAGATAGGTTTGATGAGGTGATTGCTATGCTTGCTTGCCTCAAGACGATGCTTGAAGAAGGTGAGTTCGATGCTCAAGAGGATGAAGAGAATGACACCAAAGCTTCCAAGAAGAAGAGGAAGCTAAGGGAAAGGCAAAGAAAAAAAGAAAGAAGAAGACGGATTCAAAGAAAATTGAAAATGAACTTGTTGTAGGTGTTAGTCATGAAAACAATTTGGTTTTGCTCATGATGGCAATTTGTAACAATGAAAACATTGGTGACAAAATGTTCTCGAAATTTATCCCACCTTGAGGATATTTTTTGAATTTGCGTCAAGCTATTAACGTTAAAGAAGCGCTCCCAGGAGGCAACCCGATTTTTTTTTTTTTATTTAAAAAAAAATTGAGAGATGAGAGAGCTTGAACTAACACTCTAACAATTTGAGTGTTTGTTTGGTGTTTTTCTTTTGTTGTAGGTGATTTGCTAAGGGAGATGAAAAGGAGGCAGATTCGGCCAGAAAGGAGCGGGCGCTGCTTGAAGCTTCAAGAAAACAGAATCACCAGTGTCATTTGGAGCGGGCACTCCGAGAAGAGTGCGTGCCCACTCCTGATTGAAATAGCATAGGTAGGACTCCAGACCATACTTGGAGCGGGCGCTCCAAACCGAGTGCACGCCCGCTCCTCTCATCAGGTATTAAAAAAAATATAATAAAAAATTTGAAGAGAAATCAGAAGGCCGAAATACGAATAGGAGGGGGCGCTCCGAGTGTATAACACGCCCGCTCCACCAGTTGAGAAAGCAAGGCGGAATCTGAAATTTAGCTAGGAGCGGGCGCTCCAAAACCTCAGTATGTCCGCTCCTCCCTTCGATGGCCAGATCATAATGCATTTCAAATGGTAGGAGCGGACCCGCTCCTACCCAGCCATGTAAAAAAAAATGACTTTCCTCTTTTAATCTCTTTCTTTCATTTCTTACCACACATTTTACCCATCTTTCATACTCTCTCTCCTCTTTTACCATATCTTTCTCACTCTAAAACCCTTGCTCTTCTACCTTCTCTCTTCAAAATCATCATCAATCCTCCAAATATTTCACTCAAAATTCACAAATTCATAATATCCATCCAATTCTCTCTCTAAAAATCACAAATTTTCACAAAATTAATCAAAATTTTAAAAACCCACAAATTATCCATTGAAGAACAAGGGGAAAATGGTGAAAGCTTGAAGGAGGAGGAGCAAAATTTGAGTAGCCTTGGAAGAATTTAGAGTATTTTCATACTCTAGTTGGTATAATCTTCTTCTCTACTTCACTTTCCCTCTTGAACTTTAGGGTTCTTCTTCAAATTTCTTAATTTTGTTAATTTCATATAAATTATGTAGTTAGTTGCATGATTAGTTGAAATTTTAACAATTATTGTTGCTTAATGAGAATTGTTTGTGGAAAATTGTGAATGACATTTGGAGTAGTTGAAAATTGTGGTTGAGAAATTATGGTTGACAATTGCATATATTTGGTGAATTTGTGAATTTGAGTTGTGTGAAATTGATTGTGTTTGAGAAATTGTGTGTTGGGATATATTGTTTGGTTATGTTGTTATATATTTTTTGAAGCAGGTACTTGGATTTTTAAGGGGGTTCGAAGTTAAGGGTGTGTGTGTGGTGTTGTTTGTTATTGAGTGACTTTCTTGAATAATTCTTCCCTTAATTAAAAATGAAGATTATTTGGAGGAAGTAAGAAGAGAAAGAAAAGTGAACCTCAACCATCCCCAACTCCTTCACAACAAGAAAATCCTAATCCTCCACCAACACTAAAAGTCCATGACCGATGTAAGAAATCATTCAACGACCTTTCCAAACGAAAAATTATCCCAACCCGTTTCTATCATCAAGAATCAATGGTGCTATTAGGGGTTGATGAAGGAATAAGAAGAGTAGCCGACAATTTCGGTTGGCTAAACTTCTTAAAGAATAGGGAAGAAACTTATGCTTCCCTAACTCTCGAATTCCTCTCATCGGTCACTTTGAAACACATAAACCTAGAAGGTGAGCCATTAGAGTGTGAGATAAAGTTTACGATGTTCAATGTCAAGAGGGTCCTAACTTTAACGAGATTGAAAGAAATTTTCGAATGGACCACCTTCAACCAAATCTACAACCCCAATGGTACTTACTTCTCAAGCTATGAGGAGTAAGTTTGGTTGAACACCATTGCATGTTATTTCAATTTCAAGACCCAATCTAGCCATGCTAGCCACATTATTCTCCCCTTCCTTCGAATCTTCATGAGACTCATGAGCTATGCTTATTTCTCTAAGCAAGACTTAGGGAAACTAACAAAAGAGGAGATCAAAGGCCTCTTCATAGCCACAAGATTTGAAGGAAATGTGGAAGGGAACGTGAACATGGGATACATGTTCATTAAGAGATGCATGGAAATGAGGGTAAATGGAGAGATGAGTGGTGAGATTAGATGCAGGGGGATGATTTCGATTAAAGCGAGGAAATTGGGGTTTGGTGCTTTTATAGACCAAATGACCCCGATCCATGGTTCTAACTTGCTTGATATCAAGGGACTTTATGATATGAAGTTCCTTGTTGAAATTCCGAGTCGGGTTCGTCGCTTTAGTTGGAAGGTCAATGGGAGGCATTATTGCACTCTCCTAAATGCGGCGGTCACTAACTCCGTGGGGGACACGTGCATGTGCCACGTGATCCACCCCGACAAGCTATGGACGACGATGAAGAGGATGCACCAATGCCTCGTCGTATGGGTACATCCTCTATTTCCCGATCTAGGGTAGATGGTTCTTCTTTATCCTCTTCCCTCTTTGATGCCGAAAATGCTTTCAACCAATTAAATTTAACCAACCAAAGAATTTTAGAACACAATGAATATCAAAGTTGTAGCGGAAAGAAACTATCAACATCAAGTTGAGAGGGGACACTTTCTCCCTTACCTCAACTATCCCAACCGTCTCGTTCAATAAGGTCCGGTTTTGGGTTGGTCCAATGGCCAACCCACCTACCCTTTTTGGCAAGGCCCGTGTAGCTCGATTGGGGAGCTTTGCTCCTATCCCCCTTATGACTACACATAACCCGGATGTAGTGATTATAGGGGTGACCTTAGTTATTACTACATCCCCGAGGTTGATAGTGATAGTTCATCTACGGAGGTACTTGATCCCCCCCTAAGGGGGTATTACGGGTTTCCACCCGGTTATGATGGTTAGGGCTGTACATTGGTCCAAAACAGGACCGGACCTGGACCGGACCTCTTGGGACTAGGACCTGAATTAGTGAATTTTGAGTACCGGAGACAGGACCTGATTCAACAAGTCCGGTTCCGGGTCAGACCTGAAAAATCAGGTCCAGTCCGGGTTTGGACCTGAACAGACTTGTTTTGTATTTTAACCAAATTTAAAATAATCCAAATATCAAGAAAAAAAAATTCCAAGTAAAAAATAAAAATAAAATAATACTTCTAATTAGCAAAGAATCAACAAGCATAAACCAAAACTGATAAGAAATAACAAGCTGCATTAATAATGGCAAAAATAAGACAATTTCTCCGGAGATGAATAGATTATCCTAAAAAAAACAAAAAAAAAAAAAAAGAGTGGAGATGAATAGGTTATGAGTAAAATACTGTTGAAGAGCTCAACAACCCAAAAATATTTTGAAGACATCTGCGTTAAATGAAGAAAGAAATCAAACATTTGCCGACCCTCTTTTATTTCTTCTGCATTTGTGGGTTTTCATCGTCTGTGAGACGATGGACAATCCTCCACTCTCTGATGTTGTTGCATCTCTCCTCCATAAACTGGAACCCTCTAATCATTCAAAATACAAATTTCCACCAGATCTGGAAAATGATCTTACAAAATCGAAAGATTCACTGCCCCTTCTGCTTAACCCTAGCCGCACCCACGATTTATCTTTATCCACTGATGATCTCGAGCACTCTGTTTGCAGCGTAAATAATTCACTAGATCTTCATTTTGATATGAGTTCTTTAATTGTTGGAATCAATTTGAAAACTGAAGTGACGGCTGAAGCACTACCTCTGACTTTGAGAGGAGAAGAAGATAAAGAGAAGTGGAGAAATGAGAGAAGAGCAGTGACGGCTGAGCACTGAAGTTATTTTTTTAGGGTTACAAACAACTAAAAAAGCTGCATTCAAATTTAAAAAAAAAAAAATTTAAAACTCAATTTTACCGGGTTTCAGGTCCAGACCTGAAACCCCACGGTTTTAGACCGGATTTGGACCGGAACCGGAATCACTGAATTTCAAGGACTGGGACCGGACCTGAATCTACAGGTCCGGATCAGGTTCGGTCCAAACAGGTCCGGTTCAGGTCAGTTTTCAGGTCTATGTACAACCCTAATAATGATGGTGGTTGGGGTGACCAAGGCGTGCCAGATTTTAGCCACTACCGTACTTGTCCCAACTATGATCTACCTCCTTATGTAGATGCCTCGGCTCCTCCTAGTGATGTAGATATTAACTACAACTTTCATTATTCACCAGGGCGCCGGCAAGATTAGATGATCTAGACATGTTACTTACCGTTTCATTGCCCCTTTTAATCCTTGGGACACCGAGGATGGTGCCAATCCCAATCTTGGGGGAGGTTTTGTCATTGCCTCTTTTCTTTCATTGAAACGGTAATTAAATGTCTAGCTTGGGGGAACATTTAGGCCTTGTATAGAGTTGGGATTTGGTGTTGTTAGTTTTGTGCTTAATTTGATTATGCTCCGCTTGTCTTGGTTGGTTAATTAATGGTTGAATGTTTGCATTTTAATGAACTTGGTTTGGTTTATGTGCTTCCCATTGATGATGATGTTTGTTGATGAGCCTCCTCTCTTTCCTAAAAATCCAAAACCCAAAAATCCAAAGCCCTTAATCCAAATTCATTAGTTATCTCCTCCTTTCCTCTCCTAATCTTCTTTAGCTAGTTCCTTTTCACATAATCCAAATTTTTTAGTTAGTTCCATTTCTCCCCTCCTAATTTTTCAAAAAAAAAAAAAAAAATTAAATAAATAAAAAAAATTAAAAAAAAAATCTTTTAGAATAGACTTTGTATATATTGTTTTTGCTTGTAGTCATTTGACTTGGTGATTTGATTAGTATCTTTGATGGTAAAATGAATTCAAGTAAGCATGTGATATAATTGCCTTAGTTTTGCAAGTAATAGCTTATCAATGAATTGTGAAA
The DNA here is from genome assembly GCA_034703905.1 of Chenopodium berlandieri. Classification (NCBI taxonomy): domain Eukaryota; kingdom Viridiplantae; phylum Streptophyta; class Magnoliopsida; order Caryophyllales; family Amaranthaceae; genus Chenopodium; species Chenopodium berlandieri. The sequence goes on from CM068281.1 coordinate 24,740,446, forward strand.
TGATTGTTTGACTCTTATCTATATGATCCACTCATGATATTCTTTATTTGCTTTACTACTAATTACTATTCTTTTATCATCTTGCATATATGAAAGATATGACTACACCAAGGTCAATGGTAATTCCTCCTCCCCTTTTATTCTTGTTTATAATCTCCTTTAAAAAAAAATCTGAAAAATGAAAAAATGAAAAATCTTTTTGCTTTTAGATTAGTCCTCAATGATGATATTGGATTGAATGTGATGGATACTTGCTTTCTTCTGGTAATAAAATTTCGAGCATGGTTTAGATGCCCTTGGTTAAACATAGAATTAGCTATTTTAGGCTAGTGTGAGAATAACCTTACCGTATGTACGAGACCTAAAGTCTAGGATTGTGGTAAGAAGGTGCCGCGCATATCAAAGGAATTTGAACCCCGAAAGGTAGTATTTGATCCCGCATTGTTCCTGAAAGTGAGGTTTAAATATTTTTCAAGCCTACTACATTTTGAATGAGTGGCAAGGATCCTCTTTGATTTAGTACCTAGATCAAGAACTTGAGTCCCAATTCCCAAGATCTCGGCGTAAACTACTCTTAGTATTGATGAAGGTTGTTATGTATTGTTTATTTACTAAAAAAAACAAAAACAAAAAAAAAAAGTTAAGGCATGCCCTCCTTGTTTCTTTAGTTCTTTCCTTTGTTTATCGTAATTAGCAGTTTGTGATCTAAATGTTCAAGTTTAATAAAAAAAAAAAAAAAAAAAGAAGTGATGAATAGCCACCGCCCTACCAATTAAACAAGCTTGGGGGTGCGTTTTTGTTTAGAGTTTATTCATGGTTTATAATTTGGGTCAAAGTTAAAAACCTCTTTAGGTTTTCTCTTAATGCTATACATCTTAGTTTGGCTTTAATTGCAAAACTCTTCTAGTTTCCTCTATGCCTTAACTTTGTGTCGTAATCTTCAAGTTTTGTGTGATGTTAGTAAGAGTAGTTGAAGCCATTTTCGGTAGAGGGAGTTGGTTCACAATCATAGGGGTGTTCAGATCCGGGTACCCGAAAATCTGAATACCCGGATCTTCGGGTAGTTGATAAGTCGGCCCGTGTCCCGTCCCGGATAATTCGGGTACCCAATTTTTCATTTCAAATTTCAACACTTAAACATTTAATTATGTACCTGTTCCAACAATGAAGGGAGTATGTGTACAATTTCGAACACTTTCTACTGCTTCACTACCTTCAATTTGGAGATGGATGGAGATGGATGCGGGGAGAGGCTCAGAAATTATGAATTCGCTAAGGAGAGAGATAGAGAATTCGTCGAGAAGAGAGATACAGAAAACCGTCAAGGAGAGAGAATGACAACACAGAGACCGAGTTTACTTTTTGGTGGAGAGAGAAACATATGAGACAACTTTTTTCATAACGGGATGCTTTACCTCGAAACGGCGAATCCAGGTGGCAAAATTCAAAATAGATATTAAAAGACCCTTTTGCCCCTGCGAGACAAGCCTTAATGTTTCGCAACCCTCCGTTTGGAACGCCTCTACTCAATACACTAATTAGGAGGTACTAGTACGAGACTTAAACTAAGCACATGAAATCAAACTATACAATAGTCCTTGCATTTTTATACTAATCATTCTATTATTTGAATGAATCTATGACAATGTTTCAACACCTTTTGCCTTTAAAGTACATTATCGGTTCCATCACATTTGTGTGGTTATAAAATAAACCCATTTCAAGTAATATCTGCCATAACAAACACTCTTTCATTGTCTGAGCTCATTTCTGAAACCAAAAATATGGATCTTGGAACCGTGTTGTCCGTTGCTCAAACTCTGTTTGCTTCTCTTCAATGTTCGGAGCTCAAAGAATTGAGCTCCTTTTTTGGCGTTGGGTATAAATCCCAACTTGAAGACCTCCAAGAGACTGTCTCCACTGTCAAGGCTGTGCTTCAAGATGCTGAGATCAAGCAGGACCAGCTTTCTTCTGAAGCACAACTCTGGACTCAGAAGCTCAAGGATGCTGTTTATGATGCTGACGATTTGTTCGATGAGTTCGTCACTCTTGTTAAGCAAAAGCAGCTCATCAAGGGTCTGAAACTCTCCAAAAAGGTGAGTCTCTTCTTTTCTCGTTACAATGCTATTAAGATAGCTCACTCTATGTCCAAAGAGGTTAAGAAAATTCGGAGGAAGTTAGATGCTATTGCCAAAAATCACTCTCAATTTGGCATTAGTATTGATCCTCAGCCTATCAGGAGGAGGAGGGAGGAGACATGTTCTTACATCTGTGAGCGTAGTATCATTGGGAGAGAGGATGACTTGGAGGAACTTGTAGGTCATCTGTTGAATTGTTCAACCATTCAACAAGATGTTTCTTTCCTCACTATAGTGGGAATCGGAGGATTGGGGAAAACTGCTCTTGCCCAACTGGTGTATAATGATCCAAGGGTCACAACTGCATTCCCATTGAGGTTGTGGACTTGTGTCTCTGATCATGATCAGGTGCAGTTGGATGTGGAAAGTATACTTCGTAAGATTTATGCTTCAACTGGTCAAACGCATGAGGAATCTACCATAGAAAGGTTACAAAGCAAACTTCGAGAAAAATTATCAAGCAGCAAATACTTGCTTGTTTTAGATGATGTATGGACTGAGAATCGCAATCACTGGCTTAAGCTTGTAGAGTTCTTATTGGGAGGCCAGAGGGGAAGTTGGGTTGTGGTAACAACACGGTCGCACAAGACAGCCCAAATTGTAGGGGGTGGTAAAAAATATGAGCTCCAAGGGTTGTCAAAGGAGAATTCATGGTCCTTGTTTAAGAAAATAGCATTTGAATCAGAACAATTAAGCCCTCACGAAGATTTGTTGAAGATTGGCCGAGAGATTGTTGAAGGATGTGCCAGTGTTCCTCTTGCCATAAGAGTGGCAGGGAGTCTTCTGTATGGTCAAGACAAGAGTAGATGGATATCATTTCAGGAGATTGGGTTATTCAACTTCAGAGAAAGCCAAAAGGACATCATGCCTATACTCATGTTTAGTTATCATCAACTTGAATTGCCCCTCAAAAGTTGTTTCACATACTGTGCATTGTTCCCAAAAGACACTGTCATAGAGAAGGAGTTGTTGATAAGCCTTTGGTTGGCACAGGGCTACGTTGTTCCGTTAGATGATGGTCAAAGGTTGGAAGATGCTGTTGAGGAGTATTTTACTATTCTGATGCGGAGATGTTTTTTTCAAGATGTAAAGCATGATTCATATGGTGACATTATTTCGTGTAAGATACACGATCTAATGCATGATATTGCTCAAAATGTAGCAGAGAAGGTAATTTGTTTTAAAAATTCTGTAACAGACATTATAAATATAGAAGTCCGACATATTTCCCATGTACGAAGTACATCCTTGCAATACTCTTTTTCTAAGACGCACATTCGTTCCTTTCTGGATGTTGGTGCATGGAATGATCGTGTTGTGATTGAAGAATCTTCCTTGAAGGCATTAGTAGCAAATTGGAGGTTTTTGAGGGTGTTGGATTTGAGTAAGTCAGGTATAGAATGTTTGCCGCACTCAATAGGTGAATTGTTGCATTTAAGATATTTAGATCTCTCACACAATTATGAGCTGGATGTGCTTCCTCAATCAATTACCAACTTATATAATTTACAGACATTGAAATTATGTATGTGCGGACAATTGAAAGAGTTACCAAAAGATTTGATGAAGTTGCTTAACTTGAGGATATTAAAGATAATTGACTGTAGAAGGCTGACTAATATGCCAAAGGGCTTGAGTAAGTTGACTTGCCTTCGTGTGCTGAGTATGTTTGTAGTGGATGGATCAAAGGCAAGTAGGAAGCAATGGTTTGATCAACTGGGGGAGCTAAAAAGACTTAACAGCCTGAAAGGTAATCTTTCTGTCAGAATCAGATCTTTTGAAAATGCCAGAGCAGTTAAGGAAGATATAGATAGGGAAGGAGCATATTTGAGGGATAAGGAACATCTCAAATTTATTAGAATAGACTTTGATGGTACGGGGATTGATGATGAAGAAGCAAGGAGATTAATGGAAGAGCTGCAACCACATCCGAATCTCAGGGGATTAGAGTTGCGATGTTGTGTTGGCATGAGAATGCCGAGTTGGGCTAGGGAAAATAAGTTGGCGACCTCTCTCCCTAATCTTAATAGATTACAACTTTCCAACTGCAGTATGGAGGACTTGACATGCCTTGGAAATCTTCGTCATTTGGAATTCCTTCAACTTTCCTACTGTCGGAATTTGAAGTACATTTTTGAAAAGAGTGCATTAGCAGGTGGCAGTGATCCAAATGGATTATTTCCCCGCCTGAGAAAGCTGGATATGGTGGAACTTCCAGAGTTGCAAGGATGGACAAATATAGGGGAGGGGGTGGGAGATAATAATCAGCTTTGTCTTGATATTAACAGCAGCTTCAGCATGGCACCAATACCACTTCCTCAATTGACGTTTTTGTGGATATCAGATTGCCCAAATTTAAGATCGATTCTGCTATGTCCTAACTTAGTAGAACTAGATATCAATAGGTTCAATAAAAGACTCCAAATAATTGCGCATATTACGAAATTGGGGAATGAAAAGGCGGATGCAAGTGGCAGTACTACTGGTTCTTCAAATGTTATTTCCAAACTGAGGAAAGTTACCCTAGATGATGTTCAATGGCTTAATTCGTTTCCCAGAGAAGTAATTCAGTGTCTTGATAAGCTCTCTGTCTATGTAGGGGAGTTGGAGAGTTTGAAAGAAGCTGGGGATGTGTTCAGTAGCTGCTCGTCTTCCCTACGATCCTTGAATATCGAACATTGCCGCAAATTGAGGAGTGTTATTTCTGGAGGATTGGAACATCTCACCGCCTTGCAGGCTTTAACAATCTCTAAATGCTCTAATGTAAATTTATTGGGAGAAGAAGAGGGAATGAACACTATTGGCATGCCATGGCCATCCTTTCCTCACTCCCTCTGTAAATTGACATTGGATCAACTCCCACAGCTTGTAAATCTTCCAAATTGGATGCAATCATTGGCAGCCCTCCATACCCTCGAAATTACACGTTGCTGGGGATTGGAATCAATGCCGGATTGGATGCCTAAACTGACTTCCCTCAGGATACTTCGACTCTATCGCTGTTCAGAACGCCTCAAGGAAAGATGCCAACAACCCACTGGGGAAGACTGGCCTCACATTCAACACATCCCCTCCATTCAATTCCGGTGAACCAACTCCTTATGACCCATTTACCTATTGATGTAGCGAACTGGAACTCCCACAATTTGGCAGGTGTTATGCTATTTTCTGATTACCTTTCCATATTCTATGACTTATAATATTGGTCAATTAAGTAATGCTTTTCTTTCCTGTGTTCAGACTTTAAATTGAAATATTACATATTATATATTTTCAGCCATTAGGTCTAATATGAATTAGATACGATTATTGAACAAACTACAAATTTTTTCATTTGAGCAGCTTCGGATGCATAATGCCCACTCTCATTAGCTACGGATAGAATAATGGAGTAGTTACAGTTTCTGAACACAAATTTTAAGTTTTAGGAATCAGAGGCAAAATATAAGCTCCATTGCATATACATGTGTTTTTCTTTTATAAATGTCTAGGAAGAATGTATCTACTTCTTTATATCATCATTTTGCAGCAAGATTAGTCCCTGATAATTGGGTGGAGCATACTTTTGTTTACTAGTTAATCATATTTCTACATTTTCTTTTATAAATGTCTAGGAAGAATGTATCTACTTCTTTATATCATCATTTTGCAGCAAGATTAGTCCCTGATAATTGGGTGGAGCATACTTTTGTTTACTAGTTAATCAGATTGTTTATTTTTTTATTTTTTTTTTTATCTTATCTACTTTTTATCAGTTTGGAGGCTGGAAGGGAGTATAGGGTATGCATAACATCAAAATCTTCAGTGAAAAAAATAGTCACAGCTATTAATTAGTGGACAACCTTACCTTTCAGAGTTTAGTTCTTTGTGTGATAATTTGAATCTTCACTTAGCCTCACCCTTTTATTTGCTTGCAGAGTACAGATCGACGAGGACTTGAATGCATTTGTTGGTCTGTCCTGCTCAACCGGAATACAAGATCCATGTTATACTCATTTGCCAACAAGCCAAGATGATCTCTTGCTGTAAATGGCAGCACTACATCCAGCTTGAAAAGTTCATTCTCTGTCCTAGACCTCGCGACAACTTTTATGGCTATTACAGTAAACTCTTTTGGTCTGTCTTCAGTATGTGTGTTGGTGTATCCGCTTAAATATTCCTCCTTTTTACAGTACTATTCTCACTATATTGGTTTGCCAACTGACATAATCTATGGCTACTTTCATATTTATTACAGTATCACTATGCTCAAATTTATCACTCAATCAGCAACTTCTTTGTCTCTTGATTTGCTAGGAGATTGGTTTTACGGCTCAACCAGGAAAAGTTTGTGCTACTTATCTGTTTAATTTTCTAGGTTTCATAACCCTTACGTAGAAAATGCAAAAACGAAGCAATAACCACGGTAACAATTAAGTCAATAATTATGTCTGGAAACATGCACGATAAATGAATAGGAGAATAATATACGAGGAATTTTATTACATAAGTTGCTTGGATACATTATTAGGTGTGGTTTTAATAAACTAATAAAAGGCAATGGTCACTGGCTCATGTCCATGTCGGACATATTGTTTGGATATGATAGTAAATGTAATCTTAGTAAACAAAGTAGCTTAGTAAAAGTCAACAGCCGCCGGCTTACGTCTATGTTAGACACATGTGGATACAAAATATGAGAAAAATATATTTTATGAAGTACTACCTCCGTCCCTAAATGTTTTTCCTTTTTAGTGAAACATTAAGGGAATTAAGGTTTGGAAAGTAAAGTTATGAAAGTACATTGGAAAAGATAAAAAACCCAATAATTTGTAAGGAAAGTAGAGAGAAAAAGTAAGAAAAAGTACGTTAGAAAAGATAAAAACCTCAATCATTATTGCAAAAATGAGGGTTAAATAAGAAAAGGTGCATTTAGAAAGATAAAACCCCTTAAAAATAAAAAAAATAAAAAAAAAAGGTAAATAGTTAATATTCCTCCATCTTCAAATTGAAGATTCTACGTGGGACAAACAAAAAGGAACAAAGGGAGTATATTAATTAATAAAAATCATTACATCTTGAAGAGATCTATCCCAAAAACTTCTTGGGTGATGTAGCTAATTGAAATCTACAAAAGATTGTGATGTTTTTCTCATATCTTGCTGGATATATAAGATCAACTATTGAGGGAAGTCATAGATGTGCTCTGCAAAGAGCTTACTATTTCTAGGGGGTGATGGTTCAAATTTGCAGGAAACCTCCCTTCATACTCTCTCTAGAAAAGGGCCATCCATCGAACATATTTTAAGAACAAGATACCAAGCAGAAACATGTACCGAAACAAATGCAACATTTGATCCATTGGTTCTCTCAAATATAACTAGCTGCATTTATACTATAACATAAACAGTAAGTATATCTGCAGAACAGTCAGATAAAACTACCGGCCAGATAAGATACAGATTTCATTACAAGTGTAAAGAATATGATGCCAGTAATTATAATTACAAACTAAGATACAGAATTCAAAACTGACAGGCCAAAGATGGACAAATATTTTCAGGATTCATCAGCGGGCGGAACAGCACTCAAATCTAGCCCCTCTGCTGGCAAATCTGAAGTTAGAGGGCCTAAGATTCCATCTGAGCTGAGAGTGAGACCACTCTGCAAGTTTAACAGGTTAAATAGTAAGATCACTGTACACCAGGGGCCCGATGTTTATGTAGTTCTGATCAAAAACATTGCAATTGATGTTAAGATTAAAAAAATGCAAGGTAATACTAATACCTCAGGCTGGAATCTAAGCATGTCAGCACGAGCCATAGCTTCTGCTTGTGCAATTCTTTGTCTAAATGTTTGAGCCATCTCTTCAGCCTGGTTATTGACATAAATGATTGTAAGTTTGATGGATCTCGATATTTTCACGTTTATTTTTTGACAAAAAACTCAGAAAAACAAAGAAACTATTTAGTCTAGTTTCTCAAAGTTCTTCCTTTCAGCTTTCAGCTTCAACCAAGAAATTTTAAATCACAAACATGATTCTTAAACAGAATGGGATGCCACAACAACACATTAAGAAGTTCCTCATCCTTTCCCTCCACAAAGATTCATTTGAGAGGACCTCTTAGGTGAAAAGAGAACAAAGTTCAAAGTCAACATATAGTAAACATCAAGATCTAGTCACATTTTTTTTTTTTAACAAATCAAGATCTAGTCACATAGGTACCCATAGCAAAATAGTAAGTGACTGAGAGAGCATGTATTCTGACACTTAGATGATGTGGCAACCATCGAGGGATAGATGAAAGGAGGGAAACCCATACTTCCCCCCTTGAATCATTGTCATATTGCCTAAGAGCACATGCTCCCAGGAGCAACTAATACAGAGTAGGTTCTTGGTATTTGTTGACTCCACACTACAATCTATCCCACATAGTGGCACATTGAAAGAACTGGATGGTTCATAGGAGTAGAAAAGGGATAAATTACCTTCTCGAAGACAAGCTTTGGATTACGAATCATGTCTCCAGGAGTAGGCTCCAACTTCTTTGTGGACAGACTCACCCTACCTCTTTCACGGTCATGGCTCAAAATCATGACCTACATTTTTCAAGCATTTAATCATAATCCTGTATTAAAAGGCTAATTCATTTTCCATGATAGATATATTAGTAGTACCTTCAATGTGTCACCAGGTTGTAGGACTGTTGCAATATCCGAAACACGATCGTGACTAATTTGACTAACATGCAGAAGGCCATTGATTCCACCAATATCAATAAAGGCACCGTAAGGTTTAAGAGATTGAACGGTTCCTGTGACAACTGATCCAATACCAAGCTGTGCCTGGCTGTCAGCCATGGCCTTTCGGTTACTCATTACCAGCCTGGATTGTTCCTCATCAACCTCGACAAATTTTAAAGGGATCTCTTTCTCAAGAAGTTCTTCTGCAGTAGATTTCTGTACAAAAACACGACAACATATTATTGATGCTTAGGTAATGCTCAAATAGCAGCAAAAGAGTTCCAATTAAAAGTCAGAAAGGTGAAATTTACAAGGGAAGGGGGAAGAAAGCAAGATGGAAGAAACTAACAGTTGATATCTGTGAAAAGGGAACAAAGCCACGAAGCCCCTCCACCAGAGCCACAACTCCACCTTTGTTCGCTCCAACAATCTGACATGACGAAAGCAAACTATGAGCTATTACTAAATAGGTTAAAAGATAAATTATCTCTTTCAACATTCAGCACATCAAGAATAATATGTGAATGATCTGCAACACTATGAGTTATCAGGCTCAGAGAACTCCATTGGAATGCTCACAGTTCACTCCATTTAATCCAAGTAAGGTATTGCTCAAAATGATACCAAAAGACTTCGAATTATATGTCAGAAAGATGATACTAACCTTCCCCTTAACTACAACATCCTCAGCTTGCAACTGCCTACACCTTTCCCATGCAAGCTCATACTGGATTTGTCGCAAACTCAAGATTAAGCTATCATCAGCTTCGTTTTCACCAATGATTACAAATTCTTCTCGTACTCCTGGGAGTATCCCAGCTTCCTCCACGTGTTTTATTCTGTGAATACAGGCCTCTTGGAGAGGCAAGTATGCTGAAGATTTTGCAGTTATATCGACTAATGCCCCATTGGCATCTGTGCAGAATACTGTACCCTTGACCTGAGGTGAAGAAAAGAAAGAAAATGTGACATTTTAAGGGCGAATAAAAAATAAAGCAAGGCATATGAAACTGTAAAAGAGAAAAATAAGCAGAAAAGAGAATGGATAATATCTGTCCCAAATGCAAGTCAGATGAAAAACTATTACTGATGATATAAACTGCCTTGTCAACTGATTTGTTCTTAGAAGGCAGAGAAATATATGAAATGCATGCTAAGCATAAAAATTCCAACGCCACCATAATTATTTGAGTGCATATTCAACTGTGTTTTTAAGCACAACAATTAAATATTCTGGAAAAGTGGAGACTAATGGACCAAAGATATCAGCAAAGGTTAAACATTTGGGCATTGTTATACAAAAATGATAATGAACCAGTTTAGACATAGCTATAAGACATGAATTCACAAGGACTCCAGTCCATTAATCTCCTCAAGTCTTTATTGTCTATGCTCCATAGTAGATTTTAATCTCACATATAAACTTTGTTAGTTAAGTGGACACATCAAAAGTGATCCCACGAAACAGGATACATTTTAATAATTTTTTATACTAAGCTTTAATTATAATTTTGCAGAGAATACATTTGAATGTCAAACTATCATAAAAAAGTTTAAAACAGGCATATATCTGATTTACATTTGGTAAGAATAACTTTATAAATGACTATGCGATTACCTAGAAGCTGGAAATAATCAGCCAAAAAAAACAAATACATTCTTACAGAAATTGTCTTTCGCCTCATACAGTTTACATCAATTCTAGCCAGATAAGATTTTTCTAATATCTCACCATCAATGCTAATTTACTGCACTGCATAACATTTAAGCTTCCACTTTCAACATCAAAGACCAAAGCCAATAAAATATATGGCTTAGCATACTTCTAACTTGCTTAATTACTATATACTCATTTCCAAAAGGCAGAAGATGAACAATTCACTTTGACACTCACTCTCTATCTATCAAAGCTATAATACTCCATCACACAACTTTTAAGGTTACAATTTTGACATCAAGGTCTGAAACTAATCAAATCTCACAGCTTAGCATATAATAACCAGGCACTAACTGAATAGTTAACTACACTAATTCTAGTTCGCAAAGGTTGAAACAATTCGCTTTGACACCTTCCCTCCATCAAAGCTACAATACTTTATACAATTTTTAAGCTTATATATTCGACATAAAGTCCGAAACCAATCAAACGCACAACTTAGCATAAAACCATCCACAAACAGAATTGCTAATCACAGAATTATAGGACTATCCCACCCAACAAAACACAAGGCTATCAATCAATTTTCTTGTTTCCAATCATCCAATTACAATTTAAAACTAAATTAAAGAATGGGTAATCATAAAACACACAGTATAATCAAGCATATATAATCAATACCATGAAACAAACTAAATTCCAAGAAATATCCAGCAAACAAAATCAATAAAATCACCCAAAAATTCATAAAAAATTGCAAAAAGAAAAGAAAAAGAAGAATTACCCTAGTACCCAGTTCAGAATTGAAGTCATACTTATCAAGAGCAGTATGAAAATCATCAATGGTGAAGGAAACACCTTCCATGGGAGCAGTACGACATCGTTCATAAGCATCTTCAAAGAGCTGTTTAAGCTTCTGTCTCTCTCTAGTCTGAGCATTGTTAACAGCAACAGCTGATACAATTGGGGAGAATCGAGGCTTAAGAGTGTGTTTGGATGAAAAGGGTTTTGAAAGGTTGGAATTTGAAAGTGGTGGGCATCTTAATCCTCCTGCTAATTGCTGTGTCAAAGCCGCCATTGTTATAGCTCTTCTGAGTTGCTTCTTCTTCTTCCTCTGCTACTGTTGTGTTGTTGAGATACGCAGATAAGGGAGTGAGTAGAGTGGAGAGAGAAGATGGGGTTGATATGGTAAGCCCAGAAGGGATGTTGAGAGATTTTTCTGGGTTTAATTTGGGCTAATAATGTGTATAAGTTTGGGTGATGGATTCATGGACTTATGGTGTTAGGATTGGTGTGGAGAAAAGATCAATCCAATATGGAATCATATACGGTTGCTTATGCCGCGAAGGAAAGAAGTTAAATTCGCCCGAATTCATGCCTAAAACAAGAACTTGGAGATACCTAAAAGTTTACCCAAACCAAACTATAGGTTCACCCAAACCAAGATATAGGTTCGCACGGAACTTGAGCATGGTTCGTTCGAACCATGTGTTTGATTTTAGCGTTTTACAATTTCGGTCTTTGCTTAATGGATGCATTTTGTCCGTTAGATTGTTTCAAAGCCCTGGGCTATATATATTGACTTGCCTCATTTATCATTATTATTCACAAATTTTATACACTTTGAGAGGGTTTAAGACACTTAAGATAGTTTTTTTGTGAGGAGCATTTGAATTTCATACAATTCATGCTTGTGACTTTGATATATTGATCATCAATACTGCTCTATTGTGCAAAGGTGGGTCTTTCACCTGGCTCACAAGTTTCTTATGGTAACCTTGTTTCTCCTTTGTTTATTTTTCTTTCATAGTTGGTTGCTTGTTGTTCTTTCTATGTTGATTGTTGATTGTGGGTGGCAATTTCAAACTAGTTTCGTATCTAAATCACAACATTTGGTATTAGAGCCAGGTTGAATCCTTAGTGTTTGTGACTAAGGATTTGTGTGAAACTTGTTGCTTGTGATTGGTTGTCAAAGTTCAGGTCTCTAATTGTTTAAAGTTTGATTCTTTGAAGTTAACTTTCTTTCTCTGTCATTGAAATCATATTGCGAATTTTGTGGGTGTTATTGACAATGGATGAAAGCAAGTTGAAAATCAAGAAGATTAGTGATGGATTTTCGATTTCTAAAGATGCGAATAGAGGAGTATTTGTACCAAAAGAACATATTTCAACCTTATAAGGGCAAGAGACCATCCAAAATGAAGGACGAAGATTTGAAAATCTTCATATAAACAAGCCCTTGGAGTTATTAGATTGACCTTGAAAAAAAAATGTGTTGCTTACAATATCAATGATGAAAAGACAATGACGAAGGTGTTGGAAACATAGTCCAATATGCATGAGAAAACCCTTATATGAATAAAGTGTTCTTAATGCGTCGTTTGTTTAAACTTGAGATGAAAAATACCAGTTGGGCCGCCGAGCATATCAACGAATTCAACTCGATAATTTCTCACTAGCTTCGGTTGAGATTAAATTAGAGGATGAGGTGCAAGTCGTGATTTTGTTGTCATCATTGCCTAAGACATGGGATATTGTTGTCGTCGCCATTAGTAACTCTACCAGGAAGGAGAAGTTGAAATGTGATCATATGAGAGACGTGATCTTGAATTATCAGAGCAAATCAAGGGACAAACATTGTGTGTTGGAAGGTGTGTTGTGAAAGAACACTGGAAAAGGGAATGCCCAAATCCTAAGAAGAAGGGTGGTTCTAACCAAAAGAACCATGATGATGCAAGTTCATCAGTTTTTGGCTTCAAATAATGAACTTGGTGATACATTATTGGTCTTAAGCATGGATATATAGTATAGCTCATTGAGTCTTTGATCTTAAATACAAGCTTATTTCATTCCTCTCCATGTATAGAGATTTTTCGAAACTTTAAGAGTGACAAGTTTGGAAAGGCGTATCTTGGGAAACAGAAGCAGACCTTTGTTGGGGCTGGCAAGGGCCCGGCCCCCCTAAGTATTTTTGAGTTATTCATTATAAGTAATTTGATATCTACTTATTGCATATAAAAAGTTGTGGCATACTGGTTGAGTATTGTTAAAGGTTAGGGGATCAAACCTTGGCCCCCCTAACTTTTTGGCCCAAGATTCGCCACTGTTGTGAATGATGAGTGGTTGGATATTTTGGGGAAGGGATATAAGATTAGATGATCAAGACTTCAAGTGAGAGATTGAGGAAACTTGAAGATTTTAGCTGGTATATATTACTAAGATAAGGAAAATTTTGATTTTGGTTGGTCAACTTAACTTCTGTTGGTTTAGAACTATGTTTGAGAAGGTTGTGCTTAATTAAAAGGTATCAAAGGGAGCTATGGTAATGGCTCGAGACATGAAGGCCTGTACCTTAGGGTGTACTATTGTGGTTGCTACAACCATGGTATGCGACAAAAAAATCTTTTCACTTGTCTTTCCATGTTATGTTTTTAGTGTCATCTTGGCTAGTAGCAGACAATATATACTCAACATATGCGTTTTAGTTTAATTTGTATGCATGATTGTCATGTCTTGTTTCTTCAATAACATTGTGAATTTGTGATGGTCCATAGTTAAGATTATAGGTATAGGGAGTACGTGTTATAAATTCGTGTCAATAATGCATTAAAATTGTGGGTATAGGCAAATTTTATGTGAGGAAGAGATCAACACATGATATATGTAATGTGTATCATCATGCAAAGTTAAATCGAACAAGACATGTGGCGAGGTAGCATCACTTTGCCCTTGGTTTGCTACACATACACATACACACACACCATCGATTAAGTCTAAAATTAGTGCAAGGTCTATAAGGCTACCTATGCTTTGTAACATGTAACAATGGTTGCGATTGTTAGGGTAGGTGGTGAATGTGTGGGTGTTGAAGGAGAGAATGCGATATTTAAAGACATGGAAATTGGTGTAAGCTAGATCGACATTCTTGATCTTTGGTTAAGTGAATGGTTATGATTGCTCAAGTTCTACCTTACAAAATTCTTTACAACTTCACAAAATCTAAAATCACTCATTATACACTAGGAACCTAGGATGTACCAATTTACTTCTTTTGGTCATAATTTTTGCTTATTAATTCAGATCATTTGAAATCCTCCCTAATGAAAAAGGAAAATAAATAAATAAATAAAATTTAAAACCTAAACTTTGGGTGAGTTGAGAATTTTAATTATATCATACATTGTTGATTTAGTGCCTCTGTTATTTTGGTAGTTTGGTTAAAGATATATTCTCTAATGACAATGATATGTTTACAAGTAGCTTAACTTAGAGAAGATATTTTTCTAGAACTTCAATAATTCCCCAAACTAGTACCTTAGCTTATAGGGAGATACAGTCATTACATTCTTGAAATAAAATGGACTTATTTGTGAATTTCCTTCTTATTTCCTCTAAATCTCTAATGGCTCTAAATTTCAAAACACATGTATACATACATACTAAAGTCTACCATGCCATAAAATAGATTTAAGTTTTCAACTACAAATTTAGTCTTTTACTTTTCTTTTCAACCCACTTACACTTTCAAGTACAAATATAAGTCATCATAATCATTGCAATTTCGTCTAATTTGAGTTGGACTTTTTCAAAACTTATGCATCCTTAGTTTGAAGCAAGTACCAACAAAAAAGGTAACATTGGGCATATTAGATTTTTGCGTCAAATAGAATTAGGCTCTAGTGCAAAAAAGAAAAAAATCTTGTACCTATAAATGTATTCTAAGATAAATTGTGCAAAACTAACAATCATTTGTTAGAAAGGAATAAATTGGTTTCATCAATAATGCTTATTGACCTAAACAGTCGTACGTTGACCTCTTTTAACAGAGGTTGAAAATTTTGATTATGTCTTTGACTTGGGTTGTTAATCATCTTATGTCTTTGACTTTGTCTTAATTAATTAGTTAATCTCATGGCTTTGACTTTTGTTGGTTTGACTTGCATGCCTAATAGGAAAAATTTACTACTAATAACCTTATATGGCAAAGTCAAATCACAATTGTCCTGTGTGCTCCATTTAACCGAACAGCCAGCTGCATGTGAATATGTGATATAAAGCTTAATACTACATCCGTCTCAATTTAAGTGATCCATTCCGAAACATTTCTTTTAAGATACGAATGATTTGCGGTTAATGAAAGTATAATAATGTACTCGTATAATGTGGAGTTGACACTTTAAAATGAAACCTACAGTGAACTTTGGTTATTTTCGAAACAAGAAGATCTAAAAACATATACCCTAAAAGAAAAGGGAGGGAACAGAGTCGATGACCAACATTATTGTCCGATTATAAAGCTAATTAAAGAATTATTGTTAGTATGCCAACTAAACCAAAAGTTTAAACTGATGTTTGAAGTTTGAAATTGGTTTTTATACTTTATCACACTACCTCATATAAGAGTCAGTTGGGTTTGAAATGTGAATGCTAAATGTTCCACTTAAGAAGAGGGGGATGGGGGAGCGTGACTAGGGAAGGGGGAGATTTGGACTTGTGGCCTTATTGTCATGCTGGCTCTAGATTTCATGTTAGAACGAAGATCAACTCAACACAAATATTTATTATCATAATGGTTATTAAATGGTATTTCTTGCAAGCTAAGCATAACATTATGATTAATCAAATTAGTATAACCACTTGAAGAAAAATAAATTGTCCTTAGAAGTTAGAGCTAATGGCACCAAGACTATGCATGTATTGAATTATTGTCTACTTTTCAGATTATTGCATACATGTTTGGGGGTAAAGTCCATTATTCTTTCTACACAAAAGAATAAGCATATATTCGGGGGGGAACATATTTTAGGATAGGTATACCATATTTACATTCCATAATTATCAATGGCTACAATAAAGGAAATTACACGGAAAATGTCCATGTTTAACATAGTATATAATGTGATTTTTTTTTTTTTTTTTGACAGAAGCAAATTGTATAATGTGATTAATGACCATGATTAATCTTCAATCTTATTACGAAACAAATTCATCATAAATAAAACTATAAAAGTTACACATCAGAAAACCATCAAAACATACATTATTATACTACAACTATAGCTAGAATTTGTCCTTAATTTAGCTTTCAAAAAATACTCTTTAATTTATATTCATTGTGATAATTAGTGTTTGATTCAAAGGCATAATACCTTGATGATAGCCCATTGTAGCATTATACTCCACATTTACGTATGTATTCCCTCCATCCAATTTATTTTTCATTTTATGCACTATATACTCCGCTTTTTGTTACACTATAAAACATATGTTAGTATACGATCGATGTTATTGGGTTTAATTTTTTTTCTTTTTCATAATTAAAATGTGTGATACGCGTATTTAATCAATACATGTCAGGTAATTAAAAATAGAAATGAAATAGTAATTTACAAGAAATCAAACCATACATATGCCACTCATGCACAAAACATAGTGATCATAGAGAAAATTTTCCTATCATGTTGCTCCTGTAATTCAAATTTGATGGTGTTTTTATTATTGTCGTCTAGTTCTTATAGATACATAGATAACTCAATAGTTAATATTTAAGTAAGATTTATCCCATAAAATTTCTCATATAAAAAAATTTACTTTACTTGTAATTGTTGTAAGTGGTTCAAATATTTTTCTATGTGAATAGTCCAAATCCTTTTCCCATAATTTTAGAAAAAATAATCAATTGGATTTGAGAAAGGAGAAATTCAAATCAAGGGGAGGTCAATTTATGGTGGATGAAGCACAATATTAGAAATTTTATTATATTGAACAATTTGCATTGACTTTTATTGTATATATAAATCTGGTATACACATTCATTCTTAGGCCAATTAGCATAATTTATAGAGAGGCTATATGGATAATATCCTAAGAGACAAAGAAAGCTTAGTAGGTTTATTGGATGTTTGTAGCCTTGTAGGATTTGAATTCAGAATTATTTGATATATACTATATGATCTTCATAAGCTAATCTAATTGGTGAATAGAGTACAAATTTGATTCTTACAGATAAGAATAGCTGGATAAGCAAATGAGGACCAAAATTTGACTTGATATTTTATATATCTAATCCACAATCTTTACATTTTACAGGACAAATTAAAAATTCACTTTGACTCAAACACTCACTAAAAACCCCAAATTAAAAACTAAAAATAAAAATAAAATGTAAAATAAAATAAATTTTACCCTAAGATTAATTCTTGGAAATTGTTTATAATCTTTAATGATGATAGTTAGCATGATCACAAATTAATTAAGTTAAAATAATTCACATTCTAGAACTTGAGGAAAGACAAATTTACTTTGACTTAATATATGATATAAAATGTACACATGACAAGAAGCAAACAAAATGCTCAATTAGCCAAATCATTCATGGTAAAAATAATATTTTCGAGTACAAAAGCATCCTTTAAGTGAAAGAAAGTCCACGATCAAGCACATGAATGGTCAAATTAGTGTATTGTTTAATGCTAATTCATAGCCTTAAATTGTCTTTTATAGAGTGAAGGTTCAACTTTTTAGAGCCACTAGTATATAAGAATGTTTATTAAGAAGACAAAACTCATATTTGTGATTAATCACATGAGTAGCCACTTGGGTTATACTATAATGAAAACTATCAAGTTCTATCAGCTATTATTAGTTTTGATACCACCTTTCTTAAATAATGGAGAAATATACGAGTACTCCGTAAAAAGTTTAATTTATTGATATTTATAAAGAGGCTCCATTTCAAAATCAATCGACAATATTAAGAGTAATTCATTATTGATAAAGTAATTGCTATCATCAAAATTTTAATTTAGAGGAATCATAAGGGGTCGTACTTTATAGACACCTTTTCATGTCGTGTTTAGAAATCCATCGTCTCAATTCCTTGTTCTAGCCAATAACATATCTTTGATACTGGTGCATTTGCATTTATTTTTTTTTCACAACAAAATGGATATATAGTTTAATGGCTCAAATTAGCACAAATAATTAAAAACTTTGATCATATGTTCTCTTCTTTAATTAATTAAATTGATGGTATGGTGGTCCAAATATTATTGTACCATATATAATGATCTCTTGAACAAAGGGGGATGGATAATCAACTTTTTAAAACAATAGTTAGCACTTAATTATCTACAAGCCTACAACACCAAAGACAAAGAAGCATCACCACTTTCTAGCTTGGAGGCTTGGTCGAGTTCACATTTATAGGATTTACATTATTATAGCTTCCTTTTTTTTTTTTTTTTTTTTTTTTTTTTTTTTTTTTTTTTTTTTGCTTGCTCCCATGCAACTGGGAAGATTATATTAAGTTCATGTAGTCTTCTATGATTAATTTTTTTTGAAAAAAAAAATCTTTATTTTAATTTAAATTCCATGAATATGATTATATAGCCCTAAACTCATATTATAATAATAAAATAAAAGGAGAGTAGAAAAAGATAGCGTTAGTTTAGAATAATGGGTTCTTTAGCAATCATAAGGCTAGCTAATTAATTGTGTTTATTATAATGTTTATTGATTTATTTTGATGTTTCTAGAAAGGTATATTACTGCTACCTTTAAGGAGGGAAAGAGAAGCTTTAATTTACATATTTGTGCCTTACTTTTTTAGGTGTTTCATTTATACGAATAGCTTTATTGCATTATACTTAGCCACATTCTTGTCTGAGAATGTTTAATTTGTATTTGATAAGAGGGAACAATTCATAATCTTAGAGAGAATAATTAAAGATGTATGTGATGGAAATTCGTTTTTCTTAGAGTGGATTGGGATATTTTCAAAGAGGTTTATGTAAAGCAATTTTTTGTAAGTATCGATTGAATGTCACATTTACATTTTCTCTCTATTCATATACCTCCGACTTCTTCCCTCTTTTTATCCCTACATTTGTAACTACGGACGACTACCCCTACCCACCCCTACAATTTCGTTTTGCATTTTCTCTCTAAATTTCAATCAAGGAATTAAACAAACGAAGAAAAATCATATGTGTGATCAATTACACTTTTAATCTCTTAAAAAATATTTTTCTTGTCCATAACCAATTTAACCAAGTTTGAGAATAAAAATCAACCTATAAAACTAATGTTGCAATAGCACAATCCATGCATTCTATGACAAACACACAAATAGAAACAAAATTACTTCTAACATAAATGACATAAAAAGTTCATATAGAAACCAAAAAAAAAAAAAAAAACTTTTCTATTAAACATGCATGCATGCCTTTTGCATGATGATGAATCCTAACCCTAATTATTAAAAAAAGCATGGATCATTGAAGAGGAGACAAACACCCAAAAACACAACTTTTGATGAACAAAGCAAGCGCAATATAAATATATAAGTCCATATAGTACATTTATTTTATAATTATGTCAAGCTATAAGCCAAGGTTAAAAGAACAGCCTCAAAACCACCCAAAAAGAAAATGAACAAAGATGTCTCAAAAAACTGCTAATTAATGGCTCCCACAACACACAATTTTTATAGTTTTAGTAACTTAAGCGCACGCCCTTAATCAAAAGTTTTGCTTTTTTAAGCTTAACATTAATTTAATTACTTTTTGGTTCCCCCTTTGGGTCTTCCATTTGTGCCCAAGTACACGTAACCGTGTTGGTTTCTAACTCTGCAATCAAGTGAATAATTATCACAAATATACATTAAAATAAGTTACGATATGATTCCATCTCTCAAGTATGTTATCCTTGAATCAGTTTGTCCCTTGTGAACGATTATTATTGGGATATATGTTACACGGAGTATAGTTCTTCAAATTTCGCTTGGACCGATTTTCATGGCCTTTTTCATTTCAGTTTTGGGAGCACTATACAAATTTTGTCCTTAGGTTTTAGCCTAAACTATATTTTAACATGTATCCTTAATTAGCTTCATCAAGACCAAAAAAGCATCATCTCGCTAGTCCATGATACAACTAACATATTGTTAGTGAACCACGTAAATTTGTATGTTAGTTAATCAAATATGTACTCATATATGTTAATTAATAATTTATTGCACCACTAAGCAAAGCCTAAGCTATAAGTAGCTTATAAACTAGTTTAATTATTGTAATTTAACCATGTTGATTTGACTGTTCAAAGTCACTGCTGACATCTTTATCAATTGGAGAGTTCACATTGTCAATCAAATAATCAATAAGATAATCTGAGATAAATTAAAGAGATGACTAAGCTAATACACGTGTGTTTAAGAATTAAGATTAGTGGTCCATGAAGTAAATGAAATAGACAGTTGAGCAAATAAGAGATATTACACGAAATGAAACAATCCAAGTAGTTCTATTGTTAGTAAAAACCCCACTTAGAGATTTATGGTTGGTGACCTTTTTAAGGAGGTAGATGAGCCATCATATTATTGAAACTATTTTGATTAAGATTGATTATCTTGTTACAATCTAAGCCTCCTCAATGTAGGGCCGGAGCAACTTTTTTGTCAACTTAAAAAATAAAAAAATAAAAACCCTTTTCTCATAGGGTTACAAAGCGACGATGACCCATATATATTTACAAGCTAAATTGAAATTAATTTACCTAGTAAAAACCAATATTTACAAACTAAAATCTATTAATCGTACGGAAGAAAAGGAAAAAAATAAAAGAGAAAAAAAACACTTGAAGGGATTATGGCCTTACAAAAGTACATCTATTTTCAAATATTATATTTTATATGTTCTTCTAATATTACACCAATCATATTTTAAATTACAATTTTTTTTATGCGGCTTGTTATACCGTGCGACAGGGGTTACTCGAGTTTCTCGCTCAGGGGATACTCGAGTTGCCGGGGATACTCGAGTTACTCAGTCAGGGGTTACTTGAGTTACTCCTGACTGAGTAACCCCTCAAGTAACCCCTGACCGAGTAATCCCTCGAGTAATCCATGACCGACCCCCTCGAATAATCCCTGACCGAGTAACCCCTCAAGTAACCCCTGACTGAGCCCTCAAATAAGCCTTGACCGAGTAACCCCTGACGGATCGGAACTCCTTAAGTAACCCCGACTAAATTACTCGAGTAACCCCTAACCAAACTCCTTATTAAATAACTCCTAATCGAGTAACCCCTGACCGAGTATTTCGAGTAACCCATGACCGAGTAACCCCTGACCGAGTAACCCCTCAAGTAACCCTTGACCGAGTGAACCCCTCGAGTAACCCATGTCCGAACCCCTCAAGTGACCTCTGATCGAGTAACTCGAGTAACCCTTAACTGAATAACTCGAGTAATCCCTAACAAAATAACTCGGGTAACTCCTGCCACATGGTGTGACCTGCTGCACCAAAAAGTTACTGCCCTTTTTAAATTGTAATATTTTTAAAATGGAGAAAGTATGTCGATCATATAAATGAAGATGCTCCAATAACTGCATGAAAAATCTAATACAGGGGTGTAGCTAGCCGCATGTAGGAGTTGCAACCACTTGGATTGAGTTCAGTTTTGCAGCCACTTGGATTGAGTTCAGTTTTACCTTTTTTATTGTTTTGTTTATGTATTACCTCAATCCTAATTCAATATTATATAGTATCTAAAATCATGAAATAACTGAAAGTCAACCCTTTCACATAGATTAGAAGCAATGTATTCATTCTTTCTTCCTTTTGCCAGTTAGTTTAGATATGCATGCTATATTAAGTTGGTGGTTTAGGGTTTTGCTATGTTCTTAGGCTTTTCGATCCTTTTCCACATAAAAAATAACACGATATTAATTAGGTTAGATATGATTTTTGGCAGTAATCTTTTGACGGTCCAAGTCTCCAAGATTTTATGTATCGGATTTATAGCCTAGTCATATATTATACAATAATACTACCTCCGTTACAAATGTCAAACTTAATAAGCTTTAAGAACTATAAACTATCACTACGGAGTAGTATATAAGAGAAAAAATAGTCAAATTGAATCTTGTTAGAATTGAAAGAATGTATCGAAATGAGCTTTTAAATTATTAAATTTTCAAAAGTTTAACTAATTTTCAATTAAAGATATCGATAGTCAAATTAGTGCATTATATAGGTAGGCCATGAAAAAATCAAATGGCGCAACCATTTAGTAACCGATGCAGGATATGCTAGCTTATTGAAATATCTTACCTCAATGGGGAAAAAAGGAATACTTGATGTGCAAGTATATAGTATCTGAAGAACAAGTCTAGGAGGGGACCATAAATCCACCAAATATCAAGTTAAACTATAATCATACCATTATCATCTTTTATATATTATGCTCTTTTCACCTACAAATTCATCTTATCAAATTGCTTAATGCAATGCACATATATCATCTATGACGCACTTAATTGTCAAAGTAGAAGATGCATGTACGATAAAACTTCATAAAATAATGCCCTTATGACCATTATGATTCTAATCACAACTTTTATTTCATGATTTCAATCAAGATAAACTTGTAAACTACCAGAACATGTGTAAAAAAAAATAGCATATTGAGAAGAAATTCTATGAGAATGAATCAGTAATAATTTATAGATTTAATTTGAACACGTACATCAATCTAATAACTTTAAATTGAAGTAACATCATTAAAACGTATCAACATCGATTATCATAGCATTTTTATTTTCTCACCTATGCTCTTTTTACCTACAATTTCATCTTATCAATGTACTATTCTTTAATTCAATTCAATGTACATAAAATACCATCTAACTAAAACTTTATAAGGAAAAAGATACGTGTGTACGATTAGAGTTTAATTATAGAATAATACGACAAATTCATTACTATATTAATCTATTATGGATGGAGCTTTCTAGTTCAAGCAATAATCATCAAGTGTACTGTACTGTGTTTAAGGACATACTATTTTTGTCTTATATTCGATCCAGGTGTCCAAATATTTGAGAATTATAATAGATAATTTTATTTTTAATAGTGACATATATAAGGAATAGAAAATTTGATGGTGAGAAATTGAGTATTTAATAGTGCTTCAATGGCTTTTCAGAACAAGCTTTTCATGATTACAACAACACTTGCTATCAAGCTAGTTTTGTGAACATTTTTTTTTTTTTTCATCACAAAATACAAAAATATGCACATTTTATTTGAGTTAAAGTTGTTATTCAGCTTATGATATATGTACATTTATCATGGAAAATACGTGTATAAAAAAAGTAAAAAATAAAAAAATTCCTTTTTCAATTTACACTAACATTATTGAAAAGGTTGGGGGATTAGTTAGGAAAATTAGTTATATAGCATGATACAACTAACAATGAAGATGCATATATATATAAAAACTAGCAAAAATTTCATAAATCAAGCATGCATGCATACAGAGAGTATATTTAATTCCCTCAAATGTCAATCTTAATACGTTAAGGGTTTATTCTATTTTGATTAAACTTATTTGAACTTATATTACTATTTATTACATACATACATTGAACTACATTGAACTTATTTAATTTGAACCTATCTAAAGCGAACTAATAAGCTTATTTGAGCTTATTTAATTATTAAAATAATTGAAAATTAAATTATGAACCCGAAAATAGGTCTACCTTTACTGGATTATATATATGATTCTCATTTTCATAGACTATTAAATTTAGATATCTATACCCACACTCTTAATTGACAAGCATGTGATACATTTTTTTATGTAGAATATAGTTATAAATATTAGTAATAAAAAGTTGAATTAAAAATTCAAGAGTTATGAACAATTTTGAAAGAGAGAGCCAAATTCCGTAAATGAACACGCAATGTCGTGGAATTCAAGTAGCTAGGGTTTCTCTAACATTAATAAAGAGTTTCTTTAATGAAGGGTCAAATATAAGAATGTACTGTCTTATTATTGGAAGCTTTTAAGGTTTCAAAGTCCGTATATTGTTGCAAAATTACAGCTGGGTCATACATTTATAGTTGCAAATACGAATTTGATGAAGATGAAAGCAACCATCTTTGCTAGATTTCGCTAGAACCCTATGCATACATATGTAGCTCAATAATTAATTGAGGGTCTTTTATAAAGAAAATCACATTTTATTTAGATACACCATTCATTTCGGATTAATTTATACTACTTTCGATCTTTTTTGTTCTTTACACTAATTATTAATGTTACAGAAAATTTTGATTGTATTGTTAATTCTTATATATGCTTAAAAGCATGTGACATTATTTTGCTTTCTCCATCTGGCCCTTCCTTCCTCTTAGAGTATATAAATCAATTCTACGCCTCAAACATTAGCTTAAGTTTTTTGTTGAGATGTTCTAACATGATAGAGTATATAAACCAATCCTGAACCTCAGCCATTACTTTAAGTTTTTTGTTGATTTGGTCCTTTAATATGATATCAGAGCCAACGTGACACAAAATAGGTCACGGGTTCGAATTTCATCCACCTCTCCTTTCAATATGGAATATTAATTATTGGGTATGGTGGGTCATGCTACATCCACACTTCAAGGTCAATAAGCTATCATGTGAGAGGTGTGATAGAGTATATATAATATGGACTTCAACTATTAGTTTAAGATTTTGGTTGAAATGATCCTTTAACACTCCCATCCCGACATCCCATCCCGACAAGTAAGTAACCTGTGATTCGATAGTTCTCTTTTCAAGAATCTGGTTAAACTTATGCTCGCCTAAAATCTAATAAATTAAATGTAATATTTTTCCTTTTCATCGTTTTTCGATTTAATTCTTATTTGAAATATGACACAATGTTGTTTTATTATTCGAGGACGAAAGGAATGATAACGAGATATCAATGAGAAGGATAGCTAAAAACCTATTAAATGTGATGTGAAAAAAGGAAAGGGAGGATATGATTATTCAAGTCTAGATTCAGTGGTAGTTATACATACCTAGCTTAGCCCTATATCTAAAGATAATAAATCAGGCCTAAGTTTTAAAAATGACATCTCCTTTTTGGAGAAAATTAACTACTTTTGAACTCCTTCAAAGTTGAAATATATTTAAACTATTTTTAATAGTGTTACATCATAATCTAAATTCATTATGATCCATGGAAATTATACGAATACGACCCTTGGTACAATTCATTAAGCCAGTATAATTTCATATCTTTGCGATAAATTCTTGTGAAAGTTCATTTGTAATCTTCAATTTTCAATTTTTAATTTTGAATGGACAACAACTGTCAAATTAAATTACAAGTGTATAACTTGTGGTAATCACAAATGTCATTTAGTTGGATGTTACTTGTTAATTTGTTAAGAATGAACGTTATTATACAGTATAAAAATTTCTAAATCAAAGCTTAAAGGTATAATCTTTTAAATTAGATGGTCCACAAAGCAATCTCTTGCTTTTAACATGACGAAGACCGGGTCAATTAGATTATCTAGCTAGCTACTAAATGGGAATGTTACTAGAGCTTTTAGAGGTAGTTTTATTTTTTGGGGTAAAGAGATCTACAAATGACGGTAATAGCGAAATTCAAATCTTAAGTATAGCATTTAGAAGAAAAAAAAAATAGAATTATGCTTTAAAATCAAGTATAGAGTTATGATCGGTTTACATACGATACTCTATTACGCACTTTGACATGAAAGTCCTTTAGGCTTGAAGTAGGGATATGATATGGCCTGGGCCCCTTCATACCCAACGCGAAATATTTCACTTGAAGGTGGGGGTGGATGAAATTTAAACTTGTCACCTTTGTATCACACTGACTCTTAATATCATGTTAGAAAACAACTCAACCAAAAGTTTAATCTGATGGTTGAAACTCATGATCGGTTATACTCTTACTCATGTACATGTACGTAGTAGAATTTGGATTTAATCGATCATAATTTTTAACAATAAGTTATTTCCTTCTAGTTTTCTAATTTCTATATAAACCTTTTTTAGGAGTCATATTGTAACAATTATTTAGGGTTGAAGTGCCTTAATTGATGAATATTACAAGTATATGATGAGGAATATGTTCGATCGAGTGCGTACTTTATTCTAATACAATAGTGGACATAGGGAATGGAGGGATGGTTAGTCCCTCCATCTCCTCCCCCCCAAGTGGTTGGGGGTTCGATCCTCATCGCCCCATTTTTGCGATAGGGTGGGAAACCCTCCGTATCTTACCGTATATTAAATAAATAAATAAAATCTAATACAACATATGCTCAAAATGTACGGACTTATTTGAGAATTTAACTTACGCCACTATCAAAGTAAAGTGCTTTTGTCAGTTTTGTGTACTTATGTGTGAAATAATGAAAAAATTTAAAAGGTTAGTTAATCACTAATCTGATTATTAGTACTAGCATTTTGCAATTAGCATACTAGCATATCTATGTAAATATCCTACACACATGTAATTACAACGTATATATATATATATATTTCTATGAAGTATAAAGTCAGATAATGTAATTACAACGTAAATAAATTAGTGCACGAGTATTAAGGGAGAAGGTGAGATCATGCATAAAGTGAGAGAAAGAAAATAATCCCAATCCACTTTTCTTTGAATTTCAAGTGCAAGAAGCCATTGCAATTTAATGTCTAATAACTTCAGGTGAAAATAGAATGCACCCTTATGTCAAATAATTGGTCAAATTTAAGTTGCAGACGAGTCTATATATGACCAACTTAGTGCAAAATATGATGAAATAATTACATCACCATTCGCAAAAAA
Source organism: Chenopodium berlandieri (assembly GCA_034703905.1). Lineage (NCBI taxonomy): Eukaryota > Viridiplantae > Streptophyta > Magnoliopsida > Caryophyllales > Amaranthaceae > Chenopodium > Chenopodium berlandieri. Next base: position 24,767,621 of record CM068281.1, read on the forward strand.
AAATTCATTTAAACCGTCTAATAATAAACTTTGTCGTCACTACATAAAAATCTCTCCACACACAGTCCCGATCCATGAGCATACTATTATACTAGTGAAGAATTAGGAGACGGCTATAAAATCAGGTCAAACACGCTATAGATACAACTCAAACAAGAAGATTTGGATACACAAATTGGGAGAAAACAGCGTATAAAGACATGTTTTGTATACGAATTGAACAAGAGAGAGTGTTGAGTTGAAAAGGTCAGTGGGAGTGCAGTATAACCCAGAATTCTCGGCCTTAACTTTTGACAAAAATGAACATTGAAAGCTTAATTAACTACTGTACTTAATTACTGTTCTTAATTATGTCATTGTCATTTAAGTCTGCTACTATAAGCCTATCCACTCATTTTTTTAATTTTTTGTTTTTGTAGATATAAGCCCATAGAATATATTTTATGTTCTCTTATTATTGTCTGAGATTTAAGATTTTTCATAAATAGTGTGCATCAATTTTAATTATCTAGATAAACAAACAATATGGAAATATCTGATAAAAGCCGCCTCTTCCAAATATTTCTTGATGAGGATTGATGCAACCATCTCGAAAATTAATACTCCTAGCTAGACTTGGACTTAAACTATTCTCTATACTTATTCTATTTATTTTTGGTTGTAACGCTTTGACTTTTACTTTATGTTTTCGTATTTGCAGGCCTGACTCTATATAATAGCCTATACGAATCATCAGAACATGAGGAAAATTAATCATTCTCCATTTGATAAATTGTCTACCATTGTAATTTATTCGATCACCAAGGTTATTTGAAAGTAGGGCTAAAGTAATATCAACTATCAAATAAGGGTAGTATTATCATACATGCACTTTAATTTCATTAATATTGTTGTCTTTGAGTCTTTGTATGTCATTTGAAATAGGATTTAAAAGTATGTTGCCTAATTTTCTTATTATTTTTCTTTTAGTTTAAAGTGATTTGATTTATTAATTTGACTAAATTTTGACCATACCAATTAACAAATTCAATTAGATCTTGTTAATTATTAGACTTGCCTTACCGTGTAATTTTTCAATAATGTAGTTCTCATTTATTTTTTAATGCGCAGTTATAGATATTTAACAATAAGTAAATGAAAATTAAAAATTCTAATTAAAATATGTCTAATGACTCAAATCTGATCTGATTTTGACAAAAATAAATAACAACCAACAAGTATTTGAAATAAGTTGAAGTGAACAAATCCTTAATTACATGTGAACCGTCTAAACTTCATTGAAAAGTAAATTACATGACGATAAAAAATTCAAAGAATTCTTGTTTTAGTAGTGGAGGTGACTGGTGAAAGGAAGTGACAATAACTAAGATGATGGTGTTTGAGTTTGGGAAGAAGTTATTGTGATTGGTCAAGCAAATGTGTCAAATGTCAATAATAATACAAATTAATCTCTTGTAATTTAGGTTAGCTATTCATTTGTTCGACTTTTCTACTTTTAGTTCCCTTTCGGGTAGTAGTGTAACTCTCTCCTTATAATCATTAATTTTATTCCTGGAATAAGTCTAGAAGATTGGTCACCCTTAGCTTCTTTAGGATTACTCCCTTCATTTCGTAATAACGTAATAATTAACTTTTACACTATTTATAAACTTATATATTGATATGTAAAATATTTTTGGATTAGTCATTATTGCCAGAGGACCAACTCAACCGAAAGTTTAAGCTGATGATTGAGGCCCAATATTATGTTTTTATACTCTATCACGCCCCCTCACACGAGAGTCCATTGGGCTTGAAGTGTGGATGCAGCATGAGCCCTCCTCATACCCAGCGCTTAATATTCCACTTAAAGGTGGGGCGTGGATGAGATTCGAACCCATGACCTCTATATCACGTTGGCTCTGATACCATGTCAGAGGACCAACTCAACCAAAAGCTTAAGCTGATGGTTGAGGCCCAATGTTATGTTTTTATACTCTATCAATTATCCTTATGTATATTTTAATTATAATAACCTTTTATATATTTCTTAATAATATATATTACAAATATTAATGATCAAAGTTGTGCATTGACATCTATGTCAATCAAAGTGTTGTGATGATAATGGTATGAAACGGAGGGAGTAAATACGAACTAAATTCCACTGCAACTTTCTTTTTTCTTATATAAACAACGGTTATGATACATATAGTTTTTCGCACCAAAAAAATGATACATATAGTTTTGAGGGTTGCATATAAGCAATACATACTTATTCTAAAATGGTACTCATATAATTAAGTTTGGAGTTTTATGAAAAAAAATTCGTATAGCTAAGTATTATTGATGTATAGTAATTCTTTATCTATCTCTTTCAAAAGGTTTCAACTTTCATTTTCTATAAAAATAAATAAATATAAAAATCTTAGATCAATAGATCCTTTGTACTTAAGTTAGGTACTTCTACATTCCTCACCTACTCAAATTTAACGATTTTAGGTTGGGACATTCATGGGAAGTAAATAACGGTTTTGACTTGTATCTTAAATTCATAGACAACATTCTTATGTTTAGATTTTAAAATTACTCATCTAACCATCCTCTAACCAAAATTACATTTTCTGGATGTCTTCGATATATTTAATACATTTTGAGAATAATCTAATCAGATTACAAATGAAATATACTATGGAGTATTTCTTATATTTATAACGGTTCTATTTTCTTTAAATGAAGTCTTCAAATAAACAAAAGGAATAATAATAATAATAATAATAATAATAATTCAACAAAAGTTGAACCACAAAACTGCAATAAGTTTAAAATAACTAAACTAGATTAAATGAAACCGAATTAAAGACCTTGGAAAAGAAAAAAGGGTATGTGTTGTCTTTCAGGTCTGACTTTTTTTTTTTTTTTTTGACGAACAGGTCTGTCTCGATTTACTTTGACTATGATAAGAATAAGCGACACTTATATGAAATAAGGTGAAGAGGAAAAATTCTTAATTGCCTTCTTTCAAGCTGTACACAATACAAACTAATTTTGAATGTCAAAATCGACCTTTAATTATCAAAACCTGAACTTTCTATTCACTACTTTTATTGATGCATCATTTTCAGCAAACTGTTTTGATGCAGCCAAGCCAAGATATATATTGTGAGGTTTTTCTCCAAGGTTGGAGACACTTCATATGTTGAGCGTGTTATCTATAATTTGGACCTAATTTTAGTTTAAGTGATCAATAACACAATAAGATATGATCTAATGCGTTGTCAAAATTAGTACGAACAATAAATCATGATGATCCCACATCAACTGTACTCATATTATATTTCTCTAGTCTCAATATTGAATACCAATTATCTTTGTTGATAAAGTCGTAGAAGCGATTCACAAAATATAAAATTAAATTCCACCAATTCTTCATCACATTGAATGTGAATTATTATTTAGTCGTCGAGAAGCATTTGTATTTAATCCGTATATTTGTTATACTTTGTATATATACGGGAAGGCGTATACGCAATTTAGTACGGATTCTTGTTCTAGAAACTACGTTGGAACCTGTATTTGTTCTAAGCATTGTACTCCATATCTGCATTACATCGATATTCTTTACATATCCTTGTTTGAATATTTTTAATTTGGATTCCATTCGCAGATTAAAGTTTCTATATTCATGTTTTTCCCATAGAAGTAGCTAGGTAAAATGTGTTGTGCTTATACAAGTATCATTAAGCTATGTTATCAGACTTGTCACATTCACAATCAATAATTGCACCCTAAAACAACATTCACAATCAATAAGTATAATTAAGTTCATGTTTTTATGAACTTAACTGATCTAAACTGAAATGAGCTGAACAAAATTGCATTATATGAAGCTAAATTGAACAAGTATTGCTATACTAAGTGCTTGTTTGGTTGGAATTGAAGGTACTTCCCTAGGCAATAGCTAAAATATGTTGTGTTTGGTTTGAAATTTCCTAGGAAATGTAAATTCCCACATAGCATGGGTATAACTCACCAAGGCCCCCTAGGTGAGTGAATTCCTATAATTTATAGGACGTTATTTCCTAGGAAATAAAAATTCTCATGATGTCAACCAAACACTTTTGCACAATTTTTATACAATTAGCAAGGGATTAAACTTCCCATGCATGGTATATGAGTTCATGTGGGAAATAATTTCCCGTATTGAACCAAACAAGCACTAAGTAGAGTGAATTAATAAGAATATCCTAAAATAATACTTCCTCCGTTTTTTTTTTTTTGTTTTTTTTTTGTTGCATCACTTTCTAAATTGCGGATTCCTAGGCAATTTTTGGAGATGAGAGAGATAGAGATAATAAAAAAATAAAAAATGGACCCATGTGATAGGAGAGAGATAGAGTTTGTTAACGAAAAAGGAAAGTGATGCAAATAAAAAAAACAGAGGAAGTAAGTACAACAGAGTAGGCCTAAAACATATTCTATGAATCCCATGATAAAAAATTTTAATTTATCAAATAGTGATGTGACTAGCCATACACGAGACTTAATATTTCTTTTATTACATTTGATCTATCAGTCAAATTTATATACACAATATATCTATCAGTCAAATTTAACCAACCAAATTCCACTCTATTATTTTATTCACCTTCCTAATAATATTTCACTAATAGAAAAAAGTAAATGGGCACCAGTTCAAAACGGTCTTAAGGCACCCATTTTGAACCAGTGTGGCAGTGGTTGGTGCCAAAACGTTTCTTTTGTGCACGTATGTCAATGCAAAATTTTGACAGATGATAAAATCTTTAACTATCAATAAGTAAAAGTTATAAAATTTTATATTAATAAACTACTCATTGAGACTATTCCAACAAGTACCTACAAGATTATATTTATTCTTACGTATAAATCACAAACATTAGTCAAATTGAATTACTCGTATATGCGCAGTGCAAAAAGTCAAAAAATTTCACTTATTTAAATACGAAGGGAGTATAAGGCACCGGTTCAAGGGCCAAACCGGTGCTCTTTACATCGATCAAATAATTAGCTATTGGAGTTCATACATTTAACAATCTGATTGAATATTTGGGACACAGAGAGAGGATTAAGGACTAGGTGATAATCACCATTTAAGTGGTAAAATTAAACTAAACAAAGTCAATGTATAATACATACATTTGAAAAAGAATTGATGGTAATAAATTCATCATTGTGTCAACCCTTAAGCCTAATGCCCCATAAGCATTAATTTTTCATGTGTGATAATTTACACAAAATTTAACAAGATTCAACTTGATATATGTATTTTTTTCTTATATAAGTTTGTATACATAAAAGTTTAAAGTTTAGACAAATCAAATTTCTAGATTAAAAAAATAATAATAAAAAAAAAACCTCAATTCAAATCAGATTACAAAAAATAATTTCATATTAAATAATCAAAGATAAGGTGACTTAAACATAGCCTTAGTAGTTCATTACCACGCACTACATCAAGCTATGCTAGGGTTACTCATACTTAGAGGTGGCCAGTGGGCCGGGTCCTAACCCGCACGGTTGGTGGGTCACGTGGGTTCGACCCGGTTTCAACCCGGCACAGCTCGGATTTAACCCGGGTTGTGTCGTGGGTCCAAAATTTTCAACACAACCCATTTCAACCCAGCTCGGTTTAATCCGTTTGATTCGACCCAACTCGCACAACCCGTTTTGACCCATTTAATTCGACACACCTAGCCCGCGAACCCACCTAACCCGACCCACCTCGCACAACCCAGCCCGCACGGCCCACCAACCCGCATGGCCCACCCAACCCGCACGACCCAACTCGCCCAACCCGCACGACCCAACTCGCCCAACCCGCACGGCCCGCATAACCCGCACAGCCCGCACAACCCGCACAGCCCGCACGGCCCAACATCCATTTTTAAAAAAAACGGCTAGTTTTTTGTATGTAAAGGCTAGTTTTTTGTATGTAATGGCTAGTTTTTTGAGTGTATGATCATCCCTTTAATTTTCCTTATAAATACCAATTCCATTTCACTCAAATTTCCACACAACTCAATCTTTCTTTCTCTCTTACTCAAAAATTCTTAATTGTTCTCAAATCCTCAAGTGTTACATAGAGTTAGATTTTTGTTAAAAAAAATCTCCTTAATTTATTAGTATTCTTAAGATTCTAAAAAAAAAAAAAAAAAAAAGTTCTTCTCCATATTATAATTAGTAATCACAAAAAAAAAAAAAAAAAAAAAAAAAAAAAAAAAATTGGGCTCAAGAGGAGGAATGGGAAGGAGTCAAAGTGGTGGTCGAAGTGGTGGCCAAAGGAATGGTGGTGCAAATTTTTCATATGAAATTAATACGGAAAATTTAAACCAATTTGTCAATCAATATGGAGATTATGGTTTAGGAGATGGGCAAAATATTCAAACGTCTCCACCACAACATTTCTCCCACCAATCATCGAGTTCAACTATGCCACCTCCATCGCAACCAACATCACAACCAACATCTCAACCTTCATCTCAAGGTAATTTCTAAATTAATTTTTATTGTTATGAATATTTTAAAAAAAACTATTATTAATGATTATAAAGTTAGTTTAGTTTCCAATTTTCTATGATTTATAATTAGTTAATTACCATGAAAAATGTGTTTAAGTAATTATAATTAAAATATTTAAAATTTAAAAGCTTATTTTCATGAATAGAGTTTAAAAATTAATTTCAATAATTTGATTTATGAAAGGTGGTGGCGGTGAAAGTAGAGGTCGAGCACATTATTCTTGGGTGTGGAAACATATTGAACGAGTTGAGGTCACACCCCCGGGATGGCAACCCGGTCAACCAAAGAGGTTCACGTGTATATGTCTAGTTTGCAAGGCGCTAGGTGGAAATGTCAAGTCATATAATTGGAAAACGGGAGATGGAACCGGAACCTTTAGTCGGCATTTGCAAAATAAACACCACTTGTTCGAAAATGGCCCCCGTCCTTCGGAGGGTGGCGTCCAAACACAATTGGGTGGATACATGAACCAACCCGGCGGAGGTACACCTTTCATTTATAATAAAGATAGAATGATTGAAGCAATGAGTACTTTAGTTATTGCTAATGAATACCCTTTTAGTTACGGTGAAAATGCAAACGTTGAGCATTTTAATAAAGTTGCATTACAACCTGCATTTACTCGTGTCCCCCGAAATACCCTAAGACGTTATACACAAACTTCTTATTATAAGTATAGGAGAGGTTTGATTAAATTATTTCGTACTTTTGATGGTCGTGTTAGTTATACAAGTGATGCATGGACTTCTAGTTTTGGCGAACCTTATCTTTGCATTACTGCTCATTGGGTAGATGATGATTGGTTTATTCAAAAACATATACTATGTTTTCAAGCTATGGAAGAAAGGCATACCAGTTTTAACATCAAAGTTCGTATTTTGGATTGTTTATAAGAATTTCACTTGAATAATAAAGTTTTTTCTTTGTCTCTTGATAATGCAACTGCAAACACAAAGTGTATTGATTATATGATAAATGACTCCGAGTTACATTTGTTGTTGGGTGGTAGTCTCTTGCATGTTAGATGTTGTGCTCATATTTTGAATTTGTCTGTTCAAGAGGGTCTCGCTGAGTTGCAACAATTGCTAAACCCAATTAGAACAGTTGTAAAATGGATTAAGATTACTCAGTCAGTTAGAAGAAAGTACATGGCTATGTGTAAAGAGAGAGGTCTTAAGAAAAGACAATGGTCTATTGATACCCCTACCCGTTGGAATTCTACTTTCAAGTTGTTGAATGATGCTATAAAGTATCGTGATCTTTTAACCCAACTTTACAATGAGACTCGTGTTGATCCTACTGAGTTAATAACCGAAAGTGATTGGACTAATGCTTCTTTTGTTCGTGATGTTTTAAAAGCTTTTGATAGTGCAACTCATATTTTCTCTTATATTTATGAGCCTAACATTCATTTAGTCATAATTGAGTGTGTTAAAGTTGTTCACGCCATCAAAGAGCATATGATGATTGATGGACTTCGTCCCGTTCTTGATAGCATGAAACGTAAGTGGCATACTTATTTTAGTGAATTTCCAATCATTTATGGAATTACTGCTATTCTTGACCCCGGTGTCAAAGCTGAAGGTTTGGAAAATCTTATAGAATTTTATTATACGAGTTTAAGTATCGATTATGATGTTAGTGAATATATTAACAAATGCAAATCTGTTTTGGGAGACCTTTATGATCATTATGCATCTATTTATGGTTTGGATTTAGCAACACCAACTTCTACTAACACTTTCTAGATTTGGTTTTCTTGATAAAGTTATGAAAAAAAAACACAAAGCATCTACATCATTCTCATCATCATCTTCTTCAACACTTGCTATTAATGATTATTTGTCATATCAACATGAGACCAACAACAACTTTCAAATTATAAAATGGTGGCAAGAACATAAAAAGAGTTTTCCTATATTGGCGAGGATTGCAAAAGATATACTTGCAGTTCCCGCTTCATCCGTTGCTTCCGAGTCTGCTTTTAGTGCAGGTAGAAGAGTGTTAGATGAAAAAAGATCTCGCTTAACTCCGGAAAGCATTCAAATTTGTGTTTGTAAGAAAGATTGGGATCAAGCTGAAAGAAGAACTCAAGGTTTAAAGGAAGACGAAGACGATGAAGATGATCCTGTGATGATATTGGAATCGTCAACGGATGATGCAGTTTCCGAGGATGATGATGCAACAAACATGGGTGGCTAGAAAAGTCTAAATCAGGTACGCTAAGAACTACGTGGGCTTTGATTCTTTCGGGATACGTAGGCAACTTATTTTTCGAAAATTACAATTTAATTGCAAAATTAAATTTTAGTTTTCTAAAGATAGGTCCAAGCCCCCCCTCCCCCCAAATTCCAAAAGAATTACAATATAAGAACTACGTGGGCTTTGATTCTTTCGGGATACGTAGGCAACTTATTTTTCGAAAATTACAATTTAATTGCAAAATTAAATTTTAGTTTTCTAAAGATAGGTCCAAGCCCCCCCTCCCCCCAAATTTCAAAAGAAGTACAATATAAGAACTACGTTGTCTTTGATTCCTTAGTTTATAATATAAAGATACGTATGCATCTTAAATAAGAGCAACTGAGCAAGTCATCAAATTGTTAATTTTGTAAAAATTAAAACACCACACAACCCACCCGACCCTAACCCACGAACCCACCCAACCCTAACCCAGGAACCCACCCGACCCTAACTCACGAACCCACCCGACCCTAACCCACAAACCCACCCGACCCTAACCCACTAACCCACCCTTCGATCCACCCTAACCCACTAACCCACCTTGACCCGTCTAACCCACAAACCCAGATCGACCCACCCACGACCCGTCTAACCCACGAACCCAGCTCGACCCACCCATGACCCGTCTAACCCACGAACCCAGCTCAACCCACCCACGACTCGTCTAACCCACGAACCTAACCCTGGTGTGTCCAACTTCTCCGACCCAACCCACGACACGGCCCACCATACCCTACGTGTGTCGTGCCGTGTGTCATGAAACCCCAACCCGCGACCCACCTAACCCTAACCCAGCTCGCACGACTCGCACGGTGGACACCTCTACTCATACTTTAAACTTTTAAGACTTGGGTTTAAATTCCACCAAGGACACTTTAAGGGTGAAACTAATACACTTTTCACCCACTCTCAAATTATTTAGCTCGCTAACCCAAGCCAAGTTGATCCATGCCAAATTTCGATTCAGTAGGCTTTTTATTTTTTTTTTATTTTTTTTTTTTTTTTTTTTTTTTTTTTGAAGAACTTGATTCAGTATGCTTAAACAGACATCATCTTCATTTGTATAAAAAAATTAATTTTTTAGTTTATTATGCGATCTTAATCTAATAGCTTTTTGATTGATCTTGGAGTTAATACTGTATCAACATGATACAAGTGTACAACCGAAAGACACAATTAATTAAGTAGAGTTACGTTTCCAAAAACTGGAAAGATAGTAAAGCATAATCGCGTTATAGTACGTAATTAATTAATTAATTAAGATATAATATGATTGAGAATATACGTGTTATCACCACAATGCAAACATTTAGTAGAATAATTATCTCATATAACACGTGATGCTCCAATTCTAGAACAAATGAATTGTATTTGTAATATAATACACACTTAATCACTTGGGGTTATCCAAATCTACATTAATTTAAAATTCTAATTAGCAAAAGTCTTAAAGAAATAGTAGCGTATTATATACATACACAAAGTACATATGCCATGGCAAAGCGTGTAGATGTAAAATATGTTGCTATTTGTTAGCTTAAAAGCAATTTTTCTAAAAAAAAAAAAAATACTTTTTTTTTTTTTGTGAACCTTTTTTTTTTTTTTTTTTTTTTTTTTGGGTTAATGACTTTATTTTAAGCCCCCCAATCAAGAGTTTGGTAGATTAATTTAGATTAGGTCCTAGGCTCTACACCGTAAGATGCGCCTCAAATTGGATGCTGTGAAGGTGTACACGTATATGGATTAAAATCACATTAAAAAAATAATAAAACATGATCAAACTATCAAATCCGTGACAGAATTGGAGGCACTAAAATATGTAATCATTTGGAGGAATTTGGAATAATTCATTAATTAAATAATATTATTATGTTAGAGATACACATTCTTTGTTGAAAACGATGTATCAAATTTAGAGTTTAGGTATAGCATGTGCGAATAGAATAATAGAGATTATGTGTTGTTTAAGAATATGTTTTACGGTGTTTCAAAAAAAAAAAAAAAAAAAAGAAGAATGTGTTTTACGGAGTAGCTTTTAACATGTTACGAATTATGGGTAAGATTACTCTATAATCTATAAATTGGTTGAACTTATGTATGTCCCATATAGTTAATTGATAGTAAAGTGAATTCATTAATCTAACGCTGTATGACATTTACAAAACATTATGCATTTAACATATACATTTTTAAAAAATTCAGATAAATATTTTTTTATCAAAAATATAAGAGGATATTTAGTTCGCAAAGTGATATGGGGTTGGAGTCAGGAATAAAATCATAATGAAATATGTTTGGAACTTGAGTCTTAATATCATATATTTGGTTTGGTTGTACAATTAAGTTTTTTTATTTTTTTTATTTTTTTAAATGATACCTAGAAGGGCTTTATATATCATTATTCAAAAATTATTGGCATAGCGTATAAGTTAAACAAATTGCAAATAGAAAGAAGAAAAAGGATCAAAGAGAGTATAACTTAAAATACGGATAAAGTGTATATTGTATTTACTCTACCAATTATTACCATTAACACAAATTCTTGATTAAGGAGAACTTTTATAATAAAATTTTAAAGGTTAAAGTTAACCTAAAAGTATTTAAAGTTCATTAGACTAACATAAATTTTCCCTTAAAAAATACTTAGGCCATGTTCTTTTGAGCTTCTTGGCAAAACAGAGCAAGGATAAACAAAGCTGAGCAGATTTCAACAGAGCAGATTTCAGTAGAGCAGAGCAGAGCAGATTTCAGTATTATTATTATTATTGTTGTTGTTGTTGTTGTTGTTGTTGTTGTTGTTATTGTTGTTATTATCATCACTATTATTATTACTGAATTTTTATTAATATTATTAATATTATTATTATTAAATATTAATTATTATTATTAATTATTATTATTATTAAATATTAATTATTATTATTAAATTTTTATTATTATTATTATGATTATTATTATTAAATATTGTTTATTTATTACTATTATTATTAAATATTATTTATTTATTATTATTATTATTAAGTATTAATTATTATTATTATTATCTTTAAATATTAGTTATTTTTATTAAATATTAAATATTATTATTATAATTATTATTAAATATTAATTATTATTATTATTATTATTATTAAATATTAATTATTAATATCTTTAAATATTAGTTGTTATTATTAAATATTAATTATTTTTATTACATATTTATTACTATTATTAAATATTAACTATTATTATTATTATTAATTATTATTTTTAAGCAGAGTAGAACAGAGCAGATTTCAGCAGAGCAGAGTAGAATAGCTTAAAAGCACAGGGTCTTATATTATATTAGATTAATAATTTTACTCTTTTTAGCCTTCATATCATGTATCCATTAAAAAAAGAAAAAAAAAATTAAACTCCTTACAAATTCAAAGTTACCCTTACCATATACTTGTAAAAAATGTTAAAGTTACTCTCAAATTGACCATTCTACAATAAAATTAAGGAAAAATTGCATTAAATAATACGACCTTTTCTCCGTCCGCTAAAAACAAGTCCACCTTTTGTTTATTTCAGAATAATACGACCTTTGGGGGGTGTCCGCTTTAAACAAGTTGTAACCTATTGGTAACTTGATTAATAGGTTAGATGGACACGTGTCATCATTTTATTGGTCTGAAAATAAAATTTGTTTTTAATGTTTTAAACTTTTTAAAATTATTATTATTATTATTATTATTATTATTAGTTTAATTTATTTTTTAAAAAAAAAACACCAGCCACCACATCTTCCACCTTTCAGCCACCTCCTCTCCCCCTCCCCCACACGCAACGACTCCGCCGACGCCCAGCTCCACCACCACCGGCACCGAACCCCTACACAACAGCCCCACCAAACGCTACTGCCACTCGAACACCTCGCAAAAACCTCCAAGACCTCGCAACAACCTCCACCTCCGCAGCGTAAAAGACCGCACTCCACCTGTCGCCGCCCAACTTATCTCTCTCCGCCGCACCGCCGCTGATGCCGCTCCTCGCCTTATCCAAATCGAAACCCTTAAATCCATCACCCACCCTAAAAAACCCTAATCGAAACCGTTGACGACGGTTGGGGAGGTCCGGTTGGGGTTTTTCGAGGGTGAGTAATGGATTTGAGGGGGTTTGCTAGTTCGAGGGTGGGTAATGGAGATGGATTTTGGGTAGCAGGGGTTAGCTAGTTCGGGGAAGAGGGAAAGAGGGGAAGGATCGGCACGGGCGCCGGCGCCGGAGGGGGGATCTGGGTGTGGCCGGCATCGGCAGGCAGAGAGTGGGGCGCGCCGAGATGCAGTGTAGTACGTAGGTGGCAGTTGTTGCGGTTTTTTTTTTTTTAAAAAAAAATTATTTTAATTAACTTTTTTTTGTAAGAAATTTTAATTATATTAATTGTTAACCATAATTAAAGTCCTAATTAAGAGTTAATTAAAGTGTTAAACGAAGTTATTAAAAGAAAAAATCAAAAGGATGGCCGGTCATTAAGGTTGCAGGTAAAAAATCCTGTTTGAAGCGGACACCCCCAAAGGTGGTATTATTTTGAAATAAACAAAAGGTGGACTTGTTTTTAGCGGACGGAGCAAAGGTCATATTATTTAATGCAATTTTTCCTAAAATTAATGTTAAATGGTCCTTGTGTTCCCTTAGCTTCAAAGAACCATGGGCCGGTAATAACGACTAATAAGTGGAACAATGGGAAACATTCCAAAATTGACTTGGTCCGATTAAAATTAAAAGACACATAAATCTAACTTAGTTGGAGCTTGATTCAGCCTCTTTAATGAGTTTGTCTTGATTGACCTTCAGTCCTTAACTTGATGTCCACTCAATTTTAATATTTTTTTTAAAAATTACCTCTAAAATTCGTTTCCACAATGATGAGTAAAACACTTATAGATACATATATTAACTTTTTATTGCTCTTTTAAAAGACGATTTTGAGCATATTAGTGGAAAAAACCTTCGTAGTTGACACGAAATATCCACGTTATAATACTAAAATCTTTTTTAATGAAGAAAAGAAATATTTATTGTATTAATAAGCAAAAATTGCAATTTAGATTATACACTGGGGTGCACTCTACGTATGGTGTGCCCTATAATAAATTGTTGTTCACGTTCTTTGTAATTTTCTACCTAAATTCAGTTCGATTTCTTTCTACTTATACTCAATGTTCTTTCTAATGATATGCAATATTTTCTTACTTATATACGCAATGGTCTTCATATTCCACATCAGTAACTTTCAAAATAAATACCTTAATTTAAAGGATATGTTATTTATATTCCACATCAGTAACTTTCAAAATTAAAATTGATATTTTAACTTTTTCACCAAATACCCCTGAATTAACACTTTATTCTCCATATACCCCTCAACATTTTCAAATACATCATATATCCTAAATTTTTACAAATATGCAACAAATACCCTCCCTCACCGAAGTCCCCCCGCCAACAGCCACCACTAAACAACCATCTATCACCGGCGACCACCCTCGAAACCACCCATTCCCTTCCCCTACCCCTGAAACTACCCCGTCCCTTCCCCACCCTCGAAAACCACCCTAGATCCCCTTCTCCCCACCACGAAAACGCCTGGCCCTCTCCCTTCCCTTATCCCCTAAACCAACCCCTCCTTTCCCCTACCCTCAAAACAACGAAGCCCTAAACCCCCACACCACCAAATCCCCCTGAAATTAGCCCTCTCACCCCTAAACCACCTCACCACCCCAAAACCTACTAAATCTAACAATTAGAAAGAGAGAGAGAGAGAGAGAGAGAGAGAGAGAGAGAGAGAGAGAGAGAGAGAGAGAGAGAGAGAGAGAGAGAGAGAGAGATGATATGACAGTGGAGGTATCAAGACGGCGAGGTCCGACGGGGAAAGCAAATGAAGGGAGGGGTGGTTTTGGGTGGGCCGATCTCGGGTAGGTGGATGATATGAAACAGTGGATTGAAGAATAAGGCGATGGTGGAGGAGGCTGAAGGCCGGAAAAATAATAGTGGTGGTCTGGTGGAAGAGAAAAAGGGGTTAGGGTAGAGCCAGGGATGGCCGGCGGTGGGAGGAGAGAAAGAATGGGTTCGCCGATCGGGGTCGATTGCTGGCGACCGGCGGGGGCAGGGGACTGGGCTGTGGTGAAGGTAGGGGTTTTTTTTAAAAAAGTAAAAAAAAATTCATTTAATAATTAATTAATATAATATGATTGGTTGTTCATTATTTTTAAAAATTCCTTAAAACTCTGGGTTATGTGGTGTATTTGAAAATGTTGATGGGTAACGAAACTAACTACAGTTAGTCATTAAGGGCATTTGATGCATTTTTGTAAAACTCAGGGATATGTGGTGTACTAGAAAATGTTGATAGGTATAGGACGAATAAAGTGATAATTTAGGGCAATTTTTTTAATATAAACAGACAAACCTTTGGCCGGTTCTCCCATATTGGACAAACCTATTAATCTGCCCATATTGGATAGAAGTTTGCATTTTTTCTCCCAAAATGGACCAAGCAGGTCACCCTACCTGTTATATCAGGTAAAAAGCCACTTGTCATTTTATCATTGGTCAAGTTTTTTTTTTTTTTAATTTCCCGTTCCTTCCTCCCTCCATTAATTCCGACCAAGTTGCCACCCGCTCCACTACCATCTCCTCCCCTAGAACCGGCTACCCTCACCTACGACCAGTCACCCCGCCCACAACCAGCCACCCCCACCCCTGAAACACCGCATCCCAGCCTACCCACCCAAGACTTCCCCGACCCCAAAACGCCCCATCTTCGAAATACGCTCGAACCAGCCTACCCCACCCCAAAACGCACTACCCGGCCCTCCCCTACACAGAAACGACCCACCCCAACCTTCCACTAGCCCCTTAAACGCATGACTTAGCCTGCCCCGGCCCAACCCTGAAACGCCTAACCCATCCTTCCTCCACCCTGAAATGCCCCACCCCAGCCTTCCTCTACCCTGGAAACACCTCACCCTAGCCTTCCCCCACCCCGAAACACCATTGAAATGGGGGATGAAGGGCGATTTTCGGCGGAGGAGGAGGTGGGTTATTAAGTAAGGTGGGCGGTTTTGTGGCTGGGAAGGAAGGGATGTTTCGGGGAGGGTGTTAGAGAAGGGGCGGTGGGCTGGTGGTTGGGGAAGGAGAGGGGTGACCGGTGGTTAGGGTGGTGATTGGTGGATAATTGAGGGGTGAACTGTGGTGTAGGAGGGTGGTTTAGGGTTTGAGGGTGGGGTCGCCGGCGCCGGGGGTGGGTTGGGCGCTGGCAGCCGTCAGACGGAGGGAGGAGGGGTGGCTGGCAGTGGGGTCAGGGAAGGAGGGGCTGGCAGTGGATTGGGGGATTGAGTTTTTTTTTTTTTAATTTTTTTTAATTTTTATTTTATTAATCTTGACTTGAATAACCGGTTGCCTGTAAACTCAGTCCATTATGGGCGAAAAATGGCAAACTTCTGTCCAATATGAGCAGATTTATAGGTTTGTCCATTTTGGGAGAACCGGCCAAAGGTTATTCTATTTACGTGAAAAAAATCTTAATTTAGGGATATTTGGTGGAAAAAAAAATAAAAAAAAATAAACTGTTGATATTTTTGTAAAGACAAGGAATTTCATTTTTTTTTTTTATAGAGAGAAGTTATTTTATAGAAGAAAAAAAAATAGAAATTGCAAATTCTAAATTTCAAAGTGAACCAGTTTGTAGATTTGTTAATAATGCATATGAGAATGAAGATTTTGATAACGAAGGTGAAATTGACGATTTCGCACTAAAAGAGAAGTTAATTTTTAGATTTATTTTCATATTTAAATTGTTTAATTATATATGATGTTGATGACAATGTTCTTTTTTATTATTATTTATGTTCATGGATAATTGTTACTCATATTATTAGCATTGAATTATTGTTGGATTTTCATCTTGAAATTAGTTTTGAACGTCATTTTTAATTATTGAATTGTGAACATTATAATATGATTTATTAATGTTGAATATCATTTGTATATCAACTTTTATATTTATCATTTAGTAATTGTGTATATTTTTCTGAAATTAGGATCTTGAAGTTTCATTGATGACGATGTTCTTTTTATTTATTTTTTTCCTTTTGGAAGCTCCCCTGTTGACGTAGAGGCGTACCCATAATTTGCATATTGAATATGCACAAAATCAATTATATGAATCCATTTTCCATTAGGCTAATTTAATTCATACGTCTATCAAAATTTGAATAATAGACTATATTGTTAGTAGACTAATTCAACCAAAAGTTTAAGCTGATGGTTGAGGCCAAGGAATATGTTTTATACTCTATCACGTCCCTTCACACGAGAGCTCGTTGGCCTTGAAATGTGGATGCAGCATGGGCCCTCCTCATACCCAGCACTTAATATTCCACTTAGGTAAGGTGAGATTCGAACCCGTGACCTCTATGTCATGTTGGCTTTGATACCATGTTAGTGGATCAACTCAACCAAAAGGTTAAGCTGATGGTTGAGGCCCAAGAATATATTCCTCCGTTCTAGGAATATTACAACAACTGGACTTTTACACTATTTATCATGCTTGTTTGACCACAAACTATGATTTATACGTAAAGTAAAATATAGTCATGTGGGGTCCTGTGAGATTCGTCTCGTAAAATACTTTCACAATGTTCAAATTTTTATAATTTTTACTCTTATATAATTATAGATATTTAACATATAAAATGTGTTTTGGGATACGTAATTTCATTTTTGTTGCAATATTTGCAGAACAAAGGAAGTATTTTATAATGTATCATACATTACCAGCTACAACGTACTCTTAGGAAGCGTCAAATATATAACCCGCTAAACTACTCTTATTTCTTTGAATTGTTGCCTAAAATTTGCTTCATAAAAGTTTAAATAAAAATTTAGGGCTATGCACTTGCATACCCATTGTGTGAGCTATATCATGCGCTAATTGGATAGACGTATGATATTAAATTTAACGTAAGTAGTGATCAGATTCCAAATAAGAAGAACAAAATTAATCAACAGAAGTAAACCGAGATGATTACGAAATCGATGACTAACTACATCTATAGTTCTACCATAGTCAACCGGGACCATTTTTTAAGTACATACAAACAAGAAACAATGGTCGGAACCAACAACACGAACACCTATAATAATAAGAAGCAAAATACCACTTTTCAATTTTTTTTTTTTTTCTCCTTAACCCAAAACCCCCGAAAACTACGCGCTTAATACAGTTACTCAAGATCTCAGATTTACGCAAAAATGTCAAACAGTCAAACTTCATACCACTTATATTATTCTCCTATTTTTAATCATATATAATCGTACTATTTTTACACTTCTAATTAGTATACTTTACTACCAAGTTGATTTTTTCACTTCTTATATTATAAACAAAAAAAAAATGAACCAAATTTATAAAATTCTTCCTTCCAAAAAAAACCATATATTATAATTCAAATTGCGGCGAATTTCTACCACATGGTCACCTTTTTTCTTCACTAATTTCAAACCCCTCTCCTTTTTTTCCATCTATAAAAAGCTTCACACCTTCTATATCTTCATTATGTGTTAATCCTCTTTCTCTCTCTTCTCTCTAAAAACAAAAAAACATCATTTTTTTCGTCGATCAATCAGTTTAAAAGAAATCAAGTATGGACGGGAATAATACAACTAAGTCCGTTAATAGTGAAGATGAATTGGACCTCCGAAGAGGTCCGTGGACCGTCGAGGAGGATCTTGCCCTCATCAATTACATTGCTACACACGGCGAAGGTCGCTGGAACTCCCTTGCTCGTTGTGCAGGTAACGTTAACAACAACAATAATTATCGTCTAGTATGAATCGATCATATCGATTGTTTAAGATAATTATGGTTTCGAAAACAACTTGATTAAGGTTTGAAAAATTAAAATGGGTATTGATAAATAACGACTTTTGTGTACCATAAATTTCTTTCACTACCATTTTTGTGCAAGTACCAAAACTCATTTGTTAGGCCAGTTCTATAGCTGGCTAAATATTCTTCTCTTTCAACACCTGAGTTGTTTTTGCATGAACTATTTCGAAAATTTATTTTTTTAGTATTCTCTTTGTTTCAAATTTTTTCTTGTTTGAACAGTAACTGTCTCGTAAAAATTGTTAAAATGAGAATAACTTTTTCTTAAAATAGAGAATATTAAAAAAAAAAAAATGATGATGAAAATAAAAAGATTTATGATGTTATAATTGTGGTTTTGATGACGATTAAGCTGAGTTGTCATCATAAAAACAACTTAGGAGATAAATATAATTTTAAAAAAAAAAGAACTTTTTTCAAGTTAGTGATACTTTTATTTTTAATTTGATGATACCTTGATACACTTCATCTTCTACAAATCTTTGCAAAAAAATTAAGAATAAAAATGAAGTACATGGCCTTTGTGTCATTATGTGAACTCGTACACATCTCTTTAGTGCGCAAGGCATTTCGTAGGATATCATATTGTCCTTAATTATTGGTTCTTGCTTATGTTTGTGCTTATGTTATTATGCACTAACTTTACTAATCTATATACAAGTATAACATATCATTCTTCTTTTTCCCCTTTTACTTTTATTTTCGCGTTCTTTTTTTGGTTCGGATAATCTAGTGACAATTATTATCATCGACTTGTACTAACTTGTACATGAATAATGTATGTAACAGGCCTTAAGCGTACTGGAAAGAGTTGTCGATTGAGATGGCTAAACTATTTACGCCCTGATGTTCGACGAGGAAATATTACTCTTGAGGAACAACTCTTGATCTTGGAACTCCATTCTCGTTGGGGCAACCGGTAATTACCTCGCTCCCTTCCATGAACAATTTAAAATTTTGCAATATATAACAATAATCATGTTAATATCTACTAATAATGCTATTAACATCATGTAAGAGAGTTTTTATTGCATGGATTTTTTTGGTGTTATTAAGTATAAAAACTCTTAATAATTAATAGAATATTGTGTATATTGTAGTTGGTCGAAAATAGCACAATATTTGCCGGGAAGAACAGACAATGAGATTAAGAATTATTGGAGAACTCGTGTACAAAAGCATGCTAAGCAACTAAAATGTGACGTGAACAGCAAGCAATTTAAGGACACAATGCGTTATCTTTGGATGCCTAGACTAGTTGAAAGAATCCAAGCCGCAGCCGCCACCAACGGGCCCCACACTACCGCTACGGCTACTACTTCTGGAGGATCTGGCACCACCACTGCCACTGGTGGACCAACCATGGGGTACACCGATAATTTTATCCATGCACCGGTAAATTCTAATTTTACCCCTGAAAACTCGGGTAACTCTTCAGATTCCTATGGTACACAAGTCTCGGATTTTGGGGATTATTATGGGATCCCGGTTGCTAATCAAAGTGTTAATCAAGATTATTACCAAGGTGACCAAGTGAATTATGGAGGTGATAACTCATTAACAAGTCCTAATTGTAATTATCTTACTAACCAAGGGATGGATTTCCAAGGTGTTGATAATTACATGGAGCAAAATAGCCAACAACAATGGTCGTCTTTTGGTCTTGGGGATACAACGGATAATTTGTGGAATATTGAGGACATTTATGTCTTACAACAACAATTTAGCAACATGTGAGTGGAATGTGTAATTTGCCTCTTATTTTAGGAGCCAAATACATAGAGAGTCTCCCAATTGGAGCTCATGATACTTATTTGTGTCATAACTATACACAACATGTAATCTTAATTAGGATCATACATATGGGATTCATGAAACAAAAATCCGAAAAAAAAAAGAAAAAAAAAAGAAAAGAAAAAAAAGATGGGTAGGAAGTAGTTCTTTTGTATTTGTGGTGATTCTTGTAATTTTTCAAATTTTTTTAGCATTTTCGGGTTGGGGGTAAATTTGTAACTGGGATATAAAACTTTGATCTTAATTCTTTAAATTGAATCATTTTTTACTCTCTTTTATGATATTTTTATTCTTGATATTGGCACATAGATATAGATACATACATAGTATTTTATTATATCTTTCATCTTAATAAACTTATGAGCTCGTTTACATAACAAAATCTCTAGTTAGAATGTCGAAATTATAATGATTTAAAATGGTAGAACTATTGATCACATGAACATTTATTTCATAGCTATCATCATTCATCATCATCAATATGTGCATGATATCTAACAAACTATATAAATAACAAACTATATAAAAATAATAAATAAATAAATAAATAAAGAAGAAAAATCCTGTTTGTATCTTTGTCTCTTTGTTTCATTATTTTTTAGTTGTACTAAACAATAATTTAAAATTAAAGGCTTGTTCGTGATCATTTTTTGTTTTCAATTTTCTAATTTTTTGAAAACTAAAAACTTGAAAAAGTTATTTTCCACCTTTTGATTGTCAATTTTCAAAATTAACAAGACTTTAATAAGTTTGACTAATATTTTATTTAATATATGACATATATCATGTAATTTAGAAAAATAGAAAATTACAATGATACCAAACGGACACTAATAAAATAGAACAATACCCGAGTACTTGGTTAAGTACCTTTAAAAACTCAATCCATCAAAAACATAATTTTTCTTTTTTATATATTTTAATGAATTTTGAC
Organism: Chenopodium berlandieri; assembly: GCA_034703905.1. Lineage (NCBI taxonomy): Eukaryota > Viridiplantae > Streptophyta > Magnoliopsida > Caryophyllales > Amaranthaceae > Chenopodium > Chenopodium berlandieri. The sequence continues at coordinate 24,789,049 of CM068281.1, forward strand.
ACTTACTTTATTTTCGAAAACTATGCTTCTAGAGAGTGTGCTAGGTCTCATCTAGCTAGGAACTTACTTTTGGTAACATTTTCACACACGGACACAAACAAACATTGATTGGATAAAAGAAGCTAAGTTAACTTGTTTTAATTAAGGTCACCATAAAATAATAGTACTTTGATTAAGAAGCATAATTGGTTCCACCATCTTTCTTTGTAATGTCATTATTATATACAAGAATTAAACACTTACTATTTGTTAATAATTATGATATGGAATTTGTTTTGGAACATAGTCTATGGGGTCTGAACCAAGACTAAAATTAAAGGACACCCTTTATTTCTACTACACAACTTTCTCCGTTTCTTTTTAGTTAACACGTTTTTTTAGTCGCGTTTGTTAATGCATAAATTAAACCGTTAATATCTTTAATTACCGATAAGCAAAAATTATAAAAACTTGATACTTTGAAAATATATATATATATATCGTGACGAATCTAACAAGACCCCACATGACTTTGAAAATACATATATCGTGACGAATCTAACAAGACCCTACATGACTATATTTTTCATTACGTATAAATCACAAATCCTGATCAAAGAAAAGTGTGTAAATAATGCTAAATTCAAAACATGTCAACTAATAAAAAATGAAGGTAGTATTTTTTATTTTATTTTTTTTCACTTTAATTTCTTTTGTAAATTACTAAAAATTGAAGGAAAAAAATTGAGAAAAGTCTGCTGGTGATATTGAAAATTGGCATACGATTATTGAGTGGGGAAGACTTGGAAGTCAGCTTTGGGAACTCCAAACAAGGCTTTAAAAATTGGTCTTATCTTGATAGATGTGTGTTCAAAAGGTGCACGTGAGTATTGGATTAGAGGGGTATATTTGGAATTTAAATACTCCGTAACTCAATTTGCATTGAAACAAAAATAGTAAAATATTTTAATGGAGTGATAATAATTATAGAATGTATTTAGCATAAAACTTTCAAGTGTGAATCCTTTATTGGATTCTTGTTTACTATCGTACGGACATGGTCCCATAGATTATGTATTTTTTTTAATTATACTTTTAATTTTTATTTCAATATTCTCTTACGTATTAAGAAAATTATATTTTTATAAAAATAAGGAAAATATTCTATATATTAAGGAGCTGAAGAATCTCATACAGGTCAATTCGATTCGAGTTAACAGACAGAGTTAACGAACAAGACCTTTAAAAGTGGAGGGAATGGTAAGAGAATCTTCACCTCCATACAACCCTTGAGTTGAATTTTGATCCTACAAAATTGTAGCTATGAGAAGTAACATGCAAATCTTTTCACTTGGTTAAGTGTTGCTTTGGTATATTTATTAGTAAATAAATCAAAAGATTATATGAAAAGATGGTCAAACAATGGTACATATATCTTTGCTCATGTACAAACATAAAATAAAGTAAACTACCCGATATCAATTAACCTTACTTCTATTATACGAAGTATTCAGTATGTTGTAACAATACAAGCATAAATCATGTACGCACCTTTGCATTCTATACTCCAAGGTCCAATACAATAAAAAAAAAAAAATAATGAAAAAAAAACCCTTAAAATGTAACCATCATAAGAGAGTACTCCGAATATGCATGTGATTGTAAATTTCAAAGCAAATAGCTCATCTCATATTGTTTACGGAGTAGTACACATATATAGTTAATATATACCTAGTACTCCACAATAAGCTAATTAATTAAGTCAAATTATCATAATTAGCAATAGAAGTTTGCCGCCCCTAATTTACAAGCTTGATTTGCTTCCATGTTTCTCTTCTTGTCTCTCATCTCCAAACATCCTTGTCCCAAAGAGGCTGGCTCAGATAACTTTACCACACTAGGGCCATTTCTACCAAAAAAAAAAAAAAAAAAAAAGTTGATGATGTCTAATTAGTTTATCAACTTCGTTCATGGAACTAATGGACTAGCTTTCTAATTAGTATAATTACTAATAATTATTCCATTTAAACTTTGTTAATAAGCCAAATACATGCAATAAAACAATTTCAGTAATGAAGCTAATGGGTTCAGTGTAGGCCCATTTAGTTATTCATATACAAATGTACAATACTCGTATGAGATGATTTGATTTGTACCAATTATAAGTTCATAGCGGTATTTGGAGGTGGGAATCTCCTTACCATTTCCCTCGGCTTAGATCAATCAATTAAATACATGACTCGTAAATAAACGTTGGATAAAAATTAACTGTAATGGTTGAGGCTTAATTAGAGTAAGAGCAAAAATAGAGTAAGGTTATTCGACCCCCTCATTAGGAGCTGAACTGAACTGAATTGATCGAAGTAAAAAAATAAAATAAGCTAAGCTGAATTAAACTGAGTTGAACTGAAAATAAGTCCAAAAGAATAAAGCCTAACTAAGCAGTGACGGGAATTTTACTTGATGAGCTTAGTGTTAAGTTGGGAGTTGCCTCACTGACCACTGCAAGGTCCAAAACCCACGTCCAATTCGAAAAATAACATGTCTTCTTGACTTTGTACAAATTTGTCTATGTAACTATATAACAGATCAAAAATGGTCCCCAAAGCAAATGTTATTGATTTCGCAATCCCTAATCCCTTAATGAGTAGTGTTTATGTACTATCTTGTTTGGGACAAGACTAAGGTCCTATTCTTTTGAGCTTCTGGGCAGATTAGAGTAGACCATAGCAGATTTCAACAAAGTAAAACAGAGCTTCCAATACTGCAGAGCACAGAGCAGATTTCAGCTGAGCAGAACAACTCAAAAGAACAAGGCCTAATTTGTTAATCGAATATCTAACTTTCTAAGTATGAATATCCCTGCAAACTTTATAGATTCCAATATTCCATAATTTGTATGTCGTGAGAAACTTGGCTAGCAAGTTTCAAAACATAACCTCACATCACGAGTAATAGTTAAAAAAAAATGACCTAATTTAATTGCAATTTTAAGATTTTGAAAGTAATTAGAAATTAAATTATATGGACTCACTAACTCTACATATACCTTTATCCAATATGCTATGAATAGATTTAACACAATTTATATTTATAACCGACTATGATTTGGATGTGACAAATCTACTAATAGCACATTATTATTCTCAACTACAACTTCCTAGTTGTTCCTTTTTGTTTAAGAAACAAAAAACCTTATTACGAGTAGTTATTATGGTTGACTTTTTAAATAGTTACTCCGTATTATATGATGAAAATCAAATACTGTATACTAATATAATTATGTCTACTTCCTTTTTGTTCTTTCATGTGAACGAAATTGCGACCTACATTTTCGGAAACTTTTATATTGTCATGAAAAAAAATGTGAGGTTTATTGAGTAAACTATAACAATGGATCAATTTGCCAACTTGGCAAATTTGGACAGCTATGGGCCATGTCAGCCAAGTTTTGTTTTTGTTTTGCTTTACTCTCTTCATCTATCACTCAATTTGCAAGCAATCACATGTTAGAAAACCTAATCACATAAGTATATCTTTTTTTTGAGGAATCACATAAGTATATCTAATAACTACTGAAAAGTCCCAAAAGTAAAATCAGGAAAAAAAAATGTTGTAAGAGAAGTTTGAGTATATGAAGTGTGAAAGATTAGGGGTAAACATTTTAAAAATACTTATAAAAGCCAGTATAGAATCAATATTTTGAAAAAAAATAACGTATAAATTAAAATAAAGAATTAAACAAAGTTACTTTATTAAAAAAAAAAAAGAACATAAAAGAACGATCAAATAAGGAGAAGACACAATGACGTCCATGATCTAGTTACAAATACCCACGTCATATATTACATATCGAAACTTAACGTATATTGAAAAGACATGTTATGAGTTATGATACTATTAGAATATAATTAAAGAACTTTGTAGACCACATGATATGATCAAATAATACCATGCACTTTCATTGTCCCTTTTTCACCCATTAATTCAAATTAGTACTAATTGATCCTATTTTGTTCTTTCATTCTCAAATTCCTCACTTGCGTGAAGCATTGTTTTGAAAGTGACATTAAAAGACACCATGTTGAATGATATGTGCACATCAATTTTTTCAATACTTGAGAACCACAAGTTAAGATCATGATCAAATTAGTTAATTAATTTGATGATTTACTTTAATTACTAACCATCTTAGGTTATTACTTAATAAGTGCATTTGATGTAACGCCTTCGCAACAATTTTGGGTATTTTTCCATGTTCGATTTCTTTTATTGGAAATTTACACATGTTCATCTTAATTGATAGTTGTCCAAATCTCAGAATTTTAATTATTGACAAGTACCTTTTTCGTAACTACTCAAAATTCTTTGGAATAGGTCACTAGATTACCATTATAACTTGCGTAGTTTGCGTTACATGTGCCAGAATTTTAACTTAATGGCATATCTATTTCTTTTATGTGTAATTTTTTGTTATTAAGTAAAGGGAATTACTAGTTGTACAACCATTTTCAGTAATTTTATATGGATTATTGAGCACTTAGGTAGCTAGTATATGTTGATTCCAAACTGATGATTGACTGTTTTGCAAGCTTTACACAATAATAATACCATTATTCACGTAATCACTCATATGTAAAATATTTGAAATTTGTTTTGATATCACCAAAAAGCACATCGAAACCTAATAAGAATCACATGATAATTGTTTTTTCTTAAACAATTTCACTTTTAAAAATTAGAATATGTATATTATTAATTAAGGTTTGCAAAAGTTTTACTTCATATTCTTTATAACTCTGGTTTGGTAGGTTTATGTCCTATTAAGACGAGATTTTATTATCATGAGCGTTTTCAGGTTGGTAGAGTACTAGAGGGCTAGCCACATACGTAAAACGTACTTGTGCGGCAAAATAGGTTAGTTTAATCGACATTGTTTGGAGGATCACTCTAAGCGTGGATGCATGCAAGATGCTTGTTATTATGAGACAATGTCAATTAAATTGCAAAAATACATGTTAAGAACCGTTTAAGTCTCATCCACATCCGAACTAGACCATGTCACTCAAATTAATGCTGATTAGTTAGAAATAAATTAAATAATCTCCAATGGAGTCGCCAAATTGAAGATGTCGTAACAGTCAGCCTACCTTAACACGTGTAAATGTATGTGCTTATTAGCAATAATTGGAATCAGTGAAATTGACGTTGTAAGGACAAGGGCAAAAGTCGGGAGTCATTAACAAAAATTTAGGAGCTAGTAAACCGTTCATGAATCTTTAATAAAAGAGACAAAAAAGGTAACCATGCTAGCTAGGGATCAATTCGAAGGCAACAACAATTAGGTACATAAAGATTACACCCCATTTACAATCATGAGATTGCTAACTCCGATTCATGAAACACATGAGGGTTCGGGGATGATGGTACAAAATTGAATCAAGAAGACAATTCCCCCCAATATTGGCCTCTACTCGATTCTTGTTGAGACATGTGTAAATTGTAATAAAAAAAGACATATGAATTGAACAAATATTCAATTTGCTCCAAACTAGACTATACTAAGTTAATTGGTTGAATATTAGCGCATATATAAAACTGCTAAATTGTGATCACTTGATTAAAAAACATAATTATTAGGATCCTTAATTAATTAGTTGTCCATAAAAATCTTGTTAGCTGTGATATTCAATCTTGATTAATGTATATGCAATATCATGATCATGCAATTGATTTAAAGCAATAAAACCTTGCATGCAATAATATTGGAAGAAACAAAAGCATACGAATTGGTAACAATCAAAATTATATATATATAAAATAATTACATAAAATAATTAATTCTATAAGATTAGAGTTTAACTACGTACTTTGAATGTGCACTTTGAATTGTTTGAAGACTACGTCATGGATAAACTCTTAGTAAATTTCAATATAAATAACAAATTAAGAGAATTAAATTAAACTGATTTAAATTAAATTTTGGATTGTATAGACATTCAAATTTTTTTTGAATATTGGCCATAAGGTATAACATTGGGTTTTGTATAGACATTTAAATTGCTTGAATATATATGGGATTGAAACTGGTTTAGAAACGTCGCATTAGTTTGTCTGGGCGAGCATCGGTGCCTTGAATAAAACATAAAAGGGGTATTTATAGATTAACAAGCCGAAAAAAGATAAAAAAGAATAAGGAACTCGCATGACACATGAGAAATTGCCGTGTCACAAAAGGAATGGCTTCACAAGCGAATTCTGCATGTGTCACACGAGTCTATAGGACAGGCGGTCATAAATTTATCACAAATTTTTATCCAGAACTTGGAATAAGGAAAATAATTTATCGTTGGATAGTTCTAGAATTCTACTTTCAAATCCAATTAAAATCAGGTCGACATAGTTATATATTTAAATATACGACCAAAATAGTGCAAGGGTGTAGATTTTGGCCCGGTTTGGTATTTTGCTTACATCTCCTTCATTTCAAATCGAAATTTATCATATGATATATCATTGGAAAGATTATTTTAAGGGTTATGCATCCATATAAGTTTCATATAAAAAATCTAAGGCTTGAAAATCAATTTAGCTCTGTTTCAGGTTAAGGTTATGAGAAGAGAAAATCGAGCTAAGGTTAATGGATTTTGTGCTAAACAAAGGGTTTATGATAATGAAGAAGTTAAAATGGCTTAGAAAATACTAGTGGAGTAGATTAAATGGCTTTGGGTTGAAACATAAGTTTATTTAACCAATTTTCAAGTCCATTTCGTATTCCAGACCAAATTAAGGAGAGATGTACGCATCATCATCGGGCTTTGTTTTGGGAAGACACATTTTAGAGTCTACAGTACAAATCCTGTTATTTCGGCTTGAGTCAATTTTGAATAAGACTTGCTCAAATAAATTTAGGATTCAGATCCAACCTAGTGGGCTTGGGTTAGTTTTGGTTATATTCCCAATATATATTTTATGTTTTTTTAAAAAAATTCATTAGGAAACTTAGACTGTTGGGTCGTGTCTTGTAATGTAAAAGAGAAGCAATGATTTTGAGTAGAGTTTGGATCTTGGGTTAGGTATCTTAAGTCAAGTGATCGGATATGAGTTTGTTTTATTAGGTTGATGTTATCATTGTAGTTCTAGAATTTATGAAATATTTCATTTGTTATTTTTTACTTGATCTGTTTCATTTATTATGCTTTCCAATGCATACACCTCACAATCAATATCTTTAATCCTTAATAAATAAAAATTAAAACAGTTAATTATGATAAACTTTATTGACACAAGCATGAATTACAATATTTCACATGAATATGTTTTTCCTTAGGTATAAATCACAAAAGACGGTTTATAATAGTGAGTGAATAGTGTAAAAGTCAAATTGGACCAAGTAAAAACGAACTAAGAAGGTAGATATATACGAAAGTGTACACTTAATTTTCTGCCCATCTTATAAGTAAGTCCTATTGCATTTAATAAAAATAACGGTAAAGCCCAAAGGCCCAATTGTATAAAAAAATTGGGATTTACAAACCGGTCCATTTTTAGGCCCAAAATACAGTTTGCCGTACAACAAAGGAGGACAAAGATCATATGATTCACAACATCGTAAATAAAAAATAAAAATAAAAAATAAAGTCCAGAAAAAAAACTTCCAATATCGACGGACACTATTCGCCACAGTAGGTTCTAAACCATTTGTAGCATGACACGTGTATAGACAGAAGTCTAAATTACTACTCCGTACGTATTTTTTATTTGTCAATGTTGGGTTCGTAGCCATCAAAATTGGAAATATTAAGTTGTCGCTTTATCTCTGAATTCCTCACATTTTTCTTCACTTCTTTTTTTTTGAACAACACCGACCCTTCTGTGGGCATGTGGCCTACCTTATCCATTTACTAATTTATTCATTGGACCTTTTTACCCTTTAATATATGTGGATTATTCAAATTATTTCATGTGTATTTTTTTTTTTTACTATATATTCCCCTGTTTTTAAATACCTGCTCCATTTTATTTTTTTTTGCACTTTTTATTCATCCTATTTTGACCAATGTTTATGATTTATACATAAGAGAAAATATAGTTTTAAGGGTATTTGTTGGAATCATATTGAAGAATAGATTATTAATTTTCAATTGCTAGAATTTATATTTATTAACAATCAAAGATACTCCATCCGTGTTTTAATAAGTGTTATAGTTTGACCAAACACGTATGCCGAGACACGACTTTGACCATTAATTAATCTAATTATATGTTAGTAAAAATATAAGAAAATTGATATTATGAAAGTACACATTATTACGAATCCAACAATGTATTATATAATAACATTTATTTTTTATATAATAGTAAATTAATCAAGTCAAAACCATTATGTGAATAGTGAAAAAGTCAAATTGTAACACTTATTTAAACACGGAGGGAGTATAATTGATCAAAAATTTGTATTAGCATACGTACCCAGGGGAAATGGAGCAAGTATTTTAAATGGGGGGAGTACTTATTAGTTTTTATATTTTTATTATTTTTATTATATATATTTTTTTAAGTGTGACAATTTGATCGGATTAATATAGTTTGAGTTGAATTTATAAAAAAGTATGTAAGTGAAATTTGTTAGATAATTAATAATTATGGCATATAGATCGAATAAGGAGAGTGACAAAAATAAAATACTTTCCCCGTCCTGTTATTATTGTAGTATAAGGGAATTTAGGCATGTCAATGTACATTTTCAACCTTAAGTATATTTAGTTATATAAGAGGTGTAATTATTAAAGAGTTGATAGTATGAAAATATATTTGAGATAAGGCTAACAATACTAACTTTATTATATAATCACATATATTGATATAAATCACATTATGTGGTCGAAATGGATCGTGTGCATAACTTCAAATTTGCAAATCTATTAACTAGTACTAAAACAAAACGTTGCTGACATTATCAACTCCCTCCCTAACCTATGTGTCGCTTCCCCATTAAAAACTTTCCCGTCAATTTAATGTATGATGTCAATTATGATTTTTTTATTTTTTATTTTTAAAAAATCTACACTTTATTATTTGTATAACTTGGATAATATCTGGTTTGTTTTCTTTTTGGTTTATTGTTTTTATTTGATTTAGTTTTTTATATATTATTTTTTATTTTACTTTAAGAAATTAGTCCACAAAGCAACAAGCTTAGATCATTCACCGTGATAAACCACCGATGGTGGATAAATGGTCACTGAACTTTGATTAGAATTGATCGAAATGGATAATGTCAATATAATTTGTTAGTTGAATTCGTTCAACTCATGGTTGATGCCAATCATTGTTTAACTCCACTTTTTTTTTCATATTTCAATAAATATGCATTTTAAATCATTTTTTCGACTATTTTAATTATTAATTGTAATTTGTAAATAATGTGGTTCATATAATTTCTTAACTGTAAATTATTTTAATATCTAATTCTGATCTTTGTATACAATGTAATGCAACAGAACATAAATTAAAAGAAAAATTAATTTTAACCATGCATCTCACGGGGATAACCTAGTGATGTAATATTTCTAAAACGATGGAAGTCATAAAAATTACTTTCGGTTTGATCAAACACACATTTAAAACGATTAAATTTGACCACTAGTATATGAAAAAAATATATATTAATAAATACGAAGTATTATTAAAAGTTACTAGTATGAAAACACATGTTAATAAAAATATTTAAAAACAGTCACCTCTATGATTACACCAACCGAGTTTAAAAAAGAGAAAATTGAAGTTAATTTTTGTGATAAGCAAAATTTACTATAGGGGCAAAATGTAAATTTTACAGTAGAAATGGATAAAACCTCTACTATTATTTATCACGGTGATTAATTAGGACGTCCTCTATGTTAAAGGCATCACCTCATCAAGTCACGTGCAGGGGCAAGAAGGTAAGAAACTTTACTTTGCAATAACTTTTGGTATTTCCTCATTTGATATTTCAAACAATAGTCCAATGTTCTTCCCCCCCACCAACACGCTTTTATTTAAACAAACAATTTAAAGTTGCATTTATAGCAAGCTAACTTCATTCTTCATTTTCATTACTCAACAACAATTCCAATTTCAAATCACAACCATTTCCAATTCTCTCCATTTTCCAGGTTCTATCATTAATTTAATCAATCATACTTTCAATTTCATTATTCCCAATCTTTTCTCTAGTTTTGATTACTTTGTAAATATATATAATTAGGGCTTATTAATCTGTTTCTGTTGAATCATATTTTCAATTTTAACAGATTTGTATACTATACTTGATTACTTGTTATTGCATTTAGATCAGATTGTTTCTGATTGTTGAGTTTGAGTTTGAATTTGTTGGAATGAATAGTGGTGGTTTGATTGGGGTTTCTACTAGAGCTCTGATTAGTCGTAAGAGTAAGAAGCCGATTAATTTAGGGTTTTCAAGGAATGTTATAGTGATTGATGATATGTCGAGTTTACGAGGTTATAGGCCTAATTATAAGATTAGGAAGTATAGATATGATCATTTTACATTGAATGTTGTAGGTAGTAAATGTAAGAATGGCTCGAATCGGATGGCTTTTTATGATTCCGGTTCTAGTTGGAGTCATGCTAGGACTTTATCACGTTGTCGTCGTGGCAATGATAGGAATAGGGGTGTTGCCATGGTGGTGAATGTAGCGTCGGATTGTAGGAACAATTCGACTTCTTCATCATCATCATCGGTGTCTGAAGCTCGTGTTAATGAGAAGAGCTTTGAGAAGTATTACATTCAAGGTGGATTGAATGTGAATGTAGATGTGAATCCTTTCGTGATAGAGAGGATAGAAGATGATCTAGGTGTAGAAGAAAAGGAGGATAGTGTAGGTGTAAATACTAATGACATAGAGGAGTTGAACGAGGTTGGAGCTTCCACTCGTAAGGCTAAGTTGTCGGAAATTGAGGAGGAGGCTTGGGAGCTTTTGAGGAGCTCTATTGTGAATTATTGTGGAAGTCCTGTGGGGACAGTGGCAGCAAATGATCCGAATGAAAAGGAGCAGCTGAACTATGATCAGGTTTTTATTCGGGATTTTGTTCCTTCTGCACTTGCCTTTTTACTCAATGGGGAAGGAGACATTGTGAAGAATTTTCTGCTTCATACATTGCAATTGCAGGTAATCTCTTGTATCCTTTAGCTATAGTAGAAGCCGACATTGTCACTTCATGTATGGTAGCTTGCTGCATATTTCATTCTTGTCTATGTTCTTTGTTGCTGTCTATCAGTCTTATGTAGAAATACTATATATGCTTAGGTGGGAGTGGGATAAAGAAAATTAAGATTTATTATACCCCTTGAATATATATCCTGGTCATTCACGCCCAACTACTGAAGCATTATAGAGGTAAATATAGAAATTACACATAGTGATTTAGGTAGCTGAGATTTGAATGCTGGTACTTCATGGGTTACCTATCATGGCATCTTATATGCTATTACTGCTGGTCTCTTGAAGGGCCAAATACCCAAATATTAGTATATTAGCAAGAATGTATATTTGTCACTGAACAATACACTATAGAATTTGGGACCCAAAATTATTGAAAGAAAAAGTTGTTTGCTTTTGTATATACATTATAGTTTTTTTTAACAATCGCATTCCTTAGTTTTTGTGAAGAGGCAACACAGTGAAATAGAGGAAGCATTGTTATGAAATTTATATCTTAGTCGAGAAATCTACAAATGCTAAGTTTGTGATTGTAATTGAGGTAGTAGTTATAAAAAAACTCGATGTAAGTAATTTTAATTTGGCTGCAGACTTATGTCTTACAAAGTATAATAAAACTGGTTTTTCCTAAAATAAGCTGGCAGAAATTATAATTGTTAATATGTTAAGCATATCTTAAGGCATTTATCTAAGTTTCTTCTTGCTTAATCCATAGAGTTGGGAGAAAACTGTTGATTGCTATTCTCCTGGACAAGGGTTGATGCCAGCAAGTTTTAAAGTTCAAACCGTGGCTCTTGATGGAAAAGAAGGAGCCTTTGAAGAAGTTTTGGACCCAGATTTTGGTGAAGCAGCCATTGGACGTGTGGCCCCTGTTGATTCTGGTATTGTGTTCATCTAATTTTACACTTGAAGATTTCATTAATGTTTCTTGCACGATCCATAAGTTGCTATTTGATGTGCAGGTTTGTGGTGGATTATCTTGTTAAGAGCTTATGGAAAGATTACTGGTGATAATTCACTACAAGAAAGGGTGGATGTTCAGACAGGAATTCGATTGATTGTTAACCTCTGCTTAACTAATGGATTTGATATGTTCCCTACACTTTTAGTCACTGATGGTTCCTGCATGATTGATAGGCGCATGGGTATACATGGTCATCCCCTTGAGATTCAAGTAAGTTTACTTTTATTTATTCTAGGCTTTACTTTTGGTGTCTCATGCTGTACTCATCTGTTATATTCATGTTTGTTGGTGTGCAATGAAGTTCAAGCAAAAATTTGTGATGTCACCTGTTCTTTATGTATACCCACTGCCACTCCTGTTTAATTCCATTGATGCAATGTAGCTTACAATGTCTGTTTTGGTCATACATACATCGGTACATGCTCTTGTATTGATGGCTAAATTATGTGTTGATGTGGGTTTATAAACTGGTCTGCATCAGTTGAATTCTGACAATTAGTAAATGCTTCTAGACAGAATATTAAATTGTTAATATTTGTTGTTTGCATGAGAGATCATTGTTTTGTTCTTTGCATGGGAGATCGATGTAGTTCCCATTTCTGCTGTCTTGACTTTTAACAGTATTGGAGGACTTGGAAGAGCTAACTTATTTTTTTATTTTTTTTATTTTTTATTCATTTATTTATTTTTTCCAGAAATTGGTCTATGCATTAAATTTTTGTTTTGGCCTGCTTTTTGAAACTTATAATTTTGTCGTTGCTATTCTAGTACAACCTCAGCTGATATGCATTTTAATTTTGGCTTGTAGCTTTGTCGATTAGAGTTCAGTGGATGAATTACTTTTTCTGATGAGACTATACTATTTAAGAATAAAAAGGGTTTTAACTTAATCTATGTCATAATTTTAACTATCCGTAATCTTGCAGGCCTTATTCTACTCAGCTTTACGTTGCTCACGTGAGATGCTAATTGTCAGTGATGGTACCAAAAGTCTTATGGCAGCAATCAACAATAGATTAAGTGCACTGTCTTTTCATATTAGGGAATATTATTGGGTTGACATGAAGAAGCTCAATGAAATATATCGTTACAAAACAGAGGAATATTCTACTGATGCCATCAACAAGTTTAATATCTATCCAGAACAGATACCTTCATGGCTGGCAGACTGGATCGCTGAGGAAGGTGGTTATTTCATTGGTAATCTGCAACCCGCTCACATGGATTTTCGGTTTTTCACACTTGGGAATCTTTGGTCTATAATTTCATCTTTGGGTACTACCCAGCAAAATGAGAATATACTTACCTTGATCGAATCAAAATGGGGTGACCTTATAGCAGATATGCCTCTTAAAATATGTTATCCTGCTGTGGAGTCCGAGGAATGGCGTATCATCACTGGCTGTGATCCAAAGAACACGTAAAGTCTAGTTTCTTCTGCATTTTTTTTAAAATTTATAGTTGTTTACGGATTTGTTTGATCTTGGTTGTTAGCCCTGATCTTCTTCATTTGCATGCAGTCCATGGTCATATCATAATGGTGGATCTTGGCCAACACTATTGTGGCAGGTATGTATTTTTCGATGTTCACTGCAATATCTTTCCAAAAGGTCCCCTAACTTGGATATGGGTGAAAGTTTCTCTGTCAATTCTAGTCATTGAAATGCAATATTCTTCTATCTACTAAGGTCTGTTCTAATCATAGTCTGTTAGATGGTGTCTGGTTCTCTTCCACCTTCCTTCGAATCTGTTTTTTTCTTAGTTTCTAATTATTCTTTCCACTTACTGTCAAAATTGTCACTGTGTTCAAAGAGTGAAAGGGTTTTAACTCTTTTTTCTCCACCCCCCTCTAAATTTCTCTTTCAAAATTGTTTTATCTATGGAATTTCTTTGTAACAGTGCCAAGGCTCCAATACCAGTTTCTTTGTAACATTGAGCTTATGGGATTTTTATGGGGCAGTTTTTTGTTTTTTTTTGTTTTTTGAAGATAACTGATTCACTGGTTATGGCTTATGGGCTGTGGGTAGACATTTGGTGTCAAGTTCTCAATCTTTTTTCTTTTTTTTTTTATTTTTCCTTTTCTTTTCTTTACCTGTCTAACCTATAATCATGAATTAAATTAGGAGAACTATGTTATGTAATTCTAAAGAAAATGATAAGCCTGCTACGTTAGCTGCGAGTAGAGTTACGGAATGCTTTGTGCTCCTTTTGTTCTCTTTTATTTGCCCCTTTTTTCAAATTTTTATCCTATATGTGAGTAAAATGGTTGTTCTTCATAATCATTTACAAAGTGGGGTAAAATTAAATGGACAAACCAGGATGGAATGGGAAATATAATATGGGACAGAGGGAGCATTAGTTATTCAGAGGAGAAAGATGGTGGACCAGATGACTAGTATTAAAACCTGAAGTCACATACTCTGGTAACTAGGCTTTGACCTTGTGCTTTACTTGTAGAGTGTAGAGCAACATGTAAATTCTACATGACAACAATTCATCAGCAGGATACATAGCCAATATACAGATTGCAAAATCTTATGTGGAAAGGGTTTTTCATATTGAAGATATCAAGAAATAACTAAATATTAGGGGCACTAGACAAACACTCAACAGTAACACCCAAAAATTCAGAATCCTAATGAATTGTGCTAAAATAAGATTAAGGCTATTGAAGTTTGCTAGCAAGGAACTTCTTAGCGTTTGTTTCTTTGATGCTGTAGCCCAGACTTAGACAGCAAGGGCATATGTTTTGGTAGTCAGCATGTGGTGGATATGAGTTGCATTTTGTCAAATGTACATCATTCTCTCCTACCAAACCAAACAAACCTAGTTTCAGAGACAAATTTTAAGAACAATGGCAGCTGTTGTATTACCATTTTGCTTCTTTTGATTGAAGCACCCTCATCTGTGGTCAGCATACTTAGAGTCGGTAGCTCTTCTTGCTCAAGTGAAATAGTTACATTTGGCTCTGATGGTGATTCTATAGAGAACTCTTTTTTCACATCATTGATTTCCTGCTATGAAAGTAGTTAGGGTTGGTTTTCTTTAAGTTCAAGATATTTGGCATAAGCCATCCTTGCTTTTGCTCTTATTGTGAGTGTTATATTCATCTTCACTTCACATGAATGTGGACTTTATTTAGTGAGAACAGCAAGAATTTCTAGTAATTTTTTCTTATTTAAAAATCGAATAAAAAAGTCTTTCAATAAAGAAAATGTGTTTTCTTTATATGAAGAAACCTATAAAGCCTAGTCCAAATAATAGAACTAAGCCTAAACCCACTTATAAAAAAATATTCTCAACAGTTCTGTCGTCGACAGAAAATTAGAGTACTTTGTGCAGCATGGACCTTTGTGATTTGACTTTGGTGTCAAAGTCTTGGTTAAAGTGAGGGCCATATAATAAACAGAGTTTTAAGTGAACATCACTAATCTCTGTTGCTTTCCAAGGCATATTTTTATCATCAGATCACCAAAGCAACTTAATATTTATCTATTGGAGAACTCAGTACTGTCCCCTACACTTCACCCCTTGAGCGACTTGTTAGCATGAACAGAGTTTCCCTCGCCACAACCACTGGCATCATGAATGCTTATAATTTGCTATATGATGTTGCTCTTAAATATGCCTGTTTTGCAGTTCACACTAGCTTGCATAAAGATGAGGAGGCCAGAGCTAGCTGAAAAAGCTATTACTTTGGCTGAGAAAAGGCTTTCAGTGGACAAATGGCCAGAGTATTATGATACTAAAAAGGGACGGTTTATTGGTAAACAAGCACGCCTTCATCAAACTTGGACAATTGCTGGGTACCTAACATCAAAAATGCTCCTAGAAAACCCTAATGCTGCTTCGGCCTTGACTTGTGATGAGGATTATGAGCTTCTTGAAATTTGTGTTTGTGCACTCAATAAAGGAGGCCGAAAGAAGTGTTCTCGTGGTGTCACTAGACATCAGCATACGGCGTAGTTCTTGATATTGGTTGCCGAATCTCTGTTTCCGAATACGCAAATTATTAATGCAAGTCGGGATCTGTTTCTGCTGTAAATCTTGACAATATAGCGCTTTGTGGGCCAGAGGAGTTGAGCTTTTATTACATCTCCTGATGGTATTAGATTCTTGCTGAAATTGTTTCTCTAACATGTAAACTTGTAGTCTTGTAGATTCTAGGATTGGATGAACTAGATGAGACATGACATTAAGTGTTCAACATGTACCTGATTGTTACTACGTCCACTTTTCATGGACATGGTTACTTTACTAATTTTCTTAAAACCTATGTTGATTGAAAATTTGAAAGTAAAGAAAATTCAATATTTGGTCTTGTATCTCAATATGGATATCATTGATTACTATTGCTACCTTATCTTGTTTTCCGGTGACTTTAGCTGGTTTGTGATGTCATAAAATTTCATTTAAAAAGTTATTCTATTTTGTACGAACGTGACTATTTTTCATTCTAGCTAAATTTTTTATGAGTGTAATATACTTTGGAAACTAGATGTCAACAACAAATGGAAGGTATTCCTATGGAAAATCAGAAGCAGGGTGCTCTCGGTTGGATTTGAATTCAAGAGAAGGAATCTACGCTTTCCAATTTTCTATAATTTGTGTGGGAATGAGGAAAAAGAGGAAACTCTTGATCATCTGTTAAGAGATTGCGATGTGGCGGGACGGGTCTGGCGCGGAGGAAGACTGGGCATTGATACGAGAAGCTAGCAGCACACTGATATCAGGACTTGGGTGGACTACTGGATTGTCAGACCGCGAAAGGAAGGAGATGACAAGTTTTGCCCTACAAAATATTTCATTGCTACCTTGTGGGCTATTTGGACCGGAAGAAATGAAAGTGTTTTCCGTGGCACTAGGGCTACTCCTCAGGGGATAATTAAGATTGCAGACACGAGTTACACAATGGCACAGACTAGAGCGGATGATCAACAAATTGAAAAAGGCCCCCAGGTTCTAACAACAGATTCAAAGATCAGACCGATAAATGGGATCATATCATTAGGGGCAACTCAGACTGTAGACAAAGTACCTTGACAATTATAGCGTCAAGAAAGGGACAGGGACAAAATGGAGAAGGATGGGTTCTGCGTGATGATGACAACTGTTGGGGTGGGGGGCAACTGCTGTCATTGGCATTGACAAGGACTATAGTATGCTGAATGGAGTCTACGAAGGCCTGAGAAAAACAAGGAGCAACGGGCTACTGCATATTAAGATAAGGATTCCAAGCTTTAAGCTAGCACAAGTCATCAACGGGCAAACAACTAAAAGAGTGGAACATCAAAACATCTTAAAGAGACTAAGAGAGTCTTTCACGTGTTTTCATTGTATTTGTTGTTGTTTTTACAGGAACTCTTGGGATTAATTCCCTCTTTGGACCATTGTCAAAAATAAAAAAAAAAAAAGAAAAAAAAGTCATTGTAAAAAAACTGAAAGTTACACCCAACAATTTTTAAGGCAAGAAGGGAAGTATTAGTTTTAAGAAGGGAGCCTTGATTTATCATTCTAATAAATATCAAGGGGTACAAATTGATAAAACCGCTAATACCATTAGCGGTTTTAAGGGTGAATTTATTTCCAGACTCGAACCCAGAATTCAGATTCTGGCACATCAGCTTTCCACTAACTTTAAAATACTTTTTTTTTATTATTCAGATTCATACAAGATTTTCTTCAAATTTACACATTATCCCAAGACTCACTTAATCCTCTTCAAACTATATTAATTTTTTTGTAAAATATCTTTAATTATTTTTTAAAAATTATTGTAAACTTTTGGTTGATGAGGTGACCAATTTTCATCGGCAACCAACCAAAAGATGGCAGCATTTGTTCTCTTGCAAAGTCTCGACATGGGTTTGGATTTTCCAAACTCCATGCAAGACTCACATGAGTCTTGAGTGAGTTTATTGCAAGAATCTTGAGCAAGACTCGTGTTGAGACTTTGCTCAAGACTTACAATAAACTTACCCTAAGAAGTAACAATTTTCCCTAAAACTTAATCGTGTTGGCGCTTTTTTTTTTTTTTTTTTTTTTTATAGAGGAAAATCAAGTTAGCGCTTTTACCTACATATATATCAATATTGGGATTTTCTCCGTTTTAAGCCGGGTTGCGAACTGTAGCATGCGAAGACAGTTAGCAACCAAGCAAAATCATTCAAAAACAGAAATTAGCGAGCACAGCAACACAGAAAATAGTGATGAGCGGAAGCAGAAGCAGCAACAACAGCGTAAATGCAGTATTTTACGCACAAACATACCACCCCATTCAAGCCGGCAGCATCGATGGCACCGACATTCTTCCTCACGACAACGCTGTTTACAGAGCTCTTCTCTGCTCTTCCGCTGGCCTCTGTACTCCCTCTTTCTCTCTCCTCTTTCTCTACTCTTTCTTTTTGACACCCATTTCACAATTCATTCATATAATTCTTTTTTGTGTAATTTGCAGATGACCCATTTGGTGATCCAAAAGTTACAGGTGACCCCTATTGTACTTTGTTTGTTGGTCATCTCTCTCGCTCCACAACTGAAGATACCCTTGATAAGGTTAATTCATTGATTTTTTCATGAATTTTGATACCCTTTTAATTATATGGTGTGTATTTTGTTTTTAATTTTTAAGGGTAAACAAAATTTTGATGATTTTATGGTGGATTGTTTATTTTTGACAGGCTATGAGTAGGTATGGTAGGGTGAAGAATCTTCGGATAGTGAGAGATATAGGTAAGATTGCATTCGTCATTTCGGGTTTTCTTGTTTGGTTTGTGGAATTTGTGTAATTGGATACATGTATTATTGCAGAACAGTAGAGATTTTGTGTGGTAAATGGTTTGATTAAATTTGGGTTTCGCTTAATTGTTCAATAAAGGGTTGTTAAATGGAGTAGACTGTTGAATGTAGCATATGGTTGATGCAATTTGGTAGGTTGATTTTTTGATAAGCATGTGTAAGAGCTACACCTTTTGTGTTTCTGCTCTAAAACATGCAACAAAGTTTAGGATTAAAGATAGGGATTAAAGAATATGCAATGGAAGGGAATAAGTGTGCCGGGAATAACTAAGTACAAGTGAAGGAATTAAGAGAGTTATAATGGAATTATAGAGTATGGAATACGTAACAGTGACAGACTAAAGAACCCTGCTTCAATTAGTTAGCTAAACAAAATTTTCTTGCAATAATGAAGATTTCACACTTTAGGATGCCTCCAAACATTTTAGGATGGTACCAACTTATTGGCAATCCATATAGTAGGTTTCCTAGTTTTATTTGTAAATTCAACTAGGTCCATCTTGGAGAAAATTTTAAATTATTTTCAATTCATGAAGATCTACCTTTCCGTGGATGAGGGTTATGTATAGCCATGGCATTCTTCTCCTATTTGTTTAATTGAAAGGGGATAAATAGTCAGAGTACTAATATTACAAGTTTAGGATTTGTATGAGTGGATGTCATTTGGCTTAGGGGTTGATTCAATTTGAAAGTCACAGATTCTATCCATTTCAAAAATTCCTGACCTTAGTGTCAATGGATTGTACAGACTACTAAATCTCTGTTTATACTGGAACCTTTATGAATTTGGAATAGGTACAGACTACTAAATATTTGCAAGGCTATGAGTACCTGGACAATGAGCTTGAGTGTGACACAAATAATTTCATGACAATATGCTGTATCCATCTGGAGGTACTCTCACAAAGAACAGTCAGGATCTGTATGCTAGAAGACAGGGATGTGATCAATGCTATAGCCAAGCAACCAAAGGGAAACAATGAAACATTAGTCATTTTGGGTCCAAGCTTTTGTCATTTGGTCACTCTTGTTTCCCTAGGATGTCTTTGCGGTTGAATTCTTTTAATTGGGCCAAAATATTGAAGTATCTTGAAGTAGCTAAATGTGGTCTCTACACACATTAGTGTAATTCAATATGTTTGGTGGTTATGTTGAATATAGGCTCTTACTAAGCTAAAGTTGACTTCGTAGCATCTGGAGATCTCCCAAAATCAGTCTTTTGTAAGTGCGAATAATCTCTGAATTGTTTGCTGGATTTGGAGTCTTTGAAATCTTATTGAAGTTTTTGATTATTGAGAATACATGAAATACACTCACTAGAGTAGCATCCTCTGTAAAATAATTTTAAAATAGAAATGACAATGTGTCTTGTAGCAAGCTGCTAACTTTATGCTGTATTGTTGCAGTTACAGGTGCATC
Organism: Chenopodium berlandieri; assembly: GCA_034703905.1. Classification (NCBI taxonomy): domain Eukaryota; kingdom Viridiplantae; phylum Streptophyta; class Magnoliopsida; order Caryophyllales; family Amaranthaceae; genus Chenopodium; species Chenopodium berlandieri. Next base: position 24,809,434 of record CM068281.1, read on the forward strand.
GCGTGGTTATGCATTTGTTGAATATGAAACAGGCAAGGAAATGAGGCGTGCATATGAGGTTGTGATTTGTTTTTATGTACAGTATATAATTCTCTTTCTCTCTCTCTTTCTCTCTCTTTTTAAAAAAAAATCTATCACCCTCTGGTACCCCAAATCATTTTGGGACTAAGGCTTTGTAGTTGTTATCACCCTCTGGTAACCAACCACTTTATCAACCTTGGATCCTTGTTTGGTTAGGGATAACTTTGATTGTATCTTAATTCCGACCTTCTACCCATTAATGAATAGGTCGATACTGAATTGCTGATGACGTTGAATTGCACACTGTCGTTCACAATGTTAGCAAACTCTGGCTTTTGAAACTTGTGAGTCACAAACTTCAAAGCTTGCGTCAAGATTGGAGGGGAGGGGGTATATAAATGTAGGGATTGCTTATGGCCTATAGTTTGTGGTTCATTATCCTTGGAAGTCCTTTTGATATGGAGTAAAGTGGACAGATTATAAGGAATGTAAAGTGTACGTTAAATTTTCTAGTTTACTTTTCTGTTAAATTCCAAAAAAAAAAAAAATGTACCTCTTATTGTTTTCCTTTCCATGCAGGATGCACACCATTCTTTTATTGATGATTCTGAAATCATTGTTGATTACAACAGACAACAACTGATGCCTGGATGGATCCCAAGAAGGTTAGGTCAGTTTATCATCCTTCCTTTCCTTTTCAGTACAGAAGTAGGTTTGTCTGATGAAAGGAAATTTCGTATCGTTTGACAAAACCCCTAAAATCAAACAATTTTTTAAAATTCTAACTAAACCCTATTTAGAATTTTCAAGTCTAGCGTCAAGTTTGGAATTGATCCACAAGGACTAAGGGATGTTGATTTGAATCAACTAGAACAAGCTGGAAAGCGTCAGTTGCCAACTAAAAAACTCTAAACTGAACTAAAAACAAGATAAGCTAGTAAGATAAAGGATTAAGCATGGAGCTAAATAAAAAATAATACAGGAAATCAAAGGAATGATCAAGAGAAATTATTAGATAGCTTGATTATTTCTTCAAAGTTGATTATAAAGCTTCCTAAAGTATTCTAATTGTATGTTTTCGTTCCGTAATTAATCAATCTCAAGGCTAAAGATCCTTATTACAAGAGGGCCTCAAGCCTTAAGTAGTACCCCCAAAATCTAAAATTTGGAGTTCACCCGAAAGGCCGAAATAGATGGTAGGTTCAAAGAAACTTTTTAGAGCTCTGCCTGGAACTTGTCTATTTGGGAGGCTGTGATGTTTGTGCAGGTGAACTTTTCTTAGTTCAGGCGGGCCTCTTGCAATTCTCCTTTTCTATATCTTATCTTCTCCCAACTCTGCTTCAAGCTTGATAAAGTCCTCCCCAAATGGTGTAGTCATTAGCAAATCATCATAGAACATGTTTGGAGACAAATGAGAAAAACAAAGTTTAGAGCCTAAAACATAGGACCAGAGAGATTAGAAGAAGTTAAGGAACTAAATCACCCTAAAACTTCCTAATTCTCTAGCTTATGAGCAATGTAAATGACACTCATCATTAATTTGACTTAGTTTCTTTTCTGTCACAGGAGGGGGGCTTGGTGGTAAGAAGGAATCTGGGCAACTTCGTTTTGGCGGACGAGAAAGACCATTTCGTGCACCCCTGTATGCCCTTTAGTTTTTCTTTCAAATGAAAAAAAAGTGGAGAATATTGAATCTTATAATCTTATGATTTGTGGATCTCTGCTTTCCCCCTCCAAAATCTCTTTTTACAAATGATACTGTTTAAATGCTGTTTGATGGTTTTGTTGTTGTTGCTGTTGTTGTTGTTGTTGTTGTTGTTTTGGTTTCAGTGGACACTTGATACATTTTACTCCATATGCTTTTATGCCTTTGACTGTTTGCTTTCTGCTATTTGGCCTCTGAAATTTAGTTAAGGGGAGTGATTTTATATTGCAAAAACCCCAATTCTCATCTTAATTTCTCTGGCTTTTTGGGGGTTGGGAGGAAGAGAGTAGAGTCAATAAAGGCAGTGGAGCACTAGCACAATTGGTCGTCTGCAATTCTTGAAAGAGAATGTCATTACAAACAAAAGCCTAACTTCTTAGCCTTAATGATCTGTTTTTCTTTTGGCTGTTGAAACTTTTATAGCTATTGTCTCTGAGGATGAGCATAATTTTCAGCTCCATTATTTATGTTAGTGTATTGAAACTTGTCAGAAGTCTTTTGTTCTTTCTTTTGCACTTCCACATTATCTGAAAAGAATCTGAGGCCTCTGGATTTTGCTCCAGTGAGTGAAACTTCCCAACATTGATGTTTTCATACACCAGGTTATCAATGATAAAGTTGATAGTGTAATGCTCACTTGTAAAGTTCTGCTTTCTCACACTTGATCTTATCATAGATTTCTTAGAATGTCTGAGGCGGATGTGTCACTTGTGCAAGCTCTAGTTGAAGTCCTCCAGAATTAAATGCTTGCTGATGTCCTGCTTTGATCTGTCAAGTGACTGGGATTTGTAGTAATTTGCAAAGCAATCTCAGACTGAATATTATTCGTATCTAATTGAGAGAAGGAACCTTTGTGGCATTGTCTAATGTTTCAATTTTGAAGTATGTGCATGCACGTAAGCTATTGAACTTCTTAGGTTTACTGATGTAATCTATGTTTAATCGGACACGGCTAATATCGCGAAGTGTCCGTGTCGACACGACACTTCACGGACACAGACCCGGGACACGTGTCCGATCCTTCACTGTGCACTCGGACACTTCCGTTAAGAGAGGAGAGGAAAAAAGAGAAGAAACATGAAAGAAAAACATATCTTGTTCGAAAACCGCCATTAATATAGAGAAGATGGAGAGAAGAAGATTGCCATTTATTAGGAGAATTTACCAAGGAAAGTATTATAATAAAAAATATAGGAGTAGACATAATGAAAAATTTAAAGCTTTTGTAATATATAATTTATTTATATAAATTTAAGTGATGTATTGACGTGTCCCCATACCCGTATCCAAATATCGGACAGAGTCTCCGTGTCCTAAAATTTTGGAACTTGCCGGATCAGACACTTGGACATGTGTCCGTGTCCGATACCCGTTCCCGAGTCCATGTAACATAGGATGTAATTTCTTGATGCAGGCGACCTATACCCTATGATGATTTGAAAAGGCTTGGTATTCCACCTCCACCAGAAGGTAGATATATGTCACGTTACCAGGTACATGTTATTGTTTCTTTTTTGTCTATGAATTTCCTTCTCAGCAATGACAAACAAATCCCTTATATTCGTCTGGCAACCAGCAGGGCCTAAGAAGGGAATAGACCATATGTTTTCTGTTAGATTTTATCTGTGGGAAGTTTGAATTAAGGAACTGGTTTTGTGGGGGGGGGGGGGGAATCTGACCAGGGAGCAGTGGGAGAGGTAGTATCTAGATTCTGTCTGCCCTCATGCAATTGATGAAGCTAATTGTATACCATCTTCAGTCTAGCCTTTTACCTCTTTGCATTATTATCTCTCTTACCATGTCTCACAGCCTTTCTATAGCTAGAGTAAATTGTAGGGCTTACTCTGCAACTCTGCATGGATTTTACTAATCTGATTGGCTTTACATATTGCCAGATCCCATCACCACCTCGTAGGAAAAGTAATTCTGAAGAGAGAGAAACATCACCGTCACGATCACCATCACCATCTAGGAGGAAAAGGAAATATGAAGAGAAAGAAACATCGCCACCCAGAAGGATACGGTATTCCGAAGATTTGGAAACATCATCATCATCAATGAGAGAGAAGAACTTCAAACGTTCAGAGACATCACTTAGGAGGGAAAGGGGTTCTGAAGATAGGGATGCATATTCTCCTAGGAGGAAAAGGAGCCCCGAAGACAAGGAAAGCAGAAGGGATAAGCACTCACACAGGCATCAGAAACATAGAAGACACTCCCATCATCACGAAAAGAGATCTAGGAGTTGAGAAAAACTCATGTGACAAAGATAAGCTTTTGTATATTAAACTTCATTTGCAATGAGCTAGGATTATAGTTTGTATCTCAATATGGATATCATTGATTATTATTGCTACCTTATTCTATTTTCCGGTGACTTTAGCCAGTTTGTGATGTCATAAAGTTCCATTTTTAAAAATTAATCTGTTATATACAAACTACAGTAAAAGATTTAATAAAACCACAAATCAGTCAAGATTTAATCTGTTTCATTTTACCCATAATTTTGGTGAGTGTAATATACTTCGTATAAGTCATTGTGAAAGAAAAAACAAAACTAAAAGGAGTATGAAACAATTTCTGAGGAAAGAAGGGGAGTATTAGTTTTAGGGAATATTTTAGGGGTAATATACCCCCGGATTATTATTCTGAGTTTCTGATAATATCAAGGGGTAAAAAATCGGCATATTGTAGCCGCAAAAATTGGTAAAACTGCTAATACTAGTAGCGGTAGCGGTTTTAGGGAGTTACAATATTAGAAGTCGACTGGTTTATATATGTTAATATTGTATATTTGTCAAGTTTATCTGGTTAGGAGTTTTAGGTAAGTTAGGTCTCTTGTATTATGTATATATATTTGTCGTAATTATTAATGCAAGGCTAGGCCGTTTTCTTCAATATTTTCTTGAGTTTAATATGGCACAACCTCTCTAATTTCTAGAGATTTTTCCGATCTTGGATTGTTCATCAAATTAATTTGTTTCTTTTCCGCAATTTAGGAGATTAAGGCTTTAATTTTTTTTTTAATTTTTCTCCCACAAAATTCTGTTTTAGTTTACTCAAAATTAGGGTTTCACGATCCTAATTCTGGTTTGGTTAAGCGCTGCTGTGTGGTAGCATGATTGTTTGTGGTGTTGCGTCTGTGTTGTGTGGTGCTCGTGTTGGTGGTGCGCTAGTGTGTTGTGTGTGTGTGCGGTGCGCTTTCTTGTGTGTGCTGTGCGTGCGTGGTTGTGGTGTGCTGTCGAGTGTGGTGCGTTGGTGCTATTGTGTGGTGCTTTGTGGTGTGCGCGTGCTGTGTGGTGCGCTGGTGTGGTGTGTGCGTGGTCTTTGTTGTTGTTGTAAACGGTGCTAAGTTTGGTTCCTCGTCAGATGGCACTAAACTTGGTACGTATAATTCTATTGAGTGGCTCATTGACACTAGAGCTTCCAATCATATGTCTGATAATATTGATCTTTTCACTGATTTACATGATATTTCTTCGCCTGTGGGTTATTTGGTCAGGGGTTACTCGAGTTACTTGGTCAGGGGTTACTCGACTTACTCCTGACCGAGTAACCCCTCACCGAACCCCTTAAATAACCCCTGACCGAGTAACCCCTAACCGAGTAACCCGTCACCGAGTAACCCCTCAAGTAAACCCTGACCGAGTAACCCTTGTCCAAACCCCTCAAGTAACCCCTGATCGAACCCCTCAAGTAACCTATGACCGAGTAACTCGAGTAACCCCTGCTACATGGTGTGGCCAGCCACATACAAAATTTTGTCTAAAAGGCTTTACTCATCATCAAATTTCGTTGAATTTATCAATTAATACATAACCAAAAAGCAACAAACGCCCTAAACATCCGAAACACTTTGAATTTATCAATCAACAAATAAATTGACAATTGTTAAAAATAACAAGCTCCACATAACAAACTTGTCGACATGGACCCTTAGAAATTACAATGTATTTTTTCAAAAATTCAAGAAGTCTTATTATTACTCAAAGAAAATCTGTCTCTAGGATGTTTAACGAGCATACATACTTCATACCCCTTATCAAAACTGTCTTTATTACTATTGTCGTGAGGAAGTAACTTAACTACTTTTCGAAAGGATGGCTCATTCGTCTATGTTACAACTCCAAGTTTAACATTGCTTCAATCACACCCATATGTTGCACCAAATCCAGTTTGTTAAAATAGTATAGTCCGTCCTTCTTAACTCCCGTTCCAATCAGTTAGTTCATTCATTTGGTCCTATATTTATAGTAGACATATAAAAATTAAATTGGACATTACAACTTAGCTAATTCTTAAATTGTGAAACGGAAAGTAAATTGCAACTCAATAGTAACATAAAGAGCTCTGGTTAGAGTAATATTATCCAATCAATAAACGAACGGATCTCAATAAAGAAGCCAACACATTTTCACTATTTGGTAATCCAACAGGTCATTCAAAGCTTTGTGAGTCAACTAACCAATTTAGATTTTTCTCACGTAAAATGATGCGTGGCAGCGTGGATCCGATGTCAATAATCCAAATCTTTATTACATGTTCATTCATTTAAATATATCACTATATATGCATATATCAGATACTTCCTCCGTTTCACATTCATCGCAATGGTAGGATTGAGTTAAAGTTTAAGAAAATTATAAACTAAATTTATAGGCTTATAATATTACAGAATATACTAGTTCATCAATATGATAAACAAAATTTGTTTATCAAATAGCAAAGTTATAATATAAAGTATTGTTAGTAAGAGAGATAAATAATACAAGTAAAAAAGTAGTGTGTCTGAGGTTGGTAGGAAAGAGAAATAATAAAATATTTGTGAAAGTAAGGTTAGTGGGAAAGAGAAATTATAAAATAATATTAGGTCATTTCTAAAAATAAAAGTGTTGCAATTAATAGAAAACGAATATAAAAGAAAAGTGTTGCGATTAATACGAAATGGAGGAGTATGACACATCTACAACATGGACTATTGGACTCTCCACTTCCAAAAGATTAAGAATGTAGCATATTGAAAGTTTGAAACAGGAAACGACGCTGGAAAGAAGAATGTTCGTGACAACATCCATAATTTTTATCACATACTACCTCCGTTTTTTTTTTTTGGTTGACACCTTTCTCTTTTCATGCTTGTCAATACACTATTTTAACGCTTAATATCTTTAAATCACGACATTGTAAAATTATAAGAAGTGGATTTTAATAAAATATACATTGAGACGATTCAAACAAGATCTCACTTGACTATGTTTTATCATAGTTATAAATCACAAAAGCTACTCAAAGTGTAGTTAGTGAATAGTGTAAAAGTCAAATGATGTCAACTAAAAAAAATAGAGGAAGTATACCATATAAATCTGGGTTTTATATCAAACTAAAATAAGGGGACCATGAGGTTTCTACTACTGCAATAATTATCATGAAAATGTGAATCCCAAAAAAAAAAAAAAAAAAAAAAAAAAAAAAAAAAAAAAAAAAAAAACTCAAAATCAATATGAATAGGTGACATGAGAATTATACAAGCAACAATGGCAAGGAATTACAAAGCCTAGGTAGGTGCAAGGAAGGTACTCCCTCCGTCCCTTATTTTTTGCCCCATTGCAATTTCATGGGTCAAACTTAAAAAACTTTGACCATAAATTCTCGATAACGGATAAGTGATAATATATTCATGTGAGGTCTTGTTAGAACCATCTCATTGTATATTTTATTAATATCAAACTTTTATAATTTGTATGCGTATAGAAATTAAGATATATAAGTTTGAACACGCGTTTTGAAGACCGTGAAAAGTCAAATGGAGCAAAAAATAAGCGATAAGAGGGAGTAATGACTAATGAAACAGCTTAAAGTAATAATTTCGAAGTAGTCACACGGACTTATTGGTCACCACTGACCAGTATAGATTTTGAATTAAGGTACACATAAAATAACGTGTTATTTAGACTAATGAGTAGCTGTATCAAATAAAATCAACAACTATAAAAGACTTAAATGATTTTTTAATCACTCAAATTATCAATAAGAAGTACTATTTTTTTTTTAGAAGTACTATAAAAACCCCTTTTAAGGTAAGCACAACTGCACAAACACCTAAGCACCCAAACACCTATAATGGAATTGTTTCAGAAACGTGTCGAGGTTTTTTCTCTTAATCCCCCAAATTTCCTTAATTTCTTATTTTTTGCTAACCCAAATTTCCTTATTAATTGTCTAAACCTGTTTTTATTTTAATTTCTTGGCAAATTTGTTAAAAAAAATACCTTTTAAATGCATTATTTTTGCAAAAAAAACCTTTTAAAAACTTTATCATAAAAGAAAACCCAAAGTTAAAATTTTTTGTTTAAAACAACCTAGTACCACTAATTCACTTAATTAACATCTAATTACTCTATAACTCTTAATTAACTATTTAATAATCAAATTAATTATAAATTAAAAAAAAAAATAGAAAACCACTATCCCACCACAAGTCCGAAGCCACCCTTTCCCCCTCCCCTGGCAGCAGCCCCCACCCCCGGCGACCCACCTCCCCCCTCCCTAAACCATGGCAGCAGCCCCCTTCTTCTTCTTCAATCTCTCTCTTTTCTCTCTCCTCAACCTTCAATGCCTTCAACAATGGCGGCTACTTCCACAAACCCTTCGTTCTCCCCTTTCCCAACCCTTTCTTCCAAACCCCTAAACCCCAATCCCCCAATGCTCCAATTAAGCACCACCTCAGTCACAAAAACCACCATCTCTGTTATCAAGAGCCTCAAAATTTTTAGAATAGCCAACGGTAAGAACAGACCTCGAGGAGAGAGAAGATAAGTGCATAAGAACACCCCGGCGGTTTTCTACTTCTTTTGCGGCGGCGATTGCGGCGGAGAAGACATGGAATTGGGTTATGCGGCGAGGATTATGGCGATTGGGGGCTGCTGCCAGGGTTAGGGAGGGGGGAGGGTTGCAACGGGGGAAAGGGGAAAGGGAGGGGGATCGACCGGCGGTGAAGCTGGGTCGCCGAGGGTGGGGGCTACTTCAAGGGGAGGGGAAAGGGTGGCTGACTGGTGGTGGGGTGGTGGTTTTCTATTTTTTTTTTAATTTATAAAATAATTTAATTATTAAATACTTAAGTAGGAGTTATAGAGTAATTAGAAGAAATTAGATGTTAACTAGCTTAGGCCTCGTGCCATGCACGGTAAGTGTAATTTTTTTTTTAAAAAAAAAATTATTATGTCTAACAAATAAAAGTGATGCTTTAAAGTAATTTCTTTAATATCAATAATATGAATCAATTTTATTACAGAGTATTACTTTTTTACTTTAATGTTACTCCGTCTTTCAGGTAATTAAAAAGAAGTTAGATTAATATTTTAGGGAAGAATTATAAGCACCAAATAAAAAGGAATATTTTTGTCATAAAGATAATATAAAAAATTTGAAACGATATTATTATAATTGTATCAAATATTCACAAAAAAAAAAAAATGGTTAAAAAGGGAAGGGAAATTTTGGAGGGAAAAAACAGCACCAGGATGTGACATGTGTCATTCCCGGTGTCTGTTTTATTATTAAGTTATTGATTGATTATGTGGATTAGTGCTACTAGGTTGTTTTAAACAAAAAAAATTTTAACTTTGGGTTTTCTTTTACGATAAAGCTTTTAAAACATTTATTTATTATTTTTTTTTTTCAAAATGATGCGTTTAAAAGGTTTTTGTAACAAATTTGCCTATTTTTTTTTTTTTTTTTACAGTATTTCTATTTACGTATAATAATATATTTAATTTGTTTTTATTGAAGCTTCAAGCCCTTAATATAGGTCATTCGACAACGGGTTTAGCCAATCGTAGCAGTCCAAATGGAACTACGATGGTTTATGGGGTAGGAAATGTTGATGATATGTTTGGAATCAAGAAAACCATATGCCCAAAAGCCAGAGTTATTCATATGATGACGAACTATGATAAAAATAATGATGTACTTGGGAAAAAAAGACCCACGGATCCAAAAGCCAGCGCTATTATGACTTTCTGAGGAGGAATGACGATGATTTATACGGGATAAAAAGCGCCATAGATCCATAGGCTAGAATTATCAATATTACGAAGAAAGCCAATGATTTTTGCGGACTCAAAAACAACAGCAACAAGTACAAAGGTATATATTTCCGTCTCTTCTTATTAATTTCATTCGATTTAATCGTTTTGAAATCAGCCATCTCCGGGTGAAAGTATTTAAATATCTCACAGCTTTGTATCTCGAAATTGCAACCATCAACCTAATTTTTTTTAAAAAACTTTATAGTGTTGAGAGAAATGCTAATGGGCTTTAATCTTTAATGATGTCTTTAACCATCGTGACAATCAAATTTTACCCAGAAATTGTTATGAGAAAACACAAGTTTATTGATAAACTTTGGATGCAAATCAGGGAATATTGGAGTCATTTCACTTATGAAATTAGGGGCAACTTTGTATTTTTCACCCTTTTCTTCTTCCATTCTCCATTTCCGGAACCAAGACACCACCATCTTTCTATCCGCGAGCCGCTGCACACCAACGCCACCACCACCTATGGCGATTCAAAATGCCGCCGTAAATGAAAAGCTTTCCCCAAGGAATTGATATGACCCTAATTTATGCTCTTTTAATTTCTAGAATTCTAAAAGGGTGTCTTTTTGTTTCGCCATGTAGAGACCAATGTTGAGGAAGAAGAAGAGGACGAAGAGGAAGGCTTTTGTGGTTGATCAGCGGGAAGAGGAGAAAGGGTAGTGGTTGTGATGTGTTTCAGGGTGGCGGATGTGATGGTGGTGGCTAGAGTTGTCAAAAGCTGACCCGATCCGAAAAATTTACTCGAACTCGATTATTAACCGACCTGTTTGAACCTAGAAAAATGGTGACCCAAACTCGATATGACCCGGCCTGAAACCAACCCTAGACCCGAGTTTACCCAAGTATTTGAACCCGAACATGAACCGACCTGGAAATGACAATTATTGACCCGAATTGAACCCGACTTGAACTGAGATTGACCCAAACCCGTTTTAGCTCGTCAAAACCCGAATTTAATTCGACCTGTTACTAACCCGACTCGAATTCAATCAACCTGTTACAAACCTGACCCAAATTTAATACGGCCTATTACTAACCCGATCCGAAATTCAACCCGATCTATTACTAACTCAACCCGAAATCAATACGACTTGTTAATGACCTGTTTGTAGTCATTTCTAAATTATTTCTACTAAGAATATGATCTTCGCCACGCAAATTAGAATATAAGATTATATAATATGAAATTAATGACATCTTGTGTATGTCATTTGTGTAGTTGTGTGCTTGTACAAACGAGTTATTATGAGAAGTTCAATAGTCAATATTTCAATACATACGACTCCTTATATAAACTAATTATAACTATTTGCTCATTTCTAAGTGTTAGAATATATTTAACATATATTCTCTAATTATTGTATATATTTTTATTATTGTAGATATTGACTAGCTAAATAAAGATATATACAATAATTAGAGAATAAATGCTAAATATATTCTAAGTTACTCGTAAAGTCGTAACTTCGTAAGGCTAAAACTACTCTATGTACTCAAACCCGATATGACTTGACCTGAAATCAACCTGAGACCTAGATTAACCCAATATTTGAGACCCAAACCCGAACATGACCCGAGTTGAAAATGACCTGACCTAATTATAACCCGCAAATTATTGACTTGAACCGAACCCGACACGAACCCTATAATGACCCGACCTGATTATAACCCGCAAATTATTGTCTTGAACCGAACCCGACTCGAACCCGAGAATGACCCTAACTCGTTTTAACTCGTTAAAGCCCGTATAAACCCGACCTATTATGCACCTGACTCGAATGTAACTCGACTTGTTATTGACCCGACCTAAACCCGATAAGATGTATGACCCGACGTGACCTAACTTAAGCATGATCTAACCCGAATCCGATTCGTATAAGTTACGAAATTAACCCGAATTGACCCGACCCGAGTTTACCTGACCCATACTAACCCAACCTAAACCCGACCCATTTCCCCGAATAGACAGCTCTAGTGGTGGCTATGGAGGATGACTTGTTTTACTTTTAAATAAAATATAAATACTACTCCGTAAAATAAGCTGTACAAAAACCAGAATGATTAACAAACAATTGTTAAATAACCCGATTAACTAGGGCAAACTCAATTGTTATTATCTAAGAATTTAGAGGAGAAGACAAGCGAAAGGCCACATTAAGCAAACAATATTTTAGTGATTATAATACCGTAAAAGCTAACAAACACCCTAAGACATTGGATAAGATAATTAAAAGTAAAAATATTAAATTAAAAATGAGCATTAATTACACCAATAACACTTTAAAAAATGGGGCGTTTGATAGCAAAATCCTACTTATAAATGGCCTAGTTTCAAGTAGATCTATAAAAATGTAGGAGAGAGAAAGTGCAAGTTTATAAAAAATTAAGTTATGGCTTTGATAGATCTTGATGTTGTGATTACAAATATACTTTTTGGTAATTTCATAAGAAAAAAATAAAATAAAATAAAAACCAACAATTTCCTTTGATTTGAAGAGATAGAGTTAGGATTCTTTGAATCTGATTGGTGATTAGCTTTAACTCTGCGAACTTTTAGTTGCTTTGACTATTTGTTAGCCATTTACATTAGTTATTTTTAATAGCCGATTGCAATTAGCTATTTGTGTAAAAGTGATAGCTAAATACGGAGTAGATGTTAGTCTATTGGTTTTGTTCGCATCATTTGCTAATTTTAAGTGTTTTTATAAATTTCCATCACTTTTATTAGTTTTATATTTAATAACTTTGTACTTAACTTTATCAGTTTTTTCTCTATTTTAGTCTCTTCTTAAATACTCTCTTCGCTCTAAATAATTGACACAATTTTTTCTTTTTTTTTTTCATTCAATTCTAAATAATTGAAACATTGCTAAAAATGGCATCTAATATTCATGGAGTCATCTACTTCATTAGGAATTGTGCCTCTCCCACTCCCAATTGTTGACTAGCTACTCTTTTTTTGGTTTGTTTGCTATCCTCTGATATATTGCTGGTATTCATTAGAGAAATAAAAGAGGAATTCATACCTTTTAGAAGTCTTATTGTCACCACCAAAATCAACTTGGTTTCTTTAATGGAGAAAGGGCGCATCAAGTGGTATCACCATAGCCTACATGAAGAATTCTGTAAAGTTTACAATTTAGTAATTGCCTTAACCAATAATCTTTTAAGGAAAGCATCTGAAAATAATATGTAGTAAGCAATCTGCAATATGGAGTGATATTTGAAGATGTATTTAGTATTATGTCGAGTAATTGGTAGTGGTGATGTACTGACATGAAATTAATAAAGCAAACAAAAGTATTTGAAGCACCGTTCAAGCTTTTATGGAATGATGGTGGAGGGCGCCCCCATTACTCACTGTGAGAAACAATTACGTTTCTCACAGTGGCAGTTTTGTAAATAAAATGTATCACTTTAGTCACGGTGGTACAGTGAGTTACAGAGATTTACTGATGATGGTGATGAATAAAGCACATTGTACAAATCTTGGATTGGATTGCACAAGGTTATTACGCTTGTACATTTAGACCTTATCTCGTACCCTTCCTTTGATCCTTTGTGGGATCTATATCGGGTGATTGGTGGTGGTGAATGGTTAATCAAATGGGGATAATCTAACTATATGAGGCCGAGGGTTTATGAGTGACAGTTATTTTGGTTGAACTCCACAATAGCTGACAAATAGAGTTTTTCGAGCTTATGAGCTACACTAATTCAGTTATATATAGAGTCTTCTTGTAGTTCACTTTTTGATTAAACAGTTGCAACAATCAGCACTGACATTCTGTTTCTTCTAAACTTGTTGCTTGCAGGTCTTACTAAAGGTAATGCAGCCAATGTTGGAGGGTAATGGGTCTTCATTGTTCAATGTTGTAGTTGTAGTTGTAGTTGTAGGTTTGCGATCTTGGGACTTGGTAAGTTGTTCTTGATTGTAACATATATAATTATACTACATAAATTATGAGCAAGCCCCAATTTCTCAATTGAGATACCGGGTTTGTTTCTCAAATGGCATTTTTGCAATTATTTAGACATTGTAGTGGGTCCCATTGTTGAATGTGAGAAAATAGCATGTGATGAGATGACAGAAGTTTTTCCTTCGTTATCTCTGTCATCTTCATCCTTCCTTATTCTTTTCTCATCAACAATGGTGGATTCATCCCCAAGTCCTCACCAACAAACAAACACCATTTTCAACACCAGTACACCACTAACACCGCAACAAATCCCGACCCCAACACACCGATTTCGGCGGCTTCGCCGCCGAATTTAACGAAAAACCTTAAGAAAAATATGTAAATTAAGGGCATGGTTAATCCTAAATGGTAGGTATTTGTCATTAGTTGTGAGTGATTTCTTCATTGTTGTGGAAAATTTCGACCTCCATTAGTGAATGATTCTCAAACTTCATTGTTGAGGAGAGATGGGTATATTATTTGTGAGTTAACGTTGTTAAGCTTTCGTTAGACCAAAAAACCAAAAATACCCAATAGGGAAACATACAGGTTTCTCATGTTGGGAAACATGCAGGTTTCTTATGTTGAGAAACTTGTATTTTCTCCATAAATTATATGACATTTTAAGAGTAAGTAGCCAAGTAGGGATATCAACAAACCAAGCCAAGCTGAGTATCAGTCTGTTCAAGTTGGGCTTGATAAGAAATCTTTTTGCGGATGCGCTTGACTTCTTTCTGAGTATCCCAGTGCAGCTGTCTTGTTCAAGCTATGGATCTTAGATAGAGAAGGAGTGTGAAAGCTAGCTCTTGAAAGCAGTGCGAGTTAGGCCCGAATCCAATCCCTGAAATTAGAATGAGATATCGAACAATTCATTCAACTGAAAAAAGTATATTTTGTTTGTGTTCAGGGAAGTATGATAGTCTGGGTATCCCGCCCGTGTTAGCTCTTCTTCTTCTTCTGCTAAGGGTCTATATAAGCTCAAGCCAAGCATTTTCTTTATGTTCAAGCTTGGCTCATTAAGGATTTTTGTGGTTCAAGCTTGGCTCATGAGTAGCTCATTTAATTTGAGCTCGATCCTACTATAATATTCACCAGCTTTTTATAAACGAGTCTTGATGAATGAGCAAGATCTTATCACATTAATGTATGTGAGAAATTTATCAATGTTTATAATCCATGGTTTATTTTTAGGAGAATTGGGAGTTAATATGTTGATTTTTAGGGAACCTTTATTTTAAGATGAAATATAATGATGGTATATATGTTGGAGCTTCAACCGGCTATAAACGAACATATACGAACAGGCACATGTGATGAATGATGAGCTTTTCGTGAGCCTAAATGATTTGAACGCCACATAATTATATTGTTCAAGCTAAGCTCATTTACTATACGAACTTGAAGTTTTTGTTACTCGTTTCCTTATTAACGAATGAGCTTTATAGCTGAGCTTGTTCATGAGCACATCAGGATCGGACATCTCTATATGGAAGGTTGTATATATATTTTGGTTATTTGTATATGTCAAATAGGAAAAATTGATTCTAATAATCCCACCATTAACCGGTTTGCTACATCAACCCCCACGGCACTATGCCTAACCCTCCCGACGGCCCTCCCTCCCTACCTCAACCATCCTTCCGGCAGCCTCTCCTCCCACCCAAAATGCTGGAACTTAATTGAGTGAATACCAATTTTTACTAGGATCTTGCTAACGAACGCCCTTGGGACGTTAGATAAATATTTAAAATATTACCTAAAGTGGTATTAATTTAGGAAAGCATGACAAAATCACGCGTCGATCGGTGTAATTAATATTCATTTTAATTTAATATTTCTACTTTTAATTATCGTTAGCTTTTGCCTTTTTTTAATAAACGGGTAAAATGTTAAAAATAGTTCGGTTTAAACAATTTGTTATTTGTTAGCAATCAGTTTAAATGGTTTGCGGTTTTTAAATGTTACGGTTTATAAAAGTTGTAGTTTGATGCGATTCTGCTTTAACAACTTTTTTTTTTTGGGAAATTCTCAATGGTAGCCCCGAACTTTTGGCAATTCTCAATGGTAGCCAGTTTTTTAAAAAATTCTCAATGGTAGCCCTGAACGTTTTAAAAAGTTGCTTCCGTAGCCTATTTACTTTGAAACCGTTAACTTTCCGTTAACTTTGAACTATGGTTAAATATTTGACGTTGGTCAGCATTTAAGACTGTTTAATTGATTGGAATTAACTTTTTGATATTTAATTAAATTCGTTTAATTATAAAAAAAAAAAAAAAAAAAAAAAAAAAAAAAAAAAAACAGAACGAACAAAGGGGAAACATAATCGAAATTTTGATCTCTAATTCGACAAGTTGTGTTGAAATTGATTGAGGGCTTTGTTTTCTTTTGATTTGAATTGCAAAATCATGTAAATAATTGTTATTTTCGTTTTGAAATCAAAGAGTTTGATTCAAAAGTTTTTATGAACTTTTTCCCCAATTTGATTTTGAATGAAAATCATCAAATTAATTCAATAAGATTGAAAATTGATACCAAAATCTTGTTTTGGGATTAATTTCGAACATCAAACGCTAGAAAATCCTGATTTTAATTCGAAATTGTTCCAATTTTGGGACGTTTTTGTTCTTTTTCTTCGTCGCGGCACCACCGTAGGTGGCTGCGTGCAAGGGTTGCGCGCCGTTCAACTGGGACGTCGGTGGTTGCGGTGGCTCGACGTTTTCCGGCTACTTTGGTTGCGGTGGCTGTGCGTGCAAAGGTTGCGCTGCTACGGTGACTGCTGCTACACCTTGCTGCTGCGTTTGAATGCTGCCTGCTGCTGCGTTCGTGGCCCAGGCAACTTTTTTTTTTTTTTTTTTTTTTTTTTTTTTTTTGAAAGAAGGCTTAGTTAACCTTTTAAAATAACCTTAGTTAGCTTTAGTTAACCTAACAAACCGAAATGACCACTTAATAACAGAAACTTAACGTTTTTTACTAATAAAGGCTACGGAAGCAACTTTTTAAAACGTTCAGGGCTACCATTGAGAATGTTTTAAAAAACTGGCTACCATTGAGAATTGCCAAAAGTTCGGGGCTACCATTGAGAATTTCCCTTTTTTTTTTTCAAGTTCAAATAGTTTCGGTCTACAAAGGTATAAATTGTATTCGGCTCAGTTCGTTATCGGATTGCGTTTTTTTTTTTTGTTTTGATGAAAGTAAGATAAATAGAGTAGATTAGGAACGTATTCTCACAAGACCGTGTCCTAATCTATTTAAACATACGAAATAAGAAAATTTGTTATCCATATACGGGTCTATATCTTTGTGCTTCGAAGTGGAAATAGCCAAGAGAGGCAACACAATCACGGTAAATATGAATTTGGACTTAAGGCCGAGAAAGAATCCAAAATGTTCTTGACATCATCTATCACAGTTAACATTATTCGAATGGTTTGGTTTTAGGTTGACTAATCAGTTCTCGATGGTTTGGGTTGGTAGCGGGCAGTTTTTCAGCTTTGGTTCAAAATTGACAGTGCTTATGTCAAATACGGTCTGGGCCGCACCCGCAAATCAACAGAGAGACCACTTCACAAGTTTAAATAAAGAAGGTTCCATCCCAAAACCATTGGCAATAAGAGGAGTAGGCCTTTAGCTTTATAAAGTGATTAACTCTCTCTTAGCTTCTTCATCCTATGTGGAACACTTACATGTGATAATATTTTGGAGGTCTATTCTTCAACAACTTATGAGAACATTATGTACTAATACATATAAATCAATTGTAATTGTGTAATATGTCATTGGATTAAACTCAATGTATTTTAAAAAAAGTTCAATAATATTTTTAGTTCTTTTTTTTTTTTGTTTTTTGAGGCAATAATATTTTTAGTCATAATAAATGTCACTTATGTCACAATTAGTAACGATAATAATTGCTTCAATTATCTAATACTTTAAAAAGTAAACAATGAAACAGATCTACAAAACCTCATATAACTATGTTCATTCTCAATTTCTCATAGATCAATGCGTATTATTAGCAATCAAAGTTTTTAAAGATGATACCACAATGGAACAATCTTTAAGAGGTGATAGGAGTAGCAATTTGATACCTTAGGAACTAGTTGCTGCTTGTATATATCAAAACCCCCTTGACTATTTAAGGGATTGACTTAGACGTGCAAAGTAATGGCAACAAAATGTAGTGAGATTTCCGGAGCTTGTAATATTGGCACAAGATCTTCTAACAATTCCGGTTAGTACGGTGGCTTTTGAGTCGACTTTCAGTGTAGGGGGAAAACTATATCTCCTAATCGTAGCTCATTGAAACCCTCAACGGTTCAAGCCCTAGTTTGTGTTCAAGATTGGCGCCGTGATGAATATAACATCCCTTCAAATTTGGATCGTGATTCTAGCTCGGATGATGATGAGGCCGTTGATGATGGAGATGATGATGATGATAGTTTGCTATACAAGGTAATTGTTTTGATTTTTCTACTCTTATTATTATAATCTTACTGTTTTTCTTGGTATAAATGCCGAAGAGAAGTATTTTTTGCTGGGATTCAACTAGAGATTTGTATTGAGTATTACATGTTTGATGAAATGCTTGAGTATTACACTTGAATTTTACAATGACTTTATGTCATTATCCCATCTTAGGGGCTGCTACTGTCAATGCATCATATGATAATGCTGGTACAGGTATGGCTAGTGCTGGGAAGGGTGTATTCGACAGGCTCAGAGATGCTACTACTTTCTGGTATCAGAAAGGTAATAAGGTTCCATCTTGAATAATGTTAACTTTCGCTGTGTTTTCTTGTGACAGGTAATGAAGGATCTCTTGTAATTTCTAGCATGGAAAGTGAGCAGAAAAGACAAGGGGGGTCAGGGCTTCAGTAAAAATATAATGTGCTTAGATATGCTTGCTTCTGGGATATTGTGTTTGTAATCCTCTTTACACAATAGTTTGCTTTAGGTGTTGGGATAATGGTATTCTACTAGACATGTACTTGAATTAGCAACTGCTGTAAATAAGGAACTGGACATTTTCCAGAGTTTGTGAATGTTATAAATCTTATAGTCATGTTGGTTATATACAGGCTTGTCGAACCTCTTCCTACATGTGTATGTATAGTCTAAATTGTGCTTCTAATCTGTATATGTTGCAGGAGTTGAACAATCTATAAGTTGAAACAGGTAATTTGTATATACAAATTTGTGTCAAGAACATTGCTTGGTTACTTGATTGTAACAAATTTGTGACAAGAACATTGCTCAATTCTCTACTTTTAACTTGTTGGCTAAGGCCTTTTATAATTCTCTTATATTGTGTTTACTTCATGGTTGTTGCAGTTTGTTTATACATTATGAATGGGTCGGGCCGGGCTGGGCTTAATGGTTCATGAACAAGTTCGGCCCAACCCGACCCATTTCATATAAAGCCAGGCCCAGCCTGTTGAATATGTCTAATTATATACAATTAGATGAAGTGGTTGTCTATTGTCTCGTCCTCCTGTGGAATGTCATGCAGCTCAACTCCATGCCGAGACTCATTGTTAGTGCCACATTATCGAAGTCTTTGATACTAGCATGCATTGCACTAGTGGACGAGAAGTGGCACAACTATTTGCTCCTTAAACAATCCATACCATACAGGAAATAGGCAGCGAGTTGGGATTTAAATTTGGCATTCTATCATCCATTAAACAACGTAAAATATTTAATTAACTTAAATAAGCTTCTTACATGAAACGCATTTATCATCTAACTTCATTGGGAAATAATAGAGTTACTATCAATTCGGGGCTCTGGCATCGGCTCAATCCTTGACTCCATTCTCATCTCATATCAAGGATGTTCATCAGGGGCCAGGGCTTGCTATGCCCATATAAGACCACTCTCAATGGTGAGCAAAAAAAATGCCCACCCACTATCTCTCTCAACAAATCTGTTTTGTCCATGGAAATTTTTTTTTCACAATTTCTCTCCCAATGGCGAGCAAAAAAAAATGCTTGCCCACTACTCTCTCTCTCTTACTTTTTCAATACCTCACTATTACTTTCTTTCTCCTACACAACACTTCTTTATTTATTAATTTCATTTATATTTTAACAACATTACTCCAAATAAATAAAAACTAGTCTAAATTTGTGTAACTTATTTTTTTTTATTTGTGTCGTTTTTATCGTTAAAATAAAGAATATGGAGGATTTATGGTATTTCTGAAATTATACCAAAATATACCAAAATGTATGTCTATTTATAGAGAATTAAATTTTATGACCGTTGGTAATTTTTTTTTTTAATAAATATTTATTTCAGAATTTGCATTACAAAAAATATAACCATTGCAAATTATGGGGCCCACTAGAGCACTATTCATCCTCAAATTTGCCCAAGTCTTGGGCATTTTTAGAAATGCTCATGAGCATATTTTTGCATTTCTTCATTTGATCACCACTGTAATGCATGAGCATATTTTTTGCCCACCCAAAATGCCCATGAGCATATTTTTTTATCACCATTGGGAGTGCTCGACATCTCAATTCTCTATCCAACGCACAATGTCTTGTCCAAAAATCGAGAGTTGTCGTTGTCTCTGCTAAGGTCTTTTTGAGGGTTGGCTTTTGAGGTAGTTTAACAGTTATTTGAAATTGCATATGACAATTATTCATTTATGGCAAAAGTGGAGTAAAATAGTTCCATCATATATTTAAGAAAATTATCCAACAAAATGAATAATTTTTTTTCCTGCATAAATACCTTATAATTGACATGTACCTTTTTTTTTTTTAGGGTAATTGACATGTACCTTGGGTCAGGTTTTAATGTACCTTATGTCTTTATTATATGTACTTTATACCTTTACAACATGTAATTTATCAAAAAGAATATTTTTTTTCCTGCATAAATACCTTATAATTTTGTACCATGTACCTATATTATTACGCTTTCTAAAGAATCTCATCACCTTAAATATCTGGTTTCTTTTTTTTTATTATTATTTATTTTAACTTATCTATCCGATTTATATTGAAAATCGTGATTACGATCAAGAGTACTTGAATACAATAATGCCTTTTAGCATTTTCAAAGATGTTAAAACTCAAAATATGGCCTCTAATATTATCTATTTTGTTAATATTTATAGCACAAAACCATCAAGAGTACATGAATTATGGTATAACCTTGTACAAAGCTTGTCTGAGCGGTGATTGGAAAGTTGCAAGTACTATTTTTCACCAAAATCAGAATACCATAACTGCAATAATCACAGATCGAGGAGACACTGTCTTGCACATCGCAACAGCTGCGATGCGCATTCAATTTGCGGAAAATCTGGTCGATTTGATTGGGGAACGCGGGAGCACACTAATGTTGAATATGAGAAACAATGCTGGAAATACAGCACTTTGCTTAGCGGCTTTATATGGCACTGTCTCCATTGCCAGGATTATGATCCAAGCCTACGATAGTACCGAACCTGAAAATACCTTATCTACGATTCGAGGATACAATGATTATACACCACTTGATTTGGCTGCTCTGGCAGGACATGGGAAGATGGTGCAGTATCTATGGCCTTTAACTCGTAGAATCTTGACAGATGATCAGCTCCTTACACTACTTATTAACACTATAAATACAGAGTTATACGGTAAGTAACCATGTATTTTTTAGTCAAAGTTTAGCATCCTGTCAGATATTGTTAACACAGATAAATTACCATGGTTAGCAATTGCTAGAGACAGGAATCAAGAAACGCTTCTAAGTGTCCTGGCTGGAAAATGTATGGAGTCCGCTAGAAGTCAGCCTTATAACTGGAGGCGATGCTTTAATATATGTCAGTGATCTTAATCCCTTCTAGAAGTGCAATACTAATAATTTCTACTACTAGTTTGATGGTTCGATACATTATATTGTTATGATTTGATCGACTAATATCTTCTTTTATCTTTAGTGGACTATCGTAGATGTGGAGATCATAAGAAAAGAAACCAGCAAACTTCAGCATTTAATTTGGTGAATAAGTTATGGAATATAGTATTAACAAGGTAAAATTATGCAAATAAAATCGAAAATCTCATGGGACCTGATTGGCAAATGCTATTCGAAGCTGTGAAAATAGGAAATATTGGATTCCTAACTATATTAATTAATTCCTAACACTCACAAGTTACACGAAACAAGATAGTTAGACCAAAACTCAAGAACACACTCAAAGTTTTGGGATCCTAGGCTAGAGACAAGACACACTCAATCTCTCCCTAATCTTGTCACTCAAGAACTAACTCAAAGCAACAAGGAACAACACTCAAACTTTGGACAAACACAAAGAAGAATGCTTAAGCAACCTCACGGTTTTTTTTTATATCACTCAAGATCTGATTCTGGTTTGCTCTCCCTTTTATAGTGGAAAGGAGCAGCAAATTAGCACACCAAAAGACAAGGAGAAACCGTCCAGGTTAATAAACCAAAAGCCAATGGTTTTTCCTTGATTCAAGCTAACTTTAAATGCTATAATTAAGCCTAATGATGAAGGGCTAAACTCTTCCTATTACAACTGGCCAAAGAGCTTAACTCTTGGCATTATATCAGCAAAATAAGTTACAAAACTTAAACTAATAATAATAAGTAAATGGACCATGATTCACACGCCCAAAATAGTAGTGAAAATGGGCCTAAGTGTGATGTATGCCAATCGCTTCCAATCTTCAATCCACCCATAAAATGCAACATAGAATTTTGGCCCTCTTTGAAAATGGATAAAACCCAAGAGTTTTCAAGACTAGAGCAACTGGTTCATGAGCCAAAGAAGTTGACTTTGGATCATTTCCCCCTTCTTTAGAAGAGTTTGCCCTCAAACTTGAAGCATCCAAGTATGGCGATAAATCCCCTACATTGGAAGTAGCACTAACACCCATCAACTCATCAGGAAGCTCAATTTTGTAAGCACTAGTATTCACCCTCTCAAGAACTCTAAAAGGACCATCAGAACGAGGCATAAGCTTGTTTTTGCAAAGCTTAGGGAACCTCTCCTTCCTCAAATGTAACCAAACCAACTCCCCGGGATGAAAAATAGGCTGTTTGCGTTTCTTATTGGCTCTCTCTTGGTATTTTTTATTCATCTCCTCAATTCTTTTCTTCACTTGCTCACAGGTTTTTTGAAAGGTTTCCACCCTCTTTTTAACATCTTTCTCCACAATGTCACTCTTAACCATAGGAACAAGATCAATTGGCATAAATGGATTCACTCCATAAACTACTTCAAATGGAGAACGAGAAGTAGTTTATGAATGAGCCCTATTATAAGCAAACTCCGCATGGGCTAGTTTGATGTCCCAATCTTTCTGCGTTTTGCTTACAAGACCACGTAACAAAGTACCCAAAGTCTTATTAGTTACCTCCGTTTGCCCATCAGTTTGGGGATGATGAAACTTGGTACCCACAAGCTTCCATAGGGTCCTCCAAAATTGACTAAGGAATTTGGATTCCCTATCAGATACTATACTTCGAGGAATGCCATGGAGTTTGACAATTTCATTGAAGTACAGTTCGGCCACTTTCACTGCATCATCAGTTTTATTACAAGCTACAAAGTTTGCCATTTTAGAAAATCTATCCACAACTACCATTATGCTATCCCTTCCCCTTTGCGTTCGTGGCAACCCCACAATGAAATCCATACTAACACTTTCCCATGGAGCATCGGGAACCGCAATGGAGTATAGAGACCCTTAGTGAAGCGTCCCTTAGACTTTTGACAAGAAGCACATCTCTCAACAACATGAGTAACATCCTTGATCATTCTAGGCCAATAGAAGTGTTTTCCTAACATATCAAGGGTCTTTTGTATTCCAAAATGCCCGGCCAATCCCCCACTATGAACTTCTCTTACCAACAACTCCCTTACTCCATTTTTTCGGAACACACAACTATTTACCCTTAAAGAGGTAACCATCTTGCCACACAAACTCCTTAGTCTAAGTTTCGATCTCACTAGCAAAGTCGGGATCATCTATGTAACACTCCTTGAGTTGTTCAAAACCCAAGATTTTAGCATCAACCATGGAAAGCAAGTCGTTTCTACGAGACAAAGCATCAGCCACGACATTACTCTTACCATCTTTGTACCTGGAACTGAAAGTAAATGATTGGAGAAACTCCACCCATTTAGCATGCCTCTTGTAGAGTTTTTGTTGCCCATGTATGAACTTTAGAGCCTCGTGATCGGAATGAAGAACAAATGGCTTTGGTCTAAGGTAGTGAGACCAATGATCAAGGGCTCTGACTATGGCATAGAACTCACGGTCATAAGTGGAATAGTTCAACTTCGTCCCATTCAACTTCTTACTAAAGTAACTCACGGTGTTTTTCTCTTGAATCAAAACAGCACCTATTCCGATCCCACTTGCATCACACTCCACCTCAAACACTTTGTTGAAATCCGGTAGCACAAGTATAGGAGCGTTGCAAAGAAGATATTTGACCCTCTCAAAGGCCTTTTGTGCCGCTTCATTCCACTCAAAATCACCTTTCTTTGTCAATTCCGTGATTGGAGCCATGATGGATGAGAAGTTTTTTATGAACCGCCTATAGAAGGAGGCTAGCCCATAAAAACTCCTTACTTCGTGAACATTGGTTGGAGCCAACCGGGTTTGAATCGCCTTCACCTTTTCAGGATCTACATGTACCCCTTCTCCTGGTACAATGTATCCTAAGAATACAACACTAGGAGTCATGAATACACATTTCTCGAGCTTACTATACAACTTCACCTCCCTCAATTTTTCAAACAACCTCCTTATATGAATTACATGATCTTCATTGCTTTTACTATACACAAGAATGTCATCTAAGTAAACAACAATAAAATCATTAAGAAAAGGATGGAGGACTTCATTCATCAACCTCATGAAGGAGCTTGGGGCGTTGCAAAGCCCAAATGGCATCACCAACCACTCATACAACCCTTGCTTTGGTTTGAAAGTCGTTTTCCACTCATCTCCCTCTCGAATTCTCATTTGATGGTAACCACTCCTTAAGTCAATTTTGGAAAAGACTAAGGCACCACTCAACTCATCTAACATATCTTGCAAGCGAGGCATAGATAAACGATATATGATGGTTATATTGTTAATGGAACGACTATCAACACACATTCTACAAGTACCATCTTTCTTTGGTACTAAGAGAGCGGGAACGGCGTAAGGACTAAGGCTCTCTCTCACATAGCCTCTCTCTAACAATTCATTCACTTGTCTTTCAAGTTCCTTATGCTCCTCCAAATTACACCTATAAGCAGCCTTGTTGGGCAAAGGTGCTCCTGGAATTAAGTCAATGGCATGCTCAATGCTCCTTATTGGAAGGAGTCCCTTAGGCATGTCATTGGGAAACACATCTTTGAATTCTTCCAACAACTCCTTCAAAAGTGGTGAGTCATTACAAGAATTCACTTCCTCATCTTTGGTTTTCACAACCAAAGCATACCCCCCACCATTTTCTTCCACTATTTTCTCGAACTCGTTACAAGATACAAGATAGTTGCTCTTTTCTTTGTCTTTCTTAGCAACTTTAGGGGGTAGGGGAAGCAATTTACTTTTCTACCATCTCTAGTGGTTACAAGATATACATTAGATTTGCCTCTATGCTCCGAATCGTGATCGAATTTCCATGGCCTTCCAAGTAACAAGTGACACGCATCCATAGGAAGAACGTCGCACCATCTCTCATCTTCAAAGTTTCCAATAGAGTAAGAAACCAAAGCTTGCTTCTTTACCCTAATACGATTGCCATCATTCAACCAATTGAGCTTGTAAGGCTCCTCATGATCTCTAGTGGTAAGCTTCAACTTACTCACGACTTCCGATGAGACAACATCCGTTTGTGCTCCTCCATCAACAATCACATTGCAAGTCTTCTCTCCAATCTTGCATCTAGTACGAAACAAGTTGTTTCTTTGCCTTTCATCAACTTGAGGCTCACTAAACAATACCTTTCTAACAACCATCATGTTGAACTCTTTTCTGGAGGAATCTCTTCATCATAGTCTTCATCAAACTCTTCGTTTTCCTCTTGTGTAACAAAATTATAAAGATTTTTTTCCTCATCAAACATTGCATATTGTGCGGCAATCAACACAATTTTGCTAGGACACTCGGATGATATATGACCTCTACCATGACATTTAAAACACTTCCTCCTTGTAGCAAGTTCACTAGGTGAAATTACGGTCTTTTCCTTCCCTTTATCAAACTTAGAACTAGAAGAAGAAGACTTATTGTGAAAGGAACCACCTATTTTGTTTTGAAATGTACTCCCCTTTGAGTAAGTAGGAGTAAATTTCATAGGACTTTTGAAAGAAGAAGTTTTGGGTTTCTCTTCTTTCAATTGAGTTTCGTAACAAATAGCCAACTTGCAAACATCACTAAAAGTGGTATAGTGAGTCACTTCCACCTTTTGGCTAATACTCTTAGAAAGACCTTTTACAAAACGAGCCATTTTGAAGGTCTCTTTCTCTTGCAAGTCACACACCAAACACAACTTTTCAAACTCCTTAATGTAATCTTCTACACTCATGTTTTCTTGGGATAGATGGGTTAATTTTAGGTATTGCTCTTGTTCATACTCCCTATTTACCCATTTTTCCCTTATCTTCTTTTTCAACTTCTCCCATCAGTCAATTTTTTCTTTTCCCTCTCTTCTTCTATTTGCGGTTTTCACACCATAGGGCAGCAAGTTTAGTGAGTTTTAGAACAGACAATTTGAACCTTTTTTATCATTAAACCCCTTATACTCAAAAACAGTTTCAATTTGCCTCACCCAATCTAAAAAGGCCTCACTATCATGTCCCCCATCAAACTTTTGTAGGTCAATCTTAAGCCCCCTATCTTCATCAGATTGCCTAAAGTTGTTTCCACTACCCACATCCTCATTTTCTAACTCGTTCAGTTTTCTAGTTGTTTGCAACACCATATCGGCAATTGTATCCATCCTATGATTTTGCCTAGCCTTCTCCTCCTCACTTTCTTCTGTTTTTTTCTCCAAACTCTCCAATTTTTCAGTGATTACTTGCAACATTCTAGCAAGCTCCTCACTAGCCATGATTTCCACTATTTTTGCTAGGCTATTACAAGTACAATGAGTGAAAACTGCCGAAATTAGAGACAAAATGCAAAACGAAAATTGCCTCGAGACTCTCAAAGGCTTACAAATTCAGAAAATTCAGATCAAAACAACCAATTTGAAGAAAAGAAACTCCTCAAAAGCTTTTCGGATGAGGGAGAAATCTTCAATTGAATTCTGCCTTCCCAGATTTGTTTCTTTTCTGCGCTGCTTCGAAAAACCTGCCCACTTTATTAGCAGAAAAAATTCAAAAAATCTGAAAATTTTTGTGAGTATTCTACACAAAAAAATATCCAGATTCAAAAAAAGAATCACTCAATTTGGACAGAAAACGAAGGAGATATGGCCTTTACAATCCGTAACTCCAAACTGATCGAATTCTGCCGATTTGCTCCAAACGCCCTCAAACTCGATTTTCTTCAAGAAAACCCTTACCTAGGCTCTGATACCAGATGATGTAAGTCTAAAAACACCCTCCAAAGAGATGGATGATGATTCTAAACTCAAGAGAACAAAAACACTCACAAGTTACACGAAACAAGATAGTTAGACCAAAACTCAAGAACACACTCAAAGTTCTGGGATCTTAGGCTAGAGACAAGACACACTCAATCTCTCCCTAATCTTGTCACTCAAGAACTAACTCAAAGCAACAAGGAACAACACTCAAACTTTGGACAAACACAAAGAATAATGCTTAAGCAACCTCAGGGTATTTTTTGTATCACTCAAGATTTGATTTTATTTCTGGTTTGCTCTCCCTTTTATAGTGGAAAAGAGCAGCAAATAGCACACCAAAAGACAAGGAGAAATCGTCCAGGTTCATGAACCAAAAGCCAACGGTTTTTCCTTGATTCAAGCTAACTTTAAATGCTCTATTAAGCCTAATGATGAAGAGCTAAACTCTTCCTATTACAACTGGCCAAAGAGTTTAACTCTTGGCATTATTTCAGTAATATAAGTTACAAAACTTAAGCTAATAATAATAAGTAAATGGACCATGATTCATACGCCCAAAATAGTAGTGAAAATGGGCCTAAGTGTGATGTATGCCAATCGCTTCCAATCTTCAATCCACCCATGAAATGCAACATAGAATTTCAGCCCTCTTTGAAAATGGATAAAACCCAAGAGTTTCCAAGACTAGAGCAACTGGTTCATGAGCCAAAGAAGTTGACTTTCGATCAGAGCTCGAGGCAAGAAGATAATAACACAGAAGTTCCAAACAAACCACAACATGGAGGTATAAACATGGAAACTCTAAATCCACCACAAAATGATAGTGAGAACCCCGAAACTCCAAATCCACCACAAGATAACAATGTGAATCCCCAAGCTCCTAATCCACCACAAAATGAAGAACTTCCAAGAAAAATTGGGAAAACAGCAGAAGCAATATTCAATGAAGAGCATGAAAATTTAAGGAGAGAAGGTGAAAAATGGATGAGAAAGACGGAAACTTCCTGCAGTCTCGTTGCCACACTGATTGCGGGTGTAGCATTTCAAGTTGCATTAAAAGACCCAAAAGAAGTCGAGGGATCTTCTGCACTGTATTGGATACTAGTAATATCAGATTCAATCTCCTTGATATCCTCCATTGCTTCAATATTTATGTTCTTATCCATCCTTATGTCAACATACGCAAAGGAAGACTTCCTCCGTTCATTGCCTCTTAAGCTAATGATGGGCCTCTTGTTTCTCTCCATTTCCATGTTTTTCATGATGATCGCGTTTGATGCATCCTTCAGCATGATTTTTACTGATCTCACACTGCAAATTGGCACTTTTATATTAGGTGCAGTTCCGACGATCTTATTAATTACACTAATGGCCCCCCTCTTAACTAATATCTTCTTTTCGACATGTCTGTGCAAGTGCAACCAGCCGTTTAAGTCACGAAACCTTCTTTTTACACACCTTGCCTATCCGATGGATGAATGAGTTGTGGCCTGCAGTTTATGCCTCTCTGGTGTGCTTTTGGCTTTACTTCAGAGTTGTTGTATTCTGATTTTCACCGCTTTTGTAATTTTTAATGTTGCATTCATGGTTTTATTTTTATTTTTTATTTTTATTTTTTTTATTATTATTTGTTAATTTAACGTTTATATAATAAAGTTTACGTTTTTATTATAAAACATCCCCAAGTTTTCAGTTTATTCATGAACCTCTCATTGTTTTTAAAATTCATCAAAGACTCTTTAGTCATGCATAAATTTACCAACTGCTCTTAATGTCTAAAGATCCCTTGCTTTATTAGTCATTTATTCCTAACAAACTCGTGTTAAGCCATAATTAGCCCATTAAGCATTGTTTTCAAGTGGGTGGTTGGATTTTGGGGTGGCTAGATATCCACCACTACTTAAACATATTCAATGATTAAGAAAATAAGCAGTCTCACTGCCTCAGAATGATAAGCTTGTCATTCTGGTCTGTCTATAGGGTCACCATTTTCGTATTACAGCACCAACTCGGGGAAACAAGCCCGACAATTCAGAAAAAAAAAAAAAAAAAAAAAATTTGAAAAATTGGAGAAATAGCAGAGTTCAGACTTCAGACCTGCAGAACTATTGTTACACGTTACACAACTTTCTTGACTTAAGAGTTGAGTGACAAACAACTCAGAAAAATATACATATAGATCCAGACTAGGTTGGTTTTATAAGCGACCAAGTAATGTTGGAACGTGTTTATCTTATAGTTATGATTATTAACAGTACAGAGGCAAAAGAGTATCTGCCTTGTATGATTCGTGTACT
The DNA here is from genome assembly GCA_034703905.1 of Chenopodium berlandieri. Classification (NCBI taxonomy): domain Eukaryota; kingdom Viridiplantae; phylum Streptophyta; class Magnoliopsida; order Caryophyllales; family Amaranthaceae; genus Chenopodium; species Chenopodium berlandieri. The sequence continues at coordinate 24,839,078 of CM068281.1, forward strand.
TCAAACCTGAGGGCATCAGGTTAATAAGTTGGAACCATTTCTTGACACCCTCATTTTTTCCTTTTGACCCTCTAATATCAAATCCACCTGCTAATCACTTTGAGCCTATTTATATAAGAACTTCTGTACTAGAAAGTTACAGCATACCGAACCAAAAAAAAAAACAAAGAATTCCTACATGCATTCAAAAAACTTCTTGGAAATTCCCAAATTATTTTTATCAAAAAAAAAACTCATTCAAGTTTGATAGAAGCCTAAAAACACTTCACACACAATTAAAGAAAAAGTGTATAAAACCCACACCTGAAACACAAATAAGAAAGTGTATAAAATCACCACCTGAAACAAATGAAGAAATGCAGATAAATACCACAGAGGCACACACATCTACTATATTTGTCAAAAATCTGAGTTCAATTAATCTACCAGTCTATACTTTTCCTCTCATCAAAGACTGTCCGCTGCATCCTTATACAGTTACACTCAACTCATATCACAGTTATATCAAAAATCCCTAGAACTTGTCTCCTCCAAACCCACAGCGCATACCATCCTGTTTCTTGAGATCTAGATTTAAATCCAACCCCTAAATCCATTATATGAAGCAATAACTGATAGGAAAGACCAAGAAATTTCAAGACTTTTGAAGCACTTATAGGTTACAAAGACAAAAGAAGGAATGAAGGACGCCTAAAAGGACTAAACCAAACAAAAGCGTTATCACCAACAAACAATAATCAAACGGACTGTATAAAAAAGGGTGAACTACTACGTAATTATTTAGCCAAAATCTACAGAATCTGACTAGATATATCTAATTCTTTCGCAAAATGTTAACTTAACTCTACATACAACAGACAATAAACTTACATATGTACAAACTGTAGGTCTAAACAACAAGATTAGAACAAAAACAAGGTAAAACCTCACATAATAAACACTGGCAGCAAAACTATGCAAGGCTAACTTGTATAAAATGCTCTCAAGAACAAGCAGCAATTCTCAGGCAAAAGAAGAAACCCAGGTAGATCTCAAGAACAAAGATTGAGAAAACCCTAGAGTACCTCGAGGGTATGCCAATGTTCCTTACAGCATGATGGCAAGTCTCCTTAAGATAAGATTGGGCATTCAAATCAAAATCTTTACCTAACTGAGATCTACAGCATGAGTTCAGCATGCTGATTCTTCTTTTACAACGACACTCTTGCCATTATGCTTCTGAGCTGCCCTTCTTTTTGATTGTATAAGGTTAACATACTCTGCTATGATAACATGGAACTTGGGAGCAAGTTTACTAGATGATGACACATTTAAACCTGCTTTCTTCAAGGCATGTTTAACATCTTTCTGAGCCTTTGGAAAGTGGATATTACACAGTGAGGGAACGGTAGATTTCAGTATTGGCCTCCCACATAGTATTGGTCCTTGCTGTGCACTGAATATATACAAAAATAAAAATCTGTAAGCATCATTCGATTAATTGGAATTTGTTATAAACTTCATAATACTAATAGATATAACAGTTTTGTAAAGATGCTAGATATAACAAAACAAATAGTTAAAGAGAACTGTTCATTTGACAAGCACAAAACCCCATCTAGTAATGTAATTCCAAAAACACTTCCACTGTCCAAATATTAGTCATGCTTATAATTTAATTCATCATATGACAATAAAATCCGAATGGAGGGAGTATACCCAAAGATGCTATTTCATATGTTTCTACGTTCCTCCATACAATTAATACAAGTTGTCATTTTAGTATCACTATTTTATTAAGGCCTGATCATGAGGTTAGGAGGGAGTTGCCACCAGAGTGGGCCCATCAATGATTGGGGCACAATAATTTAAAGCCAGATAGTTTTTGGAAGGTTAGAAAGGGAAAAAAAATCTATAGCTAAATGCACTCCATCAATTTTAACTCTCCGCCTTCCCTCTTTTTTTTGGTGGTTTGAAGACACATCATACCCCGAGGTACGAAAAGATTTCATTTCCATAAAATCATATTTGCTTCATTTATTAGAGATTTATATCTCCTTTCCTAATCTTTAAATAAGGTAACACTTTACAAAATATTTCTCCTTCATTTCTCTTACAGTGTTACAGGTTATATGCAATGTGTAATCAAACATCAATTCCTACGATTTTCCGTCTGTCTATCAATCTATCTATTGAAAAGGGGCATTGCTTTTCATGAAATCCTGCCAAGTCAACCCACCTTCGCAATGGCATGCCACTAACATGACACTGCATCATATTTGACAACTCTCAAACCTAAAACAACTTGTATAAAGTGCTATATTTATCACTCAATTTGGGGATACTAATTGCAAATATATCAATAAGCACACTAAAATCCACAATGGATAAAGAAAATGAGTAAAGTCACGAACTTGACATTGCTTCCCCTAATACTAATTTCACTGCAATTACAACCAATTTTGTTTATCATCTCTTATTTCTCTCTCTTCTTTACATGACTAAGATCTTGGCATGGCATCAAAAACTAGTTATGATCCTAACACATTGTTTGGGTGGGAGGAAATGAAGAGAGAGGAGGAAAGAGAAAGGGAGGGGTACAAATCACCTTGTTTGGACAATGGATAGAAGATTCATTTTCCCTCCCCTTTTAATAAACATTATCCTTCCAAAAGTGGAGAGATTTGGAGGGAAAATGAAGGTCCACTACCCCCCTCCCTTTTTCTTTCCCCTTCCCTTAGAACCTTTGATAACGTAGCACGAGTAATATTCACTAAAGCTATGTGTATACACTCTAAAATACTAACACAAGGAACCCTCGTTCATTGTTTCACCAAGGCCTATAAAATGTCAAGAACGAGCCTTTTCACCCGCAACAATACATCACCAACATAATTAGCTAGTTAAAAACCATCACTTCAACTAGTGTAACATAATTAGCTAGTCAAAATCAGCACTACTAATCCGAAAATTCAAACCATGACACTATGATCACAACAAACATTATACTTTAGCTAAAAAATTGATCAATCAATCAACAAATTATAACCCAATTAGCAAATCAAATCAAATAATCAACAGAAAACCAAAATTTTGAGAAGGGTAAAGAGAATTACATCTTAATAATATAGTTGCAAGCCTTGTAAAGATTCTGCTGAGGATCAGACAATATATGCAAATAGCAAAAGCTAGTTAAAGCCATAGCCTTCAACCTACATGTAACATACGCACACCGATTATTTCCAGCCACTTTGAATTCCGCCACACTCTCACCCCCAAACCCTAACCCTAATTTCACGCTACCGGTGCCGCCACCGGTCCCCGAAACCGGGCAATTGCTATGATTATTCGTAACACTACTATTATTAGTAATGTTATTATTCATATTGTTGGATTCGCCACAACCCTCGGCATTAAACCCAGCAAATTCCCGATCACCGCCACCACTTTCTCTCTCATCCTCCTCTTTGCAAGGACTAATGCCGTACTTCCAGTAGTATTCCCGATAATGAACCCTAAGATCCTCCATTAAAGCCCAGTAATGGTCTCTGTAAACACCGGAGAGTCGCCGTAAACGGTGGAGACGACGGCGGAGGAGTTCCTGGTGAGTAAGGTGGGAGGATTTGGAGAGGGCGAGGTCTTCCATTGAAGGAGAGAGAATGTCGCTGTTATCGGAGGTGATTGAGGTGTGAAGCTTTCGTTTCTTGTTAATGGCGTCGGAAGGTTTCTTCAATGGTGGGTGGTGTGGAGGTGGCGGCGGTTGTGGAGGAGAGAGAATGTCATTTTTGGTGAGTTTTGAAGAGGACGCCATGGAAGTGTGGAGGAGAGAGAAAAGGGAGCGGCTGGTTGGGGGGTTTTAAACTGTGGACTGGGGGAGTGTAGGTGGAGGTTTTCGAGGTTCGTGTCCTAATTACTGTGTTTGCTTTTTATATCGGGTGTATTTTATACATTCGGGTTTACCATGGTCAATGATGCATTCAGTTTTACTATGGGTATATATTCGGGTTAATCGTGGTTAACGATATGGTATAGATTGACATTTGAATTCACTTTCCAATGTGATAAAGTGAAATTGAGTGAAATAAGCAAGAATAAGCTATAAATGACAATACTTTGGCGCTATAGCTAGGGATCATTGAAAAAGATGTGAGGGAGTAGAGAATATGGTGTTTGAAACTATGGGCTAAGTGTAGATGGAAGTTTTTGATGTTTGTGTTATAATTACAGTGTTAGCTTTTTAAGTCGGGTATCTGTTATACATTTAGATTTACCATGATTAATGTATATTGACATGTGAACTAATTTTTCTCTCTAAAAAAAGGTGAAAAAGCGTCAAACAAACAAGAATTAACATTGAATGGAGACTCTTTGTCGTTATAGAGACTACTTAAAAAGATGCGAGAGAATAGAGGATAAAATAAATGTGGATGATCATTTTGTGTTGTAGAAATTGATATTTTTAATAAATTGAGGAATGATGTCACTATTTTTGTTCAGTTAGATACCCGAAATGGATGATTGACTCGTATCACCTTAGAAATAATTGCAGGATATCTTCTTCTTCTTCATGCTAAATTGAGTACATATTCTCATTTTTCGATTATACAACTCATTTAATTAATTGCATATACATTGATATATATCTTCTTTCTTTGTTTTTTGTTGGAAAATTGATATCTTCTTTTTTAACAACAAATCTACTTTGTTTCTAGAATAATATGTTTTTATGATAGATTTTTTTTATATGGAAAAGACTCATATCAATTTTTATGTACAGTGAATTCTTTGATGTCTCTATAGTTTTTCACCTTGGTGTCTATTATTATACATTTGAATTTACCATTATTAATGACGTATATTATCTATGAAAATCATTTTTCTCTCTGAGAATCTCTCAAATTGACGTGAATTAGCTTTTTTTTTTTATATATACTACAGCGAAAAACAAAATTAAATAACAGGAAATGAAACATGACTATCATTAGCCCGGTCGTGTGCCTGTTGCACCTAATCCCTTCCTACCTTAACGACATAGCAGATATCAAAATATTTACCAATTTCCCAGATTGCCTTGATCGTCCAAAGAGTATCAATTTCTCCCTTAGCATTTGTAGTTAAAATGTGACCAGAACTTCGGAATCCGTCATAACTATGATGTTGGATCACTGTTGCTGACGAGCACCCTGCAGTGCTAGAAGACACGCATCTTCTTCTGTATGAAAAGCCAAAGAGTATAAGCCTGCCTAGCTTCCCCCCACATTAAAAGAAACAGAGTCCGTAGAATAGAACCACCCTATTCCACCTCTCCCATTTTCCTTTTTCCATGACCCATCCACCTGAATGTAATATTTCCTCGGGATATTTGGCTGAAGTTGTAACCTCCTTATTTGCGCCAACAAGAAACCAGGGGACAGAGAACATCCTGAGATGGGATATGGAGGGTGCCCAAAGACCTGATATCGGGTCTAGTAGAAAGGTAATTTTGGTTCAAACCAAAATTAATATGACGAAGAACCAGACCAGCATAGCCATAAGCATTGCTGAAAAATTCTGTCATTCTTTGCAAAAAATATTTGCACTCGGGTACTGACGTGCTGTTAGGTCCATCCTTGCTATAAAAAAGCAGGATATGAGATTGAATCCACCTTGGTAAAGAAGTGGATTCATTAATTTCAGAGCTAATACTTAATGGAGAGTTACTCCACACGTATTTAGCTAAGCTACAAAAACGAAACAAATGTTGAGAATCCTCAGTCAAAGAACCACAATAATCACACTCCAAATCAACCTGCAAACTTCTACGAGATAGATTAGCCTTAACTGCTATATCATTGTGCACAAGTTTCCAGACAAATAATTTCCATTGGGTAAAATAGGAGCCCTCCAAAGAAAACTCAATTTTTTTTTTATCCAAGGTAGAATGAACAAAATCACGATCCTCCACGGACTTATTTTGCAAAAATGCATAACCTGTTTTAACTGTGAATTTCCCTGTCGGATGAGAAGTCCAATATAGGAAATCATCCTGTGCCAGTTGTAGGCACGAAAATTTTATTAAGTGTCGTTACATATTATTCGAGTCAAAGTCAAACAATTGACTCGTATATATTGACTAAATAATTAATTTGGGTTACTTTAGCCCATGTTATCTATTTTAGTTAGACTCATTTAATTAATAATAAAGTCCAACAAATTGGATTTATTTATAATTTAAATGGGTTATTCATAAAATGAGGTGGAAATGGATATGAGGCCCATTTAGTGGTCATCTTGAAACCCTAGCTTCAGATAATTCTATAAATAGAGCTCTCCTCCCTCATTTCACACACATAAAACATCTAGAGAAAAACATGTCTACAGAAAAACCTCTCTAGACCCAAAAACCCTCTCTAAAAGCTTCTCTAAAAAAACAATCTTAAGAGCTAGAAGAAGAACAACAAGCACCGGATCAGGCGTGTTCTTCCATTCTAGAAGACAAACCTTGATCGAGATCAAGCCTTTTCGGCCCTCTATCAAGGAAATCAAGTTAGAGTTTCGACACCAACAAATCGAGTCATCGAACGACATAGCGTGGAGATCGAATCAGTGGATTATATTAGAGATTGTACTAAAAAATTATTATATTAATAAAAATTACATTTGTTGCATTTATTTTGACTATTTATTTTGCAGACTCAAAATTAGTGTTTACAAATTTTTGGCACGCTCGGTGGGACAATCATTACCACTCATCTCCTTTCCACGTCAAGTCTTCAACAATGGCTTCAAACATAAACACCTCTTAATCCGCCGCTAAGGATCTCACGTTTTCTCAGCAAAGGGCTGTGGAGTTGGCTGTACTATTCAAGGTCGACAGCATGCGCACTAGAGGAATGAAGAGGGCTGGATTTCAGGAAGCTGCCGCGAAACTCCGAACTGCTATTGTTCCCACTAAGGCAAGCACGAGATTCCGTAGACGTTCTTCCTCGGATCTGTCACTTTCGCCAAGTCTTTTCTGCACTTCTCATGAGATCCCGGTGTTCGTCTCATCCCCTCCTCCTGAAGGTGAACCTTCCGCTTCTACACACGACTTGGAGAGGACTCCACCTGCCAGATCTGAGAAGTTGGTTATCCATACCAGCCCGCTTTTCGATGCATTCGACGAAGGAAATAAAGAAAGCAGTTGTGCCTCGTCTCCCTCCACTCCACGACAAAAATCTGATATTATGGAGTTGTCTCAATCATCACCGACAAACATTGCTGCAGTTATGATGATTGAATCCAAGACTGTCGAGGAACAGCTCGCCAAATTGAAGGGCCTGCTTCAAAAGTTAATGAAGGATGGAGAAGAAAAGGATGAGCAGATGAAGCAGCAAAATGAGAAGATCTCTTCTTTATACAAAAAGCTTGAAAAACATTCAAAAGAAGCAAGCAATTCGGAAGAAGAAGAAAAAGAAGACTCTAATGGATCGGAGACGCTTTTGAATTGAGTGCTAAAAGCGAGTCTAAATTCACCATCCACAAGATCTAGGATATGATAGCAAATGCTATCAAGAACCAACTTGGAGAAAGCTCTCGCGACAAGAAGTTGTATGAGAAGCCATATAGCAAGAGGATTAGCAAATTGAAGATGCCCAAAGGCTATCAACCCCCAAAATTTAGCAATTCGATGGGAAAGGCAACCCTAAGCAGCACATCGCTCATTTTATCGAGACATGCAACAACGCCGGAATTGCAGGAGACTTACTTGTTAAACAATTCGTCCGTTGTTTGATTGGTACATTGATCTGCCTCGAGAGTCCATCGATAGTTGGGATGACATGGGGGAAGAGTTCAAGAAGAGATTCTACTACACACGACGCATAGTCAGCATAACCGAATTAACCAAGACTGAACAATGGGAAGATGAGCTAGTTTTGGATTACATCAGTTGATGGAGAGCTTTAAGTCTAGAATGCAAAGATTGTCTGTCAGAGACCTCTGCCGTTGAAATGTGTATCCATGGGATGAAGTGGGATTTGCTGTACATCCTACAAGGTATAAAGTCGAGGTCCTTTCAAGAACTAGCAACTCGAGCCCACGACATGGAGATAAGCATCTCGAGCCGTGGCACAAGTTCTTCGGATTTCGTCAAGAAAGAAAAGAATAATTTTAATAGAAGACGGAAAAGATCGGCAAGAAACCTACGAAAGAGTCATTGGTAGTCTCCACCACGTCTGCTCCAGTGAAGATTTCTGCTAAGCCAAAGAGCAAACAAAAGAAGGAGTCTTGTTCGAAGGATACAAAGAGAGAAGGGCCCACCCTAAAGGAATTGCAGGAAAAAAAGTACCCATTTCCAGATTCAGATTTATCAGGAATGCTAGACGACTTGCTCGAGAAAAAGATCATCTAGCCGCCTGAGTCTAAACACCCTGAGCTAATGGGTAGAACGTCTGATCCAAACTATTTTCGATACCATCGATTGGTAAGTCATTCCCTTGAAAAATGCGTGCATCACTCTCAAGGAGAAAATAATGAGGCTCGTGAAAGAAGGAAGGATTGTGTTAGATTTAGATGAGACAGTAAGATCCAATCATACCACAGTCGCTGTGGATTCTTCACCATGTGAATGACATGCACAAATCATCCAGTTCGGATGCTTGGAGCCAGTAATGAAGCTCAGCCCAACATTACATTCAGATCCTACTCCATCACCGTATGAAGAGGAGGAGGAAGGGTGGACGTTGGTAACAAGGAGGAAGGTAAGGAAGTCGAATACATTCAATTCACAGCCTTCTAAGAAGCACCAAAAAACAAGGAAAGGTCTTGGAAAAGCAGAAGAAATGAAAAGGACGAGGAAGCGACGCACCCTACTTGTCCCTCGTGAAGAAGTATAGCCCTGGATGCCAATCACGCTAGATGAGTTCTTCCCTCGAAAGTACTTCAATGAAGCTTCTATTGATGAAGTGTCTTGTTAGACGGCGGAAGTAAAGGATAGAGATGAGGAAAGCCAGCCATCTACAGGTCTCAATCATACAAGGGATCCCGAAAGAGACTCGAAGATTCTTGCGCTATTAGACACAGTCCTATCTCGTATGGGATAGCGCCAAGCTTTTTCTCTTCCAGAAGAAATGTGATTCGCAATGGCACGTGCTATAGAAAATCCTACTCATTATACATCAAAGAAAAATATCGAACAAGGCATCTATGAGAACCATCCTGATCAATGTGCAGCATGCAATGCATCTTTGGCGTTCACTGATGAAGATCTTATGCTTGGTTCGAAACTTCACAATAGACCTCTTTTTGTTTGTGGACACATTCGCAAAAAAAAGGTTAACTGCATACTCATAGATGGAGGTTCTGCAGTGAATATCATGCCAAAGTCCACCATGAGGAAGTTAGGAATCACCGACGATGAATTATCTAAGAGCCGCCTCATGGTTCAAGGTTTCAACCTCGGGGGGCAATGAGCCATCGGCATGATAAGAGTCAATTTGACCATAGGAGAGATGACAGCAACAACGATATTTCATGTCATTGATTCAAAAACTTCATACAACTTGTTGTTAGGGCGACCATGGATGCACGAAAATGGAGTAGTAGCATCAACCTTGCATCAATGCTTTAAATATTACAAGAATGGTGAAAGAAAGGTAAGCGCAGACGTGAAGCCTTTCTCAGAGGTCGAATCTCATTTTGCTGATGCAAAGTTCTACATTGATTAAGAGGAACCAGTTGAGGTGATGCCATTGGAGATCGCCTCCACAGGAAAACAGGCTTTAAGGAAGTAACAAACGAAGGAAGACCCTCCTTCAAAGGAGGTCTTGAGTGAGAAAATGAGGAAATCAATGAGAAGAAAATTTCAGAACCTCTATCAAAGAGTGATGAAGTGAAGTCTAACTCGCATGTTCTAGTGCTACGTTACATCCCTATGTCACGTCGCAAGGAGGGTCAAACTCCGTTCGAGAAATGTGAAGTACATGTCGCCCCTAAGAAGGTTGAAAGTAAGATATCTTCATTAGATGAAAGCATGACTCTGCCAGTTCGGCAAGTAAGCAATCAGAAGATATCTAATCCACCATATGCAAGTCTTGAAAATATATCGGAGGCGCCTAGAGCCAGGAAAGAAGGATTTGACCCAATTGCTTATAAATTGATGAAGAGCTCAGGGTACGATTTTTCTAACCTATAGCCCATGGGAAAGGTCATCGATGTTGCCTCTTACGGTCTCAACAAATCTCAACAGCAATTGCAACAACAAGGTGAGCGTGTTTGGGTGAAAAAAGTTGGATTGGGTTTCACGGAACCTCAACCAGCGAAGATCTCGGCTCGAAGAAAGTCGGAACAAGCATCCTAGTATATTGCGGTGGAAGAAGTCGAGGAAAGTGTAGGTGAAAACACTACACCAAGACAAAGGGGCTCTATCTTCGATAGGATTCATCCATCTACTAGACCACAATCTTCAGTTTTTGATAGGTTGGAAGGTCCACTCTTGATTATTCATCAGAATCCATTTTTAGTAGATTGGGTGATCAATCAAGAGGCATACAAACGAAAGCACCCAAGGGTGTCTTCAGAAGATTAAGAGCGGGAAACAAACCCATCAACTATCGCTTACAAAGCATGCAAGTCAAGAAGCACGAGAGAGATGTCTTCAACCAGCTAGGGAACACTGGTGTTATTTCTAAATCACAAAGGCAACATAAAAGGAATGTGAAGAATTTTGAGTTAGGGAATGATGTCAAGAGCATTATCCCATCTCGCATGAGGCGCCTCGAGACAGGTGAAACCCTAAGTGTGAAAGGACGCACGGTGATTCTCACCGGCCAAAAATTTCTCACCATTTGTGAAGATGATGAGAGTGAGAATATGCTCGCTACCTCTAACCACGTCACTGTCTCTGAAGACAATATCTTGGATGAAGAGGTGGAGCCAACAGAAGCTCCTAAGACCCTTTAAGATGGGGGGCAATCCACTGTTGATGATCTAAAGGAGTTGAATCTTGGTACTAAGGATGAGCCAAGACCGATCTATGTAAGTGCTCAACTTTTACCTGGTGAAGAAAAGGCTTACTTCGATCTGCTCATGGAGTAAAAAGATGTGTTTGCATGGAGCTACAAAGAGATGCCAGGGCTTGATCCTAAAATCGCAGTTCATCATCTAGCGATCAAAAAGGGAATTTCATCGAAGAAACAACCTCAACAACGCTTTGGCCTGAATTGATCCCTGAAATTGAAGCTGAAGTCAATAAACTGATCGATGCAGGCTTTATTCGTGAGGTCAAGTATCCAACCTGGATTGCAAATATCGTCCCTGTAAGGAAAAAGAACGGACAACTACGTGTTTGTGTAGACTTCGAGGATCTTAACGATGCGTGTCCAAAGGATGATTTCCCCTTTGCCTGTCACCGAGATAATTATCGATGCCACAACAGGACACGAGGCTTTATCCTTCATGGACTGCACTGCGAGTTATAATCAAATTCTCATTGCACCTGAGGACCAAGAAGCAACCACTTTTCACACACCAAAGGGAATCTTTTGCTATAAGGTGATGCCTTTTGGACTGAAAAATGCAGGGGCTACCTATCAAAGGGCGATGCAGAAAATTTTTGAAGATATAATGCACAAAACAGTTGAATGTTATGTTGATGACCTCGTTGTCAAGTCAAAGAAGCGGGATGACCATTTACTTCATTTGCGAGATGTGTTTGAGAAATTGCGAAGGTATCAACTGAGAATGAATCCTTTAAAGTGTGAATTCGGTGTCAGCTCCGGCAAGTATGTAGGATTTGTAATAAGGCATAAAGGGATTGAAATTGATCGGTCAAAGATCGCTGCAATTCAAAACATGCCTGAACCAAAGAATCTCAAAGAGTTACGTGGTCTCCAAGGACGATTAGCATACATTCAACTCTTCATTTCAAACCTTGCTCGACGATATCATCCTTTTAGTCATCTTATGAAGAAAAGAGCTCCGTTTGAATGGGATGTTTGTGTCAGAAAGCTTTTGACAGTATTAAAAAGTACTTATCAACTCCACCAGTCCTGGGGGCACCGATTCAAGGGAAGCCACTCATCCTGTATGTTTTGGCTCATGAAAGGTCGTTGGGGCATTACTTGCTCAAGAAAATGAAGAAGGCAAGGAAAGAGCGCTTTACTATCTTAGTCATTGATAAGTCGTGTTTTGTGCATATTTGTTAGCTTATTTTTGATTGGTTTTATTAGCTTAGTCGAGTGTTTTAGTCCATTTTGGTGTAATTTGGTTTAGTTTCGATGATTCGATACTTTTATGGGTAGTTTCATTGTTTTTGATGTATTTCAGGATTAACGGAGCTAATTGAGTGAAAATGAAGCAAAACGTTGATGAAATACTTGACAAATATGACACCTGTTCACTATTATGCTCATAACATTTGATATACAAATGATAATGGAGTGATTCAAATTGAATTGGAAAGTAGACTTGAAGACCTTTCCAACGATATATTACACGCCTCAAACGGAGCTTCGGATATGAAGTTATGACTGATTTATGATGAGTGATACGCGCAGTAGAGGAGGCACGTCCGTGCCCCATTGAAGCACGTCCGTGCCCCATTGCGAAAGAGTTAATCCAAAGTTTCTGCCATAGAGGCACGTCCGTGCCTATGGAGAGGCACGTCCGTGCCTCCTGGGAATCTTGTGCGCCAAGCTTAGCCGATTTTTCTTATCTTTTTAGGCTTGTATATATTCTTTAGTTTGTTTTTCTTGGCAATTAATTCATCAAGCCTTGTTTTTATTTTTTTTTATTCTCTCCTTAAGAACTAGTTCTCCATTATTATTTTCCAAGTTCTTGTAATTCAAGATTCAAGATTCAAGATTCAAGTTTTCTACTTTCAATTTTATTCAAGATTTGGTATTTATTTTTCATCCTTTGTTATTTAATTATGTTTTCATTATTTATTATTGTTTTTGTTTCTTTAATCATGTGTGAGTAGATTCTTTAATTCAAGATCTAGTGTAGCCCTATTGTTATTGATGCATGAATTAAATCTTTAAATTCTTTAATAACTTTAACAATTGAATTGCTAAATTGATTGTGATTATGCCAATGCTAGGTTAGACGTAACTATAGTATTGCGATTATTCCATTGTTTTTATCACAGCGAGAGTTGGGTATAAACGAATTTGAGTAAATCAATTTAGGGTTTGATTCTCAACACGAGAGTAGTTGGGTTTGATAATTGGGAAGTGAGAGTAATGTGTTTAATGTCTTTAATATGCATGATACCATGAGAATAGGATTAATTGTATGTTAGGGAAGCCATTGATACTCGAGAGAGATCCTTGGTATTTATTAGGGTTTACTTTTCCCCATTCGATTGGAATCGTATGTTAAGGGTAGAATTACAATTGCATCTATAATAATTGTGGTGAAACTAGATCTTGGATGTTTTAAGTACTTGATTTAATCATCTCATTTAGTTTATTTTCGAATTCTTCTCATACTTAGTTCCGTAGATAATTGATTATAATTGATTCTTTCTTAGTAGAAATTCGAGTCTATTTAATTATTTTTTAACCTTAGTCTCTTGGGATCCGACCCTTACTTGCCAGTCTACATTAGTATTGGTCTGTTAGGTTATTTTTGATAGGTACACGACACGCCTACCAGTCATACCTTAGTCGGTGTCGAACTAAATTACACGCCAATAGAGAAAGTGTGCTTGGCTATGATCTTTTCCATTCAAAAGTTAAGACATTACATGCAAGCACATACAGTACGAGTGATTTCCAAAGCAGATCCCATCAAATACATCTTGTCAATACCGGTGCTATCTGGACAACTCGCCAAGTGGGCAATGCTCATAAGTCAACATGACATTGTGTATGTACCCCAAAAGGCGGTTAAAGGTCAAGCTCTAGCCGATTTCTTAGCCGATCACCCAATTCCATCACATTAGGAGCTTTAAGACAATCTTCCTGGCGAAGTGGTGTTCAACATTGACATTCTTCCATCATGGGAGTTATACTTTGACGGGGTTGCACGACGAGATGGTGCCGGAGAAGGTGTTGTCCTCGTGTCACTAGAGAAATATGTCCTCGCTTATTCATTCTCCCTAACTAACTTGTGTTTGAACAACGTTGTTGAATATCAAGCACTTATTCTGGGATTGCAAATGGCAAAGGGGATGAACATCCAGGATCTCGATGTATATGGAGATTCCATGTTGGTAATCCATCAACTCCTTGACGAGTATGAGGTTAAGAAAGACGATTTGAAGCCTTACCACAAGTACGCTTCACAATTGTTGGAATCATTTGACAGCGTCAAACTCCAGCACATTCCAAGGAGTGCCAACAAGATAGCTCACTCCCTTGAAAATCTTGCAGCTACTTTGGCACTGGGGACAATGGAGAGCATGACCGTTTCCATTTGAAACCGATGGGTAGTGAATTCTCTAGAAGACGAAGAGAAAGAAGATGCGTGCATTATTTCAGTCTATGAAATAAACACAATGGATTGGCGTCAACCGTTCATTGACTACCTAGAGAATGAAAGACTACCAAGGGATTTAAAGCACAAAACAGAGATCCGATGGCGAGCTCCACGCTTCATTTATTACAAGGGAACACTCTACAGGCGCTCTTTCCTTGGAACTTGGTTAAGATGTCTTGGAAATGAAGAAGATGCTAAAACTATTGAGGAAGCTCATTCAAGAGTTTGTGGAGCACATCAATTTGGTCCGAAACTGCATGACCGTGTTAAAAGGATGGGATACTATTGGCCCACGATGGTACAAGATTGCATGGAATTTGCAAAGAAGTGTGAAGTTTGCCAATTTCACGCAAATTTTATTCATACGCCTCCAGAGCCGTTACATCCTACTATGACGTCTTGGTCGTTTATAGTAAGGGGTCTCAATATTGTGGGTCCAATTACGCCAAAGTTGTCGACTGGTCATGCATATATCCTTGCTGCTACAGACTACTTCTCAAAATGGGCAGAAACCATCCCTCTACGTGAATTTAAGAAGGAGAATGTGGTGGATTTCATCAGAAACCATATTATTCATCGATACGGTGTGCCGCAATACATCATCTGGACAATGGTACTCCATTCGTCAACAAGTTGATGGCAAGTCTGTGCGAAAAGATAAGTTTACACAACATAAGTCTTCAATGTATAATGCTCCCGCGAATGGACTAGCTAAGGTTTTTAACAAGACTCTTTGTAATTTTCTTAGCAAGATCACAAAGAAGCATAAACGAGATTGGCATGAGCGGCTTGGTGAAGCTCTGTGGGCGTATCGAGCAACCTACAAAACTCTGACCTAAGCAACTCCTTACGCACTGGTGTATGGTGTCAAAGCTACCATACCATTGGAAATACAAATTCCATCATTGCGTGTAGCCATACAAGAAGATCTTACTGAAGAAGAGAATGCTAAACTCCGATTGGCTGAATTAGAAGCATTGGATGAGAAAAGGCTTGAAGCTCAACAAAGTTTGGAGTGCTATCATGCTCGGCTAACATGCGCATTCAACAAGAAAATGCGAGTGCGTTCATTCCAGGTTGGAGATACTGTTCTAGCTGTTAGGAGACCCATCATCACTTCTAGAAAGACGGGAAAATATTCAGCTCGAAATGGGATAGTCCTTATATCGTCCAAGAAGTATACACCAATGGAGCATACAAGATTGTTGTAATACCCCGTATTTTTATCTTTATATTAATTTAAAAATATTATTTTATGAAGTATTTAAATAATTCGAAATGAATTATTTATGGTATTTTAATAATTTAAAAATGTTTATTTTAATTAAAAGTCCATTTTTATTTATTTAATTGCTTTAGAAATATTTTATTTTATTATTTAGAAACTTTGGGGCATAATTATTTTATAAAAGGAAATTTTAAAGTCAATGGAGTTTTAAAGAAAGTCAAATGTCATTTTGAATAGGAGTAGGAATCATTAAGGGTAGAAAAGGAATTTAAGTTAGGAGGGTTTTGAGAGAGGGTATAAATACCCATCACATGAGCAAATTAAACTTTTCCCAAGGTGGAGAATAGCCAAAGGTAAAATCTCTTTCTCACTCCTCTTATTTTTCTCTCCCTTAATTTTTCCCCTCTCCCTTTTAATTATTTTCTCACCTCCACGCCACACACGTGGCAGGCCATCACCACAGCCACCCACCGGCCGGCCATCGCCCAGCGAGCACCGGAAGCAGCCAGCCACTGGAAGACGGCGCGACAACAGCTCCTGTCGTGTGTGCGTGCGCAACCCCCAACAACAAAAAAAAAAAAAATATTCTTCTCTTGTTTTAATTTAATCCAACCTTGATTTTATTATTAATTTTGGTGTGTGTGATGATTTTATGATGTTTTAATAAGGATTAATATGTGTATATTTTTCAGAATTGGTTTTTGAATTAAAAAGCCCCAAATTGAAAACCCTAGGTTTCTAAATTAATGTTTATTGATGGAATTTGATTGTAGTTGATTAAAACTATTGAAATTAATATTTTTAAACTAAATTACAGCAAGTTTAAGAGTTTTTATAATTCTTGAATTTTTATGTAGAGGCTAGAATTATGTTTCTTGAAAGAATTTTTAATTACCCATTAATTGGGAATAAAGGTAGGTGGTTTAAATTAATTTTCAGCTTATTTTAGAAGGTTTAAAAGTGTTTAAAGAGTGTGTATATTGCTGGAAATTTATTATGAATAGGTATTAATATCTCTTTGTAATTTTGGGTTGTAGGAGACTTCCAAGTGAGTGATTTTGTGTAGTCGTGGCAATTTTGAGATCATATTCGAGATACGTTCACATACTCGGTGATTATTTAACTGTGTAGTAGCATGCTAGGCTTTGTGTAATTAATTCCGAAGTAGTAACATGATAGGTATTGGTTGGAATTGTTGATTGGATTGATTTTGGTGATTGATTTGTGAAGTATGAACTATTTGAGGTGAATTATTGATTGGAATTAATTATGTTGGAATGTTGATTATGAACCACACTTTTATTATTGGCATGATTGAGAGCATGTTTAATTAAACTAAATGTTTAATTGAATTTGGAATATTGAAAGAGAATTTTATTATGGTTCATTTAATTTTTATTGATGCTATAACCATGGGAAAGGAGTTATTTAAGTGTTTATGTACACGAAGATTAATTTATATTTTGGTGCCTAAGTGCACTTAAGGTGTTCTAAACACCGAGGGATAGGATTTGTGGTGCATCATGCGCTTAAGGTGTTATTTAATGCCGAGATAGTTTAAAAAAGGTTCACACTAAATTAAATGTGGCCACTAATTATTCAAGAATTAAATTAGTATGGTTGATTGTTTCAATGATTTATGAGAATTGATTGTGTTATGGATTGAGAGTCATCACCAAGTCTAAAATATGTAAACAACGTAAAGTGAAAGAGATTACGCACCAAAACTCTTGAAACGAGTATGAACATATGGGGGGGGGGGGTTATGCTACTTTATATTTGACCATAACTTCTACTGGGAGTACCGGACGCTATATTTTCCTTTTTATTATTATGCGCAGGAATTTCGCCACTTACGAGTGGTTCTTTTATACTGGCACGGTTAGCTCCCGTGTTAGTACCCCTTTATTGGGGCAGGTTAAGGGGGAAACCCATTCGATGCGTAATCAAGCTAAATAAGCAATCTTTTTATTTATTGGTTGATTGTGTTGTATGTTGTATCCTTGTAAACAGGTGCAACAAGGTAAGTGGTGTGTTGATAGTGTGAAAGCATGTTAGTGTGTATTGTTTATGCTTATGTACTCAGCATTGCTGATTGTGTGTTTGTATGTTTGTTTGGCCTTGTCTTTATCTTGGCCTTACGACGTTCCATTTCTAATGACAAGTAGTGGGGACAAAGTAAAGAGAAGCTTTTCAGGTGATGAATCATATTCATGATGGGCATGAGTGAAGAACGAATCATGTTTAGTTTCCATAAGAATATGATGTGTTTTATTTGCTTTAATTACTATATATTTGCTTGTGAGACTAACACAAAGGTTTTAATATGTGTTTTGGGTTTTGATAAGGGCCTACAATGGTTTCAAGTTGTTGGTTGACTTTTGTTTGACTTTGGTTTGACTTTACTTTCGTTTGGTTTGACTTTTAAAGTTGACTTGTTTTGAATGGTTTAAAAGTGAGTCTTCCGCTGTGTATCTTTGATAGTTGTCTTTGCCGTTATCACGATGGCGGTAATGTCTTAAATTTTCCTATTTCGTGTTTTAAAAAGAGCAAAACAGGTATTTTAAAGGAAAGGAATTTCTAGTTAGGGTGTTACAAAGTGGTATCTGGGAGCTTTGGTTGAGATTTTTATTTTGTTTTAAACTTGGCCAAGTGTTTAAATTAATGAGTTATCTTACAAAATAAGTTATTTTATTTATTCTACATGATTTAATTTTTTTTTAGAGGACCAAAAATATTTTATTATTTTTGTAATAGGTCCGAATTTTTTTTTTAAATTAGAAGTCTGGAAATTTTTTTTAATTGGGAGGTCCGAAATTTTTTTTTTATTATTATTTCTTTTTTATAAGGAGGGGTGTCCGATTTTTTTAACTTTTTTTTTGGCCGAAAATTTTGGCCTTTTCGGAGTTAATTTTCAAATTTTTTTTCAAAAAGGGAGTCAAAATATTTTTAGTTTGTTCAATTTTGTAGGAAAGCGAAGGATTAAAGTAAGAATTATGTGTTAAAAGTTTTTAACAGCATGTTTGTGAGCTTGGGTATGAAAGAATTTGGGGCATATAAGTTAGAATTATTCATGTTCTTGTCTGCAGTAATATTTAGGTTGTGAGTTTGATCATATGAGTTGAATGATGTGGAAGCATGTAATTATGTGATTAGAAATAAGACGATTGTTTGATTGAATATTGAACCTAAATTCATGCAAGAACTGTGTTATTTTATTTTTCTTTGGGAAAGGGAATTCTTTTCTAAGTCTTTTCCTTTACAGGATGCCAATCTTTCCTAGAAAATACTCACAAATTGGTACCCTAATTAAGAAATACTATGAACATTCCTTTGACTATGTCAAGAAGATCTCACACATGAGCGAAGTCCTAGGAGACAAGGAGTATGACCTTCCTGATCGTGTTTCAACTATGATAATTCACTGTCTTCCTAACGAACCCCCATATCTTGCAGTCAAAGCAAAATTGTTGATTTTTACTTTCCTGGGGACATTCCCAACTATTCCAAATACAAAGATTAATATGGACACTGGTACCCTGACTACAGATACTTTATTTCTTATCTCGTCCAAGTTGAGAAACATCACATCGAACGATTACATATTCCATATCCAAATTACTACTATGATAACCCAGCAGGAAATGATTCCCCTTCCACTAGCAATCAATAAGGAAATTTGTAATACGTTGGAAATTTCCTTCATTTAAAATACTCATTTTACTCTAAATAAAACTCTTTTTAGGAAATAACCAAAATATTACCGCTATCGTGATAACGGCTAAGGCTATTTTTTTCAAAGTCACACAGCAGAAGTCTAAAAATAAAAACCAACTTTCAAAATAAAACTTGAGTTTACAACCTCAAAACAAAAGTAGAATTAAATCATTCACAAGTTGGAACTAATTCAATCATGACCCTTTAAAAACCAACTCAAAAATAAACATAACAAAGTTAGTCCATAAACAATAAACCATCAATTCAAAATATAAAACTAAGAAAACATAACAAGTAACTCTTTGCACTCATCATTCCCTTCATGCTCTTTATATTTCAAGTACCTGTCACTCACCATATAAATGGGTCATAGTAGGGCCAATCCAAAGGAAAGTCAAACATAAACACAAAAGTACGAATCAGCAAAAGTTGAGTACATATGCACCACACTAACATGAATATCCTAGCATCAATAAAAATAATTAAAACATGCTCGCCATACAATCACAAATCAACTTACCTTTGACTCATAACTAACAATATAATTATTAAATAATAATTTTGGATTACACATCGAATGGGTTTCCTTCCTTAAAAATAGCCCATTAAACATTGAGCTTCCAATTAGGGAGCTACCCCAATTAGCACCTACTATGTCACTTTGTGACGGAATTCCAGCGCATTAATAATAAAAGAAAGTACAACGTCTTGTACCCCTGTAGAAGCTATGATAAAAAATTAAGCCACATAACTCCCCCATGTGTTCATACTCAAGGTGTATATGTTTCAAGAGTTTTTGGTGCGTATCCTCTTACACTTTACGTGATTTACCAATTTAACTTGTGATGACTCCAACCAATCAATCAAGAACAAACATATTAGCATTCAACTCATACTTCCAATTCATTCTTGAATTAATTAGTGAGCACATACTATTTATTTTATTTAAGGTTTCTTGCCTAGTTTTATGCACAAAATGGCATGATTACTACCTTGGTGCATAAAATGCACTAATAACTTCCTTGACTCAATCTCAACTTATGTGAGTGAGTTATAAACTAACTTCTTGACTTGACCTCAACTTATATGGGTGAGTAAAATAAATAAACTAACTTTCTTGACTCAACTCCAATAATAAATGGGTGAGAAATAAATTCATGAATCATGCTCAATAATTCTAACTTTAGCTCTTCTAAACATACATAAGCCTTGGTTATTAAATTCATGCTTTCTTGATACTTGAAAATAAAACATACTTCCATGATTCACACATATTCAACTTGTATCATGCCTCAAATAACATATTCACATGCTTGCATAATAATTCATGCTCAACCAACAACAATTTCAAGCATATAATCAACCAAACATGCTACTATTTCATCACTTAAATCATACTTTACAATCCTAGCATGATACCACGCATACACAAATATTCTTGTGCACATACGTACCTTGAATAGTGCCTAAACTCAGCCACACTCGCTAAAAATCACCTAGCTCAAAGCTTTCTACAAATAAGAATCATAAGTATAATTAATCCACTATTTTCACCTATAATACTCTTTAGACCTTACTAATTAACCCAATTTAATGGTACAATACACAAGTGGCCGGCCACCACCACAGCCACCCACTGACCGGCCACCGCCACCAGCGAGCGCCGGCAGCAGCCACCCACTGGCCAGCCACTGCCACCAGCAAGCGCTGACAGCAGCCCCTGTCGTGTGTGCGTGCACAACCCCCAACAAAAAAAAATTCTTCTCTTGTTTTAATTTAATGCAACCTTGATTTAATTATTGATTTTGGTGTGTGTGATGATTTAATGATGTTTTAATAAGGATTAATATGTGTATAATTTTCAGATTTGGTTTTTGATTTAAAAAGCCCCAAATTGAAAACCCTAGGTTTCTAAATTAATGTTTATTGATGGAATTTGATTGTAGTTGATTAGAACTATTGAAATTAATGTTTTTAAACTAAATTACAGCAAGTTTAAGAGTTTTTATGATGCTGGAATTTTTATGTAGAGGCTAGAATTATGTTTCTTGAAAGAATTTTTAATTACCCATTAATTGGGAATAAAAATAGGTGGTTTAAATTAATTTTCAGCTTGTTTTAGAAGGTTTAAAAGTATTATAAAGAGTGTGTATATTGCTCGAAATTTATTATGAATAGGTATTAATGTCTCTTTGTAATTTTGGGTTGTAGGAGACTTCCAAGTGAGTGATTTTGTGTAGTCGTGGCGATTTTGAGATCATATTCGAGGTACGTTTACATACTCAGTGATTATTTAAGTGTATAGTAGCATGCTAGGCTTTGTGTAAGTAATTCCGAAGTAGTAACATGATAGGTATTGGTTGGAATTGTTGATTGGATTGATTTTGGTGATTGATTTGTGAAGTATGAACTATTTAAGGTGAATTATTGATTGCAATTAATTATGTTGGCATGTTGATTATGAACCACACTTTTATTATTGGCATGATTGAGAGCTTGTTTAATTAAACTAAATGTTTAATTGAGTTTGGAATATTGAAAGGGGATTTTATCATGATTTATATAATTTCTATTGATGTTATAAGCATGAGAAAGGAGCTATTTAAGTGTCTATGTCCACGAGGATTAATTTATATTTTTGTTCCTAAGTGCACTTAAGGTGTTCTAAACACTGAGGGATAGGATTTGTGGTGCATTATGCGCTTAAGGTGTTATTTAACGCCGAGGCAGTTTAAAAAAGGTTCAACATTAAATTAAATGTATGGTCACTAATTATTCAATATTTAAATTGGTATGGTTGATTGTTTGAATGATTTATGACGATTGATTGTGTTATGGATTGAGAGTCATCACCAAGTCTAAAATATGTAAACAACGCAAAGTGAAAGAGATTACGTACCAAAACTCTTGGAACGTATATACCTCGAGTATGAACATATGGGGGGAATTATGCGACTTTATATTTGACCATAACTTTTACTGGGAGGACGCTGTATTTTTCTTTTTATTATTATGCGCAGGAATTCCGCCATTTACGAGTGGTTCTTTTATATTGGCACGGTTAGCTCCCGTGTTAGTACCCCTTTATTGGGGCAGGTTAAGGGGGAAACCCGTTCGATGCGTAATCAAGCTAAATAAGCAATCTATTTATTTATTGGTTGATTGTGTTGTATGTTGTATCCTTGTAAACAGGTGCAACAAGGTAAGTGGTGTGTTGATAGGGTGAAAGCATGTTAGTGTGTACTGTTTACGCTTATGTACTCAGCATTGCTGATTGTGTGTTTGTATGTTTGTTTGGCTTTGTCTTTATCTTGGCCCTACGCCGACCCATTTCTAATAGCGAGTAGTGGGGACAAAGTAAAGAGAAGCTTTCAGGTGATGAAGCATATTCATGATAGGCATGAGTGAAGAGCAAATCCTGTTTAGTTTCCTTAAGAATATGATGTGTTTTATTTTCTTTAATTACTATATATTTGCTTGTGAGACTAACACAAAGGTTTTAATATGTGTTTTGGGTTTTGATAAGGGCCTACAATGGTTCCAAATTGTAGGTTGACTTTGTTTGACTTTGGTTTGACTTTACTTTTGTTTGGTTTGACTTTTAAAGTTGACTTGTTTTGAATGGTTTAAAAGTGAGTCTTCCGCTGTGTATCTTTGATAGTTACCTTTGCCGTTATCACGATGGCGGTAATGTCTTAAGTTTTCCTATTTCGTATTTCAAAAAGAGCAAAACAGGTATTTTTAAGGAAAGGAATTTCTAGGGTGTTACAATTATTGATGTAGACAGGTTACGTGTAGGCCCTATCAACAGCAAGTTCCTGAAGCGTTACTACCCTTGAAGCACTATTTGATGTAATAAGCTCCTAAGCAAGAGCCTAAACTACATAGGAAAAAAAAGGACTTGATGAACTACGTTGGCTTGATCTTGTGAAGTGAGTTTCCCGCTTTATAGGTATGTAGGCAGCTTGAAGTCACAGAGAAAACTTCGAGTCCAGCCACATCAAAAAAAAAAAAAAAAAAAAAAAAAAACAAACTTTCCCTTAGATGAACTACGGTTGCTTGATCTTGTGAAGTGAGTTTCCCGCTTTACAGGTACGTAGGCAGCTTGAAGTCACAGCGAAAACTTTGAGTGGAACCACATCAAAATAAAAAATAAAAATAAAAAAAAAACTTTCCCATAGATGAACTACGTTGGCTTGATCTTGTGAAGTGAGTTTCCTGCTTTACAGGTACGTAGGCAGCTTGAAGCCACAAAAAAAAAAAAAAAAAAAAAAAAAAAAAAAAAAAACCAACTTCGAGTCTAGCCACATCAAAAAAAATTATCAATGCCCTGCAGCGCTCCTGGGCCACAAAAGAGCTTAAACTCTGAACGGCTAAATAAATTTAAAAAAAAAATACCTTGTACGTGTCAACAACTCTACGAGAAAATAAAGACAATAAATGGTAAAAGGAAAATGGATAATCATTATTCATTTCATGCTACCATAAATCAAGTCAAAACAAAAGTTCAAAAGAATTTAAAAAAAAAAAATAAAGGGAGAGAGAGATAAAAAATGAACAATAACTATGGCGGCATCCAATAATCTAAGGTCTTCAATGCTTCACGTCGAGTATAGTAGATCTTCTCAACTTCTGACAGCTTGGATTGCGCTTCCTTGATGGCTGAGACACTCTGCTCAATAGAAGTATGGGCATTTTCAAGTCATTTACTATCCTTATGCACTCCGCAAACTGATGCTCGGAATCTGAAACAAGTGATGCAAGTGTAGCCTCCCTTTCAGTCAAGCTAGCAATTTCCTTCAACAATTGGGCTTTCTTCTACGCAACCTCTACAATCTCCTAGTTTTAACTTTCTTTTCATTCTCATTTTGAAGGACAGTTGCATCTCTCAAGTGAGATTCCATCGTCGAAAGTTGTTTCTCGAGGTCTCCCAAAGGTGCTTTCCCTTCACAATTTTCTCGCTGAGCATGGAGTTGCAAAGCAATCTCTACATAACTTCTAACAAATTGCCCAAGACTGGAGCTATCAATCTTTTTAGCTCTAATGTACTGGTATGCCTCAGTAAGTTCTTGATCAAGCTCGTGGACCTCATTAAGGGAGTTGCAAGAAGCTTCCCTTTTATTTCTTCAACCATAAGACGCGCAGCATATTTGTCAATCTTCGATATCGTGTTTTTTACGTCGAAGGTAGGGGTCTTGGCCGAACTAGGAGCAGTAGAGGAGAGACCGTATTCGCCAATTGCCATGCCTGCTACAACACCGATGATGACAGGATCCTTTGACGCATCAATTAAACCCTGGTTGAGTGGAGGATCGAAAGTGTTATTACAAGCTTCCAACTTATCTGAGAGGCCCATGGGCTCATGATTGACCTGAAGAAATAAAAGTCATTAAACTATACACCAAAAAAAAAGAAAAAAAAAACCTGTCCTTTGTCATTCACAATTTCATCGTAGCAATCGCCAAGGACGTCATGTAGGACAGAAGCTTTGCCTGGAAGAATAATAGAAGAATTCTTGCTGGGGGAGTTCCTCTTGTCATCCAGTTTCTCTTTTAAAGATGAAGACTTTATTATCAGATAGTATCAATGATAAGTTGTGTATTGTGCATGTTTTTAGGGTCTTTTTAGGTAGTTTTCAAGTCTAGATTAGTTGTTCATAGCTTATTTTGGCTTGATTTGGTTTGGTTGTGATCATATGATGCTTTTATGGGTAGATTCGTTGTTTTTTTTTATGTATTTCAGGATTTAACGAAGCTATTTGAAGGTTTTACGAAGTTGCGGATCTTGATCATAGCTTGCAATTCACTTAGAAGGCCAATGTTTGAAGTTGAAGTCATCCAAAGCTAATCTCCAGCTAGTCATGCCCATATCACTCAGAGACATGGGCGTGTCATTGTGTTTTGAAGAGGCAGAAAACTGAATTTGAAGTTTTATTTAAAGCATACCCATGTCTATTTGAGGCACGCCCATGTCGAGTCGAGTGCTTCGAGCTAACATCTACATGCTAAGGGAAGCATGGCCGTGTTGAATGCGGGCATGCCCATGCCTCGTCGAGTGAAGTTGGCCCAGTGAGACACGCCCATGTCAAAATTTGACATGCCCATGTCTTGCTGGAAGTTGAAGAAAGATCGATTCTGACTTAAGGCATGGGCATGTCCTGTGTGACACGCCCATGCCTGGTCGATTTTAGGTCGGTTTAGTCCGATTTCTTTCCTCAATTAATCCTATCTTTTAGCCTTATTATAAATACTCTTTAGCATTATAATTTCATTATCTATCATCTTAGAACCCTAGTTTTCTCTCTAGACTTTATTTTCATTGTAATTCAAGATTATGCACTCAAGATTCTTCGTTTATCTCTAGTAATTCAAGATTCGGTATTTTCTTATTCTCTTTAATTCCTTTGATTGTTAATTATGTTTTTCTTAATTCTTGTTATTGTTTTCATTACTATGTGTGAGTAGTTCCCTTATTCCAAGATCTAGCGGAACCCGAATATGATTAATGCATAATTTAATTCTTTAAATTCTCTAATGACAATTGCAATTGCTATGCTTAATTGATTGTGCTCATGCCAATACTAGATTAGGGATAATTGGTATTGTTATTAATCCGTTGTGTTAATCACAACGGGAGTTGGGTTTTGACGGGTTTGAAAAAATCAATTAAGGGTTTGAAATTCATCACAGGAGTAGTTGAATGGATGATTAGGAAGTTAGAGTAATGTACTCAAAGTCTTTAATTTACATGATTCCAAGTAAATAGGCTTGATTGTGAATAGAGAAGTCATTAATAACTCGGGAGAGACCGTTGGTACCATTTAGGGATTACTTTTCCTCGTTAATCAATTGAATTATATGTTAGGGGTAGAACGACTGTTGCTTTAATTGTATTCGTGGTAATGCTTAATCTTGGATGTTTTTAGCATTTGATTTATTATATTATTTAGATTTAATCGCTTTGATTAGTCCTTTAGTTATTAATTCTCACTGTTGTTTTGGTTACTTGCTTAGTGATATTTTGAGTCTGTTTAATTAGTTAAACCATAGTCTCTTAGGATTCGATCCTTACTTGCCTATCTACATAGTAGTGGTCTTGTTAAGTTATTTTTGTTAGGTACACGACACGCCTATCAATCAAACGCACACATACGAGTACAAAAGAAATTATGAAGTATTATAAAACCAATAAATGAGCACATTTAAGCATTAGCATAAAAAAAACCTGGATATACTTTCATCAAAATCTTGTACCTTACAGACTTACAATAAACTAAAAGCTAAATGTGGAGGCGCATGACGGAAACTACAATAAAATGTCAACAATAGAGCTACAAAATGAGGTAATATGAAGAGGGGCAAAATTTATCTGCATGTAACCTACGTAAAAGAATGTTCAAGAATTAAGTGTTGCTAGCTGTGTGTGTTGACGAGCAGGGATCGCAGAAAAGCTAGCCTGCCCAGGATATGACTAACCCCTGAGAATACACATTAAACAGGCATCTCAGATCCCAAATTCCAAATTCAATTCACAAATGCTGTATACATCTATATGAAGCAGGAAAGATATGATCTGTTCATTCTGTCTTATTCCAGCTTCTGCAATTAATGGCCACTGTAGTCCAACTTATACTTGGAAACACTTATCCATTTTATACACTCGCAAGAAAGTCTGCATTCAAACTGCACAGAAAATACAACACCAACAGATAAAATTCGAAGTGTGGGATTGGAGGATAAATGTCATCAAACAATTGAAACAATATTGAAGAAATAAAAGCTGGACTGAGTTATACACAGAAAATAACCTTATCTGGGAAGAAGTGGTTGTCTATCATCATGATCTACACGATGACTAGCCTGAAAAAGAAATTTCAGAAATATTATTGAATTGCATATGAAAGAGGAACCAAGATTAAATAAAAGGGGGGGTGGGGGCTAGTTTAGAAATAAGTATCAAAGGCAGAAGTACAAACCTCCTCATTAGCTCCAGCAGCCATATCTATGAAGGGGTCCTTCGACCTGATATTGTTCTGTACGTCCACCAATTCTACGTTGTTTTCCTGTTCATCTTTCACTTTTGAAAGAGGGGAGAAAAACTGTAAAAAAGTGAAAATAATCAGTGAGATGAAATGTTTTTTCATAGGCAATACCTTATCATATTCCACCTTCATTTTATTTCGTTTACCTGATGCATTGAGATGAAAACTATGGAAATCCCCAACATAAAATTAATTGTTAGCCTATGACCAAACAGTGCAGCAGAAGCAAAGCCCGTAAAGATTGTGGCAACAGTTGAAGAATACTTCTTCAAAATTGTGTCTGGAAAAAAGAAAAGACAAACAATTTGTCAGCATAAGACAGAGAGGAGCATGTTCTAAATGGCAAAACATCTGCTACAGAACTACTACAGCAATGCCAAGATTATAAGACAACAAGTGTTCCACCAAACAACAGGGAGATGCCAACAACCGAACACAATGTAACTAATTAAGCAGCAAAGCAAAGAACAAATTCCAGAAGTGCTTGCCTGCATATTTAAAGAAGAAGGAAGACAAGATTCCTTGAGCTGCATTATTGCATATTAGAAGCATCGTAGCTTTTGAATGTCCCTCAAGAATGTTAAAGCTGCTTGGGCCTGAAACATGAAATACAAATCCAAATTTAGAGATGCAAATCGTTTTTTGTGATTGGGATGAAAACAGGCCTCATATGCAAACTATCTCAAAAACGATATCATTCTTTGCGATTGGGATGAAGATATTCAAATTCCATGACATCTTCTTCTTCTGCTTGAACGCCTTAATCCCATTAGTGGGGTCGGCTACATGAACCAACATGAGGACTTCTCAGGAGGTCACCCATCCTAGAACTACTCTCAATCATTGTGGCTCATGTCAAGCGATGTGACAAAGTTTTACACTGGCTGTCACTGGCCTACCGTAACCCTCCTCCTTTATCCAGGCTCATGTCAAATTCCATGACATAATATACTAATTTTCTCTAGATCGAATTTTTTAGTGACTCTTCATTCTATGTTTTTTGCAGCCTTGATATATACCCCCCATTATTTCCAACAAAGAGAGCACTTTGTTCTCATAAAGAGGCTAGACTACTTCTAAAAAAGACCTCAACCCACTGTCTGTTTCTAGTGCAGACCTAGCACTCTGTAGAAGTAACACTTAAAAATTCGTTTGGCTTAAAACAGATACTGTCACCATGGAATTGATACTAGTCTCAAAATCTATCTCACAGATTCAAGTGCCAGTTCGTGATGCAATTGTAGATGTGATCATATTTTTTTCATCCTCACTCCTGGAAGATACAAGTGAAATGAATTTCCCTCCCCCTCCCCCAAAACACCACAAGTCAAAGGTAGTTATTCAAAAAAATCAACAAGTTAAAGATAGTGGTTCACAAATTCCTAAAACTTATATAACAAATGCAGAAAGCCCAAATTGAAAGCTAAATGTTATTCTTTGCCGAAAGAAAAGGCAAAGAAGCTTATGAGCCTAATAATCATACCTTTCACCAAAGCAATTCCCACTATGGCCAAAAGGTTGAAAATTGCACCATATCCATATAAGAATAAGTTCTGCAACAACATCAAAATTGAGGTTAAAATAAGTATCAAAGTACTGTATTAGTAACATTGTTGAATGTCAAGGAATCAAATATGCAAAGGCAGAGCATTCAATATGTTCAATGTGCCCTTAATCAATGCTTCATCAAAACTCAAGGGGTTAAAATATTATCAAGATTAAAACCAGGGAGTGGGACAGGAACATTATTCTTTTGCCCTCTTAACATCACAGCAATGTTTTTTTAACATAAAAAGTGCAAATAGAAATAAAACAGTTAAGCTTTGAGCCTTGAATGCTTCATTTATAAATGTCTAAGATATACACTGAGAGCAAGGAATAGGAAAAGGAAAATCCACAAAGGGAAAAATAAATAGAATTACCTGAAGGTATATGCTCGTTTCATATTGGCTCTTTAAAGCATACTCATTAAATACAGAGGCCAAAGATGGAACTGTAACCTGCAGATTGAGTTTATACATAAGCATCAATAATATTTGTTTATACAAACCTAACAAGGAAAATGCAAGGTGAAAACGTTCAGAAATCCATCACTTACAAAAATCAATGTATAGATGTATGCTCCTGTTGCAACTGGAAGTCCCAATGCAGAATCCTCAGGTCCGGAAGGACCAGAACGCATTTGATTGACACTAATGCCTATGAGTAACAGAGCAAGAGCTTCCCACTACATACAACCAAAAAAAAAAAAAAACAAATAACAACAACAACATTGTAGATAAGTTTTCATCCATAGCATAAATGAAGTGAACTACTTTGTATTGTAATAATTCATAAGCTCAATATATACTGGATTTAAAATCCAGATTACTCACCTGAATAATAGAAAACTTACGTCTCATTACCATCCTTAGCAGAACAGCAATTACCAAAACCTGTTAAATGTGAAGACAAAGCTAAGATATGGCGACAATGTGAATGTATTAAAAGCAAACATAGTGACATGTAAAAGCAATTAAGACATTAACCCACCCCCTTCATCACAATTCCAGATTTCCAGGGGTGTAAAACAATAGAAACTAAAAGAATAAGACAAAAGGAGGAACAAGAAAAGAACCATAGAAGAACGGAGGGGAAACAAAGAAAGGAAGGAAAAGCAACTCCAAAACCAAACATCCAAGTCAATTGAGTAAACAGTTACCTGTTGTGCTGAATTATCACTAAGCCAATTAAATCCTGTATAGGCGCAATTTTCAATACTAATATTTGTTTTATTGACTTCTTCCTTTCAATGTCAATGGAGAACTAGGTTTTGAAGAAGATACAGTTCTTTTGTAAACTAGTATACTACTATCCTCCCACCCAAAAATATGTGCAAGTTAGAGTTTAGTATCACTGCAAAATTCCCTTTTTCCTAGGACCCCTTTCAAGGTTTCAAGTGTGTTTGTCTTGAAAAATCACATACAGCTTCTAGTCAAAAATATACATTTCCATCAAGAAAGGAAAAGTGAACCAAAAGATAAGGTCAAAACAAATAAACTTACCTTCAAATTGCTGAGCATCTTGACAGTTGCTGGATTGAAATATAACTGCATCAAGAAATATCTAGTGAGCATTTATATATGACACATTGACACTGTTAAAGGTTGAAAAACCCAAGAAACCAACTAAAAGACCAAGTGTTACAGCTACACACATCAGCATCAGATGACATAAAATAAACACATTTAAGATTTAACAATGGAGTATGCAACTAGATACCAAGAAAGAAAGGGAAATAGGAACAAGATGCAATGAATAGATGTGAATCAACAATAAAATACTATGCACCCTATTTTTCAGCAATAAAATCTTCATGATTTCATCAACATTTTGTATTTTACTTCCTTGCATCAATTGGAGAGTATCTCGAAATAATTAGAGTTTTGGCTAAAATGCATAGCAAGTGATAAATTATGAGAGGGGACATTTAAGTCAATACACTTCAGGCAACCTATCATTGTCAGATTTCAGTATTTTTTAGACTTACACATTAATATTTCCACTATTTTATCCTCTTATCTCTCTCCCTTTTTTCCTTATACTTCTTTTCAGGAGGGGTATCATGACTATCATCACAATACCCCCCCCCCCCCCCAAATCTCGAGTGAGACGCCATTCTACAGAGAATCAAACCTAGCCTTGTGCTTCAATTGTTCTAGCTAAATGACACCAATACACCATTCTCTTGACAAACAAAAGACCCTCCCATTTCTCTCTACTAATCATCCACAGCAAATAATTTCAACAAACAAATTACCTTCTGCAGAGCTGAGACATATGTTAAGAATACAAAAACAATACAGAAAATACTTATGCTCACGGGAGGTTAAACAAATTACACCCCTGTTTTGCAGCAATATGGCCGCAGACTAATCCAGTGCACCAAAAAGATGGTTCCATAAAAGAATGGCAGCTTACAATTGAAGGACAAGAAGTGGCTTATTGCATCATGGAAGAAGCAAGACACACCAGGTGACAGTAACCAACATCCAGATTGGATATCTGAGCCTGCAGCTTATGGGAACACTGAGTTTCCACAACATAGCTCCCCAGTCCCCGCAAAGCTTGAAGACAATATATCAATCAATATTTAGTAGAGTAATCCCCTAAAGGCGCCCAAGTTTTCAATAATTTACTTTGAAATTTGCTACCATGCTGTTCAATTTGAAGTAATGTTCCATCTCTCATTAAAATAAACTAGTAAGTTAGAACTATAAGGGTCCAAATTTAAGTCATGCACAGGATAAAACATCAAGCAATTAGGACACAAGCTGGGATTGAAAATCCAGCATGGGCATGATTGCAATGAGCACACCAACAGTAGCTCACACTCACAGATTCCATAATACAACATTGGCACAATCTACAAATGACATACCTGCATAATAAACTTGAGATAGTTGTTAACTGCATATAAAAGTGCTGGAACAGCCAGAAGCACATTGTTGCGAGCAGCCTGCAAGAGGAAAGACATATTGAGAACACAGATACATGTTAGTTAGCAAGAAACAACTAGCAAACAAAGTAGATCAAGCAGCAGCATTCATTCGCAGAAAGGATGCCACTTAAGAATTTTTTAATAGTTATATCTGAGAGGCATCTTTGCAGCATTAAGCATGTTAATTGACTAAAACATCACTATATTTAATGACTTTTAAACTACATTGATTAAGGTGTAAAGATTGAGCTTTTGACAAGAAAAATGCAGTCAAGAAAGTGATGGGTGTGTTTACAATTATAAGAACAAAGTGATATATTTTCATATGATACTTCAACTTTAGATAGTTTCTATTTTGTAAGCATCTTATGTCAGGCAAATATGCCTCAAAGCATATGCCAGCAATGAGTATTACATGGGTTCATGCATTCACTCAGTAAGTTTCAAAACCTAGTCACTCTATACTCATAGACCAGAATCCAAGACTACTAAAACTTATTGTATCAGGATTAATAGCTTTCCTCATGAGAATGAAGCAACCTAGGTGAGGTACACTAAACAGAGAGTCCAGATTTTAACGAAATTTTTTCCAATATACACAGATATAACATTTCAAATAAACTTCCAGTCTTAACATAGATGCATATTTGATAAACCCACTGGTCATTCAGAACAAAGGCAAATGGTTCTGCGAAGAGCATAGGCTAATGTACACTATTTAGAAGTAGTTATGACAAGCATGTACAAAGTAACATAATCAGAAAAAATACCTGAACAAATGTGGACACAGATAGAAGAGGCTTTTCTCCCACTTTCTGATTTCTGGCCTGCAAACATCACCAGTAACCAGAGCAAACAGGTCAACAACATGACAGAAAAAAAATCCACGGAGTAAAGATGTGAACGGAACAATTTAATTTCAAAGTAATATACACAACTTCTTAATTAGTTATGGCAAAGTATCCCTCATAGACATCCATAACTGACTTTTTTTCCTCTATAATTTTGAAGCAAAGTCCAGCATGAGAGAAAAAAAGCTACTAATTGTAGCAATGTAGCCCACAAATTAGATTATCCACACAACAAAAAAGCCTAGGCATCCTACAAGTCTTTGGTTTGTATTTAGTTAGACTACTTTTTTTTTTTTTTTTCAGCAAAAGAAACACTCAAAATGTTGACTACTGAGAAGACAAAACTATTATCCAACAGCCAAATAAACCTATTGTTTAATCTTATCTTATTTGTCAAGAAATAGCTAAAATGTAGGGTTTTTAGTCTAAATCCTAAATCTGCAAATCAATCCATCATGACTGTCCAAAGGTCATACTTGCCACCTTGTTTTCAGATGTCTTTCATGTAATTCCCTATGTCCCACTAGGTCAACAAGAGGAACAACTATGGTCTACCTTGTCTTGAACATCATTAAATAGATCCAAAGGACCTTGACTACCTAAATAGTTTGATAGTGATTACTTAGCTGAAGGACCTTCTTTTTCTCCTTAACTTATCAATAACTACATCCTTAATCCATCTTATACCTAGTCTATGGTCATATCTCTTCAATGTACAATATCTACCCAACATAAGTAGCACAAGTCATCTTACAGAGCCTTGAATACAGCCATCACCTAATATATATTTTTTGGTGGGATTTCAAAGAGGTTAACACATAGAGTCACAAGTCTCATGCCCAGTGTTACTAATCCGTGGTACACTTTGATACACAAAACACAATTTACTACCTAATGATGTTACATTGGCCCAAAAGTGTTCCACCATACCAATATGCGTGTCCCCAATACTCTTTTTTTTTTTTTTTTTTTTTTTGGGGGGGGGGGGGGGGGGGGTGGGTTCCGGATCACTAGATAACACTACTTGTGCTCATAAAATGAAGACTAGTACAGTTGCTTCCGTATTTAGAGTGATATGCTATCAAACTCAAGGTGACATCTACAGTAGAAAGCACATTAAGGACAACCATCAAGTGAACAATCAAGACAATTTGGAATGTCAGCTTAAGCAAAATACTTAGCCCATGTAATAAAATGCATATATGAAGTAAAGGAGA
This sequence comes from Chenopodium berlandieri, assembly GCA_034703905.1. Taxonomy (NCBI): domain Eukaryota; kingdom Viridiplantae; phylum Streptophyta; class Magnoliopsida; order Caryophyllales; family Amaranthaceae; genus Chenopodium; species Chenopodium berlandieri. The sequence continues at coordinate 24,873,033 of CM068281.1, forward strand.
CCAAAATGTTTTGCATCTCTTTCACCCTGTGAATCAAAAAATGTAAAGAGTGGAAGTAAGGCAAAAGAGGCAGGGTGAAAAGAGCTGTGCAGAGCTTGACATGAAATTTCAACATTGTTAAAGTGACAGAATTCATAACTAAAAGATTATCAAGTTTACCTGAATCAAAAGCATAACCATTGCAAAGATAACCTTCATGACCTCTGTCAAGAAGTTGACGCTGACTGGACTAAAATTGAACTTCCCATCCACCTTGGACATGTAAACCAGAACAGGCTAGCAAGAAAAGAGAAATGACGCACATGTCAATTGTAAGCTTGAAGCTGCTAGTACATTCAAATAATTAAACAGTATAAACTGCTAGTTGGATGAGCAGCTTAAAATAAGCTAGTGCAATCAGTCTTCACATATAGCTCAAGCACCAGAGCAATAACAGACTCAGATCTAGCATCAAAGAACACGGATTGGCCGAGCTTGCTGACGATAATATAGTATAACTATGTCGTTTTTCATCGTGTTTCAATTGAAGTGTCTAATTCAACCACTCTATTTTTAATTAAAAGTTCGCGTAACACAGAATCACACAAATCATAATTAAAACGTAGTCTTTTACCTGCAAACCAACTAGAAAACAATCTCCAACAACCAAGAGAACGTTAAGAACACGTTGCTTCGATGAAACCTTACTCCTATGCCGGTCATAGGCCCTTGACACGGTCTTGGAGGTCGGCGACATTATTTTTGAGTGACACACACTACATTCTATCACTCCGTTCTTCATTGCTTCAAATCTTTCCAACGGAGCCTCAGCAGCTAAATCAATAATAGCAACAAAATCAAATAAACAATGTCAATCAATCTATCTGAATTCAATCCACAAACTTAAATCCAACAACAAATCACATGACTTATACACAATTAAATCATACAAAAATCACTATTTCATTGATTTACTTGAAGTTAAAAAGTTCAATCAGATCCCATCAAGAACTAAACTAAAACTCCTGGAAAAACCCCAATAACAACAATCGAATCCTACATTATTGCAAAATCCCAAATGCACCGACACCCAAAATCAATCAAATCCTCAAAATTAAAACTAAAATTATTAAAATCACAAACAAATTCCAGATCTTGCTAAACTAAAATCCAAAGCTTAATCCTTTCTTCCACAATTACACAAATTTAAACCTTAATCGGTATAAAATCAATCAAAAAACAATTACCTCAATTAAAAATTATCACCCAGGAGCTAAAACTCCGAAATCAAATCAGTCCACTAACCGGAAGTAAAAATTCCGGTCAGATCGCAACTTTATTGCCAGAAATTGAGAAAAATTCCGATCAGATAATTAAAAATTATAGGGTTTTTAACAATTGGGTAATGCAATTGAAATAGAATTGAATAAAATTGAAATTGAATAGAATTGAAAATGGTGGAAATCCGACCGACTAAAGAGGAGAGAGAGAGAGATGCGTAGAATATGTAGAGAGAGAAAACTCGTGGGATGTTGAATTTGGTTAAAAGCCCACTTCTTCTTCTTCTCTTTTCCTATTTTGCTTAGAATTTAATTTACATCATCGTATCTGTAACACTCATATTATATGACCAAATTTTAAATAAATGATTTTGTAAACATATTATTAATTTATTATAAGTGGATTCGGACTATAGGAAATTAATCAAATTATAGTTGTTGAGTTCAACGACGTTTCGGTTTAATGAATTAAAAATTCTAGAAAAGTTAAAGGCTAACGACGATTTAGATATTTTGGGTTGGATCTGAATCGTTAGTTTTTTTTTTTTTTTTTTTTTGAGGTAATCCGAATCGTTAGATCATGTAGATTTAATATGAGTCGTTTATTGTATAAAGTTTTGTTTAATGTTTTTGTATGTTTATATAGAAGAAAGGGGAAATTTATAGTAATTTATAGCCTTCAGATTGTATGAAAACAGTATTGTATTTATTAAGAACACTGTTATAACTTTAAAAACGAAAAAACAAACAAAAAAATGTTGTGATTGATGTTAATATTAATTTCAGAGTTAGAAAAGCAATTACGTTAAACTTTTATGCTTAAAAAAAATTGGCAATTGGCAATTGGCAATTGACATGAATATAGAAATTCAAATCGACACCAAAGATTAGTTGTAATCCGAACGTAACCACAAATTAAACGTGATCCAAATGTAACAGCACAACATTAGAATGGTTTGATAATTAAAATTCATTTTGTTAGAGGTGTGTCTCATCCCTTAGTATTTTAATTGAGCTACTATTGATTTTGGTATCGTCTTCTCTTTGTATTTAGGCGTTTTTCTTTTTAGAAAGAGAACTTTGACCAGACCTTAACCTTCACGGTTTTTTAGTTTGACATATGTGGGTTAGACATTTCCTTACACCACCTTCCTTTTCACAATCTCTCTCTTAGTTTTTCCACATTTATCTTGCACCCATCTACCTTTTTACATTCCTTTTTGTTTCGGGGTTTTCTGATGTCTTGCGGGAGAGTTACAATTCCGAGACTGGAACCGGACGCCTGTACCTGCAAAACAAACGGATGCTCCGGATGATTGGAGATCCGCCTCCGACGGTCAAGTTAGTACTTGATTAAGGAGTAATTAATGCGGAAATTAAAGTGATTGGGTCTCTCTAGGTGAGAGTGTTTAATGTGTGTAATCTGCGTAATCCCCCTTAATGAGGATTAAGGGAGATATTTATAACCTCGGGAAACGTGCCAATCCTAGGTTTAGGTTAACCTTGGGCTGATTGGGCTTCCCTCGGAAGTTGGGCCTAGGTGGCCGACTTCTCCATTAGGCATGGAGTATGCCACGTGTCATGACATAATAGGTCCAGGGTGGACGAATAAGCGTGTGCCACGTGGCAAGCCCTGAGAGGTCCAAGTGGAGGACACTTGGCAGGACCTGATTGGCCCACGTGGCGCATTCCGATTGGTGGGAGCAAAATCCCCTAATCATTTGCCCCTCACAGGTGGCACGTGACTGGTCACGTGTTACCTGTGACAGGTGTCGCTCTGTAACAGGCGACGGCCTGCTACAGGTGTCACTCGGCGAAAGGCCGAGAGATTCTCCCGCCCAAATTTTGAATTCCGGAAGTGACCCTTCGCCTTCTCACTTCGCCTATATAAGGGAGTGTTGCCTTCAGTCATTTTCACACTTGAGAACTTTGTGAGAGAACATTCGGACCCCTGAACTTGCTCTGACATTTTGGACCCTTTCTGCCTACCGCCTGCTCTGACAAGCCGACTGCAAAGGATTTTCAGAACTTCATCAATCGTCACTCGTTCAGGTAACCGTCGGTTCTCTTACTCTTAATTTTCTCTTTACTTTATTCTTTTTTGAAATGGCACCACGGAAGCACACGACACGACCTAGCGATCAGCCGGTCACCGGGGACGGCTGAATCTAGGACTAGGAGTGTCGCCTGCCCTTTTCTGGACCCATCTTTGCCCTTTATACAAAGTTCGACTGTATCTGTGTCTATGCAGAACATGATGGCCAGAACAAAAAAGACGGCTAGGATCTCAAACTCAGACGGCTCCTCCCACCGGGTGCCGATTAGTGAAACATCTGACCAGGCGCCAGATGTGGAAGTGAAACAAAGCGGCTTGAAAGCCGGCAGTTCTGAGGGAGGAGTCAAAGTGACCCCTTCCCATTTTACAGTTGACAATTCTACATTCTCTCCTGCTCCTTTTAAAGGAGAGGAGGCGGGCCCCTCTGGGAGAGGGGAGGAGTTGTCCTCTTCGGACTCGTCAGAGGACGAATCCGAGTCTAGCTCTTCTGGCCATGCTTCTCTGGACACAGAAGAGAAAAAGAGTCGCCTACAAGAGGCGAGGCTTTCCCACGCAGTTGAGAAGGGGGACAATTGGGCGGAGCCATCCGCCTCTCACCGAGAGCAAAATACCCCCTACTACTGCACGGTACCTCGAGGCCGGATCATGGCCATGCAAGAAAAAGTGGGGAGCTTTATCGCAAACCACACAATGGGCCCCGGCTTTTTAGTGTTCGTGCCGGATCCAGAAGACACAGTCGTCTGGCCGGCTGGTACTAGTTATGATGGCGCCTGCTTTGGCTGCTACGAGGCGGCCATCAAGGCTGGGCTGCGCTTCCCACTACATCCGGCTGTTCAGCGGATCTTGGATGGGTATGAGTTGGGGTTATGGCAGTTAGCCCCGAACTCCTCGGTCAACGTACTCGGCTATGTGGCCGGGTGCGAACTGCACGGGGTGGAGCCGAACTTCGAGGCTTTCGCCCACATGAACTACCTCAGCCGGACCCCTAAGGTAGGCGGTACCGGCTGGTATCAATTGACGAGCCACAGGGGCTACCTCATGACAAGAGGTAAAGCAAACAAATGGAAGGACTGGCGGAGCACCTTCCTTATCATTGAGAGTTCAGACACAGAGCTGAACAAGCGCTTCAACAAGTGGAACAGGAATCCGCCCCTTCTTGCAGGCGGCCGCAGCATGCCACCTGTTCCCCCCAAGGCTAAGAAAGAGATCCTAGATAAAGGACTCTTCAAAGTAGAGTCGAAGGTGAACTCTACTTCAGGGGTACGAGAGCAAGTACCCCTGCACTGCGTCCCGAGCTTCAAATGGCTCTACGACGAGTACTTTTTGGCCGCCTGTGGCCTCAGCAGTCGGTGCTCAAGAGGTAGCCGGCCTGTCGAATACTCTGTTGTTCCATGCATTTCTGTTATGACTTTTATTAACTTTGCTATTTGTTTTTGCAGCGGACGCCATGAGCAAAATTACCGCCTCCAAGACTGCGGCGGCCATGTTGCGGGCCTCCATCATGCAACAGTCTTCAACCGACTCCCCCAACAAGGGGGCACCCTTGGTGGGCTTCGAACCTTTCACTCTCTTTTTGGAGTTATGTTTATGCATATACTGACTCTTTTCTTCTTTTTTAGACGGGCGCTCCAAGAGCTTCTTCTTCCCAACAGCCGGACTCCAAGGCCCGGAGGACGACTGTTGCGAGCTCTCCTGGTTCTGCCAGGAAACATGCGGCGGCTGAGAAACAGCCGGCCACTCCTTCCAAAACACCAATTGGGCCGCCTAGAAGTATGAAGTTGTCCTTGTAAATTTTAGACTTGCTCCCTTCTTTACTAGGTCTAATCTGTTTGTCTATGCTTAATGCAGCCGGCCCTCAGGAGCCTGACTTGGTCGAGGTGGCCAAGTCTATGATCAAGGCCGTTCCTCCAGCTGAAAGGGAGGCGGTCAGGGGTGACGGCACCCTTGACCTAGACGGGATTGCAGGAGTCCTTGCTGAGGTATACTTAACATATTTTTGAGTATTTGAATTCCAGGACGCCTCCTTTTTTTTTATTTTTTTTTTTTTGTTTGGAAACTGACGCATGTTCCCCTTTTTACTTAGGCCCTGCTCCGAGTAAACGGCCTCCGTAAGCCGCTTGACAGGAAGAACAAAGAGGTAAAGGCTGCAAAAGCTATGGCCGCCTCTGACTGTGATAAGGCAATGTTTCAAATTGCCCAAAATGAGGTTCTGACAATTGATATTCTTTATTATCAGGCGCAGGCTACCGCCGCTATCCGGGCTCAGTTAGAGGCGGCCCAGAAGAGGAATAGCGAGCTGGAGGCGACCATCAACAATCTCAAGGCCGAGCTGGGACCTCTTCGCCAAAAGATGTCCTCATACGACACCTTGGAGAAATCCTTCGCGGCTGTTAAGGAACGCCTGGTGACCCAGGAGAAGAGTCTTACTCAGGAGCTCTCGGAAAAGGCCGAGCAAGAAAAGAAAGAGCTGGTCCGGGAGATGATGGAAGACTCTGCTCAAATCCAGCGCATGACTTGGGGCCGCCTCTTCCCCAATGCCGACTTTGCCTCCTGGGAAAAAACGTACCGTCAGTGTTCTGATAGATATAATCAAGAGATCCTGGCGGCTGCTGAGGACGAGGCGTTGGAGGAGGAGGAGAAACCGGAAGTGGCGCTTGTGCCGCTTGGGGGTAATGCATCGAAGAAGGATGCAGCTGAAGCCGAGTCCAGCAAAAAGAGTGCTGACCAGGCGGCAGCTGCTAATATTGAAGATCTGCCCCTTCTTAAGCTTTATGTCTTCTTTCCACGGCCTGCGTGCTGTTTGTTTGTATTTACCCGGCCAGGGGGCCGGGGCTCTGAATATTTGGCCGGTCTTTAATGACCGGCTTCCTTTTAATGAATATTTTTGTTTTGCTTCAAATTTGTTTAAGTATTGAATATTCTGATATCCAATTGCACACTATACCGACTGTTTTACATGGCCGATAGTTGCAGACAGGTACGGATAGTTAGTCACGCCGCCTATGCCCCTGGACGACTGGTTGTCTGTTTCCAGGCTAGGCGATCAGTCGGCCATTTATCCAATCGGTATTCGACCCATTTTAAAGCTTGGATCCCCTTTAGGCAGGCGGTCCTGTCATTTGTAAAATTAACCAAGTAGGAAAGTGGTTTCCTACCTGTCATGTTTTTAGGCTAGAGACTTTAGGCAATCTAGGCCGACTGTTCCCCGCCACATTTAATCTAGTGTGAACAGGTGCTGTATGAACACCTTTTTAGTTTCATACTAAATTTTTAAGGAGTGACCAAGTAAACATGATTGTTACCTAGTCGCCGAGTGACTGAGTAGTAGAGGTTTCAAGCGGTGGGTACCGGTTGCTCCCCTTTATTCGCCAATGTTTGTTGGCTATCAACTCATAAGATACCGACTGTTCTTATCCCAAGTAGTCCAGTCGGTTGGTTGACACCGATGGTTACTGCGAACACTTGTTTGACCTGATTAGTCAGTTAAGTGAGAGGTATCCTTGTCCGGGAAACAGCTACGTGGTTGTCTTGTTTAGACAGTCGTATAGGTGCCGTGTAATGATTTTATAGAACAATGTTCCACCCAAAAGGGAGCTGCTCTCTGCGTCGAATTTCATCCGGATGGATGCCGTCGGACGCCTGCTATAACGTTGGGACAGGTCGAATTGAATTTTTATATTTTGATCAGTTGGCTTGACGCCTGGTCTGATCATTTTAGCCATGAGCCTTTGATAGTTTTTGGTGAACTGTATTATGGGAGAGTAACCGGTTGAGTGAAACAAGCGGCGTGCCCCTCTTAAGTAAGAATAAAAATTAAACATGGAGAGTAGCCGACTGTTTGTCAGTAGGCATGCCCCTCTTAGGTAAAAATGAAAACTAAATATGGAGAGTAGCCGACTGTTTGTTTGCAGGCGTGCCCCTCTTAGTACAAAATTGAATGAAACAGCAAACTTTTATTAAGTAGCCCTTGACTATTTACATCATTCAAAAGAAATATTTCTTAAGATTATCTACATTCCAAGTTCGAGGCAACGGTTGGCCGTCTGGTGTTTCCAGACGGTAGGCACCGTCCCTGACCTCTTCACAGATTCGGTAGGGTCCTTCCCAGTTGGGAGTTAGTTTGCCAGACTCATTAGCCCTACCAACTGCTTCCATTTTTCTAAGTACAAAGTCCCCCACTTTGAGTGGACGCCTGTGTATTTTTTTGTTGTATGATCTAGTCATTCTCAGGCGGTAAATTTCATGGCGCAAGACAGCATTGCCCCTCCTTTCAGGGAGTGAGTCTAATGCCAGGCGCATGGCTTCCCAGTTTGCCTCTTCGTCATATAGCATTACTCGAAGAGTCGGCTCGTAGTGTTCTATTGGAAGAACAGCTTCCGCACCATAAGTTAGGAGGAATGGAGTTTCTCCAGTCGCCCCTTTTTCAGTCGTCCTAATGGCCCAGAGAACATGTGGTAATTCATCCGCCCATAGGCCGCCTGCTCGTTCAATCTTTTTCTTGAGACCGTCTGAGATGATTTTATTAAAGGCTTCTACCTGGCCGTTTGCTTGTGGACGGCCGACAGATGCAAAGTAGTGTGCAATTCCTGGGTCACCCAACCAGCTTTTGAGAACAGGCGTCTCAAATTGGGGACCATTATCAAAAACCATAGACATGGGAACCCCGAACCGAGTGATGACATTTTTCCAAATGAATGAAATTACATCCTTCATCTTGATTCCCTTTACAGCCTCCGCCTCTACCCATTTAGTGAAGTAGTCGACTGCAACAAGTATGTACCTCCTTCCGCCTGTAGCAGGCGTATATGGACCCAGAATATCCATGCCCCACTTAGCAAACGGTAGTGGGCTATGAATGGTAGTGAGGTCAGTAGTCGGACGGTGAATTAGCTTGCCAAACCTTTAGCACTTGTCACATTTTTTCACCATCTCCATTGCATCTGCTTCTAAAGCAGGCCAAAAGTAGCCCTGCCGCCTTGCCCGTTGAGCAAGCGTCCTACCGCCTATATGGGAAGCACAGTAACCAGAGTGAAGATCGTCTAGTATCTCTCGCCCCTTTTCTGGAGTAACACACTTCAAGAAGGGTTGAAGGTACCCCCTTTTGTGAAGTTCTCCCTTTATCATTTCAAAACTGGTTGCTCGTTTTTTCAGTGCTGCCGCCTGTTGATGATCATCCGGCAGGGTACCGTTTGTCAGATATGCCCTGATTGGATCCATCCAGGTTGAGCTTCTGTCTAGGATTCCAATAGGGTCTTCCTCGATGCTTCTCTTCTCCATTACTTCCCAAAAAAACAGTTCGAGGAGTATCACAAGAAGCGGATGATGCTAATTTTGAAAGTGCATCCGCCTGGTTGTTTTATGATCTCGGCATTTGAGTCAGACGAAAATCTTCAAGGGATCCGACCGCCTGTCGTACCGCCTGTAAATACTTGATCATGGCCGGATGGGTTGCTTCGTATTCGCCATTATACTGACTCAAAGAACACAGTGTTTATCATTCGCTGGAAAGTGGCCGGGGCATTCTTAAGACCAAACGGCATGACCGTGTAACAGTATAACCCTTGATCAGTGACGAAGGCCGTCTTCTCCTGATCTTTCTTCCATAAAGGAATTTGATGGAAACCAGAGTAAGCGTCCATAAAGCTCATCAAAGCATGGCCGGCTGTTGAGTCGACCAGGTTATCAATTTTAGGCAGAGGGTAACTGTCTTTGGGGCAGGCCTTGTTTAAGTCTGTGTAGTCTACACACATTCGCCAGGTGCCATTCGGCTTTTTAACAAGCACCACATTTGCAACCCAGTCTGGGAAGTAACATTGCCGGATGAATCCTGCATCAAGTAATTTTTTAACTTCGGCGGCTGCCGCATGACTTCTTTCTTCGCCATGGTTCCGCTTGTTCTGCCTTACCGGCTTCTTTTTCGGATCCATGGCCAGTTTATGTACCGCCAGATCAGGACTGATGCTTGGCATTTCATGGACTTCGAATGCAAAGATGTCCTTGTATTCTTTCAATAGTTTGTGAAAGTCATCACCCAGGACCCTTAGAGCAGTCGTCCCAACTTTGACTATTCTGTCAGGACGCGAGTCATCTAAGATCAGGTCCGTATGCTCACCAGCCGGCTGAGGGCGGAATTCATCCGACCGCTCCTCTGCCAATGATTGCTATTTTCTGTCTTTTCTTGCGGCCCCCGTCTGGGATGCCTTTCTCTTCTTGCCGCCTGCTTCTTGAACAGGCGCACTCTCCTTGACATTATCAAGGTCTATTTTTCCACCACTCGACCCAGCGGCCATAACAGTGGGCTTGACATCCGAGAGATAGCACTCTCGGGCCATCCTCTGATCTCCCCTTAGGGACCCGACTGTTCCATTATCCCTCTCAAACTTGAGCAACATAAGAGATGGGATTATAACAGCCTTGGAATTATTCAGGGTTGGTCGTCGCAGAATCAACCGGACTACCATGTGTCGTCCTTCCCCTTTTTCACCCAGGCGGATGGGTAAATCCACTCGTCCTACTGGGTGGACGACTCCTCCTCCAAACCCTACTAAAGGGTGGGATGCCGGATGTATGCAATCAGTCTGATATTTTAGTTTCGACAGACATTTGCTACTGATGAGATCTGAGGAGCTTCTGGTATCTATGAGGATTCGACCAACTCTCTGGTTGGCCACTTTACATTCAATAACGATAGGGTCGTCATGCGGCCCTCTTACCCCTCCTAGATCTTCTTCAGTGATGACAATCTCAGGAAATGAATATTTGGAGGGCCGTTCTTGGTGAACGGAATTTACATCTAGCCGTCTGATATTGTCTTTGTTGCCCCTAATAGTGGGGCCGCCTCCTGAGAAGCCGCCCGCAATGGTGTAGACGACTGCATCATCTGTATCGGAGCTGTCGGCCTGTTGATTCTTTTTGCTCGACTGCTTTTTCGAGGAAGTGTTCCCCGTAGATTTCTTGACATAAGTGTCAAAATCACCTTGCTCAGCCAGGCGGTCCAGATACCGCATGAGACTGATGCATTCATTGGTGTGATGACCAACATCTTCATGATAATCACAGAATTTTTCTTGGTTCCGGTTGTTTGCAGAACCCTTCATGGGGACCGGCTTCTCAATTGAGATCCGTCCCTTGATTTCCTTTAGGATAAATTGGCTATCCTTGTTAAACGCATACTTTGGGGAGTACGGTTTGAATTCTTTTTTCTTCTTCTGGGCCGGCTGTTTAGAGGAATCAGCCGCCCAGACCTCTTTTCTCTTCTCATCTTTGTTTGACGACTGTTTCTGTCGTCCTTCTCTTTTGTCGGACCTTTTTCCGTCTGACTGTTTTACCGTACTACAAAGATCAGTCGCCTGTATATAGGCTTCCGCTTCAATCAAGGCCTCTTGAAGAGTCGCCACCCTCTTTCGGACCAAATCAAATTTGAAGGTCGACCCGTCTTTGAGACCTCTGAAAAAGTCAGTATATGCTACTTCATCCGGTAACCCTTGAATCTGTATTCTCATCAGGTTAAACCGCCTGATGTAAGAACGAAGCCCCTCCTTCTCGCCCTGCTGAATCGTTCCTAAATCAAGGGTCGTCTTCTTCGCAGGGATGTTCATGGCGAAGTTGGAGGTGAATAAGTAAGCAAGCGTCCTGAAGTTATTTACACAACCAGTCGGCAGGTTGCCGAACCATTGTTGTGCGATTCCTTTGAGAGTCGCTGGGAAACACTTGCACCAAGTGGGATCATCCAACCCTTGAAGGTACATCAGGTTGGTGAATGCCATCAGATGGTCTTCTGGGTTAGTAGTGCCGTCATAGGCGCCTACTAATACATTTTTCACTTTGGCCGGCTGAGCGGCTTCAGTAATTTCCTTGGAGAAGGCCGACGGCTGTTCGCCAAGTCTAAGCAACCGTAGCTGCCAGTCCATAGGTTGGACATTTTTTGCTGCATGCCCACCAAACGGAGGTGGCTGCAAAAAAAACTGTTGTTGCGGTACAAACGGTAAGTTTGGTACCGCCTGGTCGCTATGAAAGCCGGACTGACGGGAGGTGCCGCCTGACTGACTCTCATGATACGACTGAGTATGCCTCATCGAGGTATTGCGCAGACTGTCTTGGAAGTTTGAAGTAGAGGCCGACTCTGACAATCGGTCACTCTTCTTCTGCTCTAGCAGTAGCCGAGCATATGTGTATGTTTTCCTTAACCCGTCCGCCTGAATATGACGAACAGGTTTCCTCTTTCCTGGAGTAGGAAAACGGTATTTTGTGAAATCAAGGGCAGGCGGCTCCCACTTCCTAGATTTAGGATGAGGGGTCGCCTCTCGCCCTTGAACTGGCTTCCTCTTCCGTGAAGTGGAGGGTTTCTTAGCCGACTGCTCCTTGTCCAGAGCAGGCGGCTTCTTGTTGATCAACTCTTGAATTTCTCCCTTGAAGTCCCTCATGAAGGTCATGAGTTCGTTCCTTGTGATGGGAGTAGACCCATCAGTCGGCTGCTGTCGAACAGGCGGTGCGCCTGCTGGCTCACTTCCAGTTTGAAGATGTTCCCGTTCCCTCCTTTCGGTATGACGGGTACGTCGGGCCCTTAGGGTCCCGTCTGAAGCTGTGTGAGCTTCAACTTCAAATTCATTCTCAGTATCGTGGTCCGACTGAACTAGAGGGTCGTCCAGGGGACGTCTCTCTTCAGGAGCCGGTACAAACGTGGATGCCATCTCAGAAGTACTCTCCCCACAGACGGCGCCAAAAATGTTTCGGGGTTTTCTGATGTCCTGCGGGAGAGTTACAATTCCGAGACTGGAACTAGACGCCTGTACCTGCAAAACAAACGGATGCTCCGGATGATTGGAGATCCGCCTCCGACGGTCAAGTTAGTACTTGATTAAGGAGTAATTAATGCGGAAATTAAAGTGATTGGGTCTCTCTAGGTGAGAGTATTTAATGTGTGTAATCTGCGTAATCCCCCTTAATGAGGATTAAGGGAGATATTTATAACCTCGGGAAACGTGCCAATCCTAGGTTTAGGTTAACCTTGGGCTGATTGGGCTTCCCTCGGAAGTTGGGCCTAGGTGGCCGACTTCTCCATTAGGCATGGAGTATGCCACGTGTCATGACATAATAGGTCCAGGGTGGACGAATAAGCGTGTGCCACGTGGCAAGCCCTGAGAGGTCCAACTGGGGGACACTTGGCAGGACCTGATTGGCCCACGTGGCACATTCCGATTGGTGGGAGCAAAATCCCCTAATCACTTTTCTTACTTTATCCATCTTTTTTCTTACACCTACTAAATACAGCAACATTTTCACCAAATTACATTAATTTATGTGCAAATAATAACTATAAAGAACTTTCGAGAACGAAGGTAATTTTTTTTTTTTAACAAAGAATGAAGGTATTAGATAGAAATTATTGAATTTAAGATATTAATATGGAAATTTTTTAAAAAACCACCCCCAAATACACCACTTTTCTAAAAAAATCACCCATTTTTTACGAAATTAAAAATAACCATCTACAAAACCAAAAACCAGTAGGAATCAACACCCCTCCTCTATTCCGACCTGTTTTCTGACTAAAGGGTGAACGTGCCACCACCCTATTGGCCAAAATTAACAAAATTTAAAAAAAAAATAAAAAAAAAAATCCCCAACCAGCCCACGGCAGCCACCCCCTTCCTCTTCTTCTTCAATCCTGCTGCCACCACCGCCTCCACACCTTCCTGACCCCTCCGACCACCTAACCCAGCCACACGCAGTCTTGTACTGCCAGACGACCACCCCACAACCTCCCTCTCTTCTCTGCCTTTCTTTCTCCCTCCGCGCCGCCCAAACCACCGCTAGCGCCACCTAGGCTCCGTTTGGTAGGGCGTAAAACATTTTCACTAAAAAGTGTTTTCCCATTTTACATTTTTTGGTTTGGTGTAAAACATTAAAATGTAAAACTTGGGGTGGAAAATCATTTTCCACCTTATTGAAAACATTTCCCCCCCAATTTAGAAGGAAAACATTTTCCATCACAAGTGGAAGGAAAACATTTTCCATCACAAGTGGAGGGAAAACATTTTCCCTCACAATTGAATTTTCAGTTCAACCAAACAATGGAAAATGCTTAAAATGGAAAATCATTTTCCATTCAACCAAACAACGGAAAACTTTTTTGAAAATGAGTTTTCCATTGTAAAATGATTTTCATGGAAAACCATTTTACATTAAAAATGTTTTACACTCTACCAAACGGACCCCTAAATTCCTTCATTGACTTGAATTTTTCCCTTGACGTTGTCAATGGTGCTGGAGCTAGGGTTCAACCGTCATCTAGCTGTTTTCCGCCACACCCAAAACTCGACCCAAACGATGTTGCTCCACCGACTAACCACTTTCTCTCTCCTACTACTTCCTCCGCCACCATCATGCCGAATAAATAAGGGTTTTGTTTTTGTGTAATTTGGTGTTTGATTTGATTTGGGTAATTGATTTTGGTTGATTTTGGTGTAATTCATTTTGGTTGATTTTGGGTTAAATGGGGGAAATGGGGAAGAAGGCAGCTGATGCTTCTAGGGGCATGGGTGGGGTTCGCCGGCAGGTGCTAGTTTGGGTGGGAAGGCAGGAGAAGTGGGAAAGGCTGGCTGCTGGGGCTGGGGTTAAGGGGGATTTTAAAAAATTGATTTTTTTTTTTTTAATTTTGTTAATTTTGGGCAATAAGATGGTGACACGTGGATCCTTTAATCGAAAAACAGGTCGGAATAGAGGAGGGGTGGTGATACCTACTGGTTTTGGGTTTTGCAGGTGGTTTTTTTTAATATCGTAAAAAATGGGTGGTTTTTTAAAAAAGTGGTGTATTTGGGGGTGGTTTTTTAAAAATTTCCTATTAATAATTAAAGCTTTAAAATTTTGATATCAGCTTTTCAATTCATATGTCATATTTTAAGTATTTTTATCGTTTCTCAATATTCGTTATTATTAATGATTATGATGATATCATTAATGATATCATTTTTTCATTAATTTAAATTTCTATATTAGTTATAAATCATTGATATTATCGATTAATATATAGATTTCGTTTTTTTTTTCTTTCTAAATTTAAGTCATTAGGTACTCCCTTTGTCTCTTTTTGTTGTTCATATTTTAAGTTCTCATGGTCAAACTTTTAAAATCTTGACAAAAAATTATCATTAAGATATACAATTATACATACTCCCTTCATTCCTGAAAGTTCAACTCACTTTGCATTTGTCCGGTCTCCAATGAACACCGTTGACCACGAACATCTTCGGCTATTTATAAATGAAAATTATAAAAAGTTGATATTTACAAAATTTATAATAAGGGGAATCTAATAAAATCTCACATGCTAATTTATTCTATTGTATAAATCATAGATAGTGGTCAAAGTTATTTTATTTTGACCACATGAATAATAGGTGATTCGAACTTTCAAAAAGGAGGTAGTATATATAGTTATGTGAAATATTACTATATTTGTTTCAATGTATAGTTTTATAATATCAAATTTAGTATAATTTCTGTTGATACTTGATTATAAATCTACTATTTGAAGTAGCTTGATAGTTTTTCTATATTATTTGTCATTAACTATATTTGAATTTTTTGTTATTGGCCCGGGCGATGCCCCAAATCACTATAAATTTGTAAGTTTTATAAAAAAAAAAATACAGTAAATTTTAAAGGTCAATATTCAACAATATTCATAAGTGAATAAAAATATAATAATAAATTTAAGAATAATGGGTGCTAGTTTTTATTCATTTTACTTTACATAATAAAATAATAACTTTTTGTCAAAAATAAATAAATTATAACTTATGTAAATATTACAGAATACTTTGTGTAATTGCTTGAATGGTATTGAATCTAGAAAATTAGCATTCAAGGAATCAACAACCATTTGTGTGTGATTAATGTCTCAATGTGCAATGATTAAGGAGTTGTATTATAAGGTGCCACATAGTGCTCATGTGGCGCCAAGTCATCATATGGAAGGAACGGTGACATGTAAATGGCGGTAGCATGTTGTCCCTTTGAGTTTTAATAATATGGGAAATTCTACATGGTGTCCTCTAGGATTCAAAAATTCTACGTGGAAGACAAACTTTTTTCCAATTCTACCAAATGGCACCCTGGTTTTGCAAAATTAAGCATAGTGCCTTTTTTTTTTTGTTTTATGGCTAACCTTTTTTTTTAAAAGGTTATGACTAACTTTTATACTAGTAATTAAAATAGCTAACCTTAAGTTTTTTTAATTAAAAAAATAATTAAAATATTTTTAAAACAATAAATTTTTTTAAAAAAAACCAACACCACCCTTTTTCTATTCCCGGCCACCACACTCACCGCCGCCTCCTTCCCCAACCACTATCGACCTCTCTCCGTCCACCCAGGCCCCGACGAGTTCGCCGGCGAACAGATCCCGCACCGGTGACCCACCCAGCACCCCAACCTCCTTTTTCCTCTTACCCCGACCTTCCCCCAACCCTCCTCTCCCCTCGCCGACAGAGCCCAACCAATCGCCTAAACCCTAAAGAGGTGCGGGGGTTTAAGGGATGGGTTGGGGGTCGCCAGCGAAAGAAGAGGAGGGTTGGGGTACCGGTGGGGTCGCCGGTGGGAAAGGAGAAGAGGTGACTGGCCGGAGAGGGGGTAGGAGGGCTTCACGGAGGTCAGGGTAAGAGGATAAGGTAAGGTGGGGGGCTGACTGGGTCGTCGCTGCAAGGGATTGGCTGGGATGGGCGGCGACGGTGGTGGATCTTGTGGTTGGGATGAGGATATTGGTGGTGGTGGTGGTTTTTCTTTTTTCTTTTTTAATTATAAAATTTAGCCATAACATCAAAAAAGGGCACTATGCTGAATTTTGTAAAACTAGGGTACCACTTGACAAAATTGGAAAAAAGTTTATTTTCCACGTAGAATTTTTGAATCTTGAAGGCTAGAATTTTCCTAATAATATTATAGATACTTACCAATTTTCTTTGTAGTATCATCATCTTCTTCTTCAGTAACTTCAATCAATAATTGAGTTTTTGCTGTTGTTCGTTCTTTAATTAAATCTGAAACTAAATTTTACAAAGGAAATGTAATTTCATTCAAATTTCAACTTTGAATTTCGTATCAAAATAATGTAAATAATGATTATAGTTTGTACCTTTTTCTGTAGTAATGGCACTTAAAATTGATTTATTAAGTGAATTTGAGCTTTCCTTTATCTTCATAGAACCTTGATTTGTCATTTTTGATGAGCTTGAGATTGTCTCTAATTTTGAATTTTAACTTATGAAAAATGGCTGAGTCAGTGCATTATGTATACAAAAAAAAAAATGCAAATTAAAAGATTTTTTTTATCCTAAGACAATATTTTTTATTATGGAATGTGCAAGATATTATTCAAAAATCATTATTCTTTACTTATTTGTCTGGTACTCTGGTCATATCAAATAATTGATAAGTTAATAATTATGTTAAGGTAAATATGGTATTTATGGCTTAATTATCATATTCCAAGTATGAAGATTTGTATTTCATGTTTAAATGCTCTATAAACTTCTTACTATATTTATTTTATCTCAATATCTATCTATAACTATTTCTTTTTTTGAAAGAATATCTATCTAACACTATTACTAAAGCAAAAACCACTATTAATATTTTTCCATCCTAAAAAGATAATTTTACAAAGGTTTTTAGTTGTTACTTTTTTCTTTAATTAAAAAAAAAAAAATTCACCTCATTGGATTCACAATCATCTGTTACTTTTTTTTTCTTCGAATAAACACCAATTTTTAGTCTAAAACTAAAAAAAGTTAAATTAATTTGGTCTATCGTTGTTTTTTTGTGTATGTCAAAGTCAATTAATGATTGAGATTTTTTTTAATATTAGTAATGCCGAAATTTTAATAATTATATTTAAAAAAGAATTCTTTATTATTTGTAAATGATAACTTGTTATTTTGTATGATTTTAGAGTGATTTTGAGACTTATACTTGTGAGAAATCAATGTCTTAGTTCACTAATTACTCTATTTTTATGCATTTTTTGTGTATCATATGCTTCACGGGTTTGCTAGTGTTTTGGTGCATATTTAGGTATGAATATGGCACTTTGAAGCTTTTGGACAAAGAAGAAAAGAAGTTTGAGACAAGAAGAGGAAATAAGGGAGCTATGGAAGAATGAAAGAAGCAAGCTAGGAAAAGTGTCCAAGAGTGAAATAAGAGCATTTGGAAGGGTTTTGGAAGGATTTTTTTTCCTTAAGGTCAACTTCAAATGACCATAACTTTTTTTCTACTCAAGTTTTTGAAGTGATTCAGATTGGAGATTAAAGTTCATCTTAAGAGCTTTCCAACGACTGCTTACATGCCTTATTCCAATGAGTAATGAAGAAGTTATGACCTTCCGAAACGAAGCTATTTCGTTAGAAAAAGCTGCACGTCCGTGCAAGGTCAGGCAGTAGCTACTGTTCTCATTTTAACAGGTCTGCACGTCCGTGCCGACCTGTAGACTGGCCGATTCTTGGTTTTTTTGGAAGATTTAGAGTGTTGATGGTTGCGCGCTCGCGAACCATGAGTAGCGCCCGCGCTGGGTAAGCGCGGCCGCGCCGAGGTCGCACCTAAACCGCGGACCTCACTGGAATCTGAACGTTTGAAAGGAGAAAGTTGGCGCGCCCGCGTGTCATTTGGCGCGCCCGCGCGTCCAAGTGGCGCGCCCGCGCTTGGGTCGCGCCTAAACCGCGCCCCCTTCTGCCTCCTTTGTTGAATTTCGGAAGTACAGGAGAGGCGCGCCCGCTCCTGATTAGGAGCGCCCGCGCCACTTTGGGGCGCGCCCGCGCCTCCTGGTGGAGCGCCCGCGCCAGTCCTGATTTCGCGAAATTCTGACGGTTATTAAGTCTTTAATAAAAGACTTAATGAAGAGATTTTTGAGATATACAGAATAATTCTTCTTCTCTCCCAAAGTATTCTTCACAATTCCTCACAAACTTCTTGCAAACTTTTGTGAGAAATCTCTTCCAATTAATCCTTCTTAGTGTTTTGATCATCTTTCATCGATTCTTAGTGCAAAGAACGTTGGGCTGACTTTTGTATCTCAAAGAGTATTTCCGTATCAAACCCAAGCACCATTGTGGGGGAAATTAAACTCTTTAGGAATGTATTCATACGCCTAAGTCAGTGTATCAAGGATTGAGACTCAAGTGGTCACCGATTTCTCATGTTCATGTAGATTGTTAAAGCTTGGAGTAGAGGCAAGTACATTATCTTTCACAACTAGTGTTTTTCATTGTAATTTCTGAAATACATTGATATTTTGGTGTTTGGTTGTAATACAATGAATTGTATTTGGATAATTGTATAATTTAATATTAATTATACATGTTTTAGGTTTTGTTCCCACACTTGTTAAAGTAGTTCTTGTTCTAGTTGTTGAATTACTTGAAAACCTAACAGGTTTCTCCGTCCTTTTACTTGGGGGTTATATAATATCCCTTTAGCTTCATTTGTAGGGGGGATCTTCTTAGTTTAGTTTTAGCTTAGGTTAGGGTTTTTAGAGAGAGAAACTCTCATTTTCTAGAGAGAGAAAGTGAGAAAAGCTTGTTTAAAGCTTGGAATATGAAGAATTGAAGGAAGGAGACTTGAAGATTTGGATACTCCTTGCAATATCAATGAGAATTTCTTACTCTCTCTCTCCTATTTTGTTATTCTATTTACTTATTTTTGTACCTTTTCATCCTTAATTACTTGTTTATGTTAGATTAGTGTTTGATTTTATGTTCTTAGTTGTTAATTCCTTTAGTTTTGCAATTTATTATGATTTGTGAGTAGTTCTTTTACTTGGGATGGTTGAAACCATTGATGAATTCACAAATACTTGTTTGTATGTGTTGTTTTAGCTAATGTGTGATGTTAATTAGTTGAGCTTAAGTGGTTTCATTGTTAGTTCTTGTAAGTGGCCATTGCTAGAACTATTTATCTAAGCTTTCTCAACGAAGGATCGAGAGATGAACTTGAGTTAGCTCCCTTATGCTTAATTGACTTAAAATGCTATGAGAATAGGAATTTCTAGTCAAGGGAATGTTTATATCATCGTGATTATGCATTACCACTTGTTTTATGCTTTGTAACCACGAGAGTAGGTTATATTCTTGACTCAAGTAATCCCTCTAGCTTGAGAGAGTAGTTGGGTGCCTTAGATGACTTCCCCTAATTTATCCCCAAATTGCTATGTCTTGTATGTTAAATTGTAGTTTGTGAATGACTTAATTGGTGGATACCTTTCCAAGATCCTTTTTATTATTGTTTGTAATTTTTCTTCATAACTCATAACCCAAAAAGACTTGACTTAGCTTATCACAAATTGATATTTGTTAGTGCTCCCCTTAGTCCTTGTGGGATCGACCCTTACTTGCCCTTTCTACCCATTAGAGAGACCAAGTTAGGTTTTTATCTTTGGTAGGCTTGACGACAGCCTATCAATAAATAACTTTAAAATCCAAATATTTGCTCGGGAATGATCTAGTTACATATTACTAAAAAGGACACTTGACAACATATTATTAAAAAATTTCCCTTCAAAATTACTTGCTTAAAAAAATTAATTGTTAAATGAAATAATTATGGTACATCTAAGTTATGACTTTCACGGCTAATTGACGAGATTGGTAAAAAAAAATGACCTCTAACGACACTTTGGAGAGGAGAGAAAAAAAAAACTCCGCCAACAATATGGCAAAAAAAACTTAACGCTAAGCGATAATTTGATAAAAAAATAATCTCAGCTGACAATTAGCCCAAAAAAAAAAAAATCAATAAACTACTTGCAAATGTATAATTATTTAAGTTGTTTTCTTGGATTTTCCCCCTTAATTTTTCAACCCCTTTTTTTTAGGAAATAAAAAAGTTAAAATAAAAACGGTTAAAATATTAATTTTTCACTTAAATTTTCAACTCTGGCCTTATTAACGAAAAAAAAATGGTTGGAATAAAATTGTGTAATTCAAGATTTAGCAACATTAATTGGAAAAAAATGGTTGAAATATTAATTGAAATTTTTTTATGAGAGTATTAAATTTAAAAAACATGAAAACAAATTCAATTAGGCATTTTGTAGAGTTTTATTGGAAAAAAGATTGTTTGTTCTAAATGTTGCATTAGATTTTTTTTTTTTTACCAACTGTCGCTTGTGGGGTTTTTTTTTTTTTTTTTTTTTTTACCAATTTATTGCCAAAGTTATTCTTATTTACCAAATTGTTGGTATGTATTTTTTTTTTTTTGGGTTTATTTATTTATTTGTTTTACCAATTTGGTCAATTGGCTAACTTTCACTTTATAAAACCTAAAGTAAACTTTCTCTCACATGTTTTTAATTATTTTAATGTACTTTATACTTTTTAATACTTGGAGTATCAATTCATTATGTTATATAATTATTTTAATAAAACTTATTGTCATTATAATAAATCAACAAACGTGCATTACACGGTGATTAACCGAGTTTTCATATGGCAAAAACTTTTGCGTACAGGGATTTACAATAATTTTAATTTATATCAAATAGTTTTAGGATAACTTTTAATCAATTTTAGATAACTTTAAATTTTCTTTGGTTTAACTTTAAGTTAAGAGAATATGATTTTAGCTTAAACAGAATATGATTTAACATTTAAAGAATGGTTAAAATTTTATCAAATGTTAAAAATCATACTCACTCCGTATTTTATTACTTATTCCATTTCTCCTGGGCATGTATGTCGATATAAATCTTTAATTAGTTATACCTTCAATTATCAATAAATATAAATTATAATAATTAAAAATTAATAATCTATTCATTGAGACGATTCCAAATTTTCAACAAGTACCCAGAAGACTATATTTTTTTTCTTAAGTAGGTCAAATGAACAGTACAAAAAGTGCAAATGGAGCAAGTAATAAAATACGAAAGGAGTGCCATTGAATCGCTACAAATCTTTCTCAAAATCTTTTATATTTATTTTTCAACTAGGTTAGAACCCGTGCGATGCACGGTTTATATAGAACCTATTTTTTTTAATTTGTACATTAAAAAAAATGGATAAAAATAAATAAGAATTATGCACCTTGTACAAAAATATTTGTAATTTTATAGTTTTAGATTTTCATCAAAATTATGATATAATACATGTTCAACGCCACCTAATACATATTTCGATGTAAGAGTCCATTTATTAGTGTGCTATTTACAATTGTTTTATTTTTTAAAGATAAATTGATAGATTGTAGTTGTAATGTAGAAGCTTCTAATATTCAAATTTCAAAATTGTTAATTATGGTAGCTCTCAGAAAAAGATGACATCATCCTTGCATTTAGGCGGAAAAATATTTATTATGTGAGTAACATGTGGACAATAATGATGTCAGCAACATTTTGTTTTAGTAATAGTTAATAGATTAGTCATATTTTATTTCTTTGTAGCAATTAATCCTTTGTGATAAAATACTCAAAGAGAAATAAACCCATCAGTTTGGGTTTCACCAAAAAAAAAAAAAAAAAAATTAATTAATTAAATAAAAAAAAATTACAACATTAAATATTGATTTATTTATTAATGTTGGCTTACATGCATTCTAAAAATTACAATGCTAGTTTTATCTTGAAGTCTTTGAATGAGCATCAAACTCATTTTATTATATTTTTAATCTTATTTTGTAAATAATATTTTGTTATAATTATTCTAATACGGAGTAATACATACCAATATCTTTAAACAACTTTCTCATTTCTACCCAAAAAGTCAAAGAAAGAAACTCACGTTCCATTCACTCATTCACCGTAGAACGTGGGCTATAATAAATTAAATTTACATTAGATAAACTGATGCTATAATAAATTGATATGCTCAAGTATAGATTCCGTGAGTAAGATTATTTTAAAAGTGAAATCTTCCATCAGTTGTTGGCTACCTAAGTACCTATCTAATCTTCTACAAACAATTTCAGAGGATTTTTGCTAGAAGAATGCATAAAATGGGTATTAGACCAGACCAAGGGCCTCTGCAGCACTTCTTGGACTCCCTTCACCACAGATACTGACAAAATTTGTCAGTAGCAACTCCCGGTGCTCTGGTTTCAAGTGTTTCTGAAGACCCCGAGCAACCATCTCCATCTCTGGCTGCAAAAACACACCTTAAACATTAGAGTGAATATTACAACGGCAAGAGTAGCTACAGTTGAACAATCAGCACCACTTTAGAATAATAGAATGCGTCTTTCTGGTAAATAAACAGCCTTATTAAAGGTAGGGGAGAGAAGAAGTATAGAGAATGGGAAAGATATGAAATCTCTTACTTTTAAACAGGAGACCGTTAAGCAAGCATAAAGCCATATAAAAGTCCAAAGCAACCCTACAACTATATTACCTCAAATGGCTCTAAAAAGCTCCTGCTTTTTATTTGGGGGGGGGGGGGGGGGGGGGGGGTGGGCGGTGGTGGAGAGGGGTTAAATGAATGCAGCCTTACCCCTGTGTTATTAATAAAGAAATTGTTCGCAATAGACCCTTAATCTAATGCATTTGCCTGCTATTTCATAAAGAGTAAGTGCAGGAGGTTTAATAAATTACTTTTATGTAGATTTTATACTACAAGAACAAAAAGGATATTGTATGAACATTTGACTTCATTGAATGTGAGCTTACAATGCCGTTGTATAATGGCCACAAAAAACCCAAAAATTTCTTTCATTCATACAGTTTGATTATTTTCTGTTAAAATTCTTCAACATATGGATAAATTCAAGCATGACCCATCAAATATACTCTAAAAAGTCTTTCACAGCCCATGCACACATATAAATTATAATAATCCAAAAGCAACTAAGCAAATATACATACAGAAGAAGGTTCTGGTGGAAATATCTGATGAATTAGACATATTTTCTTCAATTCCTCCATAGCTTCAGAATGTTTCGCTTGCATCTCCAAGGCCTGAAAAAAGAGGGAACAGAAAACAACACTAGAATCAGTCCATTCAAACATTAGATATGGATGTTAATTGGAGCCCAAACACAGGAATTTCATATAAAAACAAGAATAAAAATCAGGGTCACCACTGCCATGGTATAATGCATCACAATTCACAAGTAGGCAAGTACTCCTATAGAATTTCCTTTCTTAGGCTAATAGTGAAGTGTCCGAGTGTATATAATCCATTAGGAGGTTTAAGTATCAGACATAGTTACTTGAGCAAAAATGAAGAGTCCACGCATCATACAAGTCCTGTGTATAATGAAGACCAATTCTCAGCCATTAATTTAATGACTTCTCAACTAAAGAAGTTATATATGAGTAGTATATAGCCTGAAAATTACAAGGAAAAAACCAGATAAATACAACAAAGTATGATTCATCCATGAACTTAAAACATTCTCTGCACCAATGTTTCATCATTAAATCTTGATGGATGCTGAAGTGTGGTAAATGCATCAATTATATTTCACTAAAACTGTTTTGCAAGCAGAGGAAGGTTGGTCAAATTAACATAATGTAAACTAATAAGAAGCATAAAACAAATGATATTACAAACAATTAAGATTAAACATTGATAATTAATAGCATTACCCAAGCCTGTAAAAACCATTGGCGTGTTTGAGCAGCAATGGCAGCAGATACAATTGTTGCTGCTCGAGGATTAGAGAGACCTACATCATAAGCAAGCCCAGCTACAAACAGACGAGCATCTTCACCATCAATTTGGACCGAAGGACTTCCTGCCCTGCAAAATAACTTAATACATCTCAAGTATTGGAGAGATCTGGAAGTGCATCAGATCTGGAAAATTGTAAGCGGATGTTAAAAGTGAATATGACTAATACCTACAACAAGTGTTTATGACATTGTGCACGGCTAAACGATAAAAAGAGTCTCGGGCATTCTCTGTTCCGAAGGAGAGTTGTACTCCAGAAATTTTACAAATCCTATGCAGCTGCTCATCCCGCCAACCAAATTAAACAAAAACAAAATAGCCATTCCAGTCAATAATTCAAGTGAAAAATAAAAACAGCAACACAAAGTACAATAAGTACACAGACACACTTTTAATTTAGCATTTGGATGTTCAAATAATTAAAAAGAGAAAACATATAGGCTCTATCGCTCCTAGTTGAAGCTGTTGTGTTAGAATCCAACCTCCTTTCAATGTATTCTAGGACTTTTCATTAAGATATTTGGGCGTTAGACGTAATTATTATATTAATGTCAATCAAATGAAGGAAAAAAATTGTAATTCCAAAGTAAAGCTATTTATTTGGTTAGGCCTTTATAAATAATGTGCTGCTACCCTTGTAATAAAGGCTTCCTACCCATTACCCAAAGTCGCCTTTCCTATAATGCTTGCATTGAGTTATTAGGCCTTTATAACGTGCCTATACTTTTAATAAAGCACCCCAAACTCATTAAAGCTCTGCAAACTCAAAATTCTTCTCGTCTGCTTATGCCTGCTATGTGCACACAAGCACTATGATCATTGTCTCTGTTCTTGTCGCCAATAGGCAAGAGTTCCCTTTCTTAAAGTAAATACCCACAAAGGTTGCTATGTGCGCACAAGTCTCTTTCCGCACTAGGCTTGCACCCTTGCCAACACATTGGCAACAGTGTGCCACACAATCCGGAGTCTAAGCACTTGCACCATGACACTTTACATCATAAACTTTAAAATTACATTCTTCAACCTTACATAATTTGTTATCACAATTTAGCACAAGCGAAGTGAATTCACACTTCTTGTAATATCATCTATAAATGTTGGAGAACTAGTGTTTATCACAAGATGATTAAAAAAAACAGATTATATTTATAACCACACTCCTCAATATCAAGTGTTGGGATTTGGGATTTTCAAGAGCTTCATCTAAATAATCACACTAAAGCCTTATTACAAACTAGCCAATCCTCTCTTTCCACCTATTGGACAATACCAGAGCACAAAGGTTACTTATCTGCAGCGCTACCTGGTAAACAATGATCGACGTTATTGGAGAAACTTCTGTTAAATGCTGGGACCTTCTGGACTGAAACTTTTATCACATATACTCTGAGGTAATGCATCAAGGAGGGGTAGTAAAAGTCAAACTAAGGAAAATAAAGGTGAGTAGAGATGGTGATTAACGGGAAGAAGTGGTAGTAAAGAAAATATAGTGTTAATATAAAGGAGAGGGAAGGATGATACGAATTATTACCATCCTAATGGGAGTAATCGTTACCCACCTCTACCCTAGGGTAGCTATTATCCTCCGTATGAAAGAAATAGCTTTTCCCTCTCTCCTTTTGTCATGACACATTCATTAATTCATCCCCCCTACAACCATCTCTTCTCAGCTTCATTTTCTGTTTTTTTTTTACTTTTATTACCCCCTCCGTCCCTATTTAGTTGACACGCTTTCCCTATAGGGCCGTCCCAATTTAGTTGAGACACTTATACTTTTTTCGATCCCACTAATTTTTTATATTTCCTCTCACTTGTTATGGTTCTCATATTTTACCCAACTTCTCTGAAAACAATTCCCACACCCCACAAACTACAATAAAAAACTACACCACTACCAACTTTTACATAATAAAATACTACAGTTGAAAAATATATCTAAAATTCTATGCTGGTCAAACCATGTCAACTAAATAGGGGCGGAGGGAGTACCTTCTACTGCATTGCCTTCCCTTACATAGCAATGGAGCGAGTTTATGACTTTAACACCCCCCCTACCCCACCCCACCCCACCCCCCCCCCCCCCCCCCCCCCACACACACACACAAAAAAAAAAGCCTAGAAAAAAGTTTACCAAAATTTGAGAGAAGTAAAAAAGCAATTTCAACTTAAGTCATCTATATCCACCACAATTTTACTGCAGGGAGAAGTTCAAAGCAGCTATAACCCTGAAGAAACTCAAGATTATTTGCAAAATGCCAAAACAAACATGTTCATAACAGAATTTTATAGTTATAACTTATAAGATAAAGATGATTAGCATAAGAAACCACTGACTTCAAGTATATCTTCCTCTGAGACGTCCTTTCCTCTCAATTTAGCATCCATGATTGCTGGAAACAGGCCAACGAATCATGATTTGAAGGAGAAAAGTATGATTCTAACATTTAGACAGGCTTGAAATGCATGCATTTACCTGTCCAAAAGACAAACAGATGTTGACACCTTGGGGAGTATAAAAAATAGACAACAATGAGGGAAGATAGAATACTAAGCATTACTATGGAGTATGGACATACAACACAAAGGAACCTGTTTTTTCAAATAACATAAAGGTAAATTAATCATTTACTCACAAGAAATAAAAGAATAAGAGAGAGGAGAATTAGATTACAACCATGTTGGATTCTATTTCACATAAAAGAATCTAAGTTTGACAGGAGCTTTGCCTCGGGTCATCTCTCTCCCCTTCCCCCACGCCCCAACAGGAATTTTCACTATGTATGATCTCTCTATCTCCCCCCTCATTAAAGTGAGATGTATAAGTACCATGTCAACTGTGACCTGATCTCCACTCCGAAATTTTAACAGAAGTTGCCCACTTCCCTATTACAGCCATATGTTATTAGCTCAAAGAAGTCGCTTGCTGCCTCCTGATAAAGCTTGAACCATAAAGAGATCCAAAGTTTGTCTTGACACAATCCATAGTGTAATACCTCATGTTAACATAAGCCCACAAGTAGATATTGTCCTCTTTGAGAGTTAAGGATTTGCTTTGATGCAAAAGTCCTCCCCCCTTATGAGAAAGGGTTCGTTCTCTAAGATAGTAAATAGCATTATTCACTCTTAGATCTTCAGGGCAATTGATAGCATCAAAAAACTTGTCAAATTCTCTTATCCAATTTTCAAGGCTTGTAGGATCTTCCTTTCCAAGATAAAGGGGTGATATTGCGAGCCACTAATTGGAAGCATAAAATAACATGTGAGCTGCTAATTGGCACATTAAAAACTTTAACTAGCAAGCGGGCGGATTATCCCAAACAAAAGAACTACTACAACTTGCCATCTAGGGCATTGACTGAAAACATTAAAAATAACTAGTAAAGTACCAATCATTGTCTTCAAAATCATAATCTGCCTTGCTTGGATCATAGTCTAGATCATCGCCCTTTGATTCACCATCCACTCGGTAACCTCTAACGGGTGAACTTGGTGTATAAGAGGCTGAGGGGTAAGATATATAGTTTAGGCTAGTTCTTTAACAAATTGGGCTTGGAACACATATTGGTTTAGGCCTCAAACAAATTGGAGAAATAGGTGTGCATTCGGGCTTGGTTCTCTAGGCTTTGACGTATAAGGTTCATGCTTGGCCCTTTTTGAGATTTGAAAGGCTTTGATGCCTACGAGAAGTAACAGATGGTTCACTTTCTGTAATAGACTAACTTTAAAAGGGCAATTTGGGAAGTCTAGTATTATTAGGTTAGTAGTTTTTTAGCCTTAGTATAAATAGAGAGAGGGAAGGAAGAAGGTAGGCAGAGTTTAGGAGTGAATCCTTGAGAGAGTTGTGACCTAAAGTCAAGAATTGTGACCTCAAAGTCACTAATATGAGCTTTGTAGGCTAACCCTATGTTATGGACTGACTCCGGCAGCCGGAAAATATGGTGAATAATTGCAACAATTAAGAGAAGGAAGGTTGTGGAAGAAGGATTACAAACTAATAGCTTAAGGCTATCACTCTCACCAAGTAGCTTGAGGCTACTAATCTCACCAATGTGTTTACACTCAATTTCTGGATAATCTTCCTACTAAACATTCTACCATACTTATACTAACATGTTCAAGCTGACCTTAAGGCTAAACATGTGGGACTTAGCTAATTTAGAGAAACATAAATAGAACACAAAGAAACTAGTTGCCTTCCTTTCCTTCTCTTCTTCTTAATGGAGTTTGTCTTGTTGCTAAGAAATGCCCCCTGCTGCTGTTGCTTGTTGCTGTCCATGCTTATTCCTCTCTTTGCGCCTCGTATACACCACTAAGGGTGGTTGACCAGGCTGGGTTTGACCCGAGTTGAGGTTTGGACCCGAATTGGTGTGTGGGTCACTTGGGTCCATTACAACCTACTACCCTAAGAAACCATTAATCTGTTTAATCAAATTTCCAAGCTTTCTCCTTTAAATTTCCTCTTAATCGGTAAAGTATACAAATCAGATTACCAGTCTATAACACTTTCTCAGGTACACATGAAAGAGTTTTCATCAAGATTCCACTCATGAATATGGTTAATATTTGGAATGTCAAAATCTTCTGAAGATTAATGGGATAAACAAGTACGTGGTCTAGCAGGTGGCAATTGGGAGATCATGTAGTTAAGTTGGAATCGCTCTTCTAATGGTACTTCAAATACTTCCACCTCTCTCGAGGGTATACTCCAACTATTCTCAAGATAATGCAAATCAGTTTTAGAGTTAGTCAAAGTTCCTAAACATTTTCTCTCATGCAAGTGTCTCTCATCATTCCAAAATCCGTTTCGTTTAACCACATCTCTATATTTGCAAATCATAGGCTCATATATATAAGTGTCAGGCAAATGAACTCGATCTAAGAGAACCATCCAAGGTGCACAACATACTACATAATATGTGTACTAAAATATCTCACAGTAAGACCATCATTCTAGCCACTACCTGAAAATCACTAGTCGACATGTTAGTTCTTCCCAACAATAATAAGATTTTGATTGAGTTAGCATGCTAGCCACTACCTGAAAAGCTCTGGGCAGTAATGTTGTTCACGTAACAAAATTGTCATAATGCAGAATGGCTCATTGACCGTTAATGTTCTAGTTAATATATAATGTTAAGAATGTAACAAATATTTGGATGGATCATTATAGTAAATGGTTTGATCCAAAGCTTAATTATGTTTGCTCTATTTCAGATACTCCTTACATACTTCTAACTTGCTGCATCAACATACATAACAAGAATTTCTTTGAATATAGTAAATGGTTTGATCCAAAGCTAAATTATGTTTGCTCTAGTTCAGATACTCCTTACATACTTCTAAAGTTCTAACTTGCTGCATCAACATACACAACAAGAATTTCTTTGACTAATACCCCAATTAATATTGACTCCTCATAGTAATACCCACATTTCATCATTTAAAAAATTTTGTTTAGTAAAGAATGATAAAAAAATAAAAAAACTACTATTAGAGGATATGGACATTAGAAAATACTAAGCAATTACTTTCACACCACATTTAATAACCAATACATAACCAACTATCATTAACAAAACATGGTGTGTCCTAAAAACACGAACCTTGAACGAGTTTGTTGGCCGCACTCCGGTACTCCTCCCTCAACACTTCCACAACAGGTCTTGGACTAATAACTGGCCACCAACCCGGCAACTTCCGCTGCGGCTCCTTCCGTATCGGATTCCTCGACATTCCCTCCGAACCCCATTCATTCAACTCAAGATCACTCTTTCTGTCAACCCCCTCCACAACTCTCTTCTCAACCACCACTTCTCTCCCACCCAAACTCCTATCCCTCCTCGTAACAACCTCCACCTTAATATCCCCACTCCTGCGCCGCAACCCCAACCCTAAATTAACCAAAACCCTAACAAAAACAACACTAACAAAACTCCAAAGCACAACACCACCTACGAATCGAACAGTCGACTCAGAACACGACACAACAATTCGATTACTCCCAGGTTCAACAACCACAAGACTACGTAAATCGTTATAAGCATCAATCCCAGAAGACACAAATTGATGAAACTTAGATTCACACAAATTAATTGTTCTTTGAAGAGAGAGAGGTGTTTTGGATTTCAATTGATCAACATCAAGTACAAATTGAAGTTTACCAGAATCAGAAGATGAAGACTGGGATTGAGAAGGGTTGTTTCGCTTGTTAGGGTTCCGGCGAGTGGAGCGCCGGCGCCGGCGACGAGAAGAGAAGGAGCAAGAAATTGGGATGACGGAGGTTTTGGGTTGCCATTGATGATGTAGTTGAGGTTGGAATATGGAGTATGGGAGTGAGAGGTAGAGGTTGGGGTAATGGCGGAGTGAGGTTGCGGAGTTTGCCGCCATTGGAGGTGGAGGAGAGAGAGTGCGAAGGTTGGTTGGTTGTTGCAGTGGAGCGGGAAAGAGGTTAAAGGGAATGAAATGTGATTGAATTGAGGGTGTAGTCTTACCCAAATACTACGTATGTGGTTATTTGGCTGGATACGATACGACTTGTACGAGGGCTAGTGGTCGTGTCACTCGTAGGGTTGTATATTGGACCAACCCGGACCGGATTGAAAATTTAAATTTCAATAATCGAAGATCGGACTAATTAAGCAGAGACCGAACTCGGACCGGACCGAAAAAATTGGTGCAAAATCAGAACCGGACCAATTTAGACCGATTTTATAATTTTTAATAAAAAGTTCTAAATTTTCAATAATTTTATGAAAAACTCGAAAAAAATAGAGGGAAACAATATTTTAACGTGTTTTTATGTATGTTTAGTACGGATTATTAAAAACTCAAACAATTAAAGTTTTCTAAGCTTATTAAGAAAAATCTTAATCATTAAATAAGGTTTTATGCATAATTTTAATTAAAAAATTGGTCAAATCTAAGACCGGTTTTTATAGGGTTTTGGACCGGACCAGACCGAAGACCGGTAAAAATAAATTTCTCAACCTAGAGGTCAGATCGGTTAATTTGGTCCGGTCCGGTATGAGATCGGTCTGGTCAAATTCGGTCTATTTTTTCGATCCAGACCGATTTTTGAACACCCCTAGTCACTCATGTGGATTATTGGCTTGGACTCGGCAATTCAGTTAGGGGTTGTTGCGCATAATGAACTCAAGTTTGAGAATTTCTAAGATTCTAATGGTTATATGACTCTAATAAGGCAACTTGGCATTAAATAAAAGGAAAATTGAAAAGGAAAAGCAAAAATAAATATTGGGGAAAAGGATAGCCCATTATTTATGAAGTGAAAAACAAAAAACGATTTCTCAAAATAGAAATTCCCAACAACATTAAAGTCCCTTTTCTCATTTCCTCTAAATCCACCCAAAACCACTTATCCATGAAAACCACTCTAAAAACTATGTAATACCACCCATTATAACCGCCCCTAAAAAACAGGGGTCAAACTCTACGAAAGAAAAAACAGTATCTAAACTTAATCAGCCCATTAAACGCAGCGTTTGCTAATTTTTCCCATCAAAACTTGTCATTCTCTTTAATTTGTTAGTAGTGTTACTTCTATAAAACTTGTAATTTTTTATTCGTAATTACATTTAATATGTTTCTTCTACTCATATTTGATAAGGTACACATGTTGAGGACATTTGAGGAAATGCTGAAGAAAGAGATGAATTTGCAAGAATTACTTCTTTGAGAAATCGATTTTTGTTGTTGATTGTGAGCCAAGCTGTCCTTTTCTCCACTACTTCTTATGCTTTTTCTTTTTTTATTTCCTTTTTATTTTATTAAAAGTAGCTTTTTGTGGGTTTACTTTTTTGCCTTTACTATAAGGACTTTGATAATTAGAGTCCAAGAAATCCTCCTCAAGAATGTCTGAGTCTTTGAATAGTGACAACATGCTATATATGAACTTACATTTAACTCATATTTTGCCTTTTTAAGTTTTGGTTGAATGGAATAAATGAGAAAAAAAGGCGATGGGACCTAAAATGATATTGTGAGAGTAAAGTTGTGGTCTCTGCAGCTCTGCCTGTCAAAATTGACTTGCTTTCTTGTAACTTAATGATAATTTTTTGGCACATATACAACTCAAGTTCAACTTGAAACTCCATAAAAACTCTTCGCGTTTAGTAAGTTGTGTTCAACTCATATAACATTATAACACCAACCATTACTGGGGTACATCAAGACATCAAGTTCTCCAGAAAATTTATAAGCCGTGCATAGCCTACTTTTCACATATTAGGAATGATTAGTTGAATAATCCCAGCAAAAATCAGTAACCTAGGGCTCTGATCTTCTGAGCAGCATCCTAGAAAATTTCCAACATCGTTGATCAGGCTATATGAATGGAAGAGTATTTGAAAATGAACAAAGTTCACAATTATGTGCATTGCGATTAAATGCCTTGACATTGCCCAGATTGCTGAGCAATGCTGGAAGCAATTCAATACCCAAGTATGCAGGGCAGAATCAACCTAATACTATACAAGCATTGACCAAGAAAGAAATTGGCAGACAAAAAACACATCATCAATGCTAATACAAAATATAGTGGTGTACATATTAAGATGATGAGCACTTGCTTTTTTTCAACAAAATGCCGCATCTGAAAAGGACTTTGACCAGCATAGCCATGTAGTATAATTAGTCCTTGACTCCTTGGTTTGTCACTCCCAATGCTTGCCATGCTACCACCAGCGGTAAGCATCTCAGGGTGCAAGCTTGAAGCACCTCATTTTTGCTATCTAGTAAGGGCTTCAATGATGGCAAACACCAAGGTCACAATCCTTTAGAGGGAAAGGAGAGCAGGGGTGAGTAAGACAGCAGCAGAGAGACTGAGAGATGGAAATTGATCAAGCATGGACAACTGAACCATTCAGTGACCAGGATGATCTGCAAGGAATGTTGTTAATTCTGTTTTTTCGAAGAGAGTACGGATCAATTCCTGCCTTGTGAGCTGCAACAACTCCTATAGCTTCCCAGTAATTTGAAACATTCACCTGCAGAGAACCCATGAGTCAGTAAAACTGAAGTATAGTTGGTGGATAAAAAAAAAAAAAAAAATTAAAAAAAAATAAAATAAATGGCAAACATAGTAAAATGATACAGTACTAGAACTCAGGTAGTTAAAGAAAGGGAGAGTTCTATTGATGAGAATGTGAGAATAGAAAAAGATTTAGAGGTACTTGTATGTACACTGGCAGATTGTCAAAGCACTATCATTCCTAATTCTAAACTGGCAGATTCAAAGCACTGAAGCAATCTCATTTATAACAAGTACTTTTCTTGTAATAAACGAAGTTTAAAATTTTCAGCTGTTTAAAAGCATAATAATTTTATATCAGAATTATATGAAAGGTTCTACTAAAAGTACCTTGAAGTGGAAAGAATGAAAGATAAATGAAGCATAATGATTTGCAAATAATGAACTGCATAGTGCATACCGTTTCAATTTGAAGACTGTCAGGTGTGTCGCTGAGAACAGTTGTATTCTCTTCGACAGCAACTATTAGAGGCTGCATAAAGTCATAGTCAGAAAATCACACACAAAATATCAAATCAATTATTTCTAAAATGACAAGCAGTTAATTTCAACAGAAATATGGCAATAACTCAGTGGTACTCCACAAGTAATGAAAGATCCTTGTATATGGGTGAGAATGAAAAACATAATCTCGTTCAGTGCATGCCTTGTTTCTTTTCTTTCTTGCAAAAGAAAGAACACCACTTCCGGCACAAGCATCTATGGGAAGGATGACACTATCAACATCATTTGCAAAAATGCAGCCTTTCTCCATTACATCTGAGCCAGTAACCACATACTGTGGAGCATTACTAAGCCCGGCGAGCACACATGGCAAGAATGTGTATCCAATCTGTTAAACAGGAAACCAAAGATAGAAGTTCATCAAAAAATCATGAAGGGCAATAAAATTAAATAAAAATAAGTTGCAGTGCCAACACCATAAAAAAAGTTGGACATAAGAGACATGAATGAAATCTGTTGGATCCATATGCGACTAAAAGGACTGTAAACTTGGAGAAAATCAATCACCTCTTCAGCAGCTGATTTGGGAGAAAGTGATTGGTTTAATGGAACAGGTAGTAGAGCTGGAGCATGTGCGCAAGGAATTTGGAATTCTTTCACAACTAGATGACTTATAATAGCCTCTACTCCGGCCAAGGTATCAACTCCCTGCACAATTCAGAGAGGCTAATTAGCTATCTCAAAGGACTTCTCTGCACATATTGAGATACAAGTTTAAATTCTCTGTGGATGCACATACTATACCTTAATCCATTTAGCAGAGTTAAAAGGATCGCAAATATTTAACTTTTGTGCTTAAGATTATTGTAGAGGAAATTGTCAGACAAATGTCTTTTGTACTGTTCATTTTCTAATCAACAGTCTATCCTCTTTACAGTCAATCAAAGACTTCAAACATGATCGATTCCCCAAATGCACAACAAGTCATCATCAAGAACCCCGTATGTGAGGTACAGCAATAGCAGTATTTTGATGATACATGGTAGGTAGCCTTAGATGTAATTAAATTTATTTATAAAATTAATCGCAAACAAGGACTTAGATGCAGGACCATACAATTCCTTGACGATAATCATGCATGCTGTCTTCATCTTCATCAGGAAAGCGGCCAACAACAGCAACAGCGTTCACTTGTGATCGATCTACCAAACTCCGTACAGCTCGTAGCAGTGAGTCAGGATGCTTTACCCTCCCAGTTGACTGCCCAGTCTTTGGATCAATCCACTTTTCTACCTATATAACAAACAGTTTAAACTCTAGCAGATAAAAGGATCATGGTACATGGTAGGAAAATTTGCCACATGTCATTTCTAACTAAATAGAGTTTATCAAAACAAAGCATGTGCCTCATAGATTGTTCATAACAGATAGAAAGAGAGACAAAATAGCTCTGTTTGCAGGAAATAGCTTAATGAAATAATGACTCCCCCCTTTTCATGTCTTTATTTTATTCACAAATAACAATGTAAGTCACTGTCTAAAATCAATATATTTCTTTCCTCTATCTATAGTCTTTAATGTAGATTTAACATAATGATGTAATAGTCAATTGCTCCTTTTCTAATTTAAGTACTAAATTGATGCCCTAAAATCTTAGTTATCCTCTATTGTGAAATGGGGAGTAATATTTCTCACAAGGAACTTCAATTTTAATTTTAAGGTGATTTGGGAGATAAGGAAGATGAACAAAGGATTAAGAACACTAGCGAGGAATGTTCTTAAACTAGATAACTTGATAAAAGGACAATAGTTGTGAGGATAATATTTCAGACAATCAGACTGTATACAACTTTAGCTGTTTGCTTATGTGACATGTCAATATCATTGCATGTCAGTGTGTCTGACAATACCTGATGTTTCAAAAACCATGTGAAAGATCCCAATAAACAATCTCTACAAAAAAACTGTATACCACACTTACCACCTTAATAAAGAACAAGACAAGATGAAACTATGGATAATACAATGAGCTACTATAGGGAAATTGGCAAATCAAGAGAAGAAAAGCGAAAGACAAGTATAAGGAAAAAGTCTTAACCCACTCCATCATGCCAATTATACCTTTTCTCACCATATCCACATTTCTGTTCCCACTCATTGAATTTTCTTGTTTAAGGCACAGTTCTTACAAACAATTCAACCCATTTCACATTCTTTGTAGATTATCATACCTCAAGAGGCTTGTCTGTGACAACGTATTCTAGAACAGGCAATCCAAGGGAAGCTCTTGCAGCATCAGCAACTTGCAAATGGCGCATACGGAGCTCCATTTCTATGCCAGCATCCAAAACTAGTCCAACCTGATTACATCCAAAAAAGTAGCATGAATTAAAAATGTTGCAATAGAAGCTATTTATGAAGAGAGCACAGGAACTTTGCTATTGTACTGTAGAAAAGTATTAGAGCGTCAGTGCTTAGAAAAACCAAAGGTGATAGGTATTAGATGCACACCTTATTTTGGTGAACTGGCTCAAGCGCCCATAAGCCTTCAGCAAACTGGTCCAGAGCATAACCTTCCACATATAATATATTTGGAACGGGCCAGTAAAGCATGGCTGCATTTAGAACCTGTAGACATATATCAAATTTCTTGGAGCAGAGTCTATCACATCATCCATTATACTAAAACCGGCCAGTCGGCCACCACCCCCACATAAATTATTAATTACGCGCATTGATTCCATTTGCATTGTCAAATTCCAAATTCCAAAAGATGATAAGTTTTACTTTGAATTAACTTGTGAGTGCATGTTAAGACTTTCTTTGATGGAATAATCTCCAATGCAATAAAGGCATAGTTCCGCTTCTTTTTATCTTCTTTTGCTTCAGATTAGTATTTTTTTATATAGGACCATATACGACATACAGATCAATGGAAAGGGCTCAATAGCTAAATAGCCAAGGGTGACCGATGAATGTAATGAAATAAACAACCTTATATGATACTCCATATAACATAATTTGGCCTTCTCAATTCATAACTTCACCAAAATTCAGATATTTCAACCATTTCAACTCATAATTAGGGTGTATTCTATTCACTTGATTTTCACTTATGAACTAATTAAAACCTATTTTAGTTGTAATTTGTAGTTGGATAACCCTTATCAAAACTTATATTTTTTAAATTAAACTTATTTGAACTTAATTAAACTTAATACACCTGAAATAAATGAAAATAAGGTGAACAAAAGGCTCTTACTTACAGTGCTTAAATCATGACTAAGATAACACTAAACATGCAAGTTGAGTCGGGTTGGGTTGGGTTGGGTTGGGGTTGTAAACTACGGGTCGAATCATTTATAGGTTGATAACTTTCCAAATTTCTAGGTATATCATGTTATCACTAACCCCAAAATCACATCAACATACTACCCATGTCTAATTCTATGTAATGCCAAATTTCACAATCTATCCTAAAATAAAACACATCATATTATCCCTAACTAGACAAAGATGATAATATAACCGAAAACTCGAAAGATAGAATTATTACATTAGGATGAGAGATGAGGCAATCAACAACAGACGCAAGCGCACGCGCCACCGGTAAAGCATCACCGGCGTAACCACCAATGGCAGCTCCGACTCCCGTTGGCACAATCATCACACTCGTATATGGCCGCTTAAACTATATTCATACAAACAAAATTTTCAAATTAATCAAATGCATAACAACATTATATAGTAAGAAAATAATCAATAAACATTGAAATTATACTTATAATTTAAGTATAATAACAACATTATAGTGAAGAAGCTGACCTTGTTGGGAGGGTTGTAAGAATTGGAGCAGGAATATGCATTTGGAAGTTTTAAAAATGGTGATTTTTGGGGTTTGAACAAGGTTGGAAATTGGGTGGTGGAAGAAGAAGGAAAGGTGAGACTGGGTTTTAGAATAAGCGCCATTTTTGTTTTTCTTTCTTTTCTTGATTGTGTTCAAAGGTTTTAGTTGTAGAATTTTTGTATCATTGTATTTGTATGCCTTTCTCTTAAGTATAGTGTTTTGAAAGAGCTAACCATTCAAATTTCAAATTAAGATTAAATTATGTTAAGAGAAGATGAAAGTGTTGATTTTGACAAAAGAAATGAAAAATACTTAGTGTGTTTTATTAGAAGATAGAGTAAAATTAATGCCCATAAAATTTGACAAATATATAAACAACGTATTTACATAATTTCTTTTCAGTTGTTACTAATCTTCGGTAGCTAGATAATAGCTAGCAATTTTACATTTTATATACTCAATGAAATGTATAAATTGAGGATCTTTTTATCTCAATAAAATATATTTTGATCACCATAAAATAAAATTAAAAAAAGAAAAAAAAAGTGCGTTGAGGTGGCAACTTCATGACCACAATAAATAAATGGTTCATCTTCAATAACTACCACATGTAGTTATGGACAATACCTGCATAATGTTTATTTAACAAATACCTTATAAGTTCTTAGATATTTTCAAATAATTTTCTACCGAAATAAGAAGGGAGGCTTGTAATTTTTTATTTTTTAAAATGAAAATGATGATTTTCATTGTGATACATAAGTAAGGTTCGGGTTTTCTCGGCAAAGGGAATAAAAAACGATATACTTTCCTTGAATGGACATTTGATGCCCATAAGAGCATAAAAGCCCAAGTTTGGGACAAAATAACCAAGAAATCACCGTTCTAGGAAAAGAAAAAGACGTCCCTACTCAAATTAACATTGTTACTGAACAAGAAAAGACAAAAGTCCTAGGGTTTTTTGAAACAAGAAAAGACAAAAGTCTTAGTTCTCTTGAGAGTTGAGACAAAATTTACCCATCAGTTTAAAGATTGAATATTTAATGGTGAAAAATTCCCCACGAATTGTGAGAAATCTTCAAAGGAAGGTATGAACATCACAAAAAGGGATGGAT
This sequence comes from Chenopodium berlandieri, assembly GCA_034703905.1. Taxonomy (NCBI): domain Eukaryota; kingdom Viridiplantae; phylum Streptophyta; class Magnoliopsida; order Caryophyllales; family Amaranthaceae; genus Chenopodium; species Chenopodium berlandieri. The sequence continues at coordinate 24,911,457 of CM068281.1, forward strand.
GTAGGCCTCACAAAACTAAAACAATCAAATTACATTTCCTCTTGAAATAGCCTCGGTAAAATTAATAATCACTTTAAACCATTATCTATCCCTATAGAATTTTGTGAAGGCAAAAGCTAACGAGCAGCCCTAACAATTAGGAGGGTGCTCCAATTGATCAAACTTGTAAATAGATGGCCAAAAAATTGCATTTTTCATGATAAAACTGCTAACATCATTAGCCGCTTTACCAAAAATGTACACTGTTCATGGTAAAATCGCTAAACACATTTTTGGCTTTTTTTTTTTTGCAAGTTTGCCATCTTGATAAATATGGGTTGTTTATCAAAATGATAAACTTGTAACTTTTCAACAATTATAAAAAGAAAAATAACTTCGTTTACAGTCTCTATTCAAACAAATGAAGATCATGAGATGCCTTTTGCCTTAGAACAATAATTTCATTAAAATTTTGATGCTTTGGCTGGCTCTTCATAGTTCGATTTCTTCCGAAGAAAATGTCCCAAAAAAATGACATGATCTCAAAATGATACGTATGCATCTCAGTGATTTTGTATTGAGGAAAGTAAGCAGGTGTAGAGTAGCTGAAGCCCACTCTCTTGCCAAAGCAGCAAGAAAGGGCATGTAACCCCAATTCTTACTTGTTTGTCAAAAAAAAAAAAAAATGTACATATGCACAATGTGCATTCATAAAAAAGACGAGAAATAATACTTCACAGTTTTGAGACTTTTCAAAGATATAAAATGGGAAAGGAACAGTATAAGGCAGTCAAAACGTGTGTACATCTTCTATCAAAAAACGCTCATGCATCATAGAATTCTCCTTCAGTATATCTGGTGGTGACTACATTTTCCACCATACATCAGATAAAAAGAAAATAGCCTTTATAGGATATTTAAAGTACAAAGAAATGGAATTATTGTCTTGTGTCAAATAAATTGTGTAAAATTTCCCAAACAATCTACTTATCTAAGAAATTGCTCATTTTCAAATGCTTCCTTAACTGAAAAGAATAAACAAAATGTCACACATGATATACAATATTTATCCTCTACACTCTAGCCCTCAAAATGCGACTATGAAGTAAGGACAACGAATGATCCAAGCTTTATACTCAACTTAGAGTCTGCTGGTTCTTCGCTTTGACGGTCCTCCAGGAAATAGCTTCATTATCCATCCTAGCACTCGCTCCACCACCTAATGGAAGAAGTAACAGGTCAGGATAATTACTCTTATCAATGTTTAGCAGTAGGAACACACAATTAATGATTAGTTTATTTATATAAGTGAAAAGCTTTAGTAAATGTTAAGCAAACGTATTTGCTCTATGGAGTCCATGCCCTTTTGCAGAAGAGAATCATTTGGCAAAGCTAAAAGTAATATCTGATACCACACGAGACAGTCTTACACGAAAATTCCTCATTATTTGCCACTTGAACTTATTTTTCTTAGTTTTGATCTCCTTTTATATTTTGATTGCTTCTTTAATAGCCAATTATGAAAAGTCAATTCCAGAAACCAGTTTTGAGATCTTTGCTGAATGAAGAAATTTAAAACATGATTCACCAATTAAGAGCTCGGAAAAAGTCAGCGAAAGTCACTATCATAAATTTAGACCCCACTAACTCATAAACTCTGCAATCATCTAATTTCACTTAATATGTCAAAAATATCACCACAAACAGAACACTAAAGAAGCATTCAGTGTGACTCAAGCTTCCCAAGCCAATGACCTTTTCTTCCCCTTCACCAAACATATAAATAAAGAGCAAAAGAGGTACCTCATCGCCTTCATCTGCATATGCAACAGTTTCCCGTACAACACTAGAAGCAGTAGGCTGCTTGGCAGCAATATTCTCACTTGCCATGCTTTGAGACATCATCAGCTCTAGTCTCTGAGTCTGAACTTCGAGTTTCTGAGATAGCTCCTTGTTCAATTCCTTCAGATCAAAAGTAACATTTATGAACGCAAATAATGTGACAGAAGGGTACAAATTTGCAATTAAGTCAATAATACATGTCACAATACATACTGGAACCAAGTCAATAGTCTGTTGTGCCACTCCACATTAACTGATTTACAAAAACTTACTATGAGGCTACAGTTTGTTAAGGGTTTTTTAGTTGATTACTCCATTTTACTTGGCAAATTTGCTATTTCAAGGTCATACTTCACAAACAATCAGCATATACATATTACTAGAGTACTTAACACAATGGATACTAGGCAATATTCTTTGAAGTTTTTACCCTTAATTTTTACTCCAATATTATATGCTACTTTAAAGACCTCCCTTAACACCAGAATAATTCAAATGACTTCCTTTTATTATTTAAAGACCTCCCTCAACACTATTATTTTAATACATCTTTCTTTCCACTTCCAAAAATTCATGCCCTCCCTTCTCTCACATTCAAAAAAAAAAAAAAAAAAAAAAAAAAAAAAAAAAAAAAAAAAAAAATCCATCTTTTGATCACATCTAAATTTCTAATAAAATAATAACCTACTATTCATACTCTCTCCGTCCCTGTTTGTTTGTCCCATATTCCATTTTGGGATGTCCCTTAAAGATTGCCTCTTTTCCTAATATAGTAACATGTCCCCACCACTAAACCCACTTGCATACACTCATAAAAGTGAAAAAGACAATTGCACCCTCATCCACTTGCAATCTTTATGGTTCAATTCTTAATAAAGCACATTTTGCCTATGGGGCAAACAAATAGGGACAGAGGGAGTATAACATATCAACAACTTATCACCTAAAACTTTGTCCGGATAAATGTTCGAACTATTTTGGGACGGGGAGAGGTTTTTATTTTTATTACTTTTTAAAAAAACTAAGACATTTTTTCCTGATTTTTATATGTATCTAACTTTGTTCAAAATTTGAATTAGTTATAAAGATTATAAATTACAATTATGTAAATTTAATTCAAAAAAAAAAGAAAAAACAGAAAAGCCACTTTTTTATAAGCAATATTCAGAGCCAAAGACTAGTTCTTTTACCATAGGTGTCAAAACCACACCCGACCTGACCCGACCAGATCTAAACCGACCCGAAAAATATCCGATTCAGATTTGGACTCGCGTGGACATAATAATTTAGCATGACTCAACTTTAAAAATTGACTCGACCCGACCCGACCTCATCAGACCCGATCCGATCACTTGAATTGACACCTTTGTCTTTTATTAATGTACTCATTGGTTGGTCTTACTCCAGAAGGAATTGGGTTCGGGTGGGTCTCATTCATTCATCAAAGAGATTAATGGTCATAGCAGTAAACTGCAACTAAAAAGATATGGAAGTAATATACACATAGGCGGAAAGGCCAGACAAAACGATAAAATCATCTATCAACACCCTTCACAATCTAAATAATTACCTTCAGCTTAGTACTTGTCGAAACTTCAGTAATCAAAGCTTGCATCAATTCCTCCTTTTCTGATATTATCTGCAGCCAGATCTTCTACATTTATTTACTGAAAAGATATATACCATCGAAAAACACATGAGCAGAAGTGATCAGCTACCTCGCTAATTAATGAATTGATATTTTGGATCATTTGCACTTGGTCTGGAGGGATACACATAGCAAAATCATCATGACCAGCTAAATTATTATGTAAAAGCAGCAAGTTGTCTGCATTGTCAACCATTTGCATGTTGGATGAAGCTTGTTCAGAGCTATCTCCTGTAGTATCACCTACAACAGTGGCAGGATAAGCCAATAAGCCATCAATCACAAGCTTATAATTTTCTATCCATTAAAAAATGTAATTGGGCATGCAATACTAGAAATATATGGCAATTGGAGGAAAAATCAAACCCAATATGGGGAGTGTAGTGTAAATTACAAGTCAACTTGTATATTGTCAAGTACATCCAAAAAATTACTAGAATCAATTATATTGTCAAGTCAACTTGTATATTGACAAAGAGAGATGGGAATTTTGGATCACAAATACCTAAATCATTGGTAGAAGTTGAAGCATCTTTTTTCTCATGCCCCTTACTAGAATCAATTGAAATTCCACTAGCTGAAGCTGTCCTTAATTTAGACTGAAGCAGCTTTTTCTCTGCAAAAGTAGAATGTTTACAGTCAGAGGAAGTCCAGACCAAACAATTAACAAGCAAAAAGATCAAATTTCAAGTTGCAAAGAAAGAGACAAATAATTCCAAGCAACAGCAGTTACAAATGTAGTTTGGGGGTTACAGCTTAGCTTTTGTTGTAAGTCTAAAAAAAAAAAACAGCAGTTACAAACTATGACAGCTATTAGAAAAAATGGAATATTATCACGCACTTTGCTACTTGCAAAATATTAACAACAGAATCAAAATGCACTGTCAGTCTGTAACTACTCAGAAGTTTAATTATGTTGCTACATAAAGGATTAAGAATCAACTTATTACCCTTCAAGAAGTGGTAAGTAGCACTAATTTAGCAACAAATGCATCAATTATGGTGAGCCAAAATTACCAAAAAACAGCAAAATTAAGCAATCAAATTTTTTTTTTAGCTTCATGCAACTTTATGACATATATTTTATGAGATCTGTATAACTTTATAACTACATACCTTCCTGTAAGGCATCAATAGTCTGCAGCAAATCTCGGCGTTCTCTGTCAAGGCTAGACATTTTCTTCCTGCATGACCAACCATACTAAAACATTACCATTGGAAAGAATGACACTTGATTATACATTTATTAAAAAAAAGAATTATGGTGATACAGTACAGAGATGAATCTTCATAAAGATTTTACATCATGTTCAAAACAAGAAAAGTTGTTAATAATAATAATGACTGCCGCATGCATGATATGCACTAGAAAAAAGCATTAAACAACATTTGCAATAGGAAGAAAAAAGAGTCCCGCCACAATTCACAAATCATAAGAAGTAGCGTTCTATCTCAGAAAGTGCCATTTCCATCATAAAAATTTTAGCTTTTAACATAGGACCCTGAATTTATGTGTGGGAAATAAAGAATCATAATAAAAGGGACTAACAAGGAGAGGTCTAGTGGTCAACCTATACAAAAGGAGGGTTGAGAAAAATATACACTTCCTCCATTTCATTATACTTTAAGTTTCTTTAGGCATGTTTACCAATGCATGTTTTCAAATGGTAATATCTTCAATAATCAATAAACAAAATTACAAAAGAATTGTTCTTATTCTTAAATTATTAAGGAGAGAGAGGAGGACTTTCAAAAAAGAGCACGAGTCAAGTAGATATTCAGAAAATATACATTGAGACAAATCCAACAAGACCTCACGTGACTATGTTCTTCTCAAGTATAAATCACAAAATGTAATCAAAGTAACTTATGTAAATAGTGCTAAAGTCAAAACATATCAACTAATAAGAAACAGAGGAAGTATACAAATACCCGCCAGACAATCAAAACCTCCCATAAAAATGAGCCTATAGACACATTACATTCAAATCTATAGAATCAAGCATGACTTATTTACAAATTTAAGGAAAACCAATTCTCATGTCGAACACTTGACTCCAATTGAACAAGATCATCATAAGGTACAATAAAAAACAAAAAACAACAAAGCATAAGAAAAAGAACCCATCACAGCAAGGTGTAATTAATAACTTTTCAAATAAAGAATACATAATGTAGTTAACAGAACTACAACTTATCCAATCTTTAACTATAATCACTCATCAGTTGTTCTTCAAAACAATAACATAGCAACAATATAAGTATATCAAAAAGCATCCTTTCATTTCCATTTACAATTCAAACTTCCTCTGTTAGTATAATGTAATGATATAGGGGGCGTTCTAATTGTAAATTGACCACTATTTGTTACATTACAGAATAAGTGGAAAAGCTCAATTGCCATTTATCATACTCACCATCTTCCAATATAAATTTGAACGTTTAAAGTAAAGAAATTAAAAACATCTATCAAAGGTCAAGGGTTGACCAATGGAAAAATATGCAAGAATGAACGGTCAAATTGTGAAGGTACGGTCAAATTTCAAAATTCAGGAAAGATAAGGTTGCTTATACAAGATCAGCAAACCACGTTTAATAACAACACACGTTTTGTTATGGATTACTACAATAAATCAATAATCAGGAAGCACGCAACTATATTAAGGCTATAAGTATATGGATTTTACACAGATACTGGAAGCTAATTCAGGCACAGTAACAAAGTTACATGTGTTCTACCACCTTAATTAAAAATGATATTCGCTGCATACAGATGTAGGCTGCAATGCTGCATGCCCCATAAACTTACATATAAAAACAGGCTGCATGCCTTGAAAGATAAGCCGGTAATAGAAAGTAATACAAAACAGAATGAACACAGAAGCAATAAACAGTAGGAGCTATGGCTTTTAGAGCTACTGAGGAGGAGAAATCCGTACTTGTAGGAAGCAACTTCAGCATTTGAATTTTCCAACTCCCTCTCCAACTTCAGCTCATTAGATCTTAATCTAAGGGCCTACAAGATATAATTAAGACACACCCAATAACTAAACATATCAGCATTAAAAAAAATTGACACATTGAAGCCAAACAAATATCAATAGTCAATGCCGGACCGATATTTACGTATTCGTCAAAAACATGGATCAATGTTGAAAGAATGTACATCAGCTCAATGTCAACCCATATAATGTTACAAAATTCACAAAATTGTCATTGAATATTATGGGCAACAAATTTCTAAAAAAGAAACGAGATTATAAAGCAATGATGTATTTCTAACAATATCCCCTCCCATGTGTAGGTCAAGACATACGCTGTCTGAGATACTACACCCATATCATGTTACAAAATTCATGTCTATCTCATTGAATAATAGCCAACAAAATTATATAACGAAATGAAATTATAAAGCCACAAATTTCTAACAAAGCTCCCTATGTTGGTCAAAATGTATGCCCCCCACCCCCACCCTCACCCCTTTTTTTTACCCATCAGTAATTCAGATAATTTTTTTTGTTTCAGAAATTCAGATAATGATGTAATGAAAATCACCTTCTCTTCCAAGCTAATAACTTCAGAAGCCAGAAGCCTTGCGCGCTCATCAGCAGCATTACACTCAAGTTGTGCGTTCACATATTCAGACTTGATAGCCTCAAGCTCAACCTACTGCACCAAGATGACAGAATTAAAAAAAGCCAAAATATTGGATTGTAAATGTGAGCTTTAGGAAAATAAAAGAAACATTTATTTATTCATTACAGAATTGAGGTTACTTGATTCATTTTCCTTTGTAATTAAGTTTATTTTAATGTTCTTTGTCATAAGCACTTCATCTTACACATTGCAAACTCAGTTATATGCCATTGACATCGAAGTCAGCATAAAAATTACAATACGGTTTCTATTAAAGATGAGGTCTATGAAGAATACTAATCCCTTCCATCCTATAAGTATGGTCATATCTAAAGAGTAAAACAAATAAGGGAACATCATATGCTGCAATGTTTCCCCTGATTTTGCTTTTGACAAAATGCCATTGAGATTATTACAAATTACATGCTTTGTATTTCAACAATAGAAGCTTGACATACATTTCAACTGTTTAAGACATAATATGAAGAAAAAGGATAACAGGCTACTGTTAAGGGACAATTTAAAACCCCCACAAACTCCACATTACAGTCAATTAGCAGGCTTCACCAACAAGCAATAAGTTATTGTCATTGATAGACAAGGATAATGACACTAACCAGCCGGGACTTAATATCATCCTGCAATCTTTCCATTTCAGCCTTTAACTGGCTCACAATGCTTGCCTGAAAGTAGGATAAATAGTTTAGTTGGCAATTATCAGAGAGTTTAATGCACAACACTAATGGAAACAAATCAAAAAAACTATACAAAACAGAAAGTCAACCAGAGTAGCCTCCATAACTTTAAAAAAAGGCCACCCTACACAAGAAGTGCCAGAGCATAGAGGAATTTTGACTGGCGCAAATAATACGATTTTATCTGGGGACTAACTGACTAATAAGCGAGGAATTAGAAGAGGCTAAATTTGATGGATTTCATATTTGAATGGATTAATTTGTTCCATTTTTAGTGACAGGGAGTGCGGAGTTGGAATACATTTTTGGGAAGGACAAGTACAGCACACTTCAAAGTTCAAATCAACAAAGGAATTGTAGCTCTACCAACATTAAATGAGGTTATCAAAATATCACAAAACTCTCATTTACCCAACAAATTCATAAAGATCAAACGTTAAACACATAGATTAACCAATTGGTGAATCTTGAGACGTGAAGTGTTAGCCCAAAAAAAAAACCAAAAAATTTACTAACCATGTATCCAATCGAGAAAGTAATATGACATTGTTTAAGTTAACAGAGGAGACACCAACCTGCTGATTATAGCTCTCTGTCAAAGAAGAATTCTCAGCAGCTAATGACTCTGTCAAAGTTTTAGAGGCCTCCAATGTACGTTGCAGAGAAAACTTCTCTTGCGTCAAATCTTCAATGTGCTGGCAGAAGCAAAGGAAATAGTAAATTAGATCTATATTCAAAGCACAAGAAGCATGTATGCGAATCTTCTTCTAACCCAATCAATCAATCAATGGCCTCTTCTTCTAACCCAATCTCACACATAAACTAAAATGCATATCTTGATTCTTGAATGAAGGTGCAACATTTAATAATGCCTTAAAAATCCAATCCTCCCCCAAGTAAGTATCCAACCTACAATTATAGCAGTTAAGTCCTTTTTGAAATTAACCAGAGCACACTATCACATCACCTTTGCTAACAAAAAATCTAAAACAATATCACTATAGAACAACCCTACCTACATATTTTTTCAACAGAAATCCAAATTATTTATTACTTTCACCGTATGGTATATTAAAGAGGTTTCAGTGAAATTCAATCATAAAGAGCTTCAAACATATACATGCTCCTACGTGAGTACTAACTCAAGCATTTCAGGTCATAGATCCATGGTCATCATGGCTAAAAAGTCCTTAAATACAACTAAGGAGTTAATTAAAAAAAAAAAAAACTATTATGCCTAAAATATAATTTCCATACAGCTTCCTAATGATACACCAGGCATTTCAAGTTATAATTCCATTAGAAAAAGAATCAAAAGAGCCCCACAACCCGGTATAAGGTGATTTGTGAGCAAACACATATATGCATGTTGAATTTTTTTTACAAACTGGTATATTAGATGATTTAGCACAGATACTGCAACGTTGTAATACATATCGTGACTCTGGATGGGAGGGAAACTCTGATATGATATATAGAGCAAGTGAGCAAGGAACTTTTCCAATTCAAACAAACATGATTTGTCAGTGAAAATGAGAGAAAAGCACAAGAAATCATACATACAGAAAAAGATGCATACTCCATGGCCAAGAAACTGTAAAGGTAATTCTGCACATTGGAGAAAAAGAGATACCTGCTCCAATGCAGAAAAATCTTCATTTTGTTTCTGGGTTGTGAGTTCCAGCTTACTCTCCAGGCTGTGCTCAAATGACTTGTGTCCCTTTGACGCATTGCTGAAGAAACCATCACTTGGACTAGAATAAACTGATGTTGGAAGGGGTTCAACAGGAACATATGCTGTAGAAGGATCATGAATTGCAGACGATTCAGCAATATTGCTGCTTGGAAGCTTAGCATTCATGAACTTATCATTCTCAACAAAAGGGCGGCCAGATGCAGAAGAATCTTTAACAATGTTAAGAGAATCAAGGAAAGAAGGACGAGATCTTCTGGGATATGGTTCAGCCACAACTGAATGCGAGGGACCATTAAATAAACCGCTGGTGTTAGAGTTGAAACCTATCGAACGTGGTTCAGATGGCCATTGATTTCCATAACCTGCCAAATTCCCCACTACATTACTAGGTTGTCTTTCCTCCAACCCAAAATGATTCTTCGACTTCAGAAAGCTATGACCAAACTCTGATGCAGATTCTGGCAAATCCAAACGTGAGCGTACAGAATCTGCAATGATAGCAAAACATGTTACATGAAACAACCATAACCCAATCACTATTTAACTGTCAGACTAAGTTCTTGCTTAAACAACTCCACTGACCAGATTCCTGATGTAAAACATGGGTGACTCGGCCCTCGGTAGAGTCTTTTGCAGCAATATCATTGGTGCTTGCATTGGTGTTAGCAAAGCTTGCAGAAGAACTAAAGTCATTATCATATCCATACAATTTGGAGTGAGAATCACTACTATTATAAACTTGAGAAGCACTAGGTCTGCTAGATGATATTGTATCTGCAAATCTTCCTCTTCCTGTACCGGTCCCAAAGTTTCCAACACTGTCATCTGTTTGTTGTGAGAAGTCAGAACCTGCTTGGTAGTTTGAAGCTGGAACCTCATGACTGTTTAACACTTGTTTTGGAAGCTTCTGAAGGAAATCAAGTGAGCTAGAATTATCACTTTGGGTATCAATGTGTGCCCGAGGAACCGAATCAGACCCATTGTATTGAGTGAAAACATGTGATTTGTCACTGTGTTCAGTATAAACAGAAGCTCCAGTTACTGCATCGGAACTACTGTCAGTAAGAGCATTGACAGAATTGTCAGACAATGCTTGTCCATTTCCTGAAGTCTGTTTCTCAGATGGTGTAGCATCATCTATACGAGGTTGGATACTTGATGCTTGCTTTTTGGAAGCTCCTCTCTTCTTTTTAAACTCTTCCAGCTAAAAGAAACATATATATTAGAACAGAATTTCGAGCAGGTTGGTCGTCGATACAAAACACAAGTACATATATAAAGCTACACAACCTAAATAGAATATAATGAGATTGATTAGCACATAATGTTTAGAAAGTAACGATAACAACACAACTTGAATCTAGCACAACACACAACATTTTCCCAGTTATTTCTCGGAGCATAAACAAGATCATTCCTCTTACCCCAGTTCACCGCTTCACTATTGTGCCACGCAAAGGGAGACAAAAGTCAGGAGGAGGAGAAAGAAGGTAGGAGAGACATATTTGGTGTTGTCAACCCAAAGTCACTATTTTATGTGATCTACAAAGTCCTTAGTATCCTTATTAACTGGGAGATACTTGCTGAAGCAGGAATTTCTGGAATGATAAGCTCCCTAAGTCCCTCGTTCTTTTCCCCCCATTTTTCTCCTCCACACAAAAGAAAGAAAGAAATATATACTTCCGTGGAACAAAGTATAAAAACAAGTGCAATATAACAACCACGCAATGCCCAGATAATTAGGTAATAAGAGGCTGCATTGATAAAATTTCCTGTGCATGTCAAGCAGGTTTACATACGAGCAGACTTATCGTCCAGTCATATGTTAACATAAAATGATACTGCCAAATAAGGAAGAGAAAGAAAAAGAGACTCATGGTGGACTTTCCATCTGCGCGGCTGCACCATAGTGGTTTATGGGTTGTGGCAGGGAGCCATTAGTGAAAATGAAAGAGAGAAGAAGGCAGAGTGAACAAAGAAGAAATAAGTAGTGTTCCTGGTTCAAAAGCCCTAGATCTATCGCATTCTACAATATTATTATAAACAACCAATATTCTAACATTTATTCACTAAGTTCCAGTGTAGTATACTTGAGTCTGTTGTTTATCTAGAAACAGCTATTGAGCGTTCACTTCTTAGTACAATATTGCATACATCTTGGCCTCCCCATTCATCACAAATGGGGTGACGAGGTACACATGTAGTGGTGGGGCTGTTAAAGGATATAGACTTAACCAATAGCAAAATTCAAACAGGAATTAAGCTAGAAAAAGATTCAATCAAACAAAAATCCTAAATACATTGACTTCCAAAAGGACAAAATTGAACTTAAATGCTTTATGATAGCAAACAGATTTAGATACGACTTCAACATCCAAATCATCGCAACAATCTAGTATTATTCTCATGTTTGACTTTCCTGTAATCCGAACTGATTCTGATTCTATACCTAATGGCAAAACAGGTTCATTATTACACTCCCCAAAAGAGCTACTGAAGGCACAAAACTAAATCCAAAAGGACAACATATACCATCAACTAAGAATAAAAGTATGTAACATCACAGTTTCACCAATATACCAGCAAAGTTAGTTTACAATGTTCCACGCATGAACACTGCATAAAAGAAAGTTACTCTAATTGGAAGCCAAAGTATGGACACTCCTAAACGATCAGAATCTAACATTATCGGCAAAATATTCAAGCACAAACAAATCAAAGACCAATAAGTTATCTTCTCCAAGTCAAAAACTTGACATTGTCTGAGAAATTTTAGAGCTCGAACAACTTGTTCAAAGTACACATCTCTTACCAACAACTTAGCCTACTGATCAAAATCGCGGTCATACTAAAACTAATTCCCGGGTTCGAATCATCCCACTTAAGTTTCATATACACAAATTAACAACAACAAGAGAAACTATCTAGAAAAATTAGCTTAAATTAAACAATCAAAACCCGAAATTGAGGCCATACCAAGCGTCTACCAGCTTCCAAATCCTTTTTTTTCCGGGACGAAACAGCTGGTTTAGATAAAACTTGAGCAGATGCCATCTCCAGAACAAAAATCGCCCCTCTAATTCAGCATTACACAACCCACATTCAATAATCCAACCCCTTCAATTTTCACCCAAAATTAGCGCAATCAAAATTTATCTGATTAGATTTGTCGGTAATTTAATTCTGATCCACTCCGCCCAAAAAAATCGTCTGAACAGATCGAATCACACCCCAAAATTGCAATTTGAATTTCAAAATTGATTGTATCTATAACCCCAGATTCAGCAGATCTCCCTCGATCAAAACAATAATCAAAATCCCCAAATCTCCGAAGAAAACAAAGATATGGGGGAGAGAGAAAAAAAAAACCCTAAAAATATGAGAAAACTAATTTGGGGGAAAATATATAAAATTATAAAAATTCAAATTTGTACAACAAACTTAAAGCTGAAATTGAATTAAAAAAAATAAATTTAAGTAGGTAAAGAAGTAAAAATTAATGCTGCTATAATTGTGTGAAATTTAAGGGAGCATCAAAAGAGGTTGATTTTGCTGAAGAAGAAGCGCCATTGATTTTGATTTGATTTGTCCGTATTTTGACACTTCTTAATATTTTTGAGATCTACCCTCTACCCTAAAATACCATAATAAAAACGTTAAACGAATAAACGTGTAATTGTTGGGACGTGGTGTAATTTTATTCATTGTTATAACGTGGCATCATAAAAAATAATACCAAGTTTATTAGGAGTAGGATCAAAATAAGATAGAATTTTATTTAAAAATATATTAAGACATTAATGAGAAATTATGACATTTGCATACATATAATCAAACAGGTAAAAAACTACATAAAGAACGCTTAAGAGAGCGATAATATCAAATATATTTGTGAGACAAGAAACAAGAGACGAGCATAATAGAGAAACATGCATAGCTACATATATCATTTTCAGTGTAAATAGGGGTTATCATCTCGACATTATCTGCAACAGGGCTAAGCTTGTGTTGGACATTCGAACCAGCGTCTTGATAAAATTAGTGTATGGCCCAAGTGATATCCAAATAATTACTTTATACATCATATTTGTATGTTACTTAAATTCCTAATTACATAAATACATAATGAGAGATTGAGTGTTTTAGTAAACAATAAAGAAATTAGTGGAAAAGAATGCAAAACAAACACTCACAACCCAAAGTTAGATATATTCAATTTGAGTTAAATATGAATTCACACATATTGCAACATTTCCCTACTTGCTTATGTTCTCTATCTTTTTCTCTTCTCATCACATGAGTCCCTATCTTTATTCCTCTTTAGCTCTCTATTCTTCTTAAATATATCATGTCAACAATATGTGCCACATGTCGTATCTTTAAATAATATGAACATGTCATGTCACTTTCATAACATTAATTAAATTTGACAACTAAAAAATGCTTATACAAAGACTTGATCTCAGGATCAACAAGTATTAAGTTACAAATCTTACCACTTAGCTATCCATTTATTGTGTATGTGCTTTATTACCCAACAAAATTATAATAAATTGGATAAAATAATCAGTGTTTGATTGTACTATTTGTGCCCCATTATGTAATGAGCATAAGACAATTTAACAACTTTAATTTTGAAACTTGAAAAACTACACGGTGTGGCCAATCATAAGGAGGGTTACTCGTTCAGTGTTACAGGAGCTACTCAATAAGTGTTATATGGGTTAGTTTGTTATTTTACAAGCGGTTACACAAATTACTGAATATGGTTCTCCTAATATAAATTTATTTTTATTTTTTCAAATTTTAAAATTTTTCAAGATGATTATCAAAACATTAAAAAACAGTCTAACATGATTATCAAACTAAACAAATACAAACTAGCAATTTGGGACATCATCTGCACCTCACACTAGTTTGAATACAAAATGGGTTCAAATTGAATCCTTATATGAACTAGAACCGGATTGGAACCGATTAAGGGTTCGGACCCACCGATTTCTTGCTCACCCCTTAGTCTTGGGACTGGCGCCTGGCGGGGAAATTGGCAAATTCTTTTTGGATCTTACATTCTTCATCTCAAATTATCAATCTTCATCTCCTTATTAATAATCACAATTCACATATACTATTCTTGAGTCTTGCTCTGTGCCTGTGATTCAAAAACAATGGCAGCCATGCCTAGATAATCTCCTAATATATCTCATTGTCAATCAATTCTCATTTTCTCTCTCCTTCCACAATACCCAAGTAGCCAAAGAGCGTCCTTCTTCTCTTCCCAAATTCAGGATCAAATCAAAACATCCCAGAATTTGAATTCCAGAATCATTCATTCCCCAGGTAATTGTTCGACTCAAAATTGTATTGTGTTTTTAATTTTTACATAGGCAACTCAAATAAGTTACGGAGTATCAGATATTCATTGGATTATGCACTGAAATTTACATTGAATAGGGCTTGAATTAGGAAAAAAATTTGAAGTTGATTGAAGTGATTGATTGTATTAGTTAGTTATCTGGGTTTGTATTGTTGGATTAATAGTTATTTTACATGATTATGAAATTTAATTATAGCAAAAACTGTTATGCAATACTGTTTACCTTTGAGTACGGCTGCACTATTTTATTACTGTAATTCATGGTACAATGTGTCTATTATACCATTATCTGTAACCCCTTTGAAACTTTATTCGTAACTTCAATCGATGTGTTAGAATTAATCTTATTTTAACCCAACTAATGTTTATGACTAACCCCGTTTATGCACGATCAATAACGAAATTTGAAAGTGTTTGTAGCGTCAACTAATGGTATATCGCGATGCATATGAGATTTTGTAATGCTATGAATGTGTGGTGCATATTGGACTTGAAATTGATAGGAAGAACTTGTCGAACTAGATTTTGTGCTTCTTCTATACCCATTTGCTGGATGTGCTTTCTTGTTGCCAATGAATTACAACCTCGGCATAACTGAGTTTTTGGACTTACTACTTACTCCTCTACCAAACAGGTGTATCACAATTGTAGCATCTTGTTGAGAAACTCTGGAATTTATGTCCAATCTGGTAGCAGTCAATGGCAGTGGTTTTAACATCCGGACCTGTGGGATTGTTCCAAACAATCAATACTAGTGCAAATTTATCAAGAAAATTCGCTTGTACTTGTATTTCGTTAGAAGGAAGGGATTTAATACATGAAGGAAAAATTGGGTGGCAACATGTGTTTCATGAAAGCTACGGTCGTTCCAAAATGCAGCCTGTTAAAAAGCTAGGTCTCCAAGCTAGAGCTTTAGCTGGAATCCCCCTTGAAAAGGCTGAGCAAGGATTGTCAAAATACCATTTTAGGACTGAGAATGGTGGTCAAGTGAAGGTAGCTGTCGGGAAGAGAAGTTTAAAGTATTCGGTGCATATTGAGGTTTGTCCTTCTCAACTGAATGGTAACCCGGAGAAGCTGGTACTAAATTGGGGTATATATAGATCCGACTCTTCATCTTTCATTCCTTTTGAATTCCAAGCCTCAGCTCCTGAGAAGGCCGTCTCCCAGATATCTCTGAGGAGAAACTCTTTTGGCACTTACATAGTTGAAATAGAATTTGAATCATATTTAGCCCCATTTTATCTCTCATTCATGTTGAATTATATAAATGGCTCTGATTCAGAAAGTTTCGAGATAAAGAGTCATAGACAAACCGATTTTTGTATTCCTATTGGCTTTGCAGCTGGGTATCCAGCTCCGCCGGGTGTTTCTTTCTCCAGTGATGGTAGGATGAACTTTTCTCTTTTCTCCAGGAATGCAGAAAGTGTTGTCCTTTGTTTGTTCGATGATATTGCGTCACAGAAACCTGCTTTAGAGATTGAACTGGATCCGTATGTGAACCGAACTGGTGATATTTGGCATGCATCTTTTGATAGTGTTGGACCCTTTGTGAGCTATGGATACAAATGCAAAGGAGCTGTATTTAGTGAAAAAAGTAACAGGGTTATTTTAGATCCATATGCTAAACTGTTAACGAAGAAGCTTCCTGGTCTACCTGATCTTGGTCAATTACATGCTATACCAGCTTTTGATTGGAGTGGTGATACCCGTCCTGGATTAAGCTTGGAGAAATTAGTTCTCTATCGATTAAATATAATGCAATTTACTGGGGACAAGTCCAGTAAACTGCCTGCTGAGTTTTCTGGAAACTTCTCTGGTGCTGCTGAAAAACTTCAGCATTTCAGGAATCTTGGTATCAATAGCATATTATTGGAGCCAGTTTTTCCATGTGATGACAGAAAGGACCCCTATTATCCATTTCATTATTTTTCACCAATGCAGGTATATGGACCTGCTGGCGATTCTATATCTGCTATTAATTCAATGAAAGAGATGGTAAAGACAATGCATGCCAATGGAATAGAGGTTCACTTGGAAGTTGTTTTCACTCATACCACTGAAAAAGGAATACTCCAAAAAATCGACCCTTTATCCTATTTTTATGCTGATAAGGACGGAGAATTGAGTATTAGATATGCTTTGAACTGTAACTATCCAAACATGCAGCAGATCATTGTTGATAGTCTCCGGTATTGGGTGACTGAGTTTCATATAGATGGATTTTGCTTCCTAAATGCTTCAGATCTCTTGAGAGGCTCTTATGGAGAGAGCTTGTCTCGCCCTCCTTTGGTCGAAACTATTGCTTTTGATCCTGTACTTTCAAAAACGAAGATAATTGCGGATTTTTGGGATCCTTATGATGTGAAATCCAAAGAAACCTGCTTTCCTCATTGGAAACGATGGGCTGAAATAAATTCTAAATTTTGTGTTGATGTGAGAAATTTTTTGAGGGGTGAAGGACTTATAAGTAGTCTTGCAACACGACTTTGTGGAAGCGGGGACATTTTTTCTGCTGGAAGAAGTCCATCGTATTCGTTCAATTATGTTGCCAGGAACTTTGGTCTTTCTCTAGTTGATTTGGTTAGCTTCAGCTGTAATGACCTTGCTTCTGAATTTAGTTGGAATTGTGGGGAAGAAGGCCCTACAGATCAGAAAGTTGTCCTTGAAATGCGGCTCAAACAAATCCGTAACTTTCTCTTTATATTATTTGTTTCACTTGGTGTTCCTGTATTAAATATGGGAGATGAGTGTGGCCAATCTACTGGCGGATCCCCTTCATACAGTAAAAGAAAACCTTTCAATTGGAGTGCTCTTAACACTGCTTTTGGTGTCCAGATCACGCAGCTTATTTCATTTCTGATTTCTCTGAGAGAGAGGCGTGGTGATCTTCTGCAGAAGAGGGAATTTTTGGAAGAAGAAAATATTGGTTGGTATCACTGTGACTTGTCTCCACCAAGATGGGATGATCCACTAGCTAAATTTCTAGCTATGGAATTAAAGGCTGACAACAGAGGGTCAGAGTCTTCCTTTGTGAAGGGTGACTTGTATGCTGCCTTCAATGCCGGGGAACATTCAGAAAATATAATTTTACCACCACCCCCTGAGGGAATGACTTGGGTACGATTACTTGACACAGCTCTTGCTTTTCCTGGATTTTTCTCGTCAGATGGCATTCCTGTCCCTGAGAAGATGCCTGGATTGATAGCATACGAAATGAAGTCACACAGTTCTGTACTTTTTGAAGCAAAGATCCTGAATGCGCGAGTTGTGTAATTCTGGATTGTAATTTAGTTCTTAATAAACACTAGTAATTGTACAGAAAATAAAGCGTAGTAGTCATGAAATTATCCAGCATTTCCGAGTTTGAAATTTTGTAGTAAAGCCACTTGTAAGTGTGTAACCGTATCAAGAGACAACAATGAAGCCATAAGTAAAAAATTTCCTGCACATGTAATGCAAACTACTTAACTACATACACAAGTTATTTTGGTATGAAACATAGGTACATATTTCGGGAAGGTAGGATGTGTTATCACATAGGAATTCTCATCCTCAACTAAGTTGAGGCCACAGGGACCCAACTTATAAAAATAAAAGGAAAATAGAAAAGCACATTAAAAATTATAAAAAGTAAAAAGAGTGGGGGGACCTCTTGTCAATAACCACCATCCTATTCCTCCCCAAATTTTCACTGGCATTTTAGCAATCTGCCACAAAAATCAGAAATTTTTCCCTCCCAAATTTTCCACCAAAAATTAAAATATTGAAGCTGGACAAAGGAAAAGCCCCAAATTTTGGAGGTGAAAGAGTGAAGCTCTAATTGGCGACAATCTAATCCCCGATAATTGAACGACCTACACGAGTTCGGACAGATCAAGAAATTGTGGAGCAGATTTGTAGTTGGGTTCAGTTGCCGAAATGGAAAATGGCAAATGGGTGAACGAACAAAGTGAGATCATTGAGTTTAGTCTTTATTTGTTGCATGTGGTTAATTATGTACTATAAATGTGAATTCTTCAAAATTCGCCTGGTCATCTAACAATTGGTTAAGTTATTGCCGAAAATCGTTAATTGTCAAAAAGTGAAGAATAAGGCTGAATTTTGCGTGAACGTTTGTTTGTTATTTATAAGTTATAAAGTACTGGAATTTAGAATTGGCAGGTGAATCGGTATTAATTTGGTTAATAATTGAGGGATTCTTATTTAGATGCTTTGATTTTTGTTATACTCCCTCCGCCCATAATTATCTACAACATTTGCTATAAATGGGTGCTCTTAATTATGTGCAACAAATTTTTTTCTTTCCTCTTTTAGTAAATTTTAAAGAGTAAAAAGACCACCTTACCCTTACTTTTATTTTTTAACTTTGTTTAACATCTTTTAATTACACTTACTTACCAACTAATTACCACCTTACCCCAGCCACTTCGCCGCCCCTACCACCAGCCCAGACAAGCCCAGAGCACCAGCACCATCGCGACAAGACCCCAGATCGTCGAGTAATTCTTCGACCATCCCCTACCCCTTTCCGTCGCCACCCTAATCCACCACAACCAATAATCTGAGTTCGTGGATTTCGGTGGTTTGAGTTCGTGGGTTTCGATTCCAGATCTGGGTTTCGTGGGTTTGGTGGTGGGTTTCGATGGTCTGAGTTTGTGGGTTACGGTGGTCTGAGTTCCTGGGTTTCGTGCGTTCTTGGAGTCGTGGGTTTCAGTGGTGGGTTTATGTGGTTTGGGTTCGTGGGGTGGTGGTTTCGGTGGTTTGGTTTGTGAAAGATAGAACATTGTTCGTGGGGTGGTGTTTCGGTGGTTTGGTTTGTGGGGTGGTGGGTTTTGGTGGTGGTTTCGTGGGGGTTGCGTAAGTGGGATTGGGTGTTGGTGGTTCGTGGGGTGGCGTGGTGGTTCTGCGTCCGTGAGTGGTGGTTGTTCTCCAATGTTTAATTGTGTTTTTTTTTATTTGGATTAATTATCCCTTCTCTCTCCTCTTAATTTTCAATAAACTTGTTTAAGAAATTTTGCATAGGAGTCCGCAAAAATGACGTTTGGTGCAGATAATTGTGGGCAGAGGAAGTATTTGATTTGTGTTATATTAAATGCCATATATGTCTATCCAATTAAATGAAGGTTCTCTAGAACTTTGCTTGAGTGTATCTCCTGTTGTGATGTTCCTGTTGTGTTGTTATTGTATTGTTGTTGTTCTTTTATTGTTGTTGTTCTTGTATTATGATGGCTATTAGTAATAAGAGAAGAGTTGGTTTTTATTTTTTTCTGCTTTGGGTTGTTTT
Organism: Chenopodium berlandieri; assembly: GCA_034703905.1. NCBI lineage: Eukaryota > Viridiplantae > Streptophyta > Magnoliopsida > Caryophyllales > Amaranthaceae > Chenopodium > Chenopodium berlandieri. Next base: position 24,931,614 of record CM068281.1, read on the forward strand.
GGGTAGCAGAATGGTTGTGAGTACCAGGTCATGGAGGGAGACTCGGTAATTTGTAGCTCAGATAGTTCAATGATGAAAGTTCACAAAGTGATTTGAATGACGATGGATGGGAGGGTATTGACTTGAACAAGGAGCCTCCTGCTCAATGTAACATTACCGAGGAGGGTACTATTACTAGGGAGGGTATCGACTTGAATGACGATTGTTTCGGGGTTTTCTGATGTCCTGCGGGAGAGTTACAACACCGAGACTGGAACCGGACGCCTGTACCTGCAAAACAACGAAGACTCCTTGTGGTAGGAGCTCCGCCTCCAACGGTCAAGTTAGTACTTGATTAAGGAGTAATTAATGCGGAAATTAAAGTAGATTGGTCTCTCTAGGTGAGAGTGTTTAATGTATAATCCGTGTGTTTTTTTTGGTGTCCCCTCTTAATGAGGATTAAGAGGGTTATTTATAACCTTGGGAAGCGTGCCAAGCTCTAGGTTTAGAGTAAACCTAGGGCTGACTGGGCCTCTAAACAGGATTGGGCCTTGTTGGCCGGTTTTCCCATTTGGCATGGGGGGACACGTGGCGTGTCTCATTTGGTCCGTAGTGGACGAATCTGAGACTGACACGTGGCAGGCTCCTATTGGCCTACGTGAAGGACACGTGGCAGAACCTGGTTGGTCCACTTGTCAGACGGTGATTGGTGGATAAAAATCCCCTAATCATTTGCCCCTCACAGGCGGCACGTGACTGGTCACGTGTCACCTGTGACAGGTGTCGCATGGTGACAGGCGACGGCCTGCGACAGGTGTCGCCCTGCAATTGGCCGAGAGATATTTCCCGCCCAAATTTTGAATTTGGAAGTGACCCTTCGCCTTCTCACTTTGCCTATATAAGGAAGTGCTGACTTCGGTCATTTTCACATTTGAGAACCTTTGCGAGAGAACATTCGGACCCCTGAACTTGCTCTGACACTTTGGACTTTTGTTGCCTACCGCCTGCTCTGACAAACCGTTTACAAAGAACTTCAGACTTTCATCAACCGTCACTCGTTCAGGTAACCGTCGGTTCTCTTACTCTTAACTTTTTCTTTATTTTTATTATTTTTTTGAAATGGCCCCATGGAAGCACACGACACGGCCTAAGTTAGTGATCAGCCGGTCACCGGGGACGGCTGAATCTAGGACTAGGAGTGCCGCCTGCCCTTTTCTGGACTCATCTTTGCCCTTTATACAAAGTCCGACTGTATCTGTGTCTATGCAGAACGTGATGGCCAGAACAAAAAAGACTGCTAGGATCTCAAATTCGGACGGCTCCTCTCAAAGGGTGCCAATAAGTGAAACATCTGACCAGGCGCCAGATGTAGAAGTGAAACAAGGCGGCTGCCAAGCCGACAGTTCTGAGGGAGGGATCAAGGTGGTCCCTTCCCATTTCACAGTGGATATGTCTAACTATTCTCCTGCTCCTTCTAAGGGAGAGGAGGCGGGCCCCTCTGGGAGAGGGGAGGAGTCGTCCTCTTCTGACTCGTCTGAGGACGAGTCTGAGTCTAGCTCTTCTGGCCAATCTTCTCTAGGCTCAGAAGAAAGAAACAGCCGCCTACAAGAGGCGAGAAGTTCTCATGCAGTTGAGAAGGGGGATAATTGGGCGGAGCCGTCCGCTTCTTATCGAGAGGAGAACACCCCTTACTACTGCACGGTACCCCGGGGCCGGATCACGGCTATGCAAGACAAAGTGGAGGGCTTCATTGCTAACCACCAAATGGGCCCCGGATTTTTACTGTTCGTGCCGGATCCAGAAGACACAGTCGTCTGGCCGGCTGGTACCAGCTACGATGGCGCCTGTTTTGGCTGCTATGTGGCGGCCATCAAGGCTGGGCTGCGCTTCCCCTTATATCCGGCTGTTCAGCGGATTTTGGATGGGTATGATTTGGGGTTATGGCAGCTAGCCCCCAACTCTTGGGTAAACGTACTCGGCTATGTGGCCGGGTGCGAAATGTACGGGGTGGAGCCAAGCTTTGAGGCTTTCGCCCATATGAACTATCTCAGCCGGACCCCTAAGTCGGGTGGCACCGGCTGGTATCAATTAACAAGCCATAGGGGCTACCTCATGACGAGAGGTAAGGCAAACAAATGGAAGGATTGGCGGAACACTTTCCTTATCATCGAGGGTTCAGACACGGAGCTGAACAAACGGTTTAACAAGTGGAACAGGGATCCGCCTTTTCTTGCAGGCGGCCGTAGCATGCCGCCTGTCCCCCCAAAGGCTAAAAGGGAGATCCTAGACAAAGGACTCTTCAAAGTAGAGACTAGGGTGAACTCTACTTCAGGGGTACGAGAGCAAGTACCCCTTAACTGCGTCCCGAGCTTCAAGTGGCTCTATGACGAGTACTTTTTGGCCGCTTGTGGCCTCAGCAGTCAGTGCTCTAGAGGTAGCCGGCCTGACGAATACTCTGTTTTTTCACGCTTTGTTTACTTGGTATTTTTACTAACTTTGCTGTTTATTTTTTGCAGCTGACGCCATGAGTAAAATAACAGCATCCAAGACTGCGGCGGCCATGTTGCGGGCCTCTCTCATGCAACAGTCTTGTACCGACTCCCCCAACAAGGGGGCACCCTTGGTAGGCTTTGAAACTCTTCCCCTTTTTTGGAGTAGTTGTCTTGTGCATATACTAACTCTTCCTTTTTTTTTTTTTTTTTTTCAGTCGGGCACTCCAAGAGCTTCTTCCTCGCAACAGCCGGACCCCAAGGCCCGGAGAACGACTGTTGCAAGCTCCCCTGGGTCTTCCAGGAAAACAGTGGCGGCTGAGAAGCAGCCGGCCACTTCTTCTAAAACTCCGGCGGGGCCGCCTAAAAGTATAGACAATTTCCTTGTAAAATTTTTATTAGTTTACACCTGTTTCCTTCATGAATAAGTCTAACTTGCTTTTTTTTTTTTTTTTTTTTTTTTTTTTTTTTTTTTACGCTTGATGCAGCCGGCCCTCAGGAGCCTGACTTGGTAGAGGTAGCCAAGTCCATGATAAAAGCAGTGCCTCCATCTGAAAGGGAGGCGGTCAGGGGTGTCGGCACCCTTGACCTTAATGGGATTGCAGGGGTCCTTGCTGAGGTATACTTAGCATTTTTGAGTAGTTGAATTCCAGGACGTCTGTTATCTTTTTGTTTGGAAAACTGACGCATGTTTTCTCTTTACTTAGGCCCTGCTCCGAGTGAACGGCCTTCGCAAGCCGCTTGATCGGAAGAATAAAGAGGTAAAGGCTGCAAAAGCTATGGCCGCCTCTAACTGTGATAAGGCAATGTTTCAAATTGCCCAAAATGAAGTTCTGACCATTGATATTCTTTATTATCAGGCGCAGGCTGCCGCCGCTATCCGGGCCCAATTACAGGCGGCCCAGAAGAGGAACAGCGAGCTGGAGGCGACCATCTCCGACCTCAAGGCCGAGCTTAAACCTCTCCGCCAAAAGATGCACTCATACGAAGTCATGGAGAAATCCTTGGCTAGTGTAAAGGAACACCTGGTGACCCAGGAGAAGAGTCTCACTAAAGAGCTCTCGGAGAAGGCTGAGCAGGAGAAGAGAGAGCTCGTCCGAGAGATGATGGAAGACTCTTCCCAGATCCAGCGTATGACCTGGAGCCGCCTCTTCCCCAATGCCGACTTTGCCTCTTGGGAGAAAACGTACCGCCAGTGCTCTGAAACATATAATCAAGAGATCCTGGCGGCTGCTGAGGACGAGGCGTTTGAGGAGGCTTTGGAGGTGGAGGAGCAGCCGATTGTGGCGCTTGTGCCACTTGGGGGCAAGGCATCGAAGAAGGATGCAGCTAAGGCCGAGTCTAGCAAGAAGAATGCTGACCAGGCGGACGCTGCTAATGTTTAGGATTTGCCCCCTTCATAAGCTTTTGTCTTCTTTCACGGCCTGCGTGCCGTTTACTTGTATTTACCCGGCCAGGGGGCTGGGGTTCTGAATATTTTTTCTCCTTAATGAAATTTTATTTTTCTTGAAATTTGTCTAAGTGTTGAATATTGAATTGTACACTATATCGACTGTTTTGCATGGCCGATTGTAGACAGGTACGGATGGTCCCTATGCCCCTGGACGACTGATTGTCTGTTTCCAAGCTGGGCGATCAGTCGGCCATTTATTCAATTGGTATTGGTCCCGTTTACAAGACTGGATTACCTTTAGGCAGGCGATCTTGTCATTTGTAAAATTTACTAAGTAAGAAAGGGTATTCTTACTTGTGTTTTTTGAGCTATAGGCAGTCTAGGACGACTGTTTCCTATTACAAATACATAAAATTTTTAGGGGGTGACCAAGTAGCTATGACTGTTACCTGGTCGCCGATTGATTGAGTAGTAGAGGTATCAAGCGGCGGGTACCGGTTGTTCCCCTTTATTCGCCAATGTTTGTTGGCTATTAACTCGAAGGGAAAACTAGTAGGAATAATAGTTTGAATGCCCTTGTTTGCCAAAAAACAGGTGGTCTATTCAAACTTTTTAGGTTCCATGCCAAGTTTTGGGAGAGTGACTATGAGTTAACGTTGGTGTTACTCAGTCGTCCTCATTCTAGATTGAGTAGTAGAGGTACCAGGCGGCGAAGGCCGTCTGGACCCCTTGATTTGCCAATGTTTGTTGGCTATTAACTCAAGAGGTACCCCCTGCATTTATCCCAAGTAATACAGGCGGTCATCCGACTCAGATGTCAACTGTTATCACTAGTTTGGTTAGTGATAAAAGTTATCCTTGTCTCAAAAACGGCTACGTGGTTGCCCTTGGGGACAGTCGTATAGGTGCCGTGTGATTAGTTTATAGAACAATGTTCCACCCAAAAGGGAGCTGCTCTCTGCGACGAATTTCATCCGGATGGATGCCGTCGGACGCCTGCTATAACGTTGGGACAGGTCGAATTGAATTTTTATATTTTGATCAGTTGGCTTGACGCCTGGTCTGATCATGTTTTTTTTTTTTTTTATAGTTCTTGGTGAACTATATATTATGTGAGGATAGCCGGTCAAGCGGCGTGCCCCTCTTAAATTAAACATAGAGAGTGGCCGACTGTTTGTCAGTTGGCATGCCCCTCTTAAATAAAAATAAATATAAACATGGAGAGTAGCCGACTGTTGGTCAGTTGGCATGCCCCTCTTAATACAGAATTGAATAATAAAGATGCAAGCTTTATTCAAGTAATCCTTGACTTTACATTTTTCAAAAGAAATATTTCTTAAGGTTATCTATGTTCCAGGTTCGAGGTAACGGCTGGCCGTCTGGTGTTTCCAGACGGTAGGTACCGTCTCTAACCTCTTCATATATTCGATAGGGGCCTTCCCAGTTGGGAGTTAGCTTGCCAGACTCGTTAGCCCTACCAACAGCTTCCATTTTTCTAAGTACAAAGTCCCCCACTTTGAGTGGACGCCTGTGCACTTTTCTGTTGTATGATCGAGTCATTCTCAGGCGGTAGATCTCATGGCGTAAGACAGCATTGCCCCTCTTTTCAGGGAGTGAGTCTAATGCCAGGCGCATGGCTTCCCAGTTTGCCTCTTCGTCATATAGCATGACTCGAAGAGTCGGCTCGTAGTGCTCTATTGGGAGAACAGCTTCCGCACCATAAGTTAGGAGGAATGGAGTTTCTCCAGTCGCCCCTTTTTCAGTCGTCCTAATGGCCCAGAGAACATGTGGTAGTTCATCCGCCCATAGGCCGCCTACTCGTTCAATCTTTTTCTTCAGACCGTCTGAGATAATTTTATTAAAGGCTTCTACCTGGCCGTTTGCTTGTGGACGGCCGACAGATGCAAAGCAGTGTGCAATTCCTTGGTCACCCAACCAGCTTTTGAGAACAGGCGTCTCAAATTGGGGACCATTATCAAAAACCATAGACATGGGAACCCCAAACCGAGTGATGACATTCCTCCAAATGAACGAAATTACATCCTTCGTCTTGATTCCCTTCACAGCCTCCGCCTCTACCCATTTAGTGAAATAGTCGACAGCAACAAGTATGTACCTTCTTCCGCCTGTAGCAGGCGTATATGGACCCAGAATATCCATGCCCCACTTAGCAAACGGTAGGGGGCTATGAATGGTGGTGAGATCAGTAGCCGGACGGTGAATTAGTTTGCCAAACCTTTGACACTTATCACACTTTTTCACCATCTCCATAGCATCAGCTTCTATGGTAGGCCAGAAGTAGCCCTGGCGTCTTGCCCGTTGAGCAAGCGTCCTTCCGCCTATATGCGAAGCACAGAAACCAGAGTGAAGGTCATCTAGTATCTCTCGCCCTTTTTCTGGAGTAACACACTTTAAGAAGGGTTGAAGGTACCCTCTTTTGTGAAGTTCTCCCTTTATCATTTCAAAATTGGTGGCTCGTCTTTTCAGTACTGCCGCCTGTTGATGATCATCCGGCAGGGTACCGTTTGTCAGATATGCTCTAATTGGATCCATCCAGGTGGAGCTTCTGTCTAGGATTCCAATAGGGTCTCCCTCAATGCTTCTCCTTTCCACTACTTCCCAAAAAACGGTTCGAGGAGTATCACAGGAGGCGGATGATGCTAATTTTGAAAGCGCATCCGCTTGGTTATTTTCTGATCTCGGTACTTGGACCAGATGGAAATCCTCAAGGGAGCCGACTGCTTGACGGACCGCCTGTAAATACTTGATCATTGCCGGATGGGTCGCTTCGTATTCGCCATTGTACTGACTCACTATCAATTGTGAATCAGAACAGGCGTCTATTTTTCTTGCCCCTGCCGCCTTGCACATGCGGATACCGGCTAGTAAAGCTTCATATTCTGCCTCATTGTTTGAAGCCTGAAAACTGAAACGTAAAGCATACTCGTACCTGTCGCCTTCTGGCGACTGACATATGACGCCTGCTCCACAACCAGTTGAAGTGGAGCTTCCATCCACATATACCTTCCAGACTTGGTCTGGAACTTGAGAGTCAGGGGGACGAGTCATTTCAACAATAAAGTCAGCAAAGGCTTGCCCCTTCACTGCTTTTCTAGGCTCGAAGGTAACTTCGAGGCTCTGTATTTCTATGGCCCATTTGATCATTCGGCCTGACGACTCCATGGTGGTCAGTGGCCGCTTGATCGGTTGATCTGTATACACGACGACTGCATGCGCCAAAAAGTAGGGCTTTAATTTTTTAACAGCCATGAAGAGTGCAAGACCAAACTTCTCCACCAAGGGATACCTTAACTCGGCATTTTTCAGCACATGGCTGACAAAGTAGACTGGGAGCTGACAGCCGTCTCTTTCAGCAAGAAGAACAGCGCTTAACGCATGATCAGAGACGGCCAGGTACATGTAGAGTACTTCTTTGGGCAAAGGGCTGACTAGCCTTGGCAAGGAATGCAAGTGAACTTTCAATTTTTGGAAGGCCGCCTCAGCATCCGGCCCCCATTCAAACCTTGCCTTTTTCTTAATTGCCTGGAAAAAGTATAGGCATTTGTCGCCTGATCGACTTAGGAATCTACCCAAGGCCGCCAGACAACCTGTTAACTTCTGAACCTCTCGGACGGTGCGGGGCGACTGCATGTCGATGACCGCCTGCACCTTCTCAGGGTTCGCCTCTATTCCTCTCTGATTAATGAGAAATCCGAGAAATTTCCCAGACTCAACTCCAAAGACACATTTCTTGGGATTAAGCATGACATGGTGCCGCCTGAGTGTGGCGAAAGTTTCTCGGAGGTCCGACAGATGATCTTTCTGAAGTTTAGACTTGACAATCATATCATCAATATATGCCTCGACATTTCTCCCAATCTGATCAAAGAACACAGTGTTTATCATTCGTTGGAAGGTGGCCGGGGCATTCTTAAGACCAAACGGCATGACCGTGTAACAGTATAACCCTTGATCAGTGACGAAGGCCGTCTTCTCCTGATCCTTTTTCAATAAAGGTATTTGATGGAAACCAGAGTAGGCGTCCATAAAACTCATCAAAGCATGGCCGGCTGTTGAGTCGACCAGGTTGTCAATTTTAGGCAGAGGGTAACTGTCTTTTGGGCACGCCTTATTCAAGTCTGTGTAGTCTACACACATTCGCCAGGTACCATTCGGCTTTTTAACAAGCACAACATTTGCAACCCAGTCTGGGAAGTAACATTGCCGAATGAATCCTACATCAAGTAATTTTTTAACTTCGGCGGCTGCCGCCTGACTTCTTTCCTGTCCATGGTTCCGCTTCTTCTGCCTTACCGGCTTCTTTTTTGGATCCACAGCCAGTTTATGTACCGCCAGCTCAGAACTAATGCCTGGTATTTCATGGACTTCGAATGCAAAGACGTCCTTGTATTCTTTCAAGAGATTGTGAAAGTCTTCACCCAGGAACCCTAGAGCAGTCGTCCCAACTTTAACTGTTCTGTCAGGACGTGAGGCATCTAAGATCAGGTCCGTATGCTCACCAGCAGGCTGAGGGCGGAATTCATCCGACCGCTCCTCTGCCAATGATTGCTATTTTTTATCTTTCCTTGTGGCCCCCATCTGAGATGCCTTTCTTTTCTTGCCGCCTGCTTCTGGAACAGGCGCACATTCCTTGACATTGTCAAGGTCTATATTTCCTCCACTGGACCCAGCGGCCATAACAGTGGGCTTGACGTCCGAGAGATAGCACTCTCGGGCCATCTTCTGATCTCCCCTTAGGGAGCCGACTGTTCCATTATCCCTCTCAAACTTGAGCAACATAAGAGATGGAATTATTACAGCCTTGGAATTATTTAAGGTTGGTCGTCCCAGAATCATGTTGTAGGCCGAGAGTTCTTCTACCACCAGGAACCGGACTACCATGTGTCGTCCTTCCCCTTTTTCACCCAGGCGGATGGGTAGATCTACTCGTCCTACAGGGTGGACGACTCCCCCCCCAAACCCTACTAGAGGGTGGGAGGCAGGATGTATACAATCAGTCTTGTACTTCAGTTTGGAGAGACATTTGCTACTGATAAGATCTGAGGAGCTTCCAGTATCTATGAGGATTCGGCCCACTCTCTGATTGGCCACTTTACATTCAATGACGATAGGGTCGTCATGCGGCCCCCTGACCCCTCCTAGATCTTCTTCAGTAATGACAATCTCAGGAAATGAATTTATGGAGGGCCGTTCTGGGTGAACGGAATTTACATCTAGCCGCCTGATATTGTCTTTGTTGCCCCTAATAGTGGGACCTCCTCCTGCGAAGCCGCCTGCAATAGTGTAGACGACTGCATCATCTGTATCAGAGCTGTCGGCCTGTTGATTCTTTTTGGCCGACTGTTTTTTCGAAGAGGTGTTCCCTGTGGATTTCTTGACAAAAGAGTCAAGATCACCTTGCTCAGCCAGGCGGTCAAGATACCGCATGAGACTGATGCATTCGTTGGTGTGATGACCAACATCTTCATGATAATCACAGAATTTTTCCTGGTTCCGATTGCTTGCAGAACCCTTCATGGGGACCGGCTTCTCAATAGAGATCCGTCCCTTGATTTCTTTCAGGATAGCTTTGCTATCCTTGTTAAACACATACTTTGGGGAGTATGGCTTAAATTCTTTTTTCTTCTTCTGGGCCGGCTGTTTAGAGTAATCAGCCGCCCAGACCTCTTTTCTCTTCTTTACATCTTTGTTTGACGACTGTATCTGTCGTCCTTCTCTTTTGTCGAACTTTTTCCCGTCCGACTGTTTTGCTGTACTACAAAGATCAGTCGCCTGTATGTAGGCTTCTGCTTCAATCAAGGCTTCCTGAAGAGTCGCCACCCTCTTTCGAACCAAATCGAATTTGAAGGTCGACCCGTCTTTGAGACCCCTGAAAAAGTCAGTATAGGCCACCTCATCTGGTAACCCTTGAATCTGTATTCTCATCAGGTTAAACCGCCTGATGTAGGATCGAAGCCCTTCCTTCTCACCCTGCTGAATTGTTCCCAAATCAAGGGTCGTCTTCTTCGCAGGAATGTTCATGGCGAAGTTGGAGGTGAACAAGTAAGCAAGCGTCCTGAAGTTGTTTACACAACCAGTCGGCAGGTTGCCGAACCATTGCTGTGCAATTCCTTTGAGAGTCGCTGGAAAACACTTGCACCAAGTGGGATCATCCAACCCTTGAAGGTACATTAGGTTGGAGAATGCCATTAGATGGTCTTCTGGGTTAGTAGTGCCATCATAGGCGCCTACTAACACATTTTTCACTTTGGCCGGCTGAGCGGCTTTAGTGATTTCCTTGGAGAAGGCCGACGGCTGTTCACCAAGTCTAAGCAACCGTAGCTGCCAGTCCAAGGGTTGGACATTTTTAACTGCCTGTCCACCAAACGGAGGTGGCGGCATAAAATACTGTTGTTGTGGTACAAACGGTAAGTTTGGTACCGCCTGGTCGCTATGAAAGCTGGACTGACGGGAGGTGCCGCCTGACTGACTCTCATGATACGACTGAGTATGCCTCATCGAGGTATTTCGCAGACTTTCTTGGAATTCAGAAGTAGAGGCCGACTCAGACAGTCGGTCATTCTTCTTCTGTTCTAACAGCAGACGAGCGTCTGTGTATGTTTTCTTCGACCCGTCCGCCTGAATGTGACGGACAGGTTTCCTTTTTCCTGGAGTAGGAAAATGGTATTTTGTGAGATCAAGGGCAGGCGGCTCCCACTTCCTGGATCTAGGATGAGGGGTTCCCTCTCGTCCTTGAACCGACTTCCTCTTGCCGGAAGTGGAAGGTTTCGTAGCCGACTGTCCCTTGGGCGGTGCAGGCTTCTTATTTAGCAACTCTTGAATCTCTCCCTTGAAGTCCCTCATGAAGGTCATGAGTTCGTTCCTGGTGATGGGAGCAGACCCATCAGTCGCCTGCTGCCGAACAGGCGGTGCGCCTGCTGGCTCGCCTTCAGTTTGAAAATGCCCCCGTTCCGTCCTTTCGGTCTGACGGGTACGTCGGGCCCTTAGGGTCCCGTCTGGAGCTGTGTGAGCTTCAACTTCAAGTTCATTGTCAGTGTCATGGTCCGACTGGACTTGAGGGTCGTCTAGGGGACGCCTCTCTTCAAAAGTCGGTACAAACGTGGATGCCATCTCAGAAGTACTCTCCCCACAGACGGCGCCAAAATGTTTCGGGGTTTTCTGATGTCCTGCGGGAGAGTTACAACACCGAGACTGGAACCGGACGCCTGTACCTGCAAAACAACGAAGACTCCTTGTGGTAGGAGCTCCGCCTCCAACGGTCAAGTTAGTACTTGATTAAGGAGTAATTAATGCGGAAATTAAAGTAGATTGGTCTCTCTAGGTGAGAGTGTTTAATGTATAATCCGTGTGTTTTTTTTGGTGTCCCCTCTTAATGAGGATTAAGAGGGTTATTTATAACCTTGGGAAGCGTGCCAAGCTCTAGGTTTAGAGTAAACCTAGGGCTGACTGGGCCTCTAAACAGGATTGGGCCTTGTTGGCCGGTTTTCCCATTTGGCATGGGGGGACACGTGGCGTGTCTCATTTGGTCCGTGGTGGACGAATCTGAGACTGACACGTGGCAGGCTCCTATTGGCCTACGTGAAGGACACGTGGCAGAACCTGGTTGGTCCACTTGTCAGACGGTGATTGGTGGATAAAAATCCCCTAATCAACGATTGTAGTGTGGGTTCACATAGTGTAGGCTCAGAGAGGGGCTTAGACAGTTCAGGGTCAGGTAGAGAGCTAGGCTACTTCATTACCTCATCCACAAGCAGGAATGGTGTTTAGCAATTAGCATGACATGAATAAGTTTTATCGTGGTTATGGGAAGCAAGAAGGATTTGGTGTTGTGTGTATAGGTGGTGGGAAGCCAATCTCAAAAAATGCGGGAAGTCAAATTCATTTTGCACTTATGTTTGGAAGTGCGAGTGCTATGGTAAGACAACATAAAGGAGGAGGGTTAATGGGAAGAGGGTTGTGGTTAAGGAAGAACCAATTGTGAAGAAGAAGACTAAAAAATGCAATTGTCCAGTTATAATTTATGGTCAAGGTTATGATGAAGGTGGTTGGCAGATCAAGAAGGCTGTTAATGAGCACAATCATAAAGTGAGTCCTGAGTTGTCTAAACACATTGCTATGTATAGAAAGGAAAATATTACAAAGCATTTGGAGCATAGGATTGAAAATGACCATGGATCCGGTGCCCCGGTAGGGTAAATTTTCAACAATATGGCAAGCCAAAGAAACGGTGTTGAGAATATGGGATTCACGAAAAAAGATATTCACAATTTGATGAATAAAAAGAGGAGGTTGAAGTTAAAAAATGGTGATGCCTCGGCTATTGTAATACCCCGTATTTTTATACGTATTTTTAATTTAAATAAATATTTCTTAAAGTATTTAAATAATTCAAAATGAATTATTTAGGCTTTTTCACTAATTTAAAAAGAATAATTTTAATTAAAAGTTATTTTTAATTATTTAATAATCTTGGAAATATTTTATTTTATGATTTAAAAATATTGGGGCATGTTATTATATAAAAAGATAATTTTTAAAGTCAATGGTATTTAAGAAAAGTCAAAATACTAGTTTGACTAGGAAAGGGATCATTAAGGGTAGTAAAAGAATTTAAAGTAGGAGGGATATTGACAGGGGGTATAAATACCCATCATATGCCTAAGGTGGAGTGCACCTAAAGGTAAACTCTCTCTCTCCTCTTATTTTCTTTTCCCCTTAATTTTTCCCCTTCCCCTTTATTTATTTATTTTTATTTTATTTTCAATCACCACACACACCACCACCACACACAGGACCACCACCACACGTCGTTGGACCACCGCCGCAGCCACCAGCAGGTGCCGGTGACAGCAGCGGCACCACCAGCAGGCGCGGCAGCAGCCGGCTGTGGTGTCGGTGCTGTTATGGCCGAACAAAAAAAAATTATTTTCTTTTTATTTTTAATTAAATCTACGCTAATCTAATTAATGTTTTTGGGTTTTGTGATGATTTTAGGATGTTTAATAATAAGTATTTTGTATATTAATTTTCAGATTTGGCTTTGAATTAAAAAGCCACAAATTAAAAACCCTAGGTTTCTAAATTAATGTATATTGATGGAATTTGATTGTGGTTGATTAAAACTATTGAAATTAATGTTTTTAAACTAAATTACAGCAATTTTATAAGTTTTAATAATGCTGGAATTTTTATATATAAGCTATAATTAAGTTTCTTGAAAGGATTTTTAATTACCCATTAATGGGGAATAAAAGTAAGGGTTTTAAATAAAATTTCAGATTATTTTAGGGGGTTTATGAGTGATTTAAAGAGAGTGTATATTGCTGAAATTTTTGTGGAAGAGGTATTAATACTTTTTTATAATTTTGGTTTGTAGGAGACTTTCAAGTGAGTGATTTTATTTAGTCGTGGCGATTTTGGGATCATATTCAAGGTACGTTCGCGTACTTAGTAATTATTTGAATATGTAGAAGCATGCTAGGCTTTGTTTAATTAGTTCCAAGTAGTATCATGATAGGAACTCTAGTCAGGGAAATAACAAGGGAGCAAGGCATTTCTATTATAAGAGGTGTAAAAATAACCATCCTGGAAGGGATTGTGATGGGAATTTGGTTACTTGTCATGCTTGCAACAAGTTAGGACACAGGGAGTATGAATGTTTCTCCTAGGACCCTAATAGAAACATGCAGGGAAATAATCAAGGTGGGGCTCAAAAGAACTTTCAGGGAAGTAACAACTATTCTGGGAACAAGGGAGCACAACAGAATGCGGCGAAAACCAACAATAATAATGGGAACAACCAACAGAAAGGTGGAGCTGCAGGAAAGTTGAATGTAATGAGTAGGCATGAGGCTGATTCCACGAAAGATGTCATCACTGGTACTTTTTCTATTAACTCTATTCCTGTTAAAGTCTTGTTTGATTCTGGTGCATCTTTTTCTTTCATTTTAAAGGTAATTGTTTCAAAATTACCAAACTGTTTGAAAACCGTAGATGAGGTAGATTTTCCTGTAGTTATTCCTACGGGTGGGGTAGTAAAGTGTAACAAGACCTTTATAGATGTACCTTTAGAAATCGAAGGAAAAGTGTTTTTATCGGATCTCAATGAGTTTGGATTGAGTAACTTTGATGTCATTTTGGGAATGGATTGGTTGAGCAAGTATAGTGTAGAGATTAGTTGTAGATCACAGAAAGTGAAAATGACTACAACTGATAATGAGTTGGTGACATATTGGATGCATTGTGAAACCAAGTGCCCAAGGATCATACCTGTGTTAAAACTGGCAAAGTATATTAAGAAGGGGCATCCAGTGTATTTTTGTAGTGTGAGGAATATGGAGAATGAGGAGACAACTAAGCCTGAAGATATAGAAGTAGTGAACGAGTTTTTGGATGTGTTTCCAAAAGAAATTCCTGGAATGCCACCTAAAAGGGAAATTGATTTCACAATAGAGCTAGTTCCAGGAACAACACCAATTTCCAAGGCACCATATCGAATGGCACCAACAGAGATGAGTGAGTTAAAGGAGCAATTGCAGGATTTATTAGAAAATGGTTATATAAGACCAAGTGCATCACCTTGGGGAGCGTCAGTGTTATTTGTGAAGAAGAAGGATGGAAGTATGAGGTTGTGTATTGATTATAGGGAGTTAAATAAGGTCACCATAAAGAACAAGTACCCATTACCAAGGATTGATGACCTATTTGACCAGTTGAGAGGCACAACTGTATTTTCTAAGATTGATTTAAGGTCTAGCAGATGAAGATATTCCTAAGACTGCATTTGAACAAGATATGGACATTATGAGTTCACGGTAATGCCATTTGGATTGACGAATGCTCCAACAATATTTATGGACTTGATGAATAGGGTGTTTCATCCATTTATAGACAAGTTTGTGGTAGTGTCAATAGATGATATACTGGTGTATTCGAAGAGTAAAGAAGAACACGTAGAACATCTAAGGGCAGTTCTGCAAACACTAGGGAAAACAAGCTTTACGCAAAGTTCTCTAAGTGTGAGTTTTGGTTGGATAAAGTAGCATTTCTAGGCCATTTTGTGTCCAAAGATGGAGTAGAAGTAGATCCCGTAAAGATCGAGGCAGTGAAAGGTTGGCCTACGTCGAAAACAGTGTCTGGCGTTAGGAGTTTCTTAGGTTTAGCAGGGTATTATAGACGTTTTGTAAAAGATTTCTCGAAGATTGCTAAACCTATGACCTCTCTAATGAAAAAGGACAAGGAGTTTAAATGGAATGACAAGTGTGAGGAAGCATTCCAACTCTTGAAACAAAAGCTGATCATAGCGCCAGTGCTTACACTGCCAGACGATAGTGGAGTTTATGATATATACTGTGACGCATCCAAGAATGGTCTAGGATGTGTACTTATGCAAAATGGGAAGGTGATCGCGTATGCATCTAGACAGTTAAAGACTCATGAAGTAAATTACCTTACTCATGACCTAGAATTAGCTGCAATCATTTTTGCACTAAAGATTTGGAGACATTACTTGTATGGAGTGAAATGTAGGATTTATACAGACCATAAGAGTTTGAAATACATTTTCACTCTTAGGGATTTAAACTCACGCCAAAGGAGATGGTTAGAATATACGACGGATTATGACTTAGACATACAATATCATGAGGGAAAAGCAAATGTAGTCGCAGATGCTCTTAGTCGTAAAACTAGTCATAGACTGAATACTTTGATAGTGGCTGATGAGTTATGTAGAGAGATGAGGAAAATGAATCTAGAAGTGGTAGAATGGGGAGTGCCAGCAGGCATACTTGCGAATTGGAATCTAAGTATTCAACCAACAATATTTGATGAGATAAGGGAAAATCAAGCAGGAGATGTAAAGTTGGATAGGATTCGTGAGAAAATAAAGCAAGGAAAAGCTACGGATTTCAAGATCCATGAAGATGGGAATTTAAGATACAAAGGTCGTTGGTGTGTACCACAAAAATGTGAGGAGGTAAAAAGGAAGTTGATGGAAGAGGGTCAGAATACACCATACTCAGTACACCCAGGAGGGGACAAGCTATATAATAAGGACTTGAAAAAGGTGTATGGGTGGCCCAGAATGAAGAATGAAGTTGTGGAATTTGTGGCAAAGTGTCTAACTTGTTAGAAAGTGAAGATAGAGTACAAAAAACCGCAAGGAACTGTGCAATCATTGGAAATTCCTGGATGGAAATAGGATTGTATTTCAATGGACTTTGTGACTTGCCTCCCAAAGTCAAAAACTGGAAATGACACAATTTGGGTAGTGGTGGATAGACTTACAAAATCTGCAGTGTTTATACTAATGAAAGAGACCTAGAAGATGGAACAACTTGCAAAAGCTTACATAAAAAATGTGAATAGCTCAGGAATTGATCTAGGATTTTGTTAATTTGAGCTTTTGGAATTGTGAATATACGGAATATTTGAATTATGGGTACGCAGAGTATTTGACTTGTGAGTATACAAAGTATTTGATACTTGAATCTTGAATTTCAGTAGTTTGATTTGTGGATGTATTGTGAATATTGTATTGGTTGTCATTTAATTTGATTTTTTAGGTATATATTGTTTTGGGTATATTTTGATTGATTTCTTGATTGTGGTATGGGTATATTTTGATCAGTTTTGGGTTTCTTTTGATTGAATATGCAAATTAAATCTCATTTGGTAGTGGATAATGGTGGATTATTTCATTATATTTTGTTTCTAGTTTGTCTTCTTATGTTGCCTTATTGTACCATAATTGTTGAGTTTCTTGACAAGAATAGCTCAGGAATTAAAATTTGGTTTTGGATTGATTTTCTGAGTTGTGTTTTTGCGTTTATCGAATGACTTGAAGCTTGAGCCTTTTACCCTGCTTCCCTGTAGTGCACCCCTGCTGCTGCTACTTTTGCTCTGCTGTAGCTGCTGCTTTTGCTCTGCCAAGATTGGGGGCAAGTGTGGCTTTAAGCCTATGTTTTTATATTAATTTATACTTGTTACCTGTAACTATGGCTTTAATATCTTCTGAAAATGATGACTTTGTTTGGGAGTATTCTTGCTGAAGCTATTGACAAGATTGGGGCTGATGGTGTTATCTCTATTGAGTCATTGCTGCTTGTATTTCACTGCCATAAATAAAAAATGTTCTGTGCTCTAGTTTCATTAGAGGGGTGATAAACTGATAGCTGGCTGTTTGTACTCTGTATCTCTCTCTCTCGTTTTGAAGGTTATAGTTGCATACATTGAGTCATCCTTGAACCTGGTTTGATGGGAAATCAACCAAATAATTATTTCTTTTGAGCTTATAATATGGATCAAGCACAAATTTAATTGTTTTCTGGTTCATTGGAATGTAACTTTATCATGTACTTGATCCTTTGGTTTTTTTTTTTTATGTTATGAAATTATATGAACTTATTAGAGTATGTTTTTATTCTCAGGTAACTGTACAGTAACAATATTAGGGGGCCAATACCTAGTGAGCTGGGCAATCTGACAAACTTGGTCAGTTTGGATCTCTATTTGAACTTTTACCTTTCTCTCTCTTCACCCTTTTCACCTACCTTTCTCTTTAACCCAAATTCAACCCCCAAAATCAACCACCACCACTAGTTACCACCAAATTCAACCACCAAGAAAACTTTTTTTTTTAATCTTGGCGTCGACGCTACAAGGGAGGCGCAGATGTCGAGAAATCGCAAAGACAAGGCAATCGTCACCTGCGAGCAGCTGAGTCGACTTTTTTTTTTATTTTCTGTCGATTTTGAGGAACGCCTGGAGATCTGGATTTTCATGCTATGAACTCCCGGAAGTTTTGGATCTCCGGGGGTTCATTCGAAAATTCCAGGCGTTCGTAGCCTGGAAATTCCAGATCTCCAGGCGTTCATAGGTCATTAGCTGATTCAGTAGGAGTTTTGTTGGGTAATTACTCTTGTTTTCCATGAAAAGAAGAAAATTAGGAAAAAAAAGAATTTTGTGGGTAGAATTCAGAAGTTAGTGGAGCTAGTAATTTTAGTAAGAAATGTTTTGTTTTATGATTTAATGTGGCTTGGTGTGGCTAAATCAGTGGAAATGTCCTCTGAGATTATGTTTTGGGATGAGAAAAATGTGTTAGCTTTTTAGGAGGCTTAGGATGTTTTAACATTTCAATTTCTGTTTTCCTTGAATAATTCTCTTTTGAGTAGCTTTTGTTTGATGTTTAGTTTAGTTTTGAGAAAGAAGGTTTATGGTGGTTGGAGATATGTGGTGGCTGGAGGTGTTGGTGGTGCGGCGGTTCTGCATTATAGCTGCATTGTTGTTGACGGTGGAAAGGAGGGTGGCGAGTATTGAGGTGTGGGTTGCTGCAATTCGTGAGGTGGTGTTAATTATGGTGGTATTGTGGCGGCAATATGTGGTCAGAATTGCTTGTTGTGTGGGCTGATTGGTGACGAATTGGGTGAGTATAGGGGCTGTTGTGGGTCGTTATTGTTGGGCAGCAGGGGCTGATTTGGCACAAATTGGTGCTAGGTTTGAGATGGCAGCGGTGGTGGCTGTTGGTGTTTGTGTCGTGAGTTGAGGGAGGTGAAGTGGTAATGGAAGAAGGCCATGGAAGGGAAATGAGAGAGAAAGAAGGATGGTGGTGATAGAGGAAGAGAGAGAAAGAAGAAACCAATAGAGGGATGGGCTTGCTCTACATGTGGGCTTGCTCGTGCAATTGAAGGCGAGTGGTGATTGCACGGTGGCGGTGGGTGGTGAGAGGAGGAGGAGGAGGAGAAGGAGGAGAGAGAGAGAGTGGGTGGAGGAGGAGGAGATGGATTGTCGTCATTAGTATTGTAGGTGGGACTTGGGAGTGTGTGTTAGTTTTCTGTTTTTGTTATGTATGTGAGTTGCTTTTATGGTGTTTTGAGCAGGAAGAAAGATAGGAGGTTTGAAGTTGGGATTTTAAAGTAGGAGAGATGAATTCAATGTGGCTTTGGGTTTGTTTGTTTGGTTGGTTTAAAGGGTGGAAGACCCATAGAAATGAGTGTACTTTGACTATCTTAACAAGTTAAATGTTTTATAAGATACGTAACTGAGTTAGTTTTTATTACAACTTGTTCCAACAGAGTAACAACAGCCTCCCTTGTGAGGTGTGACTTATGAGTTGTCTGGACTAGAGCATATATACTTACCTTGTTTTAAATTATGTGAGATAATTGGGTGTTTATGAGATGAAAAAAAAAATAATTATTGCATACTTAGTGTGTACAAGTATAATATATTGAGTCACTGATATTGTACATTATACCGGTAGTGTCTTTATAGAAAGAAATGTCTTCCTACAAAGTCAGAGACGAATGCGCATGAAATCAGCTAATTTGATAAACCATGTGTCGAAGGAAGCTAATTCAACTAGCGAGACTTCTATCATCCTACTAGAATAAAAGGCTTCAAAGATTTGAAGAGAATAATTCTATTGTCGCTCATACCTATCGTGGGTTACTTAGGATCAAAATAAACAGTTTGTTGGAATTCTAGTGAAAGGTGGATTCTAAAACTTCCCTATTGGAATGGTTAGAACCCATACCTACAAGCAAGCTTTGGACAAGTGCCAACTCAGGAAATGACTTAAAGCCATGAAATCCAGAATAGACTCCATATCTGTAAAGATGTGTTAGTCCATAATAGTTTTACAAATGGGGTCAAACCTGTTAAGCAATGTAGGCTTATTCGGATTATTTCTAGTTGTGGAAGATCAAAATCACCTTCATGAAATGTTCTTGATGGATGGTATGTATATGATACATCCTAAAAATTTTGAAATCAAGAAATTCCTAGAAAGTTTCAGCGGTCCAATTCGCCATTCCGGAGTCTTTAGGCAGGCTATCGAAGTTGTGCTTTCTGTATGTATACTAATCCCTTGCCTAACTAATTTATCCAAGGACTATACCTTATTTGCCTTTAACATTTGCATTGAAATGTATGTGTGTTAAATGTATGCATGTCCTTATGTGGTCCTATGCTATCTTTCTGGCTTTCTGCTAGTTGTTAATGCCAGAATGCAAGTTGATATGGCTTTCACGTCTGCTCTTGAATAATTGATTATGCCTAGCTATGGAATATTGACTGAGTGTAGAAAAAGGGGTTCTCTTAATGCTTGTCAATGACTTCTTAATATTTTTTGAGTGTGTGTATTGAGAGGGTATTTTGCTGTTTGTTTGTTTGTGCTGTTGTTGTTGTTGTTGTAGACTCTATAGAATGTTTTCATCTGCGATTTTTATTTGATAATTGTTTTTATTTCGTGATTTGGGTTTATTCTTTTGATTTGGGTTTGTGTTATTTTTGTTGTTGATTTATTTATTATTATGAAAAGATTGGTTAGTAATGTGGTATTTTTTTTGTAAAATTTGACAGGTTACATATGGATCTGTAATCAAATTGGTGCATGAAATAACAAAATTCAGGCTGCATTCAGGTTGCTCTATTCCTTAATATGGACGTTGCGTTCTCTTTAGTGCTGCTGCTTCGATACTGCTGCTGTATAGCTACTGTGATGCTGCTATTCTGCTACTAGGCTGCTGCTATATATTTTTTTTTCTTTTTTTTTCAAGTGTAAAATTATAGGTTATTAATGAAAATTATCAGTTTCAAGAATATTATGTATATCTATAACAGTCTGGTGAAAAATTCAGATGAAAAAAGCAAAAAAAAAAAAATTATTTATTTTTTTGGGCATTTTTGGCACCGGTTAACCAATGCCAAAAGTAATGAATTATATTTTTTTTAAAAGTGGGTGCCTATTATTAGCACTAGTTAACCGGTGCCAATAACAAGTATTCACACCGGTTCAAAATCGGTGCAAGTGTTTTACATTTTTCGCATCCCTCAATTCTAGACCGGTTCAAAACCGGTGCGAATGGGGGGTTTTGAACCGGTGCGCATTTGTGTTTTTCTACTAGTGCTTTTCGAACTTTGTAGGGGTGAATCACATGGTCAGACAATCCTACTTGGGTGTGCTTTAGTTTCACACGAGAATGCCGAAACCTTTGAGTGGTTATTTAAGACTTGGGTGTCATGCATGAGAGGTAAGGCCCTGATAGCTATCATGACACATCAGGATGCGGCGATGAGGAAGACAATTAGAGCTGTTTTTCCAATGCCTCAAACACGCCATCGATGGTGTATGTAGCATATAATGAAGAAGTTTGGGCAGAAACTTGGTGCTTTGTGTAACTATCAGGATGTCAAAGAGAAGTTGGAGCACGTGATCTACAACAGCATACCTCGGAGGAGTTTGTTGATTCTTGGTGGGAAGTTGTGAAAAAGTTCAAGCTAGAAGACTTTGAGTGCTATGAGTGGCTAGAAGGTCAGTTTTTTTATTTCTTGTACTTACATTTATTTTTTTGAATACAGAGTAAAGGCCACAGTAAAAATATTAATGTGAATGTCCATGTTTTGTTGATTTGGTTATGTTTGGCTCTGTTAAGTTGTAATACCCCGTATTTTTATACATATTTTAACTTAAATGGGTATTTCTTAAAGTATTTAAATAAGTTGAAATGAATTATTTATGATGTTTTACTAAATTAAACAGTTTTAGTTTTAAATTAAAGGTCCAATTTATTTATTTAATAATTTTGGAAATACTGTTGATTAGGGGATTTTTATCCACCAATCACCGTCTGACAAGTGGACCAACCAGGTTCTGCCACGTGTCCTTCACGTAGGCCAATAGGAGCCTGCCACGTGTCAGTCCCAGATTCGTCCACTACGGACCAATTGAGACACGCCACGTGTCCCCCCATGCCAAATGGGAAAACCGGCCAACAAGGCCCAATCCTGTTTAGAGGCCCAGTCAGCCCTAGGTTTACTCTAAACCTAGAGCTTGGCACGCTTCCCAAGGTTATAAATACCCCTCTTAATCCTCATTAAGGGGAGAGAGAAAAAACTCGGAAAAACACGGATTACACATTAAACACTCTCACCTAGAGAGACCAAATCATCTTAATTTCCGCATTAATCACTCCTTAAACAGTTACTAACTTGACCGTTGGAGGCGGAGCTCCTACCACAAGGGGTCTTCGTTGTTTTCAGGTACAGGCGTCCGGTTCCAGTCTCGGTGTTGTAACTCTCCCGCAGGACATCAGAAAACCCCGAAACATTTTGGCGCCGTCTGTGGGGAGAGTACTTCTGAGATGGCATCCACGTTTGTACCGACTTTTGAAGAGAGGCGTCCCCTAGACGACCCTCAAGTCCAGTCGGACCATGACACTGACAATGAACTTGAAGTTGAAGCTCACACAGCTCCAGACGGGACCCTAAGGGCCCGACGTACCCGTCAGACCGAAAGGACGGAACGGGAGCATTTTCAAACTGAAGGCGAGCCAGCAGGCGCACCGCCTGTTCGGCAGCAGGCGACTGATGGGTCTGCTCCCATCACCAGGAACGAACTCATGACCTTCATGAGGGACTTCAAGGGAGAGATTCAAGAGTTGCTAAATAAGAAGCCTGCACCGCCCAAGGGACAGTCGGCTACGAAACCTTCCACTTCAGGCAAGAGGAAGCCGGTTCAAGGACGAGAGGGAACTCCTCATCCTAGATCCAGGAAGTGGGAGCCGCCTGCCCTTGATCTCACAAAATACCATTTTCCTACTCCAGGAAAAAGGAAACCTGTCCGTCACATTCAGGCGGACGGGTCGAAGAAAACATACACAGACGCTCGTCTGCTGTTAGAGCAGAAGAAGAATGACCGACTGTCTGAGTCGGCCTCTACTTCTGAATTCCAAGAAAGTCTGCGAAATACCTCGACGAGGCATACCCAGTCGTATCATGAGAGTCAGTCAGGCGGCACCTCCCGTCAGTCCGGCTTTCATAGCGACCAGGCGGTACCAAACTTACCGTTTGTACCACAACAGTATTTTATGCCGCCACCTCCGTTTGGTGGACAGGCAGTTAAAAATGTCCAACCTTTGGACTGGCAGCTACGGTTTCTTAGACTTGGTGAACATCCGTCGGCCTTCTCCAAGGAAATCACTGAAGCCGCTCAGCCGGCCAAAGTGAAAAATGTGTTAGTAGGCGCCTATGATGGCACTACTAACCCAGAAGACCATCTAATGGCATTCTCCAACCTAATGTACCTTCAAGGGTTGGATGATCCCACTTGGTGCAAGTGTTTTCCAGCGACTCTCAAAGGAATTGCACAGCAATGGTTCGGCAACCTGCCGACTGGTTGTGTAAACAACTTCAGGACGCTTGCTTACTTGTTCACCTCCAACTTCGCCATGAACATTCCTGCGAAGAAGACGACCCTTGATTTGGGAACAATTCAGCAGGGTGAGAAGGAGGGGCTTCGATCCTACATCAGGCGGTTTAACCTGATGAGAATACAGATTCAAGGGTTACCAGATGAGGTGGCCTATACTGACTTTTTCAGGGGTCTCAAAGACGGGTCGACCTTCAAATTCGATCTGGTTCGAAAGAGGGTGGCGACTCTTCAGGAGGCCTTGATTGAAGCAGAAGCCTACATACAGGCGACTGATCTTTGTAGTACAGCAAAACAGTCGGACGGGAAAAAGTTCGACAAAAGAGAAGGACGACAGATACAGTCGTCAAACAAAGATGTAAAGAAGAGAAAAGAGGTCTGGGCGGCTGATTCCTCTAAACAGCCGGCCCAGAAGAAGAAAAAAGAATTCAAGCCATACTCCCCAAAGTATGCGTTTAACAAAGATAGCAAAGCTATCCTGAAAGAAATCAAGGGACGGATCTCTATTGAGAAGCCGGTCCCCATGAAGGGTTCTGCAAGCAATCGGAACCAGGAAAAATTCTGTGATTATCATGAAGATGTTGGTCATCACACCAACGAATGCATCAGTCTCATGCGGTATCTGGACCGCCTGGCTGAGCAAGGTGATCTTGACTCTTTTGTCAAGAAATCCACGGGGAACACCTCCTCGAAAAAACAGTCGGCCAAAAAGAATCAACAGGCCGACAGCTCTGATACAGATGATGCAGTCGTCTACACTATTACAGGCGGCTTCGCAGGAGGAGGTCCCACTATTAGGGGCAACAAAGACAATATCAGGCGGCTAGATGTAAATTCCGTTCACCCAGAACGGCCCTCCATAAATTCATTTCCTGAGATTGTCATTACTGAAGAAGATCTAGGAGGGGTCAGGGGGCCGCATGACGACCCTATCGTCATTGAATGTAAAGTGGCCAATCAGAGAGTTGGCCGAATCCTCATAGATACTGGAAGCTCCTCAGATCTTATCAGTAGCAAATGTCTCTCCAAACTGAAGTACAAGACTGATTGTATACATCCGGCCTCCCACCCTCTAGTAGGGTTTGGAGGGGGAGTCGTCCACCCTGTAGGACGAGTAGATCTACCCATCCGCCTGGGTGAAAAAGGGGAAGGACGACACATGGTAGTCCGGTTCCTGGTGGTAGAAGAACTCTCGGCTTACAACATGATTCTGGGACGACCAACCTTAAATAATTCCAAGGCTGTAATAATCCCATCTCTTATGTTGCTCAAGTTTGAGAGGGATAATGGAACAGTCGGCTCCCTAAGGGGAGATCAGAAGATGGCCCGAGAGTGCTATCTCTCGGACGTCAAGCCCACTGTTATGGCCGCTGGGTCCAGTGGAGGAAAGATAGACCTTGACAATGTCAAGGAAAGTGCGCCTGTTCCAGAAGCAGGCGGCAAGAAAAGAAAGGCATCTCAGATGGGGGCCACAAGGAAAGATAAAAAATAGCAATCATTGGCAGAGGAGCGGTCGGATGAATTCCGCCCTCAGCCAGCTGGTGAGCATACGGACCTGATCTTAGATGTCTCACGTCCTGACAGAACAGTTAAAGTTGGGACGACTGCTCTAGGGGTCCTGGGTGAAGACTTTCACAATCTCTTGAAAGAATACAAGGACGTCTTTGCATTCGAAGTCCATGAAATGCCAGGCATTAGTTCTGAGCTGGCGGTACATAAACTGGCTGTGGATCCAAAAAAGAAGCCGGTAAGGCAGAAGAAGCGGAACCATGGACAGGAAAGAAGTCAGGCGGCAGCCGCCGAAGTTAAAAAATTACTTGATGCAGGATTCATTCGGCAATGTTACTTCCCAGACTGGGTTGCAAATGTTGTGCTTGTTAAAAAGCCGAATGGTACCTGGCGAATGTGTGTAGACTACACAGACTTGAATAAGGCGTGCCCAAAAGACAGTTACCCTCTGCCTAAAATTGACAACCTGGTCGACTCAACAGCCGGCCATGCTTTGATGAGTTTTATGGACGCCTACTCTGGTTTCCATCAAATACCTTTATTGAAAAAGGATCAGGAGAAGATGGCCTTCGTCACTGATCAAGGGTTATACTGTTACACGGTCATGCCGTTTGGTCTTAAGAATGCCCCGGCCACCTTCCAACGAATGATAAACACTGTGTTCTTTGATCAGATTGGGAGAAATGTCGAGGCATATATTGATGATATGATTGTCAAGTCTAAACTTCAGAAAGATCATCTGTCGGACCTCCGAGAAACTTTCGCCACACTCAGGCGGCACCATGTCATGCTTAATCCCAAGAAATGTGTCTTTGGAGTTGAGTCTGGGAAATTTCTCGGATTTCTCATTAATCAGAGAGGAATAGAGGCGAACCCTGAGAAGGTGCAGGCGGTCATCGACATGCAGTCGCCCCGCACCGTCCGAGAGGTTCAGAAGTTAACAGGATGTCTGGCGGCCTTGGGTAGATTCCTAAGTCGATCAGGCGAAAAATGCCTATACTTTTTCCAGGCAATTAAGAAAAAGGCAAGGTTTGAATGGGGGCCGGATGCTGAGGCGGCCTTCCAAAAATTGAAAGTTCAATTGCATTCCTTGCCAAGGCTAGTCAGCCCTTTGCCCAAAGAAGTACTCTACATGTACCTGGCCGTCTCTGATCATGCGTTAAGCGCTGTTCTCCTTGCTGAAAGAGACGGCTGTCAGCTCCCGGTCTACTTTGTCAGCCATGTGCTGAAAAATGCCGAGTTGAGGTATCCCTTAGTGGAGAAGTTTGGTCTTGCACTCTTCATGGCTGTTAAAAAATTAAAGCCCTACTTTTTGGCGCATGCAGTCGTTGTGTATACAGATCAACCGATCAAGCGGCCACTGACCACCATGAAGTCGTCAGGCCGAATGATCAAATGGGCCATAGAAATACAGAGCCTCGAAGTTACCTTCGAGCCTAGAAAAGCAGTGAAGGGGCAGGCCTTTGCTGACTTTATTGTTGAAATGACTCGTCCCCCTGACTCTCAAGTTCCAGACCAAGTCTGGAAGGTATATGTGGATGGAAGCTCCACTTCAACTGGTTGTGGAGCAGGCGTCATATGTCAGTCGCCAGAAGGCGACAGGTACGAGTATGCTTTACGTTTCAGTTTTCAGGCTTCAAACAATGAGGCAGAATATGAAGCTTTACTAGCGGGTATCCGCATGTGCAAGGCGGCAGGGGCAAGAAAAATAGATGCCTGTTCTGATTCACAATTGATAGTGAGTCAGTACAATGGCGAATACGAAGCGACCCATCCGACCATGATCAAGTATTTACAGGCGGTCCGTCAAGCAGTCGGCTCCCTTGAGGATTTCCATCTGGTCCAAGTACCGAGATCAGAAAATAACCAAGCGGATGCGCTTTCAAAATTAGCATCATCCGCCTCCTGTGATACTCCTCGAACCGTTTTTTGGGAAGTAGTGGAAAGGAGAAGCATTGAGGGAGACCCTATTGGAATCCTAGACAGAAGCTCAACCTGGATGGATCCAATTAGGGCATATCTGACAAACGGTACCCTGCCGGATGATCATCAACAGGCGGCAGTACTGAAAAGACGAGCCACCAATTTTGAAATGATAAAGGGAGAACTTCACAAAAGAGGGTACCTTCAACCCTTCTTAAAGTGTGTTACTCCAGAAAAAGGGCGAGAGATACTAGATGACCTTCACTCTGGTTTCTGTGCTTCGCATATAGGCGGAAGGACGCTTGCTCAACGGGCAAGGCGCCAGGGCTACTTCTGGCCTACCATAGAAGCTGATGCTATGGAGATGGTGAAAAAGTGTGATAAGTGTCAAAGGTTTGGCAAACTAATTCACCGTCCGGCTACTGATCTCACCACCATTCATAGCCCCCTACCGTTTGCTAAGTGGGGCATGGATATTCTGGGTCCATATACGCCTGCTACAGGCGGAAGAAGGTACATACTTGTTGCTGTCGACTATTTCACTAAATGGGTAGAGGCGGAGGCTGTGAAGGGAATCAAGACGAAGGATGTAATTTCGTTCATTTGGAGGAATGTCATCACTCGGTTCGGGGTTCCCATGTCTATGGTTTTTGATAATGGTCCCCAATTTGAGACGCCTGTTCTCAAAAGCTGGTTGGGTGACCAAGGAATTGCACACTACTTTGCATCTGTCGGCCGTCCACAAGCAAACGGCCAGGTAGAAGCCTTTAATAAAATTATCTCAGACGGTCTGAAGAAAAAGATTGAACGAGTAGGCGGCCTATGGGCGGATGAACTACCACATGTTCTCTGGGCCATTAGGACGACTGAAAAAGGGGCGACTGGAGAAACTCCATTCCTCCTAACTTATGGTGCGGAAGCTGTTCTCCCAATAGAGCACTACGAGCCGACTCTTCGAGTCATGCTATATGACGAAGAGGCAAACTGGGAAGCCATGCGCCTGGCATTAGACTCACTCCCTGAAAAGAGGGGCAATGCTGTCTTACGCCATGAGATTTACCGCCTGAGAATGACTCGATCATACAACAAAAAAGTGCACAGGCGTCCACTCAAAGTGGGGGACTTTGTACTTAGAAAAATGGAAGCTGTTGGTAGGGCTAACGAGTCTGGCAAGCTAACTCCCAACTGGGAAGGCCCCTACCGAATATATGAAGAGGTTAGAGACGGTACCTACCGTCTGGAAACACCAGACGGCCAGCCGTTACCTCGAACCTGGAACATAGATAACCTTAAGAAATATTTCTTTTGAAAAATGTAAAGTCAAGGATTACTTGAATAAAGCTTGCATCTTTACTATTCAAATTCTGTATTAAGAGGGGCATGCCAACTGACCAACAGTCGGCTACTCTCCATGTTTATATTTATTTAAGAGCGGCATGCCAACTGACAAACAGTCGGCTACTCTCTATGTTTAATTTAAGAGGGGCACGCCGCTTGACCGGCTACCCTCACATAATATATAGTTCACCAAGAACTATCAAAAAACATGATCAGACCAGGCGTCAAGCCAACTGATCAAAATATAAAAATTCAATTCGACCTGTCCCAACGTTATAGCAGGCGTCCGACGGCATCCATCCGGATGAAATTCGTCGCAGAGAGCAGCTCCCTTTTGGGTGGAACATTGTTCTATAAACTAATCACACGGCACCTATACGACTGTCCCCAAGGGCAACCACGTAGCCGTTTTTGAGACAAGGATAACTTTTATTACTAACCAAACTAGTGATAACAGTTGACATCTGAGTCGGATTACCGCCTGTATTACTTGGGATAAATGCAGGGGGTTCCTCTTGAGTTAATAGCCAACAAACATTGGCGAATCAAGGGGTCCAGCCGGCCTCCGCCGCCTGGTACCTCTACTACTCAAGCTAGAATGAGGACGACTGAGTAACACCAACGTTAACTCATAGTCACTCTCCCAAAACTTGGCATGGAACCTAAAAAGTTTGAATAGACCACCTGTTTTTTGGCAAACAAGGGCATTCAAACTATTATTCCTACTAGTTTTCCCTTCGAGTTAATAGCCAACAAACATTGGCGAATAAAGGGGAACAACCGGTACCCACCGCTTGATACCTCTACTACTCAATCAATCGGTGACCAGGTAACAGTCATAGTTACTTGGTCACCCCCTAAAAATTTTAAGTATTTGTAATAGGAAACAGTCGTCCTAGACTGCCTATAGCTCAAAAAACACAAGTAAGAATACCCTTTCTTACTTAGTAAATTTTACAAATGACAGGACCGCCTGCCTAAAGGTAATCCAGTCATAGACTGCCTAAAGTCTAACCTACAAAATACAAGTAAGAAAACTCTTTTTTACTTAGTTAATTTTACAAATAGAGGACCGCCTGCCTAAAGGTAATCCAGTCTTGTAAACAGGACCAATACCAATTGAATAAATGGCCGACTGATCGCCCAGCTTGGAAACAGACAACCAGTCGTCCAGGGGCATAGGCGGACCATCCGTACCTGTCTACAATCGGCCATGCAAAACAGTCGATATAGTGTACAATTCAATATTCAACACTTAGACAAATTTCAAGCAAAATAAAATTTCATTAAAGAGAAAAAATATTCAGAACCCCGGCCCCCTGGCCGGGTAAATACAATCAAAACGGCACGCAGGCCGTGAAAGAAGACAAAAGCTTATGAAGGGGGCAAATCCTAAACATTAGCAGCGTCCGCCTGGTCAGCATTCTTCTTGCTAGACTCGGTCTCCGCTGCATCCTTCTTTGATGCCTTGCCCCCAAGTGGCACAAGCGCCACTACCGCCTGCTCCTCCGCCTCCAAGGTCTCCTCAAACGCCTCGTCCTCAGCAGCCGCCAGGATCTCTTGATTATATGTTTCAGAGCACTGGCGGTACGTTTTCTCCCAAGAGGCAAAGTCGGCATTGGGGAAGAGGCGGCTCCAGGTCATACGCTGGATCTGGGAAGAGTCTTCCATCATCTCTCGGACGAGCTCTCTCTTCTCTTGCTCAGCCTTCTCCGAGAGCTCTTTAGTGAGACTCTTCTCCTGGGTCACCAGGTGTTCCTTTACGCTAGCCAAGGATTTCTCCATGACTTCGTATGAGAGCATTTTTTGGCGGAGAGGTTTAAGCTCGGCCTTGAGGTTGGAGACGGTCGCCTCCAGCTCGCTGTTCCTCTTCTGGGCCGCCTCTAACTGGGCCCGGATAGCGGCGGCAGCCTGCGCCTGATAATAAAGAATATCAATGGTCAGAACTTCATTTTGGGCAATTTGAAACATTGCCTTATCACAGTTAGAGGCGGCCATAGCTTTTGCAGCCTTTACCTCTTTATTCTTCCGATCAAGCGGCTTGCGAAGGCCGTTCACTCGGAGCAGGGCCTAAGCAAAGAGAAAACATGCGTCAGTTTCCAATCAAAAAGGTAACAGGCGTCCTGGAATAAAAATACTCAAAAAACGCTAAGTATACCTCAGCAAGGACCCCTGCAATCCCATCAAGGTCAAGGGTGCCGACACCCCTGACCGCCTCCCTTTCAGATGGAGGCACTGCTTTTATCATGGACTTGGCTACCTCCACCAAGTCAGGCTCCTGAGGGCCGGCTGCATCAAGCGTAAAAAAGCAGGTTAGACCTAGTTAACAAGAAAACAAGAGTAAAAAATTTTACAAGGAAATTGTCCATACTTCTAGGCGGCCCCGCCGGAGTTTTTGAGGGAGTGGCCGGCTGCTTCTCAGCCGCCACCTGTTTCCTGGAAGACCCAGGAGAGCTTGCAACAGTCGTTCTCCGGGCCTTGGGGTCCGGCTGTTGCGAGGAAGAAGCTCTTGGAGTGCCCGACTGAAAAAAAAAAAAAAAAAAAAAAAAAAAAAAGAGTTAGTATATGCACAAGACAACTACTCCAAAAAGAGGAAGAGTTTCAAAGCCTACCAAGGGTGCCCCCTTGTTGGGGGAGTCGGTACAAGACTGTTGCATGAGAGAGGCCCGCAACATGGCCGCCGCAGTCTTGGATGCTGTTATTTTACTCATGGCGTCAGCTGCAAAAAATAAACAGCAAAGTTAGTAAAAATACCAAGTAAACAAAGCGTGAAAAAACAGAGTATTCGTCAGGCCGGCTACCTCTAGAGCACCGACTGCTGAGGCCACAGGCGGCCAAAAAGTACTCGTCATAGAGCCACTTGAAGCTCGGGACGCAGTTAAGGGGTACTTGCTCTCGTACCCCTGAAGTAGAGTTCACCCTAGTCTCTACTTTGAAGAGTCCTTTGTCTAGGATCTCCCTTTTAGCCTTTGGGGGGACAGGCGGCATGCTACGGCCGCCTGCAAGGAGAGGCGGATTCCTATTCCACCTGTTAAAGCGTTTGTTCAGCTCTATGTCTGAACTCTCAATAATAAGGAAAGTGTTCCGCCAATCCTTCCACTTGTTCGCCTTACCTCTCGTCATGAGGTAGCCCCTGTGGCTCGTCAATTGATACCAGCCGGTACCGCCCGACTTAGGGGTCCGGCTGAGGTAGTTCATGTGGGCGAAAGCCTCAAAACTTGGCTCCACCCCGTATATTTCGCACCCGGCCACATAGCCGAGTACGTTGACCCAAGAGTTGGGGGCTAGCTGCCATAACCCCAAATCATACCCATCCAAAATCCGCTGAACAGCCAGATGTAAGGGGAAGCGCAGTCCAGCCTTGATGGCCGCCACATAGCAGCCAAAACAGGCGCCATCGTAGCTGGTACCAGCCGGCCAGACGACTGTGTCTTCTGGGTCCGGCACGAACAGTAAAAATCCGGGGCCCATTTGGTGGTTAGCGATAAAGCTCTCCACTTTGTCTTGCATGGCCGTGATCCGGCCCCGGGGTACCGTGCAGTAGTAAGGGGTGTTCTCCTCTCGATAAGAAGCGGACGGCTCCGCCCAATTATCCCCCTTCTCAACTGCATGAGAAATCCTCGCCTCTTGTAGGCGGCTGTTTCTTTATTCTGAGCCTGGAGAAGATTGGCCAGAAGAGCTAGACTCAGACTCGTCCTCAGACGAGTCAGAAGAGGACGACTCCTCCCCTCTCCCAGAGGGGCCCGCCTCCTCTCCCTTAGAAGGAGCAGGAGAATAGTTTGACATATCCACTGTGAAATGGGAAGGGACCACCTTGATCCCTCCCTCAGAACTGTCGGCTTGGCAGCCGCTTCTCTTTACTTCTACATCTGGCGTCTGGTCAGATGTTTCACTAATTGGCACCCTTTGGGAGGAGCCGTCTGAGTTTGAGATCCTAGCCGTCTTTTTTGTTCTGGCCATCACGTTCTGCATAGACACAAATACAGTCGGACTTTGTATAAAGGGCAAAGATGGGTCCAGAAAAGGGCAGGCGGCACTCCTAGTCCTAGATTCAGCCGTCCCCGGTGACCGGCTGATCACTAACTTAGGCCGTGTCGTGTGCTTCCATGGGGCCATTTCAAAAAATAAAAATAAAGGAAAAAGTTAAGAGTAAGAGAACCGACGGTTACCTGAACGAGTGACGATTGATGAATTCTGAAGTCCTTTGCAAACGGTTTGTCAGAGCAGGCGGTAGGCAACAAAAGTCCAAAGTGTCAGAGCAAGTTCAGGGGTCCGAATGTTCTCTCGCAAAGGTTCTCAAATGTGAAAATGACCGAAGTCAGCACTTCCTTATATAGACAAAGTGAGAAGGCAAAGGGTCACTTCCAAATTCAAAATTTGGGCGGGAAATATCTCTCGGCCAATTGCAGGGCGACACCTGTCGCAGGCCGTCGCCTGTCACCATGCGACACCTGTCACAGGTGACACGTGACCAGTCACGTGCCGCCTGTGAGGGGCAAATGATTAGGGGATTTTTATCCACCAATCACCGTCTGACAAGTGGACCAACCAGGTTCTGCCACGTGTCCTTCACGTAGGCCAATAGGAGCCTGCCACGTGTCAGTCCCAGATTCGTCCACTACGGACCAATTGAGACACGCCACGTGTCCCCCCATGCCAAATGGGAAAACCGGCCAACAAGGCCCAATCCTGTTTAGAGGCCCAGTCAGCCCTAGGTTTACTCTAAACCTAGAGCTTGGCACGCTTCCCAAGGTTATAAATACCCCTCTTAATCCTCATTAAGGGGAGAGAGAAAAAACTCGGAAAAACACGGATTACACATTAAACACTCTCACCTAGAGAGACCAAATCATCTTAATTTCCGCATTAATCACTCCTTAAACAGTTACTAACTTGACCGTTGGAGGCGGAGCTCCTACCACAAGGGGTCTTCGTTGTTTTGCAGGTACAGGCGTCTGGTTCCAGTCTCGGTGTTGTAACTCTCCCGCAGGACATCAGAAAACCCCGAAACAACTGTATTTTATAATTTAAAATTATTGGGGCATATAATTTTATAAAAAGGTAATTTTAAAGTTAATGGTATTTAAGGAAAGTCAAAATGTTAGTTTGAATAGGAAAGAGATCATTAAGGGTAAAAAGGGAATTTAAGTCTAGGAGAGTTTTAGAAAGGGTATATAAATACCCATCACATGGGCAAATTAAACTTTGCCCAAGGTGGAGAATACCCAAAGGTAACTCTCTCTCTCTCTCTCTCTCCTCTTATTCTCTCTTTTTCCCCCTTCCCCTTATTTTCTTCACACCACACGTCGGCCACCACCACCACCGCAGCCACCAGCAAATGCCGACGACAGCAGCAGCACCACCAGCGGGCGCGCGGCAGCAACCTTGCTGTGGTGTCATGGCTGTTGGTGTTCGAACAAAAAAAAAATCTCTGTTGTTTTTAATCCTAATCTAGCCTTGATTTAATTATTGATTTTGAGTTTTGTGATGATTTTTATGATGTTTGATTTTAAGTATGACGTATATAAATTTTCAGATTTGGTTTTGAATTAAAAAGCCCCAAATTACAAACCCTAGGTTTCTAAGTTTATGTATATTGATGGAAATTGTTTATGGGTGATTTAAGTTATTGAAATAGGTGTTTTAAAACATAATTACAACAATTATAGATGATTTAATAAAGCTGGAATTTTTGTATATAAGCTACAATTAAGTTTCTTGAAAGGATTTTTAATTACCCATTAATTGGGAATAAAAGTAAAGGTTTTAAATTAAAATTCAGCTTATTTTAGAGGGTTTATGAGTGATTTAAAGAGTGTATATATTGCTGGAAATTTATATTGAATAGGTATTAATGCCTCTTTATAATTTTGGATTGTAGGAGATTTCCAAGCGAGTGATTTTATTTAGTCGTGGCAATTTTGAGATCATATTCAAGGTACGTTCGCGTACTTGGTAATTATTTGAATATGTAGAAGCATGCTAGGCTTTGATAAATTAATTAAAAGTAGTATCATGATAGATGTTGGTTGGAATTTGTTGTATGATTGATGTTGGTGAACGATTTGTGATGTATGAATTATTTATGATGAATTGGTGATTGGAATTAGATATGTTGGCATGTTGGATATGAACCACATTTTTATTATTAGCATGATTGAAGGCATGTTTATTTAAACTAAAGGTTTAATTTGGTTTGGAATATGAAAAGGAAATTTTATTATGGTTCATATAATTTTTATTGATGCTTTAAGCATGGGAATTGAGCTATCAAGTGTCTTAATACACAGGAATAAATTATATTGCGGTGCCTATGTGCACTTAAGGTGTTTCTAACACCGAGGGATAGGATTTGCGGCGCATTATGCGTTTAAGGTGTCTTTGACATCGAGGTAGATTAAAAAGGGTTCAACTATTAAAAGTTATGTGGTCACTAATTATTCAAGAATTTAAATTGGTATGTTTGGTTGCTTGAATGATTATAATGTTGGATTGTGTTATGGTTGAGAGTCATCACCAAGTCTAATAATATGTAAACAACGTCAAGTGAAAGAGATTACGCACCAAAACTCTTGGAACGTATATACCTCAAGTATGAACATATGGGGGGAGTTATGCGACTTTATATTTGACCATAACTTCTACAGGAAGTATAGGACGCTGTATTTTCCTTTTTATTTATTTTATGTGCAAGACGTCCAGTCACTTCATGTGACATTTGCCTACCCGGTTAGCTCCCAATGTAGTTACCTTAATTTATTTGGGGCAGAGATTTGGTTGGAAACCCGTTTGATGCATAATCAAATTAAATGGACATTGGTATTTGTCTAGTTAAATGTTGAATGTCTTGTATGCTTGTTTACAAGTGCAACAAGGTAAGTTGTGTGATGATAAAAGCATGTTAGTGTGTGTTTATTACGCTTATGTACTCACGATTGCTGACTGTGTGTTGTATGTTTGTTTGGCCTTATCTTTACCTTGGCCCTACGATGACCCATTTCTAATGGCGAGTAGTGGGGACAAGTAGAGAGCAGTTTTTCAGGTGATGAAGCACTTTTCATGATGGGCACGAGTGAAGAGCGAATCATGCTTAGTTTCCATAGGAATATGATGTATTTTATTTGCTTTGAATATTATTTATTTTATTATGCTCGTGAGACTAACGTAAAGTTTTCAGTATTGTTTGGTTTTAAGGGCCTACAATGGTTCCAAGTTGTAAGTTGACTTCGTTTGACTTTGGTTTGACTTTACTTTCGTTTGGTTTGACTTTTGAGTTGACTTGTTTTGAATGGTTTTAAAGTTAATCTTCCGCTGTGTGTCTTTGATATTTGCCTTAGCCATTTTCACGGTGGCGGTAATGTCTTAGATTTTCCTATTTCGTATTTTAAAAAGGGCAAAACAGGTATTTTAAAGGAAATGAATTTTTAGGGTGTTACATAAGTTGCCTAAATTTTAGTGTTAATGTGCATCACACATTTGGTTATTAGATGTAGTATATAATGTGCTGTAAATCACTGAAAAATCACTGAAATGAGGAGTTATTATTAGATATTGTGCATCACACATTTGCTATGACACATGCTGCCATGCCATATTGAGTATGCTATTGCATTCAGGTCGTGTATTTGATGTTATTTTAAGTTAAGCCAGCAGATAATTCAACCCTGTGGACGGGTAGTATATAAAGAAAAGTAAAATTTAAAAATGCAAAAGTCCTAATTAGGTCATAGCATAGAACAGAAGGTCACATCATTGACATATGTAACAGAATAACAATTACGCTAGAAATGCTGAAAGTGACACATGATCTCCTAATGCGAATTTCTCTGCCTAAACTAACCTAAAAATGAACAATATTTTTCAAGAGTGATGTGTTCATGATGTCTCAGAAGAATATTTTTATTAGGTGGTATATGGGATAATGGCTAGTGTTATGTGATTACCGTCCCTAATGTGTTCATAACCAGCTGTAGTGTATTGTTAGTTAGGGTAGATGATGATGAATAGTCATGTTTATGTTTGTCGATAGGCCTGTTTGAGGAGCGAGGGATGTGGATCCCGTGTATGTTAAAGATGTCTTTTGGGAAGGAATGCAAACAAATCAAAGAGCATAAATAGCTTTTTTTTATGGGTATATTAACAAGCACACTCGGCTAACTGAGTTTGCTCCTAGTTACTGTAAGGCGATGGAAAGCAGTGCAAACAATGAGAAGGATACGAATGCGAACTCAGTGCGTTATGTGAGGCCTTTATTATCGAAATTTGTGCTGGAACGTAAATTTCAAAAACTGTACACGGATGCAAAGTTTGTTGAAATACAAAATCAGTGCAACCGTGTGGCATATGTGACCCTTGTCGGGTCAAAGAAGTTGGTGTCACATAATGAGGAGGAGCATGTCTTCTCAGACCGTGTATGGATATATTGCAAGAAAAGAGGAGAGAAATTCCCCTCAAAGGTCGGCTTAATGACTATACAGTTTTGTATAACAAGGAGAGTAAAGAGGCGTACTATGATTGTCGCCACTTCGAATGTCATGGGATTGTTTATAGGCACATAATTAAGGTTTTAGACATGAATAGCGTTAGTGAGGTCCCTCCCATGTACATTCTTGATAGGTGGAGAAAGGATATTAGTAGGAAACATACCCTTACCAAAGTTGCTTATCATGATGCGTCCAAAATGGAAGAGGTGATGAGATATGATAAGTTGATGTTAGCTCTTGAACCTATTGTTATGCGTGTTTCATCATCAAAGGAAGTTGTTGAAGTCCTGATGGATTTGATTCAGTTATGCGTGCTCCATCAAACACATGTTTAATATCATCTATCATTTAATTTAAAATCCACAAACTCATTTAATATCCAATTTGAAATTCCCTGTTACTGTACCTCTCCTTGTTCAACTACTACTGGCCACTTTACCCTTCTCACAATCCTTTGTTGTTTCTCAGGAGGTCTGTTCGGGGGTTTTGGCGGCGCAACAACTTTACGCTTCTTATCAGTATGAGTAACTACATACTCTGACTCCTCCTCATAGTCAGCAACATTCAAATCATCTTCAGCATAGTCTTCTTCTTCCAACACATAGTCAGCATCATCAAAATCTGACCCACTAATCATTCTATCAAAATTATAATCTTCACCATCCTCATTATCCTCAACAACCACAACTTTCTTTTTCTTTTTATAGTTGGTCTGTTTGCTACAAGAAGCAACAGCAACATGCCTCGTGATTTTTTTTACTAGACTGCAAGTGGTACAATGCAAAAGGATTTAATATATACATTCACTTATTACCAAACTCAACAAAACCATACATAACTTAAATGACCTGAGAACAAAACTCATGAAATGTATAATCTTAAAACAAAATTACTAAA
This sequence comes from Chenopodium berlandieri, assembly GCA_034703905.1. Classification (NCBI taxonomy): domain Eukaryota; kingdom Viridiplantae; phylum Streptophyta; class Magnoliopsida; order Caryophyllales; family Amaranthaceae; genus Chenopodium; species Chenopodium berlandieri. Next base: position 24,968,856 of record CM068281.1, read on the forward strand.
CATACTTCTGTAACATACTTTATAGGGTTTAATTACAAATCACTCACCCCCAATTACTTCTACAGCCTACTGAGGAGTCATTGAACTGCTCGAACACCATAACTAACTACATTAGAACCACACACACAAAAACCAAATCATTAACTTCAAACACCAATTTACACACACACACCACAGCAGTTTACAAACAAATCGAACCACAACATGATTTCCCAATTTAATGGACACAACACACCAACACAAACAAGTTCATACTAAGTTCAAAGATGTTTAGATTTACACAAATATCACTCTCACTAAAAAATTAACAGCCACCGACAAGGTTGAATAAAATTGTATCAAATCAATACCAACAAGCCATAAGATGGTATCAGCGTAATACCAATTTCACAAATAACTAATATCAAAATTTTAATCCACACCTACATAGTAAGTGGGTAATACAGCATCAATAACATTCCTCATAATTCTACACCAATAAATTAATAGATAATTAGACACCCCCCTAAAACCCCAATTCCCATGACAATTACTAAGAACAATTACAGATTTACAAATCCACGAACACATAATTCGCCAATCACAACATTACAAAACCTATTCAAACCTAAACAAACCAACAGTGAAATTCGACAAATAGCCTTAATTACCCAAATACACGAAATTCAACAACCTTCAACGAAATTCAACAAATAAATTGGAAGATATCGACATTTATTGATACTAAAAAATTATGAAGCAAAATTTACTTCAAAAAAAAAAAAAGAAAAAAAAAACAAAAACACGAAACAAGTACACGGAAACTTACTTCAGTTGAACTCTGGGAAACTCTGGGAACGACGATGAACAAGGATTGCCAAATCCATGCTCCCCAAACCCTTGCCTGAACTTGGTATCGGAGTAATTCAGGTCGCAATTTTTAGGTTTCTCTTGTTTCACTTTGCTCTCCCTAAAAATTTTTTGGAAATGAAATTGCTTTCTCTCTCCTCCTTTCCCGCCTCAATACCCTAAAACCGTCTCAACTCCTCTTTTCATGTTGAATTTGCAAAAGGGATCTGACCAAGTGGGGCCACGCCTCTTCAACTTTTTTTGTATTCTTTTTTATTAAAACAGGAGGCTTATGCAGTTTATTTTTTACCCCTAAGTTGGGTCCTTGTGGCCTCAACTTAGTAGAGGATGAGAAATTCAAAGTATGCTTTATCCAAGTATGCTTTATGCCTGATAATTTTAACTACAATTATACAAGTATGCTTCATGCCTGAAAATTTTGACAGTTTATCACTAGAATTCAACATAAATTAATGATACACGATAGCAAAAAGGAGAAGATAAGGAATTCGGAACACATATCAAAGGCATAAAACTATATGAGTACATAAAAATAGAATCGAGCAGTCAAATATGGCACCCATATGCTCAAGTACGTGTTGATATTGGAAAGCAAGAACTTGGTACATACTATGTCAAGTCATAGAGCGAATTTGACCTTCAATTGATTTTACTCATGCCTTACTGTATTTACCAAAAAATCACAACCTCAGTTGTTAAGGAGCAGTGGAGCACTTTGGAAGCTTTAATAAGGTCTTACAGAAGTCATATTTCCTTCTGTAAACAAACCTCTAAACAAGAGCATACTGCCAATACGAACATCTAAATGTACTCAATGAAATGCACTCTCTAGCAACTCAATCCCATCATCATATAATCATTTTGAGATCACTTATTAATCAGTTTGATACACACCAACCCAAGATACTCTTCAATGTCGGGTTCTGGAATACAAGAGCATTCAGTAATAGCTAATTCTCATTATAGAATTGGGTTAAATTTGAAATCTTCAATCAAAGGCCAAACTGCATAATTTGATAATCAAAAGGATTAGCAAATTTTTTTTCACACGATTCAAATCACGGAGACAAAAAGCCTTGTAATCCTAACACTCATTTTCTCTAGCTATAATCACACAATTTCCTGTAATGCTAAGCCAAAAAATAAAAATTTGTCTTGGCTCAGGAAATTGGAGTTAAAAGGAAAGGAAAAAAAAAAAACACATCACCCACTCAGTGATGCATATATACATACAGGAAAACCCAAAAAAAGAAAGAATAAAAATGGAACCAACAACCAAACACCCTCCTCCAAATAAAAGAATACAAAGAAGATCTTTGTGAGTTTTCAAAGCAATTGGCGAAGCCGTTCATTTTCTTTCTTCAATGCCTGAATTTCTTCTGTAAGTGAATCTAGTTTGTCCACGACTCTGTTCATGAAACCTGAAACTTCCGTCTGTACAATATGAAACCGCCAACATGTGAGGAAGTGCACCAGAGTACCAGTGTACCGCGTAGAAAGAAAGGTACAGAGCAAAAAAACAGTAACGAGTTTGCAGAACCTAAAAAACAGAGCAAGTGTATTTTAAGAATTAGTATGATACATACCTCTTGCATATGAAATTGCCTTAGGATTTCAATATGAAGATTCCTCACATCTTCATGTATTGATTTTTGGAAGGATGATAGAGTTTCTTGTAGCGTATGTTGAAACAGTTGAAGGGTGAAGTTGGAGGATCCACGCTGCAGGTCAGCTTGAGGTGTTCTCTGATGTAAATTTGGTGCTCCCTGAGACAGAAAAAGGAACTTATTTAGTCTTCTTCATGGTATGTCATCATTAAAAGTGTAGCAAAAAAGTCGGAAAATACATCCCAAAATCAAATCATACAGCATGTGGTTAGTTAACTCATCTATGTTAATACATACATTAACAGATGGAAGCAATCCAGGTTCAGCGGCATATGTTGTATCAGATCTGGCCAACAAACTATTCTGAAGTTCTTCCCGGGTTTCAACTCCTGTTTTCTTGGTTTTAGGCGAACCCAATGAAGCAGAAACGCCATCAGTAAATGCTGCAGAACTGCCAATCCTTTCAGCATAGGTGGAAAATCTTCGAGAAGGATTCAAAGATCCAATAGCTTCAGGATTTGCCTGGCCTGTGGCAGGTTTTGAACCAACATTCAAGAGAGCACTAAAGGGGACATGTCCAAATGTTCCAGGTGAATTTTCTTGTCCAGATGATGTATCTTTTGCTCGAAAGTTTGAGATAAGACTTGTGCTCGTGGAGTAACTCAAGGCAGACTGGCTTGCAGATGGATCTTGCAATCCAGTGAACATTGAAGTCGATGTACTGGTAGATGTTGACATACTGAGACGTGATGCTAGAGATTGACGATGAAGGGCAATCTTATCTGATAGTCTCTCACCACCCCATGCTTCTGGAGGAGTAATAGATGAATCCTCACTTCTGGAAGATGCAGTAGGAGTGGAACCAGGAAGCGATGAATGGAAGTCATCCTAGAAAAATAAAATTGCCGCAAATTAAAACAAAAATTCAGCTGTAAGAGAGGTGCTATTTTATGAGCAGTGGACACAATTGACAAAATTTGTCTGCAAGTTAACTGAAATATTTTAAGAAAATTTTGCACTAGATGTAAGAAAAAAAACTTCATACAAGATAGACTATCATTACTTACATGCCTTTGTGAATTTAGAGTCGGTGCAAATTCTTCTAATTTTTTACCTACCATACAATCTGTATGTAAACAGGCAGTAAATGTATGGCCAATAATTGTGGCCTTTGTAGGAAATTAAGAGTAATTATTGATTTGCTATAAACAAGCAGATTTACTATAGGCGAGCTTTAAAAGAGACATAAAAATTGAAATAAAATATGTATTACACACAATTTTTCCCCATTGCAGGTTTTTAATACTAGAAATGTAATTGTTAGTTTTACATTCAATCATATCACAATGACCAAAAGAGAAAGATCACGCATAGTTCAAAAGCCAGACAAGCACAATATCTTCAAACTAACAGGAAATGAAGATAACAGTTACTTGCAAAGATGCAGTTGCAACAGTTCCTGAACATTCATGAGATATTATATATGCAATCACATGCAAGTTGCTACAACCTGAGAAGATAAAGAGAAAAATCCATACCTGTTTAGCAGCTGGACCAGGTTTCCAGTCAAAAATTGGGTGTATATCATTAACAGCTTCAGGAAGTGTAAATTTTCGATTGGGAAATAGTGGAGAAACTTTTTTATCGCCAGGTTGGTCTTTTCGGGATAAATCATTGTCATTCCATAGTTTATCAAGTGAGGGTGTAATTGGAACGTCTAAGAGTGGGGAGAAAACATCCATATCATCCTTAAAGTTATAGTTCCTAGTTGCTTGTAATCTTGGCAATACTCCACCAGTCCTCAATGAGCTTCTATGAGGAGTTTCCTCTGAATTCTGATTATTGTTCGTAAAAGTTGCAGCAAAGGATGATTCCACAGCAGAGCTTGAACGACGAGGACCAGAAAAAGTTGTTGCTTGTGGAGCACTGGTTAATGTTGCAGAAGGAAGCGGGTCAGGCATTAAAATCGAGTCCTCGACAGCCCCTCCTAAAAGAGCTATATCAGCCGTGCAGTTTTTCTCATTCACGTCAATGGGTTTTGATCTTTGCCAACATAAACTTGTGACAGCCTGATAAATTAATGTCAAAGTCAGAAATACTTATGATTTTGACAAATAACAAAGAAAAAAGAATGAAATAGAACCTTCCCAAATACTTGGGCTTCTTTCTTTTGACTAGACTAACCTTTTCTGAACAGATTCGCCCTTATTTAAACTTATTAACCCTTATCTCAGCTTACTTGAGCTTATCTGAATTAATTTTAAATGGTTGAATTGTTATGGCCTTATGGACCCTTATCCAAGGAGAACAGAATAAGGCATTAGTTTACTCCAAAACTCACATTTAACTCCACTCATAAAGATTTCCCGAACGACTAGAAAGCCTCTCAAAATATTCATACATACTAATCAAAAGAGTTAAATTCCTTCGTATTAATATATTTCATATATGAATTTATTCTCAGATTCTGCTGCAAAATTAAATATATACTTCCTTCATTTCTTTTAATTAACAAGTTTTGACTGTAGAACTATTCACACTCTCCTTTGACCGTCTTTCGTGATTAATATGTAACTAAATATATAATTATGAGGGGAATTGTTATTTTGTCTCAACATATAAATTCTAGATATAATTTTTAATAATTATTTTTTATCAGTCATTAAAGATACTAACGGTTTAATATTTGTAGTGGCAAACGTGAGTTATGTGACTAAAGAAACATGTCAGCTACAAAGAAATTGAGCCCCCATCAAAATAGGATCGCTGATGCTCCCCACTTCCTTTAACTTCACAAGGATAATACGAAGTAGTTACAAGTGAAGTTAAAAGCTTTTGCTTAGTCAAATATTTTCGAAGAGGTAAGATAAATTTAAACAGTACCAGCTACTTTCACTACAATAGGTGCAAGACATCATCCAATCACAATGTGGACTTAAACCAATCAATCAAAGCCTTAATCCCATAAGTGGCATCGGCTAACCAAAAGTGATTCTTATGTATAGTCATCCACAAAGATCTTCCTCCTCCATCATAAGTGGGGTCGGCTACATTGTGGACTTAAAAATTTGAAAGAGTCCCCTAAAAAGCGTGCACATCTCTCCAAAGATTGACAGCAAACATCTCATGTCACAATGCATGTGTAAATAAGGGTGTATATGAGCTGAGACTTTGACCATCCCAGGATCAACACACTTATGCAGGTAAGCTGAGCTTGAACAAGAACAAAGGCTCACTCAAAAATATAAGTTTATGTAAGTCAAAAATTATGTTCACAAGCCGTTTGTGAGCACTATAACTTCTTAGATGAACTGTTCCTGGCTCTCATCATAATGCCATTAAGTGATCAAGCCATTCAAAGGCATTGGGACCAGGGAGTAATGAAAAAATGCATCCCGCCCCTTTATCAGGAGTTCTAAAGTACCCACTGCTATAATGGTAATCCTTACCCCAATACTCTATCTCATGTATAGTCTTAAAATTCGTAACCACAATTTTACAAGAATGACGTACGGGCCTTCATGTACACCGACGAGACAATATCTGTTAGAATGATAAGGTAATTTACCACAAGCCTTCATCTGGTACTTGCACTCATAGAGTCAGAGATCACAGCCCTTTAAATTCAGTATCCTCATGGGTGACATTGATATGAATAATAGCATAGCAGGAAGCCATGAACAACAATTTGCCATCTTATTTTAAGACCAGGGAATACGACGATTTAACGTATAGATGTGTAAACCACAAAAGTTACCTCTGAATGTCCATAAGCACGAAGAACAGTAAAAGGCTGAGGTTTTCCACGAACATCATAGAAAACCACACGACCGTTGCTTGTTCCAGCAGCCAATATCCAGCCATCCTCTCTGAATGCCAATGAAGAAAAGGGGGCTTCATAAGAAATGCAAAACGAAGACCTTTTTGTGCCTGAGTCGAAAGTATACAGCTTTTTATCAAGACCAACTGTAGCAATCATCTGCATAAATCAGCATAAATTTCCGTTTTAGCAAATTACTGTCATTGTCTTTAGAAATTTTAAAAGATTCAGAAGCAAAATTTGAGAACATTAAAACCAGACCTTGTCATTTGAAGGAGAAAAGCTCAGACCAGCAGTAGGTGCTGAATGCTGCTTTAACCAAGAGACCTATGAAATACAAAGGAGTAAACATGTAAGGCTAAATATCTATTTCTTTAGTAAAATTCTCAAAAAAATTTAAAAAAAAAAATAATAAAAAAAAAATATCAAGGCTATTGTACAAGAAATTGGATAACCTGAAATTCCAGAAATTTTAAATCAGATTTCAAGAATTTGACAACAGGTTGGCAAGTGTATGAATATAAGACTGGTAATTTGAATCCTTCTACTGTTAAGTGCCTACATGATTACATCAAATTCTACAATCAATTTTAAATCTATCAACTAACAGCAATGGGTCCGATTGTCAAACCCAAGATACCAACAACCATTAAATACTTCTTCCTTTTTTAGTTGACACATTTTGACTTTGGGCACTATTCACATAACTTACATTGACTTTATTTTGTGATTTAGTGTAAGAAAAAAAACGTAGTCATGAGGGGGTCTTGATAGTTTCGTCTCAACATCTATTTTCCAAATACCAAAATACGTAATCAAAGATATTTAATTATTTACATCTAAAAGTAAACATTGGCAAATGTGCCTAAATGAATTGTGTCAACTATTTTTTGCTAAAATACATAATTAAAGATATTTAATTATTTACATATAAAGGTATACATTGGCAAACGTGCCTAAATGAATTGTGTCAACTATTTTTTGCTAAAATACGTAGTTAAAGATATTTATTATTTACATCTAAAAGTATACATTGGCAAACGTGCCTAAATGAATTGTGTCAACTAATAAAAAACAGATAAATAATAGAAAAGTTAAATGTCATAGATTACAACCTCCGTTCTTTTAAATTGGTTACTCTCTTCCCAAATTTTTCATACACAAGATCCACTTACAAAGCTTACTTTCTTATGGTGTATTACATAAAGGTCATAAACCCCACTTACAATACTATTTGTCCTACATTTTCTTACACATGATGACCTACTTGGTAAACTCTCTCTGACTCTCTCCTATCCTTAATCTTTGTACCAACAGTAACTGTAATCAGTAACCAACTCAAAGAAATGGAAGGTGGTACATGACTAAAAAAAAAAGGGGCATAAACACCACTGGCCTATATTCACATAAATTCATGCAAGGGAAGCACAAATCAGATTTCTATCTTTACATAAAGGATTCAGGTGCTAGCTAGAAAGTTTTACTCAATAAAAAGAAAAAAAGGAAAATTACACAAGATCATAAATGCCTCTTCACATAAAATTCATCTCAGTACATACCTTCGGACTTCTACCGGTTGTATCCCACAAATGAACAGAGCCATCATCACCAGCTGTTGCCAAGAGATGCCGGCTAACTCGAGAATAATCAAGTACTCTCAACATCTGGTCTTAACATCCAATACATGAGCATTTAGCATAGCCAAAACAGAAGGATGTATAAGTCTTGATGAGATACAGAAACAGAAAACCAACCTGTCCGTGAGGATCCTTCAGTTCAGCAGCTCTAGATCCAGAGGCAAGGTTGTGGACCAAAAGATCCCCGTTTGTACTGATGGAAGCCAAGTGTTCATCTTTGCAATTATACATTGCACTTGATATTGAGCCAGTATGACCTTTCAACCATTTGATACAACGCTTTCTCTGTAGATCCCATATTCTAACAACTTGACCACTTCCCCCGGAACACAAGTATCTAGATGATTTGTTACTGAAACTAATGGATGATATAGCCTCCTGTAATACATCAGAAAAGTTTCACATGAAAATCAAAGAAACAGAGTAGAAAACCACCTTCAAAATTAGAAGCGCCCCCCCCCCCCCCCCCCCCAACCCACAAAAACACACACACACACACACAAAAGACTTAAAATGACTCTCACAGACTAATTGTAATGTTGTCAGGAATACCAAAAAAGAGAATCAGATCCAGGAATTCAATTCATCGTAAACAAAAATCATATATACAATCCACTTGACTTTCTTATAAAGAGCCTACTCAGTTCTCATTTTAAACAAAAGCCAACTTGCAGTCAGATAAATAATCATGAAAAAGCTCCTGAATTGGAACCCATCCTTAAACATTAACAGCAAGAACATACTTTAGCACACCAATATTTAAACTAGTGCAGCTAATATTCAATACATGGAAATATGAGAGAAAAGAAACAGAGTTCACCACACGAAACCTTCAAATTATTTTAAAATGAAAGACGACAAATAGAGTAACACACAGTTATCCCAAAGCTTCACCATCCTTGACTTGTTTGATAAATAAATTCAAGCCAACCTTCAGTTGGCTTTAGGCATATTAGTTGTAAAATTGATCAAACAATTAAGACGACAAAAAGAGTAATATGCAGTATTCCCATAGCTTCACCAACCTTGACTAGTTTGATAAATAACTTCAAGCCAGCCTTTAGCTGGGTTTAGGCCTACTAGTTGTAAAATTGATCAAACGATTAAAAAAATGTTTGGTTAATGAATAGACCATCTTATTTTACAACATCAAAAGAGAAGCACATATAGAATCATATCAATTATTTGTCTGAATTATACATCCTTCATCCTTATGATTATTCTCAAGTCTATTTTTGCATTCCCCCTTGATCTTTTTACAGTTCCACCATACAAACACAGTGCTGATGTTATAACATGCAGCTATTACAAACATATAACATCTGTTATAAATCAATAGTAGTGGTCCTCATGGGATGTAAGGAGTGCTAGACATCATATTTTCTAGGAAAATTTTAACTTATGCCAATACAATAACAACAATAGCAACAATATGCGAGGTTGAGAGCTTTAATTCTAACTAATGAGCTCAGCAACATAGAGACATACATAGCTTTTCATAAACCAAAAAAGACTTCTCTGAATTATTAACCTTTTTCCCAAGCTGTTAGCAACACTCTACCTAAAATAATTTCTCTGAAATATAAATACAAAGGTTAACACTGAATGAAACTTCAATTTAACCAAGCCTGTTTTGTACCATTTATATATATTTCCTCCAATCCCCTAATTGCAACAAGGGGGGAAGACACGAAATTCAAGATGAGGAGAGAGATAGAGAGAAATAAAGATAAGGACCCATGTGATGAGGAGAGAGATAGAGAGAACGCATGTGCATGTATGGTAATGTTGCAATATTTGTGAAACTTCCTAAAATGGTAATTGTGCAAAATATTAGGGGAATGGAGGAAGTATATGAGATAACGATAGACTAAATTCACTAGCAAGTAGCACCTAAATCATCAACAACTTTAGTAAAGTGCCATAGTTCCATAATCAAACATCAAACAGTGATTAACAGTTCATTACTCCCCTACAGTAATAGACTAGTACAACCCCAGCAAAGTAACAAGAGTAATAAATCTCCCACCACTATTGCCTCCTTTAAGCACCACCAGTCCAATACCTTATTGATCACCTGTTCACCTCCCCTTGTCAAACCTCATTACTCTAAATCATTCCCCTTAATCCAAGCTCTCACACCTAGCCATCTAAATTGAGCAATGCCACAATTAAAACCCTGTATTTCGACTATTTCCTCATCAAGTAATTTTGTTCTAAAGTCTTAACCCTTTTTTTTGTTTCCAACTTCTTCGTCTAATCCTTAAACAACAGACCATTCTAGATTCAGGAACAAGAAGTGAGCCAAAGGTAATACCAATGTATGCCGGTCTTAAATTGGATACAAACGAAACAAAAGGCGAATCAAAACTATCTACTCCGATAAGTTTTAAACAACTACCCTCATTTCCAACTCTTGTTCCCTTCAACCCATAACTACACATAACAATCTCCCCAAACCAAAGCTCATACAAATTTTTAAATGTTCCCGATTACACCTAATTCTATATATACTCTAAAAATCAAATACAACAAAAGATACCCCTACAATGGCTACCCAACCCTCATTTCATACTCTTTTCCCCTTCAACCCAAAATTCTAAAAATCAACAAGAACAATTACACAAAAACTCAGCAATCAAAATTCCAAAAATCAAAAACAAACCCACTTAAATCAAAATAAAAAAGATGAACAAAATCACCTCAACATTGTCCCCAGATTCAGACCCTAAAAGAGGAATAGTCCCCATACTCTGTCCATTTTTACGCCATAATGTAATCTTCTTATCATCTCCAGCACTCGCAACCACCAAATCTGCACAAACCCAGAAATCAAAATCAAATCAAACATTCAAAAACCCAAAAAAAAAACCCAAAAAAAAGGGGAAAAAACAATTAACTGGTATGATTCCATTTGACGGAGTTAACTTGGAAACCAGGCGATGGAGTATAACTAAGTGAACAAGGATCGCCGGACTCAACGGAAACATCGAAAAGTTTAACGGTGTCGCCGCCGCTTGCGGCCAACAACACCATTGTAGAGAAGAGAGAAACCCCAGAAAATTTTCTCTCTCCTCGAGGTTTGAATCAATGGTGGAGTATAGTATGATTGCCGGAGAAGAAATGAAGAATGGAGAGATGATGAACAGTTTATAGTGGAGTTTATAATAATAAAAGAGAAAGTATGCCAATTTTTGAAGATGATTTTGAATTTTGAAATCGGAGATAGCAAGTGAGGGAGTGAGTTGAGTTATATTACACAATTTCACAACGGTGATTTGAGGGTGTTTTGGTTGGTAGGCCTGGCAATCCTAACCTGACTCAAATTACCCGACTTGTGATCCGAAAATTGACCCGAATTCATTGACCTGAAAATGATCCAAATTAGAACTAACCCGACACAATCCGAACCCGATCCGAAGTGGAGTTGAATCGAACGTCACCTTATGCCTGAATTGACCCGACCCGAATTGACTTGAAACTCGAAGTTGACCCGACCCGAAGTGACACAAAACCCGAAGCAAGCCGACCCAATTGTAACCCGAAGTGACCCGATCTGAATTAACCTGACCCGAATTGGCTCAACCCGAAGTGATCCGACCCGAAGTGACCCTAAGTAATTGACTTGAATAGACTTAAAACCCGAAGTGACCTGAACTATAATTACCTTATACCCGAAATGACTCGAACCAAAAATAATTGGTACTCAAAATGATCTAACTAATTTAGGACTAATTAGTTATAATTTTTTTTAATTTCTCTGTAAAATGGTGTAATGGATTATATACATTATAATTATTCATAGGAAAAATACACTTTTTCCTTAAAAAAAAAAAAGGAAAAATACACATTAATAATCTCAACTATGGGCAATTTATTTCTAATAATCCCAACTAAGGTATATTATCTAATATTCCCAATTATGGGGTCAGTTTGCCTCAAATGGTCCCAATGACCGGTAACCTGCTGAAAGAGTGTTTTTTTTTTGGGGTTTTAATAGCCACATGTCAACACGTGATTGGTCCAATATAAAAAAAATATAACATAAAATAAATAAATAAATAAATAAATAAAAACCAAACCTCCCAGCCACCTTCCCCCACCCCTAAACACGCCGGAATCAGCCGGCCACCCCCTTACCCATCAAAAATGGTCGGCCGGTCCGCTACCACCCAATTTGACATACCCTCAACCCCTGAAACAACCCAGCCAGTCACCCCGGCCCCAATCCCCGCCGACGCACATCCATGAAACACCGCAACAACAGCGATTCAACTCAATTGTCGACGTCGGCAATTTCAGCAACTGGGCTAACTACTTTCTCAGGAGACCCCTCAATCTTCACTCTCATTATCGGCGATCGCGATTTGCTTTGATCTTGCGGGTTGTCGTTGATTGCTGAGGCTGGTGTTGAAGAGAATTGCGGCTCTGATCTTGCGAGTTCTTCACGATGAAGAACACGGAAATCGCAACAATGGTGGAAGAGGAAGAGAGAGAAAATGGAGGCTTTGGGGTCGGGGTGGGCTGGGTGGGTGGGTGATTTCGGGGGTCGGGAATGGCTGGTAGCAAACGGCTGGCCGTTTCGGTGGTTTAGGGGGGTTACCTGGCCGTTTTCCGGCAAGGTTATGGAGTGGGGATAGGGTTCCGGCGAGGTTAGTGGAAAGGAGATGGTGGCTGTAATTTTGGGTTTTTTTTTTATATTTTTTTATGGTTTTTTTTTCTAAGTTTTTAAATATTTTGGACCAATCACGTGTTGACACGTGTCATGGTCACCTGTCATAACTGGTCATTGACCCATCGTTGACCGGTTAGGACCATTGGAGGCAAACTAACCCCATATTTGGGATTATTAGATAGTAAACCTAAGTTGGGATTATTAGAAGTAAATCGCCCATATTTGTGATTATTAAAGTGTATTTTTCCTTTGTTGGGGTTAATAACCGGTTAGGGACCAAAAAGCGAATACACCCCAAAGTTCGAATTATTTAATAATAATCCCAAGTTGGGATTATTTAAAGCGAATACGTGAAAGTTGAGATCATTTTTACCAATTATAATAGGTTAAGGTGACACGTGTCATCATGTGATTGGTTGAAAAATTAAAAAAAAAAACTACCTAACCTCCACCACGAACCACCTTCCCCACCACCCACGAACAACCTTCCCCACCACCCACGAACAACCTTCCCCACCACCACCGCGGCGGCCAAAACCCTTTTCCCCACCACCACCACGGTAGCCAAAACCCTCTTCCCCGCCCACGCGCCGGCCAGTACCTCCTCCCGCGCCCTGGTTGCTCCCCTTCCCCCAAAACCGCCCACCTAAAACCCCCGAAATCCCACCCATGACCACCCAATATCCCTAAATTACCTCCCCCACCATATAAAAAACCCCAACCACCCCTCCCCCATGATCGAAAGCTAGGGTTCCGATGGTGGGAGAGGGGTAACTGGGGGTTTTTATTCGGTGGAGGAGGTAATTTATAGATTTTGAAGGGGGTTTTGGGCTGCGGGATTGGTGGTTTTGGGGGAAGGGCGCCGGCATGGGGGAGGGGGTCTAGGCGCAGCAGGCTGAGGGCCGGGGACTTAGGCTAGGCCGATGGGAGGAGGGACGCTGAACGTGGGTGGTGGCGTGGTTGTCGTGGGTTGGGGCTGGGTTTTCTATTTTGATTTTTTTTTAGTTTTCTTGTTTTATTTCTTTTATATATTTTCAACCATTAACGCAATGACACATGTCACTTGTATCCCATACATAACGCAAGGTGACACTCCTATCCCTGCATAGCATCTCAACCACATCCCTGATAGTTGTATAACTTGTATTAAAGTCAACCTTTAATTCCATAATACTGAAATAAAACAAAAGATAAACTCTGATCCAGACATGGAGTCTTCTAATATATTCCTTATGAAGTCTTTGGACAACAAACAAGTTCCAATATTCAATACCAAATGTAAAACAAGTTCTTTAGACAACAAACCAGTTCCAATATTCAATACCAAATGCAATACAAGTTATAATAGGCAAAAACATCAAACAAACTTTTAATCTTTAAAAATCATACTACAATACTCCACCCTCTAAATTCTCAACATCAAACATGTGATGATGTTGCAGCCCAATCCACATAAGATCCAACAAACACTTCTTCTTCATTTGCTACAAAAATAAAAACAAAATGTTACATATGAATTTTCAAATATACATTAGTGGTGCAAAAATATAAGTATGGTACTTACATTGATAAGAGAACATCCAACTGCGAGTTGTTATTAAAGCTTCCACATTTTCAGGAAGGTAACAACTCCATTTATTCAATATTCGACTTCTTATGCTCAGTGGCGGATCCAGGATTTCTAAGGTGGTGAGTCACCATCAATTATTGATCACTTGTGAAAGTACAAATTTGTTTTTCCAGATCATGTTCATAATTAATTTCAATCCAAAAATAGAACACAAAAAACCATACTACAACCAAATAATACTTAAATATTCAATCTTACAAGTCGAAAGTACGACAAATAATATGTTTCAAACAATAACAGGTATTGTATGAACCCGGTCTACAATAAATTATTACATTAAATTTATGATTTTTTATTTTATTGATAAGCTTTGGGGGAAATTTTAAAATTGATTACACACATATAGGATATAAATAGAAGAAAAAGTATTAAAAAATTATTATAAAAAAAAAATTGAGTAACTTAAGAGACCGATCTCTTTAATTATAAAAGAAAGCAGCGCAAAAATCATGAAATGCAATAGCAGCATGAAAGAGACTTGTTATCTAAATAACAGGTCTTTTTGATATTTAAAAAAAAAACACTAAGCACAGCGCAAAGCTCTTGAAAATGCAATAGCAGCATCAAAGAGACTCGTTATCTATAATAACCGGTCTCTTTGATATTAAAAAAAAAAAAAAAAAAAAACTGAACATCAAATTTTTTTTACTGGTGAGTATCGTGCACCACTGTGCACATAAATAGGTCCGCCCCTGCTTATGCTAAAAGTTGATTCCGAAATAATAGTTGTTAGGGGCACATCTAAAATATCTCTAGCAAGACAAGAAAGCTCTTTATATCGATGTTCATTGTCTTTCCAATAAGCTAATACATCAAGCTTCGTTGTTCGATCTAATTTAAGGTCCTTAAGATAGACATCCAACATGGACCTTTCACTATGTGAAGATGTGGCCTCCTTATCATCAAAATTTTGAATTCAACACAACAACAAAATGTTAAACAAACACTAATAGCCAGAAACTAGGAAAACTGAAACTAAGGAAATAAGAAAACTAAAACAGATTCAGATTTTGAAAAACAGAATAAGAAAATTGAATAGCATAAGATACCAGACTCTGAAAAAAGAATAAAAGTTAAAGAAAAGAAAATTAGAAAGCTAAAAAACAAAGCATGAATAAGTGATTCTGAAAACCAGAAACAAAGAGACTTCCTTCTGGTCCTGTTTTCTAGATTCTTCTTCTATACAGAGCCAAGTAATCAAACTCTCTAAGGAGAATTCCTTAGTCTTGTGCTTGAGATTATTTTTGAAATCTTTCCAAGAAGGAGGCAGCTTGTCAATAATAACAGCAATTTGAAATTGTTCATCAAGGGCCATACCTTGGGAAATTATCTCATGGGCAATTTTCTGAAGCTCGTGGGATTGCACTTCCATGGACTTGTCATCAGTCATTTGAAACTTCAGGTACCTACTGACAGCATACTTTTTTGGCACCTGCTTCTTCAGTATCATATTTCTTTTGCAGGGCATCCCACAAATCTTTAGCAGAATTTTCCATATTGTAGTAGTCATACAAGTTATCAGACAGGCCATTAAGAATATAATTCTTGCACATGAAATCAGTTTCATTCCAAGTTTCGATTTCACTATTCCAATAAACTAGTTCATCTTCTTCAGCATTATCAGGAATAACAGGCCTAGGGACAGTCAATACAGAATGCACTTTTTTAACAGTCAAGAAAAACTGCATTTTCTGTTTCCACCTTTTAAAGTGAGCGCCTTCAACACGGAAGGGCTTGTTAAGGTCATTAGACATAGTCATATCTTCGGTAGACATAATTATTACGGAAGGCAGAAAAGATTGTTCTAAAATTGTTGTAAACTGAACTGCGGGAACAAAAAACAGTAAGAACAATGTTACCGGGAATGAGACTGAGTCGCGGACTATGTCGCTCTCTTTAGAACATTCACGGTACTGCCTCGAAGGTGTGCAAGCAGCTCGTACACAACCGGATGTCCCCCAGGATAAAACAGTCTCTCTGAATAAAGAAATAATGTACCGATGGTCTTGCACTGAACCACCGGGCAACAAAACACCAAAAGTGTATAGAAAGTGCTCGAATTCTGTGTTTAGAAGAAAGAGGATTGAAGAGAACGGTAATGTAAGTCAAACCCGACTCGACCCGACCCAGCCTAGCCCGGCTCGGTTCGGCGCGCGTGTGATAGGTTGGCTTGGTAGGTGAGTCCTCCCTCTCCACAAAATGTGGGTAGCCCAAGGGCCACACCCAAATACTCCACACTCTATATTATAAAGGAGGACAAACTTCCCTTTCCCACCAATGTGGGGCTTTTTGTTTTTCACAAAATTTCACACTACACACTACTTGTTCCAACAATAATTAATTAAGAGAAGAATGAAACGAAATGTACATGTAAAACAGATACTGCTTAATAAAACATGCCAGAGTAGCCTATTTTCCCCCCTTTTAGCAAAACTAAAAGAAAAATTAGTTTTTCCCCATTAATCAATCATATGCAATCATTGATGTGCAATCATTGATGTGCAATCATTCAAATTCATTCCCCATTTTTGTAAGCTATAACCAATTAAGCAAAAGAATCAAAGAAATACACAATTACCTAACATTTTCCACTTGAGTTGAGAAGACAAAGAATGGAGTAGATGCTTGAGCGGTTAAGAAAATCCAGTGACGAAGGAGAACTAATATCTGAAGAGAAGATGGAGTCTTTAAAAAAAAAAGAGAAGAGAAGATGGAGAATGGGTGATAACGATTATTCTAGCCACTTCTAAGGCTCTTATTTTTCTTGCGTTTTTTTGAACAACGGCCTTTCTTTTTTTTTTTTGTTTGAATGAAAGTCTTCTTACTTTCTTAGTTTCTTAGGAGAATTAGGAGCCAAACACTACCTTAACCTCTAACTTGTTTAACATATTTTTTTTTTCTTTTTTCTTTCTTCTTAAATCTCTCTTCCCACCCCCTTTCATAACCACCAATATCACCACCATCACCACTTCTCCATAACCACCACCCTAACCCCCACCAGGCCACCACTCCCCTCTCACCTGACCCTGACCCTGACCCTGACCCCCACCACACTAGCCAGCCATGAGCCACCCCGAAAAAGAACTAATCTTGAAAGCTCTATTTTTCTTAGCATCTATATATTTCCACAAGCAAGTTAATTGAACAGCTTATAAGTCAAGTCAGACAAGTTGATTATGCAGCTAGCTAAAATGCGTAGATGACGATAATCAAAATACAAGCAAAGCAACTAAGACTATCTTCTCCACTTAAATAAAAAGTGATTTAACAATGCATGACATTCCATATAAATTAATGCAACAAAAGTTACAAAATTTTACAATTCTCTAGAACTGCATTCCAATAATCTAGCTACTATACTTTCATTGAGAAAAGACGAAATCAAATTAAATTCCAAATTAAACTTCTAGCCAAAGAATACCGTACTAAGCATCTGTACACAAAACTTCTCAAAGCAAATTCATGATCCAACCTCCAACAATTGACCTCCTCCACATGATCCCTATAACTACAGTACAGTGTCTAAAACTCACTTCATCCCCCAATGAATGAAGACGAGCAATGGCGGACCTATGTAGTGTCCTGGGTGGCACGTGCCCTGCCTTTAAAAAAAAATAAATCTAAGTGACCCTTTTAAAAAAGGAAAAATTCATAGGAATAATCCCACCTTTGAGTCATTCGTTTTTAATAATCCCACCTTTGGATTATTATTTAATAATCTGACCTTTACCCTCCATTCTTTTTTATTAGTCCCAACAGGTCATATAACCTGTTATAACAGGTTACATGACACGTGGCGGCCTGTGATTGGTAAAAAAAAATTAAAAAAATTAAATTTATTTAAAGAAAAAATAAATAAAAAAAAATTAATTCCCAAGCAACCACCCACCACCGAACAACCACCACAGCCCCACCCCCTTCATATGAAACCACCGCAACCCCACTCCCCCTTCACCTGAAACCACCCCTTCCACTCCCAAATCCGACCACTCCACCCCCTTCCTCTCCCAAATCCGACCACCCCACCCCCTTTCCCTCCCAAATCCGACCACCCACCCCCTTCCCCTCTAAAATTTGACCACCCCACCCCTTTTCCCTCTGCCCTGCTAGCCACCGGTGACCAGCCCACATTCCCCCACCCTGAGCAAATCTCCGACCACTGCACCGTCAATCACGCATCAAGCCCATCATCACCATCAAGCTAGTGGTTGCTCTGTTCTTTTAGCTTCACGCATCATGCCCATCATCACTGTCCATCACTAATTTCAACAAAATCAACGGTGGTGGGCGAAAATGTTGAAATTGGTGGCAATTTGCTGATTGGGGTGGCGAATTGGTGGTAATTGGTGGCGTTGGCTGTGACTTGATGCGCAATTAGGGAATTGGTGATGCGGCTCGCGCGGCGGGGCTTTTATTGTTGGTGCGAGGAGAGACAACAACAGCAAGACCGCTATTCGTGAAGGAGAAGGGAGTTGTGGTCAGGTGGGGTGGGGAGTTCAGGCTCGTTTGTGGGGTTTGTGGGAGTTTTTGGTGGTGGTGGTTGGCTGCGGTGGTCGGGAAGGGGTGGAACTGGGGCTACAAAAGGATTGGGTGGAATAAGGACTGGTTGATGCCTTGGTGGGTGTGTGGGAGTTTCAGTCTGGTGGTAGGGGTTGGCAACGGTTCTCGGGAAGGGGAGGGGCGATCTGATGGTGGGGATGGGACTGGAGTGGTGCAGTGGTGGTGTTTCGGGGAAGGACAGAGAAAAGAAAAAAAATTAAAAAATTTTGACCGGTTTCTGGTCAAATGGGACCAATAAAAATTAAAGGCACCCAAAGGTCGGATTATTAAATAATAATCCAAAGGTGGGATTACTAAAAACGAATGGTCCAAAGGTGGGATTATTCCCTTGAATTTTTCCTTTAAAAAAAATAAATATATGTAGAGCGTGCCCTACAATAACATCAGAATGTTAATGAATTTTATAATTGAAATTGATATGAATTATATAATCTGCTGAATATTGCACATTGATGATTTGTTACGGTGGTACTTTATTATTATTTGTAATTTTGTTTGAGGGAATGAGGGATTATCAATTAATTGTAAATCCATATAAAATAATTGTATCTTGTTAAAGTAATTGTAAAAAAATCTTACTCATTTAAAATTACATTATGAGGAGAACAAAAATAAGAGATATTACAAGTTTATTTTTTTCAAAAAAGAGTTCATAAAGAATCTGGTGCTACCTCTAGTCCTAATCCTCCCCAATCTCAAGCAAATCAACCTGATTTTTCTCAACCAATTGATAATCCTCCATCTCAAGAAACTGAAAATACCTCAAAATTTAGGAGGTGAAGCAGAAGTTGGAGCTAGTTCAAATCCTAGGAGTGAGCTCCAGATGATGAAGAAAGATTAACTGTGGTTGATGTAGTAAATCTTCCTCATGACTCAGAAGTATAAATCTTGGCTTGAGTATAGTGTTGAAAAGAATGCAGTGTTTTGTTTTCCTTGCTATTTATTCAAGAATGAAAATTCACCGGGTGGAGATGCTTTTGTAAGTGGTGGATTTAGAGCTTGGAATAAAACAGAAGCATATGATAAGCATATTGGAGGACATATGAGTGCCCACAATCAAGCTATGGGGAATTTAAATGCTTTTAAAAATCAGAATGGTTCCATATTGCATCTGGTTTTCTAAGCAAACTGAGGATACTATGAGAAAGTATCGAAAGAGACTACAAACTTCTATTAAGTGTTTGAGGTGGTTATTACTTCAAGGGTTACCCCAATGTGGTCATGATGAAGTGAGTCTTCGACGAATCGAGGTAATTTTTAGAACTTCTGAATTTTCTTGCAGCTGAAAATTTTGATGTTCGGCAAATTAAATAGTTCTTGAAAATGCCCTGGGTAACTCTCAAATGACATCTCCTACTATTCAAAAAGAAATTATTAATGCTTGGGCAAAAGAAACAACCAAAGCAATAATTGATTAATTGGGAAGTGATTTTTTTGTTATTCTTGCTGATGAGTCTGCTGATATATCTGATAAAGAACAAATGGCTCTTTGTTTGCTACACATAAATAAAAAAGGGGAGGTGACTGAGCGCTTTCTCGGTATTATCCATGTTGCTGATACCAAATCTCTGACACTAAAAGTTGCAGTTGAATCGTTACTTAAGGAGCATTCTCTCACTTTTTCTAGAGTTCGTGGTCAAGGTTATGATGGTGACAACAATATGCAAGGTGAAATTAACGGCCTTAAAACTTTAATTAAAAGTGAATCTAAATCTGCATATTTTGTTCATTGTTTTGCCCATCAACTCCAATTGACTCTTGTTGTCGTAGCTAAGAAAATGCTGATTGTGGGTGCCTATTTGTTGATGTGCTTGCACCATTATTGAATTTTGTGGGTGGTTCACCTAAGAGAAAAGAATTTCTTCGACAAAAACAGGCTGAACATGTTGCGGAGGCACTAACTTTGGGTGAACTTGAATTGGGAACTGGTTTAAATCAGGAGCGTAGCTTGAGTAGACCCGGTGATACTCGTTGGGTTTCTCACTTTAGAACCATTTTGAATGTGCTTAATTTGTATCCCACGATTCTTGAGTCACTTGATGACATTGGAGCTATTTCTGATCGTGTTGATAGGACTAAAGCTGAGTCACTTACTCACTTATTGATGACATTTGATTTTATCTTTGTGGCACATTTGATGAAGAGTATATTTTCTATTACAAATGAGTTGAACATGGCATTGCAAAAAAGTGATCACGATATTATGAATGCAATGACAATGATTGATGTAACTAAGATAAATTTACAAGAGTTACGAGATGATGGTTGGGATTCTCACATAGAAAAAGTAACCACATTTATGGTTAAGTATGACATTGAAATTCCTAATATGGAGGGAAAGTATGCTGTCCCAGGGAGATGACAATTTCGTGGTGGTAGGCCACAAGTGACTAATTTTCACTATTTTTGAGTTGAAGTTTTTCTAAGTGTCATTGATCTACAATTGCAAGAACTTGATTATCGATTTGATGAGGTAAGTAAGGAATTACTTATATGTATGTCTTGCTTCAATCCCATTAACCAATTTTCTTCTTTTGACATTAACAAATTGATCCAACTTGTTGAATTTTATCCCAATGAATTTTCGAGTGTTGAAATTTCTTTTATGGTAAATTCACTTAAAAAATTTATTGTGGATATAAAAAGTAATGAGACATTTTTGAATTTGAAGAACCTTAATGAGCTTTCCATGAAACTTGTTGAGACACAAAAGAATGAAACTCATCCGATAGTATACCTACTTTTGAAGTTAGTGTTGCTTCTCCTTGTGGCGACAACAAGTGTTGAAAGAGCTTTTTTAGGAATGACTCAAATTAAAAGCAGATTGTGCAATAGCATGGGAGATCAGTTGTTGAATGATTGTTTGGTTACTAATCTAGAAAAAGATTTGTTTTTGAATGTAAGCATAGATGCTATCGTAAACCGATTCCAAAATATGAAAACTGGACGAGAACAATTGTAACTTTTTAAGTAGAACTTTGTTATGATCGGAATTTTTTATTACATTATGAATTTACCTCTATGAATAGAAGTTTTTTTATTTTTTTATTTTTTATATTTTCGTCTATATATATACTTTTATGTTGGTAGATATTGGTGTCCCCCACTGTTGAAAATCCTAGATCCACCACTGAAGACGAGGGTACGTGTGGGAGAAGTGCCAGGGAAGGGAAGATGGGGGCGGGGAAGGGGTGGTCATTTAGTGGGGGGCGGCACATGGGCGGGGAAAGGCTTGGGGAATTGGGGAAGGAGCAGCTAGGCTTTGGCAGGGGGAGAGGGGCAGGTTCAGGTCGGGGAAGAAGGAAAAAGAAGGGGAAGCGTTTAAAAAAAAAAAGAAAAATTATTTTTATTACATTTGTTTTCTGTTGTTGTATATTTAATTTTTTTAAAAAATGACCAATCAGAAGGCAACACGTAACAAGTCACCTTCTAAAATCGGTCACCAAGTTGACAAACCAGTTAAGGGACTATTTTGAGCAAATGGAAAAAAATGAGATTGTTTCCTGATTATTCAAAGGAGGGATTGTTTTAAGCAAAAGTGACAAAGGTGAGAATATTTTTTTTTTCAATTTTTCCGTATGTATTTAATGTGTATATTATAATTCCTCACTTTTCTTGCACATAGAGGTGGGCATGGGCCGTGCCGGCTCGCGGGCGGCACGAGCACGACACGGTGGTGGCACGGCACGGCACGGTGGCCTAGCAGTAGGCCGTGGGTCATGCGGTGAACAAAATTTGAAAAATCGGCACGAGCACGATGGGCGGCACGGTTGTTTGGCCTGCAGGCCGGCCCGCAAGCACGGCACGGCCCAGCACGGCTCGCAGCCCGCAAGGCACGGCTCGACACGGCACGACCTGTGCATAATGGCTACTTTCCACAGCTTTCAACAGCCATAAACGACTATATTGTAACAGCTATATTAACGGTTATATTCCAACAACCACTCTAACGGCTAATTCATCATTTTTCCTATAAATACTTCACTTCTTCCTCCATTTTTTTTCCACAATTCATCAACTCATCTATTCTCAAATCTCTTATTCTCTAATTCCTACTCTCTTATAATCTCTACTTCTCAAAAAAAAAAAAAAAAAATCTCATATAATCTTTAATTCTCTACTTCTCTCTATTATAAAAATTAAAAAAAAAATTATAAGTTCGGGAAATTAATTAGCGGAAAGCAATCGAAGCGTCGTTGTAAGATCTAACTCAACGTTATTTTAATTTGTTATTATTATTATTATTATTATTATTATAATTATTGTTCTTGTCACTATTTTTGTTGTTATTGTTATTATTATTGTTGTTATTATTATTGTTATTGTTATTATTGTTTGTATTATTGTTATTGTTTTTGTTATTATTATTGTTATTATTATTAATCATGGCATCAAACTTGAACCCTTCCTCCTCCTCTAGGAAAGCCAAGTCAAAACGTACTAGTACTAGTAGGGAATTACCAAATTCAAACACTACAATGCCCTCCCCTGATATGCCCATTTCGAACACTTCCACCCCTTTCTTTCATCCCCAAACCATGGGAGGATTCGAACAATTTGACAATATATCTTCTTGGACTATGTCTGGTTCAGGATTTCAATAAAACTAATTCTCACCTCATTTATACGACTCACAACATGAATTTCTTATCCTACTAGTCAAGGTAGCCAAACACATGCCGCCAGGTTGAGTGAACAATCCACCCAAATGCCAAACACCCAAATTCCAAACACCCAAATTCAAAACACATTAGATTGGTGTACCCGAAGAGGAACAAGCCGCTACCAACTGAAAGAGTTATGTTTGGCCACATTTTCAATTAAGTAGAGATGAAACCAAAGCCAAGTGTAAGACATGTAAGAAAATTTACTCGGCCAAAACCAAGGGAGGGATGGGACACCTTACTAGCCATGTAAAAAAATGTGGTGAACCATCTAGTGATTCAACCCAACCCAAAATTTCTCAATTCCATCCACATGGCTTCACTTACAATTATGAGAGAGATAGGGATGAGCTTGGGAGAATGTTAGTACATGCCGAACAATTACATTAACCGAGCACTACAACCCCAACACAAAAAAATCTCTAGAAAAAACTGTTCGTTCGGCTGCCATGAAATCTTTTCAAGAGTATAAATATAATTGACGTTATATGATGAAAGTAATCTTACTTGTAGATTTTCTTTGACCGCTGATACATGGGATAGTGGTTACGGATATCACTATCTGTGTGTGACTTGTCATTATTTGGATACTGATTGGTCATTAAACGCATTATTCATTTTAAAATGCTTGAATACCCCCACACCGGTCTTAATATTTCTCATCATTTAATGCAAGCTATTGATGCATATAATCTTAGGTCCAAAATCATGTCTATGACTTTTGATAATATAACTTCTATGACATTTAGTGCAAATTTAGTTAAAGCACAATTGACCGATGTAATATTAGATGGAGATGCACTTTATATTAGATGCATTTGTCATGTTTTAAACTTGTGTGTGAAAGATGGAACCCTAGCAATTGGTCCATTTTATCACAAAATTAGAAATGCTATTATGTCTATTAACAACTCTAACATGAAATTTTAGGAATGAAAAGATTTTTGCAGGCAACAAAGAATAAAGGGTATTAAAATCAAAACGGATTGTGCAACTAGGTGGAACTCCACCTATGAAATGTTGAGTATGGCAATCGAGTACAAGGGTCCATTAACAATTTTTTACAATAAAAAATTTCCACAATTTGCTTTATTAGATAATGATTGGTCTAACTGTGAAAATGTATGCAGTTTTTACAATTATTATATAGTATGACACATTGTTTTTCTTCTGGTTATAATCCTTGTGCTCATTCTTTTCTTAGCAATGCATGTTTACTTGCACAACTTTTTGATGAACACCGATCACAACACGATTATGATGGATATCTTCCAACAATGAAGGAAAAATGGCGTAAATATTACACTAATCTTTCTGTGATTTATATTTTTGCTTCTATATTAGATCCAAGGCAAAAGTATGATGGCACATTTTTATTAATTGATATTTATTTTCTATGCGTGAATGAAGATGATGTTGAATCTTATAAAACTAATGTGACCAATCAATTTTTTGCCTTATATAGAGTTTATGAATCTAATATGGAACCGTGTCTCAATTTGCTCCTTCTCAATCATCCAAAAATGTAAGTAAAAGGGCCAAAGGTTTATTTGCACAAGCTGCTAACATGATGTCTAAGTTTTCAGGTAGTGAATCATCATCTAGGAGAACACAAAGCGATGTTTCGGAATTGCAAATGTACTTAAGTTACGACTTCATGAAAGGCATGGACGACGAAGAGAAGTACGGCCTCAACATCCTTAATTAGTGGAAATCACAAAGCACGAAACATCCAATTTTGGCGGCAATGGCTTGTGATATTTTTGCTATCCAAGTCTTCTCTGTTGCCTCCGAAAGAGCTTTTAGTACGTCAGGAAGGGTTTTAGACGATAGAAGAACAAGTCTAAAACCCGAAACACTTGAAATGTGTGTTTGTTTCAAGGATTGGTTGGATGCTGAAACTCGCCCCAAGATCGTACTTATGCACAAAACGACGTCGATGAAGGAACGTCGGGTTCTACCAGTTCCCAATCAATTCAATTGGCCGTGAACTTGAACAAGAAGAAGAAGACGAAGACAAACAAGAAGAATAATTAGATTACATACTATTGATTATAACTATTATTTGTATTATCGAACCCCGTATAATAAAAAAATAAGCAATAAAGTTAAGTTATTCATCAATTATTGTACGATTTTTATCATTATCAATTATTGTATTATTGATCTATCGTACCGGCGTATAATAAAATAAGTTATTCATCAATTCTTTTCTTATCACACAAGTCAATTTTTTAATTATATGCATTGTTGTTTTTTCTAAATAATAATAAAGATGTATAATAATAAAAAATAAAATTAATTATAATATATTAATAATAAAAATAACATAAATAATAATAAATAAGTAAAAGAACTAAAATAATAATAATAATAATAATAATAATAATTAATAATAATAATAATATAATAATAATAATAAAAAAACATAAATTAATAAAATATTTAAATATATCAATTTAAAAAAAAAAGTGGGCGGCCCGCTGTCCGATCCGGCACGACACGCTAGGCACGTGGGTCGTGCCGTGCCATGGGATGGGGTGTGCCAAATGGTGGCCCCGGCACGACACGGCCCGCCAAGAAGCAGGCACGGCACAGCCCAGCACGAGCCACCACCAAGCACGGCGAGGCATGGCCCGTGGCAGCCCGACACAGCCCATGCCCACCTCTACCTGCACCCATGTCATGGTACACTTTTTTTTTCGTACCCATTTTGTATCATGACCTTGTGCAGCCCGACCCAATACCAGCTTTTAGTTAATGTCAGGACTCAAACCACAAAACCCTTGACTCAAGCAGCTCGTCATTCTGTCATTCGTCCGTTCCGTAATCTACCGTCTCAAATACCCTCTCTATAAAACCCTCCCTAAATCTCATTTTCTTCCACTTTCATTCTTCAATCTTCATTCAATTTTCAAATTTTCAATTTCCGCTTTCTTCCTGTATTTCTGCAAAATCAAACCTCCCTCCATTCTCTGCTCTCTCTCCTTGTTCTGTAATTCTGAACAGTGAAACAATGGCGGAAGAATCACCATTCCCATCACCGGAAACCTCTCCTCATTCCCACAAACGAAGAATCACTGACACCCACGAATTACCCCTCAATTCGTTAAACCCAGTTCCTACTCTCTCTCTTCCTTCATCTTCGGAAGCCAAACCCTTAATTCTTGAAGTGGGTCTTACTGAAACCCAGAAAACTGATTCTTCCCCAGAACAATCCCCAAAAAAGGCGAAGCTCTCCCTTTCTGAAGAGGGTGTTATGACTGATGAATCCCTCCAAGATTCTGTAAATTTTGCTGAAATTGAACAATCGGGTGTTAATTCCAAGGAACTGTTGAATCTTGATGGAAAGGATGAACTTCCTCAATCTGATTTGGGGGAAATCGACGAGGGTTCTGATGAATTTAATGGAGTTAAAGATGAAAATTCCTTGGAAAATCAATCTGGTGAAGCTGAAAGTGAGGTTGTGCAATTGGAATCGGCGAAAAAGGGGGAGAATTTTAATGGGATTTTGCAGAAATTGGTAAAGGGTGAAGATTCAACAAGTTCATTGAAGATTGAGATGATTGACGGAACTTTGCTTCTTGGGGTTGGTGTTCCTTTCGTTGATGATGTAACAATGACTGAAGCGAAGAGAAATCGAAGGAATGGGAAGAAGAGTAATGCAAGAAACAACACTGGTTTTGTTGCTGCTGATTTTAATGGAGGAAAGAGAAAGTGTATGTACTCAAGGAAAGATATGGAGGTGATGAGGTATGTGAACGTTAAAGGTCAGAAGAAGTTTTGGTTTGAAATTTACAATGGATTTTCTGCTGCTGTGAAGAAGGAGTATGATGAATTGGGTAGTTTTAAGAATCAACAGACTGGTGGTGGTAGGAAGAACTGTAACAATGGAGGATTTCTGGGTACTTCTTGCTCACATGTTCCTACTTTCAAAAACCAAGGATTTTTGGGTATGTTCTCTTTTTCCCTCTTTGTTCTTTGAATTTGAATTCTGTTCTCAGTTTGAGTTGTTTGTATGATTTGTTGAACTATTTTTGATGGTTTTATGTTGCCAATTCGGATTATTTTGTGTTACTTTTGTACATTTCAATCTTGAAGAAATCGTTGAATTGTTTCTTTGATATCTTGATTGATTTGAGTGTTTTTGCACTGCTGGCCTATGGAATTTGCGTATGATTTAATTAGGTCTATGCAAAATTACAACTTTATTGTGGTTTTTAGAGTTGATAGAGTCTTTTCTGAGGCTGTCGTTGCCAATAAGATGGAGATGGTTTTGGTCTGTGTTCTTGATTGATGTTTGCCTGAATATATTGTTATCCAATGTTAGTTTTTCCTTGGTTACTTGATGTTTCTAGGTTATACTATAGATATATACTCAAGCCTGGCTGATGTGTATATGCATGGTAGAAAAACTGTCAAGGTAATGGGGTAGCTTATCTGAAACTTCATTTGCAAAACGTCATAGTGCTCTGTAACTTTCTGATATGTTCATCGAGTATCATATTGGTAATTTGAATATGGTTTCCAGAAAATTTTCCCTACTACAAAATTCACTATTGCCATTGTTGTTTGCCTTTTAATCCTTTCCTTATCTTGTCTGCCCTACTGGCCTGTACGATTGATGTTGGGAGGGCTCTTTGATTGGTCAATGAGAATAATCATCAACTAACAGTAACTTGTTGTCCCTTCTGTCCTAAGACTTCTAACATGACTTGGACAGGATTGAGCAAGTAGTATTTATTTGAAATTTTCTGGAGGTTTTCATTAAATTGTTTTAATTATGTTGGGAGATAAAGGTGCACACAGCTTCGATTCTGCTATTTCTGCCTGTTTCTGCTTTGTAGCCTGCCTTTCTCTTCTTGTATCATATCATTAAGCTTTGTTTTGTGCTCGCGGGAGGAGGAAAACACAGTCATAAAGATTCTAACTCCAGCAAGTTAAAAGAGGTTTTTTCCGTTGTTCTTCCTTGTGTTTTCCTCAACCATTGTCCCTGCATGGTCTTAATTGAATCTTGAGACATGCTTCAGTATACTTCAACTTTTATTCCTCATTCACCATCAAGCTTTTCTCTCACACTTCACGTTCTTTGACACTTCATGCAGCTTAGTTCTGTTTTATCAGAAAGTGGGTGGGGTCATTATGCCTTTTGTTGTCTGAGTTATCTTCTTTGGTTGGTTGTGTCAATTTGATAGATCGATTTCTTTTGTCACAGGTATGGCTGCTGCAAGGGGAAGATGCTATAATCCAAACATGTTTGTCTACAGAAGAAAGAAGATAGCTACTAACTGCTAAGGCCTGATCAATTGACATTTGATCTTGATGCCTGATTACTAGTCCAAGTTGATAGTGTCTAGTTCGAGTTGTGAATACCGCTGGTATATAGTGTACTATGTGCGATAGTGTATTAGCGTTGTAGATGACCACTTGCTCAATCTGTATAGAACTTGATTGCGAGTAGCATGGTGCTATATGTGAATAATATCTGATAGTGAATTTTGCTTTGATTTTCACCTGTATGAGTGCTTTGGCTGTTGAATGACTGCAGACTCGTTACTTCACTCCCATATCTTTCTCTATTGCAACCATAGGATGTCAATTCTCTTGACAGTTTAGATTTGCTAAGCTCTATGATGTCTTTCAGGAGAATCGTGTTCAGGAAACGCAAGTTATGAAGCAGAAATTATTAGTTCTTCAAATTGTACTTGTGAGAGGGACCATAGTGGCAAGGATGGTGATGATTTGGTAGGGGATTGGAGTGAAGATGAAGAGAGTGATGATGAATTTGAGGGCATTCATAGACCTGCTTTTAAGGTTGAAGGTGAACCAGATTTTGAATCTGGGCCACCAGAAGATGGATTAGAATACCTGAGACGTGTCAGGTATACTTCATGTTCTTTTAAGTTTCCTTGCTTCTTATTTTGAAAAAGAAATATTTTGATGACAACCTATTCATCAATTTTAATATCAATGAGCATTCTTTATTGGGCAAACCCCTGCTATTTCGTAAGTTAATTTGCAGGTACTTTCTTAGTTCTAAAATAATTACATGCTGTCTCTATTCTTGTTCATTGGGAATTTGGGACTGGAAATTCTGTTTGATATTCTAACTCAATCTTGTTATTTTTGCGGCATAAAAGATTCATTATTTCCTCCAAGACTTTGACCTTTGGAGCTTTTACATGACTTGCAATTTTGGCTGCCTGAATAATGCACCATAAGGTGGTGAATTCGATATAGAGCATTTAATTTGATGAACTTGGCAATTTAATCCCATTAGCATCTTAGTAGAAACTCTGCTGTATTCTATGTAAATAAAAATATTAATAAAATTACAATTCTGACAAGTATCTTTTGTCAATTGTGTCATTTCCAAATCAAATGAGTACAAAAGCTCTATTTCATAAAAAATGTCTTAATTCTGATACAAGTATCTTTTGTCAATGGTAAACAAAATGTCTTTAACTTTAGAATCAAATTAGGACTGTGATAGAGCATGGCACTGGCTTACTCTATCAGGAACCACTTTTTTTTGGTTACTGATCACCGTATGGCTTTTTATGCATGTATCATGTATGTATGCCTTTTTTTCCTGTCCGTCTCTCTGATCAGATAGAGGAAGTTTTCTTTTCCTCATTTCACTTGTCCCTCATTCCCCCTAAAATCATTTGTATATTGCTGTGCTCTAATTATTCATATTAGTCTTTCAGTGGCAGAAATATAATCTGAAAACAGAGTAATAGAAAGATATCCAAATCACGAAACATAAACCAGGAATGGAAGTATATGATGAAAAGTAGATATTTAAGACCTAGGGAGAATAAGGGGGATTATGAGATGTTTTGAGGCGTTGATGAAGCTGCTTTAACTGCAGTCAAAATGAAGGTTGAAGGAAGCAAGATTAAGGGTGGGGAAAGGGGAGGAGAAGAAAAATGCAGGAGAAGAATCATGCTGTTTAACATCTCTGTTTTGGGTGATGGTTCATTTAGGCATTACTTTTTGGTCAATATATTATTTTTCAAGTATGAAACCTCTATTTTTCCTCAAAAAAAAAAAAAAAAAAAAAAAAAAAAAATAAATTATGAAACCTCTAGTACTTATGAAAATATTCAAAATTAACTACATGTAAGTATCTCATTGAATTGCAAATAGCAAAGATTCTGAATTCTGTAAGTTTGTTCACTTTAAAAGAATTGTGCTGAAGTTCTTAAAAGAAAATGCTGGTGAGTGGGTAACACGTTGTCAATTTAAGCTTACAGAAAGTGTGGCATGGCTTATGTTGGAGTTTACTACCTTTCTGCAGATTCCAGCCATAAGAGAATACCTGCACTTACTAAGTACATGTGCCCCAATTCATACTTCTATAGTAGCAATGAAAAAGTGAAGCTTTGCTTACATCAAAAGTGTACTACCTTTCTGTAGATTCCAGCCAAAATCCAAATTGAGTGTTTGACTAGTATACTAGTAATAGATGTGAAGCATGCTCCTGTTAAGGTGGCACTAGGTTGTAATTATTCTGATACTGCTGGAAAGATCTATCCACCTTTAGTCTCCCTATTTTCATATGTAGAGATATATTTCTTGGAGTATATTCTCCAAGTTTGACATATTATGAGTTTGCTCCAAGTATGACCATGGGTCGGGCATACCACATCTTAAGAAGCGTTTTAATGTTTCAGTTACTTTTAGTTACTTCTAGACACGTTAGTGCTTTATCAATATCTATTGTTTGCTGTTATGACGTAATCTGAACTATGGAGTATACAAGAATAGGAAACGAGGTTCAGGTTCAGTTCAGTTCACAGGATTGCCTTTGCGTAATAAACCTTTTTGGGTTGTTCTTCTCTTGAAACAACAGTCTAATCTAAAAAGTAGACACATTGGGTTACATTCTAATCACTTGTGGGTGATGTGCTCCTACTTTCAGTTATCAGAGGCCAAAGAACCCTTCTCATCATGTCTTAGAGCATTTGAACTCCAGAAATAACATTGGCAGTTATTTTTTTTTTTTATTTTTTATTTTATTATTTTTTTTTTCTTTTTACATTTGAGATATGATCTGTTTAGAAAATAAGCCAATTTATTTATCTTAGAAGTCGAAAGCAAGAAGCAGAGATATGGTCTGTTTGGTTTGGATGTGTCCTGTCACTCCTGTGAATCTGTGATAATGTATTGCCTTTTTAGACTAGTTATTTGAAGTAGGAGTGGGAGAAATATGCACAAATACCTCTTTTGGGAAATATTCAGACTCATTAATTACCAAAACCATGCTATATACAATTTGACCGCTAAAATTTATCAAAACACATTCAAGGCTTTCAGCTGGATACTGTATTAGTGTTAAACACATCGCTTTATAGGAGGAAGTGTTGGAGGGAAGCTAGTGCATCATATGCAAGAAGAAAGCTGCTAAAACAAAAAATAACTGCGTTTTTTATCTTCTCAGAAGTACATATACATGCCACTTGAAAGACAAACAGCATAACATTTAATCTGGCTTCTAAAAGTTTTCCCTTTGCTATGCTGCTGCAGCCTAGAAGCTCTTAACAATAAAGATGAAAAGCCGAGAAGAAAATGATGATTCTTGATTAGAAGGCTTGTAAATGTTTTAGTATGTTCTGGGGGCACCAGTAAAGACTTTTTTTTGTATTGAAAGATTGCATTGTCTTTTCTCATAGGTGGGAAGCTAAGCGTATTCCAAAAGTTAAGATCGCTAAGCTTGAAATCAAAATCAAGGACCAGAGTGTTTACATGCCCGATATACCTGATATCGAAGAGTGCCCTCCACATCTTGTTCCACAGAGGCCATGGGTAGATGAGTTCATTGCTGACTTTTCGAAGTTGAGGCTGGTAAGTAGTTTGAATTTTCTTATTTTCCATTGATATCTAGTAGCAAATTAAATTCTATTAGAGTTCAATCATTGACCATTGACCTATATTTTCTTGGCTGTAGGGTCTATCAAGCCTTCAGAATACCAGTGATGCTGTTTCTGCCGACTCAGAATCAGTTATTTTTGCTCGCCATGAACTCAAGAGTAACGCCTCTCCGAATTTAGCGTCACTTAAGCTGACATCAGGAGCTCCAACATTATCTGCAGTCTTAGCAATGGACCCTGTAACTAGAGTCACTATGCTGAGAAGACGCATAAGCTTGTTTGAGAGTGCAAGTGATTTGTCAAAGGAAGATTGTGCATGGCTCTTTGCTCTGTGTGCAGTAATTGAGACTCCATTGGATGCTGATACTTGTGCATCTCTCCGCTGTTTGCTTCGAAGTTGTGCTAAATTGCGGGCTGAAAAAGCTGAAATTGATGATGAGGTCATAATGCTAAATGTTTTGGCAACAATTTCTGGGAGGGTTTTTGGACAGTCAGGAAATTGATGAGTTATGTTATACAAAGTACTTATTTTGATTAAGCTCATTTTGCCCTATGATTAGTTTTACTAAATTTGTATACTTTGGGATAATTTTGACTACATTAACATTGTATTTATGTTAGTCCTAATTTAGTAATTTATACAGGAAATTTTACTAAATAACACCAGGAAAAACACAAAATTTTGATTATAACACCATAAAATTTCAAAGTTTTATTATAACACCACTTAAAAAATTAAAATTTTGGTTTCACCACCTAAATGGTTACCACGTTAAAGGAACTGTTAGTTGGGCCCACTGCAACGGCTATTTTTTTTCAAAGTCTTTTATATAGCTGCGATATCCTTCACAATCATTCAACTGTTGATCTGTTTACACAAAATTAGGGTTCAAATTTTGCGAATTCAACAATCAAATTGCCCAAATTGTTTGATTTAAGCATCATTGTTCGGGGAGGAAGATTTGAAATCAGGTAGTTGCTTCAATACCACTGCAGAAAACCCTAGTTTATCTTTCTTAAATGTTATGTAAATCAATCTATGTTGTTGAATTAAGTGCATAATTCAGTTCGCATGTGTAAGTAATCATATAATTCGTACTTATTTCATGAAGTATGCGTGTTAATTGTCCTCATATTTGAGAAAAAATGAACTTAGGGTTCATCGCAAAAATAAATTGGGGGTTTTAATTTTTAGGACTGATTGTTTAACTTCCTTGGTTCATTTGTATGGTTTTTCATAGTAGGAATGGTTTTGCTTATTGTGGA
Source organism: Chenopodium berlandieri (assembly GCA_034703905.1). Taxonomy (NCBI): domain Eukaryota; kingdom Viridiplantae; phylum Streptophyta; class Magnoliopsida; order Caryophyllales; family Amaranthaceae; genus Chenopodium; species Chenopodium berlandieri. Next base: position 25,002,440 of record CM068281.1, read on the forward strand.
TGGCATATTGATGCAGGAGATGTCTTTCATAAGTTCCTCTCCTTCAAGGGAGAAGAAGTGCAAGTGTGGTGTTCCTTTTGCGAAGCTTACCAGTTGGACAAGGGAGAACCCTAATCGGAAGTTCAGAACATGCAAGTTCTATGATGCTGTAACTGAAAGCAGGGACTTGTAAAGCATTTGAATGGGTGGATGAACCTAATGGGACAGCCTGGCAAACAAAGGTGATCAACAATTTGTTGTTGGACAAGAAGCTGTTGAAGGGAGAAATTACTGACTATAAAACGGAAGTTGATGATCTTGGTGGACAGATGAGGTGTTTGCTCAATGAAGTGGACAGCCTAAAGATGAAATGCAAGGTTTTAAACTCAGATAGGAAGAAGAATAACAGAGAGATGCATGGAAGAAATGGAAGATCAGAGCACTCTGTTCCGTGTGTTGCTTTTGGGATTAGTTTAGTCATGTTAGTGATGGTAGTTATTGGGGGGTTTGTAATGCTTAAAATGTAATTTGTCCTAAGGCATGAACAATACTAGTAAGGCTTTTGTAATGGTTTATAGTGGCATTGAACCACTTTTGCAATGTATTGTATACAATATTTTGGATGGAATGATTAAAGCAACTACTTAGTAATTTGAAATTGCATTGAAACCATATGAGCAAATTACTTGCATTACTTAACAAAATAGGCTTTTAAAGCCTAACACCAGAGTATGACTTGATCAAAATAAGCTTACAAAGCCTAACACCTAAACTATGAGTTCAAAAAACAACCTCTAAGTGTTACACTTAGTCTACTGCATGCTAATGTTCAAAATAACAACCTAAAAGTCTAGTTTTGAAAAAGGAAACAACAGCTAGTTCATTGAGTCAAATTTGCATGTTTGAAAGTCTGTAGCTTAGCAAACTCCTTGTCTGCACTCCAATATGTTGCATTATGTCTCTGTTTCTGGGTTCAAGTTGATTGGAAGAGGGGGTGATATGTTGGTTGGACCTTGGCTGGGCTTGTTGACTATTTGAACCTTTCCTCTTGCTGAGTGGTTCACAGCCTGGTTGCTCTTGGGGAAAAGTCTTGTTCCCAATGTTGTTTGGACCAACCCCTACTGCACTCTGTGGTTAACAGAGAAAAAAACAAGTTTCAACATCTAATTGCATCACAAATAAAAAGTTTCAACATCTAATTGCATCACAAAATAAAAAAAAAAAAATTGAACAAGTACCAAAGAATACCTTCTTAGCAGCTCTAATCTCACTCTTCTTCCTCTGCTCTACTACCCATGGTGAGGTTAAAGGGGGGTCTCCCTGCAGATCTTTGCTCAGTTGGTTCAAGTATAGTTGGGAGCTTGCAAGTCTTGGCATAGTGGAAAAATCCACCACAATTCCTACATTGTTTTTTTCCTTTTCTTTCTCCCTGCTGCCCCCCTGCTGTAGAAGTTCCCTCACCAGGCTCCTGCTTTCTTTTCTTCAATTTGGGCCTTCCAAGCTGCACCTTGAAGGCTGGTGGCTGAGGCTCTCTCATGTTAACTCTTCCCTAATGCTTTGGCCTTGACATTGGTTGAATTGCAGGCTCATATGCTGCTCTGTAGGTGGCTATACTGTAATATGGGTGGACATATTGCTCAGCATCACTTCATTGATCCATTATGCATGCAAAGGCATGAACACATGGGATGCCTGTAAGCTGCCAATGATTGGAGGAACAAGTCCCATTTCCCAAGTCAACTAGAACCTGGTCATCCTTCAGTTGCACTTCATAAGTGTCATCCTTGGCAGCTTGAACAATGCAATTCTTAGACACATAGCTCATCCTTTGAAACAGCTTATGAACATATGGAGTCAAGTTGCTTGTGATTTCCTTGGAGTCCTCCCACTTCTCTTTGTTTCTCCTCATCATGTACCTCTTCATCCATTCCATTTGGGTGAGGATAAGTTTGTCCCTTGCATCTCTAATAACTGCATTGAAAGTCTCACACATGTTGTTTAGTAGCATGTTGGACCTGCTATTGTCACTGAATGCATGTCTGCACCAGTGTTGAGTGGGGATATTGTTCAAGTAATCATAAGCCTCCTCATCAAGCTCCTTAATCTGTTGCATTAGTATTTCATACTCAAGCTACAAACACAACAAGAACAGTGTTCTAGTCAAGCTCTTAAATTTGTTCGTAATAATCTAAGCTACACACACAACAAGAACAGTGTTCCAGTTTAAAACAATCTAAGTTCATTGAATCCAGTTCAATTTCATAGTTTAATTTGTTCAAAATAATCTAAGCTACAGACTTACATATGTTGTTGCTCTTGCAGCACTCCTAAAAAGCTCCTTGAAAATTGATCTAGTGAACTTAGCTTGAAATTTGCCCAAATATGCCTAACACAGAACCTTGTTTCTGCATTTGGCACAACTTGAGCTAGAGCTTCAACCAGTCCCTGTTTAACAACATCCAAATACAGTTATCATACTTCACAAAATAAAGAATAGGACACATTAAATACTAGAAAAAAACAAGACAATTTTACCTTATGCTTGTCTGACATGAAGGTGAAGCATGAACCATCTGCACTCCCAAGGCTATGCATTAGTGATTCCAGGAACCAAACCCAAGTTTCCCTATTTACAACCTCACAAGTTGCCCAAGCAATAAGGTAAATGCTGTTGTTTCCATCTTTGGACACTGCAACTAAAATCTGCCCTAGGTAAGCTCCTTTCAAGTGGCAGCCATCCACCCCAATGATTAGCCTACAACCCTTCAAGAAACCATCTTTCAAAAGCCTCAAACAAACATACATTCTCATAAACAAGGGAGGCTCAAGCTGCTCAATTCCATCTACCACCACATTACAACCAGACCCTAGGTTGTATTTCATTATAGCCTTCCCATAATCCCAGACCCTTGCATATTGCTCTCTTGCTGAACCAAAAATTATCAACTTAGCTCTACATCTTGCCATCCAAGCCCTAAAGTAGGTCACTTGAACCCCCAGGTCTTACAGCACCCTATCCCTGATCTGCTTAATCTTCTAGGTAGGGTTACTTCTGAACTCCTCAAGGTACCTCTCTGCAATGAACTCTGCAGTGACCTTGTTCTCCCTGCTTCTCACACATCTTTGCTTTAACCTCATGCTTTTTATTTGCCAAGTCTGCTGTCTAACTAACTTCATAGCATGGATCTTGAAATTTCACTTCACTCCACCCTTGCATATACACAAAGGCATCGTACTTGTCTTTGTGTCAAACTTACAGCCACATCTATTCCTACACTGAATAGTAATCCTACTACTATCATTGTGTAAAAAGTAGTGTTCATACCTATTCTCTATGGCATGCACTCTTAGAGCTTTCCTCAAAACTAAAACATTGCTGAACTTAAGCTTATTAACAAGTACAACAGGCTTAGTGAAGTCAGTTTTCTCATTAAACCAAGGACTGTTGTCCTCTTCATCTGATGAACCATCCAAGCTCCTTAGCTCATCTGATTCTCCCTCGAACCTCACTCACATCCAAGTTCTCATTCAACCTTGACCTAGGATCCTTTACAACCCCCTAATCATGTACATCCAACTGCTTCCCAAGACTTCTAGTTACCTTCTCCAAAATCTCTTTAGAATTCTGTATAAACCACCTTTCATCCCCACTATCATACTCCTCCTCACTAGGCTCCCAAGTTATGTCAATGTCACTCCTATCAGCAGAAGAATACCCCTCCTCAGTCCCAGATTCACTACCCTCACTAGTATCCTCAAAAACCAATCCTTTAGCTACATATTTCTTTTTCCCTTCTCCTTATCCAACACCTTCCCACTACTAGAAACCCTTTCAAACTTAGCTTTACCTTTCCCCTTATCCAACAACTTCCCTCTACCAGAAACCCCCTCACTCTTAGCAGAAACCCCTTCACTCTTTTCTATCCCCTTACCCTTATCCTGTCTAGATCTAGGTTTAGGAGAATCTTCCCTTTGACTCACCTCAGGGCCTGTTTGTTAAGTCTTGGGCTCTTCCTAATTGGCACAGTCTTTCCTGTACTTTTCTTCCCCTTTCTCTCAGCCTTTTTTGGAGTGGACTGGGCCTCATGTATGGGCCTTAAGGGTTCATCTGCAGTCACAAAAAATTCCACATACCCTTCCACATTGACTGTCTCTAACAGCCCCTTCACTTCCTCTTCATTTACTATTTCCCTTCTCCTTGTGTTAGAGGTCCTACCTCTTTGTTTATACCACAGTCTATAGTTTGGAGGGACATGGACATTATAATTCACAAACCCATGCACAACAACTTTCGTCAAATAATGTACATCTATCTTATCCACTACCACATCCCTCCTCCAATAACATAACCCACCACACCAGCAAAGCAAATGTTTTGTTTTTGACACTCTTTTGGGAACAAAAGCACCCCCAACTTTGAATACTATATCAATTAATCCTTCTTGGTTGTTGGCCATTTATCTATCTAATAAACAGATGCAAAGCAAGTCAACAAAAGCCAACATATCTTACCCTAATTACACAGTCAAACGCACTACTTTAATCAACAAAAGCAAACATATTTTAAACCAAAACAAGGACAAACCAGTCAACAGGTCACCAAAATCAATGAATTAACGTAAATAATTAACCAATTACACCAATTCATACGTAAATGAATCACATTCTACTTTAATTACAAGTTCGCACAGTACACAAAGTAAATCACACCCAATTTTACTGGTTTTAGGGTTCCTACTTTTTTTTTTCCCAAATTACCCTACATTCCTCATGAAAATGGCATAATTAACTTCAACAGTTGCTGAAAAAACTACTTTAAAGGGTTCGAAAGGTACCCCTTTTGGAATCTTGCTGCTGTTTATGTCAGAATCCACGAAAATCCAAGCTTTTTTGTTGTTGAAAATGGCTGACGACTTCTGGCTGAGTTGGCTGAGCTGTTTTGCTCCAATACTGACACCTCCCTTTTCAATTCAATTTCTCAACCACACAGTTCAACTTAGGGTTTGATTCTTGACAGTAATTTTGGTTGTTGAATATTAACAAAGAGAATTCAATGAAGGAGGAGTAGTTGGGTAATCAATGGAAGGATAGAGAATCGAATTGAGGAGGATGAAATTTGGAGGGTAAACTAATTTGTGGCCCCCACACATATTTGCCGTCACAGATTCTGTTATCTAGTGGTGAAACCAAAATTTTAATTTTTTAAGTGGTGTTATAATAAAACTTTGAAATTTTGTGGTGTTATATCAAAATTTTGTGTTTTTTTCTGGTGTTATTTTCTAAAATTACCATTTATATATGTTGATTTTGTATTAGAACTTACCTGAGAGATAGGATAAAGTGATTTATGTTGTCCGCAAAGATGCATCCTTCTTGAGCATTTCTTAGCTCATTTTTTTTTCTTTTTTTTCTTTTTCCAAATATTAGTGTCCTTAATAATGTGTGCATGAGCTAGACCGATTACACCAGACTCATTTCAGCTGGTGGCTTGGTTATATGTACTGTAAAAAAAAAAAAAAGAGGACAAAAAGTCGAAGATAGATTGCAAGACTGCTTAGAATCGATTATTTTAATGGCCAACCCTATTTTTGTACCTTGTCAATGATTGAACTTTGATAGATATTATAGTTATGATAATATTTGTCGCAGATTAGGATAATAATTGTACGTATTTTGTATCCTTATTATACTAGGTTTACGATATTTGTAAAACTCTATATATTGATCAATGGTACACTCTCCAGATTGAGGATTTTTCCCGAAATCTAACATGGTATCACAGCTTAGGTTTTAGATCCAAATTTTTTATTTTTCCAATTTTTTTTGGTTTTTTTGTTTTTAATTTGGGACCTTAGCTTAGCTCTGCATTCTTCTTTGGTTAATTAATTAACCAAATTCTTTACAGCTTGTTCCTTCCACCTTGCTTTTCTGTTATTTTGTCTTCTAGTAAGCATTTGACTTTGGCAATTAGTGCTTATAATCATATTTTCACTACTAGAAATAGGCTTAATTCCGACGGACTAAAATTCCCTCTAAAAATTTGAAATTTCCGGCGGAAATTGGATTTGTAGGAAAAATCCGTGAGAAAAATTCCGACGGATTTGAATTCCCTCGGAATCAACCTTTTCCGACGGAATATTCCGTCGGAAGAGGTTAATTCTGAGGGAATTAATTCCGTCGGAACGTTACAGCAAATTAAAAAAAAAATCTGCAGTTTAATTCGATTTTTGCGACAGAACAAAAAAACCGAAACAGGAAGAGAGAGAAAGGGAGAAAGAGGAAGAGAGAGAAAGGGAGAAAGAGAAAGAGAAAGAGAGAAGGAGAAAGGGAGGACACCTTGCCTCCACCACCAGCCGCCGCTTGGTCGCCGCCGGTGTAGGTAAGTGTCTTTTTTTTTTTTTTTTTTTTTTTTTTTTTTTTTTTTTTAAATATTGCGGAAAACCCTAACCACCACCACCACCACCACCACCTAGGCTTTACCGGATTTCACCATTAGGAGCGCCGAATTTCACCACAAACACCAAGGCTTCACCGGAATTCACCATAAGCGCCGCCGGTTGAATAGTGGTAAGTGTTTACCCCCCCCCCCCCCCTTTTTTTTTTAAATACACTGTTTTGGGGTTTTTTGGGGGGTTTTTATGTTTTTTTTTTATTTTATTTTTGTTTTGGAATTGCTACTAACAACCACGACCCCCACAGCCACGACACCAGCCGGCCGCCGGTCTGCAACCACAACGACGCCCAGCCACCGCCGACAGCAGGTTGTCTTTCCTTTTTTTTTTTTTTTTTTTTTTTTTTTTTCTTTTTTTCATTACAACTTTTTAGCATTTATTCATTTTTTTTATATACATTGCTAGGCACAAACTTAATTCCTAATTGTTTAATTTGAATTTTTTGTAGGATTTGTAGATTTACTTGGTTTTTTGGCAATAACAAGTGCAGATCTACAGGTTAGAGACTATATAAAACCTAAAATTATAAGTTTAGTTTATACTTGGCATGTTAGTCGGTAAATGTATTTAGATATATGTTAGTTTATTATTGTTTTTAAGAAGTGTATACAATTTGTTGTATTTATATTTTAATATGTTGAAATATTTGAAATGAATGTGTTTGTGTTATGATATGTTAGTTTAGTTTAGTTTATTTAAGTTTAGTTTTTAATTGTTGTATTGTAACATGTTAACATAGTTTGGTTTAGTTCATTATAATAATGTATATTAGTTTATTTTATTTTAGTTTTGTTTATTTTAGATTAGTTTAGTTTAATGTAGTGTTTGTTAGTGTATTTAATTTAATATTTTTGTTTGATATAATGTTGAATATAATATTTAGTAATTGTGCTTATTTATTTGTTTAGTTTAGTTTAATTATGATAAATCTCTGTGTAGTATAATGCATGTGACCTTCACTTTATATATATATAATAAATGAATCATTTGCATAATCATTTGCCTAGATACCCGTTCAAGGCATACACATTAGGAGTATGTCTTGAATAGTCCCCGGTTGGGACCATCCTTATACGCTTATTCTCACTTAGGTGGTGAATGTAAGCCTTGCTTTTGATTCTAGGGAAAATCGTGCCTTTTTATTTCTCTACACAGTTCTCTGGGTACATATGTAGGTGTGTTCAATCGCCTACATCGTGTACTTGGAGAACTGTAGGGAAATGCTAGCGGATTTTCCGTAGAATTGAAAACCTGGCTTACATTCACTAGTGGGATTAAATGTACAAGGATGGGTTAGGTTGGAGTGATAAGGACCCTTTGGAAGCATTTCAAATCTCATTTGCATTTCCATAACACTTTGATGGATAATGATTAGGAAATATGCTTTGTGCCTAATGTGATTATACATATGCGTGAGTTGTGTAGAAGTTGTAATCATGAAATGAACAGAACGTAGCTGGATGTATGAAAGGAAGGTTGGGCAATATGTTAATCCAGAGTTCGTGAAAGGGGTTGATGAATTCATGCAATACGTTAAAGATAATCCCGAGAGTAGTAACCCGAATGAAGTTAGGTGTCCATGTGCTAAATGTAAGAACAAATGGCTTTGGGATCCAGATACGGTTAAATTTCATTTGTTTTGCGCGGGTTTTATACCTAATTACTATGAGTGGATGTGTCACGGGGAAGGGTTCCCGACAGTTCCTGAACGGGGGTCTAATGAATATCGTGAAATGGTTTTCGATGCTTTTGGTCATAGTCAGGATCAAGGGCATTCCGAGCAGGCCAATGTTTTATCAGAGGAGGAGCCTAATGCACAAGCTAAGCATTTTCTGGATTTGTTGAAGGCTTCTGAAAGGCCATTATACGAAGGGAGTTCGTTGTCTGTGTTCGAGATGGCCGCTAGAATCACCAGTCTAAAGTGCGAGTATAATCTGCCCTACAGATGTGTTGATGGGTTTGTTTCTTTGCTCAGTGATGCAATTCCTAACAACAATAAAATGGTCGACACATTCTATGAGGTGAAAAAGATTGTGAAGGGCTTGGAACTGCCTCATGAAAGGATTCACGCTTGCCCGAAAGGATGTATGTTGTTCTGGAAGGATGATGCCCAGCTGTCTACATGTAGGGCGTGTGGCAGTGATCGATACAAGCAGACTTCCAAGGGTAGCCTAGTGCCTTTGAACGTTTTGTTTTATTTCCCGATCACACCCAGGTTGCAAAGGCTATTTACAACCACGAATATTTCGGAGGAAATGATATGGCATTCGAAAAATCCTCGAGTTCAAGGCATTATGGCACACCCAAGTGAAAGTGAAGCCTGGAAACACCTCGATAGTTGCTTTCCTGAGTTTGCCTCCGAGCCTCGTAATGTTTGGCTTGGCTTGTGTACAGATGGTTTTGCTCCTCATGGCAAGTTTGGGGGACAATATTCTTATTGGCCTGTCATTTTGACCCCTTACAACCTGCCTCCCTCAATGTGTATGAAAAGACAATTTATGTTCCTTTCGTTGCTCGTTCCGGGTCCTAAAAACCCTAAGGGCAACTTGGATGTGTACATGCAACAGTTGATAGAGGAGCTGAAACAGTTGTGGGAAGTTGGTGCGCATACGTACGATATTTCCACGAAACAGAATTTCTATCTTCGAGCAGCCATCCTATGGACCGTTAGTGACTTCCCGGCTTATGGTATGTTGTCCGGTTGGGCCACTGATGAGTGACATTTATGTCACTCCTAGGGTAGTCTTTTCTAGTAGTTTTAGCAATAATTAGTTCATTCTAGTGTCCTTTTGTTATGTTTTGCCTAATTTATGTAGTCTACCTATGTGTTGTGCAATGTGTTTTTATATGGTTTAGGTAGTCTTTACTCCCCTCCTTCGTTTTATTATGCTTTGCCTTCCTATTTTGTAATTGCAGATTATTGCTGGTTGTTCGGATTGAGAAGGAACTAGAGCAAGGATCGAAGATATTGCACCAGCGGTTTGGCGCGGGCGAGCAACACCAGTAGCGGTCGCGCCACTTTGCGAGCGGGCGCGCCTCTTCTTGGCGCGGGCGCGCGCTGAGCTAGCCTAATCCCTTGATACATATTTTGGAGCGGGCTCGCTTAATCTGGAGCGGCCGCGCCACCACCTAGAGCGCGGGCGCGCCTATCTGTTGCGATCCGTAACCTAAAATCTGATTAAAACAGCAAGGAGGAGGGAGAGAGAGCGGCAACAGACATTAGAATAGTTTTCAGCAAAAAAAAACTCTCTCTTAGTTAGCACCCTAGTTCATTAAATTAGGTTATTTAGTTTTAGAAACTCTCAAATCTAATCATTGTAGAAGCAAATTTCAAGATTCATTTTCAGATTTTCAACATTTTGAAGCTTCAATAGTAACTTCTTTCACTTGTCTTTCATTATTTTCTGATTTTATTTTTATATTGTAAGTCACTTGAGTCTTTCTCAATCTTGATATATTGTTTTTTCATGTTAGCTTTATCCATAGTGAATCACTTTTCCCCAATTTTAGAATTACTTATAATCCAAACTTGGAATTCTGCATGTTACTCACAATGAATTGTGAGTAGTCCTCTTGGCTAGGGGTTGGGTGAAACTCAACCTAATGGTGATTATGTGAGTTTAGGAGTGATTTTGATGACGGATCGCGATTAAATTGGATTATATGGGATTTCTTGTCAGTTCTTCATGATAGGAGTAATTAACCTAGATTATTGAACTTGATGGCATGAAATGTTTGGTTCGACATGGAAATGTGAGTTGAATGTTTCATTACCTATTGCAATGTGATTATGTATCTTTTGTTGCTAAGTTAATGAGGGATCTAAGCTTAGTGATTTGAGTTGTTTTCATATCGTTTGATGTTGGTCTTGCATGTGGTCTTTGCTATTCCATCATCCCTATTCCTCCCTATTTGCCTAATTGCTATTGGTTGAGTGAATCCCATTCCCCTAGTGTTTTAATCCCTTGAGTTCAACCCTTAGTTGTAGTTTGTTAGTTAATCACCACTTATACCTTGATTTGGATTTAGCTTGAGTGTTAAGATTATTTAGCAATTGATTCCCGTTCTCCGTGGACCGAACCCTTGCTTGCCATTGTACTTGTTTGAGTGAGGTGTTTGTTATAAATGTGTTTGAATGAGCCTAGATTGTGCAACCGATTTAGCGCTTGTCAGACACATTTGGTAAGAAAGCTTGTCCATATTGCATGGACAAAAGCAAAGCATTTTGGCTAGAACATGGTTGTAAGGTTTCTTGGTTTGATTGCCACTGCCAGTTTCTTTCGACAGATCACCCTTTTCGGAATAGTAGAACTGCGTTCTGCAGAAACAAAGTCGAAAAGGGTGCACCTCCACACATTATGTCAGGAGAGGAACTGTGGGAATGTGCGAAAGACATTCCGAAGGCTACAGATGGGCCCGAGTCACTTCAACGCCTTAAAAAAGAAAAGAAGGGGTGGTTCAAGAAAAGCATACTGTGGGAGCTTCCGTATTGGAAGCATCTGCTTATTCGTCACAACATAGATGTCTTGCACATTGAAAAGAACTTCTTTGATCAGTTAATTCACACTGTAATGGATGTGAAAAAGCATACCTGTGACACGCCATCCGCTCGAAATGACATTGCCAAATATTGTAAACGTCCGCAGCTTCATCTTCAGGAGGATGATAGAGGAAAAGAGTTCATGCCAAGGGCTCCATTTGCTCTTGACAATGCTCAGAGAAAAGTTTTGTGTGAGTGGGTTAAACAGTTGCGATTTCCCGATGGTTACGCCTCCAATTTGAGCAGATGCGTGGATATGCAAGCATGTAAGCTACACGGAATGAAAAGCCATGATTGTCACGTGTTCATGGAGAGGTTGTTGCCTACTGCTCTGAGGGAATTGCTCCCTTGCTATGATTGGAATGCTATAACAGAGATCAGCCAATTCTTTCGCGATTTGTGTTGCTATACAACATCGATTAGTGACATGGAGCGATTGGAGAAAAACATAGCTAAGATCCTGTGCAAGCTTGAGAAGGTCTTCCCCCCTGCATTCTTTAACTCCATGGAGCATTTACCCATTCATTTGTGATGGGCGTTAGAAAGGTCTTACATTCCACACTCAATCAAACAAATTTATTAACAAACACCTTACAAACCAAGCATAATGACAAGTAAGAGTTCGGTCCACAAGGAACGGGATATGGTTGCCAAAGATCTTTGCACTTAAGCTAATTCGAAGTCAATTGGTGAATTGGGGTTCGTCAAGAAGACAAATAAACTATGGTTCTAAATCAACGAATTGAAGATACTAGGGAATGAGATCCACTCAACCAAGGCAATAGGCAAACAGGGAGTAAAATAGACAAGATATAGCAAGGACTATATGTAAAATCAACCTCATGCAATTAGAAAACAACTCACACTACTAAACTTAGATTCCTCATTAGTTTAGAAATAGATGATACATAATCAAATTACAATAAGTAATGACGTACTCAATTTACACTTCTATGTCAAATTAGGCATATCATACTATCAAGCTCCTAAGTCAAGGGTAGCTAAACCTATCATGAGGAACTAACAAGCAATCTCATATAATCAATTTAATTGCAATACAAACATCAATGCTTCTCCCACATTTGCATAGTTAACCCAAAAGGTCGAGCTTCACCCAACCCCTAGCAAGAAGACTACTCACAACTCATGTTTATCAACATGCAATCAAGAATTAGGGTTCTAAATACTTCAATAATTGGGGAAAAGTGGTTAACAATTGAAATAACTATCATCCAATAACAAATTACCAAGAACTAAGAAGATTTAAATAACATGCAAATACCAAATAAAATCTGAAATTAAGTGGAAAAAGGTTGGAGAAATTACTAATTGAAGCTTCAAATGTTGAATACAAATTGCCAAACTTTGAGAATAATTCTTGAATTTCACTAATACAATGATTTGATTTGATGAAAACTAAGCTAAATTAATCCTAAGGAATGTTTCAAACTAAGAGAGGTTTCTGAAAACTAGGCTGCTGTACCCCTCTCTCTAAATGAGCTAAAGGGGAAGTATTTATACTCCCTGAAACACATAGGGAAATCCGTCAAAAGAAAACGGATTCCCAACGAGGAGCGCCCGCTCCACAATGAGGAGCGCCCGCTCCTAAGCTGGGAGCGCCCGCTCCTTTCGGCTGCACGCCCTCTCCAGAATGCTTCAATGAAGGATCAGATTTGAAAGTGTCAGGGAGGAGCGCCCGCTCCTCACATGATGCACGCCCGCTCCCCTGTTCCAGCAGCATGGGCAGATTCAATCTTCAAAGGGAGTAGCGCCCGCTCCTGGTGAGGAGCACACCCGCTCCTAACAGCACCTGAACTTGGGCAGAATGTAGCTAGAGTCGAGGAGCGCCCGCTCCATGAGAGGTGCACGCCCGCTCCTAACAGCACTTGAACTTGGGCAGAATGTAGCTAGAGTCGAGGAGCGCCCGCTCCATGAGAGGTGCACGCCCGCTCCCCTGGAGCGCCCTCTCCAATCTTCAATCCTCTTGTCTTAAACACGATTCATGCACCGAAAGCCTGCCTAATTGAGTCCATAGACCTGCAAAACATGGACAAACACAAACCAAGAGGGGGGGGGGGGAAAGCCGAGACAAAACATTTTCATTCAAAATTGGGTTAGAAAGAGGGGAAATGATCGCAAAATCGGGTTTAAATTTACACAATAAGTGGTCAAATAAACCACTTATCAAATCCCCCCAAGCTAGCCAAATGCTTGTCATCAAGCAATTCACATTGCCCAAAAACAAACCCAAAGATCAATTTGCTCAAAGAAAAGCACATGCATAGATATGAGAATCCTTAAGCAATAAAACTCGAGCATGAGGTATATGCCTAAGATCAACCACGGTCATGACTAGCCAAGGCCTAGCTAACCTTCCCGAATGTACTCAACTTTGGTCCATTCAACCAATCTTACCGCGTCCCCAACACAAAGTTCAAATTCCCCCTAATGGTAATGTCTCATGACTCCTCGAAGGAGCCGAAAGAAAAATAGACCAAAGAAGGTTTAGAGCACTCGACATCTCAATGATAAATACCCTCTCCATATGCTTGTGAACCAACTCCCTCCACCGTCTATGGCTTCAACTAGTCTACTAACATTACAAGACTCAAGGAATACGGCACAAAGTTAAGGCATAGAGAAAACTAGAAGTGCTTTGCAATTAAAGTCAAGCTAAGATATATAGCACTAAGAGCAAACCTAAAGAGGTTTCTAACTTTGACCCAAAATACAAACTATGAATAAACTTGAAACAAAAACGCACCCCCAAGCTTGTTTAATCGCTAGGGTGATGGCTATTCATCACTTCTTTCCTTTTTTTTTTTTTTTTTTTTTTTTTCAAACTTGGGCATTTACATCACAAACTATTATTTATAACAACTTAAAGATTGAACTAAGGAAACAAGAATGACATGCCTTAACTTTGTGCGAATGAACAATACATAACAACTTCATATTACTAAGAGTAGTTTAGGCCGCAATCTTGGGAGTCAGGACTCAAGTTCTCGATCTAGGTACTAAATCAAAGAGGATCCTTGCCACTCATTCAAAATGTAGTAGGCTTGAAAAAAAAAATATTACAACCTCACTTTTGGGAACAATGTGGGATCAATTACTACCTTTCGGGGTTCAAATTCCTTTGATATGGGCGACTCCATCTTACCAAAAACCTAGACTTTAAGTTTCGCACATTCGGGAAAGTTATTCTCACACTAGCCTAAACTAACCAATTCTATGTTCCACCAAGGGCATCTAAACCATGCTCGAAATTTTATTACTAAAAGAAAACAAACATCCACCACATACAATTCAATATCATCATTGCAAACCGATCAAAGGCAAACAAAATCCTTTTTTTTTTTTTTTTTTTTTTTTTTTGGAAAAAGGTTGAAAATGGGGGAAAGAGAAACTAATTAAAGAATTTGGATATTAGGGATTTGGATATTAGGGAATTTGGATGTTAGAGGGGTTAGAGGATAAGAAAAAGAAATTTGGATATTAAGGGAAATCATCATCAAAATTCATCATCAAGCAAGACCAAGAACAATGCCAATCAACCATGATACCAACCAATAATCAAACCAACCAAAGCATGATCATATCAAAGCCATAGATAAGATGCTCCAAATAGCACACACATAAAGAGAAGTGAGACAAAAACATCAATATGCAATTGTTCTAGCCTAGGCATGCCATAAAAACGTGAAAAGGGTAACAACCAACCTAAAATAGGCATGCAAACTAGAACATAATACCTTATGAATCCTACCACAAGTCCCAAAGGCTAGACTAAGCCTTTCATGCCAAACATTCCACATACAATCTCAAATTTCTCCATACATAGCACAAAAGGCATCACAAGAAAGCACATTTCCTACCAAAACCGAAAACTACCCTAGACACAAAGACCCCAAGACTTCCCCCAAGCTAGACATTTGATTACCGTTCCCACGATAGATGGACACAATGAGAAACATCTCCCCCCCAAGCTAGAACTCGACACCGGCCTCGGTGTTACACATGATGGGAAAAGAAGAGAAGGGAACGGTAAAAACAAATGTCTAAAGGCTACTCCCGATCATCCTCCCTAGGCGGTGATGGCATGTAGTTATAGTTGAGGTCTACATCGCCGGAAAAGGAAGGTTGATCCACGTATGGAGGGAGATCATAGTTGGGGCTACTACGATAGTGACCGTAGTCCGGTGCATTACTAGTGCCCCACCCACCATCATACCCGGGTGGAAACCCGAAGTATCCCCTTAAGGGGTGGTTATCGATTTCCTCGGGAGTCATATTACCACATGTCTCGGGGACGTGGTAATAAGAAGGGTCCCCCCTAAAATCACAACCCCCGGGTTGTGTATAATCGTAGGGAGGGAAGGATCGTAGCTCCGAAACGGAGCTACGAGGTCCTTGCCAATAAGAGTAGGTGGGTTGGTTGTTGTTCCAACCCGCAACCGGCCCCTCTTGAACGGGGCGGTTAGGATAGTTGACATAGGGGAGAAAGTCTCCCCTCTCAACTTGGCTTTGATATGTCATTTGAGACACATAACTTTGATATTCATTTTCTTGGAGGATTCTTTGGTTGGAAAGATTTAGGCGGTGAAAAGCCGATTCAAGGTCGAAGGAGGAAGAAGAAGAAGAAGAGGAGCCGCCGAAAAACCTAGGAGCGGTAGAAATACTATGGCGACGAGGTTGAGATGGTTGGTCAGGGTTGGGAACATTCGCGGGGAGTGGCTCAATTGGCACTTGCCAAGTGTTCCCCACAGTGTTCATTACCGCCGCATTAGGGAGAAAGCAACGGTGCTTACCCTTGACCAACCAAGAGTATGAGGTGACATTGCCACGGATCTCCACAAGCATTTGCATTGAGGCAAGTCCGGCAAGGTCAAGGACATTGGACCCGTTCACCGGGGTTAATTGCTCAACCCAATTAGCGAAACCCAAAGCCTTGGCAATTATTGTGATCATGCCACCACATTTTATCTCCCCTCTGAACTCCGTACTCCTCTTAATCTCAAGGCACCTTTGGATAAACAAGTATCCCATGTTCACATTACCCTCAAGGTCCCCCTCAAATCGGGAAGCTATAAAGAGGCATTTGATCTCCTCTTTTGTTAGCTTCCCGAGATCTTGTTTCGAGAAACAAGCGTACCCCATAATTCTCATGAATATACGGAGTACGGGGTGGACAATGTGGCTAGCGTGGCTAGACCGGGTGGTGAAATTAGGATACTCCGCGATAGTATTCCACCAATTTTGCTCTTCGTAGCTAGAAAGGTAGAAACTATCGGGGTTGTCTATTTGATTATACACGGGCCACTCAAATATTTCATTGAGGCGAGTTAAGGTTAGAGTCTTTTCTTGATTGAAAAGTCTAAACTTAATTTCGCACTCAAGAGGCTCTCCCTCCCCATTGATTCGGCGCATGGTTAAGGTTGAGAGGAACTCGAGAGTGATCGATTCGTAGGTTAGATCCCTCTTCTTGAGGTAGTTTAACCATCCGAAATTATCGGCCACTCGCCGAATTCCTTCATCTATCCCTAAAAGATGGCAAGTTGATTGGTCGTAAAATCTTGTTGGAAGGATTTTTCGTTTTAAAAGCTCGAAGTGATACTTTTTAAATTTTTCGGGGATTCTAATGGGAGGAGGAGCATTATCTTGGTTTTGAGTTTGGGTTTGGTTTTGGTTTTCGGATATTTGGATGCTGGAAGTCTTTCTTTTCTTTACTCCCGCACCTCCAAATAATCTTAGCACCATCTTGACAAATTTGGAAAAAGGAGTAAAGAGGGTTCACTCAAAACTCCTCACACAAGCACCAAAATTCAACAAACACAACCTCCTTAACTTCAAATCCCCCAAATTAAACCAAGGTACCTGCTCACAATTCAATAATAATTCTACACAACCAACCAACAATCTCAACACAACAATTCTCACACAAAAATTCACAAATTCACAAATTATAATTAATTTTTCATGCACAAGCCATCCCCTTACTCCACAATTATCCAAAAAAATCAACAATTTAATTATCAAAGGCAAGAAAATTTGTTTAAATCACCTAATCATGCAACTAATTACACAACAATCATGAAATAAACAAATTGAGAGAAATATTGAAGAAAAACCCTTAGGTTTAAGAGGGAAAGTGAAGTAAGGAAGAAAATTATACCACTTAGAGTATGAAAATACTCTAAAATCCTCCAATTTACCCAAATTCCTCCTTTACTAGCAAGCTTGCCCCTTTCTCTATAGATTTTCTTCAATTCCCACTTGTGGGTCTTCGAAATTTTTGCCCAAATTTTTGTAAAATTATGGTTTTTGGAGAGAGAATTTGATGTAGATTAAGAATTTGTGAATTTCGGTTGAAGAAAGTTGAGATTTGATAATGAAAATGAAGAGAGAAGTTGGAGAATATGAGGTTTTTAGAGAGAGAAGTAGATGGGAAGGAGGAGAGAGAGTATGAATGTTTGAATGAGTGGTGAGAAATGATGGGTAAAGTGATAAAAAGAGAGATAAGTTCCTCTTTTTTTTTTTTTACCCGGACAGGTAGGAGCGGGCGTGCAGAAGGGTAGGAGCGCCCGCTCCTAACTGAGAAAGAGTTTCTGCCTGTTTTAAAACCGTTTTGGAGCGGGCGTGCAGAGATGTTGGAGCGCCCGCTCCAAGCCGAAGTTGAGAATCTGACTTTCTGACCCAGCAAGGAGCGGGCGTGCAGGTGAGTTTGAGCGCCCGCTCCTTAAATCAATTTTGGCTACGGCATTTGACAGGAGCGGGCGTGCAATGATAGTGGAGCGCCCGCTTTAATGCTATGATTGAAACCTGTTTGCTAACCCAGACAGGAGCGGGCGTGCAGTTGAGTTGGAGCGCCCGCTCCTACCAGTCTTGAAGCCTACTGTTTCGTACATTGAGCTTGGAGCGGGCTTGCAGTTGTGTTGGAGCGCCCGCTCCTAGCTGTTGACAGCTTCCTGTTTTGTTTTCTTCGGCTCTTTTTGCTTCAAGTATCTATATCAAAACCACAAGAACAAAATTCAACAATATTGGCCAAAATCAGATATTCCCAACACTCATATTCTTTTCTTCTCTCATTCATTGTTTTATTTTTCACTCCTTTTATTTTCTTGACTCTCTCTTCTCTCTCTTTTTTTTTTCTTTTTTTTACTCGGGTTGCCTCCCGGAAGCGCTTCTTTAACATCAATAGCTTGACGACCTCCACACTCAGGAGGTAAGATTACATTGAGTTGATTCTAAAACACCCACATGAGCACCCTCGTAGTAAAGCTTGAGGCGATGCCCATTCACCTTGAAAGATCTCTTGCCGTCCATATCCTAAACTTCCACGGCTCCATGAGGAAACACTTCCTTGACAACAAAAGGTCCACTCCACCTTGATAAAAGTTTCCCGGGAAACAATTTCATCCTAGAATTGTAGAGGAGTACCTTATCGCCTTTTAGAAATGCTTTCTTTTCAATGTTCCGGTCGTGGCAATCCTTAGTGCGATTCTTATAGTTGCTAGCACACTCATAGGCTTCCAACCTTAGCTCTTCAAGCTCATGCAAATCAAGCCATCTTTGCTCTCCCCCGCTAGCCAAGTCGAAATTAATCTTCTTGATCGCCCATTGGGTCCGGTGCTCAAGCTCCACCGGTAGATGACAAGATTTTCCATACACTAGACGATATGGAGTTGTGCTTATTGGGGTCTTGTACGCCGTTCTATATGCCCATAGAGCGTCATCAAGCTTTTCTGACCAATCCTTCCTGTTCTTAGCAACCGTCTTCTCGAGGATTAGCTTTATTTGACGGTTAGACACTTCCGCTTGTCCACTTGTTTGTGGATGATAGGTAAGGCCGAATCTTTGGTGGAACCCATGCTTTCTTAGCATCTTTTGAAAAGCACTATGAACAAAATGTGAACCATTGTCACTCACCACCGCCCTTGGAATACCGAATCTTGGAAATATGACTTTTTTGAACATCTTCATGACAACCTTGTGGTCATTAGTTGGGGAGGCAATGGCTTCCACCCATTTTGATACATAGTCGACCGCCACAAGGACGTATTGATTCCCATGAGAATTTGGGAATGGCCCCATGAAATCCATACCCCATACATCAAATACCTCAAGCTCAAGAATCGGTTGTTGGGGCATCTCATTGCGCTTGGATATGTTGCCGGTTCGTTGACACCGGTCACAAGTCTTCACAAATCCCCAAGCGTCCTTGAAGATGTGAGGCCACCACAAACCGCTATGCAAGATTTTCAATGCAGTTTTGTTGGCTCCCATATGCCCTCCACATGGATCGGAATGGCACATCTTGAGCACTCCTTGCACTTGTTCATCCGGGACACACCTACGGAGCAAACCGTCTACTCCTCGTTTGTAGAGAATGGGATCATCCCATACATAATGTCTTGCTTCCCTTTTTAGCTTCTTCCTTTGATTCTTGGAGAAATCGGGTGGGCATTCTCCACAAGCCAAGTAGTTTACCAAGTCGGCGAACCAAGGAAGCTCCTTTTCATTCAAGATGTAAAGCATATCATCTCTCAATTCATCACATATAGGGATTTCATCATCACTAGCTTGCACATTCTCTAGTCGGGAAAGATGGTCCGCAACCACATTCTCGACCCCCTTTTTATCACGGATTTCAACATCAAATTGTTGGAGAGATAGGACCCACCGAAGAAGACGTGGCTTGGATTCTTTCTTTGCAATAAGGTACCTAATGGCTGCGTGATCGGTATAAACAATAGTTTTGGAACCAATGAGGTAGTTCCAAAACTTCTCAAAAGCATGAACCACGGCAAGAAACTCTTTCTCCGTTGTGGTGTAGTTCCGTTGAGCTTCATTCAAAGTCTTAGACATGTAGTAAATCACGTGAAGCCTCTTCTCTACCCTTTGCCCCAATACTCCTCCAATCGCAACATCACTTGCATCGCACATAAGTTCAAATGGCAAATCCCATCTTGGCCCTTGCACAATTGGAGTTGAGATTAAAGCCTCCTTTAATTTGTTGAAAGCTTGGAGACACTCTTCATCAAAAATAAAGATGGCATCTTTTTGAAGAAGAGCATTTAGGGGTCTAGCAATTTGTGAGAAATCCTTGATGAATCTCCTATAGAACCCGGCATGCCCCAAAAATGACCTTACTCCTCTCACATTGATTGGTGGCGGAAGCTTTTCTATCACTTCAACTTTGGCCTTGTCAACCTCAATCCCTTTGCTTGAAATCTTGTGACCAAGGACAATTCCCTCTTCCACCATAAAGTGGCATTTCTCCCAATTCAAAACCAAATTGACCTTCTCACATCTTGTTAAGCACTTGCCCAAGTTGGACAAACAATCCTCGAACGAAAGGCCCCCTACCGAGAAATCATCCATGAAAACTTCCATTTCGGCTTCAAGCATGTCCCCAAAAATACTCATCATGCATCTTTGGAAGGTTGTCGGTGCGTTGCAAAGCCCGAAGGGCATCCTCCTATATGCAAAAGTTCCATAGGGACAAGTAAAAGTTGTTTTCTCTTGGTCATCTGGGTTTATAGGGATTTGAAAGAAACCCGAATAACCATCAAGAAAGCAATAATACTTGTGCTTGGTTAGTCTTTCAAGCATTTGGTCGATAAAAGGGAGAGGAAAATGATCCTTGTTGGTGGATGCATTTAGACGTCTATAGTCTATGCACATCCTCCAACCGGTCACCTTTCTAGTTGAAATGAGATTACCATTCTCATTTTCAACTACGGTCATTCCTCCCTTTTTAGGGACCACATGAATGGGGGAAACCCATCTAGAACTCGAAATGGGGAAGATGATGCCGGCATTAAGGAGTTTGGTGATTTCTTTCTTCACCACCTCCCCCATTTGAGGATTGAGTTTCCTTTGCCTCTCAATGGAAGGCTTAGCACCCTCCTCAAGTGTTATGTGGTGCATACATAAAGCGGGGCTAATACCTTTGAGGTTATCTATGGTATAGCCTAAAGCACCTTGGTGATCTCTCAAAACACCACATAACATTTGAGTTTGGCACTCGTTCAAAGAAGAATTCACAATAACCGGAAAAGTTGAATTGGGGCCCAAAAACTCATACCTTAGGTGTGATGGTAGAGGTTTCAACTCTACCATTGGAACACCCTTACCTTCTCTTGAGGTAGCTACTTCTAATGCATCATGTGTTGTGATTCCCATGCACACTTGCTCATTGCTTGATTCCGTACTTCCTTCAAGCATCTCTTCATACAATGCCATCTCTTTGCTTTGGTCACCTATCTTTTCCTTGTTCAAAAGGACATTCTCAAGGGCATCGTTAGTAGTGAGCAAGTGCTCATGCATAGAAGTTACAATAGAATCAATAGTATCAATCATCATGAAATTATCAAGACTAGAGCTTGGATATTTCATGCTCTCATTCAAATCAAATTCTATCACCTCATCTCCTACTTTTAGTGAAATTTTAGCTCTTTGAACATCTATTAAAGCACCCGATGTAGCAAGAAAAGGTCTTCCTAGAATTATTGGAATGTTAACATCTTCATCCATCTCTAACACAACAAAATCCACCGGGATTACAAACTTCCCCACCCTTAGAGGAACATCCTCTACCTTACCCTTTGGGAATTTAATAGAGCGATCGGCCAATTGTAGGGTGATGTTGGTGGGTAGAAGTTCCCCTATCCCAAGTCTTTGGTATACCGAGTATGGCATTAGGCTAACACTAGCCCCTAGGTCACACAAAGCATTATCAATTTGCATCTTGTATATTGCACATGGGATAGAAAAGTTACCGGGGTCTTTTAATTTGGGTGGCATCTTGTTCATGATAATTGCACTACAATTCTCGGTGAGACTCACCGTTTCAACTAATTCACACTTTCTCCTTCCACTCAAAATATCTTTCAAAAACCTAGCATAGTTAGGCATTTGCTTGATAGCATCGGTAAAAGGAATTGAAAGGTGAATTTGTTTCAATGTTTCAAGAAATTTTCCAAATTGCACATCTAATTTGTTTCTAACAAATTTGTGAGGATATGGTTGTTTTTGCAATTGTTTTGTTTCTCTCTCTTTTTCTCTTCTCTCTTCACTCTCTTTTTCAAAATCTTTCTCTTTCTCAAATTCTTTTTCTTTCTCACATTCTTTCTCCTTTTCATTCTCATGGTTTTGCTCTCTCTCTTGTTCAAAATCACTTTTAAAGGGAGGCTCACTTATGTTCATTCTCTCATTGCTTTTTTTAGGAAAACTTTCTTCCAAAACTTTACCACTCCTTGTTGATATAACATTTACGGGCCTCTTAGGATCTAGTCCTTGGGGTAGTAGTTTAGAAGTGCTAGTCCCTTCCTTCAAAGCATTGGCCAATTGTGAAATTTGTGTCTCTAGCATTTTATTATGGGTCATCACTTCACTAAATTTCTTTTCACTTGAGGCCATGAAAGAATTGAACATTTTAGTTTGATTTTCCATCATTTCCTCCAAGCTAGACCTACTATGTGGTGCTTGTGCATAGTGGTTGTCTTGGGAAGCCCTATTACCTCTAACATTCGAATTGGACGCATTTTGATTAGAAGAACCTCTATTATTATTGTTGTTCCAATTGTTCCGATTATTAGAGTTTCCCCCTTGGTGAAATTGCCCTTGATTCCCATAGTTTCCTTGATTATTATGATTATGGTTACCATAACCACCTTGTTGGTTGTAGTTACCTTGGGGATTTTGGTCCCTTTGGTTCCTATTTCCCCATTGATTTTGATTATGGTAATCGTAATCATTTCCTCTTTGGTTATAGGAATTCCCCCCTTGTTCTCTTCTATTTGGTGGTAAGTATCTTTGATTATCATTCCTATGTCTATTATCATAAGACAAGGCATTGACTTGTTCATTTTCATTTTCATTACCATCTTCGTATTGGGGTTGGGGTTGGAAATCATAATTACAAGAAGAGGTATCATGGTCATAAGACCCACAATTTTCACAAAACAAACATCCATGAGGCATGTTATTAGAAGTAGAGGGAGAAGAGTTAGAATTCATACCTCTCCCCTTAGATTGGGAGGGATTCTCTTGTGTGGAACTAGAGGTCTCTAGTTTTGCCTTAATGGACGTCATCTCCTTTCCAAGGTTGGCGATTTGGGAGGTCAAATTGTTGATGGCATTAAGGTGATCAACGGAGTAAACCGCATTTCCTCCCTTGTTTAGAGAATCTCTCTCTCCTTCTTGCCAATCCATGTGGTGCCTCACCACATCCTCAATTATCTCTATGACTTGCTCCTCCGTCTTGTTCATAATCGGGCCACCCGCTCCTGCATCCAAGCTAGTCTTTCCTTGTGGGCTCAAGCCCCCATAGAAAATTTGAAGCCCACTTGATATGACGGAATGCCATGATGAGGGCACTCCCTTTGATATTCCTTGTATCGTTCCCATGCTTCATAAATGGTTTCACTAGCTTTTTGACGGAAACCTTGGATCAAAGCTCTTGCCTCGGCCGTCTTCTTTTGGGAATAGAATCTTCCTAAGAAAGCCGTGGTGACCTCGTCCCAAGTTCTCAAGGAGTTAGGCCTCACCTCCTTCTCAAGCCATTCAAGAGCCCTTCCTATCAAAGAAAAAGGAAACAACTTTAGTCTCACAAACTCTTGAGTTACCCCATTTACCTTGATCGTGTTGCAATATTTTTCGAACTCGTTCAATTGTGCAAGAGGGCTCTCATGTTTTGCTCCACTATATTGCCTCCTTTCAATCAAATTAATCATTTCGGGCCGAATCTCGAAGTCGTTGGCTTGAGTAACGGGTGGAGCAATGCCGCTTGAAGCTCTATAAGCTCCCGGAGTTCCCAACTCCTTTAAAGGTCTTTGAGGTGGTGGTTCCGCGTCACCCATTTGATCTCGATCCTCCTCGAAATTGGTCTCTCTAGCTGGGGGAGTAGTAAACAGCCTAGAACCGGCTCTTTTTCTCCTTCTATAAGTTTGCTCAATCTCGGGATCGTAAGGTACCAAGATCCTGTTATGAGTTCTGCGCATACACTCTCAACAAACGCAATTAGTACCAAGGCTACAAGTGTAGCCAAAAAGAAACAATCTTTTTGAAATTTTTTTTTATGGTGAACTAGACTCAAGTAATCAATTAGCTATCAACAACACCATTCCCCGGCAACGGCGCCATTTTGATGGGCGTTAGAACGGTCGTACATTCCACACTCAATCAAACAAATTTATTAACAAACACCTTACAAACCAAGCATAATGACAAGTAAGAGTTCGGTCCACAAGGAACGGGATATGGTTGCCAAAGATCTTTGCACTTAAGCTAATTCGAAGTCAATTGGTGAATTGGGGTTCGTCAAGAAGACAAATAAACTATGGTTCTAAATCAACGAATTGAAGATACTAGGGAATGAGATCCACTCAACCAAGGCAATAGGCAAACAGGGAGTAAAATAGACAAGATATAGCAAGGACTATATGTAAAATCAACCTCATGCAATTAGAAAACAACTCACACTACTAAACTTAGATTCCTCATTAGTTTAGCAATAGATGATACATAATCAAATTACAATAAGTAATTACGTACTCAATTTACACTTCCATGTCAAATTAGGCATATCATACTATCAAGCTCCTAAGTCAAGGGTAGCTAAACCTATCATGAGGAACTAACAAGCAATCTCATATAATCAATTTAATTGCAATACAAACATCAATGCTTCTCCCACATTTGCATAGTTAACCCAAAAGGTCGAGCTTCACCCAACCCCTAGCAAGAAGACTACTCACAACTCATGTTTATCAACATGCAATCAAGAATTAGGGTTCTAAATACTTCAATAATTGGGGAAAAGTGGTTAACAATTGAAATAACTATCATCCAATAACAAATTACCAAGAACTAAGAAGATTTAAATAACATGCAAATACCAAATAAAATCTGAAATTAAGTGGAAAAAGGTTGGAGAAATTACTAATTGAAGCTTCAAATGTTGAATACAAATTGCCAACCTTTGAGAATAATTCTTGAATTTCACTAATACAATGATTTGATTTGATGAAAACTAAGCTAAATTAATCCTAAGGAATGTTTCAAACTAAGAGAGGTTTCTGAAAACTAGGCTGCTGTACCCCTCTCTCTAAATGAGCTAAAGGGGAAGTATTTATACTCCCCGAAACACATAGGGAAATCCGTCAAAAGAAAACGGATTCCCAGCGAGGAGCGCCCGCTCCACAATGAGGAGCGCCCGCTCCTAAGCTGGGAGCGCCCGCTCCTTTCGGATGCACGCCCTCTCCAGAATGCTTCAATGAAGGATCAGATTTGAAAGTGTCAGGGGGCACGCCCGCTCCCCTGTTCCAGCAGCATGGGCAGATTCAATCTTCAAAGGGAGTAGCGCCCGCTCCTAACAGCACCTGAACTTGGGCAGAATGTAGCTAGAGTCGAGGAGCGCCCGCTCCATGAGAGGTGCACGCCCGCTCCTAACAGCACCTGAACTTGGGCAGAATGTAGCTAGAGTCGAGGAGCGCCCGCTCCATGAGCGGTGCACGCCCGCTCCCCTGGAGCGCCCTCTCCAATCTTCAATCCTCTTGTCTTAAACACGATTCATGCACCGAAAGCCTGCCTAATTGAGTCCATAGACCTGCAAAACATGGACAAACACAAACCAAGAGGGGGGGGGGGGGAAAGCCGAGACAAAACATTTTCATTCAAAATTGGGTTAGAAAGAGGGGAAATGATCGCAAAATCGGGTTTAAATTTACACAATAAGTGGTCAAATAAACCACTTATCAATTTGCCATATGAGGGGAAGTTATGTGGCCCTGTTCAATATAAATGGATGTATCCGTTCGAAAGGTAAATCAAAGACCCCATGCACATCCTATTTCTTATATCAAATTCAATGTCATGTCGTGTTTATACATTTACATAACTATGATTGCAGGTTCCTCAATCATTTGAAACGAAAAATTGGAAACAAGGCTCGAGTTGAAGGATCCATTTGCAATGCTTATCTCACCGAAGAGATAGCAAACTTCTGCAGTAACTACTTTTAGGCGACGGTTGACACTAAAACACGAGATCTCGGTCGAAATGTGAATGGCGACGTGGACTCCACAGTGGACGAAGCTAAAATTCCAGAGTTGCTCACGGAGGATAGCGGTCGTGTGTCAAATGAGGGCAAAACTCGGTATTTAGATGAAAAAGAACTCGAGTGCGCTCATCTGTTCGTGTTACGAAACACCGGCATTCTTGGTGAATATGAAAGGTATAATATAGTTTAGGAATGAAGTGTAGTTGGATGATATTATCAACTAAAATGATTACAATGTTGATTTACATTAATTTTGGCCTCGTAGGTTATGACAACGTATAATAGACATGTTATGATAAAGAAAAGGTTCATTTGGTTAGAAATGTAGAAAATAGGCAAGGAATAGGTCATATAGGCCTCATTTGGTTCTATTTGGGTCCAAATCGTTCATAAAACTTAGGGAGTTGGTTTTATTTGAGATTTCAAGGCATGTACATCTATAACAACGTATAATAGACATGTTATGACAAAAAAAAGGTTCATTTGGTTAGAAATGTAGAAAATAGGCAAGGAATAGATCATATAGGCCTCAGTTGGTTGTATTTTGTTCAGAATTTTGATTTTAACTTACATCTGTGTGCACCTTTTCATATGTGTATCTTGTAGGAGGCCTACCAGAAGAAAGTTGAAGAAGCAAGCACCCAAGGGATTTGGAAGAGTCCAAATGAGTTGTACTGGGAAACTGTAGGTGGTCGCAACAAGAAGGGTCGTGTGAAGGGACTTGGCCAAGGTGCAGAGCTGTATTATGGCGACAGGAAGGGTTCCAAGTCTTCCCAGCAGTACACGCCTTCCTTTCTTTCCCAGATGCAGGATTAGATGGACCAGAGGGTGGAGCAGAGGTTGGAGGAGAGGGTGCAAGCTATGCAGAGTGAAATGGAAGTCGAGATGGAGACTCGATTGGCCGAAATAGAAAGGAGAAACCAAGAGAGGTATGAAGAGATGATGCGTCGATTCTCCAGCAACGACCCATGTTCCAACATTCCACATCAGCGTTGAGACCCCACGAACGACCCGGGTAGCGGCGGTGCAGGGCAAGGTACTCCGGCTGTAGCTTAGCATTTGTGTATATAGTTTGTACATGTATTTAGATTTAGATTATGTTGTATAGTTGCACAAAATGTATACATTATTATATATAAATATATAAAAATATTTTCGTAATTAAATCGTCAATTCAAAGTTATCTTAAATTAGGTGCAGGATATCTTAGGTGCAGGATATTAAATTAATTCATTTAATTTTTGCTAAATAAACAGGATAATTCCGACGGATTTTTCGTCGGAACATATACCACTGCGACGAAATTTTTCATCGGAACATAAACCTTTCCGATGGAAAAATTCGTCGGAGGGTTATATGTTCCGACGGAACTTTTCGTCGAAAGATATAAGCTTCCGACAAAAAATTCCGTCGGAACTTATAACCTTCCGACGAAAATTTCCGTTGGAAGCTTATACAATTCCGACGAAATTTTCCGTCGGAAGCTCATATTTTCCGACGGATTCCAATTCGTCGAAAGATTGCGACGGACTCCCGTTTAAATTCAAATCCAGGTCCGACAGAAATAAATCCGTCGGAGATTCCGTCGGAATTGGGTCTTCCGACGGAATTTTCCTCGAGAAACTTCTATTTTCCTACGAGGTGTATTGCGACAGACGTGTTCCGACGGAATTTCGTCGGAAAGCCATATTCCGACGGATTATTCGATGTTTTCGACGGTAAATTTCCATCCGAATCCAGTTGTTTTCTTGTAGTGTTTCTTACCAAAACAGCCATGACTAAGGACTGTGACCACCCACCACCGCCAGCTTCACCTCCTCCATCGACGGAGTTTTACCCGACTCTCTCTGTCAATAACATCAAGAACGCAATTCCTTTGATTCTTGATCGGGAAAAGGTACAATATTCTAATTGGGTGGAATTGTTTGAAGTTCATTGCCACGCTTTTAATGTTCTTGATCATATCGATCCGAACACCCCAAGACCGTCTGATATTTCTAAATCCCTATGGCTGCGTCTTGACTCCATTATTAAACAATGGATATATGGCACTATTTCAGTTGATCTCTTGGAAACCGTCTTATGTCGTGGAGACTTTGCTAAAAAAATTTGGAATAAGTTGAAAGACCTATTCCAAGATAACAAGAACACAAGAGCTGTTTACCTTGAAAACCAATTCAATTCCTTTCACTTGTCTAATTTTTCGGACGTTTCTTCCTACTGTCAGCAGCTAAAGAACTTGAAGGATCAATTGGCCGCGGTAGACCAGCCGGTGTCAGAGCAGAAACTTGTTATTCGCCTCGTATCGGGGCTTGTTCACTTCGATTTTGATACGGTGGCTACAATCATCCAACAAACTGAACCTCTTCCGTCTTTTGAGACCGCAAGGTCACGACTGCTCCTTAAGGAGTCAAGACGTGCAAATGACCAAGACAGCCAAGCTACCTCATTCGTGGCGCAAAGCTCGAGTGCCCCCTGCAAACTTCGCCGCACAGCAGTCGAACCAGCCACAACAGCATCAACGCTCTGGTGGTGGCACCGGACCTGGTGTTGGTGGCCGTGGGACTGGCCGTGGTCGGGGAAGGGGAGGTACAAGTAAAGGCCGTGGTCAGGGTAAGGGGCGTGAGAACAACTAACAACAGCAACAATTCTCTAATGCTCCTAATCCCCAACAAAATTGGGTTTCATCTCAATCCCAACAATGGGGCCCAATGCAGCAGCCTCAACAATGGGCCTCAGCACCATGTCCATATCCTCAGCAAGCAAGACCAATTGGGAAACCACCAAGGCCTAATCCAGGGGTACAATATTATCCTCAACAGGCCTATGCAATGCAATACCCAATTTATCAAGCTGCTCCTCTATCCTTCGGGCCACCTATGACACCAACTGAATTGGGTAATTCGTTTGCAACTATGACACTACTGTAAGACAACTCATGGTATGTGGATTCAGGTGCGACTTTTCACATGACCAATATTTCAGCTATGCCCTTATTTAATTTGAGCACTAATAATCATATTTTAGTTTGTAATGGTAGTCGCATTCCAGTAACAGGTTATGGTCACACTACTTTGCCTTACTCAAAACCCCCTTTAGCATTACTTGATGTTTTATTAGCACCTCAAATCGTTAAAAATCTTATCTCTGTTCGAAAATTCACCTCAGATAACTCCGTGTCTATTGAATTTGATCCTTTTGGTTTTTCTTGTGAAGGATCTACGTACAGGGAAAATAATAATGATATGCAATAGTTCGGGGGACTTATCCTGTGACCACCAACACCAATCCATCTACATGTCTCGCCACTTCACTCACTGCTGTTGCCTCACCCTCTTGGCATGATCGTCTAGGACACCTAGGAGATTCAGCTTTAAGCTTTCTTAGGTCTAGAAATTTAATCACTTGTACTAAGGAGCATGACTCTATTTTTTGTGTTTCATGTTAATTAGGAAAACATGTTTGTTTACCTTTTTATGATTCAAATAGTACTACTTCTACTGCTTTTGAAATAATACATGCCGATTTGTGGACCTCTCCTATTCATAGTACTAATGGTCATAAATATTATTTGGTGTTATTGAATGATTTTACACATTTCGTATGGACTATCCCACTTAAATTCAAATCCCAAGCTTTCCAATCTTTTTTGAATTTTAGACAATATGTTGCCACTCAATTCGAACGACCCATAAAATCATTTCAAAGTGATCATGGTAGGGAGTTTGACAATGTTTAGTTCAAATTGTTTTATGTCACTAATGGATTAGTCTTTCGTTTTTCTTGTCCACCCACCTTATCCCAAAATGGGAAGGTCGAACGCATGATTCGTTCTTTAAACAATGTATCTCGCACTCTTCTCATTCATGCCTCACTCCCGCCTTCCTATTGGGTCCATTCCCTTGAAACGACAACCTACCTTCTTAACATCTTACCCACAAAAGCTCTTTCACATAGTACACCCGCTCAAGCTTTGTTTCGGGTAACACCCTCTTAAGATCATATTCGGGTTTTTGGTTGTCTATGTTTTCCTAATCTATCGGCTACGACCCCTCACAAGTTATCTCCAAGGTCCACCCCATGTGTTTTTTTGGGATATCCCCGCAAACCATGGGTTACAAGTGTCTTGACCTTTCAACAAACAAGATCATTATTTCTCGACATGTAACGTTTGATGAGTCTCAATTTCCTTTTCAAAATCGAAATCAATTTCGAAATTCTAATTACATTTTTCTTGAAGCCACAGACCCAAGGCCGCTCCTCTCTCCCTTGTGGCCACGTCCCAATCATCACGTGGGCCAGCCCACCCCACATGAAACTCCTCAGCACTCCCCTTTATAGGCGGATCAGTCCATACCGAAGGACCCTCGCGGCCCACCCTCTCCTTCCGCAGCCCACCTACGGACTTATCTGCCTCCATCACCAAATCAGCCCATTTTTCCCCCACCTTCCAGCCCACAATCTAATACTACTCCCTCTAATTTTATGTGGACACACCAACAACCCCCTCCAACTATTGGGCCTTCCTCCCCTAACCAGCCCATTACTCCACCATCACATAACACAACCTATACACCCCCTCCATTACGTGGTATATTGCCAATTCGGCCTATCCACACTACAAGAAAACAGCTTGATTCCGACGGAAAACATCCGTTGGAAACATCAGAAATTTCGTCGGAAAATGGTCTTCCAACGGAATTCTATCGGAATTAGTCTGTCGCAAAACCCTTTGTAGGAAATTTGACCTTTTCCGACGGAATTTCCGTCGGAAGCCTAGTTTCCGATGGAATTTTCGACGGATTTAATTCTATTGGCGCTTTTTTGACTTTAATTGAAATTCCATCGCAATTTTCCGACAGAAATTTCCGTCGGAGTTGGAGAGGTTTCCGATGGAAATTTCCGTCGGAAAAGGTATATTCCGACGGAAAATTCCATCGAACAAGTCAATAATAAAAATAAAAAAAACCCAGCCCCACCCCTAACCCTTACCTCACCAGATCCACCCTGTCCAAACCTCCCCCACCCACCCACCCTGTCCCAAACCTCCCCCACCCCACCCACCCACCCACCCACCCACCCACCTGACTAAATCTCCCCCACCCACCTCTGACCAGACCCCCACCCTATCGAGCCATCAGCAACCCACCTAACCAACCTCCTAACCCACCCACCCAGAAAAACGAAACAAAAAAAAAAATATTACCAAATCGAAAAAAAACGTAAATTCACTATTATCCGACTAAAACGTAAAATCTGACTACAAAAAATTACCAAATAAAAACGTAAAATCCGACTACAAAAATTACCAAACAAACAAGATCTAAACCAGTAGATCTGAATTTCAATTAAAAAAAAAACGACAATTCACTATTATCATTACAAATATCTAATAAATTTATAAACTACAATTTACAATTACAAAAATAATTAACTATAATCATAAATTTTCAAAAACAAAACAAGATCTACAATTTAACCTTATCTAAAACTAGATAAAAAAAAAACCTTGGTGTTGTAATTTTAATTCCGTCGAAAATGTAATTTTCCATCGGAATCTTCCGACAGATTTTAATTCTGTCGGAAATGTAATTTTCTGAAGAAATATTCCGTCGGAATATTCCGAAGGATTTTAATTCCGTCAGAAATTAAAATTTCTGACGGAATATTCCGTTGGAATCTTCCTACGGATGTAAATTCTGTCGGAAAACCATTATATTCCAACGGATTTTTATTCCGTCGGAAATTTTCAATGGAATATCCGACGAAATGAAAATTCGTCAGAATTTCTGACTTTTCCGACAGAATTCCGTTTCTGTCGGAAACAGTCCGTCGGAAATCGACTTATTTCTAGTAGTGCCAACCACCATCTCCTTCACCTCGTGTTACACGGAGTTAACACGGAATTTTTAAACCCAACCCCTATAACTCTGCAAATATGACCATCACTTCTCATAAATCACCGCTCCCCAAGTCATATAAAATATCTCTTAATGACCCTAAATGGAATGCGGCAATGCAAGATGAATATAATGCTCTTATTAAAACAGGGACTTAGGATCTGGTACCTAGGCCTACGGGGGTGAATATTGTTAATTGTATGTGGTTATTTAAATACAAGTACACGTCTAATGGTGACCTTGAAAGGCACAAAGCTCATCTTGTATGTGATGGCAGGTCGCAGGAAGTTGGTGTGGATTGTAATGAGACTCTCAGTCCGGTAGTTAAATCGGCCACTATTCGTATTGTTCTAAGTTTAGCTATGGCTAAAAAGTGGTCGATTCATCAATTAGATGTTAAAAATGCCTTCTTACATGGTGACTTACAGGAAACTGTTTATATGCATTAACCCCAGGGTTTGTTGATTGGCGTGCACCCTCATTTGTTTGCCGGCTCCGAAGGGCTCTTTATGGTTTGAAACAAGCTCCTAGAGCTTGTTACCAGCGATTTGCGAACTTTCTGATCAAATTGGGTTTTATCATTACTAAAAGTGACAACTCTCTCTTTACTTTCCGGCAGGGTGATGATATGGCATATTTACTTCTATATGTTGATGATAATATTTTAGCTACCTCATCTGACAGGTTGCGTGCAGAGATTATATCTCAGTTACAAACTGAGTTCCCTATGATTGATTTGGGTCCTATGAGCTACTTTTTAGGGATTGCGGTGACCCGTACTCCTTCTTATTTGCTATTTTCACAGGAAAAGTATGCAGAGGAGATTTTAGAGCGTGCGGGTATGGGCTCTTGTAAACCTGCAGCTACTCCAGGCCAGTTGACATTAAGTCTAAACTTAATGCAGATGCAGGACCACCTTTTCGGGATCCTACTTTGTATTGCAGTTTAGCAGGTGCTCTTCAGTATCTCACCTTCACTAGGCCAGATATTGCCTATGCGGTACAATAGGTGTGTCTTTTTATGCATGATCCCCGGGAATCTCATTATGATGCATTGAAACGCATTCTGCATTATGTTCAGGGTACCATTGATCATGGCTTACATTTATATCCATCTGCTTCTCATCGTTTGATTACTTACACTGACGCTGACTGGGGAGGTTGTCCCGATACCCGTCGTTCCTCATCGGATTATTGCTGTTTTCTTGGGGACAACCTCATTTCTTGGTCATCTAAGCGTCAACATACATTATCTAAATCGAGTGCAGAAGCAGAATATCGAGGCGTTGCTAATGTTGTCTTTGAGGCATGTTGGTACCGTAATCTCTTACTTGAGTTACATTGCCCTCTTCGACTGGCTACTATTGTCTACTGTGATGATGTTAGTGCTACCTATCTTTCTGGCAACCCGGTACAACACCAACGCACCAAACATGTGGAGATGGATATTCATTTTGTTCGAGAAAAGGTTGCTTTGGGAGAAATTCGGGTTCTACATGTTCCTTCTAGATATCAGTTTGCGGACATTTTCACGAAAGGCTTACCACGGGAGTTATTTTTGGATTTTAGATCCACTCTTAGTGTACGACCTCCTCCCGCTATGACTGCGGGGGTGTGATAGCTATTATAGTTATGATAATATTTGTCGCAGATTAGGATAATAATTGTATATATTTTGTATCCTTATCGTACTAGGTTTACGATATTTGTAAAACTCTAAATATATATTGATCAATGGTACACACTCCATATTGAGGATTTTTCCCGAAATCTAACAAACTTAAAGATATAATGCTACATCTCTATTTTTACAGTTCGTCACTTTTTCGTGTAAAAAGAATTAGATGTACTCTTGCCTAAGTGTAGTATTCTTTAAAGGGATTCTTCTCAGAACTGTAAGAATATGAAGCTGTAATTTACTGCTTATGGGAGCAAATCTCGTAGATAATAATTCTTAAAACCATTTCTATTCAGATCTAGCTCTTTATACCTTAAACCCCCCCCCCCAAATTTGGCTCTACGGCCCTATTTGGGAAAACTAGCGGTAGCGGGTAGTTTTTAGCGGTCGAGTAGCGGGTAGCTGTTAGGATAGAGAGTAGTCGTCAATTACTCTCTCCATTTTTAAATACTTGCTCCACTTTCTATATTCGATCGTTTTTAAATACTTGCTCTATTACCTTATTTGGAAAGCTTTTACAATATTTAATTCATTTATCTTAACTAGTGGGCCCAACATAAATTATATTTTATTTATTTCATATTCTCCTTCATCCAATTCCCTCAACTACTTTTGCTTTTTACAATTTTTTATTTTCCACCTACTCCACTACCTCCATATTTTATTGTTTTTTTTCAATTTCTCATAACACTCCGCGCATAGACAAATGGAGCAAGTATTTAAAAACGGAAGGAGTAATAGTGGGTAGAGGTTAGCTGTCAAAATAACGGTTGATAGTATGAGTGTTTGGCAAAAGTAGCAGTTGTAATACTAAAATATATTAATTATCATATAAATTGTTAAAAAAAAGTAAGCAAAAATTAAAAAACGCTATCCGCTACTCTTAAACACTACTATTTTTAACGTTTGAGAAAAGCTACCTAAACGCTACCTCTACCTCTAACAGCTACCTTGCCAAACACTGTTATTTTTCGAACCCTCGATAGTTCTGAACAAAGAACTATGCCGGTTTTCAAGACCGGAGCTATCAACCACTCAGCCATCTCTCCAACATAAGTCAATTTCTATTTTATTCTTATTCTCCCGAATAGAACATGGTTCTATGAGCTGATACCATCCAAAATTATCAAAAAATTTTAGGTGTAAGTTGATAGGGTGATCCATTTATCTGTATATTATATATAAATGATCTATCATGCCCATTTAAGTATTTTATTTAATTATTAATTACTAATTTCCCAGCAGCTCCATCTTGGAATAAAGCGGTAATAAATGATATTATATAGAATCAATGAATTCCATGGTAATAGTCTAAAATCCCTCCGTGATACATTTATTACTTTATAGTACAATGACTGATAAGAGGATCAAATGGTATATAGTTTGTTTGTTGATAGCTTGGAGGATTATACGTATGACTATAGCTTTTCAATTGGCTGTTTTTGCATTGATTGCTACTTCATCAATCTTATTAATTAGCGTACCCGTTGTATTTGCTTCTCCCGACGGTTGGTTAAGTAACAAAAATTTTGTATTTTCTGGTGGTTATCCTTAATTCTTTAATCTCTTGAACCTATTTGTTCCAGATCCAAAAATGACCCCTCCCCCGAATTTGAATTCTTTCGGGTTGTGAGACACAGTAAAATTTAGTCAATATAACAATAAAATTAAAAAGTTCCCCAAAAGACAAACAAAACAAATAACGAAAACAAAAAAATTAGAGGGAGGGGTCAAACCGAAATTTCTTCAAATTCAATGAAGTGAATCAAATAAATAAAGAAATTAAGAATTTAATTGGAATCAACTTGAAGTGAGTATCTGGTCCGACTCTACACAAATATCATCGAGACATATATTATATATCTATGTCTATGCAGGGACATATTCCTTCTCAAGAAGGAAAAAATGCGGATATAGTCGAATGGTAAAATTTCTCTTTGCCAAGGAGAAGACGCGGGTTCAATTCCCGCTATCCGCTCAAGGGAAAGTAAATTTATTTACTATGATAAAGAATTTGTTTATAGTTATAGTCGATTCCGATAGTGTAGTAATTCTATCCTTCGCGTTCTTTTATTTTCTCACTTCCCCAAAAAGAAAACCGAATAAATCTGAATTTTAATTAATTTCAATATTTTTAGTATTTTACTTAGTTAATTTACTAGTTAACAGATTCAAACCTAAAATTTTGGACAAAATTCAAATTTTGCGGAGACAGGAT
Source organism: Chenopodium berlandieri (assembly GCA_034703905.1). NCBI lineage: Eukaryota > Viridiplantae > Streptophyta > Magnoliopsida > Caryophyllales > Amaranthaceae > Chenopodium > Chenopodium berlandieri. The sequence goes on from CM068281.1 coordinate 25,038,273, forward strand.
TTGAACCCGTGACCTCAAGGTTATGAGCCTTGCGAGCTACCAAACTGCTCTACCCCGCGTCCAAAAAAAGTTGGGAACGAATGGACAAACAAAAAAGGAATGTGCCCTCTACCCTATCTGTACAAATAGAATACCCCATTTGTACAGAATGGTAAAGGGTCTATCTATGATCGATGATGATCATAGAAATGAAAATCTTTTTTTATGCTTACCAACTCGATCTTGTTACCCCTGGCAACAAACATGTATGAACCATTTCACGAAGGATATGTCCGGATAACCCAAAGTGTCGATAGTTAGCTCTCGGTCTTCCGGTCAAAAAACAACATCGATGGAGACGCGTAGGTGCACTATTACGTGGTAGAGATTGTAACTTTCCATGAATATCCCATTTATCACTCAACGATGCTACTTTGCTTATTTCTTCTTTTGAGGATCGACGAATCAAATGATATTTTTGTTCCAAATTCTTCTTCTTCTTCTCCCGCTGAATCAAACTTTTCCTTGCCATAATGGTTCAGTTCCTATTAGTATCAATGATACAAGTTGGATCCTAGATGTAAAAGTGTATAATAAAGGGGGTTGCCTTCTCCATCCAAAGAAATAAGATTCTCGTGAAGGCAACACAAAAATTAACCAAATTTGCCGGATGTAGAGGCAATCAAGAAAGCCGCATATGTGAATATATAACCTACGGAAAATTGAGCTAATCCAACTAATCTTGCTTGTACAATGGAAAGAGCCACTGGCTTATCTCTCCATCGAAATAAATTGGCCAAAGGTGTGCGTTCATGAGCCCATGCTAAAGTTTCAATCAACTCCTGCCAATATCCACGCCACGAAATTAAGAACATAAATCCCGTAGCCCAAATAAGATGTCCAAATAAGAACATCCACGCCCAAACCGATAAACTATTCATACCAAATGGATTATATCTATTGATAAGATGTGAAGAGTTTAACCATAGATAATCTCTTAACCATCCCATCAAATAAGTGGAAGATTCATTAAATTGTGAAACATTACCCTGCCATAACGTGATGTGTTTCCAATGCCAATAAAAGGTAACCCACCCAATGGTATTTAACATCCAGAAAACTGCCAAATAAAATGCGTCCCAAGCCGAAATTATCACAAGTACCGCCTCGTCCTGGACCATCGCAAAGAAAACTATAACCGAAATCCTTTTTATCTGGAATTAACTTTGAACCGTGTGCATCTAAAGCACCTTTTACTAAGATCAATGTAGTTGTATGTAAACCTAGAGCAATAGCATGATGAACCAAAAAGTCTCTCGGCCCTATTGTTAAGAATAGGGAATTACTACTCTCATTAATAGCATTTAACCAGCCAGGCAACCATATACTTCACCCCGCATTGAATGCCGAGCCACTTGTTGAGGATAAAAGTACATCGAACCCATATGAAGTTTTCCCATGAGCAGATTGTATCCATTGAGCAAATATGGGTTCGATCAAAATTTGTTTTTCTGGAGTACCGAAAGCTAGCATGACATCATTATGAGCATAAAGACCCAAGGTATGGAACCCTAAAAAGAGGCTGGCCCAACTTAAATGGCATATGATAGCTTCTTTATGGTCTAACATTCTTGCCAATACATTATCTTCATTCTGTTCCAGATTGTAATCTCTAATGAAAAATATAGCTCCATGAGCAAAAGCTCCTGTCATAATAAATCCTGCAATGTATTGGTGATGCGTGTATAAGGCAGCTTGAGTAGTAAAGTTTTGTGCTATGAACGCATAAGCAGGTAAAGAGTACATGTGTTGGGCGACTAAGGAAGTTATAACCCCTAAAGAGGCTAGAGCAAGTCCTAATTGAAAATGAATCGAATTGTTGATTGTGTCATAAAGACCCTTATGCCCGCGTCCCAATTGCCCCCCTGGACGAATATGTGCTTCTAAAAGATCTTTCATACTGTGCCCAATCCCAAAGTTTGTTCTATACATATGACCGGCAACAAGAAAAATAAATGCAATAGCTAAATGATGATGAGCAATATCAGTTAACCATAAACTTTGCGTTTGTGGATGAAATCCCCCAAGAAGGGTTAGAATGGCAGCTCCCGCTCCTTGGGAGGTACCAAATAAATGACTGCTTGAATCGGGGTTTTGAGCATAAAGATTCCAGTGACCTGTAAAAAGGGGCCCTAATCCTTGAGGATGTGGTAATACGTTTAAGAAATTATTCCATCGAACGGACTCTCCCCTGGCTGCAGGAATAGCGACATGAACTAAATGTCCTGTCCAAGCCAAGGAACTTACGCCGAAGAGTCCCGACACGTGATGGTTGAGACGGGATTCGGCATTTTTGAACCACGAAACGCTCGGTTTCCATTTTGGTTGTAGGTGTAACCAACCCCCTAGTAAAGATAGAAAGAAAGAAATAATAGAAAAAGAGTTAGTGCGTAAACTGATTGTATACCACCACTAATAAACACCAGAATAAGCGATATTCACTGGGCCAAGAGTGCCCCCCTGAGTAAAAGCTTTCACTGCCTGTTGACCAAAATGAGGATCCCAAATTGCATGAGCAATAGGTCTTACGTGTAAAGGGTCCTGTACCCATGACTCAAAATTTCCTTGCCAAGCTACATGAAACAGATTTCCGGAAGTCCACAGAAAAATGATTGCTAATTGCCCAAAGTGAGAAGCAAAAATATTCTGATAAAGACGTTCTTCAGTAATATCATCATGACTCTCGAAGTCATGTGCGGTAGCAATACCAAACCAAATACGACGAGTAGTGGGGTCCTGAGCTAAGCCTTGGCTAAACCTTGGAAATCTTAATGCCATAATGCTTTTCAAATCCTCCTAGCCATTATCCTATTGCAATAATTCTTGCTAAGAAGAACGTCCATGTTGTGGCAATTCCACCCAGAAGGTAATGGGTTACTCGTACATCACGTCCTTGTATAATGCTCAATTCTAGTAGTATTTTGACTGGTCAAAACGCTAATCGCTATATCAAACGCTACCACCAAATAGGGCATACTAGTGAGTAGTGATTGCTTTGTAGTAATAATTCTTTTTTTTTTTTATAGATAAGGAGAAGATGTCCTACCTGATTAGAGCCTCTCACAAATTAAAAGTGAGGATTTAGGGTAAAAGAATACGTACTTCCCAAATTGCAGTAAAGAGTTAAAGACCATCCTAGGTTTAGCATTACCAATAAACAAGAAAAAAATATAAAATTATTTATTTTACTGTTATCATATGGTATACCAAGTCCTTCCCTTAATAAAACCTTAATGATTGACACGATGATCAAAGCTGATTAGACAAACATAACATAAACAAAAAAAATTAAAAAAATAATAAAAAAAGATATGAGTAATAGTTATAGTAAAAATAATAATTATGACATATTGGGTTAATTAATTACCTAAAAAAAGTGGATACATTATACACGTATTACAAAGAAATTCAATAAGGAAATTAATAAGAAACTATTACCACAATAATAGATTTGATACAATCATACAACTAATCACAACCTATCATATAGCCAGCAAGTAAGTCATCAATCTATTTAAACTTTCTATATTTGTTTGTTAAATCAACTCTTTTTAATCCTATAAATATATTACACGCACTCTTTTTTTCATGCTTCATTACCAATAATTTATGAATTTCATAGAATCAATTAATAATCAAAACATCATGAGGATGACGAAGCATGGGAAGAGGGAGTCAGCAAGGCGCTTGAGGGAGCGGGCGAGAGCACTCGAGGCCGAAGTCATGCGGCTAAGAGCAGAAGTTACAAGGCTCGAACACGAAAAAGAGGAAGCGGATAAACTAATAATTTACCTGTATTCATTGTTGTGCAATAATGTCAGTTGTCAAGAGCATTTGGTGGTTGAAGTTGCGAAAGCGGTTGAGAATACAAGGCAGACCGAGGAAGATATGGACAAGATTGAAAGAATGATACATGATTTGGAAGAAGTGGTGTCTAAAATTATGGTTTCTATGGCTGAGGCTAGGAGTATCAAAAGTGGTGTCTAAAATTATGGTTTTTAGTAGATTAATATTTATTAGTAGGAAATTACTATTGTTTTTAATAGATTAATGTTAAGTATTAGTCAATTTATCATGTTTTTAGCAGGTAAGAAATAAATAAAATTTTGAGTTGGTCTTTTGATGCATATTATTATCGTGGTACAGATGGAAGTGTCAAATTTTGTGGATGCAAAAAAAATAATAGTAATAGTTTGTTGTTCATTGTTTAGGGTAACGAACTTTTACTCTAAGTTATTAGATGCAATAGTTTGACTTTTTAACAATTTACGTGTCATATTTATTTCTTTTTATCAATATCGTGGTATAAATAAAAGGTTAGTAATATGTAAGATGTATTTAAATTAATCTTAATGCATATTTTAACTATATTAATTTTTTTAAACAACATTTACAAGTTTATAGTTTGAGGTATAGATATTGATGATTAAAATTGTGCATCAACAATTGTACTAATGAACCTGATGTATTTAACATAGAAAGAAAGGAATAACTTGCTTTGGGGTAACTAAAATCTTTAAGATTTTAAGTACTTGTACATAAATTAATACTCGTAAGAAATTTTATAAGGAATATGTTTTGTAAAAGGGTAATAAGTGATTATGCATATAATGAGTGATTTTAGATTTCATATAAAGACAACAACTTTATTTGTAAATACATATGCAACTTTTTTTTTTGTTTAAATATATGAAACTTTGTTTTGTATTAATATAAGCTTTGAGTATTTTGTTAACGGGTAATTTTTTTTTTTTTTTTTGATATACAATATCAATCTATTGTATATTTGAGAGAATTTTAACATGCATCTAACAATGTTTGATCTTGGAACACATGTTACCTTCGTTTTTTATAATTATATTACAGCAAAGGACATTATTTGTGAAACATAAAACGAATCTTTCATAGCAAATAATAAATAACCCAGGTAGTAATAGATCGAAATAAAGCGTATTATTAAATAGATTTAAGAAACTAAAAGAAATATAACACTTACAATAATAAAGTAAATTTCTAATTCTAATCACAAAAAATAACCTAACATCAGCATTTCAACATCTAGCACTCTAGCATTAATATCGATATGTAACGTGCTGACTTATTTGCCTAAGTCCCCTCGCACGCGGTCCAATAGTCGACAACACCCGTCAGTCTTCCAGTCAGGACTCCCCCTTGTTTTGCTTGGCTAAGTGTGCTACGAGTTTGACTAAATAAGAGAATAAAGATGCTCACAAGATATTTCAAAGGAAAGCTTTGATTACTTGAGAAAACTTTACAGTTTGAAGGTGTTGGTTGAAATGTACAAATGAATGGGATGACCTATTTATAGGCATCCAAGCTCCTACCCTAGGATTCTAGAGAATTCCTAACCTCCTTCAATGGAGGGTTCTAGACTACAACTCTCCACTATTCTCTAGAACATTCCCACCTCCAAAGGAACATACATACAAGGAGGTTCCACACTCTTCCTAAGTCTTGAATACCCAAGACCACCCTAGAACATTCTAGAACGTACGCTACTTATGTACATAGAAGACCCTAGAAGCTCCTACTATGTACAAGATGACCCTTGAATATTCTGGAGACATCCCCTCTAGAATACTCCCTCTAAAGAACTCTTTAGAGAAGCCCGGAACTTTCTAGAAGCATCTCGCGTTTTCCGTACTCCTTGCTGCCCGAACTCATACTTCGGGACCTCCTCTTGGAAAACCGACACCACCATGGTCTTCCTTGGCCCAAAATATGATGGACTCCTAAATTTGAGTCCATTTGGAGCCCATAAGCCCGTCCAGATGGCCCATTATTGTGTTACTATCAAGTGGGTGTTCACTAGAAATACAAGGCTACAACACTATAAAGCTCTATAGGGGGAAGTGCTTAGCTGAGCACCAAGGCAAGCCCCCTAGCCTCGATTTTTGCCTTGCAGCCTAATGACCCTTTTGACGCCCATCCTTGGTAAGGTGGACGACCCGTGACATTCTCCCCCACCCAAGTCCTTGTCGACCTCGGCAAGATCGACCCTTGGAGTACGTGCCCGCGACCCGGTTTAGCGCACCACTCGTCCCTTTGATGCTTTTGTGCGTCGCTGCAACATCCCTCCTTTGGACTCCACACTTGAGCCCCTTGTCCCATACACGAGACACACCTTGATGCCTCACCCTTGGCACCGAGTTTTCGAACCTTCGTCGGACCGACCTTTGACGCTTATGGCCCAGCACCCACCATGGTTTCAAGGAAGTGAGCCTTGCACCAAATTCCTCGTCCTTTGCAAGCTGAATCTCGTGCTTGCACCCATTGTGTGTGATGGTCATCACACCTTGCCCCATAATGACGGCGTGACGCTGTTAATGAACTCCATCCCCAACACCACATCCTCGTCGTCCATGTCGGCTATCAATAAGTCGACCTTTCCCTTCCACTTTCCCAATTGGATAGGGACTTTCCACGCTTTCCAATGCAACGGCGTGGACTCGGCGTTGACGACCTTCATTTCTCCGCCTCCCTTGGTGAACTTTATGCCTAGGTCCTTAGCTTCCCTTAAGCTCAAGAAGTTGTGTGAAGCCCCCGAGTCCACAAGCAACCTAGCACAACACCAGTTCACCTCTCCATTGACGAATACCAAGTTGCCTTGTTGCTTGACGCTCGCCTCTTCATTTATCGAGTGTGCCTCTCCCTTGGGCACTTCATCCCCGACTACCCCAGCATTGAGGAGCTGCATGTTGGCTAGTTGGGGCTTCTCCCCCAACACCATAGCTCCCATCCTCATCTCAGGTGCGGACTCTGATCCTCACCCATGTTGGAGATTATGGCACTCAATTTCTATCGTTGTGGGAAACTGCAAGCCATGTGCGGCCCTCCGCACAACCAAGAAGAGAATGGATTGCAAGACTTACCCTCTTCGTTGCGACTATCCCTTTTAGATTGAGCCTTGTCCTTGCCATATGCGCCGTGCTTGGCCCTCGGTTGGAGTGATGCTTCCTCCCTCTCATGGTCGCTCTCTTCGACCACCTTGCCCTTGTCGCGCCTCGACCGACTTGAAACTTCGACCAAGGACTCCGCCACAGCAATGCCTTCCGCAAGAGTCTTGACCCCACATTTCCTTAACTCTTGCTCGACCCACCTTTGTAAGCCATCCATGAAAAAGATGAGGCGAGTCTTTTCCTCCATGTCGGGGAACTCAAGCATGAGTGACAAGTATGCACTGATGTAGTCCCGAATCAACCCTGTTTGCCTTAGACCACGTAGCTTCTTCATAGCTAGCTCCTCGACATTCTTTGGGTAGAATTGTCTCTTCAAGTCCTTCTTGAACTCGTCCCACGTTGCGATCGAGCATAATCCCTTCCCGATGTCTTCTTGTCGCTTCCTCAACCAATGGATAGCATCGTCCGATAAATACATTGTGGTGGCGCGAATTTTGGAAGCATTGTCCTCCACGTGCATGGCCTCAAAGTATCTTTCAACACTCCACAAGAAGTTGTCAAGAGCTTTGGAGTCACGCTTCCCCTCGAATCTTGGCGGCTCCGGAACCTTCATCCTTGGTCCCAACCCTTGTATGGCCCACCCAGCCACTTCCGCCCTAAATAGAGCCACATCACCCTTGAGTGACTCTACTTGCTCCTTCATCGCTAGGAGCTGCCCCAAGAAGGCTTCTTGGAATTTGTCCAGGTCTCCCCTATTCGCGTCAGCCACTTGAGAGACAAGCTCATGAGCCGCCTCCTTGGCTCCCGATGCCGCTGACTCAGCCCCTACCTCCAAGACTTGGATGCGGCTATCGATACCCCACACCATATCCTTGGCAAGATCTTCACCGCTTCGATGTCTTTCCCCATTGTCGGGGTGAGCTCCTTCATCCCCTCGACGTCGTCGGAGATAGCCCCGATACTACCCTCCAACTTAGCAATGCGACCATCCAACTCCGCGGTCGATTGCTTCTTCTTCTTTGAACGCCTACTCGGCGACCCCCAATTAACCAACACTCTCCTTATGTTGCAAAGATGCCATCGCAACCCCTGATTTCCTACTTCAGCACTTCGTCCACACAACAGCTAGCACCCGTCGTAACAGATCCCCCTACGATCAACCTGGCTTGATACCACTTGTCATGTGCTGAGTTATTTTCCTAAGTCCCCTCGCACGCGGTCCATTAGTCGACAGCACCCGTTAGTCACCTAGTCAGGACTCCCCCTTGTTATGCTAGGCTAAGTGTGCTACGAGTTTGACTAAGTAAGAGAAGAAAGATGCTCACAAGAGATTTCAAAGGAAAGCTTTGATTACTTGAGAGAACTTTACAATTTGAAGGTGATGGCTGAAATGTACAAATGAATGGGATGACCTATTTATAGGCATCCAAGCTCCTACCCTAGGATTCTAGAGAATTCCTAACCTCCTCAAATGGAGGGTTCTAGACTAAAATTCTCCATTACACTCTAGAACGTTCCCACCTCCAAAGGAACATACATACAAGGAGGTTCCGCAATCTTCCTTAGTCTAGAATGCCCAAGATCACCCTAGAACATTCTAGAACGTACACTACTTATGTACATACATAGAAGACCCTAGAAGCTCCTACTATGTACAAGATGACCCTTAAACATTCTAAAGACATCCCCTCTAGAATATTCCCTCAAAAGAACTCTTAAGAAAAGCCCAGAACCTTTTAGAAGCATCTCGCATTTTCCGGACTCCTTGTTGCCCAAACTCATACTTTGAGACCTCCTTCTGGAAAACCGACACCACCATTGTCTTCCTTGGCCCAAAATATGTTGGAATCCTACAGTTGAGCCCATTAGCCCGTCCAAATGCCTTATTATTGTGTTACTGTCAAGTGGGTGTTCACTAGAAATACAAGGCTACATCAATATAAAGCTCTATAGGGGGATGTGCTTAGCTGAGCACCAAGGTAAACCCCCTAGCCCCGATTGTTGCCTTGCTGTCTAGTGACCGTCTTGACGCCAATCCTTGGTAAGGGAGACGACCTGTGACAGTTAGCTCCAACAATATATCTTCGTTTATTTTAAAATAATTTCATTATTCCAGTTAAAAAATTCATTATTAATATTTTAAAATAATTAGCAGTTTAATTTTCATAGGGGATTTTGCATATTCCTAAATATTATCGGTATCTTTGCTTATATTAAAATAATTTCATTAATAATATCTTTGTTTATATTAAAAAAAATTTAATATTAATAAAATGAGTTAACTACATAATTAGGCCCTCAATTCTTACTATATTCACTCTTTGGAAACTGATTTTTTTTTTTCACTCTTTGGGTACTCTAACCCTAATTCCGGCCAAGCCACTTGCCAATCACTTCGACTCTATGAACGTTCAAAACGCCTCAAGGAAAGATGCCAACAACCCACTGGGGAAGACTGGCCTCACATTCAACACATCCCCTCCATTCAATTCTAGTATTGGTCAGATATGATAATGCCCATCCAAAGAAACAAAGTTTCTGCAGAATTGCTGATGTAGGTGATATATTCAACCTAATGGAGATAATCCTTCGGATATGATATTATGGTATATCAGGTTTATCTAATCTTGACTTAATGCTGTATATTAAATTCTGTATTACAGGTTATGATCTTCACTTGGGTTCAGAGGCTTTGATTTGCTCGTTAGTATACAGAAAACCAGATTTGCACACATTCGTCGTACCCAGACCTGAAATCAAGTTTCAGAGAAGCTCAGTTCCACGTTAAGGTGAACCAACTTCTTATGTAGCAAACTGGAATCTCTCACAATTTGGCAGGGATTATGCTATTTTCTGATTACCTTTCCATATTCTATGACTTATAATATTGGTCAATTAAGTAATGCTTTTCTTTCCTGTGTTCAGACTTTAAATTGAAATATTCATCATATTATAGTATATTTTCAGCCATTAGGTCTAATATGAATTAGATACAATTATTGAACAAACTACAAATTTTTTTCATTTGAGCAGCTTCGGATGCATAATGCCCACTCTCATTAGCTACGGATAGAATAATGGATTCTGAATACAAATTTTAAGTTTTAATATAAGATCCATTGCATATACATGTGTTTTTCTATTAAGATATATTTAGGGGATATTTGGATAATATTAGGATTTATCTTTTATCTTGGTTTTCCTAGTTTGTCTTGGTTTTCCTAGTTTATCTTGGTTTTCCTAGAGTTTAAGTTAGGATAGAAAATCTCATTGATTGTATTATAAATTGATTGATTATGTGTCAATGGAAATCAAGCCAAAGTTTATTCATAATTCATATTTCTACATTTTCTTTTATAAATGTCTAGGAAGAATGTATCTACTTCTTTATATCATCATTTTGCAGCAAGATTAGTCCCTGATAATTGGGTGGAGCATACTTTTGTTTACTAGTTAATCAGATTGATAATGTTTAAGTTATTTTATCTTATCTACTTTTTATCAGTTTGGAGGCTGGAAGGGAGTATAGGGTATGCATAACGTCAAAATCTTCAGTGAAAAAAATAGTCACAGCTGTTAATTAGTGAACAACCTTACCTTTCAGAGTTTAGTTCTTTGTGTGATAATTTGAATCTTCACTTAGCCTCACCCTTTTATTTGCTTGCAGAGTACAGATCGACGAGGACTTGAATGCATTTGTTGGTCTGTCCTACTCAACCGGAATACAAGATCCATGTTATACTCATTTGCCAACAGGCCAAGATGATCTCTTGCTGTAAATGGCATACATGCATCCAGCTTGAAAAGTTCATTCTCTGTCCAAGACCTCGCGACAACTTTTATGGCTATTACAGTAAACTCTTTTGGTCTGACTTCAGTATGTGTGTTGGTGTATGCGCTTAAATATTCTTCCATTTTACAGTACTATTCTCACTATATTGGTTTGCCAACTGAAATAATCTATGGCTACTTTCATATTTATTACAGTATCACTATGCTCAAATTTATCACTCAATCAGCAACTTCTTTGTCTCTTGATTTTGCTAGGAGATTGGTTTTACGGCTCAACCTAGAAAAGTTTGTGCTACTTATCTGTTTAATTTTCTAGGTTTCATAACCTTTATGTAGAAAATGCAAAAACGAAGCAATAATCACAGTAACAATTAAGTCAATAATTATGTCTGGAAACATGCACGGTAAATGAACAGGAGAATAATATACGAGAAATTTTATTACATAAGTTGCTTGGGTACATTATAATTTGTGGTTTTAATAAACTAATAAAAGGCAATGGTCACTGGCTCATGTCCATGTCGGACACATTGTTTGGATATGATAGTAAATGTAGTCTTAGTAAACAAAGTAGCTTAGTAAAAGTCAATAGTCACCAGCTTACATCCATGTTAGACACATGTGGATACAAAACATGAGAAAATAAAATATATTTTATGAAATACTACCTCCATCCCTAAATGTTTTTCCCTTTTGGTGAAACATCAAGAGAATTAAGGTTTGGAAGTTAAAGTTATGAAAGTACATTGGGAAAGATAAAACCCCAATAATTTGCAAGGAAAGTAGAGAGAGAAAGTAAGAAAAAGTACATTAGAAAAGATAAAAACCAAAATCATTATTGCAAAAATGAGGGTAAAATAAGAAAAAGTACATTCCAAAGGATAAAACCCAATCGTAATTTAAGTTGAAAAAAGTAAAATGGGAAGAACATTTAGAGGCACTAAAAATGGCAAATGGGAATACATTTGGGGACGGAGGGAGTATTATGTAAGTTAATTGGATATATTAGTAAATGTGGTCCTACTAAACTAATAAAAGCCTATGGTGAACCGCTCATATCCATGTTGGACACACCTGGTCGGCTGGTTGCAAGAAAAACGAAACAAGAGATAAATATAAATTTATTACTTCATATTATATAAGTTGCTGGAATATGTTAGTACTCTCTCTATCACTTAATTTTTGCTCTACATACTTTTCTTATTGGGGTGTTCCTTTTTATTCTACTCTTTAGAAAAGCCCGGAACCTTTTAGAAGCATCTCGCATTTTCCGGACTCCTTGCTGCCCAAACTCATACTTTGAGACCTCCTTTTGGAAAACCGACACCACCATTGTCTTCCTTGGCCCAAAATATGGTGGAATCCTACAATTGAGCCCATTAGCGCGTCCAAATGCCCAATTATTGTGTTATTGTCAAGTGGGTGTTCACTAGAAATACAAGACTACATCAATATAAAGCTCTATAGGGGGATGTGCTTAGCTGAGCACCAAGGCAAACCCCCTAGTCCCGATTGTTGCCTTGCTGTCTAGTGACCGTATTGACGCCAATCCTTGGTAAGGGAGACGACCTGTGACAGGTAGCTCCAACAATATATATATATATATATTTGTTTATTTTAAAATAATTTCATTATTCCAGAAAACAAATTCATTATTAATATTTTAAAATAATTAGCAATTTAATTTTCATAGGGGATTTTGCATATTCCTAAACATTATCGGTATCTTTGTTTATATTAAAATAATTTCATTAATAATATCTTTGTTTATATTAAAAAAAATTCAATATTAATAAAATGAGTTAACTACACAATTAGGCGCTCAATTCTTACTATATTCACTCTTTGGAAACTAATTTTTTTTTTCACTCTTTGGGTACTCTAACCCTAATTCCGGCCAAGCCACTAACTCACCGTTAACCTAAGGTAATTAAATATTTTTTTAATCAAAAGCCAATACTGCATTAAATTAGGTATTTTTTTTTTATTTTTTTTTTGTTTTTTTTAAGTAGCTATTAAAGGCTATTATAACAATAACATAACAGCAACAAAAAAAAAATTCTAAAAATATTAGGATTTTTTTAGAAAATAACATCACAAAAAAGTCACGATTTTGATTATAATACCAATTTTTTTTTTTTTTTTTTTATTATAACACCATAAAAAAAACTAAAAAATTTGTTTCACCACCACCTAACGGATTCTTGAATGGAATCCGTTAGTAGGGTCCACAACAAGCACGTGTTAATAACCTATTGGTTATAAAAATAAAAATAAAAAGAAAAACTAACTCTAAACCCGAGTTAAGCTAAAATATGATCCCTAAACTATACCATTAGTTGCACATTTGGTCCCTCATTTATGAAAGGAGGCAAATTGGTCCCTCTGTCACCCTTGGCTCACCATTTTCGGTGGAGCAACATCTGAGTCAGCAAAGTTTAGGGATGTTTGTTTCCAACTAAGCCAAAGTTCAAGGACTTCTGTGGTTGACTCGGCATTAGTTTAGGGACTACACTTCATTTTTGCCAAAAGATTAGGGACCTGCATGCTTACGTGGACATTTTAAGTTGAAAAAAGGTAGTTTGAAGTTTAGGGGCTCTGCATTTAATTTTGAAGGATTGTAATAGCAAAAAAAAAAAAAAAGAAAAAAAAAATTCCAAAATACTTTAAAAAACTGGCTGTTACACACAAAAGTGGCTATATATATTGTTGTTGGTAGCCATTAAAATCATCAGAAAATTAAGCAAAAATCCTTCCAACAAATAAAAAAACAACTGTTGTAGTGACGAAGGAAGCTCCCGCCTAGGTATCTGCAATAAAATTAGTAATTAAGGTAATTTAGAGTTGTACAAAATTAGAAGATTTAAGCAATATTAATATGTTTGTTGATGACAGGAAATGTCTAGACTTAGAAGTGGATCAAGTGGAAGTGGTCAAAGGTGTCATTATGGGCTAACAGTTTCAAAGACAAGGTCATGGACCAAAGATAACCCAGGTAGAAGGTTTATAGCCTATCCTGACTATGATGCTAAATGTAATAGAAGGGGGTGCAAGTATTTCAAGTGGGTAGATGTGGAAGATCAAACTGATTGGCAAAAAGAAGTAATATTAGGACTAATGGAAGATAAAAGAAGATTGGCTGTTGATGTTGAGGAACACAAGAAGAGGATGAATGAGGCAACTAAGTATGCAAGGAAGATGCAATCAGATTACATGATGATGAAACTGAAAAGAGACAAGGGTTCAGGTGGCTATAAGTATGAATTTTGGGGTGTAGTTATTGTAATAGTAGTAGTTTGGTGTTGGTATTTGTTTAAGAGAGTAGGCAAGTGATGTAATCATATGCAGTAAAAGTAAAACAAGCAGTTATGTAATGAAATGATAATTTAATTTAATAAAGTTGTGGATTAACCTTAGGTTTTCTTCTTTGTTAGCTCCTGTTGCTTTTCCTTTGCTAATCCTTGCATGCTTGACTTGAGATTGTCTGTTGTGGTTGAGATGCATACTCTGATTATGACTGTGACATGGGATACTCTTGGGAGAAAGCATATATTGTTCACCTTCATTATCGGAATAAAATTCTGCTTGTCTTTGTCTTTGTTGATTGCTTGGCTGTATTCACATATTTATAAATAGAGTTAAAATTGCAGATTTAAAAATGATGATGTAATGGGCATAAATAAATAGGGTATTTGGTACTTATAGTAGCAATTCTTTGGAATCCATTAGGGTAGGTGTAAATTCCCATTCCGTTGTTGTGCATGGGGACTGTGTTGGGAGTTGATCTAGGTTATGTCTTGTTCTGATGATGAGCAAATCCACCAGCATTTAATTCCCTGGGGGCATTCTTGCAGGTTTTTTTATTATGCTCTTGCACTCCACACAAACTGCAAGTCATTGCAACCCTTGTATTCCTCAGTTTCCCTTTTTCAATTACTTCCCCAACACTTGGATTTCTCTTTGTCTTAGGTCTGTGATTGACCTTTTTCAGTGGAGGGGGAATGAATGTGTTCTGTGAAGTAGGCCACTCCTGTGGACCATTTAGGGGTTCAAGCAAAAACTAGTATGCATTTGCATACGTTGATTTTCTAAAATATTCACTCACATACTCTTCAGGTTCATCAACCTTCTACCAAATGGCAAGTAATTGGCAACTATGTCATGTTTACAGGGAATGCCACTCACTTGCCAAGCAATGCAAGTGCATGTTCTTTGTTCCAAGTTCACCACATACTTGCATTGAGTTGACCCATCCCTGACTCCATAGCTAAATCCCCCATCCCAAAAGGCATTCCAACCTCTAGCCCACACCTTATGCTTTTCTAACTGCTGCTGAATTCTAGGGCAAAGTGGTTAACCATCATCCTTGAGCATGTGTCTCTTAGTGTGTAACCTCTCCATGAGACCTTCTCTTATGTCTTCTAACATGGTTATGATTGGCTTATGTCTCACCTTGAGTATATAAGCATTGAAGACCTCACTCATATTATTATCCACACTATCACATGAAGATATAGGTGTGTAGAAAGCCCTACACCACTTCTTGTAGTTCCTATTTAACAAATCATTAGCTTCATCCTCAGATAGCTTTCTCATAGCATCAATTTGTTCAAGAAAAACAATCTCAGTTATGCTCTTTGCTATGAACCAAAATTGTTTCCTTAACTCTAAGCCACCCCCAAACACACTCCTAAAATTGCAATAGACATGTCTTTCACATACCCTCTTTTCTGCTTGTGGAAACACCTCTACAATAGCTACAAGTAACCCTTTTTGTTGATCTGACATGAAGATGTACCCAGAACCTTCATCAGTCCCTAGGCAAGCAGCCAAAAGATAAAAGAAGCAGCACCAAGTTTCAGTCTTTTCAACTTTGACAATAGCCAGGCAATAGGGAACATTTGATTATTCCCGTCCCTACCAACTGCCCACCATAAGGTCCCTTAAGAAAATAGTCACCTAGGGAAATGAAAGGCCTGCACCCAGCTACAAAGCCTTTCCTTAATGCCTCAAAGCATATGTTAATTTTGTCAAAGACATTCCCATTTAATTTCAGTGTCATAGTGTTGACCCTATTGCTCTTAAGTATCTCCTCTGCATACCTGGGAAGTAATTCATATTGTTCCTTATACTCCCCAATAATAATGGATTGACCCTCTTTCTAGCTCTGAAAATTATGTACTTACTCACTCTAATACCCTAGTCTAACCATATTAGCTCCATTATGTCATGAAGCCTCATATAAGAGTTGACCTTAAACTGATTTTGGTAAGTCTCACCAATCCATCTTGATGACATCTTCTTCACTTTTGGAGATCCTCCACACTTATGCTGACTGACATGGGACTTGACTTTGAAATGAGTTTTATTCTTATCCCAAGAAGCCCATATTCTCCAAGGACACCCCTTAAGTTTGTGCTCACACTCTGCCCCTACCCTTTGTTTGTCATTTTTTGTGAAAGGTATGTTTTTGCCTAGCTTTATGGAATGATTTTTAACTGCCTATTTGAATGCAAAGGGTTGACTAGGGAAGAAGTCTTCTATGCACTCATCATTCTTAGCTTTTGCAACATTCCAACCTTATTATTAGGGGGTGCAACTAAATAACCATAGTCATCATCATCCTCTGACTTATTAGGGCTCTCAATGTCACTAAATTCCTCAAAAACTGTTCCTATCTCACCAAGGCCCTTTGATGCAGCTACCTTCCTAAGCATATCCAATTCATCTTCATAAGAATGTTGATTTTTTTATCCATTGTAATTTCATCCCTAGCCTTCATTAACTCTTCATCATCGTCATCCGTTCCCTCTGTATCATAGTCTATGTCAGATTGGGTTGCCCTAGGAATTTGGGTTGGTTCAAAAACATTTTCATCAACTGTGAAAGGTTGGTTTGCCCTAGGAGTTTCGATAGGTTCACGAATAACCTAGGAAACATTGTTACCTGTTAATAAGCTCATGAATTGTCCCCTTCTCCCATGATTGAAAAATGGAGTGGCTGGTTGGTCATGTTCAGTGTAAATGTGAATCAGTTTGAATTCAAGGAGAAGAGACAAGAAAGGATCACAAAGCCTACTTTCAAAGCTTAAGTACCTATTGCCACTATTCATATCTTTCTTGGGATCCAAAAAGTGGAGCTTCACAACGTCATTATAACCTAACCCTTCTATTAACCCTTTCACATAATGCCTATCTATATTATCAGGAAGGTTATAAAAAACATTTATCTTCCTACCTACATAGAATGCACCAGAAGAAATTTTCCACTCACCACCATGATGTACAACCAAACATGGTTTTAGATCCATTTCTGACAGTAGTAAACAAAACCAAAATTAACAACCCAAGCAAGCAATAATTTTAACAAAGTCAATGAATCAATTCAAAGCATAATAAAAACTTGATCACATTGCAATATATAAAAACAAAATATCTTGGATGGAGAATAGGGGGTGAGCTTCCTCCAAAGCTTCCATACCTAAGTGAATGAATCTATTAGATATAGACGTTGATTTATTGCAGCTCAAATTTTTAATAGATTGACTATAGCTCATCCACAAATCAAGGATTGGACCAAATAGCTGATTTTTCAATGATTTTAATGTATTACAAAAAAAAGGTAGCCTTACTACTTTAGCATATACAGTAGTAAACATATTTAATTAGCATTATTGAAATAATAATGGTGGATCATATCATGCATGATCTATTCTTATCTAATTACAAACCTTAAAGCATAATTTAATAAGTTTAAGGTTATAAAAAGAGCCAATAAGCTATTAGAATTTGATACGTTGAAGATTAAACAAACATAAAAAACCAAAAAAGACCCATATAATTTAATCTCAACATGTAACAACAGAAACCTCATCAAAAAGAGAGATTCAATAATAATGATAATCAATTAGAACAACTAACTAACTGAACTAATGGTAGTTTAGAAAATCATCACAAAAAAACTTTGATCATCATCATCATTCATTCATTCTTAATTAATCAACAACAACTAGATATGGCCGTTGATTTATTGCAACTTAAATTTTTAAAAAACAGAGCATAACCATACCTTAGCCTACCTACGAAATCGTTAGAAATCCTAACCCACAAAAATTCAATCTTTACCAATCACAATTACACAGAATACCACAAAACAACATAATCAAGTATATTTGAACCAAAATCAACCAAAATAAGCATAAATTCCAAAAAGCCCTAATTTTTTTTCCCAATAACATAGCATGGTTTGATCATATAACTAAATGGAGATTAATTTAATAGAAGACATGATCGATGACCATACCTTGAGCAGATGTGAGTTTCGCCATCTTCGCTTTCTTCTGCTCGAAGATTCACCAAATTCCCAGTCAGACATCATAACAATGGAGTAATTGAGTTTGAAGATGAAGTGCGGGTTCTTTTTGGTAACCTTCTAGAAGGCCCCTAAACTACAATACTCGTATGCTATCATGACATTTTTTTTTGCACAGCTGTAAAATGATAGAAGGTCCCTAAACTTTACTCCTTCATTAATTAAATGCCAACTCATACCCAGAAGGTCCTAAAACTTTGATTTTCTTTTTTGCCACATGGGCACTATAGTCCCTAAACTATGCTGACTCGTCATTCTTTCACCGGAAAAGTCAGGTAAGGGTGGCAGAGGGACCAATTTGCTTCTTTAGAAAGATGAAGGACCAAAATACTATAAATACTATAGTTTAGGGACCGTATTTACGCTTAACTCCTCTAAACCCTAACCTAACCCAGCTCCACCACCGGCAACCGGGACCCCACCGTCGACATACAACCCAACCTTAGTCGTAGGCACCATCTGCCCCCACAGAAACCGGCAACTCCATCCATTCCCCCCCGAAAAACCACCACAACCCTGCATAGCCTCATGTTCTAATAAAATCAGCAACACCAAACCAGCCCACGCAACCACCTCCGCCACTCCACACATCCAATTCGCACCTAATCCCTTCGAACCACCAAGTTCGACTGTGCACCAGCCTCCACACAATCAGCCCCGACGAATTCGACCCACTAGTCGCGCCGTTTCGAACTCAACATTCCGCAACTCGCAAAACCCTAACCACCACCTAAACGACCACTAACGTTTGAAATTGGCCGGTTTAGAGTGTGGGTGGTCAAATTCGACCCTAAATCGATCCATATTTTCCAATTCCGATGGTTGTGGGTGTGTCGGAATCGAAAAGAACGAATTTCCGACGGGGAAGGGGGTTGATCGGTGGTAGGGATGGGGTGGCTGAACTTAAAGTTAGGGTTTTTATTTTGTTTTTGTTAATTTCTTTTTTTTAACCAATAAAATAGTGACATGTGACAACGTGGACCCCACTTAACGGATTCCATCCAAGAATCTGTTAAGTGGTGGTGAAATCAATTTTTTGGTTTTTTTTTGGTGGTGTTATAATAAAACCTTTTTTTTTTTTGTGGTGTTATAATCCAAATTATGACTTTTTGTGGAGTTATTTTCTAAAAAATCCAAAAAATTATCCTTTGCTAAGTATAAAAAAACAGCAACAGGAAGCCAAAATTAAGAACAAAATATCCCTTCTAACTAGACCTGGAAAATGGGTCATTCGGGTCGGGTATGAGTCGAATCATTTTGGGTTGGGTCCAGTTCGGGTCAAAAGGTTATCAGGTCAAGTTCGGGTCGGGTCATTTCGGATTTCGGGTAGATTTCGAGTCGACTGATAATCGGTCGGGTCGGGTATCGGGTCAACACTTTGGGTCGAGTTCCGGTCGGGTAGAGTTTGGGTCGGGTCAGTACAGGTCGGGTCAATTTTCAGGTACAAATTTTGGGTCAACTTCGGGTCGGGTTAACTTTGGGTCGGGTCATATTCGGGTCGATGCATTAGGTTAAATTCAACTCTATATACATATATATATATATATATATATATATATATATATATATATATATATATATATATATATATATATATATATTTGTTTTTTTTGACGAGAAACTCACTATATTTATTAAGGCTACTTTTTTCATGGAATATAGTAATTGTTAGACTTTTATTGACCTTGTTTTTTTTCTTTGGTGTTTAAATTGAGAATCAATTTCAGAATGTCCTGAAACAAAGAGGGATTTTATTAATGTTATTTTTTATTTTGGTTTGCTCAGGTCAAATCATAAGCTTAAATAGATTCTGGTCATTTCAGGTATAAGGTAATCTTAGTTCGGGTCACTTTGAGTTTCGAGTCTATTTGGGTCAATTAATTCAAGTTAAAGGTCGGGTCACTTTGGGTATCGGGTCAACTTCGGGTCGGGTCAAATTCGGGTCTCGGGTCACTTCGGGTCGGGTCATTTCAGGTCAGGTCATTTTGGATTTCGGGTCAAGGTCAGGTCAATTCTACTTAGGTTTAGGTATGGGTCAGGCCGGGTTGATTTCGGGTTCCGGGTCAATTTTGGGTCACTGTTTTAGGTCGATTTCAGGTCATGAGTCGGGTCATTCGGGTCGGGTCATCGGGTCTGGGTCAGAATTGCCAGGTCTACTTCTAACGTAGCAAAGTTTGGGTCAGAACAATATTTGGAACAGAAACAATAAATTTTTCTACAATCAAATGCCAACAAATTACCTCATCCAATCAAATATTTCCAATAATAGTAGTCAAAACCCCTAATTATTCATGCATCAAACAACACTACAAGTACAATCATAATAAAACCTAACAATAAAAATACAATGCAACATTTTTTTCCTCTTCAAACCCTCACTGACAAAGATAATGAGCAGGGGAGGGGGAAGGAGAAGTGCCGCGCTTTTTTGTGATACACACAATTCGTTTGCATGGAAAATCGTGCTTAAGTGGACAACAATTATGTTAACCCAATGTACTCAATTGTTTTTTTTTTTAAACAAATCAATTCATTAATAAAAAGCCATCCATCATCTACAAATGAAATCTAAATTAACAAATACAATAAATTGAATCAAATTAGGGTTTCCTTCATCAAAGCTACAATCGTTGAAAAGATCTTGCACTTTGGTACATCTCTCGCACACATCGCTGGAATATACAACCTTTTCGGAGAGACAGTCTAAGGATTTGTTGTAGCCGTAAGGATAATTTTCATCTGATTCATATGAACGCATTTGAAAACTTGACAACCGAACAAATCTTTACCAACGAACTGACAATAGGGAAAAAGATGATTACCTTTTGATAAACCCTAACACACAAACAAACCCTAAAACAAACAATTAAACTAACAAAAACTAATGACTCCACCACAAGGAGACACTCCACCATAGGGAGACGAACGAATATCTACACTACTCGTGTAGATTTATTAAAATCTAAATTGCAAAACTAAAGAAACTTAAGGGAAAAGGGTTAGAAATAATCTAATTTCCGAAAAAATTAGACTATTTCCGGCCTAAACGGCTAAGATTTTGGAGAAACCCTAGAGGAGAGGAAGAGAGAAGAAAAGAGGAGAGGCGCGGGGAAGACTCTTCTCATGGTCATAAGACCATAAGATCATTGTACTCAATTGTTAACCCAAGGGACTCTCTTTATTTTGGGTAATTAATTTTTTGGCCGGAATTTGGGCGTGAATACCCAAACGGTGAAAAAAAAAGTGGAGTATTCAAATGCTGAAAAAAAATGAAAAGTAAGGACCCATTTGTGTGGTTAATTCTAATAAAATAATATAGTTATTCAGTATTTTTAGCTTTATTTTCCATGAATAAGAATTTTTTTGTTTATTGCCTAATTTCCTCAAGAAATATTATATAATTATCTTTATAATAACTTGACCCAAAAATACTTTGTATAACCTAAATGTTATTAATGTAAAGAAAAAAAAAACAATTACCCTCATCATTTAGTTTTGATCTCTATTATTACCCACAATCAAATTTTCATTTGTTAATTACTTTTCCTTACTCCATTTTTTTTCCTCCGATCTGTAAAAGTTTTCTAGCTAGGCACATGAAATTAGCAAAAGTTACAATTGTCTATCCATCATTAAAAGAGCCCGAAAAGATTATTCGAGCTTTAAATTTCGTCAACCTACCTAAATCTTTCTTTACTTATTCCAAACACGTAACCAAACTTTATAATAATATACTTCCGGGCTTTTTACAAAGGGAGTAGTATCAAACATTATAGTAATACAGTACTATTTCCAAGGGATTAGTACCAAGCCCCAAGACAAAATGAGCTTTTTTACGTTGTACTACTCCTTGTATCTAACGTGGCATACTCTTTGTAAACTATACTTAACTTAGACACGACCCGAAATTAGGTGCATAGAGTAAGTCTCTTATACTCATATTAGCTTTTAGCATTGCCACTTAATCAATACACCTTTTGTGCCTAAGTTATCCTTAATTAGACACTCGTCACCCCTCTTTGAATGTGGAAGATGGTTGTTAAAAGAGCAATAACACAGGAGATAATAGTAATAATAATAATTAACTATCAAATGTTTTGTACAAAATGATTCTTAGTGCCTATTTATAGGCCGGCACCACCCTACTTACAAAAGATAGACAATTCAAATTAAAACTATTTTTTCGGGGTTTCTCCTAATGTCCTGAAATAGACGATTCAAATTATAACTACTTTTTCCGGGTTTCTCCTATAAAAACAAAAAACTACACTTTTAATATGTTCACATTAGATCTCATAGACACATTTCTAAGTAAGTTAGTTTGTACAAGACGACCCTTGAACATTCTATACTTATCCATGATAGAATATTGCAATAAGAACACTTTAGTGCCTTTTGGAGAAATCTAAAGCATTTAGAAGCACTAACCTCTATGAATCATATTTCAGGTACATACACTTCACAAAGCTCCAATGCTACCATGACGTTCATTTGATCCCATTTGACCTTCCAAATGAATGGCTCATTACTATGTTACTCAACCTAGCTAGGTGTTCAAGAAAAATACTACCGACATGCAATATAATAGGCAGGGTAACATAAAGGGTGCTGCGAGCTGAGCCACCCATGCATGGACACCCCTAGGTCACGATATTGTCCCGTTGCTCACTGACCCATGTGTTGCCCCTTTGATGGTGTAGGAGATAATGTATGTACCTGATGTGGCTGGCATTCTCCCCGCTCAACTTCTTGTCAACACTTACAGATCTTGTCTAATACGTTGTACCCGCAACTCTTACCAGTTACCACATGTCTCTTTGCCTTTGATGCTCCTTTGTTGCTGCACGACTTTTGTGGTATGCTTCTATATTTAGTATGTAGGAAATATGACTAATAGCAATGAAGATTAGAACAAACTTTTTAAATTTAATGTCGTGGGGTGACATAGCATCACTGCCCGACCCTAAAGTCAAATTTGCCCCATAGTGTACACACGGACTCGTAGCAATCGACCTCCAGGGATACACGACTCCAACTCTTTGGTGTACGACAAAGAGTTAGATTGAGAACACATTCAAACAATGCTCAAGAGAATAGTGGTAGAATAATCATTTTTGTGAGAAAGGAATTTGTCCATATTTTTCCTTGTTTCAAGGATGAAGGAGGACGAATTAATTATATAGCTGTGAAACTGATCTAGATACAACGAATCTGGTTACAATTTAGACAAATAATGGATCATAATTGAGGGATCGTAGTATTTAGATCCCCCAATTATGCCAAAAAACAATTTGACTTAATTAAGCATAAATCAAGGAATTGACTCATGATCAATTTAGAAAGCCATGAAATTTAATTTACAATGCAAACTTTGACAAAGGAGAAATTAATTCCTTTGAAGCACAACTTATTAGGAGTTCTCTACTAAAATTCCAACATTCCCCCACATGATTCAAAAGAATTGAAAAATAAAGATCAAGAAATTGAGCATTGGATAATTAATTTTACAAGTACTAATGTCTTGTGGACTTGAATTGATACCTAGTACTTACAATTGTATACATATTCTAAAGTTATGTCGGATGTACTTCGCCTTGCAACTTTTAATGAAGTAAGTAAGACATAATTACGTACTAAACTTTTCTCAAATCAAAGGGATCTCACGAAATTAAAAATGACCCACATTTTCTTAGATTATTTTTCATGAATTTTCTAGAGGTCCTAGTCTTTGGAACCTCATAGGGGGTTGAGCGTAGCCCCCAAATTCACATAGGCAAGCTCATTAAGTTTGTACTGTTACAAACCACCTTAAACAAGACTATGAACTTATTAAGAGTTCTTTAACTCAACCTTTTACACATAATAGTAAAATGTACCACATATCTTTGTTAATAGGAATGGTCGTGGTATTATACTTGAGTATTTTTGTGACTTTGTTAGACCCTTTGAACTTAGACAGCTTGGCGAAAAACTGAAATGCCAAGTATCGCTCTCTCGTGGTTATAAATGGCGCCAAGCCAGGCTGGCTCAATTAGGAAGTCCATAAGAAGATGATGGATATTTTTTCCACTGATCCGATGTTTAAGAAGCGGTCGGCCCAAAACAGGAAGAACCGGAGGGGCGGTTCCATGGAAAATGCGGTGGAAGCAACCCACTATCAGGGTTCTATGTCAGCTGTGCAGCATGCAAAAAGGATGGTAAGTATGTTGAAAAGACAGGTAAAATAGAAGAAATTGTGTATTACTATGTAATGGTGGTCTTATATTTATAACGATGATTTTCTGCATGTATAATTAAAGGCGGCGAAGAATCAAGGCCAGCTACATATAGCTCCTGAGCTTTTTTTGAAGACGCACTTCAAACTGGGAAAGGCAAAGTGTTAGCCAACCTCAAAGCATAGAAAATTGTGGTAAGAACTTCAATATAACTTAGAATATGAACTTATTTGATTGATTTCATGAAATTGGGCAAAGTACAAGTCATTTAGGCTTTACTTGGATGAATTTGGTTCCAAATGGTTCATTAAACTTAGTGAGATGGTTTTTTTTTTTTTTGTTATTTCAAGGCATGTACACCTAAAAAAACCTATTATAGACATGTTATGAGAAAGAAATAGTTCATTTGGTAAGATATGTAGAAAATGGGCAAAGTACAAGTCATTTAGGCCTTACTTGGTTGAATTGGGTTCCAAATGGTTCCTAAAACTTAGTGAGTAGGTTTTTTTTGTGATTTCAAGGCATGTACACCTAAACCAACTTATTATAGACATGTTATGAGAAGAAAATAGTTCATTTGGTTAGAAATGTAGATAATGGGCAAAGTACAAGTCATTTAGGCCTTACTTGGTTGAATTTGGTTCCAAATGGTTCCTAAAACTTAGTGAGTAGGTTTTTTTTTTTTTTTTTTTTTTTTTTTTTTTTTTTTGTGATTTCAAGGCATTTACAAATAAAAAAAAAAACCTATTATACATTTTATGAGAAAGAATAAATTCATTTGGTAAAAATGTAGAAAATGGGCTAAGTACAAGTCATTTATGCCTTACTTAGTTGAATTTGGTTCCAAATGGTTCCTAAAACTTTGTGAGTAGGTTTTTTTTTGTGATTTCAAGGCATGTACACTTAAAACAATTTTTTTATAGACATGTTATGAGAAAGAAAGAATTCATTTGGTAAGAAATGTAGAAAATGGGCAAAGTACAAGTCATTTAGGCCTTACTTGGTTCAATTTGGTTCCAAATGGTTCCTAAAACTTAGTGAATAGGTTTTTTTTTGTGATTTCAAGGCATGTACACCTAAAAAAACTTATTATACACATGTTATGAGAAGGAAATAGTTCATTTGGTAAGAAATAAAAAAAATGGGCAAAGTACAAGTCATTTAGGCCTTACTTGGTTAAATTTGGTTCCAAATGGTTCCTAAAACTTAGTGAGTAGGTTTTTTTTTTTTTTTTTTTTTTTTTTTTTTTTTTTTTGTGATTTCAAGGCATGTACACCTAAAACAACTTATTATAGACATGTTATGAGAAGGAAATAGTTCATTTGGCAAGAAATATAGAAAATGGGCAGAGTACAAGTCATTTAGGCCTTACTTGATTTAATTTGACCGGAAATTCCTATTCTCATGGAATTTCAAGTCAATCAAGAGTAAGGGAGCTAATTCAAGTTCATTTCTCAATCCTTCGGTGAGAAAGCTTGGATAAATAGTTCTAGCAATGGCCATATACAAGAACTAAACAATTAAACCACTTAAGCTCAACTTATTAACATCCCACAATAACCAAATTATTACATGCAACAAGTAATTAGTGACTACATTGAGGGTTTTACCCAAACCCTAGAAAATTAGACTACTCACAATCCATGGAAGTTAAAACAAATAATGATTTCAAGCAATTCATGAACAAGTTCAAACTAAGGATTAAGCTAATTAACAATCTAAGCATGCAAGATTTAAGCAAGTAATTATCAACAAAGTAGAGATAAATGGAAGAAAAGAGTAAGAAATAGTTACTATGAAGCTTCAAAATGAGCAAAAATGGTGGAACTTGTCTTCTACAATGATTTAATTAAAATTTCTAAGATTTAAAGATCTAAGCAATGATTTGAGAGTTTTTGATGTTTTTTTTTAAATTACAAACTAAGAGAAAGGACTTGGGATAACAACCTCTCTTAAAATGAGCTCAAATGGGGTATTTATATGACCCCCAAATAAAAAGGACGGAAAAAACAATAATCGGGCTCGACTGTAGGTATGCACGGACGTGCCACCCTATGCACGGTCGTTCAGAGCAAGGCAATAACTATTTTCTGGGCTAAAGATCCTGCACGGATGTGCCAAGTATGGCACGGACGTGCAACCTCTTCTACACGGACGTGCCAACTTAAGCACGGCCGTGCAAGCCTTGTATTGGTTGGATGCAGCTACAATAGGCTTGACGTCTGAGAGATAGCACTCTCTTGCCGTCTTCTGATCCCTATTCAGGGAGCCTACTGACCCGTTATCCTTCTCAAATTTTAGGAGCATGAGAGATGAAATAATAACAGCCTTGAATTCGTTGAGAGTTGAACGACCAATATCAGATTATAGGCGGTCAAGTCTTCAACGACCAAGAACTTGACGACCATGTGGCGTCCTTCCCCCTTTTCCCCTAGCCGGATGAGTAGCTCAATCCTCCTTATCGGGTGCACTACTCCACCCCCAAAACCAGCCAAGGGGTGAGAAACTTTGTGCATACTGCTGGGCTTGTACTTAAGCTTTGCCAAGCACTTGTAACTGATAAGGTCAAACGATCTCGCGGTGTCAATAAGGATCCAGCCTACCTTCTGGTTGACCACTTTGCATTCAATGACTATAAGGTCATTTTGTGGTCTCTTGATCTTGCCCTTGTCCTTCTCAGTGATAATGACCTTAGGAAAGGTGTCTTTTGACGCTTGGCCCTCATCAAATAAGTTGACATCCAGCCGCCTGATATAGTCTTTGGTGCCCCGGATGGTTGGACCCCCTCCAGCAAAGTCGCCTGCTATTGTATAGATCGGCTCTTCATCAGTGTTCGAACTATTAGCAGGTTGGGCTGCCTTTTTGGACGGTTGTCCATTGTTAGTTTTCAAGGTCACCTTGGACTTCAGGGTGGACTTCAGCACCCCTTTATCAGCTAGGCGGTCCAACAACCATTTGAGGCTATAACAGTCGTTGGTGTCATGGCCTATGTCCTCATGGAAATGACAGTATTTGTTCTTGTTCCGATTTTTGACGGAACCTTTCATTGCAGTCCTTGTCAAACTCGTACTTGGGGATGTACGGTTTAAACTCTTTCTTCTTCTTCTTCTAGGATGGTTGTTTAGAGTCATCTGCCACCCAGACTTCTTTTTTCATCTTGCTTTCTTCTTTTTTAGCCGGCTGAACAGGCCGACTCTGTTTTTTGTCAGACTTATAAGGGTTCAACTGCTTACTGATGGCTCAAAGTTCAGTTGCCTGTATATAGGCTTCCGCCTCCATCAGAGCTTCTTAGAGGCTAGCAACCCTTTTTCTGACGAGGTCGAACTTAAAAGTCGACCCGTCCTTCAGACCTTTACAGAAGTCTGTGTAAGCCACTTCGTCAGACAGCCCTTGAATCTGAATTCTCATCAGATTGAAGCGCCTGACGTAGGACCTTATCCCTTCTATATCTCCCAGCTATATTGCACTCAAGTTAAGACTTTTTTTCTTCGCAGGGATGTTCATAGAGAAGTTCGAAGCAAACAAGTACGCAAGCGTCTTGAAGCTATTGATGTAGCAGGTTGGCAGGTTGTCAAACCATTGTTGGGGATTTCCCTTCAATGTAGCCGGGAAGTATCGGCACCAGGTGGCATTATCCAACCCTTGTAAGTACATGAGGTTGGTGTAAGCCATGAGGTGGTCTTCAGGATTGGTGGTGCCATCATAAGTACCTACCAACACATTCTTAACCTTGGCCGACTGTGCCGCCTTAGTTATTTCCTTGGAGAATACAGAAGGTTGTTCCCCAAGTTTGAGCAGACGAAGCTGTCAATCCAATGGTTGGACATTCTGTGCCGCATGTCCCCCAAAGAGGCTCGGCTGCATGTATGGTTGTCCATACGGCATGTATGGCTGCTGAGGCACATACGGAGTCGAATGGATCATCTAAGGGCCAGTGTGGATGGACAAGCCACATGTCTGACTCTCTCCGTTTGATTGCGAGCGAATACCTCATTGTGGTATTCTGGAAGCTGTCTGGGTAAGTCGACGTTGAAGCCGACTCAGACAGTTGTTGACTTTTCTTCTGCTCGATTAACATCCGGGCATCCAAATAAGTCTTCTTTGACCCATCCGGCTGAACATGCCGGATGGCCTTCCTCTTCCCCGCATCAGAGAATCGGACCTTAGACAGATCAATCAAGGGTCGGTTCCCCTCCTTTGGTTTAGGAGGCAGAGTAGGCACACAGTCCTTGACAGGCTTTCTCTTCCCTGAGGGAGAAGGTTTCTTGGCCAACTAACCCCTGCTGGAGCCAGCCGTTTTCTTGTTGATTAGGTCCTTGATTTCCCCTTTGAAACTTGTCATGAATTTCATGAGTTCGTCTCTAGTAATTAGGGCTGCACCTTCTGCCGCCTGGGGTTGTCCAAACGGCTGTCCAATTGTCTCACTTAGACCAAATTGCTCTTTGCCCCATTCCCTTTTTCCATGGGACGGGTGCTCCTGGTTCTAAGTGACCCATCTAGGGCCACATAGGTTTCGACATCAAAGTCGTCACCACTGTCTTAGTCTGAATAGACCTCAACTTTGGTCGTAGGCCATTTCTCATTCATGGGTGGTACAAACTCATGTGAAGCCATCTTAGAAGTATTCTCCCCACAGACGGCGCCAAATGTTTCAGGGTTTTCTGTGTCCCTCGGGAGAGTTACAATTCCAAGACTAGATTCCGGGCGCCTGTACCTGCAAAACAACGGAGACTCCGGTTGGGTGGAGTCCGCCTCTGGCGATCAAGTTAGAATGTGTTCGAATGATGTAAAAAGTGAGGAAAGTAGAGTATCATCTCGGACTCCGAGATCAAGAGTGTTCTCATAGTGGAGAATTAAATATCTACAATTAAATATTAATCTGTTTTTTGTGAATATTTCTGAATGTGTCCCAAGGTGGGAACATCTCCCTATCTATAGGGTCTTGGGATACGTGTTGCCATCCTAGGTTACAGAAACCTAAGAATGGTGGGCTATCTCGGGAATTGGGCCAGGAAGGCCGTCTTTTTCCCAATGATTGGGGATGCCACATGTCAACAGAAGATTGATTCAATTTGAACCTCTCCTATGGTGACACGTGTCACCATTTTATTAGGCCACACAGCCTTGGGATATTTTTACCCAAAACACCATCCCCTACTCCCTCACGCTCTCCCTTGCTACCGTTTTAAACCAACCACCAACACCACCTCGCCATGCCTCCACTTTTCCATCACAAATCTCCACCACTTCTTCGACATTCAACACACCACCTCACAAACCCACGCAGCCAATTCAATCACCTCTCTCCCCAAGCACTGCAACACCCTTAACTCAAATCGTGAGTCGCATAACAAAGCCACCAACAGCGCCACGATTTCACTTTAACACCCTTAATTTACCGATATCACGCCCTCGATTTCACAAATCACTGTAACCAGCATCGAAACATCTTTCTCACTCTTACCCTTCCTTTTCTCTTTCGAATTGGGTGGTTGAGTGGGGAGTTCAATCTGGTTAGATGGTGGGATTTGTTGTAAAATGGTGTCTAAAACAAAAGTCAATAGGAATAAACAAGAAAAAATGCAAAAGAGGAAACTCAGCGTGGCGTGATAAATCATTGCCTTTGAAAACAAATTCCGGCGCAACCAGGATGCACAATTGTAATCGTCGGATCGTCCCCTACGGTTACACACCACTCTCACACTAAGGCACTTTAGAGTAAGAGGTGGAGTCTATGAAAATTTATGCCTAAAGAACAAAGGTGTTTAGCTTGTGTTTTTTTTTTTTTCCAAGTGCCAAATCAGAAAAAATCATCCTTCAATTTATAATGATGGTTGGAGGAAGATAGAAGATCATAGAGAAATGTTATCATCAATGGAGGAATAAAAATCAGAATAAACATAGTGAATTAATCACCATAAACAACCTCTTAAACGGGCGGTTACAAGAAATCAAATAAGAAGAAGAATTCAAGGAAGCCGTTAAAGTCCAACGGATGAGTTCGTGCCTGGTTGGGCGAGCACCCAGACAAAATCTAGGTTGCTTTCGCGCCCGGTCAGGCGGAGCTCACTTGGTCAAGCGAGGACCCAGACAAAATCTGGGTTGCTCTCGCTCCCGGTCGGGCGGACACTTCTCTTTTTCCAGATGTCCTCTCGCGCCCGGTCGGTCGGAGCTTGCCTGGTCGGACGACGAAACTCCCGATTTTATGATTCCTCTCGCACCCGGTCGGGCGGTGCTCGCCCGGTCGGCAGCCCGTATTAGAGTAATTTGAATTTCCTTTCTTTATGCCAACAATCCCCACTAAAGGAAGGGAAGAAAAGTCAACAAAAGATGAGAATAAGCAACATATTGGGCATTACGGGAGTTTAATACATAACACTTAGATATTACATAAGTAATTTGAAATCTTAGTGCTTAGTGAAATGAGGCAATGAGCTACAACTACAAGGGTGGATAGTACCTTGAAACCCTTAGACTCTTGATCATGGAGTGGACTAACCTTGAATCTCCAAGACTTAACTCAAGACCCCCGCAACACATACATCACTCCAAAATTTACACAGACTCTACGAAGAGATATGCTCTTTTATAGCCAAGCATATTCACCTTAGGTTTGGTGGAAGCTCTAGAAAACCAGCCAAAGTTTTCATAGAAGATAGCTAGTCTTCACAACCACATAGGTGAGTCCTTTAATCGTGCGTCTCAATAGCACAAGGGCCCATTAAGAGTTAAACAACTCAACCTCACAAACAAACAAACATTACAAACATCATCACCATAGGAAGTAGGACAAATGTAACGCATCACATGGCCTTGAGTCCTATTCCCCTTGATGATTCTTAAACTTGTTTTCTTGCTAACCCTTTCATCAAAGGATCTTCCAAGTTCTTTTCGGACCTTACATAGCCCAATGCAATAACTCCATTCTTGAGAAATTTCCTCACAACTTTGTGTCTCATACGCATATGTCTCTGTTTGCTATTGTAGTTGTTGTTTTTGGCAACTCCAATGGCCGATTGAGAGTCACAATGTACGGATACTGGATATGAAGACTTCCCCACAATGGTACGTCGGCTAGGAGATTCCTAAACCACTCCGCTTCATGACCTGCCAACTCAAAAGCAATGAATTCGGATTCCATGGTGGAGCAAGCTAAACATGGTTGTTTTGAGGACTCCCATGAAATAGCACCTCCACCCAAAGCAAAAACATACACACTAGTAGAGACAACTTTATCATTATTGGTTACCCAATTTGCATCACAATAGCCTTCTAAAACATTGGGAAAGCGATTAAAATGCAAGCATACCTCCATAGTACCTTTAAGATACCTTAGTAGCCGACGAAGAGCAACCTAATGATCTTGACTTGGATTTTGTAGTCTACTTACTTCATAGGCAATGTCGGGTCGTGTACAATTCATCAAGAACATAACACTACCAGTCACCCTTGCATAGAGCTCTTGTGAAACGACAAATCCTTTGTTTTTTATTATTTTTGTGTTGGCATCATATGGCACCTTGCTAGGAACAACATCAAAAGAATCAAATTTCTTTAGAATTTTTTCTACATAGTGAGATTGACTCATGGAAAAACCATTCTCCGTTTTCTTTAGACAAATTCTAAGAATAACATCAGCTTCTCCCATGTCCTTCATTTCAAACTTAGTAGAAAGCATAGCCTTGGCATCATTCACCACATCAAGGTTAGTACAACAATAAGCATATCATCAACATATAAGCAAATTATAACACATTATGATCCAAACTCTTTAGAATACAAGCATGAATCCAATGAATTAGCAACATAGCCACAACTCTTAAGAGTACTATCAAACTTTTCAAATCATTGCTTAGGAGCTTGCTTAAGACCATAAAGAAACTTTCTAAGATTACACACTTTGTGTTCTTGCCCTTTCACCACAAAACCTTCCGGTTGGGTCATATAAATTTCTTCATCAAGATGTCCATTAAGAAAATCCGTTTTGACATCCATTTGGTGAACCACTAAGTCATGAATTGCCGTAAGGGCTACCAAGGTTCTAATGGTGGCAATCTTAGTCACGGGAGAGTAGGTGTCAAAGAAATCTATACCTTCTTTTTGGGTGAAACCTCTAATGACAAGTCTAGCTTTGAACTTTTCTATGGTCCCATCCGGCCTAAGTTTCTTCATGAAAATCCACTTACAACTTATAGGTTTAGAACCCTTAGGCAAGTCACAAAGATCCCAAGTGTGATTGGACATGATAGAATCAAGTTCACTCTTAATGGCCTCTTTCCAAAAACTAGCATCTATGGACCTCATTGCCTCATCATAAGTCTTAGGGTCTTTCTCTAAGAGAAATAAAGACATAACATGCTCACTCAAAGAATCCACATCAAAGTCTTCTACCACAAAAGAAGTCAAGAAATTCGGTCCAAAGGAAGATTCTACTCTAGGTCTTTTACATCTCCTAGGTACAACTTCTGCCACTTTGGTAGAGGAAGAGGGGAGACTAGAACTAGGCATAGAATCAACAAAAGGCACATTCATACTTGACTTACTAGTATGCACATCAATATTAGAGGAAAAAGACTTTTCATAGAAAAAATATGCTAAAAAAATATCGCATCTCTAGCTTCAAAAATTGTTCTATCACTTAATAACATGAACCTATAAGCTGCACTACTATGAGCATATCCAATGAACATACAATCAAAAGTTTTAGAACCGATGGTGGATATCTTAAAATCACGAAAAGACACCTTAGCCAAACACCCCCACACTTTCAAAATTTTAAAATTTGGACTATATCCCTTCCAAAGTTCATAGCGAGTTTTATCCAATTTTTATGGGGCACTCTACTGAGTACATAACAAGAGGAAAGAACCGCCTCTCCCCATAAGTTATCGGATAAACCGGAACTAAGAAACACGACATTCATAGTCTCTTTCAAAGATTTATTTTTCCTTTCGGCAATACCATTAGATTGGGGTGTCACTACTAGAAATAGGTCAATTTACGACGGACCAGTTCCGAAGGACATGTTTTTCCGTCGTAAGTTCCGACGGATTTTTATTATGCTGGAAATTTACGACGGATTTCCTACGGAATACAAATTCGTTAGAATTTATGGGCTTTCCGACGGAATATTCCGTCGGAAACTTAATCTTTCGACGGAAATGAAATCCGTCGGAAAGTTCCGATGGATTATTCCGTCGAAACATTATGTTTCCGACGGAAATACAATTCGTTGGAAATTTCCGACGGAATATTCCGTCGGAGTATAATTAAATAATAATAAAAAAAACTTAAAAACCCTAGAAAACCCGATTTCCCCTCCTCTAACATTTCTATTTTCTCTCTCCTCTCCTCTCCGCCTCTCTTCTCTTTCTCTCTCCTCTCTTTCCTTCTCTTTCTCCTTCCTTCTCTTTCTCCTTCCTCGCCCCTTTCTCTTTCTTCTCGTTCCTTCTCTTTCTCCTTCCTCGCCCCTTCTCCCTCCTCGCCCCTTTCTCTCTCTTCTCCTTCCTTCTCTTTCTCCTTCCTCGCCCCTTCTCCTTCGTCGCCCCTTTCTCCTTCCTCTATACGCTGGTGGTGTGGTGGTGTGAGGTGTTGTGACTTCTCTATTTTTTTTAATAAAATTCCTCTTATTCTCACCTTTAGATCCGGCGTTTTACGACTGGTGGTGTGGTGGTGTGAGGTGTCCAAGCAACAACGGCTGGTGGTTTGAGCCCAAGCAACAACGACAAGTCGACAACGGCTTCTTATTCCTCATTTAGATCTAGTTTTTTTTTTTTTTTTTTTTTTTTTTTTTTTTTTTTTTTTTTTTTTTTTTTTAACAATTCAGATTGTAATTAATTTTTGATATAATTGTAATGTTATTTGATTAATTTGAGAAGGTAATTGTATATTTATTTATTTTGTTTGATTTCAATTTTTTTTTTAGTTTTTTCGATTTTTGGTTGTTTTGGTTGTTGTTTCGATTTTGGGGTTGATATTTCGGTGGTAATGGGTTTGTGGGTAAGGGAATTGGTTGTTGTTTTGGTTTTTGGTGGTTGTTTCGATTTGGGTTTTTTGGGTGGGTGGGTTAGGAGGTTGGTTAGGGTGGTTGTTCAGGGTGGGTTTTGGTCTGGGTTGGGTGGGTTGGGGGGGGGGGGGTTCGGTTCGTGGGTGTGGTGGTGTGGGGGGGGGGGGTGGTCTGGGTGGGTAGTGGTCTGGGGGGGAGGTGATGGGTGGGTTTCGGTGAGGTGGGTGGGTGGGTGTGATGAGGCGGGGAGGTGGGTTTACGTTAGGTGGGGTGGTCTGGTGAGGTGGGGAGGTGGGTGGGTCTGGTGAGGTGGTAAGTGGGTGGGTCTAGTGAGGTGGGTTAAGGTGGGGAAGTGGTGGCTGGATAGGGTGGTTGGGGTGGTGCTGGGTTTTTTTTTATTTTTTTAATGCTGTTTCCGACGGATTTGTACCCCGTCGGAAATTTCCGACAGACTTTTCGGTGGCCGGAACTCCAATTCCGATGAGCTAATTCCGTCGAAAAACACTGTTCTGACGAAATTTCTGACGGAAAAGGCCGTTTTTCCTACAAATGGGTTTGCGACAACCTGTTCCGACGGAAATGACGTCGGAAACGGGATTTCCGACGGAATTCAGGGTGTTTCCGACGGAAAATTTCCGTCGGAAATGACCAGTTTTCTAGTAGTGTGTGTAAGGTGGACTTGTTTCATGTATGATGACATTGGCCTCACAAAAATATTTTAAAGAATCTTTACCATATTCACCACTTCTATCGGTTCTAACTCTTTTGATTTTTAGGTCCAATTGATTTTCAACTTCGGCTTTGTACTTTAAAAATGCACTTTCGGCTTCATCTTTTGTTTTAAGCAAATAAACTTTGATATAAAGAGAAAAGTCATCAACAAAAGTAATATAATAGGTTTTTTCCACCCCTACTAGTGCACTTTTTAAAGTCCACTAAATCCGAATGAATCAATTCAAGTAAGTTTGTATTTCTTAATACCACTTGCTTAAATGGTTTCTTAATTATTATGTTTGTCTTCAAGACAAATTTGGAATTTGTCAAATTTTTCATCCATTTAAAAATTAATCAAATTCATGTCCTTTAACCTTTTTAAATAAGAAGAATTTAAGTGATCCAAACGATTGTGCCAAACATCCAAAGACTCAACAATATAAGCAAAAGAAGTACTTCCATTCTCATTCATAACCTTCAAAACAATCAAGCCATTATTGAGGTAACATTTTCCAATAAGTCTCTATTCTTAGTCATTACAATCTTGTTGACCTCAAAGACATGTTTTAGTCCGGCTTTGTTGAGAAGGGCTCCCGAAACAAGATTTCTCCTAAGAGAAGGTACATACAACACATTATTTAAAAATAAAGTTTCTCAGGAGGTAAGTTTGAGATGGACCTTTCCTTTGCCAAGGACTCCGGCGGTGCTACTATTGTCCATGTAGACATGATCGCCGTCGGTTACATCTTCAAACTCGGTCATCAAAGCCTTGTTTGCACAGAAATGCCTTGATGCTCCGGTGTCCAAAATGCACTCAATTTTGTTTTCCACCAAGTTGGCTTCAACCACCACCGCCACTATGATATCTTCCTTTTCAACAATGTTAGCTTAGGAGGTAGTGCCATCTTTCTTAGCTCCATGCCTTCGGTTGCACTAGTATACTTTGTGTCCTATGATTCCACACACATAGAATTCCCCCTTATATTTTGGATTTTGTTGTTATGAGTGAAGTTGCTTTTGGACTTGTTGTTTCCCTTCTTCTTGGAGTTTTTCCTATTTTTAGACACATTCAAAAGAGACTAAACAAGATTAGCTTTAGAAGAATTAAGAGATAAATTTTAAACTTATCCTTAAGGCGATTAGCCTCTTCGGTTCTCATGTAACTAATGAGTTCTTAGAGGGTCATGCCCTTCTTCTTGTGCTTCAAAGAATTACGGTAGTCATTCCAAGAGGGAGGGAATTTCTCCAGGAGGACATTGGATTAAAGAGTCTCACACATCTTCATGCCTTCAACAAGGATTTCCGTCACCATGTTCTCATAGTCATGGACTTGAGTCATGATAGGCTTCTCATCATCCATTTTGAAGTTGATCCACTTGCTCACCACGTACTTCTTTTTCCCGGCATCATCCACTCCATATTTCTTATCCAAAGAATCCCACATAACCTTGCTTGACCGGAAATTGACAAACCAATCAAATAAAGTGTTGTTCATGTGGTTGAGGAGATGACCACGAACAAGCTTGTTGTCCTTCTCCTTCTTCTTCAAGGCTTCCGTTGGGACCGTCGGAATTGCGGCTGTAGCGGTTTTAGCAGCTTCTTCCACATTCTTGAGAGTCTCAATAACGTCTTCATGCAAAACATAATCTACTTCCAATTGTTCAAAGTAGATTAATAACTTTTGTGACCATCTGTTATAGCTGTTACCATCAAGAGGTTCCAACTTAAAGAGGTCGGGAAGAGTCTTGTTCATAATACTATTTGCAATAGACATATTCGTTTTAAAAATTGTTGCAAAAATGGTGCCTAAAACAAAAGTGAACAGGAATAAACAAGAACAAAAGAAAATGAGGAAATTCCGTGTGGTGTAATAAATCACTGCCTTTGAAAACGAATTCCGGCGCAACTGGGGTACACAATTGTAATCGTCGGATCGTCCCCTAAGGTTACACACCACTCTCACACTAAGGCACTTTAGAGTAAGAGGTGGAGTCTATGAAAACTTATGCTTAAAGAACAAAGGTATTTAGCTTGTGTTTAATATTTTTTTTTCCAAGTGTCAAATCAAAAAAAATCATCCTTCAATTTATAATGATGGATGGAGAAAGATAGAAGATCATAGAGAAATATTATCATCAATGGAGGAATAAAAATCAAAATAAACATAGTGAATTAATCACCATAAACAACCTCTTAAATGGGGGTTACATGAAATCAAATAGGAAGAAGAATCCAAGGAAGTCGTTGGAGTCAAATAGGCGAGCAGCTAAACAAAATCTAGGTTGCTCACGCGCCCGGTCGGGGCGGAGCTCGCCTGGTCGGGCAGACACTCCTCTTTTTCCAGACGTCCTCTCGCGCCCGGTCAGGCAGAGCTTTCCCGGTCGGGCGACAAAACTCCAGATTTTACGATTCCTCTCGCGCCCGGTCGGGCGCCCATATCAGACTACTTTGAATTTCCTTTCTTTATTCCAACAGGATTTTGTAGTAGGTTTTTCGAGATGGTTGGATGGGGACTGGAATGATGGTACAACTTGTTAGGGGTTTAGACCGCAGGCTAGGAAGGGTGAGGTGTGGGTAGTTTTGGGGGAAAGCAGGTAGTTTCTTGTGGGCTACGGAGGGTCAACGGCGAAAGAGGGGTTTTTTTTATTATTTGGCTAATAAAGTGCTGGCACGTGGCAAATAACTTGTTATAACAAGTTTAGTAATCGGTTAGGCTATACATAGGCTTGGGGGCCATTTTATATAGGCTATGTATAGCATTACTGGTTACCAAAACCCTATGTATTGGTTAAAACGCTGCTTAATCATCATTCATTAAAAGTTCATCAATAGAGATGAGTATTCTAGTTAGGGATTTATTTAGCAGATAATGTGTCATTAACTCGCAGACAAATGTATAGGAGGGCTTAAATCGTCGAGGAGAGTTAAAGGTTATCCAATTAAATTTCCTAAGTACTTTACGGAGTATCATATCATTTTGTACTCCCTCTATCTCAAAAAAAATGACCCTTATAGCCTAAATCTAGTCCCAAAATTGTTATTTCATTTGCATTAAAATACTCTCCAATTTACAACAATATTTGTTAATAGTAAGTTTTCCCATGTAAATTTTGCTTTTCTATATATTTTTATTACTTTTTCTCTCTACTTTTTGACAAACCCTATGTGGATTTCACTTTTCAATGTACTTTTAATACTATTTTTCTCACTTTCTTAATACCCCTGAATTTTGTCCATAAGGGTTATTCTTTTGAGGACAAAGGGAGTATAATATTTCCTTATATTTTCCAACCTCTTTTTTCGTGTTATTTCATATTTCGATTATTTCGGTTTTTGAATCCGAACAAAGTCAATCCAATCCGATTCGAAAATCCGAATTTTAAAAAAAATTCAATCTGATCCGAATTAATAATTTAGTTTAAATTAAATTAGATTTCGGTTTTAATCCGAATAACATACACCCCTAAAATTGATTGACGAGCGAAACCAACATATCATGATACCAACCAAATCAGTAACTATGACCATAATTTATTGGAACCAATCTAATCCACCTAAACCAAAAGCCTACAAACCAGAATTTAAATCTCCCACATTTACTTGAAATTGAACGACCCTATTTGCCACTTCTAACATTATGTTTGTACTAGAACATATCTATAATTGTACTTCCTTTAACGTACTTTTTTTAAATTAATTTATAGGGATTTTTCCCACTATTCACTTGATTTATTTTGACCAATATTTGTAAATAATACCTAAAAATAATTTAAAATATTTTGTGAGTACTTGTTGGAATCGACTCAACGACTAGATTATTAATATTCGATTGATACAATTTATATTTATTGATAAATAAAGATATTAATAGTAGTCAAAGTTTCGTGTTGGCATGTGTGCCAAGCTCCAACGAGGCACTTAAAAAAATAGAGGAATTAATTTTCATCCCTCCTATTTTTGTTTTAATACATCACTTAGGATTTACACTACTTATACATCACAGAATTTCATGTGTGTGGCCAGCCACATATATATATAGATCAGGTGAGAAGGGTGATTACGGTGATAAGTGTGAGAATCTGAGGTACATTAGACTACCATTATAGGTATATTAGATTTAAATTAGAGATACATTAGACTACCACTATAGGTACATCAAATAGAGATACATTAGGCTAACACTATAGGTACATCAAATTTGACTTAGAGAGACATCAACCATGCATTGTAGATACAGGAAATTATGGTAAATATATAAAATAAATTTTTTAAATACATCAATGAAATAAATACGGATACATCTAACTAAGACTTAAGGTACATCAACAATTAAAAACAAATAGCAAAAGACATTATAATTAAAAAACAAAGGACGAGTTGCTGACATAGTTACAACAGGAGATACTCCAATTCTATATGATTGGGGAAGAATGAAGAGTCAAACACCATAAGTTCCATTTTTTTTTTCTTCTTTTTTTAATTAAAAAGAACTTAACTATCAATAAATCAGATGGGCTTCGTTGGAGTTTTTTGGCAACAAATCGGCTTTATACCAGTGACCTCCAACGAAGTTTGAGCGAAATCAGAAATCAGCGCATCTAGAAAATATTATTAAAGCTTATTGTTATACATGAATGTGCATTTGCGGTTTATTCTTCAATTGATAATGAGATTCATATTTACGGCAAAAGATGTGATTGTATGTTGGTTGTCATAGCTCGAGGAGATATAAGAAAGGAGAATAGATTGATCAAGTGAGGTGGCGAGGAATTTAATTTCCTGGTGGTCAGAGAAAAAAGGGATGAAGGAGTATGGAGGCAATTTGATTATTGTTGGTTTATCAGTGGGATATTGAAGAACAATTTTTGTTGTTATATGTGCAATGAAAGTTGGTGAAAATTGCCAATAATGCCATTAATGAGGTAGCTTGAATATAAGCCTTTAGATATTCTAAATCTAAGGGTTGTAAATGCTTCTCATACTTCTCGCCCTAAGAACATTTCTCACATGAACATATATATATATATATATATATATATATATATATATATATATATATATATATATATATATATATATATATATATATATATTTGAAAGAATGATCGAGGTTACTTAGTCAGGGGTTACTCGGTCGGTTAGGAGTTACTCACTTGGTCAGGAGTTACGTACTCGGTCAGTCAGAGGTTACTTAGTCAGTTAGGGGTTACTTGGTCAAAATTTACTCGGTTAGGGGTTACTCGGTCAAGGGTTGGTCAAGGGTTACTCAGTAGGTCATGAGTTATCTGGTCAGGGATTAAATGTGTTAGGTGGCCACACGGTGTGGCCAGCCATACACAAAAGTTGTTGTTTATACATTAGATTTTACTTTATTTTTTTAAGAAATTGAAAAATTAGGTCGACTCAAAGAAAAAATGGCCATAATAATAAATGTAAAGCAGTTGTACAGTACCTGTACTAACTAGACAAAGACCTAGTTATTGACTATTGCAGTACTTCCATTGCCGTCTTGGGGGTGATGGTAGTGGAACTTATCTCCTATTCCGAAAGGAAACTGAAAAAGGGATCGTGACTTTGTCAGGACAACCCGGAAGAGCTACTTTTTTTAGTGGTCGTATAATTAGCAGCAACATCTTCACCCTTTGCGTGTGCGTGTGATGATGATATTGATAATACTATTACTACAATTAGTAAAGTATGAGCCAAATCGAATTTTACTCTCATCATTTTAATTTGTTCTTGTTATATACAAGTAGTTTGTTTCAAAAATCAAGATATTTAATAGTTTATCAACAAACAAACTAAAACAATGATGAGAGTAAAATTCAAGAACAAACTATTAAATATCTTGATTTTTGAAACAAACTACTTGTATATAACAAGAACAAATTAAAATGATGAGAGTAAAATTCAATTTGGCTCATACTTTACTAATTGTAGTAATAGTGTTACCAATATCATCATCACACGCACACACTGTGGGTGAAAATGTTGCTGCTAATTATACGACCACTAAAAGAATAGTTCTTCCGGGTTGTCCTGACAATGTGACGATCCCTTATCCTTTCGGAATAGGAGATAAGTGCCACTACCATCACCCCCAAGACGGCAATGGAACCACTACAATATCACTTGCGACATCCATCGTAACCCTCCATCATATTAATGGCTTCGAGTGTAAATAACCATAGCAAGGTGACCAAGTTTAACCCGTGCATTGCCGCATTTGTTGTGGCAAATGATCTTGCGGAAGAGGATAAATTCCCCCTCCATATTCAAAACTTTCTATAACAAAACGACACGTCTTTACGTAATTATAAAGTACCAATGGTCTATAATTGGTCGATTGGAACAAATAATTGTACAGCAGCTAAAGAAAGTAATAATTATTACCTATGTAAAGGAAATAGTACCTGCTACGACCCGTCTGCAGGGGAATGGGGACTCCGTTGCCAATGTCACTCTAGTTACGAGGGTAATCCCTATCTTTACGCTTGTGAAGGTAATTCTATTTTTTTTTTGGAGTAGTTTCCAAATTGGATCTGAAAGAATATACTTTCTCCGTTTTTCTTATACGGACTTCTACAATATTCACATAATCATTTTTGATGATTTGTCGATCGATAAGAAAAAGCAGTCAAAAGGGATCTATTTAGAAATTTTACTTTTTAATTAAAGATATTAATATTAAAAGTAATACATTGACAAGCGTCATATCATAATATCATTTTAATGTAGCTGATTGATTATTTTATGTATATATACAGTATACAGATATCGACAAATGCGCACACAGTGAACTAAATTCATGCGAAAAACCAGACTATTGTACTAACATTCCGGGAAGTTACAAATGCATAGACCTGGCAAATGGGTCATTCGAGTCAGGTCTGGGTCGGGTCACTTTCGGGTCGGGTCAAATTTGGGTCGGCTAACATTCAGGTCGGGAATGGGTCGGGTCGATTCGGGTTTCGGGTCAACTACGGGTCAGGTATCGGGTCAAGTTCGGGGTCGGGTCAATTTCGGGTCAAGTATGTTCGGGTCATATTCGGGTTAGGTCAAAATCTGGTCGGGTCATGTTCGGGTTGTTTTATTTGTGAATCAAGCTCAAATGAATAATTTTATACGGATTATATATTTTGTTATTATTATAATAAAAACTATCAATTCAGTTTATGAGCTTAGCTACGGTTGAAGATGAACAATTTGAGTTACTTTTGGTACAAGACATTTTAAGTTCAATTATAAGGTAATTTTAGTTCGGGACATGTCGGGTATTGGGTCTGTGCGAGTCAATTTTGGGTATCGGGTCTGTTCGGGTCAAACACTTCGGGTCAATTTCGAGTCCGATCAACTTCGGGTCGGGTCAGTTCGGGTGTCGGGTCAGGTTCGGGTCAACTCCATTTTCGGGTCGGGTATGGGTTGGGTCGGGTCAATTTCGGATTTCGGGTCATTTTCGGATAAATTTTGGGTCATGAATCGGGTCATTCGGGTCGGATCATCGGGTCTGGATCATGATTGCTGGGTCTACAAATGCACCTGCCCTAAAGGCTTCGTCAGCAATGGAACAAAATCTGC
Organism: Chenopodium berlandieri; assembly: GCA_034703905.1. Classification (NCBI taxonomy): domain Eukaryota; kingdom Viridiplantae; phylum Streptophyta; class Magnoliopsida; order Caryophyllales; family Amaranthaceae; genus Chenopodium; species Chenopodium berlandieri. The sequence continues at coordinate 25,080,908 of CM068281.1, forward strand.
TCATTGTCATTTCATTGCTGACCCAAGTGGTGCAATCCGAAACAGTGCTACTGACAATAAAAATCATCCTTGTTGAGTACCACAAGTTTCTTCTCTCTTACAAAGTACGTTTTTAGCTCTCTAAAATTTAACACTCTCTTACAAATGTACTCCATATATATACAAAGTAATGGACGTTAGAATAGGTTTGTATGGAAAATATGTGAATCACAAACATATATTTGTTTTAAGTAAGTGAATGATTTAGTGAATATTTTTAGTATATTTTACAATAAGTAGTTGATGTCACCGTGGAAAAAAGAGGAAAAACAGTACCAAATGGTGACACGTGTTATTTCTAGAGTCGATTTCTTCCTAGTGTCTGTTTTAATATTACGTTATAGATTGAATAGTACAGATATATAATAACGGTAACCCTCAACTTCTGCTACGCACCAACAGTAACCTACTTTTTTTTAGATTATACAAAATGATCTTAGTTAAAAATTTCATCCCACTCGTAACCTTATTTCATTAAATATTAACTATGGTTATATTTATACTTTTTTAAAAAAAAAAGAAAAATTAAAAAAACTAATCCCAACCCCCAATCCCCTATTGATTCCGACCAACCTTTCCTCCTTCCCCTCACTTTCCACCGTTCCGGCCAGCCCACTCCCCAACCACCTCCTTGCCGCCCTCCCCCCAATCACCTCCTTGCTGCCCACAGCCACCCCAAACCACCAACCCGATAGTAAAATTGGGCAAAGTATAACTCTGAAAACCTCCATTCACAACTTCAATATCTTGTGACATGAAAGATGGCATTACAACTGGGAGAGGGAGGGTGAAAGCTTTTCTAATTGAAGGGTTCCACAAAATCAAAGGAACAACATGATAAGATGGATAATCAAACACAAATTAACCCACGACAACAACCAACAATTAAGCCCATACATCCAACAGGAGAATCAATTTCTACCCAATTATCTAATGGTTCATCAAAATTATGCAAAAAAAATTTACAAGGAACACTACATAGTGTAGTAACAACATTTTTGTAGGAGGTTTTTAATTGATGCGATAAATGAAGAGAAATAAAAGATGGGTTTGTGATTAGAGAATACCATGATTTGCAAACAGACATGAATCGGAGTAATGATGCTACTGGTAGGCGTTTGAGGATTTCCAATACCAATTCTTCGGTTAAATTCGGGTTTGATTTTGGGCGATTTCTTCTGTGATAAACCAGAAGATTAAAAGGGAGTTTACTAATTTGATTATGGAATTCATGGTTTGTGTCGTTCAGCCATTATCGAGAGCAACTCTGAATCAAGATTTTTTGAGTTTTTAAGTTCAAACAGAAAACTGAACAGAGTGTATAAGATGTTGAGAGTTTCACGGTTGACAAAGTTAGATCTGGTGGGGATGAGGGTGGAGGTGGTGGCTGGGCTGGTGGTTTTTAGTTTTTTTTTTTTTTCAAAGTTAACTCTAGTTAGGTTTCTTTTTTAAATAAATAATACTCATTTATGTTATATGTGAGACAAAATTTTTAATTAGGATTATTATGTATAATCCAAAAAAAGGAGGACTACCGAAGATGCGTAGCAGAAGTTAAGGGTTACCATTGAAAATATCCCTAATAATAATAATAATAATAATAATAATAATAATAATAATAATAATAATAATAATAATCCCTAATAATGGAGTTGATTTTGGTGGAGGGACCTCGTCTCGGCTTGCATGTGAACGTTGAGAAAACCGAAGTTTTCTGGCCCACGGAGGATCCACGTAGTCGTCTGGTTGGTGTCTTTCCTCCGGATATCGCTCGTCCTATACATGGTGTTAAGTTGCTTGGTGGTCCAGTCAGTGCATATTCCTCTTTCTGTGGTGACCTTGTTTCGCAGAGAGTGTCGAAAACCATTGTTCTAATGGATGTTGTTGCTAAGCTTGATGATCCCCAATGTGAGTTGTTACTACTTTGTGCGTGTACTGGGGTTTCAAAACTCTACTTTTCGATGCGCACTTGTCCTCATAGTCCTTTTGAAGCGGCCTAGATTTCTTTTGATATGGCCCTTCGAGCTTCTTTGGAGCGTATAATTACTGCTTCAGGGCCAGGTTTTGGTGATTGGTGAAAGGAATGGTGTCCTTCCAACAAGTGTATTATTCCGATAGAGGGTTCAGAGTTATCGGAAAGCTAATTCTTCAATAAGGTCAAGTGATCGGAATGTCTAGGTGGAGGCCGCTTCCGATCAGTAATATTAATGTACAATTAATATTACAGCTTAATCTTGACTGAACCCTTCGGGTCGAACCCAATCGAACAACCGATCCGAGACGACGAATCAATCCGAAGGATTTGATGAGTCGTCGGAGTTTTACGAACAAAGATATCGGATATCGAGCTTGGAGTGTCGAGACCGATCGTCGTAAGTCGAGTCGAATTTGAAATTTGACGAGACAGGAAAAATCAACAAGTATGTGTCAAGCCGTAGCCTCGCATTGGCCTACCCATGCGAGTGCTAGGCTAGCTCATGATGCCATGCGCATCACTAGGCATACCGCAAGTACGCTAGCAAGGGCGGTGCACAAGGCCGTAAGCATACTAGTAGCTAGCGCATGCTAGCGTGCTAGTGTGCTGAGCCATACACCAAGTCGCATCGTCGCTGGACGAAGCACAGCAGTAATGCGCTATGCGTGCTGTGCTATGGCGATGTGTGCTAGCATTGTAGCCTCACGCATCGCAGCCTCTCGCACATAGCCACGCATCGCAGCAAGCATGTTGTGCGCTATGGCTGTGCATGCTCGCGTGCTGGGCATCGCAGCATGCCATGTGCCGAGGCTTAGCAGGCTTATGTGCTGGGCAGCCCCTAGCACAAGCAGCAGGTGCCAGACAGTACCTAGCATGCGCTACACTGCAGCAGCAGCCCGCATTGCATGCGTGGCTTGCTGGCTGCGTGCGTGTGCATGCGGGCTAGCTGGCCAGCCCAACTAAGGTGCCAGGCGCCAGCTGGGCAGCCTTGGCAGCCAAGGCAGGCTGGCTGCCAGCTATGTGTGGGATGACCTTGAGTGTTGGTGGGGACCAATGCTTGGTCATAGCCTTGGAGAGCAAGGTGGGATAGTACCCTCCCTTGGTGGTCCTCACCTAACCTCTCCTCACCATGTGACACTTGTTGATTATCTATTGCTTGTCATTTTATGATGGAAATGCAAAATTCTCCCACCAATTGTAAAATCAAGTAGCATTCCCTTATAAATACCCAAGTGTTGGGCATATGGGAATATACTTGAGTAGAACTAAATGAGGCATCTCCCATTAGGTGAGAAAACCTCTAAGTTCGTAAAACTCCAAGTTTTTATTGGTCGGGTCCCGACTAACCTTCGGGACTTGGACCGTTCGGGTCGGGTTCGTGGGTACGAGCCGTTGGAGGCGTTCATACTAGTGACGCTCGAGCTTTCGAAGTAAGAGCTCGATTTGCGAGCGAAGCACGCATCGAGGGTATAACTTCTTTCTCTCTTCTTTTAATTATTCCTTAATTATGTTATGCTTGTTTTAATTGCTTTAGTTATCGGGGCGGGTCTTGGGGGGTTTCCTTTCCGCGTAGTGTGGGTCACTACGAAACCCTACAATTGGCAATGGCGACTTGCCACCTTACCTTTTTCTTATGGTGGATTGGGTGTCTATTCAGCGGGTGATGTTCGGCACTATGCTTTCCTTGCGTCGCGTTTGCAGTCTTCGGGTCTTCAGGCTACGCTTCTGCGCAATTCTGGTATTGTTGGTCAGGACCGGCCTTCGATGGTGCTCTTATCTTTTTAATAGGACTGTGGAAACTGACCTTATGCGTAACCCTAGTGAGATCGCTGCCCCCAAACTCATGAAGAAATTGGCAAATATATATTTCACGAAGGTCACCGCATCTGTGGAATCCACTTTTTCCTTATCTCCGCGTCAAGTGGCCTTATGGAAGTCCCAGTAGGGGGATAACTCTTCTTCCTGGTTGCTTGCGGTCCTAATATCAGGTTTGGGTCAGACTATGAATGGTAAGTCTTACCGTTGTGTTCTTTGCTATCGGTTGGGTGTTCCCTTGTTCTCCGTTTCGACACCGTGTTCTGCTTGCTCAAGGGTTTTTGATGGGGATATCTATAGGGATCATGCAGTGTCTTGTGCTGGGATGGTTGGTATTAAACATCGGCACAACGTTGTTCGTGATACCCTTGTTAATATTTGTTTTCGCTCTGGTATTTCTGCAAAAAAAGGAGGTTAACGTTGGGTTGACTAGAGGGAACGTCGGGGCTCTTCGACCAGCAGATGTGTTGCTTTATTCTTGGGATAGAGGCCTTGATGTATGCGTTGACTTGACGGGGTCTTCTCCTTTGACACAATCTAGGTTATCTGACTTCGTTTCTGGTCGTGTTGTGTCGGCCGCGGCTCAGCGGAAGCGAGACAAGTATGGGGCGCGTTGCAGGGCTATTGGCTATGGTTTTCTTCCTTTCTCCTTTTCTTCATTGGGGGAATTAGAGAAGGATGTTGTTGCATTGTTGAAGCGGGTTCAGGCTTTCGCTAGGACTTAGGATATTGGTGCTCGTGCCACTGCTCACATCTTCAGTAGGATCGGATTCGCTATAGCTAGAGGAGTAGGGGCCCAGATTGTGTCTCGGCACCCCACTAATTTCTTGTAAAATGTTTGACTTTGTAAGTTTTTGATAATAATAATAATAATATAAACAATAATAATAATAATAATAATAATAATAATAATAATAATAATAATAATAATATACTATAAAAGATATAAAAAAATATGTGAATCACAAATATATATATTTTTATTAGGAAAGTGAATCACAATCAAATGATTTGATGAATATATATTAAATATATTTACAATAAATAGTTTAAAAAAAAAAGGGAAAACAGTTTTGGAAGGAAAATACAGCACTATGAAGTGACACGTGTTATTCTTGGTGTCTGTTTTAGTATTATGTTATCGCTGATGCTTTCCCAAAAAATTCTAAAAATTAAATAAGGTAAAACAAATTATGACCTATTTTTGTACTTTGATGTTAAATTCCAAATATTCTTCCTTTCTTAATTTATGTGATTTATTCCATATGGGACTATCATATGAAAACGGAGGGAGTATCAACTTATTTTTTCTTATTTAATACTAGTTTAATTCCCGTGTAACTCACGGTTTTTACTTAACCTAATTATGAATTATAATGTTAATTTAACAAAAGTCTTTTTTTTAATTGAAACAAATTCTTGAATTTCTTTTCAGAAAATATAACTTAATTATATTGATATCAAAAGTTATTGATCATTAAATATTTAAAAAAAATAAAAAAAACGCAAATTTAATGATTATAGGATTTTAAATAAGAATTAAATTTTATGTTAATTATAACCTGTGCAATATACATTTTTTTAGAGGAGCCCGTGCAATGTACTTATATACCTCATAATGTCCCTAATTTGTTAACATGGTTTGACCGGCACAAATGTTTTATAACATACTTTGACTGACACAATGCTTTATACAAATTTAATTGACTTATTTTTTGTGATAATTAATAATCAAGGTTTTTTATTTTATTTTATATTTATAGTTATTAAATTGTAGTGTTATTACTATAAATAAATCAATATATAATTAAAGTTTAAGTGTCAATTCTGATTGGAGCAAAAAAACTTTCAAAGAAAAAAATACGATGTAGAATGGTATGGAGTACGAGAGTAGTACATTATTCTAATAAATTACATGTTTTTTTTTTTTGGAAGACTAATATATTACATGTTTGTTTATTATAAAAAAATACCTACTATAAATATATGAAAGATATGTTACAAATATTTTCACATAATGCATATACAATATATTTTGTATATAGTTGCCAAATTAAAAGGTAAATATTATAGAATATATAGATAAAAAATTTTAATCGCAACATGACAAGTGTCATGTCAGATTCGCTTTTAGTATTATGTTATTGATTGATTATTGATTTTAAAATTAAAGATGTTAACGATTTTACATTTTTTAGTGGTTAAAGGACAAACTTTAGTAATGGAGGGTGTATTTAAGTTTAGAGGAAGTATTAAATTATTTTGTAGATGTGAATAAAAGATATATAAGCCATATACAACTGTAAGTCAAAACCTACCAATAGCAATGATGATTGGAGTTGACAAAATAAATTGCTATTAATGATTTTAGGGAACATAGTTCATGCTATGATTGTACTAATTACGAGTATATACTTAAATTAGAAGCACTAACAAAGACAATTTTATTAAAACTTCGGTGACATGTTCAACCAGAGTTGAGACTTGGGAGTGTTGATATTGGACTTGGGAGAGTTGATATTTGATCGTACGGTCGTACCATCAATTTAAAATGTCATCATGTTTCTAATTTTTCTTTTTAGATAGTCTTTTTAATTTAAATCCATATTATAATCATCATTAAGTATAACCACGCTAATATCACTCCATATAACCAATCAAATATTCAAAATTATAGGCATGATCTTTTTATTTTATTTTCACTTATTTAATGAAAAATATTTAATATAGGTTCAAAAAAATAAGATAAGTTTTGATCAATAGTTATACATGTTTTGTTTCAAAAAAAAACATAAAAATAGTTATACATGTTTAATTTATCACTAAAATATACTCTAATTACTTCTGAAAAGTTTCATTTCCTCTGTTTCGTAATAATGTAAGTGGGGTTGGTAGCTAGGAGAGAAATAATAAATAGTTGTGGATCCTTACCAAACAAGGAAGTGTTGCAATTATTATGAAACGAATGAAAAAAGAAAGTGTTGCTTTTGCTATGAAAAGGAGGGAGTAATTAATTAAGTTCAAATAAAATACCATAATCATAAATCAGATATATAAAAGTAAATCAAAATCAAATGAATAAAAAAAGGACCTGGTAGAGTATCTTTCATCGCATAAAATTGACCAAAGGAAACAAATGGAGCATCTTTCATAGCATTTTTAAGGTCCTTACTCCCTTAGAATAGTTCATACTCTATTCAGATTGCTTGATAAAGGAAAGAAACTGATGTTTAATGTGTCATTACTCTTAATCACCCTTCCCATTGAATTTTAATTATTCTTCCTTTTTATGTTGGTTAGGCCAGTAAATTTGATCTCCACTACTGTATTCTTTTATTGTTTTTGTTTGGCAATGTCACGTTTATAATTATATAGGATCCTAGCATTTTCATACCAAAAATTTATAAAATGTCATAGAGAATGCTTCGGATGTCATATGATCTTAGCATTCTCACGCTTCAACTGGGTGAAGCGGGACAAGCTAAGTCACTGTGGGGCATTAGCTGTGGATGTGCCTGATAATAGGTTAAGAAAATAATCTATTTGTTTCAATAATATAATAGAGTATATAAAATAATTTTGGACTTTAACCATCAATATAAGTTTTTGGTTGAGCTGGTCCATTAGCATGGTATCAAGAGCCAACGTGACATAAATGTCACAGGTTTGGATCTCATCCATTCCGTCGGAAAATGTCGTTTTTCCTACAAAAGGGCTTCCAACAACGGGTTCCGATGGAAAACGGGTTTTCCGACGAAATTCGGGGTGATTCCGACGGAATTTTTCAATTGGAAATGGCTTGTTTTCTAGTAGTGAGGAGAGGTCAGAGGAGAAAGAAAGGGAGGTTCGTGAGGTGTGGTCTAGGTTGGTCAAGGTGGGGTTGGTTGAGGTGGGGTGGTTGGGTTGAGGTGAGGAAGAGGGTAGAGGTGGTGGTGGCGGTGAGGAGGAGAGAGAAGGAGGGTCTTTGGCAAATTGGGGGTTCTGGTTGGGCGGTGGTCGAGGTGGAGCAGCGTCGGCGACGAGGGGAGCTTGGAGTAGCGTCGCCGGAAGGAGAGATAGTGGCTGGGTAGGTGGGATAGCTGGTTTGGTGGTTGTTTTAATTTTTTTAGTTTTTCTTTTTTTTAAAAAAAATATTAATCCAACCATAGTTAGTTTTTCTTAATTATTTAATCTAATAAGGTTACAAATGGGATGAAATTCTTAAATAAGGTCATTTTGTATATATTATTTTCAAGAAAGTCACCATGTGTGCGTAGTAAAAGTTGGGGGTTATCGTTGAGAATTTCCCTTCATATTTGAAAATATGGAATATTTGTTACTAACTTTTAATTTAGTAAGAAAAGATAGTAATTATCAATTGACATCATTCCTTCAATTTGCAAGTTTTTTTAGTGTTACAAAATTAGCATCAATTATATTACCATTCGCATGTATAATAAGAAAATTTGTCAAAGGGAACTACCCCTAAGATAGGCATTTTTGTGAATAACTACTCTTTTTTTTAAATTTGTGAATAATTGCCCGTAAGATGCCTAAAGTTTGTCTAACACTATCCACTAACAGATTCCGTCCAATTAAACCGTTTGTAGGACCTTCATCTACGTTTTCCCACCTAATTAACTCTCTTCCCACTTATTTAAAGTCTTGCTATTGTTCATTCCCCCCCCCCCCTAAACTCATCCAACATAAAAAAAATTGGAGCAATTGTACACAATTTCTTACCAAAATCAAGTAATGTTTTAAGCTATTATTGTAATAGTGGCTTAATTAATTGGTTTAGGGGTTTTAATTACCTTTAATTATCATAATAAGGGTTTTAATTTAGGGTTTAAGACTTCAATTCAGTTTGTGGATTTTAATTTCTAGGGTTTATGGTTTGAATTGAATTAGGAGTTTTGCTTTTTTGGGGTTTTAGGGTTTGAATTTAATTGTGTTTTAATTAATAAGTAGGAAAGAGAGAGATAGCACATGAGAGGAAAGAAAAGGGTTTTTTTTTTTTATAGAGAAGGGAAATAATTTCTTTCTCTAAGATTCACATAGGTCAAATAAAAATGATGAAAGGTTAAAAGAGTAGGAAAAAATGGAGGAAAAGTTAATGAAAGATGACGGAGGTAGTTGGGAAGAGAGTTGATTGGGTGGGAAAACGTGAATGAGGGCCCTAAAAACAACTTAATTGGACGGAATCAATTCATGGGTAGTGCTAGACAAACTTTAGGCATCTTAGGGCTAGGATAGTTGCTCACAAATAGAAAAAATGGATAGTTGTTCACAAAACTGCCCATCTTTAAGGTAGTTTCTAACAAAATTTCCTATATAATACAACTCATTATACCAAGGATGATAAAAATTACTAATAAAAAAAATTATCCCTTCGAATGATACTCCTCAATTTATGATGCCACAAAAATATATTTACATCCATTTAAAAAAAAATTTAAATAATAAAATTAATTTTTTTTAAAAAAATAGTACAAATTTGATTGGACAAGAGTAGAACTTGTGTTAAAGGGGTTTGGGTCATAGCTAGAGGTGTTAATTAATGCGGGTGTCTAAGTCAGGTTAGATGAAGTTGGGTGAAATCTATTTTTAAATTTGAGTCATACTAAATTATTGTGTCAAAACAAGTTGATATTTGAAAAATTATTTTTTTTCGGGTTGTTCATCGGGTAGGTTTAGGACTCATCTAGTCACAGCCGCCACGTGTCCAATAAGTCGAAACGGGTTCCACCTCAAGACTATATAACAATGAGGAGAATAACTACACCTTAGCCTTATGAAGTCGATACAACCTTTTCTCATCTTCAATGTGGGATATATACACCTCAGAACCCACCCCTAATTTTTATAATATAGGACAATACTTTCACTACCATCACTAATATATGTGTTTGTTCATCACAGACTCAACACCTTGAAAATATGAAATTGTTGCGGGGAGCTAGTGAGAGATGTTCTTCATTTAACTGGAGCTCTTATAGCGCGAAAAAAAGTTTCTATGAGGAAATTTAAAGATGCTAAGACAACAATTTAGACAAAGACTTTACGGTGTTCTAAAGACAATGAATGATCGCTTGAACAATTATCATGAAATTACATTTACTTGGCCTCCTCTTATGATTTCTGGAGTTTCTAATGTTGAAGTTGATTATAAGATCTCTGATCAGTTGCTTGCTTCTGTCAAGGCTTAATTACATTAGTTTATTAACTTACATTGTACTATATGATCAATGTCATCAATTAGTTTTTTTTATTTTTTGTTTATTTTGTTTTTTTTTTTTTTTTATTTTTTTTTTTATAAACAATACTACATTTTTGACCAAATGCAACGGCATAATAAAGGCTAATACAACGGTATTTTGATTGCTGTTGCAATAGAGTAGGCTAATGCCACGGATTTAACACTAATGTTCTTAGAGGTATAGCTAATGCCACGGCTCTAAAAAACCGTTGCATTAGCTTAGCTATTTTAATAAGAAAAAGGAGCTGATGCAACGGTATGTGTATTGTATAATGAAAAATTTAGAAGCGCGCAGAGTACTTCCCTCTATTTTTTTGCCCAAATATTTTGAACAACACGTGTTCTATCACTCTGTACTATCCATTTTCCCCAATTCTCCATTTTCTCACATTCTCATAATTTCCCCAATTCTCCAGAATTATTACTTCCAAATTCTGAGAGGAAAATTACGGAAAAAATTACTCAAAAATTCCGAGGGCTTTGTTTATGAGGGTGAAACACCACGTACAGTGGTGTTAAGGTTAGGGTTCCACCACGGAACCACTCCAAAACCACCTCCGTTAACTAATTAAGGTTTCAGCAAAGACAATTTGGCGCAAACGAAGAATTAGGTTCTGGTTCTGGGTCATCACTTCCTAACAAAATCACTTGCGATGATGATGATGTGAAAGTGGAGTCCCCCCTCTGAGCTCGTTAAACGGTCTTAATTTTGCCGTTGGTAACTGTTTCTATGAAACCCTAACTCAGTTCATTTTATGCAATTTTTTTATTTTTTTTTTTAGAATCCTGTTTAGGTGGTGGAAGAATTAGGTTATTGGCGGAATGGATAATTGTTGGTGTTATTGTTGTTGCTGTTGTTCTTTTGTTGTTGTTGTATTATGAAATTGTTGTTCGAATTGTGAAATTATGAAATTGTTGTTCTTTTTTTGTCGTTGGTTCATGTATTATGAAATTCCAGTTGTATTCCAATTTTCTCTCTGTAAAAAAATTATAGTATTAAGAGAATGAGAATGTTCCGTTGTTCCAAGTTGTTGTACTTCCAATTTGCTCTCCTTAATTGCTATGGTTCCAATTTGTTGTTGTTCCTATTTGCTCTTCCTAATTGTTCTCCCTTATTGCTGTTGTTCCAATATGAGTATAAGAAATTTCTATTGGAAGATTTCTCTAATTTGTTGTTGTTCTTTTGTTGTTGTTGTTCATGTGTTATTGTTGTTGTTGTTTTATTATGAAATGGCTATTAGTAATAAGACAGAGTTGGTATTTATTATTTAGAATTAATCATGGTTGTTTTTGTTGAAACAACATGTGTGTTATGCTATTTATCTAGGCTATAGTGTGGTTAGTTGTTGTTGTTGTTGATCCATCATGTTGTGGTTCTTGATACGAGTGGTTAGTTGTTGTTGTGTATGGCAGGTTGGGTTAGGATTTAATTGGGTTGAGGTGTTTTTTGGGGCAATAGATGGTCGGTTAGGGTCTTTTTATGGTGATTGTTAAGCTATTGTTGCTGTGATGTTTTGTGTGTTGTTCAGTTATTAACACAGCCTCTACAGTGGTTGTTGCCCTACTGTTAGTTATTGTTGTCTTTCCCCCTCCCCTGTCTGCTGCCCTGATGTCTTCCCCCTTAGCTTGTTGGTTACTGCCCATGGTTTCCTTTGAAATCACCCCTTAGCATTAAACCTCCTGAGATCCTCTTAGTGGTTGTATCATCAGGCATATATCGTCCGAAACTTGGCTTTGACTACCATTGTGCAGGTTATTACAAGTTATGAATTTCATCTATATGTCACGTTATAAAGGAATATAGTAGGACTATAATTTTCAAAATTAGTACTCACCCATACCCTAAGCTTCTATTATACATCCCTAGACTAGGCTATGATTGTTAAGTGATGACATATTATGTCATGTAGTTTGTCAAATTATTTTTCATGCTAAAATTTTTTGATTGAGTAAAATATATGAGCTCCTATGTTTTGTAGAAAGTAGCATTTTCAAAGTTGTTATTGTCACTAGAGGTCTTATTATTGTCAATGCAGTCTGCCTCTTAAATCTAAATCCTAGGTCCTAAATATCAGAAATTGCAACATCATTTACCATCGGTTGTTGTTTGTTATATCTTTGAATTCTTATATGCACCAGTCTCATAAGCTTTTGAAAGATCCCTGGTAATGTTTCTATAGATACTATAACATTCATAAGAAGTGAAACCTGTAATTTTTTTTTTTTTTTTGCTAGAGTATGTAATTCATGTTGCTTAAAAAAAGAAAGTAGTTACCAGATGAATTATAGTAGGTCTATGCCACTTATAAAAGTACTTCGTTAAAAGCTGGAGTAGTAAGGAGGAGGGTCTAGACTTCTAGGTAAAGGTGGGCACGGGTCGGGTGGTCCCGCAGGCGGCACGGGCACGGCCCGCTGGAGGCACGACCCAGCACGGTGGCCCAGCCATGGGTCGTGGGCGTGCTGTGGACACGGTTTTGATTTTTTGGCACGAGCCCGCTTCAAGCCCGTTGTGCCGGCCCGTCGTGCCGGCCCGGCACGGCCCGCCTACAACGGTAACAAAACGGCTCTTTTGCCGTAGCCAATCAAGCAATTAACGGCTAGTTTTTTGTCTCAAACGGAAATTAATGGCTAGTTTTCCCGAATTCCCTATAAATATCCAACTCCATTCACTTCCCAAATCATAAATTCACAATTTTCCTCTCTTAATCTCTTATATTCTCTAATAATCCTTAATCTCTTATATTCTCTAATAATTCTCTTAAATTCTCTAAATATTATTTCTTAATATCGGAAAAAATTAAAAGTTCGTAATCGTAATTAGTGGAAAGCGTTGAAGCACGTTTGTAAGATCTAAACTAATCTTCAATTTATTATTGTTGTTATTGTTATTATTACAATTATTGTTAGTAATTATTATTGTTGTTATTGTTATTGTTATATTTGTTGTTATTAATTATTATTATTGATTTATTGTTATTATTCTTGTTAAAATTGTTGTTATTAATTGTTATTGTTGTTAACTTGTTATTGTTATTGTTATAATTTTTGCTATTAATTATTATTATTATTGTTATTATTATTGTTAAAATTGTTGTTATTAATTATTATTATTATTATTGTTAATTGTGGCATCGAACAACCAATCATCTAGGGGGAAGGGCCGACTTAGCCGTGCTAGTAGTTTTAGGGAATCACCTAATCCAATGAGCCCCCAAATTCCGAACCCGGCCATTCCAACCAATGACCCCGGTAACATCCCCCAAGGCTTTGAACAATTTAGGCACGATGGTACTTTCGGTTTTCAACTCTACTATATGCCCGGATTTCCACAATTTCCACCACCACCACCAAACCAATTTCCACAATTCGGTCAATTGCCACCAAATTACTTTGACCAACAAAATTATTATTCTAGCCAAGGTAGCCAACAAACCGTAAATGTCTCCGGTTCTACTACTAACCAAGCAACCCTCGATTCTACAAACACCCAATTCCCACACACACATGAGGAATGGTTAACCGAGAGTGAGCAAGTACCTGTCAAAAGCCGCAAAAGTGAGGTATGGCGTTATTTCCTCCTAAGTAGAGACCACACAAGAGCAAAATGTAAAACATGTGGTCATTCATTCTCGGCAAAATCCACATCGGGGACGGGACACTTAGGTAGACACATGAAAAGTTGTGCAAAATCAGCTAGTGATCCAACCCAGCCAAAAATTTCCCAATTCCATCCACACGGCTTTACCTACAACTATGAGAGGGATAGGGATGAACTAGGGAAAATGATAGTACACGCCGAACAACCTTTTCTTTTCTCCGAAAGTGACCCATTTAACACTTACATTAACAAAGCATTACAACCCCAACATAAAAGAATGTCTAGGACAACCGTTCATTCCTCCGCCATGAAAAACTTCCTAGAGTACAAAATGGAGTTACAAGCAAAATTGAGTAACCTTAACTGTAGAGTGTCTTTGACTGCCGATTCTTAGGATAGTGGTTATAAATATCACTATTTATGTGTGACTTGCAATTGGGTAGATGATCAATGGTTGTTACAAAAACGAATAATCCATTTCAAAATGCTGGAATACCCCCACACCGGTATTAACATTTCTCACCATTTAATGCAAGCAATAGATGAATACAACCTTCGAGATAAAATGATGTCTATGACATTTGACAATGCAACCTCAATGACATATACTGCTAATTATGTCAAACAAAACTTGACCGATGTAATATTAGATGGTGATGCACTTCATACTAGATGTGTTTTCCATGTTCTTAACTTGTGTGTACAGGATGGACTTAGAGCAATGGGTCCATACTATAACAAAATTAGAGAAGCTATTATGTCTATTAATAGCTCAAACATGAGATACCAAGAATGGAAGAGTTTTCTAAGACAACAAAAGATAAGGGCAATAAAAATCAAAACTGATTGCCGAACTAGGTGGAATTCCACCTATGCCATGTTAACCAACACAATTGAGTACAAGAATCCGTTGACAATGTTTTACAACCAAAAATTTCCAAACAATGCTATATATGAGGATGATTCGGCTAAATGTGAATGATATATGCAATTTTTACAGTTATTATATAACATGACGTATTGTTCGCCCAACTTTTCGCTGATCATCGCAACCAAAGTGATTATGATCAGTATCTTCCAGCAATGGAAACAAAGTGGCGTAAACATTATAGTGAAATTATTTTGATTTATATTTTTGCTTTCATATTAGATCCTAGGCAAAAGTATGAAAACACATTTATGTTAGTTGACATTTACTTTCAATGCATGCTTCTTGACGATGATGTAGAAAACTATAAGACTAATGTGAAGGATCAGTTTTTTGCTTTATATAGAGTCTATGAAGCCAAATATGGCATCGTTCCTCGCTCAGGGCCTTCCCAACCATCCAAAAACGTAAGCAAGAAGGCCAAACATTTATTTTCACAAGCTACTAACTTGATTTCAAGGTTTTCAGGTGATTCATCAATAAGGAGAACGCAAAGCGATGTCTCGGAGTTGCAAATGTTCCTAAGTTGCGACTTCACCAAGGGCATGGACGACGATGAGATAAACAGCCTCGACCTCCTTGCATGGTGGAAACAACAAAGCACGAAGCATCCAACTTTGGCGCCAATGGCACGAGACATTCTTGCTATCCAAGTCTCCTCCGTTGCCTCCGAACGAGCTTTCAGCGCATCCAGGAGGGTTTTAGACGATAGAAGAACAAGTCTAAAACCCGAAACACTTGAAATGTGCGTGTGTTTCAAAGATTGGTTGGATGCGGAAAATCGGTCCCAAGACCGTTCTTACGACGACAACGACAACGATGAAGGAACCTCCGCTTCCGACCGTTCGGGTTCGGCTAGTTCCCAATCTATGCAACTAGCCGATGACCTTGAAATCGAAGACCGAGACGAAGACGAAGACGCACAAGACGAAGAAGAAGAAGAATAGATAATTTTTGTATATTGTACGATTTTTATCATTATCAATATTATCATTTTACGATATTTATCATTATCCAATTTTGGTTTAATACCCTTGTACGATTTTTATCATTATTATCATTGTATAATTTTTTCATGTAATAATAATATGAAGTATGCATTATTCAGATCCAAAGTCCAATTTGCCCTTTTTTCGTTATGTTATAATTCGTAATTTAATATAACAAAAATAAAATTATAATAATTAATAATTAATAATACAAAAATAAATGTAATAAATTATAAACATTAAACTATAAAGTAATAGTATAAACAAAATATATAAATTTAAATATTAAATATAAAAATTAATAAAACATAAATATTACACTTAATTTATTTTAGAAAAATAATAATATAAGATTGTAAGTTATAAACTATTAATAAATAAATAATAAATACTAAATAATAAGTTATAGGCCAGCACCGTGCCAGCCCAGCAGGCCAGCCCGTAAGCCAGCATGGCACGAGCCTGAATGGCACGTGGGTCGTGTCGTGCCGTGGGCTGGCCTGTGACTTTGGGCAGCACGGCACGGCACGACTTCTCAGGCACGGTGGCCCGCCAAGCACGGCCCGCGGCGGCACAGCCCGGCACGGTGCCCACCTTTACTTCTAAGAGACCAAAAAAGAAATTTTCGATCAACTTCAGAAGAAGTACAGGCGGAGAAATCAGTACTAAAGAATGAAGTGGCCTAACAAGTTAATACTTAGACATTGTAACGAGAAATTGTTGTTTCTCTTGGACTCTTGGTCCATATGCTATCTGCTGCTGCGTTGCTAACTACAGGTCTTGTTTTAGATAGATCGATTGAATCCTCCACAGGCAGATTGGCCTATGATAGCTAAAGCCAATTATCTAGATGGCAAGGTATTAGTAACTTGAATAGTAACTCACTGTAAATATTCCTCATAAAATTTAACATGAGTTTAATGCTCATCAATTTGATAAACATACATCCTACTCACATTTTATTTAATAAGGATACACTAGTAGAAAAAATGAATAAGGCACCGCAGCTATCGCACCGGTTTTTGAAAACCGGTGTTAATAGAAATAGGCGGGATTGAGGGAAAGAGTTTTCGCACCGGTTCTTACAAAACTGGTGCGAAAAGTGAGTAAATCGCACCGGTTCAGTTCGAACCGGTGCGAAAACTCTTGTTAAATTACAAAAAAAAAAAACTCGGTTATAATTTAATCTTCTTTCTTTCTCTTGAAACCCCTCGATCTTTCCTCCTCTCTCATTCTCTCTCCTCTCTCTCGCCTCCATTGAAGCGTACTCATCTGCCTCTCTCTCCTTTCCTTTCTTCTCTCTTTCGATCGCCTTATTGCGACCTATGCACCCTTCCCCGGTTTCATTGTGGAGCTCTTCAATTGTGCTCCATCAATCAAGGTTTTCCTCTTTCTTCTTTTTCAGTTGCATTCGATCTTAAGGTTTTGTTTGTTTTTAACTTGAGGTGTTTTTTAGGGTTTTGTTTGGCTGTGGTGGCCTTATTGCGACCTAAAATCGTTGGCTTCATCTTCTTTTGTCGAATACTCTTCATGGTGGCGCAATTGCGTCTTTGGTGGATTTGGTGGGTTCGGCTGTTGCGCAATTGCGAACACTACTAGAAATAGGCCGATTTACGACGGACCATTTCCGACGGACATGTCTTTCCGTCGTAAATTCCGACGGATTTTTATTCCATCGGAAATTTACGACGGATTACCTATGGAATACAAATCCGTTGGAATTTAATGTTTCGATGGAAATAAAATCCGTCGGAAATTTCTGACGGATTATTCCGTCGAAACAGTTATTTTCCAACGGAATATTCAGTCGGAAAATTAATGTTCCGACGGAATATTCCGTCGGAATATATTTAAATAATTAAAAAAAACCTAAAAAACCTAGATAAACCCTAAAAAACCCCTCCCCTCTCCTCTTCTCTCCCCGCCTCTCTTCTCTTTCTCTCTCCTCTCTTCTTTCCACTTCCCCTCTTTCTCCTTCCTTTCCGGGCTTCTCCTCGCCGCCTCACTCCTCTTTCTCCTTCCCCTCTTTCTCCTTCCTCTCCTTTTCCTTCCCCTGTTTCTCCTTACCCTCTTTCTCCTTCCTCTCCTTCTCCTTCATTCTACTTCTCTATTTTTTTTTTAATAAAATTCCTCTTGTTCTCACCTTTAGATCCGGCGTTTCACGGCTGGTGGTGTGGTGGTGTGAGGTGTCCAAGCAATAATGGCTGGTGGTTTGAGCCCAAGCAACAACGACTTCTCGTTCCTCCTTCAGATCTAGTTATTTTTTTTAACAATTCAGATTGTAATTAATTTTTGATATAATTGTAATGTTATTTGATTAATTTCAGAAGGTAATTGTATATTTATTTATTTTGTTTGATTTTAATTATTTTTTTAGTTTTTTCGATTTTTGGTTGTTGTTTTGGTTGTTGTTTCGATTTTGGGGGTTGTGATTTCGGTGGTAATGGGTTTGTGGGTAAGGGAATTGGTTGTTGTTTTGGTTTTTGGTGGTTGTTTTGGTAGTTTTTCCGATTTGGGTTTTTTCGGTGGGTGGGTTAGGGTGGTTGGTCAGGGTGGGTTTTGGTCTGGGTTGGGTGGGTGGGGGGGGGGGGGGTTTCGGTTTGTGGGTGTGGTGGTGGGTGGTGGGTGGTCTGGGTGGGTAGTGGTCTGGGGGGTGGTGTTGGGTGGGTTTACGTCAGGTGGGGTGGTCTGGTGAGGTGGGGAGGTGGGTGGGTCTGGTGAGGTGGGTTAAGGTGGGGAAGTGGTGGCTGAATAGGGTGGTTGGGGTGGTGCTGGTTTATTTTATTTTTTTTATGCCGTTTTCGACGGAATTTCCGTCGGAATTTTCCGACGGATTTGAATTCTGTCGGAAATTTCCGACGGACTTTCCATTACCAGAAAACCTCTTCCGACGAAAAAATTTCGTCGGAAAACACTGTTCCGACGGAAATGGCCATTTTTCCTACAAAGGGTCTTCCGACAACAAGTTTCGACGGAAATTCCGTCGGAATAGTGTTTTCCGATGGAATTCAGGGTGTTTCTGACGGAATTTTTTCGTCGGAAATGGCCTGTTTTCTAGTAGTGGAATACTCTTCCTTTTTTCTGGGTTTGTAATGAAATTATTGGCTTCGTTTGTGTTTTTTTATGAAATTATCTTGTGGGTTGTTTTGTTTTGATATTTTTTTTAAGGGTATCTTCTGTTTTTTTGTTTTTTATCCTTAATCTGATTATGGTTTGATTAATATGATTTTTGGACCTTAAATTTTTGGTTTATAATGTTTTGCTTTGATTTCATCTTATAGTGTTAAGAAATACTGCAAATTTCGGAAGGAAATCTGTAATTTCATGAATATCATCAACTTTAGCATAAGTTTGATTAAGCTTGATGTCTTTGTGAATTGTGAGAATGCTTGTGATAAGGGTAATCCTACTTTTTTCTAAATTTCTTGAGGTGTTTATTTTCCTGGATTCTTAGTTTGTTTACTGGTCTTTTTGGTTGATTGGCTTTTTGTTGAACTTGATGAAGTTGTTCATATTTACATTGTTTCATATGATACGTAGAATCATTATGGGATTCGTAGAATACACATAAAGTTGTAGAGGGTAGGTTGTTGTGCAAGTTTCACCTATGAACAAGATATTCCCTTATATTATTATGTTTCTGGATGATTATATATCTTTGCCTTGACATGTAATCTGGTTTGGTTGTGTACTAAAGTTTGCCATTTGTGTTCTGGTTAAGATTGGCTAGTCTATAACAAGCTTAATTATTAAGTTTGATATACACTTTCTTGGTAATGTTATGGTATTGGTGTTTTATATTCTGCTTATTGTTGATGCAATTGTTTCATGGATTCTCTCCAAGAAATTATGTTGTTTCTCCCTATTATGTTGTGTTGATAATTTTGCCCTTAATGTTGACATAAAGGGGTTATGGTATAAGCAACTGGTGATATTGTTTTTAATTTTTTTTTGTTTTCCACAGCCTGAGTTACGCAAGGAACTTGGAATGGATGCATCTTCCTGCTGTTTTGTTGATAGGAGGGGAAGGAATAGGTCCCATTGAGGCTACTGTAGGAGCTCTTGGAAATGCATTATATGATGCTAGCGTTGGTGAGCCAATAGGTTAAGTTATTGTGATTTGTGGTCGCAACAAAAAGCTTTTTTGCACTCTATGATTTGGACATTAGTATAATATTATTATACTAATGTACATTTTTAGTCACGTGGCTCTTGACCTCTTGTAAGATGTTAAAAGTTTTAGATTATCTGATATATTAAAACTTCTTATAAAATATAACTTAAATTTTGTCTTCCAGCTCTTATTTAGTTCCATACTCTTGAAGAATATTGCTGCTGTATATTTCATGTCTGATTCAAAATTTTGGTCAATGGAACTTATATTCCTTATTATCTTCTTTTTCTGGAAAACATATTGCAGCTTTAATCATCAAGGTAACAGCAGTAGTAGTGGCAGAAGCAGAACAACAGTAGTTATGATATCCTGGCTGTGATAGTTCCTGGAGTTATCGGAGGTGTTCTGGGCAGCTTTTATAATTATCTTGTTGACATGCACTATCGTTGACAACGTTGTTTAATCCCTTAGTTTGATTATGCTTGTGAATGTAATAGCACCAGCCCTAGCAAAACAGCAGCAACAGCCATCACCAGGCAGGCACAGCACCAGGCAAGCACAACACCAGCCATCACCAGACCTTCTCATATGGTCTGCCATCAACAAATTTATATGTTTTTTTTTAAAAGTTTTTTAAAGTGTCATATTACAAGTTATTGAACAAAATATGTGTTTTATGTATATTAGTATTATATATAAGTATTTGGTACAATTTAAGTGAAAAAAATGCAAAAAAAAAATGCAAAAAAAAAAAAAAAAAAAAAATTAATTTTTTTGGGGTATATTTGGCACCAAAACCGGTGCTAAAAAGGTTTTTTTTTATTTCTTTGGGCCACTTTTAGCACCGGTTCACAGCAAGAACCGGTGCAAAAAGTATGGTTTTTCGCACCGGTTCTCACCTAGAACCGGTGCGAAAAGTCTGATTTCCCACCGGTTTTGAACTGGTGCAAAATCTATGGGGTTTTAGCACCCCCCAAATCCAGATCGGTTCAAAACCGGTGCGAAATGGGGGGTTTGAACCGGTGGGGAATGCGTATTTTCTCCTAGTGATAGGACATCTTAATATCCTCAAAATTTTGGTCCATTACTGATGATATGTTGAGTTCTTGTATCATACCAGGTGTCAAGCTTTCTTTTGTGTGCTGTTGTTGACGTTTGGACAATATTCTCTTACAAATTTTCTTTGGGTGTTAGTGACATCATCATTATATGATTATGTGTAGTGAAGGAACTATGTTGGCACATACTGCTGATGTCTTCTCCCTTAGCAACTTTCGAAGCTTCGAGTTTATTTTCATTAACCTTGATACATACTTGTATGTTATGAGCTTTTGAACAATGTCCCTATGTATTGCACACCTCTCATGCACAGACTGCAGTGTAGTTCTTAGAGAATAGTGAAAATGCTTAAAATTACTTGTTATTACATTTGCACATGTAATTTTAGGGTCTGAGGCACATGAAAGGTTTTTTATCTGGACTTTATTGTTTGTTGTAGTCACTACATCCTCCGGGTATTTTTTACTTAACTTTTTATCTGCTTGAATTATATAGCTTGTAGTTATTATTCATGAGCTAATTAGTTTTTGACGATAAGAACGAACTGACCTATATTTAGGATGATGTAGGTGTAAACAATTGCTTGATCACATCAAAGATTGCTATGACAGGAGTTGGACTTGATTAAGGAAACTTTGAACACTGAGTTGCAAAGAGCTCCAGCAGCATCCAACATTATCAAGTACTAGTAAAAATAGGTGGATACTGAAGCTGAAGAAGGTGCTTCACGAATTGCTTTACTTGTGAAATTGCAGAAGCTAGAGAAAGAAATGATAATGCGGTCCAAACAATTGCTGAAAATATGGTTTGAGGGACAAAATGATTTAGTTTTCACTTTTTAATTGTTTTTTTCTTATTTAACTAGTGATAATTTAATTTTGTAATTTTTCTTATAGATAACAATGTACAAACGTTTAATTTATATTAATAAATTATGATTTTTTAAGAAGATTTTGATTATAATTGTATTATTATTATTATTATTATTATTATTATTATTATTATTATTATTATTATTATTATTATTATTATTATTATTATTATTATTATTATTATTATTATTATTATTATTATTGGCATCAAGGTATAGGGAACCGTGGCATTAGGTATTATAGCTAATGCCACAGCAATAATGTTGTCGTTGCATCGGGTGTTGATCTAATACAACGGATCATTGATGCCGTGGCATTAGGTGTCATATGCCGTTGGATTAGACCTACTGCAACGCCTTCAGATGCCACGGTACATGACCGTTGCATTAGGCCTAATGCCACGTATTTTTACGCCTAATGCAATGAATTTGAGGGTTGCAATAGGTCAAAAATGTAGTAATCCAAGTATATTCATGAGCACTTGTTAAGCTTAACTAGTTTTTAGGCACATTCGATGCACGAACTATGTGTTTTTCTTTAATCTATAACTCTTAAAAAGAGAGGAATTCACCCCCCTCTCTGTTATGAATAGTGCCTTTGCTTATGAACAGTACTTCGCTTATGAACAGTACCTATAGTGTGTCGACTGATTTACCCCTGATGTTTTTGTTTATTTACATTGTTCCCATTCATTACTTATATATATTGCGCTTTTTCTTTTTTTTTTCTCTCTCCTTTCCACTTCTTCTCGACTGCTTCGAATTCTATTGCGTTTGTTTTTTGTTCCTCTAATCTCGATTGCTTCGGTTTCTCTTAATTTCTCTGTTCGTTGCGGCCTTTCGGGTCTTCTACGTTTGTTTTTTGTTCCTCTATTACTGCAATCTCTTCTTTTTTAGTTCTTCTAAATTTCATTCTTTAAGTGAGTTTTCTATCCTTTCGTTTTTCTCTTCTTTGTTTCTCTGTGTTTTGTTTTCCGTGGTCATATTTACGTTGTGTGTGTTTCGATTTATCTCTTTTTGTAATTTGTTTGTTCATTTTTCTTTTTGTCATTTGTTTGTTTGGGGTTTTGTTCTTCGTTTTGTCTTTTTGGGTTTGACTATTTGACTTCATTTTGAATGTTTTTGTTTTTTCTTTTTTTGTTTTGGTTGTTTGTTTGCCGTGTTATCAGTTGTGTATAATATAAGTGGAGTAGTAGGTATTGGTTATGATAAATGAGATTAAGATACCATTTCTATGATTTGGTTGTTGTTATATTTTGGGGTTTGGGTTTGTATGTGGTTTTAGTTTTGGGTATGGTAGTTGAAACTGAGCATTATGTTTATGGGAAATTGTGTTTACATTATAAGAGGATTTGTATTCGAGGAACCTATAATTTAAATGGTTTTGGGATTATTTGAGTATGTGTTGAGATTCATTTTGATGAAATTATGTGTTGGTTGTTTGAAATTTAAGTGTAAATATGAGGTTTTTTTGTCGAGTGTATAATTGTATTTTGGAGGTTTTGAATATTTACGTTGTGTGTGTTTCGATTTATCTTTTTGTAATTTGTTTGTTCGTTTTTCTTTTTGTAATTTGTTTGTTTGGGGTTTTGTTCTTCGTTTTGTCTTTTTGGGTTTGACTATTTGACTTCATTTTGAATATTTTTGCTTTTTCTTTTCTTGTTTGGTTGTTTGTTTGCCATTGTAGTTTGATTCAAAATTGTTTTAATTTTTCTATGCCGTGTTATCAGTTGTGTATGATATAAGTGGAGTTGTAGGTATTGGTTATGATAAATGAGATTAAGATACCATTTCTATGATTTGGGTGTTGTTATATTTTGGGGTTTGGATTTGTATGTGGTTTTAGTTTTGGCTACGGTAGTTGAAACCGAGTATTATGTTTATGGGAAATTGTGTTTACATTATAAGAGGATTTGTAATCGAGGAACCTATAATTTAAAAGGTTTTGGGATTATTTGAGGAACCTATTGCGGTAGTTACTTTTGTTAGGTTCTTAAATCGGTTGAAGTATGTTATAGACGAAGGTACTGCACAGTTGAAAAGATTGAAAGAAGATGAGCAGAAGGAGAGGGAGAGACTTGATTTTGTGTTGTTGAAGTATACTAAATAGGCAATTTTTAGGTGCTGATAGTATATTGTTTTATGAAAGTGGTATGTAATTGCATTGAATAAGATAGTATGATTTTTAAGTTTATATTTCGTAGGATAAATGTAATGTGTATTCTGATTAATTTTAATACTTATTGAATGATGATGAGTATAGTAATTTGTTTGAACTTCAGATTCTTGAGCGTTATTATGCTTATTAGCTGTTAGTTAAATTGTGTATATGTTAGTAGTGTTTTAAAGTATGCCGGTAGTTGTAATCATGTATTTATTTTAAAATGCAAATGGATAACATACTACTTTCATGAAACAATGCCGAAGAGAGAAGACAACTTCTGCGATGAAGTCGCAAATAGTGGCCGAAAGTAGACAAAATTTGTATGGCCGTTTTTGTTTAGTCGGTCGGCACTATACGGAATCGGTATGGCGTTTGAAGTGGCGGACGATACAAAGAGCATTAGAATAGTGGCGTCGAGTATATTTGAACGCTATATAACGCATATTTGGTGAAGATAGGGTTAACGACTTCATTGCTAACGTTCTGTTAGCCGAAAACAAGACCACGTATGCCTGAAGCGTGCTTCCTGGTATGTTCGGCAGCGTATTGAAACGTCTTGTTTTGCTTTGTTTTTTGAAAAAACTTTTGTGCTCGGTATGGTAGACGTGTTATTGTCCCATAAGGTGTTTCGGATGGTTTGTTGTCTTCCTGGAAGCATGGTTGATGATGTAGATGAAAGAGTAAAAAACATTTAGAGGAGATTTGTTTTCCGGGGCTTAATGGTTATATTATCGCTATTCTTATGTATTTGTGATTCTATCATTGAATCTTGATTTTTTTTCATTCGTGATATGGTTATTTGCTGAAGATAGGTGGTGCCTTTGCCTTTTCTCGGTCAACTTGATAACAACGTTTGAACTGCCGGACGCTACGCAAGGTACGATAAAACTGCCATTGGTCATCTTCGAACCCTGTAACGGGTATCTGCCGAAAACCAAGATGGTCTATAAATTTGTCTCGGATGATATGTTGTCGTGAAAGTATCGTTGACGGTGTGGCTGAACGAAAAGACCTGTGTGAAAAAAAGGCTTACCGATGCCGAATAATTTTTCTCACGTTAATTTTATTTACTGAATTACGGTTTACGATTCTACCATTGAATGGTGATGTATTTTGATTTCTAATACAGTTATTTGCTGAAGATGGTTTACACTGCCTATGTTTCCGACAATTTCTGCAATGTAGTTGTATCTACTGCAATGTATTTTTTTCCGTAGTTTTTTACAAAAATTTTGTATTGATTCGGTAACCGTAACATTGTCCGGGAAAGTTCATCGAGTACTGTGTTGTTTTTTGATGACATGGTTGACGATGTAGCTGAAGGAAAACAAGATCCTTGGAAGAAATTTATTTTCCGGTGCCGTTCATTTGTATCATCGTCTCATGTATTTATTTTAAAATGCAAATGGATAACATACCACTTTCATAAAACAATACCGGAGAGAGACGACAACTTCTGCAATGAAGTCGCAAATAACGCCCGAAAGTAGATCTACGTGTGCCTGGAGTTAGCTAATCGATGTATTCTGCAATTTACTGTAACGTACTTTTTTGCTTGGTTTTTTAAAACAACTTTTTGATTTGATTCGGTAACCGTGACATGCCAAGAAAGTGGATCTAGTAGTGTGTTGTTTTTCTGATGACATGGCCGACGATGTAGCTGAAGGGAAAAAGAACAAACTTGGA
This sequence comes from Chenopodium berlandieri, assembly GCA_034703905.1. Classification (NCBI taxonomy): domain Eukaryota; kingdom Viridiplantae; phylum Streptophyta; class Magnoliopsida; order Caryophyllales; family Amaranthaceae; genus Chenopodium; species Chenopodium berlandieri. Next base: position 25,106,384 of record CM068281.1, read on the forward strand.
GGAAATTTTATATCCGATGCCGAAAATTTGTATGGCCTTTTTTGTTTATTCTGTCGGCACTATGCGGCATCAATTATAGCGTTTGAAGTGCCGGACGATACAAAAGAGCATTAGAATAGTGGCGTCGGGTATATTTGAACGCTATATAACGCATATTTGGTGAAGATAGGGTTAACGGCTTCATTGTGGACGTTCTGTAAGCCGAAAACAAAATCACGTGTGCCTGAAGCGTGCTTCCTAGTATGTTCGGCAACATAATGGAACGTCTTGTTTTGCTATGTTTTTTGAAAAAAAATTTGTGCTCCGTACAGTAATCGTGTTATTGTCCAATAAGGTGTTTCGGATGTTGTGTTGTCTTCCTGGAAGCACGGTTGATGATGTAGTTAAAAGAGTAAAACACATTTGGAGGAGATTTGTTTTTCGGGGCTTAATGGTTATATTATCGCTATTCTTATGTATTTGTGATTCTATCATTGAATCTTGATTTCTTTTTATTCGTGACATGTTTATTTGCTAAAGATGGCTGGTGCCTTTGCCTTTTGTCAGTCAACTTGATAACAACGTTTGAACTACCGGACGCTACGCAGAGTATGAGAAAACTACCATTGGTCATCTTTGAACCCTGTAACGTGTATCTGCCGAAATCCGGGGTGGTCTAGAAATTTGTCTAGGATGAGTTGTTGTCGTGAAAGTATAGTCGACGGTGCGGCTGGACGAAAAAACCCTTGTGAAAAAAGGCTTGCTGATGCCGAATGATTATTCTCGGGCTAATTTTATTTGTTGATATATGGTTTATGATTCTACCATTGAATAGTGATTTATTTTGATTTCTAATACGGTTATTTGCTGAAGATGGCTTACACTGCCTATGTTTCCGATAATTTCCGCAATGTAGTTGGATCATATGCAATGTATTTTTTTGCTTAGTTTTTTAAAAATAATTTGAATTGATTCAGTAACCGTAACATTGGCCAGGAAATTTCATCGGATAGTGTGTTGTTTTCATTCGGTAACCGGTGTCGTTCATTTGTATCATCGTCGTTATTTGCGATTTCATTGCAGGATCTAGATTATATTTGAACACTGGCGTCGGTTATATTTGAACGCTATATAACGCATATTTGGTGAAGAAAGATAGGGTGTAAAACTCTTAATTGCGAACGTGCTGTTAGCCGAAATGAACAACGCGTGTCGGAAGTGTGCTTTATGATATATTCGGAAATTTAATGTAACGTTTTGTTTTGCATTGTTTTTTAAAAGAACTTTTGTATTCGGTTCGGTGACCGCGTTATTGTCCGAAAATGTATCTCGGATGGCGTGTCGTTTCCATGGAGGCATGGTCGATTATGTAGTTGAAGGAACAGAACACGTTTGGAGAAAATTTGTTTGCCAGGGTACTTTAAAAGTCAACTTAGAGTATACGCAATTAACACGTTTGGCCATATAACCCTTTGAATGCAAATGTGGAACATATCTGCATTCCGAAGTTGAATTATTATACCGTTGAATCTTGATTTCCATTGATTTCTCATATGATTATGTGTTGAATATAAATATGTTGAGTTTCGGCACGTGACAACCTTAGCCCTACGTAGAGCATTTTAAATATGATTGTACGTTTCTTTAATGCATTATGAAGTTTCGGCGTACGACAACATCGGCAGCGGCATTTGCAGTAATTTTGGTATGTTGTTGTCAGGAAGACATAGTCGATGATGTAGATGAAGGAGATAACATCTTTTGAAATCAAATATTTGCCGGAGTTGAATGGTGGTACTTTTGCTGTTCTTATTTATTTATTTATGATTATACCATTGACTCTTGATTTCCTTTGATTTCTAATACGGTTATTTGGTGAAAATGGTTTTCTGCTGCTTTGGCTTTTCATAACTTGGCAACGGTGTAGATGAAAAGGGAATCTGATTCGAAAACATAGGAATAACGATTGTGTCGGTGATTTAACTTTTGATTATTTGGCGGCTGAGGTGTGTTATTGTGAGTTCCTAATACTAGATTTTGTGAGAACCGATAACTTATTCTTGGTAGGGCCGATGACGCTGAGTATATATGTTATACAGAGTTTTCCTGAGTGTATTTTGCATGTTAAATGTGTTGTTGTGTCTTTGAATGTATGTTGCATGTTGCGTTATTGTTTTCGACGAGAACACGTTGTTGCTCGAGGTTTCACAATTTATACAAGCTAATTATGTATACCATGTTAAATTATTGGTAGTGCATACGAGCTAATTAAATACACCATATCGTAAATAAATAAATAAATAACTATCGAGCATTTCTTTTATGTTTCAAGGTGATGAATTAGAAAGAACGGAACGCGAAGAAGCACGTATGACGGAGAGTGTTACAATATCTAGGATCGGATAATGGTCAAAAGAAAAAAGGGTTGTGCTGTTATCAATCCAGGTCAATTTCCTTTAGCTAAAATTCCGGTTACATCTGAAGGACATCGGGAAGCGAAGAAAAGATATGAGGGTGATATGGAGAAATCTACAGTCTCAGCTCTTGTTCGAAGTCAACATGAATGTGTTCAACAGAACATGCGAAAAATGTCCACTAAAACAGAGGGTCGGGTCGTAGTCAGCCCAGGACCAATCCCTTCGGAAAAATCCTTTCATGTAGATGAGGTAAACAAACAAGGGTTGAGCGTAGACAAAACACCTGTGGACGAAATTCGAGTTCTTTCTTCCTTCCGGAATCAAGAAGCAGAGTTTCGGCAGAAAACCTGTTATTCAGTATCATGCAGTATCCGGCCGTCGGTAAAACGCACAGGCGAAGAACCTCCACAACAGGCTGATGCCTTTGTTACGAACATTGAAGTAGAAGAGGATATGAATTGGGAACTATCATCTGCTAATTTCGTCCAGGCTTCTGTACCAGAATGTGAAGCACCGTAAGTTTTCTTGTTGGTCTGCTATATATGTTGGAGATTATACTTTATTTATGTGTATGTTTTGTTATCTACAGATATAATTCCAGTAAACATAGGAAACTTGAACATGCAGGTAGTTGTGCTTTATATATTTTGGATCTATAATTTTCAATAGTCTTCTAATTTTTATGTGTATCTTATATATATTAAGAGACATTATTATGTGGTTCTTCTTTTTTAGGTGGAGAGAGCAAAAGAATTGCTAAAAAGAGTAAGGGTCGAGCCGTTGTAAATCCAGTTAAATTTTCTCTGGAGGAGTCCTGTCGTGCGATCCAAAGGCTTCAGAAATTTGAGAGTGGCGCTGAAATGCTAACGGAGCAGATTGCAGTTCCTTCTCGTGTTCATAACTTAGAAGGAGAGGTTCATCATAGAATAGCTTCTCCAGTATCCTGTTATTCAAAATATTCGGCAACACATATTTCTAAAGGAATTCGAAGACAGACTAATACTTTTACCACGAATCTTGAATTAGAAGAGGCCGTAGATTGGGAGCAATTATACGATAATTCCGTGCAGTTGTCTGTTTCGGGGTTTTTTGAAGTGTCCTGCGGGAGAGTTACAACACCGAGACTGGAACCGGACGCCTGTACCTGCAAAACAACGGAGACTCCTGGTGGTGGGAGCTCCGCCTCCAACGGTCAAGTTAGTACCTGTTTGAGGAGTAATAGGTGCGGAAATTAAAGGGGGGAGATCTGGTTCCTCTAAGGGAGGAGTGATCAATGTGTTTAGACTTCTTAGGTGAGAGTCATTCTCCTTTGAATATGGAGGCTAATGACATGTTTATATAGCCCCGAAGTATGTGCCCAATACTAGGTTTTCTGGGAAAACCTAAGACTGATTGGGCTTGCCTCGGGAATTGGGCCTGCGATGGCCGTTTTCCAGGTTGGCGGATAATGGGCCACATGATGTGACCTGATTAGTCCATGTTGGACCTATTAGGGTGACAAGTGGCGGACGCTGATTGGCCCACGTGGTGGACACGTGGCAGGTCCGGATTGGTCCATTTGTCATGGGTAATTTTACCCTAAACATTTGCCCCTCGGAAGGAGTAATTTCTCTTTCCAGGAGGGATTGCTCCTTTCAAAAGTTAGACCCTCGAAGCTTTGCTAGGTCGGCATCTTGTCTAGTTCTAATGGGAGATGGATTTGATTAACTTAGAAAATTTTGATACCTTGGGCGGTATGACATTTTCAAAGTTAATCAATCATAATAATGATTGCCGCCGAACTAGACAGATGCCGATTCTTTGCCCCACTATGCAGATAGCCCCTGATCAGGTGGACTGTCAACTATTGCATAAGGGGTAAGCGTTTAGCATTATTCGGCCGTTGGCCTCCTTTGATTCAATATACTAAGTTTGGTACTTAGTTTTATTTTGTTGGGGGATGGCTGGTCGTCTGCTTTGGTGACTGCATAGAAGCAGGCGTCAGACAGGACGTCCAACCAAAGTAGCTACGCCTGTTAGGTTACAGACGGCAGCTTTAAGTATAGCCAACCTAGTATGAATAGTGGTCGAGTACCTCTGTTTTTCAAAAAACAGGCGGACTCCTCATACCTTTTAGGCTCCATACTAAGTTTGAGGGAGTGACTATGAGTTAACGTTGGTGTTACTCAGTCGCCGTCACACTCTAGCTTGAGTAGTAGAGGTACCAGGTGGCGGAGGCCGGCTGATCCCCTTGATTCGCCAATGTTTGTTGGCTATTAACTCAAGAGGTACCCCCTGCATTTATCCCAAGTAATACAGGCGGTCATCTGACTCAGATGTCAACTACTACCACTGGTTTGGTTAGTGATAGAGTTATCCTTGTCTCAAAAACGGCTACGTGGTTGCCCTTGGGGACAGTCGTATAGGTGCCGTGTAATTAGTTTATAGAACAATGTTCCACCCAAAAGGGAGCTGCTCTCTGCGACAAATTTCATCCGGATGGATGCCGTCGGACGCCTGCTATAATGTTGGGACAGGTCGAATTGAATTTTTATATTTTGATCAGTTGACTTGACGCCTGGTCTGATCATGTGTTTTTGATAGTTCTTGGTGAACTGTATTATGTGAGGGTAGCCGGTTGAATGAAACAAGCGGCGTGCCCCTCTTAGATTAAACATGGAGAGTAGCCGACTGTTTGTCAGTTGGCATGCCCCTCTTTAAGTAAAAATGAAAATTTAAGCATGGAGAGTAGCCGACTGTTTGTCAGTTGGCATGCCCCTCTTAGATTAAACGTGGAGAGTAGCCGACCATAAAGGTACAGGTGGCATGCCCCTCTGAATCAGTATCAAGTATTGAAATTATTTCAAGTGTTAGAGCAGATGGATCACCTAGTTTCCCTCCATAGAGGATGGATGGTGTTATTAATGAGAGTCGGCTGCTTTCATAGCTACGAGACTTCATTATATAGGGGGCCGACTACTATTCACGCCGCCTCTCTTGCTTGATAGATTGTCACACAAATAAGTGGAGGACGTTCTTCAGTAGGGTGCCGCCTAAACAGTTTTCTAATAAATAAAACGGTCGTCCGTCTTCCATAGGGTGCCGCCTTTACAATCATAATAATCATAATAATGATAAGACCATAATCATTGAATTGAGCTAAAACCATGCGGGCATTTCGAAGCAAAGTTCATTTCAGCCCTTGCTTTCAAGGATCGTTTTTTGAGGTGTAGTAGGGTCATGCGCCTATAGCTGCTTGATTTCATGGCCAAATTCTAAGCTTCACTTACACTCGGCCGGAGCATATATGGTTTATTTATATGAGCACATGAACACATGAAAATATAGTGCCTTTCGACTCGTCAATAGGGGCGCTTGTATTTCTAGACGGATGGTATGATGCTGCTGCTTGTATGAGAGGGGGTTTATTAGCTTCTTAAAATGGCTTGACAACCGGTGGTACAGTGTTCCCCTACACTCATACAGCCGCCTAGCCGCCTATTTTGTACTTACAAACACTCATTCGACTCGGCTTTTAGAGTTTCTTGGAGTCCGCCAGTTTATATTGCTAGCCGACTGTTTTAGGTAAGTTTGTGCGCTTTACACATTCACCTGGCTGGGGCTGGGCGCCATCTGTGTTATTGATTCAGTCGGTGAGCTAGGCAAGTAATGCAGACAGTGATAAGGCCGGCTGATTTATGCTAGGTGTGCCGACTGACTTCGTAGATTGTAATATGTGCCGGCTGGTTTTGTAATTGGATAACCGTGGAGATGTTTTGGAGTTCTCCAGGCTAGACCATGACATACAGCTAGTTTGCATTATATAATAATTCCTTTAATTAGAAATTATAATATATCATCATGCATCATAAAACCATGATAAAGATAGCTTCATCTTTGCATGATTCATTAAGGTGCCCGAGTGGTTTCTTGCTCTTGCTCGTTACCAGCCATTAATGATGGATAAGCAGTGAGGGCCGCCTGTTTTAAAGCTCACAAATGACCTCTTCATAATAAGCCATACATAACCATCTCGTGTAGCAGTCCATGCGTAACACGAGCACTCACATTGCTTGTGTACACTGCTGGCCGGATGTCAGTGGTTGGGATGTGGCCGGCTGCCGCCTGGCTGCTGCGTGGCTGGGTTCAGGCCGGCTTCCACCTGGCCAAGTGCTGCTGCCGCCTGCTTCCTTGGGCGAGACGCCAATGCCCAGCTTTCTCAATAAGAGACTAGTATATGAACAAGTTAAAGCATTCAGTCTCATGGCCGATTATATTCCTTCTAACCATGTGCTATTCCTCTCGGTAGCCCGTGAGAGTTGAGCTATGTATGCGTGATTATGGCTGTATGCTTCTGGAATATCAATTTGAACTTCTTACATTAGAAAGCTTAACTATTTCTCTCGGCTCTCATTGATTGAAATTGAGAAAACATAGAGCCGACCGTATTTAGCTAGTTGGGGGCTTTGTCATTTGTAGCCTATACTTTGCTCAACTTTTCAAGACAATGCGCCATGCCGCCTGCTTTCTTGAGGGAAAACTTTTAGGTGTTGCCTACTTGGGGCTCGCATGGTGCTGGTTTGTTTCCTCAAAATTTTCTATTCGGCATGGCGTCTATACACATACGTCCTCTACCCAAATTTCTTGTGTTACTTCCGGCTGCTCTTAATAATTTAGTTGGCCATGATGTGCCGACTGTCCTCGAATATGCTATCCCTTTAGGATTCCACTTGTCATATTTATCAATGATCGTAGCCGGTTGTGATGTTGTTAGTGGGGCATCTTGTTGATAAGCACACATGATGATTGCTCACCCATGATCCGAAATTCCGAACTTAGCTTGAGCTTACGCATGGGGTCGCCTCAAGATAAGGCCGACTGTTTGGAGTCTCGGATTGGGCTCATACACCATATTTCCGCCTGTTTTGTTTTCGAAGTATGAGACATTAAAGTTCTTGCTTTCAAGGTTCGAAGATTCACCTTGCCGTCTCTCTTGGGTGCCTCTTTTTTGGGTGATAAGGTTGGTGGTTGTTCATGATACAGGCGGCTGCCTATGACTACCACACAAAGATGAATGTGTTCCGGATCATGCTCTTGTATACACAGCAGGTTTCAAAGCTCCTAGCTGGACAACTTGCTGGTACGCATAGCCACAACATACATGAGGATGTCGAACGTATGTTGTTGGACTTAACAAGTCAGGTAGCCGGCTATTTTGGCGGCCGATTGCTTTCTTGAGAGGCAAGGTGCCGCCTACTCTTGCATGGGTGCCAATTCTCAAACTCATACTTACGATCGGTTTAAGTGGCCGCTTTTTTAGCCGCTTGTTTTCAAATTCAAATTCAAGACTACACTCGGTATTGTGCCTAGCGTCACTTGATGCTTGTTGTTTATCCAAGAGCCGCCTTCCTTATTCTGAATGCCGCATGTATAGTTTGAGCAAAGGGGTTTCTTTTATACTTACAATTGCCGCTGCTCGTATCATCAAATAGCCCATCGTAAATCAAGGCCGGCTGCTTGGTATTAGAGGCGCTTGTCTTGGAGTGTCGTATTACTACTATCGCAATCATTTTTGAATTTCAAGTATGATTGTTTGCCCATTATACTTCGAGACTCAAGAGTTACTTTGCTTGAGCCTACTTGTGGAGCATACCGGCTGCTTTAAAACTTGCTCAACCAAGCTATACATGCGCTTGCCGCAATTTCTTGCAAGTGCCGCCTGTTCCTGGCTGGCTGCCTCTTGCTTGCTTGCTTGAGGTACGATGCTGAGGACCGGCTGCTTATGGAGCTGCATAAACTCGAATTGAGCTCACTACACCATATTGCCGCCTAATATTTGTATAGTATTATGTGTATTGTATAATGTATACTTGTTCATAAAAGGCCGCATGCTTTTCTTTATTAAACATCATAGTGCCGTATAGTCCACCTTACCTGAGCTTGCACCAAAAACTTTAATGGATAGTAAGGTGCTAGTGGAAAGCCATATTGAAGCTTAGTCACTTAGCTAACATTATTTTATTAGCTCATGTGCCGCCTGTCATCACCAAATTGAGTTTCAATGCCACTTTCAGAGTGGACCAACTCATAAGGCAAAGCAAATACTTGGCAATTGATGATGACGTTTTTTTTTTTTTTAAAAATAATCATAATAATGATTATAATAATAAAAATAGTTTTACAAGGGCCATATGACGCTTGTAGTATTTGGCTGCCGGGCCAAATGCTGGGAGGCTGCTATCTTGCCGGCTGTACCCATTGAGTGTCATGCTAGGCGCATGCAACTTCAACTGGGAGTGGTTTGATTTGGCCGACTGTTCCTTTGCAGGAACAAGCGCCCTTTGGTTGATCAAGTCTTGGATCTCCCCCTTGAAACTACTCATGAGGATCATGAGTTCATTCCGGGTGATAGGGGCAGATCCCTCGGCCGCCTGTTGATGATTAGGCGGCGGGCCGACTGGTTTACTAGATTCAGCCAGGCAGTCCCCCCTCCTTTCAGTCTGACGGGTACGTCGGGCCCTTAGGGTCCCGTCTGGAGCTGTGTGAGCTTCAACTTCAAGTTCATTGTCAGTATCATGGTCCGACTGGACTTGAGGGTCGTCTAGGGGACGCCTCTCTTCAAAAGTTGGTACAAACGTGGATGCCATCTCAGAAGTACTCTCCCCACAGACGGCGCCAAAATGTTTCGGGGTTTTTTGAAGTGTCCTGCGGGAGAGTTACAACACCGAGACTGGAACCGGACGCCTGTACCTGCAAAACAACGGAGACTCCTGGTGGTGGGAGCTCCGCCTCCAACGGTCAAGTTAGTACCTGTTTGAGGAGTAATAGGTGCGGAAATTAAAGGGGGGAGATCTGGTTCCTCTAGGGGAGGAGTGATCAATGTGTTTAGACTTCTCTAGGTGAGAGTCATTCTCCTTTGAATATGGAGGCTAATGACATGTTTATATAGCCCCGAAGTATGGGAAAACCTAAGACTGATTGGGCTTGCCTCGGGAATTGGGCCTGCGATGGCCGTTTTCCAGGTTGGCGGATAATGGGCCACATGATGTGACCTGATTAGTCCATGTTGGACCTATTAGGGTGACAAGTGGCGGACGCTGATTGGCCCACATGGTGGACACGTGGCAGGTCCGGATTGGTCCATTTGTCATGGGTAATTTTACCCTAAACATTGTCTATACAGGAATATGAAGCACCGTGAGTCTTTGTTTATTTAGCTTATTTTTGTAGCAGATTATCTGTTATTGATATGTGTATTTTATTATTTGCAAATACAGTTCCCGAAAACGTAAGGAAGTTAAAAATCGTATGCCCAAGGCTTTTACTTACAGTAGGAGTAATAAAGGTGAATATGAGTACTTTATTGTGGTGTGAGAATTTTTACCATTCTAACTATTTGTATGCGACTTATATGATATTTAGTTTAAGATTTCATTTATTAAAACAGACTAATGATAAAACATTGTAATATTAAGTGTTAATGTGCATTTTACATTTAAAATGTTACATATATAACATATTTAATGTTGTAGCATATATTATTAGTATAATTAATTTTAAAGGGCTAATCAGATTTATTAGGAATTCCTTCATATATTGGCTCTCATTGTTTTACTATCTTGTTGGTAATGTTAACTGCTGTGAATTATTAGATACAGTGGGGATCTCTTCACAATCTTGTTATCAACGTGAAAGCAAACGTCGGCGTTTGTTTTGTCAAACTACAAATGCAGAAAAAGGGCATACAAATGGTATGTATCATACTTTTTAGACAATGTATATTTAAACTGGTTTGTAAGGTATTTGAACACAAGTGGCGTTTAATAATTACCAATTACTACTATTTGTGTGAATTTATATCAATTCACGTTTTAAAATATATTATACGTTTATTGTTTTAATTAATATATTGTTGATTAATATTAACTTTAATGAACTATTAGATAAAGTGGGAAGTTCATCCGAAGAATGTCATCAACGGAAAAATAGACATCAGCGTCTTTCGGGTCGAACTTCGGATGCTAAAAAAAATTATATAGAGGTATGTATTATACTTTCAGACTAATTAAGTTAACATCTGAATATTGTTGTAATATATTATGTGCTATTATTTATTGGTTTTTTTGGGTTTTGTTTAGGTTTGGGTAGTTATTCTTTTTGTTGCAGTAGGGCAAGCTCTAACAGATGGTTCCTTGTGTTTAATAATGCAGAGTATCAACGTAAAAGCAAGCGTCAACGTTTGTTTTGTCAAACTACAAGTGCAAAAGAAAGGCATACAGAAGGTATGTATTATATTTTTTAGACGGTGAATATTTAAACTGGTTTTAAAGATATTTGAACACAAGTGACGCATATTAATTACCAAATATTACTGCTCGTGTGAATTTATGTTGAAATTATATTAGAAAAAAATAGTGAAACGTAAATGTTTTAAATAAAAAATGTATAGAAACCATATGGTTAAATTAAATCATAATATTTATTGTCCAAAGGTTTTAAATAAAGTGCGCAAAATTGGTGAAATGAGATTGATTAAAAAATTACATTTAACAGTTAGTATACTTACGTGATAAGATAGTAATTTTTTATAGGTTGGGATTCTGAATTTTTTAAAAATGTTACACATATAATAGAATTGGTTATGGTTATAGGCTAACAATATAGATTAGAGATTAATTTATATGAATGTTATCAATGGATGGGTAAATGTAAGTGATTCACGTTTTATAATATATTATACGTTTATTGTTTTAATTAATATCTTGTTGATTGATATTAACTTTAATAAATTATTAGATAAAATTGGAAGTTCTTCCCAAGATTGTCATCAACGACAAAGCAAACGCTAGCGTCTTTTGGGACGAACTTCAGTTGCTAAGAAAAATTATACAGAGGGTATGTATTATATTTTCAGACTATGATGATTGTTGAAACTGGTTAAGTTAACGTCTGAATACTGATGTAATATATTATGTGTTGTTATTTATTTTGGTTTTTTGGTTTTGTCTGGGTTTTGGTAGTTATACCTCTTGCTGCATCAGGGCAAGCTCTACGAGATGGTCCTTTCGTGCTTGATGATGCAGAGTCTTGTTTGCATTGTGCTGCAAAGAAATTCATGTACGAATCTCCACACTTTTGTTGCTGTAATGGACATGTTGTGATTACTGCTAATGAATTTCCTGATGAATTATGTCGTTTGTATATATCACAAGAAGAAGATGCTAAACATTTTCAAAAGTACAGCCGAATGTATAACAATTTGTTTGCTTTCAGTTCTATACGTGGTAAAACTGAGTCGACAACATATAAAGGGATAAATGTATTCAAAATGCATGGGCAGGTATATCACTATGTTCCAGATTTATTACCCGATGATGATAGTCCCAAATTTTTACAGTTGTATTTTTATGATGGTCAGCATGAAATAGAAAATCGAGTTAAATGTTTTCCAAAAGTACGGGAAGATGTTATTCGTATCCTAATGGAGATTACTGAAAATAATCCTTATGCTAGATTTTTTAGATCGTTAAGGGGGATAAAGATAGATGAGAACACGCAAATAATATTAAGACAGAATGCTGTTTTGGAACAACATGTTTATAATGCACCTTTGTCAGATGAAGTTGTTGTGGTATGGCCAGATGGTGTTTCTTCTAATCAAATTAGCACTCCGCATATACTTTAGTATGGAAAATCTGGTCAAAGTCATCGAATTTATCACTATTATGGGTGTTATGATCCATTGTAGTATCCCTTGTTATTCCCCAATGGTGAATGTGGATGGACTCAGAATTTGAAAAAATGGAATGTTATTGGGAAAAAGCGAACACAACAGGTTACTGATCCTATACATTCTTGTGCAGTTCATACAGTGCAAAACTTTTTGGACGAAGAAGCATCACGTAATTCTATGTTTGATATATAAAAAAATTAACTCTGTACACGTTTATTTATTGTAAGAATGTGGATTTTGAGTGTTGACTTTTTTCTTTTGTAATATATAGGTGCTGTTAAACATAGAACGAGAGCTGATAAATACATTTCTCCGAGGGAATATTATGCTTACAAGCTTCGGATCAAGCTGCAGAATATGCTTCTAAGAGGTGGAAGATGTTTCCAACAGTTTGTTGTTGACATGTATGTAAAAATAGAAAAATCAAGGCTTGATTATCTAAGAAACAACCAAGATATTATAAGAGTTGACCTTTATCAAGGTATTCTTGATAGTGTGGCGGGTGGAGAAACTGATGCTTCTAAGATTGGACATCTTGTTGTTTTGCCTCCGTCGTTCATCGGCTGTCCTAGAGATCTTAAACATCGATATTTAAACTCTATGGCATTGGTTCAGAGGTATGGGAAGCCGAATCTTTTTATTACCATAACATGCAACGCAAACTGGTCGGAAATAAAGGTTGAATTACAGCCAAGAGAGAAAGCCTAGGATAGACCAGATATAGTAATTCGGGTATTTCGTGCTAAATTATTAGCGTTGAAAAAACCAATAATGAAGCAGAAGGTTTTTGGTGAAGTGGTAACAATGATTTACGTTGTTGAATTTCAGAAGAGGGGATTTCCGCATGCACACTTTTGGATAATACTGAAACGTAAATTCAAGATAAGAGGGCCAACAGAGTATGACAAATTTGTTTCTGCTGAAATTCCGTCGTGTGATAATCCTATTCTACGTAAGATTGTCTTGACTCATATGATGCATGGGCCGTGTGGCAAATTGAATCCAAAATGCCCTTGCATGAAAAGGGATGGGCGTAAGTTGGTATGTAAAAATGGGTATCCAAAAAATTATATGTTAGAGTCAGAAAACAACAAAGATGGATATCCTCTGTATAGGAGAAGAGAAACGGGTGAAAAGGTGAAAATTAGACATGCTGAGTTAGATAATCGGTGGGTAGTACCGTATAATCCGTATTTACAGCTCATGTTTGATTGTCATATGAATGTTGAGGTATGCTCAACTATTAAAGCGGTAAAGTATTTATACAAATACGTTTACAAAGGGCATGATCGAATCTCATATAAGATTACTACTCCAAATGAAAATAAAGTTGATGAAATTGAACAATTCCGAACTGGCAGGTAGGTGTTGATTATTTAATTTGTATTATGTTGTTTTTTTTTTGCCTTAAATTTGTATTACATCAGAGAATTGAACAATCTTTTACTTTTAGGTGGGTTTCCCCGTGTGAAGGAGTATGACGAATATTTGGATTTGATTTGTATGAAAAATATCCTCCTGTTATGTCGCTGCCTGTACATTTACCGAATTGCAATCTATTGCTGTAAGACCTCGTGAAAATCTCAGACGGGTAGTTAGAGATTCAAAACATTCACGAACACCGTTGACGGAATATTTTAGAATTAATGCGGCAATTGATAGCGCTACTAATCTTTTATATGGTGAATTCCCAGAGCATTATCGATGGGATGCAAAAATAAAAGAATGGGTTGAGAGGAAAAATGATGTCACTGTTATTGGGAGGATAGCATTTGTTTTTCCTGCTGAAGGCGAATGTTTTTTTTGCAACTTCTGCTGTTACATACTAGGAATGCAAAATCTTTTTCAGATTTATGTACAGTTGATAATTATGTCTGTGCTACATTTAAGGAAACTGCTAAATGACTTGGTCTTTTGGAAGATGATGATGCTGCATCCATATGTTTAGCCGAAGCTGCAGAGGTCCAGTTACCAGATGCTTTAAGATGACTTTTTAAACGGTTTTGATTTTTTGTCAACCAAGTGATCCATCTGCTTTATGGGAAAAATATTATATGGCGTTGTCGGAAGATTTTAGGTATAAATTTAAGGACTGTCCTGATAAAATCAAGCAGCTTACTGTCAGTTTGTTGGAACAACATCTTGAATCCCTGGGTAAATCGCTAAAGACTTTTGGTTTAGATCATCTATGTTACACTGTCGGTGATGATTTTAGGAGAACAAGAGATATAGCTGATGCATTAAATACAGCAATTCCTCAGGAATTTATAAATAAAAAGGAGTGTTTGAATGTAGGTCAGTTGAAAGCATTTGATTGTATAATGAAACATGTTCATGAAAAAACAGGTGGAGCTTTTCTCATTGATGGACCGGGTGGCACTTGAAAGACATTTCTATACAATTGTTTATATGCGGAAATTCGACTGATGGATAAAATTGTATTGCCTACTGAAACATCTGGAATTGCGGCATCAAATTTTCCTTTAGGGAGAACAGCTCATTCTAGATTTAAAATACCAATTGATCACGAGAACTCTTTTACGTGTGATGTGCCAAAACAGGGGAGTTTAGCGCAGTTAATAAAAGAAACGACTTTGATTATTTGGGATGAGGCTTCTATGGCCAACAAGGCAAATTTACAGTCTATTCATTTGCTACTGCAGGATGTATGTGACAATAAATCACTTTTTGGTAGTAAGCTTGTTGTTCTGGGTGGAGATTTTAGACAGGTTCTACCGGTTGTGCCTCAGAAGTCTTTAAAACAGGCTGTTGAATCAAGCATAGTGACTTCATACATCTGGACATGTCTGAAGAGGTTTATATTAACGGAAAATCAAAGAGCTCGTGAAGACCTAGCATTTTGTTTGTTTTTGCTATCTCTTGGAAATGGTGAACTGCAATCAAATGAGTGTGATTATGTTCGTTTGCCTGATGGAATGATTCAACATCTGAATATGGAGAAAGATCCTATTCTAGAGATTGTAAATGCAACATTTCCAGAAGTTGAAGAAGGTACAATAACATCGGATATCTTTGCGGATAGGGCAATTTTAACTACGATGAATGATGATGTGGATTTGGTTAATTCAGTTTTAATTGACCAGTTTCCTAGAGAAAAGTAATTTATAAGAGTTTTTATGTAATGCTCAATGATACGTGCAATATATATCCGGTAGAGTTTATAAATAAACTTTGTCCAGGAGGAATGAGTCCGCATGAGCTCGTTCTTAAAAAGGATTGTCTAGTGATTTTGTTATGCAACGTAATGCCTTCTGAAGGACTGTGTAATGGTACAAGATTGATTTGTAAGAGATTTCTATCGAACATAATTGTCTGTGAAATATCTGTTGGACAATATAAAGGGACAACAGTTTTTCTACATCGGGCAAATTTACGACCTCCAGCAAATGGCAGGTATCCCATCTTCTTTGAAAGAAAACAATTTCCTATAAAATTATGTTTTTCCATGACAATTAATAAATCGCAAGGGCAGACGTTAAATCAAGTGTCCATATATCTTCCTCGTCCATGTTTTTCCCATGGTCAGTTATATGTGGCTCTATCTCGGGCAAAAAAGGCTGAAAATGTTGTAATATATACCACCAAACCACCTGAAGGGTATCCCACGAATTCAGTTAGAAATGTAGTGTCTTATGATATTTTAAAGTGTTCGCATATAATCTAGCATTAAATATTTAGTTTGTTGTTTAATGTTATTTGTAGAACGTTATTTGTTGCAATAATATCCATGATAAATTGTGTTGCTTGATTTAATTTTTATACTATCTATTTTGTATCGTAAATTTCTTGTACTATGATATGTGTTTTTTTTGTAAACTCCTTTTCCTTTCGTTCAAAAGATGCAAGCATCCTTTTCATATTTTGTAGTTGTCTCATATTGTTTATCATCTCTTTGCAACTGTTTATTGTGTTTTATTTCACATTTACGGGTAATTAATTATTATATAGTATAGGATAGTTGGATGTTGATTGGATGTTGATTATAAGCTTGATTAAGGTTTAGAAAAGAGAGAGGAAAAAAAAAGGAAAAAAAAAGGGTAAGACAACTTCTTGTTGTATTGAAAACTGAGTTTGCTGGTGTTTGAGATGATCATGAATAGTTAATAATGTTGCATGGATATGAAGCTTGTAATTTTGAGATCTTACGTTTTACTGAATCACAGGTTTGAGTACGGATTGAGAATGGAGAGTGTGGGTCGTCTGGTATATTACACTGGATGTAACGTAGATTTCCTGGTGGGTGCTATTCAGCTGAAAGTAAGTAGAATATTGGCGGTACTGGATCTTATCAAATGGTTGGATAACGACCGTCCTAAGCAATTAGCTTCTCACACTCAATTTAGATATAGTACAGGTTAGGTTTTAGTTCAACAAAGGAAATAAATAAATAGTTGCAATTTCATTTAAGTGAAATTTGAATAGTTTATATAGTTGGGTCCGTAATTAATGAGAGCGATTGAAAAATTCAGAGGTTTAATGGGTAGTTTTTTCTGTGAAAACGTGGTCGTGAGAGTTTAGTGGGATTTTTGGCGGTTTATCGAGACTTAAAATTATATAATTTCGGGAGTTCGTAAAAAGGAATATTTATTCCAAATTCCTAATTATATCTTTGTAGGCGTAAACGGTTGAAGTCACCACTTTTCTTTCCACTTTGAAACTCCGTTCCAAGTTTTTGTGAATCTGGAATTTATTGTGGTACCAGAGACTTCGAAGCTCAGTATTGGTTGGAAACGAGCTAGACGAAGGTAACTTTTTCTAGATTTATTTTGGACCTTTTTACTTTTTTGTGATTTTAATTTCAAATAAATATTTTCGACAAAAAATGTCTCGCGATCAAGAACTGGTGAAAAGATTTGTGATTACTGAAAAGGGGGACGATGAGGTATTTCAAGTACCTATGGGTTCTGTCTCTTTCAAAGAGTGGGAGGAGCCAACTACTTCTGTAAGTCGTTGCAAACATGGGCCTCGACGATTGACTGAGGGTGCTGAAGAGTGGTATAATCGTGTTGAAAATTCGGGGATTGCGACTGCTGTTCCGTACAGTTGGTGGATCGTGGAAAACCAACGACACCGGTTTGCTGAGCAAATTGAGATTTTTTATGGTATTTATGAACAGGATGGATATTGGTGTCGAATGCCAGTATTCGAAGACAAAATTCACAGACCTCCGCCTGGGTATGTCGGGGTATATACTAGGCAGTTACAGTTTGGGCTGAGATTCCCTCTTCACCCTTTCGTAATCCAATTGCTTAATGGTTACAACATTTCGTTATGTCAGCTTACCCCAGCCAGTATTCGTCGGGTAATGACGTTTTTATGGGTTTCTCTTTTTTATGGATTTGACCCTAATATTTATGTATTTCGAAGACTGCATGAATTGGTGCCAGATAATGCATCTAGCAATCGACATGGTCTTGGATGGTGGAAAATAGAATCACGAGAATGGTTTATGACATCTTGGCCAGACGACATGTGTAATGAAGATTGGAGGGGTCAATGGATTTGGGTGAGGGCTCTTTACGAATAGAGTCATCCGAATTATTTTGGGGCGGCAAGAAATGTGAGGAGGCCTGATAACAATATGTATGTTATTGGTCCTGACGATATGTCAGCCGAAGCAATGTAGTTGCTGAAATTGTTAGGGAAAAGGAGTATAAGGAAGCGGGGCCGAGATCAATTCATTCCAGAGACTTGGCTACCCTGCTATCATTATATATTCCAAGAAAAGATTTTAGCGGCAGTAAGTCTTAGTCGAATATATCGAGATGGTGAGAATTCCGACAGTTGCCGAATGATTATGTTTGCTTTTTTACTATTAATTTCCACAATTGCCTTCCCGATTTTACATATGTTACATAAAATAATATACTATCAGCACTTATAAATTGCCTTTTTCTGATAATAAAAAGGAAACAAATTATAAATTAAAGTATTTTTATTTTTGTATTTCAGAGCTGCATGAAACGAACTGTGGGTTGAACTATAGATGTTTGGGAATAAATGTTAAGCGACGTGTGATGAGGAGTAATCCCCCGGTTATTGTTCAGTCTGAAAGACCTCCTTCGTTGTGTGTTTCTAAGTTAGACATAGTTGAATCAGAAATATACTCTAAACAGAAGCCTTGGTATCTAAAATGGGATCCATTTTTCCCTCTGGGCCCAGAAGAAGAAGCGGATGCTATTGCTGCTACCGCTGCTTACGGAGTTGTGAGAACCGAGGGTATAGCAGACAGATCAGAGTTTATTATCGGGATTGATACTGAAGATAAAGGGTTGTTGAAAACTTCGATAAGTATCAGTTTGTTTGTTGCTTTGTGATGTTTTAGAGCTCTCTTGAAGTACAAATTTGTTCACAAGATTTTGGCTTGGGTATGCATGTTATGTGTAATTTAATGATTGTTTAATATGTGAGGAACGACTGTTTAACTTTTTTTTATCTTTCTTCTATAATTTGCTTTATTAGCTAAAATTAGTTAGATATATCTCCAGTTTATATACCGTGTATGTGTGTGTTTGTTGTTTTTGTTTGGACCATATTGATAATACAATTCTTCCACTGTCCTTTTCCTTTGTTGCAGGTTGATGAAATAGAAACAACAATACATGAGGAGGCGTCTTTATCCCTTTCTTTTTCTGCAAAGGAAAAAAACGACGATATGTCCAGAAAAAGAGAGGCTCGAGCTATTGTTAGACCAGATCAATTTCCTTTAGAGGATTATTCTCGTTCATTCAAGAGGTTTCGTCAAGGCGAAGGTGTTTCCGAGATAGTAAGAACGAATTCACCAGATCCCTTTCGTGTTCAGAATCAAGAAATTCTAAAGACTTTTGCTGTTCAGAATCAGGATGAAGATGTCCAGCAAAAGTTTTGTCCTTTAAATCTTAGTCGACCCCAGCATTTGGCATATCATTTCTCTGAGAATGTTGAACGATAGACTGATGCTTTCATTATACATTTTGATAATGACAATGTACTGAATCCCAAGGAAATCTCGGTAGATCTCAAGGATAGTGAAAAATGTGTTGAATCATTCAAGACCTTTAAGTCCAATGAGATGGGGTTTGATTTTGTCCCACTTGTGGTTGTCCCTAAGGCTGTAAGGGACAGCTTGATAACAAGCCGGAAACCAGCTGTTGAGTTTTTTGGGGACTTCACTGGTCTATCCGAGTTTAAAAAAGCACAAATATGGTCAACTCAGGCCGCTGCTAGAGTTTCCGAATCAGCTGTAAAGGTACATGACCCCGTAGCCGAACATTACAAGTTGCTGATGCGGGTAACATTCTCTACTTCCGTTTACCTTTATTTATTTGTTTATTTTTTTCTCTGTTCTTTTTTTAAATGGTTTATGTTAAAGTGCCTGACTCCATAATAGCTGATACAGTATTCCTTTGCCAAAGTTGTAACTTCTGATATGTAGGCTATTCAAAACCACGTAATTATTGCTGGCTTGAACGAGGAGCTTAGGAATAAAGCTAAGACGACCGATCATCTATGTGACATTGTGGAATTGAGAAAGAAGCATGTTGAAAAAGCATTTTCGGAAAGCCAGGCTCAACTGAATAAGACAACGGAAATTTTCCGTAATTTTTTCCATGAACTTGAGCAGTACTTCTTTCCTGAAATTGAGCAAAGTGAAGATGTCGTCTATTTCTATGGAGCTAAGAATATTCTAAATTTGGAGGCTCAAATTCAGCAAAGGTTTCGAGAAGAGGTATCGGCCAGAGAACTACTGGCTAAACAACTGAACGATGAAATTATTCTCATCAATGAAGAGGCTGAAAAAAAAAACAGTGTGAGCTGAAAAAGGATATAGACTGTCTAAATGATTTGATTTCAGTTAAGGATCTTAAACTGACAGAGGCTCAATATGAGCTTCAAGCTGAAAAAGATTCTTCTACCAAGGATAGGGTTGATTTAGAAAGTGCAAGGGAACAGCTGAAGACCCGTATTTACACGCAAGAGCAATATGATGAAGGTTATGAAAATGGGTTCAAGATTAGTCGTCGCCTTGCAATTCATCTAGAGCCAAATATTAATTGGGATGCAGCTGAAAAATGGTCTATGAACTCTGGTCACCCAAATATGTAGTACCCACACCCTAATGAGCTTACTTTGCTTGGACGTTTAGCTAGAGAAGAGGTGTTGGAAGAGGATGAGGACGGTGAAGAAGATGGTCCTGGAATTGATAAAATCGCCAATATTGACTTATCTGTTGCCGCTGAAACCTTAACGGCACCTTATGTTGATGAAGTGAATGCTGAGGTATAGGAATTCGGGTGGTCGTTTGCTTCGTATTGCGGATCTACAATTTGTTGACTATTGAATTTCGTTTTTAATCTTTTGCCTTCTCTTATAGGTTTCAGCTGGACCTCTGTGTACAATACTTGTATTAATTTTTGTTTTAAATTGTACTTAGTTCGACGATTGGGTTTTTGCTTGTGTTCGTCTGCCGATTAAGAGTTTGCAGTTTTGGTTGTTCTGCATAATGCTTTTTGTTTAACGTAGTTTTGGCACGGCTGTAGAGTTTTGTATCGGCGAATTCAAACTTCCGTCATTTAAGAGTTTACAGTTCTTGTTATTTTCAAGTGAATTCAAACTATTAAACTCCAGGTAGATATACATTAGTTTTGTAGCTTCCCATGTAACGAGTGAATTACTAGGCAGATACACATTGGTATACTCTATATTGAAAAAATATAAGTGATCTTCCAATGTATTATTTCCCACTGATAAGTCTATACACCAGTTAATAGTTGTCTGCTATTTTAAAAAAAATAGATCGATCAAGTACATTTCACTTGAAAAACCTAACATCACAACATATAACATTATATTCTAAAGCCAAAGCGATTAGGAAAACATTAATTTAAAACAAATAAGATGTTATTATATTATAGTTGAAGGCAGAAAGATTAATATACAATAAAGCAGGTTTCAAAATACTACGTATTTGTTTCATAACACTGCTTTAAAAATCTGGCAAATAACATAAATTCTAAAAAGTCTAATTACACCTTGATATTAAGAAACCGTTGTGGTAGACTTCAGTCACAACTTTTACTTTTATACGTATCAGAGTCTTGAACTGAATCCTGATCATCTTCATTGTTATTCTCATTATCAGAATCAGACTCGCCATCATCGTCACTATCATCATCTGCGTCATGATCTTCATCGTTGTCATCATCATTTAAATCAATATCATCGTCATTATCAGCGTTGTTATCAACGACATTCCTTTTAGGCTGGAGTTCTCGGGTCTGGGTTTTTGAATCGGAAATTTCACTGTCTGATGACACGACTATTACTTTTGGGTGATGGTTTAAATTATCGTCCATCCGTTTTCTTTTACTGCTTGGTTCTCCCTTTTCTACATTTCGGTCCATATTAGGAGTATGTTGCTGCAAAAAATCAAGATGACTATTCATCTTCTTTGTGATATTAGCAAAATATAATAAGAAACTTGGAATTTTCTCTTGTTTAGAATCTCCTTCGTTTGGCTTCCATGTATTTGGAGAAAAAACTTCCCCAGAAGCCGTAGTGCTGTTGGTGCTTGCCACTTTTGTTTTTTTTAAAAGGTTGAAGGAAAGTAATGAATGGAGAAAACGAAGTACGAAAGAAGTAGATACAAATATTGAAAAAAAAAATGGCAGAGCGGTGTTAAAAATAAGATAACTGCAAATATATATAGGCAATCGTTTTCCAATATTAACAATTATTACTTATTCTTGAAAGAACAAGAACTTGTATTTCCCAATAAAAAATTAAATCACTTTTACACGTAAAAGAATTACCAAGCAGTGAAAAAATCTTTAAACAATGCGAAAAGGTATACTTTAAAAATACCTTGCTTATTATATGTAATATCAACATACAAATGTATTAGTTATTTAGTATCATTTTCATTTCCTTTCAAAACATAAGAAAATAAAAAAAAACAAAAGGAAAAAAAATGGTAACTGATTAGGGGATTTTTCCCTACCAATCATCATCTGACAAGTGGGCTATTCAGGCTCTGCCAAGTGTCCGCCACGTGGACCAATTGGAGCCTGCCACGTGTCAAGTGTTGACCGATCCACCTTGGACCTCTTATGCCACGACACGTGGCCTCCCCATGCCAAATGGGAAAACCGGCCACCTAGGCCCAAAGTCTTATGGGAGCCCAATCAGCCCTTGGTTGACCTAAATCTAGGACTGGCACGCATCCCAAGGCATATAAATACCTTCATTAATCCTCATTAAAGGGGTATTCAACAATTAATTACTCTCACTTAGAGAACCTAAACACACTGATCACTCCTCCCCTAGAGGAACCAGATCTCCCTACCTTTACTTTTCCGCATTTATTACTCCTCAAACAAGTACTAACTTGACCGTCGGAGGCGGAACTCCCACCACAAGGAGTCTCCGTTGTTTTGCAGGTATAGGCGCAAGGATACCGGTCCCGGAATTGTAACTCTCCCGCAGGACATCAAAAAACCCCGAAACAGTAACTTCCATTATTAACTGCTCCATAAATATAGAAAGATAGCCTCCCATTGTAACTTCCAATTGTACTGCTTCGTACATTTTTTTTTGTTTCAAATCAAATAATGTAGTTATGATAGACGGTTTATTACTTTAATTAGTGTATATTTATTTGGTATTATTAAATTGGCACTGAAATAGCAGTATTCACGAATTTTAATCTGTACATTCAATTGTGTTCTTTAAAAGCCTACTGAAAAAGGAAAAAAAAAAAAAAAAAAGGAAGAGGTAATGATTAAAGTTTAAATATCTCTGATTATTTTGATTTTTAAAATAGGAAAAAAAAAATTATATGCAGTTATTGTTAAAAAAAAAAAAAAACAGAAATAGAAAGTATAACGGTTTAAATTTTAAAAAATTTAACAGAAGAAAGAATACGAGAGGTTTTCTTGAAATTGAAGTTGCTTAGACTAAATAACAATTTAACACTTATACGCAAACATATCTGGTTAAATAAATAACTGATATTTACCCTGTATACCAATAGTTGAATAAGGTTTCTGTATGGTACGATTTTTTATATGTTTTATATTTATTTTTTATGAGTAATGATTAAAATAAATAACTGATATTTACTTTGTAACCAATAGTTAGATAAGGCTCCTGTATGGTTAAATTTTTTACATATTTTACTTATTTTTTAACGGTCGTGATTTCATAATCTAACATAGTTAATTACAGCTATTCATTTAAACGTATATTATAACAGATTTAAAATAAAGAAAATAAATATTAGATTTAATCAATTCAACAAAGGAGGAAAAAAACAAAAAAATACCATTTCAAAATGTTGGAATTTAGATAGCTTCTACAGTTAGAGCCGTAATTAAGGAGTTCCATTGGAAATTTGAAAGGTTTAGTGGGGAGTTTTCTTCGAGATAACGTGAACAGTAGGGGTTTTGTGGGATTATTGGCGGTTTATCAAAACAAAAAAATTATCTAATTTCAAAAGCGCGTATTACAAAACTTGTCTTCCCAGTTCATCAGTTACTTTTTTAAAGACACAAACCCTTAAATTCGTTAATTTCCTTCCCAATACTAAAATTTCATTTCAAATTCCTGTGAATCTCCGATTTATCTAAGTCTCAGAAACTTCGACATTCAGGTTTGACTGGCGACGAATCAGATAAAAGGTAATTTTTTCAGAAATTAATTTGAATTTGTTTAATTTTTTTAAAATTTAATTTCGGGTCGATATTTTTACGGAAAAATGTCACGAAACCGAGAATTAGTCGAAGGATTAACCGAGAGTTCTGAAGAGTGGTATGATCCTGTTCAAAATTCTGGGATTATGAATGCTGCTCCGTAGAATTGGTGGATTGTGAAAGATGAACAGCACCAATTTGCCAAGCAAATTGAAATTTTACGGTATTTACGAAACAGACGGGTACTGGTGTCGTATGCCGGTTTATGAAGATAGAATCCATAGACCTCTGCCAGGGTATGTCGGGGTATATACCAGGAAACTACAGTTTGGTCTGAGATTCCCTCTCCACCTTTTTGTCACCCAATTGCTAAATGGATATAACATCTCGTTGTGCCAACTTACCCCAGACAGTATACGAAGGATAATGACATTCCTATGGGTTACCCTTTTTTATGGGTTTAAACCTAGCATTCATGTATTTAGGAAGTTGCACGATTTGTTGTCGGTTAATCAACTTGATAATCTACATGGTCTTGGATGGTGGCAAATTGAACCCCGAAAATGGTTCTTGACGTCTTGGCCAAATGACTCGTCTGATGAAAATTGGAGTGGTCAATGGATTTGGGTGAGGGCTCCGCCTGAAGAGGAACATTTGAACTACTACAGGGCGCCGAGAAATCTGAGAAAGCTTGATAACAGCATGTGTGCTGCCGGTCCCGACGAAATGTGGGTCGTTGACATGCAGCTATTGAAATTGTTTGGGAGAAAAGTCATAGTAAGACGGGGTCGAAGACAAGATTTCCCAGCGACCTGGTTACCCTGTTATCACTATATCTTCCAAGAGCATATTTTAGCTGCAGTCGGCCTCAGCTGAAAATACCGATCCGGTAAGGATTCGGCTGGGGCCGAAAGTTTATTACTGTTTAATTGTTTTTATTTTCTATTTTATTTTAGAAAAAAAAAATAATTATTTCATTTTTTATAAGAATTCCAATACTGCATGAAGCAAACTGCGGCTTGAACTACAAACGATTGGGGATAAACGTTGAACGGCGTGTGACAAAGAGTGCACCACCAGTCACACTCGTATCCGAAAGAGCCCTTGCAATGTGTGTTTCTAAGCTAGACATAGTCAAACCTGAAGAATATTCGAAACATAAGCCTTGGTATCTAAAACGGGATCCATATTTCCGTTTGGGTCCCGAAGTGGAAATTGCTGCTACTAGTGCTGCATGTGCTGCTGGTGTTGTCGTAAGAACAGAAAATTTAACAGTAGTTTCGGGAGTTGAAAAGATCGGTTTAGAAGAAAACGAATTGTCTACAGCTCTGGTAAGCACAAGTTTGTTTATTACCTTGTTATGCA
Organism: Chenopodium berlandieri; assembly: GCA_034703905.1. Classification (NCBI taxonomy): domain Eukaryota; kingdom Viridiplantae; phylum Streptophyta; class Magnoliopsida; order Caryophyllales; family Amaranthaceae; genus Chenopodium; species Chenopodium berlandieri. The sequence continues at coordinate 25,131,547 of CM068281.1, forward strand.
TGATATGAATTGCTTTTAAAGATTTTTGCTTGAGGAAGCTAAAAATTCGAATGCTGTTGTATTATGTCTGTTTACTTAGTAAGAAGTGAATGTATAATTTTGGTAGTCATTTCCCTGTAATTTGCTTCATTCACATAAATAAATTAGTTAAATACAAGGTTAAACTATATTTTGTGTGTCTATGTTCACCGTTTTTCTTTGGACCATACTGATAACACATTTTTTTCCACCTCTCCTTTCTTCTGCTGCAGAATGATAATATGGCTAGAAAAAGAATAGGTCGAGTTGTTGTAAGACCAGGACAGTTTTCTTTAGAGGAATCGTCTCCCTCTCCCAAGAGGGTTCGGTTAAATGAGGGTTGATCTGAGGTGGGGATTCAGAAGACTCCAGACTCCTTCGTTGCTCTGAACCGAGAAACACCAATTCCTACTTCTGTCCATAATCGAGAAGAGGAGGTTCAGCAGGAGTTTAGATCTGTGTTTTATGATCAGCCCCAACATTTGTCACAGCATTTCTTGACGGATATTCAAAGAGAAACTGATACTTTAATCTCACATGTTGTGAACGATAATGGGGAGAATTTTAACAAGGACTTAGATTGTCTGAAGGAGGGTGTAAAATGCGTTCAAGTGCCTCTCCAGGAAGAAGTTCCATCCATTTCGGGAATATGATCATTCAAAACATTTCGATCCAATGAGATGGGATTTGATTATGCACCACTTGTGGATGTTCCTGATGCTGTCAGGGACATGTTTTTAAAGAGCCGACAACCGGCTATTGATTTTTTTGGAAACTTAACGGGTCTATCGGAGCTAGAACGGGCTAAAATTTGGTCGAATCGGGCTGCTGCTGGGGTGTATGAACCACTTGATAGAGTGCCGGATCCTATTGCCGAAAATTACAAATTACTGATGCAGGTAACTTGTTCATTTTTTGTTTGCTTCTTATTTTCCTTTTTTTATCACCGTTTCAACTATTTTAAGGTTAGTATTTAAATGGTTGAATTCGTACTGCCCGGGAGTTTGTTTCTTATCTGATTATTTAATTTCCAATATGCAGGTCGTTCATAACCTTGTAATTGCTGGTGGTTTGAACATGGAGCTAAAGGAAAAACTTGAAACTTTGGAGCATCGGGCTGAAATGACGGAGTTGACGAAAAGAAGTGTTGAAAATTCTCTTCTGGAAAGTAAATCTAAACTAAATCAGACAAAAGAAATTTTACATAACTTCCGTCAAGCACTCGAGCAATTCTTCTGCCCTCAAATAGAGCAAGGTGAACAGCTGATGCGTTCCTATGGAGCTAACAATGTTATAGATTTAAAAGCTCAGATCCAGGAAAGATTTCAACAAGAGACGTCGCTTAGAGAGCAAGTTTCTAAAGAATTGAATGACAGGATTACATTGGTTAAGAAAGAGGCTGATAAAAAGGAGGTTGATTTTAAAGCAGAAATTAAGCACCTTAATGATTTGATTTTAACTAGAGATCAAAGTTTGCTGGATACCCAAAAACAGATTAAAGTTGAAAAGGATTTTGCTGCCAAGGATAGGGCTGATTTGGAGGATGCAATGCGGCAACTAGAAACCCACATCTATACTCAAGAGCAGTATGATGAAGGTTATGAAAATGGATTCAAGATTGCTTGCCGCCTTGCAATTCATCTTGAGCCAAATATAAATTGGGACGAGGCTGAAAAATGGTATATGAACATTGATCACCCAAAAATGCGGCATCCACACCCCAACGAGCTTGCTTTGCTTAATCGGTTAGCTAAACAGGAAGCGTTGGAAGAAGATCCTGATGGTGAAGATGAAGATGAACCACAAGGTGACAAAATTGCCAAATTTGCGTCATCTGCTGCTGCTAACGTACCGTCTGTTCCTGACACTGACGTAGTGAATGCTGAAACATAGGAATTCGGGAAGTCGTCTGCAGAATCTTGCGGATCTACATGTTCCTGAAAACTGAATATTCGCTTCTGCTCTTTTGCCTTTTTGGTTTCAGCTGGCCATATGTGCATAAAACTCTTTTTATTTTTTGATTGAGAATATGCTTGGTTCGGCGGTTATATTTTCCGCCTGTGGGCAGCTGCCGATTAGTAACTTCCTTTTTTTTTTCCTCAGAACGTTATATATGCTACATGGAATCGTCCTTAGTGTCAAATTTCAACTTGGTGGGTTCAAATTACTGATGCTTTTATTAGCTTTTTTTTTCGCTTTCTTTTTCCATCATTCTCTTTATATATTATTAGTTCTTAGTTTTTGATATTATGTCGGTAAAACGACTACGGTTGAACGTCTAACTATCTGGATTAGAATTTATTTTAACTTGAATATTTGCACTCAAATGTTCTGATATTTTCCTAACTTTTAAGGTTGTGTTAAAAGGGTTGCTAATTCTGTGATTATTGCTCTCCTAGATTTTTGTAGGTAAAGTGAATTACTTATATCCTGTAAGACATAAAAAAAAAAAAAAACTTATTATTTTTTTTCCTTTTGTTACAAATTATGTGTTATTGTTGTACTTTACATCCTAATAATTTAAAACTTCATTTTGTGTTTAACGAAGAAGACATATTAGTTGATAATTTCGTTTATCCTAGATTGATTCTATGATTTTTTTTAAAAATACTGAATATAGGATGGTGGTTACTAAGTACTACTATTTACGATTACTGAATAAAGTGATTACAATTTAATACTTTTTATTGTAATGCTAGGTGTAGACACGGAGACTATTGTTAGATTTACACATGGAGACATAATTTTCCTATCATCAATATAGTTTAATTTAATTTTTACTTTTCATTCACATAATATCACAATAATTAACATATAGGGTCAGCGAGATTTGAGTGAAAAGTTTTGCAAAAGAGATAATTATTCGTTAGTATGTACAAAAAAACCGTAAAATTGGCCCAGATCATGGCTCATATATCACCTTTTAAATGCGAATGATTGGAGTCGTGTGGTTAGGATGGGTTGACCGTTTTAAATGGACTAGACCATACTTTAGTATGTACCTGGAAAGCTAATATAATTATTGGGCTTTAATATCGAATCATTTAAACTGGCTCAACTGTACTGAATTAGTTGGAATCAAATAACCTGTCCAATAGATCCACATAGATAATTGTGATTTGAATTAGTTGGAATTTAGGTTGTTTTAACCATCATTAAGGAACGTGATTAGAAATTTAAAAGGTTTTGTGGGTAGTTATTTTTAGCAAAACGTGCTTGAAAAAAGGATAGAAAAATTTTTGGACGATTCATTAACTCTCGAACTTACGGATTCCGTAGACTCCTACATAAATACTTTTTCTGCAACTCAGTAGCCGTTTATTTATAAACATATCTTTCGAGATTGTGCGATTTGTCATCGCTACAACTATCGGATTTATTTTGTCCGTGATTAAGCACTCTTTCTATCGCTCGGCAGTTGATTCTCTTTAAAACACAGTTACTGCAATTGCGTTTTTACCTCTCCGATTCTAATTATTCATTTCAACTTTCATTGATCTAGAATCTGATACATAATCCGCCGACTTGGAGTTCATTACTAGCGGGTGCCGAAATTCCCACAGGTAATTTTCCCCAAAATTTCTTCGAATTTGTTTGTTTATCTGCAATTTCTATTCCGATTTTGTATTTCTTCGTAACAATGGTTCGAAAACGGATTTTGGAAAAAAGGCCCATATCTGTTGAAGAGGAAGAGGCTAACGTGTCTCAAGATTTACCTACAATTGGTCGACGTAATCGACCACTTGGGCGGATGCCACCACTTAGTCACAATGATGTTTTTCCGAAAATCGATCAAAGTGAACCGACAATTGAAACTCCGATTTTAGTTGTACCCTTGGCTACCCTGCCGTATAGAGAGTGTGAAATGCCTACTACCTCTGGAAGTAGTTCTACGCATGGGCCTCGTCGTCTGCCGAGAGGAGCCGAAGAGTGGGACAGCCATATTGATAATTGGGGAATTACATCTACTACTCCATACACATGGTGGATTTTGGGAAATTCTCGGCACCGTTTTACTGAGCAGATAGAAATATTTTACGGCATTTACGAAGAGGATGGATATTGGTGTCAGATGTCGGTTGCTGAAGATAGGATACATAAACCTCCGCCTGGGTATATTGGTGTATATACCAGGCAATTGCAATCTGGATTGAGATTTCCTCTCCACCCCTTTGTGACCCTAGTACTGAATGGGTACAATATCTCATTGTACCAGTTAACACCGGTCAGCATTCGGAGGGTCATGACATTTTTATGGGTTGCTATTTTTTATGGGTTTGACCCAAGCATTCATGTGTTTCAGCGGTTACATAAATTGGTGATGAATAAACAATCAAATGCTGATCACGACCCAGGATGGTGGCGAATTGAATCTCGAAAAGGGATTCTGACCACTTGGCCAAACGATACTTCTGACAAAGATTGGAGGGGTCAATGGATTTGGGTGAGGGCTCTGTACGCGGAAGCACATCCGAACTTTTTTGGAGGGCCGAGATATTTAAGCAAGCCCGACAACAATATGTCGGTTATTGGGTCGCTGAGTTATCGGTTGACGATTTAGAATTACTGAACCTCTTTGATAAACTGCCTACTGGAAGACGAGGACGAGAACTTTACATGCCGAAAACTTGGCTACCCTGCTATCATCATATCTTCCAAGAGAAGATATTAGCCGCTGTTGGTCTAAGCCGAAAATACCAATGCGGTAAGAAATTCGTATATGGCCGAAAATTCATGTTTAACGTTTTGTTGTATCTTTTTACAATGTTTGACTCGTAATATTTTCAGAACTGAATGAAATGAACTGCGGCTTAAACTATACACTGTTGGGAATAACCGCTGACAGAAAAGTAACGAAGAGAAATCCTACGATAATTAAACCTTCTGAAAGAGCTCCTTGGTTGCGTGCGTCTCATCTTGACATAGTCAAGAAAAATGAATATTCTAGGCAGAAGCCTTGGTACTTGAAGCGTGACCCATTTTCTCTTTTAGGTATTGAAGAAAAAGCTGTTGCTAATGCCGCTGCTTTGGACTTCGGCAATCCTAAATTCGATAACGAAACTGCGTACAAGGTCAACTCCGACGAGAACGATTTATCTTCGGCACGTACAAATTTATTTTTTGTCTTGTTTTGCTTAAAATTTTATCCTGCAAAATTTATGTTTCCTAATTCATAAGAACTTTACTGAGTTTTAAATCTCGGGAATACATTCATTTTGGTCTTATGAATTTCAGGGTAAATAACCGACTGTCTGAGCTTTCGCTTAGATTTTTTCCATTTTTTTCCCCCTTCCCTTTTATTTTTATTATAGAAGTACGGGAAATTAAGCAACTGATCCATATTAATCAACTTCGACTACAGAATGACGAGACTTCGAGTGATCAATTTTCTTCTGACGAAAAATATGAAGAGGAGGCCACGAAAAGAAAGACCATGGCAGTTGTCAATTTCGGCCAAGTTTCCTTAGGGGAGTCCTCTCCATCGTTAAAGCGTCGTCTTATAGCTGAAGACACGGGCGAAGATACCGTGCAGGAAATTACAGCTTCTTACGTGTCTCGGAGTCGTCCAGAAGAAATGCAGCAAGAAATTCCATGTCTGATGCCTTGTCCTCGTGAACATGTGGAAGAGCAATCTGCCGGAGAAAACCGAACACAGACTGATGCCTTCACCCAGCATGCTCAAGATGACGATGTGGTTATTTTACAGGACAGGCCGAAATATTTAAAGGAGAACGAAGAGCAAGCCGATGAGTTTGTGGATGTGCATCGTACTTCTGCTGCAGACTCTATCAAACCCTTTCGGCCTAACACGGAATTTGAATCTGCCATGCTTGTATATGTCCCAGATACTGTGAAGGAGGGTTTGATAGAAAATCGAGAACCTGTTAAAAAGTTTTTCGGAGATTTATCTGGATACTCCGAGTTAGACAAAGCCAAGATCTGGTCAAACCAGGCTGCTGCTGGAGCATCCAACCTATCAGAACAAGTGCCAGATCCTATATACGAAAATTTTAGGATGCTGGTGAAGGTAACTTATTTGTACCACTTTTACTCAGATGTTTTGAAAAAATGTTAGTGGGCTCCTACTAATTCTAAAAAAATCTCTGCAATTCTTTCGGCTGTTTAGCAAAATAAATTCTTAAATACCTTAGTTTGACTTATTAAAAAACTATATTTTCGCTTGAATGGTTTCTTTTGTCCTTTTCCAGATTTCCAAATTTTTAAAATAACTGAATCGTATATATCTTATTTAAAATTATCTTAATATTATATCTCGGCTAACGTATGTATTTCCAATATGTAGGCTGTTCATAATCATGTGGTTATCTCTGGTATGAACGAAGAGCTCGAAAAAAGGATCGAAGCAGCTAAGGCACGAATTCACGTTGCAGAACTAACGAGGAAAAATATAGAAATTATGATTTCGGAAAATCACAACAGAGAGAACGATATGATGGAAAGTTTCCAGGTCTTCTGTCGAGATGTAGAACAGTATTACTTTCCTCATATTAAACAAGCTGAAGAGTTATTTTGCTCTTATGGAGCTGAAGATATAGCTGAATTTGAACTTCTGCTAAAACAGAAGTTCCAGCATGAGGTGGACGTCCGAGAACAATTGACTAAGGAATTGAATGAAAAATTTTCCTTCGTCAAACAAGAAGCTGAGCAAACACAATTTAACCTTGAAGCTGAAGCCAAACGTCTTAACGATTTAGTTTCGGCTAAGGATAGCAGTCTGATAGAAATCGAAAACCAGCTTCGAGCCGAAAAAGCTGCTGCTGCCAAAATCAAGGTTGAGTTGGAGGGTACCAGAGAGTTGTTGGAGACCCAGATTTATACCCACGAACAATACAACGAGAATTATGAAAATGGATTCAAAACTGGTCGTTGTCTTGCGATTCATGCTGCACCGAATATAAATTGGGATTTGGCTGAAAAATGGTCTATGGACCTTAATCACCCAAATATGCGGCATCCACATCCTAATGAGCTTGCCTTGATTGCTCGGCTTTCTGGAAACGAAGTCTTGGACAAAGACGATGGTGGTGTGAAAAAAAAGTTGATCTTCAAGTTCAGAATATTGACAAACCTACTACATCATCGTTTGCTAAAACATTGAAGGGTCGATATGATAGTGTAGAGAATGCCAGTGTATAAAAATTTGGGAAGAAGTTTGAAATATTTTATAGTTCTACATGTACTTTATTGTTAAGATTTTGTTTTTTGTTCCTTTCGTCTTTTTCATTCAGCGTACAATTCGGAGGAAAAACAATTTAACGTTCATAACGGTAAACGATCTTTGAATGTAACAACTCTCACTAAAAAAATTACACACCAGTTTTAAATCGATTGGAATCTAAAAAACAAATTGATCAAGTAAACTTCCGTAGGACAATACCGCGAAAAATAGCATTTCATTTTAAACAGAACGATTTAAGGGCCATTAAAAACAAATAAGATATTAACACAATATAGTCGAGGATAAAAGACAAATAAAAATACAATAAAGCAAATATTAACACTTTAACAATCTAACAAATGTCGTACATTTTAGAAAATCTTATTGCAATTTAAAATTTTAGATCTATTGTTGTAGATTTCATTCATGTCTTTTCCTTTTATACATATAAGAATCTTGAATTGAATTCTGATTTTCTTTGTTGTAATTTCCATGATCAGAATCGGACTCACCATTATCGTCATCGTAATCGTTCTCCTTACAATCTTTATCTTTACTATCATCATTGTCGTCGTTATCATCACTCTTATCAACATTCATTTGTGATTGGAATTCTTGAGTCTAGGTTATTGAATTACAAACGTTCTCTCTATCCGAAACGTTCGCAGCCATTAACCCATTCCAGAGTGCAGGTTTTTTATTATCTCCATCTACTTCGACGACAATTACTTTTGAGTGACGGTCAACATTAACATCGGCACGCTTTCTCTTACTGCTTGGTTCTCTCTTCCCTACTTTAGGCTCCATCTTCACAGTATACTGTTGCAGAAATTCCAACTGGCTATTCATCTTCCTTGTTATATCAGAAAAATATAATAGAAAACTTGAAATTTTTTCTTGTTTAGAAATTCCTTCATTCGGCTTCCATGAAGGTGGAGTAAAAACTTCTCCAAACGTCGCGGTACTATCAGTGCTCGCCAGTTTGTTTTTATTTTTGATTAAAAGATTGAAGGAAAATGGTGGGTAGAAATAAAGTAGAGAACATAGATAGATAAAATAAATAAACAAGAAAACATAAAAGACAATGGCAGAACAGTGTTAAGAATAAGATAACTGAGAATATATATATATAAGCCAACCAAATTAAAAAAGAACCATTATTACTTATTTTTCAAAAAACAAAGCCTTATACTTCCCAAAGAAAGTTAAACGCTTTTATATGTAAAGTATTTGCCTTGTATGTAAATTGTTCAGAAACTTTAAAATCGAACGGAACTCTTTAAAATATTATATTTTACGTAATTTCAATACACCTATGGATTATATATTGTACTGTAGATTGGCTATTTAAAATTGCTTCAATTTTTTTTTAAAAACGGTACGAAAAAAAAAAAAAAAAAAAAAAAACACTATCTTCCTCCTTAACTGCTATGTATATTGGGTATTATAACTTTTATTTCAGACTTTCGTTTTAAATTGAATTGTATATTTTATTTTCTCAAATCAAAAAAATTTTAAAATTGTAGTTATGTTGCACGATTTATTAGTTTAATTAGGGGACATTTATTTAAAACTTCCATTTTAAACTGGACTATATATTTTAATTTCCAGTTAAAACAACCTTTAAAATTGTAGTTATGTTATCCGTTTTTAAAGTCTAATTAGGGAATGTTTACTTGATGTTAAAAATGTGGTACTACAGTAATAATATTCATTAAATTATTTAAAATAGAATTCTTTTTAAATCAAAACATATCGTTTTTATTATAAAATGTTATATTTACAAGTTCCCACAAGAGTAAGATGACATTTTAAAGACAACGAATTTCCTTTTGGGTGATATTGGTATGAAAAAAAATGGTTTTAGGTAGAGATAAAACTGAAATAGGTGGAGACAAAAGGAAAAAAAAAAGAGATTTAAATTTTTGGAAAAAATAGCGGTTTTAAGAGATAGGAGAAAATGAAAAGGTGGTGTACATAATTACGGTTCAATGGGTGATAGTGGTAAGTACATTGGAAAAATATTGCAACGGTTAAAAAGAATTTAAAACAATTTCATCAATATATAATTAACTTTTTCATCTACACTATACAGCCGCTGGCTTACAATTCTCATTTCATCTCACTTCCATTCCCTCCCTCAACCACAAGATACTAAAATGGCTGAAACTCATTCTGAGAGTCATAATGGTTCGAGAAATCAACTTTTACCCCACCCATGACAACCTATATTGTATTTCCAAAAACAAACGAAGGAGGTGTCTGAAATAAACCTCACTTCTGTAAAGTATTTTACGAATCCCTTTAACTTTTATAATCGAATAGAGGAGCCTGTGCAGTGCATTAGAGCACGTCTCCTCCAATCCATGTGTTGCAAAACTTATGGTATAATGATACAAGATGACACGCCGAAACCGGGGCACATCCCTCTTATAGAGGACTTAGTAAGTTGTTATGACGAAGGAGCCTGTGTCGTGCTGTATTAGCTCATACAGAGGTACTATTTCTCAGACTCCCCTTTTATAGTACCATCTGAGATAGAGGAAGTAATTGACTTGAAGCCCAATCTTAATATCAACTCCATAGTTAATTACAACTTTCCACCGATGTGGCGAAGCATATTTGTTGGCTCTTTCACAGATACCGTCTACCTGATGACGGTTGACACCGCTACCACCCATCTGAGGTTCCATGTAGAAAGTTGTACCTTAAAATCTAATCTTAACCATCGTTGGTCCATTCGTAAACGATACCACCGTGTAAGCTACAAAGCAGATCATATTTCCTCGACCGGCGAACAGTATGGCGAGGTCGATCGGGGGTCAGTCATTCTAATATGGAATGCCCGAGGTTGCTCAAGACCTTCCTTTATGGAAAATCTATCGACCTTATACGAAAAATATAATTCGATCTTGTTCATCATTCTGGAAGCTCGTCTTGGGAAATATGCGGCAAATGAAGTTGTTCATAGCCTTCCCGATGAATATCAAGCAGAGATAAGTGGTTTGGAGTCAAGGCCTGGTGGCGTTATGACGTTATGGAAACAGGATAGGCTAAAGAGCAACTTCTTACACGCCTCAAGTGAGATAAAAGGAATAGTTGTTAATGCTTTCTTCCAGGTAATTTGTTCGGTTTTCTAATATTGTTCGGTTGCTTACAATTACAGGCTCCATCACCACCTCTACCACCATAAGCATGGCCTCCACAAGTTCAATTGAGCGATGACAGTTTAATCTCGAACGAGGGGATAGAGCAAGGTAGTCTGTACTTCGATTCGGGTTTAGCCTTGAATGACTCCATGCACGAATGACGATCAGGAAAAGACCTATTATGAGTCAAGGATCAGACACTCCTTGATGCTCTGTGTCTTTAATTAATTATAACTGTAGTCTTGATTACCCTTTTCTCATAACTATTAATTTGTACGCTTGTAATTTTACGTCGGTTATGCCTTGATTACGTTTTATTATAAATTAATTTTAAATTATTTTAGCCTTCATTACTTGAACTTTAATTATTTAATTAATGCATGAGTTGCCTTTCTAAAAATATTACAAGTAGTTGCAACCTTGTGGTATATACCGTGTCCCACACATATTACACACCTATAACCTACAAAGTTCTTACGTTATGTACGTGAAGTAAATATGGAAAAACATACATTATTATGTACTTCTTAGACCCTTGTGCTACGTATTTATTCACTAAATTGGGTAGCAAATATATTTGTTGCTTTTATTTAACATGTTTATTTAATAGAATATTTAAGAGATAATTATTGCTTGTTTTTTTTAAGGAGAACATGTTTGTGAATAATTATTTTCATCTTTTTTACCTATGTCCTATTACCCTTGTATTTAAAATTAAACCATTATAGAATCCGTTATATCTACATATGTAAAGTATGACATATATTATCTCCCCGTATTAAATTTCATCAATGAGATTATAATATTATTCATATATAAGACCGCCAAACAATGTATTACGAAATTATAAAAAACAAAGATGCGATTACACAGATAACACATTTACAGAAATTTCAAATAAACCAAATTGAGATAAGCGTTTGTAAAAAAAGAATTAAAAGTGTTTGGTAAATTCTTTTTCAAAGTAACAATTCCCAAATTTTTTTACATTTTCAAAATAACAATTTCCAAATTGTTTTTACTTTATTTCCAGATTCTTTTTCAAAATAACAATTTCCCAAATAACACAATAAGATTTAGGTAAATTCTTTTTCGAAATAACTTCTTATATTTATGTTAGCACCTTTCCAATGTGTAAAGTGTTTCCCACATCCCTATTATCAAAAACGTGTATCGGTACTTAATACTTATCGTCTTTGTTCATTGAATTGTCAGATCATAGATCTTCACTCCATCTTTTCATCTTCTCACTCCTCTCAACCTAATCACTTTATCCATTATTTAAACAAACGTTTTCTTTATCTTCTATGAACCTATTTCGCCATCTACATCTAAAAATTTCATTCTTGTAAACAATAACACCAAAAAAAAGTCCATTATTTCTATATCATCCATCAAATCCCCCCAAACTGGGTGTTTGTTAACATAACAATTTTCAAATTGTTTTTACGATTCCGATGATCAATTTAGTTGTTTTTGAATATAACTAAATTCTCTTTCTCTTTGTTTAGTTCATAAACTATCTCATTTCTTTCGTTCAAAGTTCTCCATTCCTCTCTTTCTAAAACTTCCGCCCAAAAAAAAATATGGGCTGAAAAAGAAAAAGCCGAAAATTAGTCATCGAAATTCGAGGGTGATATGACCAAGATTATGTAATTAGATGTTAAAAGAGATGCTATATTTACAAGTACCCAATGTGGAGGTTTTTGAGATGATCATGAATAGTTGCTAATGTTGCAAGAATATAGAGCTTGTAACTTTAGACAACTAATAGAGGATGATCATGAATTATTCAGCCCTGGAGCCATGAGGAATATCAGGTTGGGCGGAGCCTCGGACAGAGGATAAGGGCGGAATCGGAAATAATTTAAAAAAAACAGAGGGTATAACCGTCCGGGCACTATTCTTACTGTTCATAAGAGAAGGTACTGTTCATAAGAGAAAGGGGGAAGTCCTACGAAAGTACTATGGTGGCTGGAATAAAAACATTTTGCATGTAGTGATTGAAGATATTGCCTCTTAAGTTGGCACTCAATAGTAGAGGTTCGACTTGATGCATTATAGAAGGAAGAGATGCATAATTATAAATCATAACAATTGATATGGGCGACATGATTACGAGTCATAGTTCAGGAGGCAGTTTAACAGAAGGACCATTTGGCGCTGTATCATGAAAGATAACACACCAGCCGAAACGCAAGTTTATGGATATACCTTCATCATTGTGAATGATTATCACATTTTAAGCAGATTATAAAGAGGCATGGTTCAAGTAGCAGTTTAGTAGAAGCATCGCTTAGCTCTACAACGTGGAAGTCACTACGGCATCCGAAACACATGTTTTACTAAATATCTTCATAGTTATGAATGATTGTCACATTTTACGTAAAATTGTTAAGATTTTTAATTTTTTTTATGATGACATTCTTTGATAGTAATCTTTCGTAATTTCTGTTTTCATCACTTTTTGTTAGCTGTGTATCCTTTTATCTGGCTCCCTACAAAAATAAAAATGAACCACACGGAAATAAGTCCACCGAACCCAAATCTCTACAAAAAGGAAAATTACAACGGAAATAGTTAACAGATTGAATAATTACAATTGAACAAAGCTCGAAATCAATAGCAGGTGTTATGAATCCGCAAGTCGCGCAGCCAATCTCGAAGCCAATGACATGCTCAGGAACGAAACAAAAGCATGTTGAAAACAATAATCTTACGGTAAAAAAAAAAAATATACGTAAAAAAAAAGGAAAATACGTAACTATTGTATACTAATGTGTTTTATAATTGTTTTGTATATTGAAAACAAAATTTTATAGTAATGATTCTTATGTAAATATTCAATTATATACTATGTAACTAACATTACTAACAAATAAAGTGATATCCAAGTTTGATTTTCATACAATTTAGGACAAAAAAACAGTTCGGTATCACTCGATGGTGCAGGATAATTACCATTAATATCACAACTTAGCTTTTGGAAAAAATGCATGGCTTAAAACTTTACATTATAAATTTCGAATTTTAAATGCTTAAAGTTTAAAAATCGAGCTAAAAAGAAAAACTTCAAAATCTTGGGATATTATTTAAGGTATAAAAAATTGATAACACATTCGGTAAAATTCGTCAGTAATATTTGAACTACCCATAACTACTTTTAAGATAATACTCTGTTTTTAAACCCTTTCGGCAAACCTCAACGCACGCCAAAATATTGTAATTTAATTTTAGTTAATGTAAAAGGTAAAATAGTATCTATAAAATATAAAATAGATCATGTGGGAAATTTAAAAAGTAATATTTGTAAATTAATTTTATTATATTATAATATGGTTATATAAATTTGGAACTCCGGTTATAGTAATTAGCTACAAGCTCGTTTCGGTTTTAAACCTTGAATTACTGAGTCTTGTTTCTTAATCTTGACTACATGTTGAATCTGTAAGCCCTTACAACCGAACATGTCTCGGAAATTACAGACAATACGTAAATGTGTTCGGCATATTTTGACTACGGTGTTTGCGTCGACCGAAAATTTTCCAGACAATGCTGACTATTACCACACCATCGGTAAATTTACGCGATTGACAAGGTGTAATCATTTTCCTTCTTTGTTGTTTTATTATAAATTTAGTTTACTTTAAGTAATCAAAATTTCCCTCTTTTTTAATAAAATAATCCTCAATTTTAAAAGGATAGTTCAAGTTATTGCGAAAAAAAGATCGTGTATATCAATTTACGATATCAAATTGGTTTATGATAGCTTCGTATTACCTATTAAAGGTGCTCCCACCTATACAGTATGTGATTTTTCTTTTTTAAAAAAAATAGAATTCAATAATTTGAAAAAAAAAAAGAAAACAAAAATATGGGTGATGAAATTAAATAACTTAAATTATAATTAAGTTTAAATATTCCATCTCGGAGTCGAAATCAGCAGCTCAAACTAACGTCGGCTGGTTCTTATAATTCAAAGTTTGCGAGTAGAATAAATTTCAGTAAGCATAGGTAATAGCTCTTAAGTCATACAAAACTGCTTTTTAGACAACTTTGATTACTATAACGCTTTCGGCAAATTAAAATAGTTGAAAAAATTTTACCGTTCAGTTTTTTAATTAATGAAAACGGTAAAATGATATCTCTAATATATGATGGAGATCATGTGGTAAATTTTGGGAATAACCGTTATGAATTAACTTTATTATATTATTATTATAAGATTTATGTATACAAATGCAATTTTGACTATAACGTTGAATTAAATCTTTGTTTCGGGATTTCAACCTTCAAGCACTGCGGCTTTAATCCACTTAAAATTCCCTATCTCGATAACACGACGGTTTCAATAATTCCAAATATCTTAGGCAAAAACTATGCAACAAAGGTTGTGAGATGAATTAATTTCGACAAACCTCGACAATAGTATTTACAAATTCTTTCTCTTATGAATTTCTTATCAAAGAGATTTTAAAGTGTTTGGTAAACTCTTTTTCAAAGTAACAATTTCCAAATTCTTTTTACGTTATTCCTAGATTGTTTTTACGTTTTCAAAATAGCATTTTCCAAACTGTTTTTGCATTATTTCCAAATTCTTTTTCAAAATAACAATTTCCAAAATAACACAATAAGATATTGTTAAATTCTTTTTCAAAATAACTTCTTATATTTATGTTAGCACCTTACCAATGTGTAAAGTGTTTCATGCATCCCTATTATCAAATACATGTATCGGTAGTTAATACTTATTGTCTTCACTCCACCTTTTCATCTTCTCGCTCCTCTTAACCTAATCACTTTATCCATTATTTAAACAAACGTTTACACTATCTTCTATGCACCTATTTCGCCATCTACATCTCAAAATTTCATTCTTGTAAACAATAACACCCAAAACAAAGTCCATTATTTCTATATCATCAATCAAATCCCCCCAAACTGGTTGTTTGTTAACATAACAGTTTCCAAATTGTTTTAGCGATTCCGATGATCAATTTTCGGTTTCTTTCATCTTAGTTGCGAAAATATTTCTGCTCTATAACTAAATCCTCTTTCTCTTTGTTTAGTTCCTAAACTGTCTTATCTCTTTCCTTTGAACTTCCCCATTCCTCTATTTCTAAAGCTTCCGCAAAAAAAAAAAAAAAAAAAAAAAAAAAAGCTGAATAAGAAAAAGCTGAAAATTAGTCATCGAAATTAGAGGGTGAAATAACCAAGATTATGTAATTAGATTTTAAAAAGATGCTATATTTACATGTACCCAATGTGAAAGTTTTTGAGATGATCATGAATAGTTACTAATGTTGCAAGAATATGGAGCTTGTAACTTTAGACAACTAACGGAGGATGATCATGAATTATTCAGCCCTGGAGCCATGAGGAATATCAAGTTGGAAGGAGCCTCATACAAAGGATAAGGGCAAAACCGGAAATAATTTAAAAAAAGCCGAGTGTATAACCGTCCGGGCACTGATCCTATTGTTCATAAGAGAAGGTACTGTTCGTAAGAGAGAGGGGGAATTCCTAAGAAAGTACTCTCATGGCTGAAATAAAAAAAATTGCATGTAGTGATCAAAGATAATGCCTCTCAAGTTGGTACTTGATTAGGGGATTTTTATCCACCAATCACCGTCTGACAAGTGGACCAACCAGGTTCTGCCACGTGTCCTTCACGTAGGCCAATAGGAGCCTGCCACGTGTCAGTCTCAGATTCGTCCACTACGGACCAAATGAGACACGCCACGTGTCCCCCCATGCCAAATGGGAAAACCGGCCAACAAGGCCCAATCCTGTTTAGAGGCCCAGTCAGCCCTAGGTTTACTCTAAACCTAGAGCTTGGCACGCTTCCCAAGGTTATAAATAACCCTCTTAATCCTCATTAAGAGGGGACACCAAAAAAAACACACGGATTATACATTAAACACTCTCACCTAGAGAGACCAATCTACTTTAATTTCCGCATTAATTACTCCTTAATCAAGTACTAACTTGACCGTTGGAGGCGGAGCTCCTACCACAAGGAGTCTTCGTTGTTTTGCAGGTACAGGCGTCCGGTTCCAGTCTCGGTGTTGTAACTCTCCCGCAGGACATCAGAAAACCCCGAAACATTTTGGCGCCGTCTGTGGGGAGAGTACTTCTGAGATGGCATCCACGTTTGTACCGACTTTTGAAGAGAGGCGTCCCCTAGACGACCCTCAAGTCCAGTCGGACCATGACACTGACAATGAACTTGAAGTTGAAGCTCACACAGCTCCAGACGGGACCCTAAGGGCCCGACGTACCCGTCAGACCGAAAGGACGGAACGGGAGCATTTTCAAGCTGAAGGCGAGCCAGCAGGCGCACCGCCTGTTCGGCAGCAGGCGACTGATGGGTCTGCTCCCATCACCAGGAACGAACTCATGACCTTCATGAGGGACTTCAAGGGAGAGATTCAAGAGTTGCTAAATAAGAAGCCTGCACCGCCCAAGGGACAGTCGGCTACGAAACCTTCCACTTCCGGCAAGAGGAAGCCGGTTCAAGGACGAGAGGGAACCCCTCATCCTAGATCCAGGAAGTGGGAGCCGCCTGCCCTTGATCTCACAAAATACCATTTTCCTACTCCAGGAAAAAGGAAACCTGTCCGTCACATTCAGGCGGACGGGTCGAAGAAAACATACACAGACGCTCGTCTGCTGTTAGAACAGAAGAAGAATGACCGACTGTCTGAGTCGGCCTCTACTTCTGAATTCCAAGAAAGTCTGCGAAATACCTCGATGAGGCATACTCAGTCGTATCATGAGAGTCAGTCAGGCGGCACCTCCCGTCAGTCCGGCTTTCATAGCGACCATGCGGTACCAAACTTACCGTTTGTACCACAACAACAGTATTTTATGCCGCCACCTCCGTTTGGTGGACAGGCAGTTAAAAATGTCCAACCCTTGGACTGGCAGCTACGGTTGCTTAGACTTGGTGAACAGCCGTCGGCCTTCTCCAAGGAAATCACTGAAGCCGCTCAGCCGGCCAAAGTGAAAAATGTGTTAGTAGGCGCCTATGATGGCACTACTAACCCAGAAGACCATCTAATGGCATTCTCCAACCTAATGTACCTTCAAGGGTTGGATGATCCCACTTGGTGCAAGTGTTTTCCAGCGACTCTCAAAGGAATTGCACAGCAATGGTTCGGCAACCTGCCGACTGGTTGTGTAAACAACTTCAGGACGCTTGCTTACTTGTTCACCTCCAACTTCGCCATGAACATTCCTGCGAAGAAGACGACCCTTGATTTGGGAACAATTCAGCAGGGTGAGAAGGAGGGGCTTCGATCCTACATCAGGCGGTTTAACCTGATGAGAATACAGATTCAAGGGTTACCAGATGAGGTGGCCTATACTGACTTTTTCAGAGGTCTCAAAGACGGGTCGACCTTCAAATTCGATTTGGTTCGAAAGAGGGTGGCGACTCTTCAGGAAGCCTTGATTGAAGCAGAAGCCTACATACAGGCGACTGATCTTTGTAGTACAGCAAAACAGTCGGACGGGAAAAAGTTCGACAAAAGAGAAGGACGACAGATACAGTCGTCAAACAAAGATGTAAAGAAGAGAAAAGAGGTCTGGGCGGCTGATTACTCTAAACAGCCGGCCCAGAAGAAGAAAAAAGAATTTAAGCCATACTCCCCAAAGTATGTGTTTAACAAGGATAGCAAAGCTATCCTGAAAGAAATCAAGGGACGGATCTCTATTGAGAAGCCGGTCCCCATGAAGGGTTCTGCAAGCAATCGGAACCAGGAAAAATTCTGTGATTATCATGAAGATGTTGGTCATCACACCAACGAATGCATCAGTCTCATGCGGTATCTTGACCGCCTGGCTGAGCAAGGTGATCTTGACTCTTTTGTCAAGAAATCCACAGGGAACACCTCCTCGAAAAAACAGTCGGCCAAAAAGAATCAACAGGCCGACAGCTCTGATACAGATGATGCAGTCGTCTACACTATTGCAGGCGGCTTCGCAGGAGGAGGTCCCACTATTAGGGGCAACAAAGACAATATCAGGCGGCTAGATGTAAATTCCGTTCACCCAGAACGGCCCTCCATAAATTCATTTCCTGAGATTGTCATTACTGAAGAAGATCTAGGAGGGGTCAGGGGGCCGCATGACGACCCTATCGTCATTGAATGTAAAGTGGCCAATCAGAGAGTGGGCCGAATCCTCATAGATACTGGAAGCTCCTCAGAACTTATCAGTAGCAAATGTCTCTCCAAACTGAAGTACAAGACTGATTGTATACATCCTGCCTCCCACCCTCTAGTAGGGTTTGGGGGGGGAGTCGTCCACCCTGTAGGACGAGTAGATCTACCCATCCGCCTGGGTGAAAAAGGGGAAGGACGACACATGGTAGTCCGGTTCCTGGTGGTAGAAGAACTCTCGGCCTACAACATGATTCTGGGACGACCAACCTTAAATAATTCCAAGGCTGTAATAATCCATCTCTTATGTTGCTCAAGTTTGAGAGGGATAATGGAACAGTCGGCTCCCTAAGGGGAGATCAGAAGATGGCCCGAGAGTGCTATCTCTCGGACGTCAAGCCCACTGTTATGGCCGCTGGGTCCAGTGGAGGAAAGATAGACCTTGACAATGTCAAGGAATGTGCGCCTGTTCCAGAAGCAGGCGGCAAGAAAAGAAAGGCATCTCAGATGGGGGCCACAAGGAAAGATAAAAAATAGCAATCATTGGCAGAGGAGCGGTCGGATGAATTCCGCCCTCAGCCTGCTGGTGAGCATACGGACCTGATCTTAGATGCCTCACGTCCTGACAGAACAGTTAAAGTTGGGACGACTGCTCTAGGGGTCCTGGGTGAAGACTTTCACAATCTCTTGAAAGAATACAAGGACGTCTTTGCATTCGAAGTCCATGAAATACCAGGCATTAGTTCTGAGCTGGCGGTACATAAACTGGCTGTGGATCCAAAAAAGAAGCCGGTAAGGCAGAAGAAGCGGAACCATGGACAGGAAAGAAGTCAGGCGGCAGCCGCCGAAGTTAAAAAATTACTTGATGCAGGATTCATTCGGCAATGTTACTTCCCAGACTGGGTTGCAAATGTTGTGCTTGTTAAAAAGCCGAATGGTACCTGGCGAATGTGTGTAGACTACACAGACTTGAATAAGGCGTGCCCAAAAGACAGTTACCCTCTGCCTAAAATTGACAACCTGGTCGACTCAACAGCCGGCCATGCTTTGATGAGTTTTATGGACGCCTACTCTGGTTTCCATCAAATACCTTTATTGAAAAAGGATCAGGAGAAGACGGCCTTCGTCACTGATCAAGGGTTATACTGTTACACGGTCATGCCGTTTGGTCTTAAGAATGCCCCGGCCACCTTCCAACGAATGATAAACACTGTGTTCTTTGATCAGATTGGGAGAAATGTCAAGGCATATATTGATGATATGATTGTCAAGTCTAAACTTCAGAAAGATCATCTGTCGGACCTCCGAGAAACTTTCGCCACACTCAGGCGGCACCATGTCATGCTTAATCCCAAGAAATGTGTCTTTGGAGTTGAGTCTGGGAAATTTCTCGGATTTCTCATTAATCAGAGAGGAATAGAGGCGAACCCTGAGAAGGTGCAGGCGGTCATCGACATGCAGTCGCCCCGCACCGTCCGAGAGGTTCAGAAGTTAACAGGTTGTCTGGCGGCCTTGGGTAGATTCCTAAGTCGATCAGGCGACAAATGCCTATACTTTTTCCAGGCAATTAAGAAAAAGGCAAGGTTTGAATGGGGGCCGGATGCTGAGGCGGCCTTCCAAAAATTGAAAGTTCACTTGCATTCCTTGCCAAGGCTAGTCAGCCCTTTGCCCAAAGAAGTACTCTACATGTACCTGGCCGTCTCTGATCATGCGTTAAGCGCTGTTCTTCTTGCTGAAAGAGACGGCTGTCAGCTCCCGGTCTACTTTGTCAGCCATGTGCTGAAAAATGCCGAGTTAAGGTATCCCTTGGTGGAGAAGTTTGGTCTTGCACTCTTCATGGCTGTTAAAAAATTAAAGCCCTACTTTTTGGCGCATGCAGTCGTCGTGTATACAGATCAACCGATCAAGCGGCCACTGACCACCATGGAGTCGTCAGGCCGAATGATCAAATGGGCCATAGAAATACAGAGCCTCGAAGTTACCTTCGAGCCTAGAAAAGCAGTGAAGGGGCAAGCCTTTGCTGACTTTATTGTTGAAATGACTCGTCCCCCTGACTCTCAAGTTCCAGACCAAGTCTGGAAGGTATATGTGGATGGAAGCTCCACTTCAACTGGTTGTGGAGCAGGCGTCATATGTCAGTCGCCAGAAGGCGACAGGTACGAGTATGCTTTACGTTTCAGTTTTCAGGCTTCAAACAATGAGGCAGAATATGAAGCTTTACTAGCCGGTATCCGCATGTGCAAGGCGGCAGGGGCAAGAAAAATAGACGCCTGTTCTGATTCACAATTGATAGTGAGTCAGTACAATGGCGAATACGAAGCGACCCATCCGACAATGATCAAGTATTTACAGGCGGTCCGTCAAGCAGTCGGCTCCCTTGAGGATTTCCATCTGGTCCAAGTACCGAGATCAGAAAATAACCAAGCGGATGCGCTTTCAAAATTAGCATCATCCGCCTCCTGTGATACTCCTCGAACCGTTTTTTGGGAAGTAGTGGAAAGGAGAAGCATTGAGGGAGACCCTATTGGAATCCTAGACAGAAGCTCAACCTGGATGGATCCAATTAGGGCATATCTGACAAACGGTACCCTGCCGGATGATCATCAACAGGCGGCAGTACTGAAAAGACGAGCCACCAATTTTGAAATGATAAAGGGAGAACTTCACAAAAGAGGGTACCTTCAACCCTTCTTAAAGTGTGTTACTCCAGAAAAAGGGCGAGAGATACTAGATGACCTTCACTCTGGTTTCTGTGCTTCGCATATAGGCGGAAGGACGCTTGCTCAACGGGCAAGACGCCAGGGCTACTTCTGGCCTACCATAGAAGCTGATGCTATGGAGATGGTGAAAAAGTGTGATAAGTGTCAAAGGTTTGGCAAACTAATTCACCGTCCGGCTACTGATCTCACCACCATTCATAGCCCCCTACCGTTTGCTAAGTGGGGCATGGATATTCTGGGTCCATATACGCCTGCTACAGGCGGAAGAAGGTACATACTTGTTGCTGTCGACTACTTCACTAAATGGGTAGAGGCGGAGGCTGTGAAGGGAATCAAGACGAAGGATGTAATTTCGTTCATTTGGAGGAATGTCATCACTCGGTTTGGGGTTCCCATGTCTATGGTTTTTGATAATGGTCCCCAATTTGAGACGCCTGTTCTCAAAAGCTGGTTGGGTGACCAAGGAATTGCACACTGCTTTGCATCTGTCGGCCGTCCACAAGCAAACGGCCAGGTAGAAGCCTTTAATAAAATTATCTCAGACGGTCTGAAGAAAAAGATTGAACGAGTAGGCGGCCTATGGGCGGATGAACTACCACATGTTCTCTGGGCCATTAGGACGACTGAAAAAGGGGCGACTGGAGAAACTCCATTCCTCCTAACTTATGGTGCGGAAGCTGTTCTCCCAATAGAGCACTACGAGCCGACTCTTCGAGTCATGCTATATGACGAAGAGGCAAACTGGGAAGCCATGCGCCTGGCATTAGACTCACTCCCTGAAAAGAGGGGCAATGCTGTCTTACGCCATGAGATCTACCGCCTGAGAATGACTCGATCATACAACAGAAAAGTGCACAGGCGTCCACTCAAAGTGGGGGACTTTGTACTTAGAAAAATGGAAGTTGTTGGTAGGGCTAACGAGTCTGGCAAGCTAACTCCCAACTGGGAAGGCCCCTATCGAATATATGAAGAGGTTAGAGACGGTACCTACCGTCTGGAAACACCAGACGGCCAGCCGTTACCTCGAACCTGGAACATAGATAACCTTAAGAAATATTTCTTTTGAAAAATGTAAAGTCAAGGATTACTTGAATAAAGCTTGCATCTTTTATTCAATTCTGTATTAAGAGGGGCATGCCAACTGACCAACAGTCGGCTACTCTCCATGTTTATATTTATTTTTATTTAAGAGGGGCATGCCAACTGACAAACAGTCGGCCACTCTCTATGTTTAATTTAAGAGGGGCACGCCGCTTGACCGGCTATCCTCACATAATATATAGTTCACCAAGAACTATCAAAAAAAAAAAAAAACATGATCAGACCAGGCGTCAAGCCAACTGATCAAAATATAAAAATTCAATTCGACCTGTCCCAACGTTATAGCAGGCGTCCGACGGCATCCATCCGGATGAAATTCGTCGCAGAGAGCAGCTCCCTTTTGGGTGGAACATTGTTCTATAAACTAATCACACGGCACCTATACGACTGTCCCCAAGGGCAACCACGTAGCCGTTTTTGAGACAAGGATAACTTTTATCACTAACCAAACTAGTGATAACAGTTGACATCTGAGTCGGATGACCGCCTGTATTACTTGGGATAAATGCAGGGGGTACCTCTTGAGTTAATAGCCAACAAACATTGGCAAATCAAGGGGTCCAGACGGCCTTCGCCGCCTGGTACCTCTACTACTCAATCTAGAATGAGGACGACTGAGTAACACCAACGTTAACTCATAGTCACTCTCCCAAAACTTGGCATGGAACCTAAAAAGTTTGAATAGACCACCTGTTTTTTGGCAAACAAGGGCATTCAAACTATTATTCCTACTAGTTTTCCCTTCGAGTTAATAGCCAACAAACATTGGCGAATAAAGGGGAACAACCGGTACCCGCCGCTTGATACCTCTACTACTCAATCAATCGGCGACCAGGTAACAGTCATAGCTACTTGGTCACCCCCTAAAAATTTTATGTATTTGTAATAGGAAACAGTCGTCCTAGACTGCCTATAGCTCAAAAAACACAAGTAAGAATACCCTTTCTTACTTAGTAAATTTTACAAATGACAGGATCGCCTGCCTAAAGGTAATCCAGTCTTGTAAACGGGACCAATACCAATTGAATAAATGGCCGACTGATCGCCCAGCTTGGAAACAGACAATCAGTCGTCCAGGGGCATAGGGACCATCCGTACCTGTCTACAATCGGCCATGCAAAACAGTCGATATAGTGTACAATTCAATATTCAACACTTAGACAAATTTCAAGCAAAATAAAATTTCATTAAGGAGAAAAAATATTCAGAACCCCGGCCCCCTGGCCGGGTAAATACAAGTAAACGGCACGCAGGCCGTGAAAGAAGACAAAAGCTTATGAAGGGGGCAAATCCTAAACATTAGCAGCGTCCGCCTGGTCAGCATTCTTCTTGCTAGACTCGGCCTTAGCTGCATCCTTCTTCGATGCCTTGCCCCCAAGTGGCACAAGCGCCACAACCGGCTGCTCCTCCACCTCCAAAGCCTCCTCAAACGCCTCGTCCTCAGCAGCCGCCAGGATCTCTTGATTATATGTTTCAGAGCACTGGCGGTACGTTTTCTCCCAAGAGGCAAAGTCGGCATTGGGGAAGAGGCGGCTCCAGGTCATACGCTGGATCTGGGAAGAGTCTTCCATCATCTCTCGGACGAGCTCTCTCTTCTCCTGCTCAGCCTTCTCCGAGAGCTCTTTAGTGAGACTCTTCTCCTGGGTCACCAGGTGTTCCTTTACACTAGCCAAGGATTTCTCCATGACTTCGTATGAGTGCATCTTTTGGCGGAGAGGTTTAAGCTCGGCCTTGAGGTCGGAGATGGTCGCCTCCAGCTCGCTGTTCCTCTTCTGGGCCGCCTCTAACTGGGCCCAGATAGCGGCGGCAGCTTGCGCCTGATAATAAAGAATATCAATGGTCAGAACTTCATTTTGGGCAATTTGAAACATTGCCTTATCACAGTTAGAGGCGGCCATAGCTTTTGCAGCCTTTACCTCTTTATTCTTCCGATCAAGCGGCTTGCGAAGGCCGTTCACTCGGAGCAGGGCCTAAGTAAAGAGAAAACATGCGTCAGTTTTCCAAACAAAAAGATAACAGGCGTCCTGGAATTCAACTACTCAAAAATGCTAAGTATACCTCAGCAAGGACCCCTGCAATCCCATCAAGGTCAAGGGTGCCGACACCCCTGACCGCCTCCCTTTCAGATGGAGGCACTGCTTTTATCATGGACTTGGCTACCTCTACCAAGTCAGGCTCCTGAGGGCCGGCTGCATCAAGCGTAAAAAAAAAAAAAAAAAAAAAAAGCAAGTTAGATTTATTCATGAAGGAAACAGGTGTAAACTAATAAAAATTTTACAAGGAAATTGTCTATACTTTTAGGCGGCCCCGCCGGAGTTTTAGAAGAAGTGGCCGGCTGCTTCTCAGCCGCCACTGTTTTCCTGGAAGACCCAGGGGAGCTTGCAACAGTCGTTCTCCGGGCCTTGGGGTCCGGCTGTTGCGAGGAAGAAGCTCTTGGAGTGCCCGACTAAAAAAAAAAAAAAAAAAAAAAAAGGAAGAGTTAGTATATGCACAAGACAACTACTCCAAAAAAGGGGAAGAGTTTCAAAGCCTACCAAGGGTGCCCCCTTGTTGGGGGAGTCGGTACAAGACTGTTGCATGAGAGAGGCCCGCAACATGGCCGCCGCAGTCTTGGATGCTGTTATTTTACTCATGGCGTCAGCTGCAAAAAATAAACAGCAAAGTTAGTAAAAATACCAAGTAAACAAAGCGTGAAAAAACAGAGTATTCGTCAGGCCGGCTACCTCTAGAGCACCGACTGCTGAGGCCACAAGCGGCCAAAAAGTACTCGTCATAGAGCCACTTGAAGCTCGGGACGCAGTTAAGGGGTACTTGCTCTCGTACCCCTGAAGTAGAGTTCACCCTAGTCTCTACTTTGAAGAGTCCTTTGTCTAGGATCTCCCTTTTAGCCTTTGGGGGGACAGGCGGCATGCTACGGCCGCCTGCAAGAAAAGGCGGATCCCTGTTCCACTTGTTAAACCGTTTGTTCAGCTCCGTGTCTGAACCCTCGATGATAAGGAAAGTGTTCCGCCAATCCTTCCATTTGTTTGCCTTACCTCTCGTCATGAGGTAGCCCCTATGGCTTGTTAATTGATACCAGCCGGTGCCACCCGACTTAGGGGTCCGGCTGAGATAGTTCATATGGGCGAAAGCCTCAAAGCTTGGCTCCACCCCGTACATTTCGCACCCGGCCACATAGCCGAGTACGTTTACCCAAGAGTTGGGGGCTAGCTGCCATAACCCCAAATCATACCCATCCAAAATCCGCTGAACAGCCGGATGTAAGGGGAAGCGCAGCCCAGCCTTGATGGCCGCCACATAGCAGCCAAAACAGGCGCCATCGTAGCTGGTACTTGCCGGCCAGACGACTGTGTCTTCTGGATCCGGCACGAACAGTAAAAATCCGGGGCCCATTTGGTGGTTAGCAATGAAGCCCTCCACTTTGTCTTGCATAGCCGTGATCCGGCCCCGGGGTACCGTGCAGTAGTAAGGGGTGTTCTCCTCTCGATAAGAAGCGGACGGCTCCGCCCAATTATCCCCCTTCTCAACTGCATGAGAACTTCTCGCCTCTTGTAGGCGGCTGTTTCTTTCTTCTGAGCCTAGAGAAGATTGGCCAGAAGAGCTAGACTCAGACTCGTCCTCAGACGAGTCAGAAGAGGACGACTCCTCCCCTCTCCCAGAAGGGCCCGCCTCCTCTCCCTTAGAAGGAGCAGGAGAATAGTTAGACATATCCACTGTGAAATGGGAAGGGACCACCTTGATCCCTCCCTCAGAACTGTCGGCTTGGCAGCCGCCTTGTTTCACTTCTACATCTGGCGCCTGGTCAGATGTTTCACTTATTGGCACCCTTTGAGAGGAGCCGTCCGAATTTGAGATCCCAGCAGTCTTTTTTGTTCTGGCCATCACGTTCTGCATAGACACAGATACAGTCGGACTTTGTATAAAGGGCAAAGATGAGTCCAGAAAAGGGCAGGCGGCACTCCTAGTCCTAGATTCAGCCGTCCCCGGTGACCGGCTGATCACTAACTTAGGCCGTGTCGTGTGCTTCCATGGGGCCATTTCAAAAAAATAATAAAAATAAAGAAAAAGTTAAGAGTAAGAGAACCGACGGTTACCTGAACGAGTGACGGTTGATGAAAGTCTGAAGTTCTTTGTAAACGGTTTGTCAGAGCAGGCGGTAGGCAACAAAAGTCCAAAGTGTCAGAGCAAGTTCAGGGGTCCGAATGTTCTCTCGCAAAGGTTCTCAAATGTGAAAATGACCGAAGTCAGCACTTCCTTATATAGGCAAAGTGAGAAGGCGAAGGGTCACTTCCAAATTCAAAATTTGGGCGGGAAATATCTCTCGGCCAATTGCAGGGCGACACCTGTCGCAGGCCGTCGCCTGTCACCATGCGACACCTGTCACAGGTGACACGTGACCAGTCACGTGCCGCCTGTGAGGGGAAAATGATTAGGGGATTTTTATCCACCAATCACCGTCTGACAAGTGGACCAACCAGGTTCTGCCACGTGTCCTTCACGTAGGCCAATAGGAGCCTGCCACGTGTCAGTCTCAGATTCGTCCACTACGGACCAAATGAGACACGCCACGTGTCCCCCCATGCCAAATGGGAAAACCGGCCAACAAGGCCCAATCCTGTTTAGAGGCCCAGTCAGCCCTAGGTTTACTCTAAACCTAGAGCTTGGCACGCTTCCCAAGGTTATAAATAACCCTCTTAATCCTCATTAAGAGGGGACACCAAAAAAAACACACGGATTATACATTAAACACTCTCACCTAGAGAGACCAATCTACTTTAATTTCCGCATTAATTACTCCTTAATCAAGTACTAACTTGACCGTTGGAGGCGGAGCTCCTACCACAAGGAGTCTTCGTTGTTTTGCAGGTACATGCGTCCGGTTCCAGTCTCGGTGTTGTAACTCTCCCGCAGGACATCAGAAAACCCCGAAACAGTACTCAATAGTAGAGGTTCGACTTGATGCATTATAGAAGGAAGAGATGCATAAGTATAAATCGTAACAACTGATATGGGCGACATGATTATGAGTCATAGTTCAGGAGGCAGTTTAACAGAAGGACCACTTTGCTCTGTATCATGAAAGATAACACACCAGCCGAAATGCAAGTTTATGGATATACCTTCATCATTGTGAATGATTATCACATTTTAAGCATATTATAAAGAGGAACGGTTCAGGTAGTAGTTTAGCAGAAGCATCACTTAGCTGTACAACGTGGAAGTCACTACGGCATCCGAAACACATGTTTTACGAAATATCTTCATAGTTATGAATGATTGTCACATTTTATGTAAAATTGTTAAAATTTTTATTTTTTTTATGATGACATTCTTTGATAGTAATCTTTCGTAATTTCTGTCTCCATCACTTTTTATTAGTTGTTTATCCTTTTATCTGGCTCCCTACATTTTAAAAAAAAAATAATGGACCACACGGAAATAAGTCCACCGAACCCAAATCTCTACAAAAATGAAAATTACAACGGAAATAGTTAACAGTTTGAATAATTACAATTGAACAAAGCTCTATATCAATAGAAGGTGTTATGAATCCGCAAGTCGCGCAGCCAATCTCGAAGCCAAAGACACGCTCAGGAACGGAACAAAAGCATGTTGAAAACAATAATCTTGTGGTAAAAAAAAAAGAAAAATTATACGTAAAAAAAAAAAAGAAAATACGTAACTGTTGTATACTAATGTGTTTTATAATGGTTTTGTATATTGAAAACAAAATTTTATAGCAATGATTCTTATGCAAATATTCAACTATATACTATGTAACTAACATTACTAACCAATAAAGTTATATCCAAGTTGGATTTTCATACAATTTAGGCCAAAAAAACAGCTCGGTATCACTCGATGGTGCAGGATAATTACCATTAATAACACAACTTAACTTTTGGAAAAAACGCATGGTTTAAAACTTTAACATTATAAATTTCGAATTCTGAATGCTTAACATCAGAGGTATTAGTTTAAAAATCGAGCTAAAAAGGAAAACTTCAAAATCTTTGGATATTATTTAAGGTATAAAAATTGATAACACGTTCGGTAAAAATCGTCAGTAATATTTGAACTACCCATAACCTCTTTTAAGATAATACTATCTATTTACACCCTTTCGGCAAACCTCAGCGTACGCCAAAATATTGTAATTTAATTTTAATTAATAGAAAGGGTAAAATAGTATCTATAAAATATAAAATTGATCGTGTGGTAAATTTAAAAAGTAATATTTGTAAATTAATTTTATTATATTATAATATGATTGCATAAATTTGGAACTCCGGCTATAGTAATTAGCTACAAACTTCGTTTCGGTTTTTAACCTTGAATTACTGAGTCTTGTTTCTTAATCTTGACTACGTGTTGAATCCGTAAGCCCTTAAAACCGAACATGTCTCAGATATTATAGACAATACGTAAATGTGTTCGGTATATCTTGACTATGGTGTTTGCGTTGACCGAAAATTACAGAATAAATTTCAGTAAGCGTAGATAATAGTTCTTGAGTTATACAAAACTGCTTTTTAAACAACTTTGATTACTATAACGCTTTCGTCAAATTACAATAGTTGAAAATTTTTTACCGTTCGGTTTTAATTGATGGAAACGGTAAAATGATATCTCTAATATATGATGGAGATCATACGGGTAAATTTTTGAAATACCCGTTATGAATTAACTTTATTATGTTATTATTATAAAATTTATGTATATAAATGCAATTTTGACCATAACGTTGACTTTAAACTTTGTTTCGGGATTTAAACCTTCAAGCATTGCGTCTTTAATCCCACTTAAAATTCCCTACCTCGATAACACAATGATGGTTTCAACAATTCCAAATATCTACGGCACAAACTATACAACAAAGGTTGTGAGGTGAATTAATTTCGACAAACCTCGACAATAGTATTTGAACTGTACAAAACAACTTTTTAGACGGTACTAACAACTGAAACACTTTCATTAAACCTCGGTAATTAATAAAAAAACAATTTAAATATAAAAAATTAAAAAAATATTATTTCATAACTGTTCTTATAATTTAACTAATTTTAAAAAAAAACAAATAAAACCTAGATGAACCTTTGTATTTTAGATCCATTGCTCCAGACTTTAATCACAACTTATTCTTTTATACATTGCAATTCCCATATTCAGAATTTAGAACCACACACTTTATCGCTCTCACCTACTTCCCTAGATACAAGTTCGTTCGCCAGATCACGCTTTTCCCCAATTTCATATGATTCAATAATAATCACTTTTGGGTGGCTTTCGGCATCACTAGCGTGTCCCTTTCTTTTACTACTTGGTTCTCTACTCGATTCTCCTTTCTCAAATTTCAGCTCCATGTTTGTGGTGTTTTGCAACAGGTTCTCAAAATAACTATTCATCTTCTTTGTTGTACTAGCAAAATACAGTAGAAAACTTAAATTTTTCTCTTTATTAGAGTTCCCTGCAGTTGGCTTCCACTCAGGAGGATTGAAAACTTCTCCAGAAGTTGCAGTACTATCAGTGCTCGCCATTCCTAAACTGTTTATCAAAGTTGATAGAAAGAGATAAGTGAAAAAGTTGGGATACAAATGCAAAAGAAGAAAAAAGAAAAAATGGTGTTAGAGCATTGTTAGAAACAGGACAGCTACAAATACATATAACAGCCGACCATATCCATACTCAGCAATTATTACATATTTTTCTTTTTTTTCAAGGGTTATCACATATTATTTAAAAAACGAAATGTCATGTATTTGACTATAGTATTAATTATACATGTTTAAAAAAACTATATATTAAAAAAAAAAAAAAGAGAAAGAGAAAAAAAAAAGGGTACTATATAGCTGATAAGATTCTCTCACACCGGGTACTTGAAATATAGCATCTCTTTCCAAATACAGGCATATCAGAGGATTTATATATCTGTCGACAGCCGTATTACAAAAGAGATGCTACATTTACAAGTACCTACTGTGGGAAGACGACGAACTAGAAGCAATGGATTTTCTCTTGAACGTCATTGCTAAAAAAAAAATTAAATGTTGAAATGAAGGTGGAATAGGTGTATAAATAAGGAAAATAGAGAAATAAAAAGGCTTGAATAATGGATGAAATGACAATTTAAAATGAGTGAGAAAACGAAAAAATGGAGTGAATCAATGAGGTTCGACAATTTAATGAATACAGACAAAAATTACACGTGTTGATATGCATGTAAATGGCGAGAATAATGCGATAATAGTATTTAATAGACTTTGAAATTAGAATGAGATTTACAAAACAAAAAAAAAATCTAACTGCAACGAAACATTCAAAATCTAATTTATTTTAATTAATTAGTTTAATTATTTAATTTGTTAAACTTAAATCGAAGAATCTAAAGGTCATATTAGGTTAATTTGTTTAATAACCATAATTTCAAAATTTAATATATTTTAATTAATTAGTTTAATTATTTAACAAATATGATTTTAAACAACTACTTTGAAATAACATAATTTATGATTCAAAATTCTTATGAAACACACTATATATAAGTGTAATTATTATATAACAAGAACACTCGAAACAATATTAAATAGCAATAATCACCGATATTTGTACCACATTATAGAACACTATAATTAATCGACACAACAGCTAATAGAAATGGGCATTATGGTTATTGATTATACTTAATATGCAAACCCAAGATATTTTAACAATGTGAAATATATATTTAAATATCAAACGACCTCTTATAATGTTTTATTAATAAAATTCAAATATAAAATTACATACGTTTATATTTACTCAAATTTTTGTACATGTTCAATATTATCAAGTCTTCAGACCTTTATCACATTATTTAACCCTATAAAATAAGGTCTATATGAAAACTTTGTTTGATATTGAAAGCTTATTTTTGTGGTGTTTCGTCATGCACCTCTACCAACATTGTACCTTAATTGAGGTGGTAATGCAAGATCAACATTAATTATTTAATCATTAACCACAAAATTCTCGTCAACAAAGTTTTCCCAACAATTTTCAAAATACAAATTCGGAACTTAAAGACATGCATGGGTCATGCACTGCTATTAAGAACTTAAAGAACTTCTTAGAGTTGATTCTTCTAAAAGTACTTACAATAATATCTATAAAAATAGAAACAAAGATATTTACTATTTTTGAAGAAAAAACAGCTATAGTAATAGAATAAAATTAATTAACTATTAAAAAAAATACGATAGATGACCAGAAATTGCCATTTTAAAAATGTACCTTATTCTAAATTTATTCATAACTACATTTTACTCTTATTTAATAATTAAATATTTTTGGTATTTTACAAAATATTTAACAACAATTTTGCTATTTTTTTTAAAAAAGAAAAAGATTTACGTTTTATTCATTTGCATGCCACTACATTTTACGTTATATATATATATATAGGAATACATCAACTTCATAATCAACTGCACTTTTCAAAACAAATAGAAATTTACTTCATTTTTTCCTAAAAACAGTTTCAAAAAAAACCATCAAATCTACAACAAAGCTTACCGTGTTCGTAGAATTGGATTACAAGGTGAAAATAGAAAGAAAAAAAAACAAACATCTAATCTTCTTGATCCATTTAACATATATACTATTTATACGGTTCTTATTTATACAAAATTACAAACATCTCATGCAAAAAAAAAACATGTTTACTGCATTTCATTTTATAAAAAATGCATGAATTTTATTAGTAGTAGTACCTACAAAATGCTAGAGTATTCAAATTTTGTATAAACATTATATTTCTATCACTTTTTTCGTTTTTTTACGTTCAGGATGAAAACAGAACGAGTATATCTTGATGAGCTAAATCCTAATTCAATTAATTTCACTGTCAAAGTGAAAGTTGTAGAAAAAGCTAGACAAAGAATGTCTTCCAACTCCAAAGCAACAATCTTTCAAACATTATATTTACTAGATGAAAAGGTATATTATGTTTTTTACAGGTCATGTTATTGTACTACTTATGAATATTATTAATCACGAGTATTATATTATATCGGGTTTAAACTTATTTATTTTTTTTTTTAAAAAAAAGAAAAAAAAATCAGAAAATGATTCTTTTTTTTTCGTTTTACTTATTTGTAATGATATTACTTTTATAGCGTAGTATTATACAAATTGCTCAATTATATGAGATATTTATTTCATTAATATACAAAACACACAATTATTGTATTCTATACTGAAAAAAAGAGGTATTTTTTTCACACCATCGCTGTTACGGACACTCTTGCAGTGTTCTCGATTGCAATAGCAATTACGATTACCGCCGGTACTTAGATCGTTATATCAATAACTGAAAATATTTTTATTCTGAACGTAATCGTATTTACAACTAAGATTTGCATTTTAGTTTCGGCTGCATGTTAAACTAAGTCCAGTTCGGTTTTATACTAATCTGTGACACATTCGTATCATTAATACACAAAATACTAAATTATTATTATATTATTTAATACTGGTACCTTTGAAATAAATTGTTGCTAATAGAAATGTTTCGGCCAATAACGTTTCGGCCGTGAATACTACAACGTGTCTACTTATCAAATGTTGTTAATACTGCTATAAATACTACAAATACATCTGTAGTAGTTCCATCCGCTGCTACTGTGCATGATGTATCAGCTACTGATGTTGTTGGAACTGCTACAAGTGATTCGGCTGACACCACAAATATTACTGTTGTTACTGCTATTACTATTGCTACTGTAGAAACTTTAATTTCTCTAATAGTGTCTGTGTATATGACGATAAAATGATGCATGTTGTCTTTAGATGGCTATATAATAAATATCATTATAAATAAATGACAATATATTGATTAATAACCCATATCTATATTTTTTTTAGAATAACAAGATACGTGTCACTCTTTTTGGAGATCAAGTTAAAGCAGATGATGAAGCCATTGCATACAATGGAGAGTATGAGATCTCTAACGCAACTTTCAAGACATTAGAAAATCAATATCGTACTTCCAATGATCAACTACCATATCAACTTAATTTCAATCACTGGACAGTTGTTTAGCCTGTTTGCGCTGAAACTGGTTATGTAGAACCACAATATCAGTTAATAGCTTCAATCCCAAAATTGGAAATTGCTGATGGAAGATACGGTATTATCCTTCACATGCTTAATTACTTATATTCTATCACATATGTGTATACAATTTAAACCTTATTTTGATAACAGAACTTTCTAATTAAATTATACAATTTCCTGGAATTATAGATGATTTTTTCTTGTTTTTAGTTATTCCCTTTATAATTGTACGTACTTCAAATTATAAGATACGATAGTTTATAACTATCCTTATGTTATTTTTCCTTGGTAACTGTACAGATGTATTGGGTGTGATATTATTTGTAGAAGAAGCAGCACGACATATCAACTCCAGATACAATACTCAAGGCTATGTCCGAGAAATTGTTATTACAGACCAAACGTAAAGAAAATAAACATAAAAATGCTTTCCAACATTATTATACAGTCTATACAGACACTTAACTAACAAACTCTACCTATGTTACAGACATAACCAGCCATTGACTATCTCTGCATGGAATGACCTCTCAGGGACTGCGAGTGATGCGCTTAACTTTTGGGCCGAAAGATTCACGGTAGTCGGATTCACAGTACTGAAACAAAATCCTTGCAGAGGTTAAACTCCTTTGAAAAAATTAGAGAACAAAGCAAGTTACTTAATGTTAATCTAGAATTTTAAACGCTAACATATCATTTGCTTTTCAGCATTTGCCTTGTCAACTACCATGTCGACAAGAATTATTCACGACCCTAAAGGAGATAGGGCGAATATGTTACATGAATGGTAATTATAATAACTACGGATACTAATGTATAGAGACTGTTTGTTCGACACTGATACTTTATATATTTACAAGGTAGTTGTCCAAAAACAGCTACTACAAGATAAGCAAGCGAGAGTTTTACAAATAAGGGATTCCACCCAACAACAATCCATGAAGACAATTGAAGAACTTAAGGAAAAAAGGTATACAAAATCGTTAAGTGATTACATAGGACCATATAGTATTAATATCATCTCGATGCATTCATGCAGGCTGCAAACGCATTAATGGAAGAAAGACATTGGATTCAGGCAACTATTCCAAATGCTGCTCTAGACAACGTATTTGTCTATCTACACGAGTTGTTCTTTCTGTGGAAGAAAATGCAGCTTTCCAGAAGGGAGGCAATTCACGTGCATTATGTGTGACAACAGAAATTGTATTTCAAGTCCAAGGTTTGTTAAATTCCAAATTCTATGGAATGAGATAGAGATGGAATTTAATAATACCCTGATATATGATTTAAATATATTAAAGTATTATATATGATGTTATCAAGTATCACTTATTGACAGTGCTTTATAACTAAATATCTAAATACAGTTATTAAATTCACATTATACAATAGATACCTTGCTAATGACTTTACCATTTTTGAATTATATACAGGGTTGCTTTCAAATTTGAAGCGGTTGATGTAACAGATTCAATAACATTGACATCGTTCAATAATGACACGGAAAAATTATTTGGAAAATCCGCCGCTGAAATAAAATCTATGAAGGATTTTGGACGACTCTTTTACATAATGCAATTATTATATTTTACATATAAATGTCAGCTGCATTTAAACATCTACTTATAATGTTCTACATCAATGAGTGACGCGTATGCTTATTTCAATTGCATTATCTAGGATGATGTGGTTACCTTTCAAGAAATTGAAGAAAAGCTCCGCAAAAAATCCACTTTCTTCAAACTCGGTCCATCCAATTCCCTTGGTTCAAGTGGCGTGTTGGAATGGTCACTCAAAGCTATTGGAACCGACAAAGATGTATCTAAAAAAGACCCAACAAAAGTGACGGTTGGAAAAAATAATGAAATTGAATATTCAAATTTGAATAAGGGTGAAGAGTTTACGCCAACAGAACACCAAGAGAGTGCTGCGGTTGATATAGTAGAATTAAATGTTGAATCTACACACGATAAAACACCAACTTTAGAAGGAAAGGACAAAGGGAAAAACAAAATTTCGGAAATACATTTCCCACAGACCCCGATGTCATCAAAAGGTACCTGTTTTACCACATATTTTACATTAAAATAATAAATCTCTGTACAATATTCAAAAGCCACTCACGACAATTTATATGTATACGTCTCTATTCACAGGTATTATTATATCAGATGGAAGCCGTAATGATGCTATCGGCAATGTTGAAATTGTCAACACTTCAAAGATTTCAACTGTTGAATGGACAGAGCTCTGCCGTACTCGCATGAGTGGAACCAAGCATTCTCCGGTAACTCCATCACCCATTGGAGACACCAAGAGCAGCTTGGATTGTGCCAAAAGTACAGCTCCAAAAAAACTCCGTTTCACAACAGCAGAGCAGATTGCAAATGAAGGTAATGAAGCTGCCACGAAGGATCCAAAACAATGATATAACCAGAATCTGGGGTATAAGATAAATCATGTTTTCGAGAACATTTTGCTTTCCTTTGTTTAGAAGTTATATTTTGTCTTAAACTATTTACGTTAGTGTCTCTTAAACCATGTTTTCGAGAACATTTTGCTCCAGCATAGGATTGTTGGAGAATCTAAATTAATAGTAAGTTTGCTAAGAACACATACAACAGTAAATGTTATTAGAAATCACTACAGAGTAGACGGAAGTTTATCACCAAAAAATACCATTAACAAATAATTAAACAGATCTACCCAAAAAAACTTTACTCCAGCATTTTAACAATGAATGGTTATGAGTTAAACCTCAACGACTACCATCGGACTTTGAATCATTACTTACATTATTTCACTAATCAGTTGAATTAACATGAAACACAAACACAGTATACATTACTTTCAAATTTTAAACAACCGCAATCCTAGACAAATAACATCTGTATCCGAAATACCTACTTCCGTATGTTAGCACTACTTCATCGACACCACGACAACTAAAGACGTTAAGCTGAAAAATGATGAAAAAAACTCGGCGTCGAAGATCATATTTTAGACACAACATGAAGCTTTAGACGTCCGTTCAAAAAAGCTCATAACTGCAGTTCAAAACTTCAGCTTTTGTATAACAACTAAAATACTTGAACTCGAAAATATTTTTATTTCGGCGGTTTACAGCTGCATTTTCTGGGTCCCAACGACTGCAAGCTGTGTGCTGTAATAATATCGAGGAAGAATCTTCAACCATAATATATTACTTTCTTAGATTATTTTACGGATAATTCTAATACAAAAACAAACAAGGGTAATAATTGTAACACAGTAACCATATATATTACTTACTTATATTATTTCACTAATAATTTGAACAAACATGAAACACAATCACTGTATACATTACTTTTACTATTTAAACTAAAATCAAAACTAATCTAATACTATTCACAGCCGACATACCTAAAATTCGGCTCTTTTGCGGGCGGCACGAACTTTTGACCCCCAACAACTCATAATAATAAAGATAATTAAAAAAAATTATAAAAGTAAAAGCGATAAAAATAATTAAAAGAATCATGATAATATAAGGAACTATAAATAATATAATTATACTATTTAAACAGAATCAAAGAACTTTCATTGTAAGATATTTGTGAATGAATAATCTTACAAGAGTTAAGCCTATTTATGACATAAGATGGAAACTAGAACTTTCTAAATTCTGCTACAACGGAGTATAATTATTGCTGTTTCCCCCTTTTTTAGATTAATAATTGATTTATTAATATAAGAAATTTAAATTATAAATTAATTAATTAATAGTAAAAATAATAGACTACCCCGCGACATGTAATAACCCAGCCCGCTTTCCACGTGTGCTAGGATGTATCATTAGGTGTCCCAGCACGGCACGATTTATCCAAGGCACTTTAGCTCAGAAACGTTTTGGTTTCAGCAGCTCAAAGTTGCTTTTACTGAGTCCAATTTACCTTAATTAGTGTTATTTACTTAAATAATATTTTAAATAACTGTTTTGAAATAATATAATTTATAATTTAAATTTCTTATTAAACACGCTATACAAAGACCTAATTACTGTATCTAAAAAAAACTAAAAAAAAAATTCCAGCCTTACAACTATTAATCATTGATGCTTAGACCTCGGCTAATGTCGTCGGCCACTGGATTACCTTGATTCCGAAACCTTCAGAAAGAAACGACGGCTATGCTTCGGCCACTACATGTTGGCCACCGGAAAAAAAAGGTATATATGTTATAATAAAAAGACAAAAAAAAAAGTTTATGCTTGGACCTCGGCTAATGCCGTTGGTCATTGGATTACCTTGATTTAGAAACCTTAAAGAGAAAAACTTCGCCTACATTCCGGCAACTGAATGTTGTCGGCCGAAATAAGGATGATTCAGTACATCTCGGCAAAAAAGATTAAAATATTGATCAACAAAAAGAATCTTACACTCGGCCTCGGCAAACCTTTAATCATAAATTTAAAGCCATAATTCATCAACCACATACTCAGCTCCATTACTTAATTTGTGAGCCGAAGTAAATTATATTCTTCTTGTGATATATACAAACGACATAATTCATCAGGAAATTCATTAGCAGCAATCACAACTTGTCCATTGCAGCAACAAAAGTGTGGGGATTCGTACATGAATTTCTTTGCAGCACAATGCAAACAAGACTCTGCATCATCAAGCATAAAAGGACCATCTTGTAGAGCTTGCCCTGATGCAGCAAGAGGTACAACTATCAAAACCCAGACAAGACCAAAAAAACCAAATAAATAACAGCACATAATATATTACATCAGTATTCGGACGTTAACTTAACCAGTTTAAACAATCATCATAGTCTGAAAGTATAATACATACCCTCTGTATAATTTTTCTTAGCAACTGAAGTTTGTCCCAAAAGACGCTGGCGTTTGCTTTGTCGTTGATGACAATCTTGGGAAGAACTTCCCACTTTATCTAATAATTTATTAAAGTTAATTTCAATCAACAAGATATTAATTAAAACAATAAACGTATCGACAAAAGAATCTTACAGTCGGCCTCGGCAAAGCTTTAATCATTATATAGGACTCAAGACCGTTACACTCGGAAACATGTTGATTCAGCGTTTCAAGTAACTTTTACCGAAATTCAACAACTGTAAAGTACAATTTCTGACCAAAATTACAAACGTTCATACAAATGAACCCGGTGACAAAGCTCACTATTTAAATATACAACTTTATGCATTCAAGATAACCGTATCCATAAGTAGCTTCGGCAAAAAAAAAATAGTAGCCAACATTTATTCTAAATATATACAACAAAATATTTTAACAATGTTATATACATATTTGAATTTAAAATTACTTTTAACAAAACTTTATTCATCGAGTTCAAATATAAAATTAGATAAATTCAAATATTCTGAACTTTTAACATAGGTTCCATATTAGAATCTTTCAACCATATCCGGAGAAAAAACCCTAACATAAAATGTCCTATCACTGGCATAATAAATAAACATCATTTCACCAACAACCAAGTCATTTTCATTAACAAAACTTGCCCACCCTGTACCAAGACACATAATACTTTTGGTATCTTCACTAACTAACACTAACTGTACATGCCATATACGACTATTAGGACCTCGAAGGACTTCCACAGTAGTACCAACTTCAGACGACAAAAAATTCCATTCTTCTAGAAGTACCTAAAATAATACTCATAGAGATATTAATAAACAAAAATAAAAAACGAAAAAAAAAACATCATACATAATATATTTTTTTTTTATAAAAAAAAAAACAAAACAAAAAAAAAAGAAAAAAAAAAACCTACTTACCAACTTATGTCTACATGCATCTCCAAAGATAACAGTATGACATGGCATATTACTATACATCTTTAAGATTCACGAACTATGTTTGAATGTTATGGTTGAGGAAAAACTCTATATATATACAACTCTTATATGTTGTCAAAATATTTTAAATACGTTTACACATGACATACTTAATTTAAAGCCAAATATGAATGAAATTTAAGTTACATAATATTCCTCTATCTATTTTGACTTAAAAAGTTAAACATTAATTAAATTCTTAATTCTGGTATGAGATAAATACATATCAACTCTTTAAACTGACGACAACATTTGACTGGTTGTAATAGTCAACGTCGTTTATGACCAATAATCAATTTTTTTTTTTAAAAAAATTTCTTTCAAACTCAGGGAAATAGAAAAACTAATTTCAATATTTACATTTTTTTTTGTTTTTTTTTTCGGGGAAATGGAAAAACTAATTTTAGAATTTACTAAATTTTAAGTATGATATAAACAAATTAGATTTTGTTCTCAATACTAACTAGATCTCCCAAAACAATACTAATCTTTTTCCTTTAAAAAAAAAAAAAATTACCTTTTAACTTTTTAAACTTCTAGATCATAAATGAACGTTAGAAACGGCTAAATCATCTTCATCTTCAAAATAGGTGGGAAGTTTAAGATCTATCAAATTGTGACGAGCAGTATTCTTAGCTATCTTACTATTATCGAGTAAGTTGTTGTTATGATCAACCTTATTTTTCGAAGCAAGAAAATGAGACCTTTTGTGACCACCAAGAGCTTATCCAGAAGCAAAAGCTCTTAGACAAATCGGACACTCATAAACCTTGTTTATCATCATCGACTTTACAGTACGGACGCTTATGAGCTTACCCTCTACGTCTTGCAATAATGATTCTTGACGAGTAGTGGTTATCTTACAATTATCAAATAAGTTGTTGATATGATCCACCTCATTATTCGGAACAAGAACATGAGACCTTTTATGACCACCAAAAGCTTGTCCATAAGCAAAACCTCTTAGACAAATCGGACATTCGTAGACCTTCTTTATCATCTTCGATTTTATGGTACGAACGCTCATGACCTCCCCCTCTTTGCCTTTCGGCAACGATTCCTGACGAGTAGTAATATTGGTTATCTTACTATTATCACGTGAGTTATGCTTATGAACAATCCCATTATTTGAAACAAGAACATGAGACGTTTTGTGACCACCAAGAGCTTGTCCAGCAGTAAAAACTCTTTGACAAATCGGACATCCATAAACCCTTTTAATCGTCGTCGAATCCAATCCGTCATCCGCTTGATTTTCATCTTCGTTAGTGTTATAAACTCTTTGCTCGGATTCATAACTCAAATTCTCTTATAACTCGCTCTGTTACCCCCAGTAACACACTTGTATTTCATCTTGTTCTTCGTTGTTATTATAGAACGCTCACTAACAGAGCTATTCCACTTGTCTCTCGACATCATCATAAGGCAGAAAGCTAAGTCTTCCTCGGAAGTAACTTCCGTGGTCGAACTAATTGGCAAGTCCAATTCAACATCAACCGCACTCGATTTCCCACAACCCCGGACATAATATTGTCGTTGTTGACAATTAAAGTAACGATAATTGATCGAAGTTGAAGAAGCCGCTATACGAAGAATTCGCTTTGATCTTCGTTTTCGAGTAGGATGATTCTTCTTCCTAAATAACTCCGTCGCACTTTCTCTATGTTCTGGAGTAACAAGTGACAATGACCCAATCGGTTCAACTACCGAAAATTCATCATAATTATGAGTCGCAAATACGTGTTCTGAATCACCCGATGGTAAAAAGTGTGACACTGATTGATCAAGCGTGTGAGACCTCATATGCCTTTCTAAAACTCTCCTACTTACAAACTTCCTAAGACAAAGTCTACATCTACGCTTCACCATTTTTTCTTCTCTTTCTTTAGAAACAAAGTAATTAACCTTCAAAAGAAAAAAAAGAGAGATATCGAATTTCAAAGTTGTAGTAATATAAATAAAGCTCAAGACTTATAAATTTAGTACTTTTTTTTCAGAAATCTGTAAGAGTAAGGGATGAACTTTGCATGCAGTGTATTTTTTTTTTGTATTTTTGCACGGAAATTAATATGAGAGAGAAGGTGGAGATAGGAAGCTCGTATGAGTAAGTGACAAACATTCCTCCGCCAAGCTGATTTACACCATTTTTTTGACTTTGATTATTTTTTTTTTTTGAGCGCGATCTTCTTTTAAGTGAGGAGAAACAACAAACGCAAAACAAAAAAAGGTGATTGTTGTAACATGATCACTATATACATTACTTACTTAGATTATTTCACTAATAAGTTGAATTAACGTGGAACACGATCGCTGTATATATAATACATCACTTGCCATTACTGAGCTAATGCACTGAGTATAAGATCTAGAGATACTATCCAAGGCAAACAAGGTATCACAACAAAAACTATAATGACCCATTCGGTAGATGTAAACATTAGTAATAAATTGGGGTAGAATGTAAGTGTAGTTCTCAAGTTCGTGTTTTCATCATACATTTACAAAGCCGCGTAATAGTACCCCACAAGTTGTAACGATGGCAGTGAAAATATATAAAAATAAAGAGGTGTTAAACAAGTACAACATGAAAAATTATAATATAATATAATTAATTTACGAGTAATTAACTCTTAAGTAAGGTTTAGGGTTAGGGTTTAGGATTTGGGATTTAGTCAAAGTAGTTCAAAATCCATAATAAGTGTTGATTAGCTTTTCTCTTCAAATTAAATATTCATATCTTACCTTTGCTGTAATGGATCACGGCTATAATGTTTCAGACGGATAGTTAAAGAACAACCCTTCTTTCAACTCTCTCGGGTATTTAATTTTACAGATGACATCCGAACATTACGACTATTCTTTATTTTAAATATTAATTAATTTCAAAAACTTCTTTTTAATGACATAAATTAAATTACATCTATCCTATATAGGATCTTTTCTCATATGTTTCATAATAATTATTCCTCAATCTATTTTGAGTAAAATAGTTACATTTTCTAAATTCATCTCAATACACTCTAAATTAAATAAATCTATTTTGTTTTAATTGACAACCACACTTGACTAATTATAATAGTCAAAATCAATCGCAATTAATAATCAAGAATCAGATATGAAATCCATAAAAAATAAAAGGATAAAAAACAAATTAGAAATTTAAAATAGGATATTTGATAAATATTGAAATAGAAAAATAACAGCTAACAATAAATAGGAACAAAAAATTTGTATATATAATAAATATGATAAGATTTTAAAAAATACTTCTTCAAAATATCTTCTTATATCTATATCAAACTAAATATTTAGATACTTATTATCAATTAAGATAAGATTATGAAAAATACTCTTTGAAAATAACTTCTTATATTTATACTTTCCAATTTTCGAAGTGTTTTTCCGCATCCCTATTGCCAGATGCATGCATATATACTTAATACTTATTGTGTTCATTCATCGAATTGTCAAATCACGCCTCTTCACTCCACCAATTCACCTTCTCACTCCTCTTAACCTAATCACTTCATCCATTATTTAAGCCACCGTTTTCTCTATCTTATGTCTCCACCTATTTCACCATCTACGCCTAAAAGCTTCATTCTTTTCAACAATGACACACAAAACAAAGTCCATTATCTCTAAATCAGAATCCAAATTCTCCCACACTGGGTGTTTATAAATGTAGCACCTCTTTTCGATATCCAAGAACATCATTTTTTTTATGTCTCACTCAAATTTAGATAACCAATTTTCGGCTTTTTCCACCTTAGTTATTAAATTCTTCTGCTCTATAACTAAATCCTCTTTCTCTTTTTTAGTTCCTAAATTAATTCATCTTTATCTCTCAAACGTTCCCATTTGTCCCTCAAAACCTCCTTAGACCATAATTGAAAAAGTTACGGAGGTCTCACAGAAGTAATAATGGAGAAGTTTGACAGAGAAAGATGAAATAGTTCAGGGACTCAATAAAGAAAAAGAGGATTTCATTTTAGAGTAGAAGAATTTAATAACTAAGGTGGAAAATAAATTTTATACAAAGATTTTGACAATGAGCATGTACGCTGCTCATGGAGGAGAGAGAAAGAGAATAAGGATGTATGGAGAATGAAATTGAGATTGAATCAAGTGAAACAAAGAGAGAGAAAAGGGGAAAGAGCAAAGAAAAGGAGCTCAGAATGTGTAAAGAAGAAGAGAGAAAAAGGAAGAACAGAGGGAAAAAAAAAGAGGAAAAGGGCAAAGCCGAAACTGAAGCTGAAGCAATGAAGTTATTGTAAATAACTCAATAACCCGAGGGTGAAATGATCCGCACACTATAGTTACTGTTAATAAGAAGTTGCTGTTCCTAAGAAGAGGAACTGTTCATAAGAGATAACTCTTAAGAGGAGAATTTGCCCCCTTTCTCTTATGAACAGCTCCTATGCTCATGAACAGTAACTACAGTGTGCGGACCATTTTATCCTTGGGTTTTTGGGTTATTTACAGTAACTTCATTACTTTGGCTTAATGTCAACGTCGTTTGGAGCCTCAGAAGACAGAATCCACATAAGCCACTCCCTGAACTAATAAACGTTTATTGTTTTAAGATTTCGTTTATTAAAACAGCTCGAAGTTCATTTGCAAGTGGTAAGCCGAAATACTTTCGACGACGAAGTATCTACGGAGGTTTCACAGAAGCAATAACGGAGAATTTTGAAAGAGAAAGATGAAATAGTTCAGAGACTCAATAAAGAAAAAGAGGATTTAATTTTAGAGTAGAAGAATTTAACAACTAAGGTGGAAAATAAATTTTATACAAAGCATTTTGACAATGAGCATGTACGCTGCTCATGGAGGAGAGAGAAAGAGAATAAGGATGTATGGAGAATGAAATTGAGATTGAATCAAGTGAAACAAAGAGAGAGAAAAGGGGAAAGAGCAAAGAAAAGGAGCTCAGAATGTGTAAAGAAGAAGAGGGAGAAAGGAAGAAAAGAGGGAAAAAAAAAAGAGGAAAAAGGCAAAGCCGAAACTGAAGCCGAAGCAACGAAGTTATTGTAAATAACTCAATAACCCGAGGGTGAAATGGTGCGCACACTATAGTTACTGTTCATAAGAAGTTGCTGTTCCTAAGCAGAGGAGCTGTTCATAAGAGATAACTCTTAAGAGGAGAATTTGCCCCCTCTCTCTTATGAACAGTTCCTATGCTCATGAACAGTAACTACAGTGTGCGGACCATTTTATCCTTGGGTTTTTGGGTTATTTACAGTAACTCCATTACTTCGGCTTAATGTCAACGTTGTTTGGAGCCTCCGAAGACAGAATCCACATAAGCCACTTCCTGAACTAATAAACGTTTATTGTTTTAACATTTCGTTTATTAAAACAGCTCGAAGTTAATTTGCAAGTGGTAAGCCAAAATACTTACGAGGAC
This sequence comes from Chenopodium berlandieri, assembly GCA_034703905.1. Lineage (NCBI taxonomy): Eukaryota > Viridiplantae > Streptophyta > Magnoliopsida > Caryophyllales > Amaranthaceae > Chenopodium > Chenopodium berlandieri. Next base: position 25,176,261 of record CM068281.1, read on the forward strand.
GAGGTATCTGTCATACTATACAACTAGAAGTTTCGGCATTACTCAACAACATATATTACTTTCTTACATTGTTTCAAGAATAATTCTAATACAAAATCAAACAAAAATAGTAATTGTAACATGATCACAATATACACTACTTTCTTAGATTATTTTTACTACAAAGTTAAATTAAACTTTACTTTCAGAGATTATGAGTAACTTCATTTGGCCGTATCTTTACATTGGCTAATAAGTTCAAATGCGGCACTGATAACCTCGGCTAACAAGTTCAACCTTCAGTGTTGTCTGCCTCGACTACGATGTACACGTGTTTCGGCGAATAATAATCACTAACATAAGATTTAATACAACTTTGGTATAGCATAATTTGTGATTTAAACTTCTTACGAAACACGCTATACGCAAACCGAATTACCGTGTAGAAAAAAACCGAAGACAGTATCCACCAACAACAATCACCGCACCAAAAACATTCAAATTTAATTCTCTAATTGCATGAAAGTTAAATAATATTTTGTATCAAATAATTGAAGAATACTACGTTGGCATAACTTTATATTTGTACATCCATACTCCCTCCTTTTATTTTCGTTGATCATTTGTCATTTTATGTAAAAAATGTATTTAAATTTGAATTTTGAAAAGTAGATGTTTAGAAGAATCTAACTAGTGATGTCCCTTGCCTTCAAAAAATAAATAAATAGTAATGTCCCTATTTTTAAGGAAAAGAAAATTAATTTTATCATTAGTATCTGATGATATTTAAAATTTTTAGCAACAACTACAAAAACAAACTAAAACTTACGAATTTTATTATATTTCCTTCGTTTTAGTTGCAAAAATTTGACTTTTACACTATTTATTTATGCCACTTTGACTAGATTTGATGTTTTTGTTAAGCAAAGATATAGTGGCGTGTTGTTATCCCAATTTTTCTTTTCCTAATTCTAACCTAAAACCGAGCAAATCTGACTTTTTTGCTTCATAAGTTTTATCCAAATCAGTATGGCAAGGGCCTTCCTTTCAAAGAAAATTATTAAATAACGTCTTTGTGTAGTTAATGGTATAGTTTAAATTTACATTTATTACGCTATTTTTTCATATAATTTGTTTTTCTAAATTCCTCTTTGAGAATGCATGCCTTTTTATTTATTTATTTATTTATTTTTTTTTGGGTATAAGACCTTAATTATGAGATTTAATTTCTATGTCCCTTAATATTGCAACATAGGGGTATTACAGAGATTTTAAGATGAGGGAGAGATAAAGAGAAATAGAAATAGAGATTCATGTGATAAGGTGAGAGATAGAGAGAAAGCATGCACAGAAAAAGAAATATTTGTAAAACGTCCTTAAATATTAATTGTTGTAACAGTATTTTGTGAAGTATTAAATGTAAATTGTAAATTATGGGAACGTATAGTATGAAGAATTAAATTTTGGATGTAACAATATATTATTTGTAACAATGCTTTGCTCCTTTTTCTCTAGTTATTTGGATCCGCTTTGCAAATTCAAGTACAACCTTAGACAAGTCTAATTATTATAATTAGTATCAGTAACTATATACTAAAAGACACACCAGCAATGACACGTGTCATTTTCTGGTGTGTCAAAAAAAAAAAAACTATTTAGGAAACAAATCTTATATATAAATCAAATATTAAAAAAATTTAATATATCATTCCACTATATATATTGATACCATAAGTTAAAGTTAAAAAATAAAAAAAAGAATCAAATTCTTAGCATAATTTGTGACATACATAGTGCTACATACTATTTTGCAAGAAGGATTATTTTTTTAAAAAATATTTTTGTATTTAATTATGTTTGAAAAGCTTGCTAGGAAAGATACGAATTTTTTTCAAAGCCAGTTGATTATTGAGAAGAAAAATAAATACCGCTTAAGAGGGAATGGATTAATAGTGTGTAAAAAGTAAATCTACTTACGAATTAAATACATAGTTGTAAGATATTCATTTGGTTAAAAGAAGAAATGATATAAATTAGTTAGTGAAATATATATAAATATACGTATATGTGTATTTTAAATTATCTATTTTGCTAATAATAGACTCTTTCATAATTAATTCATTTTACAAAGTAGTAACTTAAATAGATTATTTATTTATTTATTTATTTTTTAAAATATAAAGTTAATAATTATAGAGTAGTTATTGAAAATTACCGTGCATGACACGGGACCTAACCTAATAGACATACATTTAGAAGTGACAAATAGGGTTGTTATTTAGATCCAAATCATCCAATAAGACTATGGTCATGTTTGAAGACTTTTGGTTCGGGTATGGGTTAGTTTTGATCCATTAAAATTAAATTTGGGTCATTATAGTTGTATGTAATGAGATTGTTGGAGTATTTTTCAATTGGGATGATACTTCGGTTCGGTTCGGCTAGTCATTTTTGTTTTGTAAATTAGTAAATATGAATGATTCATTACACAAGTATGGATAATTTTATACATACTAATCGAATATTTCAATAATATTGGTTCTTTATGTTTAATGTCTTCCAATCTAAAATTCAATCCATTAAAAAAAAAAAAATCCCTCAAATTCTTATTGTCAGCACAATGATCATCTCCCATCATTCAAAGGCACCAATGACACAACTCTACTCTGACTATTCGAAGAAGAATCGTTCATAGCAGTGATGCTGTTGTTGTAGTCATTGCTGTTAACTTGTATCTCACCAAGCAAATATTCACTCTCTTTTTGAAGTAGTACTCCACGTTTGTCCGACCACGGATGTGAGCCTATCTCTTTGATATCTTCTAGCTCTCTTGCAACCTGCTTCATTGTCGGACGATCCTCTCCTTTCACTTTCAAGCACCTTTTTACAAGATTTGCGACTTCCTTAATTTGCACTAGTGCTCCATCACTCACTATGTTGTCATCGAGGATCTCCAACAAGCGATCATCCTTAAGATTACGAAGAAAATAAGACGTGAGACACTTCTTGTCATCCTCTGTTCTTTCATAAGAAAGCGCCTTCTCCCTAGTTAGTAGCTCGGCAAGAACAACGCCAAAGCTATAAACGTCGCTTTTCTCAGTTAGATCACCAGTTTGAAGGTATTCAGGATCAAGATAACCGCATGTTCCTTGAATCATTGATGCTAACTGATCTTGATTTGTTGGTGCAAGCTTTGAAGCACCAAAATCGGAAACTTTTGCAATATAATTTTCATCCAAAAGTATATTCATAGACTTTATGTCCCTATGAATAATCGGTATAGTAGTCATAGTGTGTAAATATGCCAAGACCCCGGCAACTTCTGTAGCTATCCTCAATCGAACATCCCACGTTAGTAAACGAGTTTTATGTTCATCATGTAAATGCTCATACAATGTACCATTTCTTATGTACTCATACACGAGTAATGGTACTTCCGTCTCCAAGCAACACCCTAATAATTTTACCACATTCTTATGGTTGACATGAGACAATGCAATGACTTCATTGATAAATTGCTCAACTTGACTAGAATCTACTTTGAGAGACTTTTTGATGGCAACTACTTGGTTGTTCGTCAATATACCTTTATAAACCATGCCAAAACCACCTCGGCCTATGATGCTGCTTACACTATAGTTATCAGTAGCCTTCTTAATCTCTTCTACAGTGAACATCTTAACAATGCTTCCCATGGATATGTCTCGTCTTTTGAGTTTAGTCTCTAAAATGTGGCCGCCATTTTGATAAAAGAAACTCTCCTTCATTTTTTTGATTTGCCGTTGCCCATGCTGCCAATAGAGCCATAACGCACCTATGAAGAAAGCAATTATGCCACCTCCAACACCTAAACCATTCATTGATAAAGGCATAACGAGGTTAATAAACGAATATATATTTAAATCTTTTGATATAAAAATTCTATGGTGGTCATCCTTAAATGAATGTCATTATACTAATTTTTTATTAGTTGATTTTTAATTGTAAAACAATTATAAATGTTTTTTTTTCTTCTTATTTTTAAAATTTAATATTATTTATTTTATATTTTTATAGTTAATTCATGAATTTATTTTTAATTTCAGTAATAATAAAAATTAAATTTTGTTAATTAATTATTAAAATAAAAAAAATCAAAAAATATTTCAAAATTAAAACTTAGACATATGATTTATATTTGACCTTGACATTAAAAAATAAATCAAAATCAGCTAATAAAAAAATTATATTATGATAGTCATTTATAAGTCCACTGAAATTTCAAGCCTAGCGTTATAGGGCATGGATATTGTAACCGACAATACAAATGTATTAAAAGAATTTGTTTAATAATGTTAATGGTCTTTGTATCTACAACCATTAGAGATGGAGAAAGTAATATCTCGTGAAATTCACCTTAGATATTTTCCAGTATCATAAATTTAACTTTGGAGTACGTTGTAATATCAATGAAATTGTTACAATGTAAGTCATTGAGATGAATGGACTTACCTAGGATGATTATAATTGATATGCTTCCTGTATTATGAATACAAAGATCTTTATTTGTACTATTGCGGCGATTGTAGCCTTTTGGACACAAGCAATCATAACCTCCGTCGGTGTTGACGCAAAATGCTGGTGATTTACACGAATGCTTTCCTTTACATTCATTAATATCTGGATAAGAAATCAACCAAAGAATCGACTATGTCACCGTACTAGGAAATATCGAATGACTATTATTTTAAATTTAGATAAACAATTTCAGATAGAGAGAGTACATTGTATTTCATAATAATTCGTATAAGTTGTGGCCCTTTGCTCAATGTATGGAAATCAATGAGGGAGACCCAGTTTTTAATAGTGAGAAACAAAATAAACCAACAACTTTATTCAACTTTATTTATAGAGCCCAAAATAATGAAAAAGTTATTAATTTATTCACGAATATGCCCTCATGAGAAACAAGAAATTTCCCGAAATTAATAGTAATTTCAACACTTAGGTACTAACTAAGGAGTTACTTCATCATCATACGAAAAAAGTAGAACTATATTGCCCAAAATTAAATGAAGGGCCAAAACTAGAATGTATTATATGGTAAAAAAATCCCAATATAATAAATATGAAGTGCCACAAATAGAATTAGATATCATACGTATTTAAAAAAAAAAAAAAGCTATATACATAGTATTACTTCCTTATTTTTCAAATTATTGTCCTTCAATTATTGGCTTGGTGGCGCATACTTTTGAGAAATAAAAGGCAGGGTGGTCAGTGGTGTCAGTTGATTGATGTATAGATAGTGAAAGTTTAGATGAAAAAGAAAATTGTTAGAGATTTTATGGAGGCAGAGGCAGGATTCCAAATCATATACGAAGTATATAAGAAAAATGAAAGTGGAAGACTGGAAGTGAGATAATTAGTGGTAGGATCCATTTACATGGGTTATAGACTTCTAGTTATGAGTTTGATTAGGAAAATAATTCTAGTTAATTAAGGTAACAGATCGTACAATTATTTGGAAACTAATCAAAATAGTATACAAGACGAGTTTTAAAAAAAATACATGTAATATATACTCCGTCTATTTTTTTTTTTTAGTATTACACTTTTATCAGTATAATATTTTAGGTAAATTAATTGAATTTAATATAATATGTGTAGGTGAGCTAAGGTAGTTGAATTATAAAAAAAAAAAAATATGAAATAAGACTATAAATGTAATAATTAAATGAAAAATAAGGGATGTGAAAAAAAAAAGTAATAACAAAAGTAGTCGTGGGTTTGCATGAAGAACTAACCATGAGTTTCATCACGATACGAAAAGGGTATAACACTTTAAAAAAATAACAAAAAAAAAATTGAAAAGAAAAAAAAAACAGTAGTATTTGTTAAGTGTGACACAGAGGAAGTAAGAAAGTGTGCATTTATTTAAGGACGGAATGAATAATTATTTTCAAAAAGATTACAAAAAGGATAGGTTGAAAGTATACCTTGGCAACCATGAAGGTAGGGGTTCCCTTGGAACCCAGGCTTACATTGGCAGCGGTAGCCCCGTTCGTCCGGCAAGTCAACACACGTGCTATTTCCCTTGCATATGTAATCTGGCTCTTCGGCTGCTTGCGCAGTGAGACAATCTTTTGTTCCAATTGACCAATTATAGACCATTGGAAGCTTTAATTTTTCAACATATGCAAAATTTTTGGGTAGATACTCTTTTGGAGAGGGCATTGCATCATTTGCCACCACAAAAGCAATGCTACATGGGTTGAAATCTACCACATACGAGTGATTATAGAAACTCTTGGCTTGTACGCTGACGTTGTACACTCCATTTGGAATGAAGGCCCTGCAACAACCAATTCCAGAGCACATACTACCCACACTATTTCCTTGTTCCTCATTGCACGTAGTCATGCACCCGGAATGGTATTGTGTTGATGAATTTGTAATACCTACACTATTGAACCATACATAAGTATCACAACCAATTGCAACAAGTGAATTCTGAGTGGTTGAGACAACAAATCTATTCATTCTGACAGAGGTATTCTGTTTATAATGCATTTCTTCTGTATAATTAAAACAATCGTATGCAACAAAGTTACGTACCCAGATATTACCCTCTAGCGTAATATTGGTTACTTCTAGGCTATCACCATAAATTAAACTTGGAGGACTTGTACTTGTGTTACAAGTGACACTATAAAAAATACCATCTTTAGGATGCTTGTAGTGACAATTTTCCCCAATACCAAACGGATATGGTATTTGGGTATCGCCACACTTTTCGGGGCAATTAGGTAGGGCTATAGCTATTTGTGAGGAAGTATTAAAAACAGTTGTTTCCGACACTATTTGGAGGCTAAACGGCAACATTGCCACCATCATATCGATGAAAAAGATTAGTACCCTATAATAACCCAAATTTCTTGATACCCCTTTCACCATTTTTTGTGTTTACTTAGGCATATGATAGCAAGGTATGTAGTGTGAGTGTGTGACAATGTGACATATAACATGCATTTAAACGAATAACAATAATGTACTATCTAGTATAGAATGAATGGACCAAAGTAATTGGAAGACCCCGTCAACTAAGTCAATGCAATTTAGTGAGTCTTGCATGGGTCACTCGTCATGTACGTATGGTCGTCCTTCAATGTGTTGGTTGCATGTGGCTTTCTTGCTTACTTCCTCGCAATTACTGATCAATAAACTTAACTTTATCTGTCTCATTCATTCTAGTAATGAATACTGAATACTCGCAACAATATAAACTAATTAGATTTTTCATATCAACACTCACTAATATACCATTAACAAAAGGTATAAAATAGCATTTGCAAAATCTGTAAAATAGTTAAAGTTTTTATAGAAAGAGCTAACAAGCGCCCCCGAAGCGTTACATACAATTTCAAATATTTTTGAAAAAGGAATTTTAGAATATTGCATATCATTGGTCGTTCATCATTAAGGTCCTTAAGGATCATTAATTTATTAGATTAAGCATTAGTTGCATTAGTTTCAATACGGTTTTGGGATGTCCGAAGAATTCCTTATAACATAAGGCTAAAGTCGCACGTAAAAATATCATCGATTAATGTATGATTTTGACATACATTCCTAAATTAATATCATAATAAGAAATATATTAAAAGGTTATTCAATATTTCGGAGTTTTCATTTTATTATAACTTTTATAAATGCCAAAAAACTATAAAAGATATTTTGTTGACCCCGTAATAAAGGAAGGAAATTGAGAAAATTCAACATAGAAATAGAATGGCTGAAAAATCAACGGTAAAAGGCTTACCAAATTTTTTTTTCTTTTCTTTTCTTTTTTGACGAGAAAAGGATTACCTTGTGGATGAAGGATATTAGCATAAATTTCGAGGACTGAAGGAGGCCATAGGAGCCACGAAGATTCAAGGAAAGTAATGGTTTACTGGGATCCAAGGAGAGACCAAAGGAGTATTGTCTTCACCATTGTAATTAGGGGTGAGTATTACCGGGTACCCATTGTTAAACTAAAGACCCGATCTTGGAACTGGTTAATACCAGTTCTAAGATTTTTTGGAACCTGACCCCAAACTGGTAACAACTGGGTCCCAACATTTGATATCCGGAACCGGAACCGCTGGAAACCGGTTCCAAAACCGGAAATCGGAAAATTTCAGAATATTGAGATGAAAAATTAGATCTAAAGTCCAACCAATAAAAAAATACACATTACCAATATATGTTACAATTTTCGATATATACAACTGGGCTTCTTCTTCGAGTCACCGCCATATACTACCGCCTCTTCTCTCGTTCTTTACAATGGCGTGCTCTCCATTAAAGGTGGGAATCGTGCTGGGCCGTGACTGGCGGGCCACGGTCTCCGACGAGCCATGCCGTGCCACCGTGCCCACCTTTACCTGTCGTGCCGTGCCACCCAAAGTAGCAGGCCAACCCACGACACGGCACGACCCCCGTGCCAGCCGGGCTCGTACCGTGTTGGCCTGCGTGCTGGTGGGCTAGCCTTTTTTTTATTATTTATTTATTTCAGTAGTTTATAACTTATAACTTATTATTTTTTATTTAAGTTTAATAAATTAAGTTTAATGTGTATGTTTTATTATTTTTTATATTTAATATTTAGATGTATTTAGTTTATAGTTTTTTATAATATTAGTCTATTTTTTTATAGTTTAATGTTTATAATTTATTATATATATTTTGTATTATTAATTACTAATTATTATAATTTTGTTTTTGTTATATTTATTACAAATTATAACTTAACGAGAAAAAGAGGAAATTGGACTTTGGATGTGAATAATGCATATTTCATATTATTATTACTTGGGAAAATTGTACAATGATTAATAATGATGAAAATCGTACAAGGATATTAAATAAAAATTGGATAATGATAAAAATCGTACAATGAAAATGTTGATAATGACTAAAATCGTACAATATACAAAAATTGTAAGCTATTCTTCTTCATCTTCTCGTTCAAGATCATCAGCTAGTCGAATAGATTGGGAACTAGCCGAACCCGAATGGCTCGAGGCGGATGTTTCAGCTTCGTAGTCGTTGTCCTTGTAAGAACGGTCTTGTGTGTGATTTTCAGCATCTAACCAATCCTTGAAGCACACGCACATTTCAAGTGTTTCGGGTTATAGACTTGTTCTTATGTCGTCTAAAACCCTCCCGGATGCGCTGAAAGCTCGTTCCGAGGCAATGGATGAGACTTGGATACCAAGAATGTCTCGTGCCATGGCCGCCAAATTAAAGTTGGATGCTTCGTGCTCTGTTATTTCCACCATGCAAGGAGGTCGAGGTTGTTTATCTCGTCGTCGTCCATGCCCTTGGTGAAGTCGTAACTCAGGTACATTTGCAACTTCGAGATGTCGCTTTGCGTTCTCCTTATCGATGAATCACCTGAAAACCTTGAAATCAAGTTAGTAGCTTGTGAAAATAAATGTTTGGCCTTCTTACTTACGTTTTTGGATGGTTGAAAAGGGGCTGAGCGAGGAAGGGTGCCATATTTAGTTTCATAGACTCTATATAAAGCAAAAAACTGATCCTTGACATTACTCTTATAGGTTTCTACATTATCGTCAAGATGCATGCATTGAAAATAAATGTCAACTAACATAAATGTATGTTCATACTTTTGCCTAGTATCTAATGTTGAAGAAAAAATATAAATTAAGGAAATTTCACTATAATATTTACGCCACTTTGTTTCCATTGCTGGAAGATACCGATCATAATCACTTTCGTTTCGATGATCAGCGAAAAGTTGGGCGAGTAAAAATGCATTTGAAAGAAAGTTATGAGCACAAGGATTATAAACAGAAGAAAAACAATACGTCATGTTATAATAACTGTAAGAACTGCATATATCTTTCATATTTAACCAAATCATTCTCATATATAGCATTGTTTGGAAATTTTTTGTTGTAATAGATTGTTAACTGATTCTTACACTCAATCGTCTTGGTTAACATGTCATAGATGAAATTCCACCTAGTTGGGCAATCGGTTTTGATTTTTATTGCTCTTATCTTTTGTTGTTTTAAAAAATCTCTTCCATTCCTCGTATCTCATGTTTGAGATATTAATAGACATAATAGCATCTCTAATTTTGTTGCAGTATGGACCAATTGCTCGAATTTCATCCTGTACACATAAGTTAAGAACATGGCAAACACATCTAGTATGGAGTGCGTCACCGTCTAATATTACATTAGTTAAACTTTGTTTGACATAATTAGCAGCATATGTCATTGAGGTTGCGTTGTCAAATGTTATTGACATGATTTTTTTCTCCAAGGTTATATTCATTTATCGCTCCCATTAAGTGATGAGCAATGTTAATACCGATGTGGGGGTATTCAAGCATTTTGAAATGAATAATTCATTTTTGCAACAATTGTTGATCATCTACCCAATGACAAGTCACACATAAATAGTAATATTTATAACCACTATCCCAAGAATCGGCGATTACAGACACTCTACAATTAAGGTTGCTCAATTCGTCTTGTAACCGCATTTTCTACTCTTGGAAGTTTTTCATGGCGGCGGAACGAACTGTTTTCCTAGAGATTTTTTTATGGTAGGGTTGTAATGCTTTGTTATTGTAAGTGTTAAATAGGTCACTTTCGGAGAAAAGAAAAGGTTGTTCGGCGTGTACTATCATTTTTCCTTGTTTTTCTATATCCCTCTCATAGTTGTAGGTAAAGTCGTGTGGATGAAGTTGGGAAATTTTTTACCGGGTTGGGTCACTAGCTAGTTTTGCATAAGTTCTCGTGTGTCTACTTAAGTGTCCCATACCGGACTTGAATTGTGCCGAGTATATATTACCACATGTTTTACATTATGCTCTTTTTTGGTCTTTATTTGGCAAAAAATAATTCCAAACATCACTTTTAAGGCTTTTAATATTAACCATTTCACTTTCGGTTAACCATTGGTCTTGTGTGTATGGGGATTGGGTGTTTGTAGTTTCGTGGGTTTGTTGGTTAGCAGTAGAACCAGAAGCATTAGGGATATCTTGTGGGCTACCTTGGCTAGAATAAAAACTTTGTGGGTCAAAGAAATTAGGTGGGAATTGACCGAATTGTGGAGATTAGTTTGGTGGTGGAAATTGGTTTTGTGGAAAATTGGGCATATTCATATTATTCATGTTATATGATTGAAAACCGGAAGAACCATCGTGCCTAAATTAATCAAAGTCTTGGGGGACGTGACCGGGGTCATTGGTCGGACTTGGAATTGAGGGGCTAATTGGATTAGGTGATTCTCTAGACCTATTACCACGGACAAATTGGACTTTCCTAGATGATGATGGGTTGTTTGTGTTAGGTGATGCCATATAAATAACAATAACAATAATAATAATTAACAGCAACAATTTTAACAATAATTATAACAATAATAATAATTACTAACAACAATTATAACAATAATAATAATTAATAACAAAATTTATAACAATAATAATAACAATAATAATAATTAATATAATTATAACAATAACAATAACAACAATAATAAATTAAAGATTAGTTTAGATCTTACAACCATGCTTCAACGCTTTCCACTAATAACGATTATGAACTTTTAGTTTTTTCGTTATTAAGAGATAATAGTTAAAAAATTTAAGAGAATTATTAGAGAATATAAGAGATTAAGGATTATTAAAGAATATAAGAGATTAAAAGAAGAGATTGTGAATTGGGAAGTGAATGAAATTAGGTATTTATAGGGAATTTGGGGAGGAAATTAGGAAAAAATTAGCCGTGAATGGCTGTTGGGCAACGACATTATTGCCGTTTGTTTCTGTTGGCCCACGGGTCGTGCCGGGCCGGCACGAAAGTCGTCCCTAGCAGACCGGCACGCGGGCTAGCACGCGGGCTTTGCACCGTGCTCGTGTCGTGTCGTGCTGGAAAAGCGTGACCCCTGTCCGTGGCACGGCCAGCGGCATGCCGACGGGCCACCATGCCGTGCCAGGCTCCCCCTGAGCCGTGTTGTGCCCCGCCGAGATTCGTGCCGTGCTAGGCTGCCCGCAGGCCAGCCCGGCCCGTGCCCATCTTTATTCTCCATTGATGTGGTGGCTTCCTTGGCTTCCATGAATGAGATCTTGTGAGGATAACAAGTTCTGATTTTGTTTTGCGCAAAAAAAATAAAATATTTGATATAGATCTAAGAAATTGGAAAAGGTCAGTTAATGAATTAGATGATGACTCCATCTCTACGAGGATTGTGTCCACAATCTGGTAATCTAAGCCAGATAGATCTTTTAAGTGAAAGAAAGGTAGTGTACCGTAGGGATGGGAATGACGGAATGAATGAGGATTATTCCCACAGGAACTCTTTCTATCAATTGAATAAGACAGATGGTAGAAAAGAAGGGGATGGATGGCAGTGGTTGGTGAATTTGTGAAAGATGGTGGATTGGTAGCCAGTGAAGAGTAGTTTACGGTTTTAACACAATAAGTACTCCCTATAAGAGGAATTGGTTGTGAGAAAGTGGCTGGTAATTAACAAAAAGCCTAATATTTCATTTCTTCCCCAATTGTTCATATGACTTAAAGAACTGGTGGGTCCTAACCGGTTCCAGGTCTGGTACCGGGTACTCTGGGTCTTTGCTCACCCTTAAATGTAACATACTGTTAGAAATATGCCTGGAATCTATTTTTGGGTCTTGGACTAGTAAGCGGTAGCTCGCGAGGTTGCTTAGTATTTCGTTGGCAAGGTTGAAGGTTGCAACAAAATTGAAGCTATAGCTCCTAGGAGAGCGAGCTATAGCTCGCCGAGGTATTTAGGTGTGGCTTGGTCAAGCGAGAGATTGCTCGACAGCGAGCGAGAGCTCAGGTGCGCGCAAAACTAAGAGTTGCGAGTGCCTGGCACGCGCTAGTTGTTGAGTAGTGCGCGGAGGGTCAGCGCAACTCCGTGAGTTGCGCGCGGAGTGAGGCGGTCAGCGTTTTTTGCGTGTCTATCTATCTTATTCCGGTGTGCTATATAAACCTTCCTAGGGTTATTTGTAGCCGTATAATTGTGTCATTGAGTGTTATTCAGAAATCTGAGAGTCTTTTATGTATTTCTCATCTGTGAGATTTGAGAGAGATAACATTAGAAATCCGAGAGACAATGAATATGTTTTCTGTAATGGTCTCAAATCTATTCCGAATCTGTATTCTATTTTCCCAAGATCAATGAAACTATTACTCTCGCTTGCCCGTGGACCTAGCCAACACATTTTTGGTGAACCACGTAAATCTACGTGTGTTTTTCTTTTCAATTTAACATTCAATATTCGTTCTTTCTTACATCAGTTATATCTAATCGGTATCAAGAGCTTAAATTCGGGGCCTAAGGTTTAATTCTAGTGAGAAAGATGGCTGCTTTAAATGTCAAGATTGACAAATTCCCGAGGAGAAATAGTATTAGTCTATGGTAGATCAAGATGCGGGCTTTGTTGAGGCAACAAGGGCTATGGACGCCGTTGAATAAGAATTCATCGGATGCGATAACCGATGAGATGTAAATCTTGTAGGAGAAGGAACACTCAACAATCATGTTGTGTCTGGCACACGATGTTATCACCGAGGTCGCGGGGGAGGAAACTGCATTGGATCTGTGGTTGTAGCTGGATAGTCTAACATGACGAAGACTTTAACCAACAAGTTGCTATTGAAGTAATGTTTGTTCGGTCTGCAAATGTCTGAAGGTACATCCCTTAGAGAACACTTAGTTCATTTCAATACTATTCTGTTAGAATTGCGTAATATTGATGCTAAGGCTTAGGATGAGGATGCTGCCTTAATTTTGTTAGTATCTTTTCTAGTGTCATATGAGAATTTTGTGCAATCTTGTATTATTGGTAAAGAGACAATGTCTCAAGAGAAGGTTAGATCTGCTCTCCATACTATAGAGTTGTGCTATAAGGCATCTCATACAGGTACAGATGATCAAGCTGCTGGAATAGTGGCCAATGATGGTAATGGACAGGGGAATTCGGGGAGAAAATCCAGGAAAACATCTTCTAGGGGTTCAAAACCTAGTGATGTCTGTAATTACAATGAGGAGAAGGTGCATTGGAAATCTGAATTTCCCAAGAAGATGAGACAACAGGAAAATTATGAGTCTGCAGATATTGCAGATGGAGACACCCGTTCAGAAGAGGATTATCTCCTGATTGCTATTGAGCGTTCGCATCAATCTGATGTGTGGGTTCTGGATTCGGGGGCATCTTATCATAAGTGTTCACGGAAGGAATGATTTACAAATGACAAGCAGGTTGATGGAAGTGTTACTATGGCCAACAATGAAGTCTGCATAACAGTTGGTATAGCGTCCATCAAAATTCGATCGGACACATGATGGTAAACTTTGTATGTTGAACAATGTCAGGCATGTTCCACTGGGTTTACTAGGAATCTGATTTTGCTTAGTCTTCTAGATATAAAAGGGTTCAGTTTCAAAGGTGAAGGTGGAGGGTTGTATGTCTACAAGGGTTCAAAGGTAGTTCTGAAGGGTGTTAAATGGGAGTCATTGTATGTCCTGCAATGGTCTAGTTATCAGTCTGGTGTTGTCACATCATATGTTTTAGGTAGTGTTGAGAATCAGGTGGAGCATAAAGTCACCCTAGGTTGGGGTGATGGTCCACATCTAGGAAAGGTCAGTTACCACTCACAATCCGAGTATGAATATGAAGCATCGCAGTCTTCGCTGTTGAAACTAGGTCCGCCTAATTTGGCTCTTGGTCGGCATGTAAGCTTTGTGAACTTTCCCCAAAGGCACGGTTGGGAAGATAAGGTGGCTTTTGCACTATCTGCTGGAGAGGTGGATATATCTGAGCTGTCCAAGGGAGGTATTGCTTCTGCTAGGAAGAAGCATTGGCAAGCCGTCTGTTTGAATTTGGTTCCGCAGAGTAAGTCCCCAGGTTGCTTGGACTTACAAACTATTCGAAGTTGTTGGTAACCCTTAGGGGAATTTTAGGTGCCCGAAAGGGCAAATCTGGTCTGGTGCTCGACGGAGCAAATTTGGTGCCTAGCGGAGGCAAATTTGAGCAAGGAGAGTCTGTTTCCGGTTAATTGATTTTCAGTTATATTCGTCTTTTTTCTGGTACATCTGGCATTGTGATCAATGTGTCTTGTTCATCAGTTTTATTGTGAGGGGATTCAAGTCAAGGTGGACATTTATTATGAATATGCTTTGAATCCGTTTTTGGGTCTAGGAGTATTGAACGGTAGCGCTCGAGGTAGCTTAGTAGTTCGTGGGCAAGGTTGAAGGTTGCGACGAAATTAAATATCTAGCTCGCAGAGGTATTTAGGTGCGGCTGGGTCGAGTGAGAGCTTGCTCGACATCAAGCGTGAGCTCAGGCGCGCGCAATACTGGGAGCCACGCACGCAAGTTAAAGAGTTGCGCGCGGAGGGTTAGCGCAACTCCTTGAGTTGCGCGCGGAATGAGGCGGTCAGCATTTTCTGCGCTTCTATCTATCTTATTTCGGAGTGATATATAAACCCCCCTAGGATTATTTGTAACCGTATGCTTATGTCATTGAGTGTTATTCTGAAATCTGAGAGTCTTTTGTGTATTTCTCATTTATGAGATATGAAAGAGATAACATTAGAAATCCGAGAGACAAACAATTTGTTTTTTGTTATTGGTCTTAATCTATATTCAGTTTTCCCAAGATCAATAAAACTGTTACTCTTGCCTGCCCGTGGACGTAGCTAACACATTGTTGGTGAACTACGTAAATCTGTGTGTTTTTCTTTTTAATTTTACATTCAATAATTGTTCTTTCTTGTATCTGTTATAACAAACTGGTATCAAGAGCTTAGGTTCGGGGCCTAGGGTTTAATAATGGTGAAAAAGATGGCTGCTTTGAATGTCAAGATTGATAAAATTATGGGGAGAAATAGTTTTAGTCTCTAGCAGATCAAGATGAGAGGTTTGTTAAGCCAACAAGGATTATGGGTGCCGCTGAATAAGCAGTCACCGGATCTGGTAACCACTGAGATGGCAATCTTGGAGGAGAAGGCACACTCCACAATCCTGTTGTGTCAGGCAAATAATGTTATCACCGAGGACGCGGAGGAGGAAACCGCATCGGGTTTATGGTTGAAGCTGGAGAGTCTATATATGACGAAGTTTTTAACTAATGTAGGGAAAACTAGGTCATTGACTAATCCTCCCTAGAGCCAAACAAAATTTATAATCACTTAACAAACCTAAATACAAGTATAGAGGTAAGTCTAGGGTCAAACCACTAGGAACAATTATGTTCAAAGGCTTTCAATAAATGTCTAAGCTATGTCTAAGTCAAAGGTGAAAAGGTAACACTATTCAACTACCAAAACAAAGAGGCAAACAAATGAAACACTAGGGAATGAGGATCAACATGCATTCATGATAATCAAGCTAATTAGGGAATCAAGCAATGTAAGAAATGTAAAGACAAATAGTAGGAGCAATTAGGAGCATTCAATTAATCATCCTTATACTCTTTAACCTAGATTTCTCTTGTGCTAAAAAATAAGAAAAAATATAATCAAATTCTCAGCTAATGATGATCAAATCGATATCAAGTGGTCATGTCAATCAATTCTATCATGCAATCAAGTTAAGCATCATGGTTAGCTACCCCAATCAAACTAAACAACATGCAAACCTCTATCAATCAATTTAGGGGGTGTTTTGTATTAACATTGTAAATGAAACAAAAAGGATTCAAATAAGTAAGGGAAAGGTATTGATAAACGTTACCTTTACTATATGTTTGGTATCCTAGTGGAATGGAAATGAATTTGAGAAGATTATGATTGAGTAAGGAAACGCATTTGATTGTCACTAGTTTTTGTCAAGGGTAAAATTGGGGGGTTATGTTACCCTGCGGAAACGTTATTTGTTACTTTTAACCCATACCAAACAACTAGAAATGGAAACATTTAATTGAATCCGTTTCCTACCTCTTAAATTACTATACCAAACGCCCCCTTAGTTACAACACAAGAACAACTCAAATTCCCAAATCTATCTCAATCCATCAATCATACATGTTTTACTCAACCCTAGCAAACAACTACTCACTACAATCCATCATCTAATCCAAACAAGTAATTGAATTCAAGGATCAACAAATTATAAAGAACAACTACACTAATCAAGAATCAATCATCAAAACCAAATCAAACAAACATGAAATAAACAAAGCAATAAGATGAGATAGTGTAAAATATGCTTATTGATTATTGAAAAGATCTTCAATACAATTGTCACCCTTGCATTTGAATATCTCAAATCAGCATTGAAATCACTCACTTTCTCTCTTTAAAACTACTCCTAAGCTAACCTATTTTAGAGAGAGAAGCTCTCAACCTAAGCTAAAATATGAGAGAGTAAGTAAAATGAAGTCTAAATTCTAAAAGTTGAGCCAAAAGCTATTTATAAGTAAACAAATAAAGCGGGAAAAATACGAGTTGGGCTGCTCGGGTAGGAGGATCAGCTTGGGCAAGCAAATCAGCCTGCCCAAGAAAACCCATTTTTTAGGTTGTCGTGCCACCTGCCGTGTCACGGCGCCACCTGCCATGCCACGACAACTCTACAATGTTGCGGTTATGCTGCTGCTGCTCGGGCTTCTTGGATGTGAAGCTTGTACGAGGAGCTACTTGGGAAGGAAGGGGAGTATGGCCGAGCAAAGTGGCCTTCCCAATACATATATTTCTCCCTTTAAAAATTGATTGAAATCTTCTACAATTGCTTAGGAAAGCATATGATCTTGCCCACGCAACTTGCCCAAGACACATTGCTTTGACTTCCAACTTTATTTGTTTGCGCTCTAACTTCCCATACTCGATATTGTTGACTTCCTTGGTTATGTTTGAGTTTCCTCCTCGATAAATGAATCTTGGAAAACCCGACACACCTAAAAAACAAGTCAAACAAAACGGAAAGCGAGAGATTAGCCAAGAAATGCATACAAAGGATAATAAAACCATTAAAAAATTTCATTTATCTAAACTAACACACAAGTACGCAAATCAATAATTATTACCTAAAACACAACTAAAAAGGTCAAGAAACGAGCATAAACTAAAGAAGAAACCTACCCTATGAGTGCCATAAACCAACAAGTTGCTATTGAAGCAACGTTTGTTCGGTTTGCGAATGTCTGAAGGTACATCCCTTAGAGAACACTTAGATCAATTGAATACTATTCTGTTAGAATTGCGTTATTTGATGCTAAGGTTTAGGATGAGGATGCTGCCTTAATTCTGTTAGTATCTTTTCTAGTGTCATATGAGAATTTTGTGCAATCTTGTATTATTGGTAAAGAGACAATGTCTCTAAAGGAGGTTAGATCTGCTCTCTATACTATAAAGTTGTGCTATAAGGCGTCTCATACAGGTACAGATGATCAAGCTGCTGGATTAGTGGCCAATGATGGTAATGGACAGGGGAATTCGGGGAGAAAATCCAGGAAAACATCTTCAAGGGATTCAAAACCTAGTGATGTCTGTAATTAAAATAAGGAGAAGGGGCATTGGAAATCTGAATCTCCCAAGAAGATGAGATAACAGGAAAATTATGAGTCTGCAGATATTGCAGATGGAGACACCCGTTCAGAAGAGGATTATGTCCTGATTGCTGATGAGCGTGCGCATGAATCTGATGTGTGGGTTCCGGATTCGGGGGCATCTTATCATAAGTGTTCACGCAAGGAGTGATTTACGAATGACAAGCAGGTTGATGGAAGTGTTACTATGGCCAACAACGAAGTCTTCAAAACATTTGGTATAGGGTCCATCAGACTTCGGACACATGATGGTAAACTTGTATGTTTAACAATGCCAGGCATGTTCCACAAGTCACGAGGAATCTGATTTCCCTTAATAATCTAGACAGAAAAGGGTTCAGTTTGTTTCAAAGGTGAAGGTGGAGGGTTGTATGTGTACAAGGGTTCAAAGGTAGTTCTAAAGGATGTTAAACGGGATACATTGTATGTGTTGCAAGGGTCAACGTTATCTGATTCTGAGTCTGGTGTTGTCACATCATCTGTTTTTGGTAGCGTTGAGAAACAGGTGGAGCATAGAGTCGCTCTAGGTGGGAATGATGGTCCACATCCAAGAAAGATCAGCCAACACTCACAATCTGAGTCTTAATCTAAAGCATCGCGGTCTTCGGTGTTGAAACTGGGTTAGCCTAGTTTGGCTCTTGGTTCCCCTAAAGGCACGGTTGGGAAGATAAGGTGGCTTTTGCACTATCTGCTGGAGAAGTGGATATATCTGAGCCATCCAAGGAAGGTATTGCTGGTGCTAGGAAGAAGCATTGGCAAGTCGTCTGTTCAATTAGGTTCCGTAGAGTAAGTCCTAAGGTTGCTTGGACTTACAAACTATTCGAAGCTGTTAGTAGCCCTTTGGGGATAGTCTGGTGCCCGACGGGACAAATCTGGTCTAGTGCTCGACGGAGCAAATCTGGTGCCTAGCGGATGCAAATTTGAGCAAGGAGAGTTTGACTCTGGTTATTTGTTTTTCTGTTATATCCGTTTGTTTTATGGTAGATCTAGCATTGTGATCAATGCGTCTGGTACATCAGTTTTATTGTGAGGAGATTCAAGTCATGCAAGGTGGAGATTTGTTATAAGTATGCCTTGAATCTGTTTTCAGGTCTAGGAGAAGTTAGCGGTAGCTCCCGAGGTAGCTTAGTAGTTCATTGGCAAGGTTGAAGGTTGCAACGAAACTGGTGCTATAACTCTTAGACGAGTGAGCTATAGCTCGCGGAGGTATTTAGGTGCGGCTGGGTCGAGCGAGAGCTTTCTCGACAGCGAGCGAGAGCTCGGGCTCACGTGTGGTTGGCGTGTGCCAGTTGTTAAGTTATGCGCGGAAGGTTAGCGCAACCCTGTGAGTTGCGCGCGGAGTGAGGCGGTTAGCGTTTTTGGCGCGTCTTTCTATCTTATCCCGGAGTGCTATATAAACCCCCCTAGGGTTATTTGTAACTGTATGATTGTGTCATTGAGTGTTATTCAGAAATCTGAGAGTCTTTATGTATTTCTCATATGTGAGATCTGAGAGAGATAACATTAGAAATATGAGAGACAATCAATCTGTTTTCTGTGATTGGTCTCAAATCTGTTCTGAATCTGTATTCTGTTTTCCAAAGATCAATAAAACTATTACTCTCGCCTGCCCATGGAAGTAGCCAACACATTGTTGGTGAACCACGTAAATTTGTGTGTTTTTCTATATTTTTATTTCTTGCATCCGTTATAACACATACGGAGTAATTGTTTAGTCAAATAAGGCCTACGACTCTACGAGGGTCTGTACCAGGCCAACTCTATTTGAATTTCATTTTGTGAAGGAACAACAAAATTCTTATCTCATTTCTCCTAAATACTTCCTCTGTTTTTTACTAGATACATCACTTTCCAAACATGAAATTTCAATTTAGGTACATTACTTTTCATTTTAATTAATAAATTCTCTCTATCTCTCTTATATCATATGGACCCTCCTTACTTTTTCTCTCTATCTCTCTTTACTCCAAAAATTGCTTTGGAGTCCGCAATTGAAAAAACGATGCAACTAAAAGAATACGGAGGAAATATATTATTTCTAAATAAAAGTCTCATAATTTCTCAAGCAAATTTATTTCACATGCTATTAAAATATGATTGTTGACTCAAATGAACAATAGAAGAGGGGGGTGAATTGTATTGTACAGGAATCAGGATAATTTTGGCGGAATTATATTTAAAAAAACTCGAAAATAAAAATTAAAAACTAAGAAAAAATAATAAAAAAAGATAATTTTACGTGGAAAACTTCTGAACCCTAATCAAGTAGAAAAACCACGAGCGCTAGATAATTTGTGTTGAGGTATTATCCTACTTGTGTAAGACAAACTAATAGAGATAGAAAGGTTTTAATTGTGTTTTCTTGATTAGTTTACAAACGATATACAGGAGATATATATAGGAGTACAAGAGTACAAAAGATATACATAAGAAAAGATAAATTCCTATAATCTAGCAAGAGTAATTACATAACTGGGCTAGCATAAAGATAAGAAGGAATAGCTGTTGTTGTTGATAACATCTCACGGCTATGCATATCTCGAGCTTGGGACTGCGGCAGTACTTATCTAAGCTTATCATTCTCTAACACGCCCCCGCAAAATGGGCTGTGGTAATGAAAGACCAATTTTGTTTACCAATGTAGTGAATGTAAGCTTAGGTAATGGTTTTGTTAGAGCATCAGCTAGTTGATCATTTGTCGAGATATAAGCGACTCTAAGCTTACCAGCTTGTACATTCTCTCGTACAAAATGATAGTCAAGAGCAAGGTGCTTCATTCGGGAATGAAAGACTGGATTTGCACTAACGTATGTTGCTCCCGCATTATCACAGTAAATGACTGGAGTGGCTGGCAGTGGGTGGCGAAGCTCATGTAGTAGATTTTGTATCCAAAGAATTTCAGTAGAGGCAGCGGCAACAGCGCGATACTCAGCTTCTGTAGATGACTTCGCCCTTGTTTTCTGTTTCTTTGAGGACCATGAGATGGGATTCTTGCCAATGTATACAACATAGGCAGTGGTGGAGATGTAGTCATCAGTATCTCTGGCCCAATCAGCATCTGAGTAAGCATGGAGGGTCATGGGTGTGGTTTTATGAAGCGTGAGACCCATGGTTGTTGTACCCTTGAGATAACGAAGTAGCCTGTGAAGAGATTGCATATGCAAGTCAGTAGGAGATTGCATGTACTGTGCTAGTTTGTTTACGGCAAAAGCCACATCCGGACGAGTGAGACTCAAATATTGGAGGCTGCCTATGAGAGCACGGTAGTGAGATGGGTCAGAGAGAGGTTTACCCGTTTTGGTTAATGGAGGGTGAGTAGCAAGAGGTGTGGAGGTGGGTTTCGCGTTGTCCATGTTAGCTTTGCATAGAATGTCATTGATATATCGAGATTGGCTTAAGAATAGACCATGAGGGTGAGGCACAACTTCCACGCCCAAGAAGTAGGAAAGAGTTCCTAAGTCCTTGAGAGAGAACCGAGTAGATAGTTGTGTTATGAAGGAGTCTAGAAAAGTGGGTTGGTTTGAAGTGATGATTATATCATCTACATAAACAAGGAGGTAGACAATAATGTTATTTACGAAGAGAGTAAAAAGAGACGGGTCTGAGATTGTATTTCGAAACCCGAATTGAAGGAGATGATGGCGAAGCTCAGTATACCAAGCTCTAGGTGCTTGTTTTAGGCCATATAAAGCTTTGTTCAATTTGCAAACATGATTAGGGAATTGGGGATGAACAAAGCCAGGGGGTTGGACGGTAAAGACATCATCGGTAAGGGTGCCTTGAAGGAATGCGTTGTTGATGTCTAATTGACGAAGTGGCCAGCCTTGGGTTACGGCAAGAGATAGGACTAGCCGAACCGTGGTAGGCTTGATGACGGGGCTAAAGGTTTCCCCATAATCAATGCCAACCCTTTGCGTGAAACCACGAGCTACTAGACGGGCTTTGTACTGGGTGATAGCACCATCTTTGTTTCTTTTGATGCGAAATACCCATTTGCAACTGACGACATTTTGAGATGGAGAAGAGGGAATAAGGGACCATGTGTTATTTGTGAGAAGAGCATGAATTTCAGTTTCCATGGCTTTGCGCCACACCGGGCTTTTTAGAGCTTGTGTTATGTTTTTGGGTATAGAGGAATCATGAGTTTCGACATTGAGGTTGAGCTTTTGTAAAGGTTTGCGAATGCCATGTTGAAGCCTAGTGGTTATTTGTGGGGAAGAAAGTTTAGATGATGGTGGAGAAGGAGGGGGTGTAGGGGTCAGTGATGATGTTGAAGTGTGGGAATGCTGTGATGGAGATGGTGTGGGGTTGGGTGGAGAGGAGGGGGAAGAGGCAGCATTGAGGGGTGGGACAGGAGGGCGTGGGAGTGAGGGGATGTGGAGAGGGGCCCACTGTTCTAGTTGGGCAGGGGATGGAGTGCATGGAGATGATGAAAGGGAGGAATAAGGAAATATTGATTCATTGAAAATGACATGGCGAGAAACATAGATGCGCATAGAGGAGGGATCGAGACAATAGTATGCGCTTTGGGAGGGGGAGTATCCGATAAACACACATGGTTTTGACTTGGGGTCAAGTTTGTGAGATGTGTAAGGTTTGAGCCAGGGGTAACATAGACACCCGAAACTTCTTAATTTGGTGTAGTTAGGTTTTACACCGAATAATTTAAAGAATGGGGAAACATTATTTAGAGTGGGCGTAGGTAGCCGGTTTATGAGATAGGCTGCCGTTGAGGCTGCATGAGACCAAAAAGTGAGTGGCATTTGTGCATGAGAAAGGAGAGATAGAAACGTTTCAACTATATGCCTATGACGGCGTTCAGCAAACCCATTATGTTCGGGTGTATGAGGGGGAGTGGTGAGATGAGAGACACCGTCTATTGTTAGAAATTGTTGTAGAGTGAGATATTCTCCACCATTATCGGAGTAAAGCGTTTTTAGGGGACGTTGGAAGTATTTTTCCACTAGTGCTTTATAACGAAGAAACACTGATTTTGTATCTGATTTTTGTTTAATGGTGTATAGCCAAATATACTTAGAGTAGTGGTCAACAAAAATAAGATAGTATTTGTAGTTATCGTGAGAGTAGACGGGTGCAGTCCATAAATCAGTATAGACATATTCTGGAGGAGCAGTAGATTTGATGGAGGAAATAGAAAAAGGAAGCTTATGACTTTTATTGCACGCACAAGAGTTACAATCTATAATTGAAATGCTAGAGACATTTAATTTATTTTCTGAAATAATATGCTGAAAAATATTCCTAGATGGGTGACCTAGACGATGATGCCAATTTATTGAAGATGAAGGCGTGCTTGTGTTGACTGAAGGAGTGGAAGGAAGAAGCTCATAGATGCCTCGGCTAGTTGTCCCTTGAAACAACACTTTCTCCGTTGAAAGGTCCTTCAAGAAAAAACAATTAGAATGGAAAGATAGAGAAACATTGTTATCAAGACAGAGTTGAGAAAGAGATATGATATTTTTGGTGATAGATGGAACAACTAAGACATTGTTAAGAACTAAAGAAGATATAACGCAAGAGCCAATATGAGTGATAGAGAGACCCTTACCATTACCAACTAAAAGCTCCTCGGTGCCATCATAAGGGGCATGGAGGGATAGATTTTGGAGGTCATTGGTAACATGGTGAGATGCACCACTATCTAATAACCATGGTGTGGAAGGGGTAGGTAAGGAGATTTGGGCGTTGTTGGCTTGCGGTTGAGAGGAAGGACGAGGAGATGACGAGGACATGGAGGGGGAACGAGGGGGAGGGGAGACTGAGGGAAACTGTCGAGTGAAGACTGGGCAGTGGGCTACAACGTGGCCCTGCTCTCGACACCATTGACAGCGTCCTAGAAACGGGCGAGGGGACTTAGTGTGTGAAGGGGTAGGAAGGAGACCTTGGGATGAGGTTTTTGAGGAAGGACGTGGGTGAGATTTGGTGGAGGCAGCGAAAGCAGTGGCTGGAAGAGAGGAAGCAGTGGTGGTTTGGTTTTGCAAGATTGAAAGTTCCTTGTTGATGAGCTTCTCATGGAGCTCTTCAAAGGAGATAGGTGTGTCTCGACTGTTGACAGATTCGACAATGGATTTGTATGAGTCATCTAGACCGGCAAGGACACGATCGATTAAATCTTCATGATCAACTGGTTTACCTAGGGCGGCTAAGTGGTCTACACACTCCTTAAGGGAACGCATGTAATCAGAGACGGAAGATGAGCCTTTGACAATGCGATGAAATTTATCACGCAATTGTTTAATGTGGCCTCGGGAAGGAAGGGCATAAGTGTGATGAAGTTTCTCCCAAAGTTGGGCAGAGGTTTTGGCTTGGGAGATGAGAGGTACAAGGTTTGGGTTGATGGTGCCAATGAGGGAGCCAAAGAGGAGACGATCCTGACGAGTCCACCAAGCAAAGTCAGGATTAGGGGATTCGACATCATCAATAAGAATAGTGGAAGGAGGACATGGTGTGCTTCCATCAAAAAAATGGAAGACATCATGACCAACAAGGAGGGCTTCAACTTGAAGTTTCCAAGATAGATAGTTGGTGGGGGTGAGTTTAAGAACATTATGCATGTTCACGATGATAAAAGGCTTGGAAGGGTTGGAGAGATTGGATAGTTGATAGGAGATGTCAGGGTTGGAGGCCATGAGGCTACGAGAGAAGCAGCGGAAGAAGAGAAGTAATGGAGACTACGGATCAGGAGGATGATACCATGTAAGACAAACTAATAGAGATAGAAAGGTTTTAATTGTGTTTTCTTGATTAGTTTACAAACGATATACAGGAGATATATATAGGAGTACAAGAGTACAAAAGATATACATAAGAAAAGATAAATTCCTATAATCTAGCAAGAGTAATTACATAACTGGGCTAGCATAAAGATAAGAAGGAATAGCTGTTGTTGTTGATAACATCTCACGGCTATGCATATCTCGAGCTTGGGACTGCGGCAGTACTTATCTAAGCTTATCATTCTCTAACAACTTGCACACTACTATTTCAATACCAAATTACCAATCATCCATAGAGATATGAAGTCCATGACTATTCTCTAGGATAAAAATTACACGGCAAAAGTTTCTGGTTTTGGAGCTTCAAGGTTGTTTTCAATGAACCAATTAATTTAAAGAGTGATGTCTAAAGTTTTGGTCTAGTCCTTGTCGAAATTTTGACAAGGCAGAAAGCTATTTCTGATGATAGATCAGACAGTGAGAAATTTCTTGCTAACTTTTTTCTTCGGAAATTAGTGGAAGAACACTTGCATAACATTCTTGATGACTTAATAATAGTGAGAGACGAGTCAGTTGAACATAAGGAAGTTGCCAAACTCGCTTATAGGTGTTTGAGATTAGAAAATTTGGTTTTATTTTTGGCCTTAATAAGTCAGTGAAATAATTATTATCTTCAAGAATAATGAATGCATTCTATATTTCTACTGGAAGTTTTCAAACTTGTCCTAAGATGGTGTCTACAAGTCTACCAATACGCTTATAACTCTTGAAACATCTTTTAAATGAAGCTATGAAAAGGGAATAATGTTAGCACCATTTGACTTTGTACAGAATTTCTAATTGTATGTATCAGATCATGATATGTGATAATATATAAAAACATATTCCTAGGCCTCAACTATAAGCTTAAACTTTTGGTTGAGATGGTCCTTTAACATGGTATCAGAGCCATCGTGACACAATGGTCAACCTTAACAATATGACTATTGATTGGTAGCAGCTAGCAGCAATAGGAAGTAGGAACTAAATGAAGGCTAGAATACAGATAGCATATAGCCCATATCTTACATGACCAAATCATAGTCAGTTATAGAACTTTAAATATTTTCTAACTTTCATCGAGTGTTATGTATCAGAATGTTCTACCAGTATCCTCAGTTTCAGAAAACCTTAATTGAATTATATAATTAACATACAAAGATCCACTGACCTAGTGACTTTCCAAGTGATCAACCTTAAATTATCTTATTTTGGATTTCTTCAGAATCTCCGCAGGACTCCTGTGTCCTGTCCAAATCCCCTGCAATCTTCTTCTATAAATCCAAGGGAAGTGTAGGGAACTGGTCACATAGATCGCAATCAATCACATCCTACAAAATAAGTTCATACAGCAAAGTAGCTAAGTTGTTAAGCAAATGTATGAGGAACAAATTAAAAAAGCTCAAATAAGTGGACAAACAAGAAGCATCAAACTGACCTTAACAGGAACATATGCAGATCTGTGGGCCATATGATCTCCGCCACACAATGGTGGATGCTCCTGCCTAATGTGCATTTCCAAATGGGAAAAGAAGTCGACATCAGCACGAGAAGTAAAAGGGAGAAAGGCCCCAAGGCTTCCCGTCACAGTCCCATAGATAATGCATTCTCCACCACCAGGAGTGAGAGATGCCTTCGACAAAGTTGAAACCACATCGCCAACATCAAACTGCACAATTTCTTCCAGCTTGTTAGGAGCTCCATTTAGTTTACCCTGCTCCCACTCTATTTTGCCACCAGGTGGATCTTCTTCAATCTCGTCAGAGACATCCTGTGGCATCCGAACAAAATATACATTTCCAAACTTGTCTGCACCTGCCATTGCGTCGAAATCTACATGCTGTGATGCAGTAAGCCATCTAAGAAAAAAATCATCTGCAAATATGTAAAGCTGGTTCTCATCCCGCCTATACTTGCAGTAATGGAACGACTGCAAAAATGACATTATCAACAAATTAGATGAAAGAAACATGTCATATCTTGATAAAATTAAAATGCCTGGAAAATTAGGAGAACAAAAAATTGTGAATACTATAAATAAATGGCTGAAATGACCAGACTAAAACAAAACTGTTAGTTAACTGTCTGGGAATTTAACTTTGTTCCTTCAATCCCTTCTATTCCCATGCTAAATTTTATAGCATTTAGTAATAAGATTGACAACATAAGATCAGATAGATTATTAATTAGAAAGTTAAGCAAATATCTATGCTTTTTCCCTTCTATCTATGCTTTTCACCCCCCCCCCCCCCCCCCCCCCCCCCCTTCTATCTATGCTTTTTCCTAACAAATACAAAGTATGACATATATCACTATTATTTAGAAAGTTAAGCAAATGCGCATATTCATAATTATAAAAGTAGAAGAAAAGGCTAGATTAGAACATGAGGATATTAAAGCAGCAGAATAGAAAAGTGCTTATCTCCTGCATATCACCCACATAAATACGATCAAGGTATGTGTGTACAGACATAATAGTGCTAGGAAACTGCTTGTTCTCACATTTCCTGAGCAGCTTCTTCTTTACCAATCATAATTAAAGCCTAA
Source organism: Chenopodium berlandieri (assembly GCA_034703905.1). Taxonomy (NCBI): domain Eukaryota; kingdom Viridiplantae; phylum Streptophyta; class Magnoliopsida; order Caryophyllales; family Amaranthaceae; genus Chenopodium; species Chenopodium berlandieri. The sequence continues at coordinate 25,204,137 of CM068281.1, forward strand.
GGACAATTTCAATCCCAGCAAGTAACCTTCCCTGAAACTGGATTAGAGCAAGCGGGACATCCTCTACTTGGGTCTTGTGCAAAAGCTCAAGTATAGTTTTCCACCATCAATAAACCGATAAATGTGAATATATATGCTGCATCAAACGATCTTTTGGGAGAAAATTACAGCGATTTTGCAGTACCAACTGCTAGTAAAGTACCATTCTGCAATAGCTACAACACCTTCTGCACAATTATCAGATGAAAATGTTGCAGCAAATTCAAGTGTACCAATTGTTAGAGGTGTTAAGAGATATTGTCCCTGATGCACATAGCCAAGCCAAGACCAACTTGACAAGCAAAGCATAGTATGTTGACCTCTCACAATAACTAAGAACAGCTTTGGAGCTCTAAGCCCCAAAAATCGTGAACGTGAATCAGAAAGCTGACCGGTTGCCATGTCTACTACTGTCCTGAATAGCACACCATTCTGCAAACCAGCATTTAGGAAAAGACTAGCAGGATGATCAGCACCGTCCTCTCCACCAACTGATACCAGAAGCTCGAGGAAGAGGAGGGATAAAGGAGGTGAGAAAACACTCTGTATACTCAACACTTGCATACAGTCATCTGGATCCAATGACAGGATAAAAATAGTACTGTCATAAGATCCTACTGCTAAAAAGCGGGATCTTTGTCTTCCTTTTGGGACCAGGGCAATATCCAAACAAGCCACATCTCCGAGCATTTCATGCTTCTCTACTTCCATTAACTGACCAGTCATGTCCAACTCAAAGTATATAAGCTCTCTCCCGCTCAATTCAATGACAGCTTGAAGCCTATTATACCCCACCTTTACAATTGTCTTCTTTCCCGGGGTTCTCCATTCGTTGATACGCCCATCTTCCCTAATGTGCCTAATACCACTAGGATGAACTTGCATCGGAAAGTCATTACCAATCAAAGATATAGCAAGAGAAGGTTTAGTATCTAGAAACCCGCTATCTGTAACTTCTTCAATTGTCTCACCAATCGAAAGTACAAGAGTAACACTAGCAAAGGAGACCACAATATAAGCATCAAATTCATCATTGACACCAATAAAATTACCGATAGAGTAAAGCAAATAAAATGGGAAACCAAAAACTACTACTACATTCTTTCATAAGTCAAATAGAAAAAAGTTAGGCCAATATATAGCCTTTATCAAGCAAAACTAATTAGCTAGAAATAAGCAATTAACAAATAGAGTGGATAGACATGGTCCACTCTTAACTCTAACTCAACTAACTACTGACTTAGTCTAAAAACAAATACTAACGTTGCTTACTATTATTTAGGCACTAAAATAGCAACTAATTAATTAATGTTTGAAGCATAGTCAAACACACCCTCTTGCTTCAAACACACAGACTCCAAAAAGCTTGCGAAAGTAGGAATGTTTGGGCTGAAGAAGAGCCTTGGTCAGAATGTCTGCAGCTTGCTCATTTGTTGGACAATATTGCAAATCTAACTCCCCTTTTGCTGTGAGGCTATGAATGAAGTGATAACGGATGTCGATGTGCTTTGTTCTACTATGAAAAACTGGATTCTTGGTCAGTGCAATGGCTGCATTGTTATCACAAAATAATTTTGTAGGACCATCTTGTTTATGATGTACATCAGCAAGTAGACGTCGCAACCTAACCGCTTGACTTGCTGCGAACCCACAGCAGCATATTCAGCCTCCGATGAAGATATTGCCACCACATCTTGCTTTTTTGAACTCCAAGAAACTGCTCCCGAACCCAAACTGAAGACATCACCTGCAGTGCTCTTTCTTTCATCTACACAACCGGCCCAATCACTATCACTGTATCCAAGTAATCTGAAATTTGCATCCTTGGAATACCAAATCCATACTCAACTGTTCCAGCAATATAACGAAGTACTCTCTTTGCTGCACCTAAATGTTGCCTTTATGCATGTACCTTGACAACACACTTATAGAATACATGATATCAGGACGAGTATGTGTCAGGTAATTCAGCCCACCAATAAGACTTCTGTAAAAGTTTCCATTTGCAACTTGTGTACCATCCTCAGCCTGTAATTTTTCACTAGCATTCATGAGGGTAGCTACAGCCTTGGAATTATGCATCCCAAACCTGAACAGAAGATCTCTAGCGTACTTTCTTTGTGAAACAAATATACCATCATCTACTTGTTTCACCTCAAGACCAAGAAAATATTGTAGTCTTTACAAATCTGACATCTCAAACTCAGTTTGGATACTAGTCTTAAAATACAGCAACAAGACTATTGGAAGACCCAAAATAAATCATGTCATCAACATAAACGCAAACAACCAAGAACTCACCATTTTTACATATAAAGTGGGTTCATTTTCACTCCTAACAAACCCATGCGGCAAAAAATAAGAGTCAATTCTCTTATACCACGCTCTAGGTGCCTGTTTTAGCCCATAAAGGGCCTTTTTTCAGTTTATACACCTTGTTATCATTTCCTCTAACAATAAGCAGGTTGTGACACATAAACTTCCTGCTCTAGCTCCCCATTTAAAAAAGCAGACTTCACATCAAAGTGATAGACAGGAAGATTTAGTTTAGCAGCTAAACATAAAAGAATTCTCACCGTTTCAAAACGAGCAACGGGTGAGAAAGTTTCATTAAAGTCAATATCTTGATGTTGAGCGTAACCTTTTGCCATGAGCCTAGCTATAAACTTCTGTATACTTCCAGCAGCATGACGCTTGATCTTGAAAACCCACTTCAGACTAATGAGTTTCTTGCCTCTTGGTAAATCAACCAATTCCCAGGTGCGGTTGCGCTCAATTGCTCTTATTTCCTCCTTCATTGTAGCTTGCCATTCTTCAATCTCATTTGCTTCTTCAAAACATGTGGGCTCGGTCACATACAACGCAAAGGAGCATGATTCATAAATTTCTTGCAGTGATTTGAAATTTTTGGAAGGTGTCTCACTGGAAGAACTTGATGATGCTGGGCTCACTAGTGAGGATCCACCACTTACAGGAGTAGTTGCACCATTACTCCTTGTTGATGGTGCGTGGGATTGAGAACTTTCAGGGAACTCCTCTACAGGAATGTTGTCAGCAACATGTTCATCATTATTTGCCAAAGAGAAATCAGAATGTACACCATCAGAGTTGAAGTTCCAACTAGCATCTTCATTGAATACAACATCCCTGCTGATCAACATTTTGCCACTCACAGGATTATATAACTTATAGGCTTTGGATTGAGTACTATATCCGACAAAGATGCATTTTACAGATTTATCATCAAGTTTTTTACTAAGTAGAGAATCAACCAAAGCATAAGCTATACATCCGAAAACACGTAAGTGGCTTACCTTGGGCTTGTTACCTTTCCATGATTCATACGGAGTTTGATTGTAGACCGCCTTTGTAGGAGAAAGTGGAGAATATAGACAGCTGTAGCAACTGCTTCACCCTGAAAATATTTTGGTACACCCCTTGCATTCATCATGCTTCTAGCCATCTCTATTATGGTGCGATTTTTCCATTCTGCAATGCCATTTTGCTGTGGTGTGCATGGTGCTGTGAGCTCTCGATGAATCCCATTGTCCTCACAGTACGCAATAAAATCACTTGACATGAATTCTCCTCCCCGGTCTGTTCGAAGTGTCTTAATTTGACACCCACTCTGATTTCTACCAAGGATTTTAACTTCTTAAAGTAATCAAATGCCTCAGACTTGTATTTCAGAAAATAAACCCATCACATACAACTAAAATCATCCACAAGCAGCATGAAATATCGATTACCACCCAAAGACTCAACTGACATCGGACCGCATAAATCACTTGAAAAGCCTTCTCCTCCACCTTCTCATCATCTTTTTTAAATCTAGCTTCATGAGCTAACAAGGAGCACATCAATTCATCAAATGTGTAATTTGATAGGTCCTTTGACTCTTCAATTGCAACAACAACAGGATTAAAATCACTGTCTAAACTTCTTAACACTTTACTCACCACCCTTTCATTGCTAACAAAGACTTCATTTGATTAACAATGGCAGAGACTTTAGACAAATAGCTCTGCATTGACTCGTTTTTCCTCTTATTCAACCCATCAAACTCATAACGAAGAGATTGTGGTTTGACGGAGATTACCTTTTTATCATCAACATACTCATGTTTAATAATCTCCCACGCCGCCTTTGCTGTCTTTGCGGAAGAAATACGGGGGAAAATTTCATCATCCACTGCAGATTGGATGAAAAACAAGGCCTTTGCATCTTTTTTGCGATTATCACGCAATTTTTGATCGGGCTCCTCCGGTGACGTCTCCGGTTCGTCGTACCCGACCTCAACAATTTCCCATTGTTCTTGAGACTTAAACATGGCTTGCATTTTTATACTCCAAAGATGATACTTCTCCCCTTTTAAAATTGGAATAAGGGCCTAAGCAGAAGGATTCACACCATTGTTGGCCATAATTGTAAAGGTTATTAATCTGATTTACATCACGATTATAATGTACTACCTCTAATTCTTATTATTTGCAATCAAACTTTTTTTTGTCTTACAAATAATATTCTTTTGTTGTAAATAATAAAACAAACCCATTTGCATGTACCCGGTGTACAATACTAAAAATAAAAAAAATGCAGAACAACAATGGAGGAGAGAGAAAGTGAGAAAACGCAGCTATCAATCATCCATTGAGGAGAGAGAAAGTGAGAAATCGCAAAAATTGCAGAAAACGAACATCAATCGAGGAGAAAAAAGGTTAGAAAACGCAAAAATTGCAGAAATCGATCATCAATCGAGGAGAAAAAAGGTGAGAAAACGCACAAATAGAAGAATTCGGTCATCAATTAAGGACAAAGAAAGTGAGAAAACTTACAAATTGCATAATTCGATCATCGATGGAGAATTCGACTTTCGATACAACAAATTGCAGCAATCTCATTCACGAATTGCTACAAAAACAGAGGCAAATTGAGACTGAATTTGAAATCGATTTAAATCGATCGATTATAGAAGAAGAAGAAGAAACTAATTGTTTTGGAGATGAATTCGTACCAATATTCAACAATCCAGACAATGCAGATGAAGCAATCGATAATGCAGATGAAGCAATTGAGAATGCAGAAGACGCAATTCACAATGCAGAATATCAAGTGGTTCCTGATAAATCAATTGATTCAAATTCAGAACAAACAACCAAATCAGATGCAACTGAAGGTAATTTCTATGAATTTTTGAGATTGTATGCAAAAAGTAACCCTTTGAATACATAATTGTTACCCTTTTCATGCATAAACGTGACCATACTTATGCCTAAATGTTACCCTCAGATTGAATGCAGAACTTTTTAGATTGCATGCAAAAAGTAACCCTTTGAATGCCTAAATGTTACCCTTTTCATGCTTAAAAGTGACCCTATTTATGCTCAAATGTTACACTCAGATTGTATGCTGAAAATTCAGATTGTATGCAAAAAGTAACCCTTTGAATGCCTAAATGTTACCTTTTTCATGCATAAAAGTTACCCTATTTATGCTCAAATGTTACACTCAGATTGTATGCTGAAAATTCAAATTGTATGCAAAAAGTAACCCTTTCAATGCCTAAATGTTACCTTTTTCATGCATAAAAGTTACCCTATTTTCAAACGAATGTTACCCTTTTTTTATGCTGTCTGTGGTTATTATCTGATTTGTTTGTATTAAATAACAGATACAAATCCAATTGATGCTTATGGTTTAGATCTTAGAGGATCATTTGTTGGTGTGGTAAGAGAAACTTTTGAAGAAATTTTGGAATTGTATGAAAAACATGCTGCTATACTGGGGTTTTCAATAAGAAAACATACAACTAGATTCAAACAACACACAAAAATAGTAACTGAGAAAAACTATGTGTGTTCTGCTGAGGGAAAGAGACATTCAGGTCAGAAGAAAACAAAGTTAGTTGAAATGGTTGATGAAGAGGATGTAAATGTAAAAACAAGAAAGCCAAGACAAGTATCCATTACAAGATCAAATTGCAAGGCATGCATAAGAGCAAAAGTGAATAAAGAAGGACAGTTTGAGGTGGTGGCTCATGTTATTCAGCATAACCACGAGCTAACAAAGCCACAGTGGCATTATTTGCATCGTTCTGAAAGAAAAATGACAGAGGAAAAAGTTGTAACAATCAAAACAATGAAATCTTCAGGTCTAACTACAATGGACACTTACAATTACATGGCTACAGAGGCTGGAGGAGAACAGAATATAGGCCATAGTGTTGTAGATCACCTGAATTTCTGCTCAAGGTTAATAATGGAACAAATTGAGGCTGGAGATGCTCAAACTTTAGTGAACATTTTAAGTCAGGAACAATCAGAGGATCCAAACTTCTTTTTTAGAGTGAAGTTTGACAAAGAAGGAAGAATTTGCAATATCTTTTGGAGAGATTCAATGATGCTAGAAGACTATAGGATATATGGAGATGTTCTTGTCTTTGATACAACATACAGAACCAACAGATATAATCTTATATGTGCTCCATTTGTTGGCATAAATAACCACTGGCATAATTGTATGTTTGCTTATGCTTTTTTGGGGATGAAACGACAGATTCATTTGTGTGGTTACTACAAACCTTCTTCAAAGCTATGGAGGATAGAAAATCAACTTCAATATTCACTGACCAGGACCAAGCAATGGCAAATGCTATACTGGAGGTAAAAGATTTATATTGACATCTTACAAATTTGAGCTATGACAATAAAGTTTTCCTTTTTCACATAAAGTTAACCTTTTAGCTGCATAAAGATACCCTTTTTAGTGCATAAAGTAACCCTTTTAACAGCATAAAGTGACCCCTTTATTTTCAATGCAGGTGATTCCTAATACAAGACATAGACTTTGTATATGGCATTTGGAGCAAAATGCCATAACCAGATTTGGAGCTCTTAAAAAAGACAAAGAATTCAAATTTGCATTCAACCAGTGCTTAAAGATGTGTGTGACAGAACAAGAATTCGAAGCAAAGTGGCAAGCAATGTTGCAAAAATATGAGTTGACAGAACACTCTTGGTACAAAAGAGTGTATGAGTTAAAAGACAAATGGTGTCCTTCCCTTTGTAGAGATTTCTTTTCAGCAGGGATCTTATCGTCACAAAGGAGTGAAAGCACTAATCATGCCATAGGATTCAGAGCAAGTAAAGCAATTACTTTGATAGAATTTTATACCATATTTAAGAAGACAACTAATCGTTGGAGAAGCACAGAGAAATATGATGAGTTTACCTGTAGCAAGTCAATAGCATTCACTTCATTGCCTCCATCTGGAATGCTAAAGCATGCTGCACAGGTAAAAAGTTAACTGACAAGTACATAAATTACACCTAATATATGGCAATTTAAATGAAGCTACATGATTTTGATGTATAGGTTTTCACTTTATCACTCTTTAGAAATTTTGAAGAGGAGTTTGGATACTCTATGGCAACAACTGTTCAGATGTTAGGCAGTAATGAAGAATGCCTACTTTATCAAGTAACACTAGAAGACAAGCCATGGTCTGCACATCAAGTAAACTATATACAAGAGAGCCAAACTGTATGGTGTACTTGCAAAAACTTTGAAGCATCTGGATGGTTATGTTATCATTGCATTAGAATTCTACATTTGCATTCAGTAACAAGAATACCAGACAAGTATGTTTCAAAAAGATGGACTAAGTTTGCAAAAACAGAGGCATGGGATAGGTTGAAGAGTCAGGATCCTAAACAGCAATATATTCCATGGAGGCAAACAATGATGAGGAAATACTACAATCTAATCTTAAAAAGTCAAGAAAATGAAGAGACAAGAGCATTTATGGAAGAAAGCTTCAGAAACAGTCTTAAAATGGTGGAAGACTTACTTGCTAGTGCTGCTCAGAAAGAAAGTGCAGAAGCTGCTTCTAACATTCCTGATGTGGCAGACAACACTCAAAGCAATACTGACGCTTCTTCAGCATCGAGTACAAGCACATGTGTACCAATAATTCTTGATCCTAAAAGGGCTGTAACAAAAGGAAGAAGCAAGAGAGTAAAAGGAGGACTTGAAAAAAGCAAGAGAAAAAGAAAACCAGCATTGCCACCTCCAAATTCAGAATTTGGATCAAAGACACCTAACTTACGACTCTTTTAAGATCTTTTTTAGAACATTTTTTTTTCGAAATTAATATACCTTGTATTGTTAAACTATTTTTCTTTTGTTTTTTTACTCTATGACTAGTTTAATGAAAATGTGATTGACACTTTTATTAGCACATGTTTAATTATTGGAACACATCAACTTATGTTACCCTTTTAACGTATAAAAGTAACCCTTTTCATGCATAAAAGTAACCCTTTTCATGCATAAAAGTGACCCTTTTCATGCATAAAAGTTATCCTTTCTATCCACTAAATCAACCTTTTCTTTGGCAATAGTTACCCTTTCTGTTAATAAAAGTTAACCCTTTTATCAATAAAAGTTACCCTTTTCATGCATAAAAGTTACACTATCTACCCACAAAGTATACCTTATCATGTATAAACTTATTATTTCTACCCACAAAAGTAACACTTTTTATCCTTTCTATCCACTAAATCAACCTTTTCTTTTCTAATAGTTACCCTTTCTGTTAATAAAAGTTACCCTTTTTATCACTAAAAGTTATCCTTTTCATGCATAAAACCCCTGACCCTTTTATTTTACAGAAAAAAGTGTCCCTTTTCATGAATAGAAGTGACCCTTTTTCTACATAAAAGTGACCCTTTTCATTGCTAAAATTACCATTTCTAACAATAAAATCTACCTTTTTCTTGCTTAAAAGTTACCCTTTCTATAAATAAAAGTTACCCTTTCTATAAATAAAAGTTACCCTTTTCTGCATAAAAGTTACCCCATAAAAAACATAAAAATAAACCTTTTAATTACTTTATGTATTCACATACATTAGTATTCCAAAAACAACTAAAGACTTTAAACTAAGTTTAATTACATCATTAAACTTAATGTATGCACATACATTAAGTTTTTTCATTGTTAAAAAAACCCCCTGAACTAATCAGCTAACAACTATCAATTATTTCACTATTTAGAAGGAGTAAACTTTTTTGCCTGCTTTTTTGCCCTTTTTCCTTTGTTCTTTTCCTCTTCTCCCTCTGCCTTTGCTTTTGCTTCTGCTGCCATTTTTCTTTCTTCTGTTTCTCTCTTCTTCTTTGCAGCAATTGCAGCCTTTAATCTTTCTTCAATTCCATTGACATAAGCAGGATCTTTCTTCTTCTCATTGAACTTGTGTAATTCTAACAACACATCGTTCCTAGATTCATTCAAATCACACAGTACCAGTGTGGTACAGATCTCTCCTCGTAAAAATTTCCTTCCATTAATCTCAAATCAGCAAAAAAAATAAAAATTATCAATATGTAATTAATAAAAGCAATAGAAAGGAAAAAACTACAGAAACTATATAGATAATTACTGTTTTGAGATCATTGAATTTGAACGATTCACCAACAAAATGGAGCATGTGATACATGACAAAGACCCCACAGTCCAAATTGTCAACTTTTTCTTTTCTCCATTCCAACTCAACAACTTCAAAACCATAAGAAGGTAGCTGAGAACTCTTTGGATGATTTCTTTTGCCAAGAAAAGCACCCATTTGAACACACTGACATAAAATATAAAAGTTTAGAATACATTAAAATCAAAAAAGTTAAAATGGAAACAATGAATCAACAGTAACATAACAAAAAAAACAAACATAAACATACCATCTTTGAACACAATTCTTTTGTATAAACAAGAGCAGAATCAGTCCAGATAATGTTGTCAAGATAATATACCAACTCTTTTGTATGATCAATAACATACAAAATGTAGTGATTCTCAATAAGAACAGGAAAATAGATCTGAAACAGCAAAATTAAAGAGATTTAAACAGAGCATATCATAAAGAGAACTCTTTTAAATTTATTACATTAAGTTTAGAATAAAAATACCAGATCAGCATCCATTATATTACATTCTGGATTCTCATAGCTAACCCAACCTTCCCATATGTCGTGCAAATCCTTAACAGCACTAGATATGTTACCTTTGCCAATATTGTCACAAACATGCAAGAATGAAAACTATTAAAGTATAATATCTCAATAATATATACATAAAGTAAATGTGTTAAGATATAAAAAAAGGAATGAAATAACTTACACTCTGCCTAACACCGAAGAAGAATTTCCGAGGACCAGTAGCCTGAAAACATGCTTTCTCATTCAAATACAGACAGAAGCAATCAATAACGCACCATTGAATCCTAAGTGGAGCAACAAGGGACACCATGTCTTCTCTTGGAATTAAAAAGTTCATTCCAAAAGTAACAAGGCTCTCACTGAAACAATAAAAAATAAGATCAACATTAAAAAAAAATATAAGAAAAAAAACAGATAAAAAAATAATTATAATAAAAAAGGACACTTAACTTCTTATCCATTGAAACATCCTTCAGCAAACAATAATCGAGAATTTCCAAATGTAACTGAGGCAAATTCTTGAAAATCCGAGCATTGCTCTTTACAAAAAGAGTTACAAAAGGCACCTGCACACCTACATGTCCACAGTCCAGAGAGCACATAGATTTATTTGCTCTGAGTCGAGGAGGTTCATTTTGATCAATATGCCCGACAGAAATATTTTGAGTAGGACCAGGAATGATAGCAAAAGGTCCAGAACCATTAAGGCCTTCATTAACTATTTTTCCATGACCATTGTCATCATCCTTAGGAATATTTTCATTGAAATTTTGTGCAGGTTCTTTTTCAGGAACAAAATCTTTGTTACCTTCTGTAGGTTCATAAAAACCGCGAAACATATCATGTACAGACTTCATTTTATTACACTCATCAATTAAACCATCTAAAATCTTCAAATAATGAGGATCAGAGAGTAGCAGTTCAGTTTGAGAAACTGAAACAAAATCATCAGAAGATAATGAAACACTTCTGCGATAAGTAATCAGATCATTCAAGGTTTGAAAACCAGTTGACTGAACAAATAATAAAACATCCATATTTCTTTTAAACAAAAGAAACGTTTCATGAACAACCTACAAACATATGAACAATGAAAAAAAAATGTTACAAATAAAAATAATAAAATAAGTAGGAAATCTAAATGTATGCTAAAAGTGACCCTTTTAAATGCATAAACTGACCCTTTTAAATGAAAAAAGTTACCCTTTTGTATGAATAAAGTAACCCTTTTAACTTAATATTGAAGATAACTTTAATGCAACTAAAGGGTAACTTCGGTGCAAATAAAGGGTAACTTTGGTACACAAAAAGGGTAACTTTTGTACACAAAAGGGTAACTATTGTACACAAAACGGTAACTTTTGTACACAAAAAAGGGTAACTTTTGTACACAAAAAGGGTAACTTTTGTACACAAAAAGGATAACTTTTGTAAACAAAAAGCAATAATAACTAAACATATAAGAAAACAGAAAACTTACATCAGTTGAAATTTTTTTAATTTCTTCATCGGTCATAATACCTTCTGGAAGCTCAAATGCAACAATGCGACCAGTGGTACCACTTGTAGAAGGACCCTTATCATAACCCAAAGTAGGAGCTGGCTTAAAAACAGTTCCCCTAAAATTAAGCTGTGACACAGGATATGTAATAGTATCCAATGGTCCCTGCCCATAACCACCAGCTTTGATCTCTAACTTAATTCGCTTCTTAATCTTTACATCCGTCCAATGTTGAATTAAAGGAAGAGTACTACTTTCCTTTTCACCTTGAAAATTTAGACGATGAAAATACATAATTTGCAAAGCCAGCAAACAACCACTAACATTTTGAGCATTTTCATCATCCTTATACTTCTGAACAACCTTCTTTAACTTTTTTAAAACATATGAACACCAATCAAAAGTTTTAATTTCATCAACTTTTTCAACAGCTTTCAGCAACTTCAATGAAACAGTCCTATTAGTAGTAGGAGCTAAAAAGCTAGACATAGCTTGAAGAACAAAACACCTCTTAAATTCTTCCCCTCCATCAACCAAATCAACCATCCTAGACTCCAATTTTGACAAATGAAGAGGTTGCTTACCAGAAAGACCATAATCAGATCTCCATGCCTGAATGATACGTTTATCTACACTTTCATCTTCAGAATTTTTATTAAGTTCAGGAACACAAATATCACTCAAAGGCAAGCAAAACACATCGCATATATCATTTCTAGTAACAACAAATTCTTTACCAGTAGCGATGGTAAACATGCAGCTACCAGCATTGAAGTTTTCAACAAGCCAAGGTAGCATTTGACGATTAAGAGTTTTCAATTTAAGATGTAATAAACCTCCAAAACCAATTTATTCAACAGCCTGTTTTTGCTCAGGACTAAAGTTCTGCAGCAATATTTCCAATGAATAGGGTCTACATCTTGCAATGATTCTTCTTTGCTTCCTAAATAGAAAAAAAAATAAAGAAAATGTAACTAAAACAATATAAAATAAAAACAAAATATAATTAAAAATGTAATAAAAAAATATGTATACTTACATAACAGATTCAGAATCAGATTCAGAAAGCATTTCATAATCAGAATCTTCCACTGTATTAGCTTTCTTAGGTACAATTTTGGCCTTCTTAGGAACTATTTTGGCCTTCTCAGACTCTGGTTTGTCACTATCAGTAATTTTCCTAGCCTTTTTAGATACTGCTTTGCTCTTCTCAGGAGCTATCTGGGTCTTTTTTGGTACTGGTTTAGGCTTAGCAGGCTCTTTAGGCTTTCCTTTTCCTTTTGTAGGCTTTTTATAACGATAACCACCTATTGAACCACCTGTATTTAATTATTAAAGTAATATAAATACAAATTCAGAAATTACTCATGGAAAAATATAGAATAATGTGCACAAATGACACTTTTAAATGCATAAAGTGACCCTTTTAACAGCACAAAGTAACCCTTTTAACAGCACAAAGTGACCCTTTTAACATCACAAAGTGACCCTTTTAACAGTATAAAGTGACCCTTTTAACAGCATAAAGTGACCCTTTTAACAGCATAAAGTGACCCTTTTATATGCAAAAAGTGACCCTTTTAACTGAAAAAGTTATTCATTTAATAACATACACTGACTCTTTTCACAGCATAAAGTGACCCTTTTAACATCACAAAGTGACCCTTTTAACATCACAAAGTGACCCTTTTAACAGCATAAAGTGACCCTGTTGTATGCATAAAGTGACCCTTTTGTATGCATAAAGTGACCCTTTTATATGCAAAAAGTGACCCTTTTTTTGCAAAAAGTGACCCTTTTAACTGAAAAAGTTAATCATTTAACAACATATAGTGACTCTTTTAACAGCATAAAGTCACCCTTTTAACATCATAAAGTGAACATTGTCAAAACATATAAATGACACACATGTCTATTACTCAAACACAATGAGCAATGCATATATGCATGTTAATCAAACACATATGCACAAACACAATGCGAATATGCCTATTATACACATAATCTAACTAAAACATAAAACCTAAACAAATAATCAGTTTAATTAGCATTCTCTGACTAAAACCTAACATACAAAATTTGAAGAATAATAAGCAAAATTTTGAATCAATTATATACAATGAACAATAAAGTAAAGCAAAATTAAACATAATAACTTCATAATTCAAATTCAATTATCATAATATGCATAAAAAATCAACTGAAAACTATAAAAAATAACAAAATCAAAATCAAAAAACTTAAAAATCGAAGAATCAAAACAATTTAAACTAACAAAAATCTCAAAAAATAAGTAAACGAACCTGAATTAAGCAAATAACAACTTCACCAGTGAAAAAGAAGAAAGAAAAAGCTCGAAAATCAACAATGGAGGACAGAGAAAACGCTCGAAATCGCCAGTTACTTGCTTTTTAGAGACAGAAAAACGAAGAGAGAGAAAGCTATAGTGAATGAATAAAGAGAGAAAAGTTCTATTTCTTTCTTTATTTTGGCAATCATTAGGAAGCACGTGCCAAACCCACTAAATTGGCAGTTGATGCTTGTCCAAAAATTCCGCCATTCATTAAATTAATGAACACCGGTTTTTTTTTAAAATTTGTGATAATAAAAAAACAGAACTAATACAATATACGAAGTAGTAATTTTTGTTCTTTCCTATTCGCTTACCTACCACCTCGTCGTCCATTCTCATTCATGTCATTCGCAATATAGGATTGTGACACATATTCTCATACAAGTAAATCGCTATGTAGGATCGTGACGCATATTATTTTTGTTGCAATTTATGAACATTAGAATTTCATCGTAACATTGCGCTGCTATTTGGATTGCCTTAATAACTTGTATTTGTATTAATTCACCAATTTGGATAATTGGATTAGCTAGCTAGTTTTATATTAACCGATGTGTAAGATCGTGACACATTTTTTTTTTGTTGCAATTTATGAACTTTAAAATTTTCATCTTTACATTGTTATTTGGGTTGCCTTTATTAACTTGTATTTGTATTAATTCACCAATTTGGATAATTGAATTAGCTAGCTAGTTTTATAATTATATGAAATTATTGTAAGAAAATATTACTTTAGTCATTATTATCATAATGCATGTGTAATATTTATTTATAGTAAGTATAAGATGCACTACTTGATAGAAGTATTACATAGCTTTAGTCAATCAATATTATCATAATAATTGCATGTGTGATTATGCCTTTTATACTTTTATACGAAGTATTTCAAAAAGAAAAAATTGTCAAAAATAATACAAACTTTGAGCGGTCCGCAAAAAACAATTCAATCTTTTAATTATTTCTGAATAACACAGACTTTAAGTGGTATCCGCTTTAAAAAAGTTATTTTACCTACAACCGATTTGACCGCTTAATTTTTTTTATTTTTTTTTATAAACTTGTTTAACTGCTTAATTGACTCCTAATTAAAACTTTAGTTATGGTTACTTTTTAACAAAATTAAAATAATATTTTTTTTAAAAAAAAAAAAAAAAAAATCAACCCCTCCCCACCAGCAACACCCCTACCCCATTGACCGGCCGACACCTAGCCTTCCCTCGCCGGCGACCCCATTCAAATAACTCTACCCCCTCCCTTCCTTTCCCACCACCCTCACTCAACTGCCACCACCACCTCCACCTTTGCCCCAATTAACCCGACAGTCCCAACCACCTCTCCTTTTCCCACTACAACCCCCTCTCATTCTCCTGCGCAACTCCGCCCATACCCAAACCAGCGAACCCGACCCAGACCCCGTACCCCTATTAGCGACGGACTGACCACTCGTGTCTAATCCCGATCGACCTGCAAAGCCCCACCCAACCCCAAATCCACTATCCTCGGCGGCTCGCTAAACCTATCCAACCCGCTCGCTCACCGTTCGACGAACCTCACCCAAACCCCCCAACCCTTTCCGAATCAGGTTCAGCGAGAAGGGTTTTGAGTGAGGACTGCGAAAGGGGAGGGGATTGCAAAAGGGGGTTGCGGGAAAGAAAGGTAGTGGAGTTGAAGTAGGGGGTCTCCGGAGGCCGGCAGGGGAGGGAGGGAGTGCCGGCGGGAAGGAGGTCGGGCGTCGAAAAAGGGGAACGGTCGGTGGGTGGGTTTTTTTAATAATAATAATAATAGTAATTTAATAAAATTAATATAATTTATATCTTAAAAAAAATTAAAAAAATTAAATAAATTTTACAAAATAATAATTAAACTGACTAACCAATAAAACAATGCTATGTGTCTCATATAACCTGTTAACCAGGTAACTAATCGGCTTTAACTTGTTTAAAGGGGATACCCCTCAAAGTTTGTATTATTCACAAATAATTAAAAGATTGACTTGTTTTTGGCGGACCGCTCAAAGTTTGTATTATTTTTGACAATTTTTCCTTTCAAAAATGTAGGATAAACTATTTAAGTTTGCCAAAAATTAATATAGAAAAAGCTCTCTTAGTCTCTTCATCCAACCTCGTTTGTATAGTATAATTTCGAACAAGGTTAAGGTATTGTGAATAGAGTTAGAAAAAGCTACCACGGCGACATAAATTGAAGATGAAAAAATTGGGTTTATGTCAAGGGTTATCTAACATGTTTAATTAAAATGATCATTACATAACATAAGACATTTAATTAAATAGATCAAGTTAGTGTTGAGATTCCCAGACAAAGTTTACACATTCCAAATCACCTAAGAAAAAAACCATTATTTTATTCAAAGATTGATTAACAAGCCTAATACTTTTTTCATATAACACGACAAAAATTATTGATACATACTTAAATTTGGATATTATCTTGTATATTATATTGCAAATAGTATGAGTTAACTATGTGCAATATAATTTTACGTAGTTATACGTAATTTGTTACTTTATAAATAATTTCACGTAATTTGTTAATGCGTAAATAAGTTTAATATTATTTGTTGTAAATAATTTTATTTCGACAATAATACCGAAAGATTACTTAAGCTTAAATTCAGTAATATATTATATAAATATTTTAAAGTTATCGTATTAATCATATGAACATTAAAAAAAAAACATAATAATTATTTCATTCGCTTTGGCTTTTCGGCTAGAGAACGAATTTCATCTTCTTCATCAATATAATTTTAACAAGGATAAATTCCACATCATCGAGCAAATTCTGATGAGCAAACATGAACTCGGCAATAGTAATCACCGTTACTTCAAACCACCTTCCTTCTTAATAAATTATGTCGTCTCCTCCTCAAGTTGATGTTTGATTTGAGTCCGATTAGCCTTTAAATGATCAAGCTCCATCTTGCTATTCCTTAGCCTCCTATTAACTTGTATGAAGTTATTAAGATCTTGCCAGCTTCATCAGGCAGCGACTCCGAACCCGAAGGTAATGGTGGTAAATCTTTTGCACCATACTAGATTGTCCTCTTTATTGAGTACATGTATGAGATTTCTCGAATCCATTGATCAAGAACCACCACGGCTTCAACACAACCTCTCAATTGTGTTTCCCTTTCTTCTTTATTTGATCTCATTTAAATTTTATTAAGATTATTTTTTAGTATAATATAGACTTAACTAATTTTTTTTTCAAGGAAGGAAGGCTAAGCTCAACTTTATCTATGCATAGTAAAATAAAGAAGAAAGTTGACGTGGGTTTTATAATGCCCAATAAGGAATTATAAATATATTAGTACAAATAAATAAATATATTAGTCTATAAAGAAAACCTAAAAGTGTATTAATATCTTGATAGATAGATGTGTAAATTGTATTTGTATACTTGATGATCATGATGTCGAAGTTAGTCATTTAAAAAATATCATCTGTGTTTATTTGTATAATTAAGTTGCACATTTACAAAATATAATAGTATTGAGGGATTATGTATTCATGTCAGAGTTTCTTAAATTATATGTACATTTAAGTGAACGTCATAACATTAGTGTACGCAGTAGTTAATAATAATGATTTTAAAAAACAGATATATTAATGATTTTTACAGTTGATTAAAATTGTTAAAAAATAAAATAAAAATCACAATCTAATATGATTGTCATATTTTATTTTTGTACGAAGTAGTTTATAATATCCCAAACTATTAAAAGCCAACTTTTAGGAGCATGGTAATTTTTTTTTATTTTACAAACATAATTATTAGCCGATCACTAATTCATGGGTTGATGATTGAAATAAAGTAGAGATCATCATATATACCAGCTATTAAAAATACACAATTTACATCGTTGTTTTTTCACATAAGAAGTACATTTCTATAATTGAATTAACATAGAGATCATCATATATATTAATGAAACTATAGAAAGTACACCATTGTTTTTCATATACGGAATACGTCAATTCTATAATATTCATTGTTCTTAATATTTCATAAACTAATAGTAAACTATCATAATATATCCCGAGTCGAAAGGAATTATTTTTATTTTAAAATATGATTTCAACAGTGATCACTACAAGAAAACAGCTGGATTCCGACGGAAATTTTTCCGTCGGAAACGTAGGATAATCCGTCGGAAACAAGCCTTCCGACAGAATTCCGTCGGAATTAGTCTGTCGCAATACCCTTTGTAGGAAATTCGGCCTTTTTCGACGGAAATTCCGTCAGAAGACGTGCTTCCGACGGATTTAATTCTGTCGGCGCTCTTTTTGACTTAAATTGAAATTTCGTCTCAATTTTCCGATGAAAATTTCCGTCGGAGTTGGATAGGTTTCCGACGAAAAATTATTCCGTCGGAAGAGGAATATTACGACGGAAATTTCCGTTGGAGAAGTCAATAAAAAAAAAAAAAAAAAAAACAGCCCCCCATCCTAGGCCACCTGCCTAGACCACCCCAACCCACCCCCACCCAGACCACCCACACCCACCTACACCCACCCAGACCACCCCCACCCACACCCACCGTATCTCCACCTCGCCACCCCCACCCACACCCACCCCCACCGTATCTCCACCTCGCCACCCCCACAACCCACAAAATCGAAACCAAAAAAACGAAATCGAAACCACAAAATCGAAACAAAAACCACAAAATTGAAAAAAACAATTTATATATTACATAGTCCTAAAATCTGAAATATTACAAACTTACATTACAAAATTTAAAAACTTATTTTACAATTTCATCAAAAAAATAATTATAATCATAAATTTGTGAAAAATAAACCTAGATCTACAAACTAACCAATATTTAACCTATATTTTCGGCCTTCTACGGAGCTTGACGGTGGACGACGCAACGACTGGTGGTTGAAGGTGTTATTGACCGGCGGTGGTTGTTGCGGTTGTGGTTATTGCGGCTGTTGTTGTTGCGGTTGTTGATGTTGATGTTACGAAGAGACATAGAAAGAAAGAAGGAGAAAGATGAGAAGGAAAAAGGAAAGAGAAAGGAAAGAAAAGAAGGAGAAAGGTGATGGAGAAAGGAAAGAGAAACGTAAAAGAAGAAGGAGAAGAGAGGAGAGAGAAGGGGAAGAGAGGCGGAGAGAAGAGGAGAGGAGAGAGAAATGAGAAATAAAAGGGGGGGAACCAGGATTTTTTAGGGTTTTTGAGGGTTAGTTTTTTTTATTATTTAATTAAATTCCGACGGATTTTATTTCCACCGGAAATTTAATGTTTCGACGGAATATTCCGTCGGAAATTTCCGACGTATTTTATTTCCGTAGGAACATAATATTTCCGACGGAATATTCCATCGGAAAGCCCATAAATTCCAACGGATTTTTATTTCGTAGGAAATCCGTCGTAAATTTCCGACGGAATAAAATTCCGTCGAAACTGGATTTCCGACGGAAAAACATGTCCATCGGAAATGGTCCGTCGGAATTTGGCCTATTTCTACTAGTGGATATAATAGGTTAAGTGTTGGAACTCTAGACAAAGGTATTTTCCTAAAATTCAATAAACAACATCGACATCCCACATATACAAAACTAGTAACCATAAAAAGGACAAGTAATTTTTTTGGAATCTTTGACGTAGGGGATATTCGGTCGTTGCCAAACACCCTAAAGTCAAACAATTTAAACTACCAAAAGACAAGCATATATATGACAAGTAAAGGATCATATCCAAAGAAAATGGTTTTAAGAACATTGAAAATGTGAAACAACTGAAAATTAGCTAGCTCGGTCACAAATTAAGGTTTCGATTGATTAACTACTTGACAATTAAATTAAACTAATGAACATAATATAGGAGACAAATGCTAGTGAAAAGATAGGATCGCCCGCCCAATCTTAGTTCTTCAAAGAGAGGTAGAATGTAAAGAACAGGAAGAAGGAGCGCCCGTTCCTCTCTTGGTGCACGCTCGCTCCTCGTGTTAAGTAGCAAATGGCAGATTTCGAGCAACATGGAGGAGCACCCGATCCTGTGAAGGTTGCATGCCTGCTCCAAGGGTGTTGGGTGTTTCTTTAGAGTTTTTCAATGCCTCACTAAATCCACACTTTACTTCTTGCATCTACAAACATGAATAAACATGAAAAAGAGACCGAGACACTAAATACACTACAAATGTAAAAAAGTGAGTTAGACGAGAATAAAAATAGGAAAGAATACTACAAAAACTGGCTGAAAACATCACTTATAGAGGATTAAAAATCCACTTATCAAATATTGGCACATCACATAAGCAAAAGTGTTATGTCGACCAATTAAAAATTATATTTATATTTTATTTTTGAATTAAAAAATTTAATCACCACCTAAGCAAAAATAAAGAATGATATTAAAGAATTCAAATTCAATTCCAACATAGATAAAAACTAACAAATAGTAATTTAGAATAAATTATTTATAACAACTCGTTTCCTATGGAACTGGTCACATTGTGTGGCCAAGTATAAAACAATAAAC
Organism: Chenopodium berlandieri; assembly: GCA_034703905.1. NCBI lineage: Eukaryota > Viridiplantae > Streptophyta > Magnoliopsida > Caryophyllales > Amaranthaceae > Chenopodium > Chenopodium berlandieri. The sequence continues at coordinate 25,224,532 of CM068281.1, forward strand.
GTAACTTCTATAATACTGAGCGAATATATGTTGATCATACTTAAAAATAAATTTTTTCTCTCGATGTTTGTCTCTGCTATGGCGGAAAAAACCTCAAATCACCACCCTACTACTGAAGAGAGAGATCAGATCTCTCGTTCCAATAAAAAAAACCTACGAGAAAAATTACTCATTTGATATTCAATAAAGAGAATAACAGCATTCACAAGGAAGCTGGGCACACAGAGGAATGTGCAAAACTCTTTCTCTTTCAGAGACATGGTTGTGAGTGACAATTTCAATGGCAATACTCCTCTATTGGCTGGATCAGAGGAGGAAGATGAAGTCTCTGATGATGATGAACCCCCATAAGAAGTATTGGAGGATCCCAAATGCCCGGTTATCCTTCTTTCTAAAGAGGAGAAAGTCGTATTCGCAAACCTTGGCAACATACATTAATCATTAACCATGATTTTTTCATTGTTTGTTTCTCAAATTTGGGAGATTAAAATCATGTGCTTACACAAGGACTCTGGATACTGGATGATAACTACCTCACCATTCGTAAATGGATCCCAAATTTTATTCCTAATGACTCTCCGATAAGATTCTTAACGGCTTGGGTGCGCATTCCACACTTAGCGGTTGAGTACTTTGATAGAGAGTTTCTACACAACATTGGAAGTAAAATTGGTAAGGTAGTGCGCATTGACAATAACACTACCATGGCTCAAAGAGGTTAATTTACGAGGTAGCCCCAGTTTCTCTTCATGAGAAACACTTTTGTTCCTCATAATGGCATTTTGGAAAATAATGTGATGTTTTTCACTAGTGGGGACCGCCTATCTATTTTGGGTGGACCTCTCAGATCTTGAAAAATACTATATGAGAAACAAAACTTGTTAATCAATAGGAGAAACAAGGAATTTCCCGTTAATTTACCAGATTGAGCGTTGAACTTGACTTATCCAAGCCTCTCCTTTCTATATTCTGGTTAAAAGGGAAAATTTGGAGAATTTAATACGAAGGTCTTCGTATGATTTGTTTTGAATCTAGTAAAATTGGACATTAAGAGAGCAATTGTCCAAAACATGTTGTTAAGCTGAATCCTGGGATCAAGACATGATGGCAGAGCTTCATTTGCCTAAATATCCAATTTGACCTACAGTGGAGGCACATGATTATGGTGCTTGGATGCTTGTGAAGAAACCCCCACCACTACTAGAAAACAGTCAATCAACGACGGAAAAAATCCGTCGGAAAACCCTGAAATTCCGTCGGAAATGGCCATTTTCGACGAAATTCCGTCGGAAAGCATTGTCGGAAGACCTTTTGTAGGAATTTTGTGATATTATGTCGGAATAGACCTTTCCGACGGAATTTCCGACGGATTTTGTTCTGTCGGCGCTTTTGTTGACTTTCAATGAAAATCTGTCGCAAGGTTCTAACGGAAATTTCCGTCGGAGTGGGATGATTTCCGACGGAAATTTCCGTCGGTGGGGGAGATGTTCTGACGGAAAATCCGTCGGAAGAGGAATATTCCGACGGAAAATTCCGTCGGAAAAGTCATTAAAAAAATAAAAAAAAAAAGGCCACGCCACCCTGCCCAGACCACCCTACGCCACTCTGCCCAGACCACCCTGCCCAGACCACCCCACGCCACCCTGCCCAGATCCACCCACCCAGACCCAGACCCACCAAACCCAACCCATAACCACCAAATAACCCACACCCCACGAACCCTACACCACCCTCACCCACCGTATCTCCACCTCGCAACCCCTACAACCACCATATCTCCACCTCACCACCCCCACAACCCACAAAAACCACAAAATCAAAACCAAAAACCAAAAAAAAAACCGAAAAAACCAAATAATCGAAACCACAAAAACCAATCAAACAAAATCGAGACCACCAAATCGGAACAAAAACCACAAAATCGAAATAAACTATTTTATATTATATTGTCCGAAAATCCGAAAAATTACAAACTTAAATTACAAAATTTAAAAACTTATATTACAATTTCCTCATAAAAATCATTATAATCATAAATTTGTAAAAAATAAACCTAGATCTACATATATTTCCGACCTTCTAGGTTTTGTTGAGTGGCGGTGGTTGTTGTTGTTGAGCGGCGGTGGTTGTTGCGGTTGTTGTTGTTCCGGTTGTTGTTGTTGCGGTTGTTGTTGTTGCGGTTGTTGTTGTTGCGGTTGTTGATGTTGATGAATAGAAAGAAAGAAGGAGAAAGAGGAGAAGGAGAAAGGAATGAGGAAGAAGAGGAGAGAAGGATGAGATCGAAAAGATAGAAAAGGAGAATGAGAGGAGATAGAAAGAGAAGAAGAAAGGAGAGATAAGGAGAAGAGAGGCGGAGAGATGGGGGTGGGTTAACCGGGTTTAGGGTTTTTATTTTTTTTATTATTTAAATATGTTCCGACGGATTTTATTTCGTCGGAAAGTTTTTGTTTCGACGGAATAATCCGTCGGAACGTTCCGACGGATTTTAATTCCGCCGGAAAATTAATATTCCGACGGAAAATTCCGTCGGAAATCCCATATATTCCAACGGATTTTAATTCCGTAGGAAATCCATCGGAAATATCCGACGAATTTATATTCCGTCGGAATATACGGGATTTCCGATGGATTATGTTGTCCGTCGGAAATAGGCCTATTTCTTGTAGTGCACCACGAAATAGGGTGGTCAAACAGCGAGGAGGGGTTAAGCAGCCACCAAACAAATGTCAAAAGGATGGTTAAGGTCAAAAGGTTGACCGAGGAGGTTCTAGATTTTCAATTCTTAGTGAGCATAATCAGGAAAATTTGGAGAAAAAAAAGGCAACTGAAGATATCTTGGAAAGTAATGACTCAGCTTTGGGCGAAAATTATGTTGAAACAGCAGATTTGAGCAAGTCTTCTCAAGCACAAAATATTCCATCTAATAATATTCCCTTTAATTTGGGCAAAGATATCTCAATTCCCCTGTCACAAGGCAAAAATCATGGAAATTAAATCAAAACAATGGAAAGAGATGAGGGAAAAAAGATAATTTTGTTTCTAAAACTATCCTTCAAGATAAAACTAATGAGGTGTCAAACCGTATTCCAAATTTATCTTCTAATATCAGTACAGAAGGTAAAGAGATCATCGTAAGCCCTTCACAAGCTACCACCCAAACCAATACTATTCCCTCCCAAAATCGCATCCAAAAGTCAAATTCACCAAGCTCGACTTCTGATTCCATCACTCATGTCTCAAATACTCTCGAACAGATTCACACTCTCAATCCCTCCGGAGAAAATAATTTGTGCCACAACCCCCACGGAGTCGTATTTGGGAATAGCAAGCCCCCTAACCCACAAAATCTAGATGGAGATACACTCATGGATGGTGTCTATGCCAGAGACACTGGAACTGGTGGTGACTTTGAAGTTACCATGGAAATTTAAGGAACCATTTAAGCTCATCTCTAATGCTTATAATTCCAAATTCCCTAATTCGATGTTTCTATAAATAACACACAATTAACCGATAACAACGCATTCCCGATCACATGTATGGTTTGGAATGTTCAAGGAGCTAGTAGTCGAATGTGACGGCGCTTCGTGAAGTAATCCGCATCAACAAACCCTTGGTATTTGCTTTGGTCGAAACTCATATGGGAGGTGATCATGCCCAAAGAATTTCTTTAATCCTTGGCTATAATGGTCACACTCGTGTTGACGCTCAAGCATTTAGTGGGGGCATCTGGGTTTACTAGAAGTCGGAATTGGTTACAATTGACCCTATTGTCAAATCGAACCAATATATTACTATAGTGATTATTAGACAAGGTGAAGAACCATGGTATTTCACCTCTACTCATGCCAGCCCTGACCCTTCCAAAAGACAAGAATTGTGGAGAGAACTCTTGGATTTTGTAAGACAAAGCAACAAACCGTGGCTGTTGTCGGGTGATTTCAATGACACTCGTTTTAGTTTGGAAAGGAATTTGAGTTGTGCTGAGACGACTAGGAGTGAGTTTCAATCATTGGGTGGAACATAATCAACTTACCGAAGTTGAATTCTCAAGACCCTCCTACACGTGGGCTCGAGGGGATTCCATGGAGACTCGTAGTGTTGGAGATATTGAGATATTGTTGAATAATATTCTCCTTGGTTGCTTCAATAATAAAAGATCAAAGTCCCACATTGGTGAGGTAAAGAGGTTTTACCCTCTTTATATACTTCATTACTCATGTTTATACTTGAGTAACTTGTGTGGGCTAGATATTGGTATCCCCTCGCGCACCGCTGCCGCCGCCCGGCCCGGTTCGTGACACGTGCGCCGGGGTTTATGTAAACTTTCGGATAACTGTCACAATATCATCGTTGATATTATAACCGTTATTACGCGGATTTAAGCCTTAATTTACTCCGTAAAATATGTCCTTCATTTTTTAACCGTTATCCTTGACTAATTGTCGAGATTTTCTCTATTAATCTTTTGGCTCTTCTCCTTTAAATACGATTGAATTTCAGTGCTTGAGGAACACAGAAAAGCACGAGCTTCTTCACTGCTTTTCTCATCTCTTTAAAAAATTATTATACACACCATTTGGGCATTGTATTACTGAGTTCTCAATTCATCCTTGCGGAGTACACAGTTCGGATGAAGTCGTGTAACCCTGGGGGTCGATTGCCGTGCGGGGCAAATTCGACTTTAGGGCAGTGATTTCTATCACGCCACGACAATTCTTTTTGCCTTCAGATAAGTTTTAATTTCGTTATTAGCCTTCTTTCCAACACGTAGAAGTGCGCGTCTTGACAGAACCTTGTGTAATGCTGAATGGGGTTTACGGTTTGATAAAGCAAGAGTCAAGCACCTACCAGCGATTCAATCAGACCATTGTCCGTTGCTCATCTCCTCAAACGGTTTTGCTCCTCTAGATGCGCTTAACCGTCCCTTCCGCTTCCAAGCTACGTGGTTATCTCACGAGAAATTTGCAGATTTTCTTGTGGATAAATGGAAGTCTAACCAACTCTTAATGGCCCCGCTAAAATCTTTCTCTACAGATTTGAAAGAATGGAATAGGGACGTGTTCCATATTATATTTAGAGAAAAAAGATCCCTCATGGCTCGCATTAAGGGCATTCAAACTGAGCTCTCAAGTAGTAGAAAATCGGGCCTGTTAAAACTTGAAGCTAAGACGAGAGCTTCATATGGTGTTGAACCAAGAGGAACTCCTTTGGTATCAAAAAGCGAGAATTGATTGGATTCAAAACGGTGACCGCAATACCACCTTTTTCCATTTAAGCACAATGGTTAGGAGGTGGAGAAATAAAATTGTGGCCATTAAGGATGATGCAGGGCAATGTTTATATGATCAGGATCAAGTGAGAAATCAAGTGGTCTCGTATATTACGAAGGAGTCCCAGTTCCTCATTATTCATAATGACATTTTGGAAAATAATGTGATTTTTTTACTTGTGGGGATCGCTTATGTGTAATGAGTGCGACTCTCAGATCTTGACACATACCCATGAGAAAAAAACTTATTTCTAACAATGAGAAATAGGGAATTTCTCGTATTTTACTAAGCTCTATACAGATGAAGGTCAGAAGGGCTCGTTTGACATTCCATCAAGTGTATGTTCTGAATTTTCGACATCTTACTGGAACACTCTAAACAGGCCTTTTACCAATTGTGATATTAGTATGTCGTGAAAAATATGGGTTCTCTCAAGGCACTCGGGCCCAATGGATTCCAAGCGTTTTTCAATCAAAAGCATTGGAATACAATAACTCCCAATTAATGTGTATGCTTTAGTGAAAGATGTGCTTGAAGGGAAGGCTATTCCTGACTCTTTGAATGAAACATATATTGTGTTGATCCCGAAGATAGACAATCCGGAATCTGCGAATCAATTCCGACCCATAGGACTTTGCAACGTGGCCTACAAGATAATCACTAAGGCGATTGTGAACCGTATCAAACCTTTTTTGCCGAAAATTATTGCAGATTCACAGTCCAGCTTTGTTCCAGGTCGACAGATTACTGATAACATAGTAATTGTCCAGGAAGTCTTGCACACTATGAAAAGAAAGCAAAGTGGGAAGGGCTATTTGACGATCAAGATCAACTTTTAAAAGGCATATATATGATTGTCTAAAGTTGTCGTTAATCCGTGATACCCTCTTGGAAATTAATTGAGAGCTCCTCCATTACTTACTGTGAGAAACGTTTTTGTTTCTCACGGTGGCAGTTTCGTATATAAAATGTACCACTTTAGTCACGGTGATACATTTTATTTACGAAATGGATGATAAAATTGTACCACCTTAATCATGGTGGTACATTTTATTTACGAAACTGCCACTGTGAGAAACAAAAACGTTTCTCACAGTGAGTAATGGGGGAGCTCTCAATTAATTTCCAAGAGGGTATCACGGATAAACGACCAATTTAGACAATCATATATATGCCTTTTAAAAGTTGATCTTGATCATCAAATAGCCCTTCCCACCTTGCTTTCTTTTCATAGTGTGCAAGGCTTCCTGGACAATTACTATGTTATCAGTTGAGGACAAAATTTCTCTATATAAGTCACATACATATTCATTGCAACATACAACTCTTGAGCATTAAAATTCCAGTAGTAATCTTATAACATAAAGAGAGTTCTTAACCTTCATATATTCTTGAGTGTAATAGGTATTTGTAATTACAGATTGTATTCAAGTACTTTGGGGTTTGGGATTGTGACTTTTTGTAAGGTGAGGTTAAGGAAGCTTCGTTGCTGAAGTCTTCTGAGAGAGTTAGGAACAAGTTCCTAATTTGTGGAACTTGTTAACGGGTTTGAATTTTCACTTGTAAAGAGTTTGATTACATAGTGGAAATTTGGAAAAGCCTATATCATCTCTTGTCATTGTTTTATTTAGTTAAATTCCACAAAAGTTTTTAGACTTCACCTCAAATACAATTCACCCCCCTCTTGTATTAGCTAGTTAGACTTTCACTTGGTATCAGAGCGGGAACTCAGAAAACACAGGCAATCCTGTTGAGCAAGTTCCTGGGAAAATGGCTTACACAGAGGAAAAGGAATTCGGGAGTACATCCATTCAAAGGCCTCCATACTTCAACGGCAAATCCTACTCTTATTGGAACGATAAGATGGAAATCTTTGTCCAAGCAGAGAACTATCAGGTATGGCGGATTATACAAGTAGGAGATTACGAAATTACGAAAACGAATGCTAACAATGAGGTAATCCCTAAACTTATGGATGAATATGAAAAAACTGATTTTGAAAAACTAGAAATGAATGCTACTGCTAAAAAGTTTTTAATTTGGGGACTTGGACCTGATGAACATACTCGTGTCAAAGGGTGCAAATCCGCAAAGGAAATTTGGGATCTTCTGGAAGTTACACATGAAGGAACGTCAGATGTTAAACGTTCCAAAATAGATATTCTTTTATCTCAGTATGAGCGCTTTGAAATGGGAAACAAAGAATCTATTAAAGACATGTTTACTCGATTTAAAAGTATTACTAACGAACTAACGTGTCTTGGTAAGATAATTCCTATAGATGAGCAGGTCAGAAAGGTCTTAAGAAGTCTTCCAGAAAATGACAGATGGAGAGCAAAGGTTACAGCTATGCAGGAATCAAAAGACTTCACCAAGTTCAATCTAGAACAGCTTGCGGGTTCCCTTATTACCCACGAGATCCAGTTGAATAACCGAACTCAGGAGACTGTCAAAAGTCAAGGGCTAGCACTAAATGCAAACGAACAATCCGAAGAGAAGCCTGACATTGATGAAGAAGAAAGAAGCTGCAATGTTGGTGAGAAGGCTGAAAAAGTTCTACCGTAACAACAAGTTTTCAGACAAGAAGAAAAGATACAGTAAAAGAAATCAATAGTCTAAAGCCAAGTCTTCTTGTCACAAATGTGGAAGCACCAACCACTTCATCAAAGAGTGTCCATTATGGGAATCTGAGAAAGGCAAGGGAAAAGAAGTTGATCAAAACAGAAACTCCAAGCCTAACTTTTCTAAATCAAATTTCAGGAAAGCTATGATTTCCACGTGGGGAGATTCCGAAGAAGAGGAACAGGAACACACTGATGATGAAGTAGCCACTATGTGTAATGGCGAAGCATGATGATGAGGTAGTCATTCAACCTAGTTATTTGAAATCTCTCTCAAAGGATAAATTAATCTCTTTATTGTTAGAAACCTTAGATGAATATAAAGAATTATGTGCAAAACTAAGGCAAGCCGAAAAGGTAACTGGAATTTGTAGAGATCATGTTAAGTATCTAAATAGCTCAAGAAATGATGTTCAAGGCAGATTTTTTGAATTGTTAGATAAGAATATCATGCTAAAAGAATCCCTTGAAAGAGTCAAGAGTGAGAATATCATGCTGAATGTTGAATTGACTCAATATAAAATGTTGTGTACTAACATTGATTCTTGCAGGTCTACTGAAGTTCCTTTGAACATGTTCAATACTGAACTAAAACATGTTAAGAAAGAGTTAAAGGATACTAATGATAAAAATGAGAAACTAGAAAAGGACTTAGAAATTGCAAGAAAAAGTAGAAGTACAGTAAGCATGGGTGTTCCTAAGTGGGTACAGGAAGCTCAGACAAAAAGAAAAGAAGGTCTAGGCTATATTCATAAGAAGAAGTCCACTGGAAAGAAAAAGAAGTATGTGGATTTGCCTAGTGAGACTGTTTGTTCATTTTGTGGTAAAAAGGAACATCGCAGTGAAGAATATACTAAGAAAGCAAATCAGTACAATAAAAATGTGAATTATGTTTGGCAGAAGAAATCTGATTCAAATGTGTCAACACAGGAACCCATGAATGAAAGGGTTCCTGCTACTAACCCTTAATTTCTTTTGCAGGTCGCAGTGAGGGGGAACAACCAGTGGTACCTCGATAGCGGTTGTTCTAAGCACATGACAGGAGATGAATGCAGATTTCTCTCACTGACGGCCTATACAGGAGGAACTGTGACCTTTGGAGACAATAAGAAAAGCAACGTTATTGCTGTTGGCAAAGTAGGAAGGTCAAGTTCCCATGCAATTGACAATGTATTTTTAGTCGAGGGTTTGAAGCATAATCTACTCAGTATTTCTCAATTTTGTGATAAAGGAAACTCTGTAAGTTTTTCTTCTGAAAATTGCAGAATCATCAACAATAACACTGGAAAAATCGTTTTGGAAGGAACTCGTAAAGGGAACACGTATACCGTGGACCTTAACAAAGTTCCAAAATACAATCTATCTTGTTTAAGTGTTATTGAGGATGATCCACTTCTATGGCATAAACGGTTTGGACATGCTAGTCTTTCACTGCTTGACAAATTAAGGTCAAAGGACTTGGTAATCGGACTACCTTCTATCAAGTTCCTAAATGACAGAATTTGTGAAGCCTGCATTAAAGGAAAGCATGTTCGATCATCGTTTAAATCAAAGAAAATGGTAAGCACCACAAAACCATTGGAACTCATTCATATGGATTTGTGTGGCCCCGTTAGAATTCAAAGTAGAAGTGGAAAAAGATATGTCTTTGTTCTTGTGGATGATTACTCTAGATTTACGTGGGTCATATTCTTCCATAGTAAAGATGAAACTTTTGATATGTTTATGACTTTCTTTAAAAAGACACAAAAATCAATAGGTAATCAACTTATTCATATGAGAACTGACCATGGTACGGAATTCGAAAATTCCAAGTTTGATGAATTTTGCAGGGAACAGGGAATAAGTCACAATTTCTCAGCACCAAGAACACCACAACAAAATGGTGTGGTTGAGAGAAAGAACCAAACATTGGAATACATGGCAAGAACGATGCTAATAACAAGTGGGCTTCCAAGGAACTTTTGGGCAGAAGCCGTCAACACAGCATGCTATATCATCAACCGGGCCATGCTTAGACCAATGTTGGACAAGACACCTTATGAACTATTAAAAGGGAGAAAACCTAATATTGCTCATTTAAGAGCCTTTGGATGCAAATTCTTTGTTCACAATAATGATAAAAAAAATCTTGGAAAATTTGATGAAAGAAGTGATGAAGCAGTCTTTCTAGGATATGCATCTAATAGTAAAGCTTATAGAGTTTACAATAAAAGAACTATGTGTGTAGAAGAAAGTATACATGTTATTTTTGATGAAACTAACAATTATGATTGTATACAGGAATATGAAGATGGAGATTTTGAAATTGGTCTCACACGTTCAACAGACCAAGATGAAGAATTAATTCCCAGAAAGCAGCCTACTCGAGTTACTGAAAATGCTGAACAGGAACATGTTGAAGTTCCAAATAATGCTGAAGCTCCTGTTTAAAATACAGAAGAAGCAGAAAACGCAGAAGGAGAAGCAAATGCAGAAGAAGAACACCATGAAGAAATGGAAGAAGGAGCAACTCAAAATAAAACTTTTATCCCAGCTCAATCATTCCAACCAAAGCCATGGAAACATCAAAGGTCGCACCCCCTGGATAAAATTATAAGTGACCTAAGCAAGGGAACTCAGACGAGATCCCAACTGAAAAACTTCTGTGGATTCAACGCCTTCTTATCAACACTGGAACCTCGAAATCACAAAGAAGCCTTGGAAGATGCTGACTGGATTGTTGCCATGCAAGAGGAACTAAATGAATTCGAAAGAAACAAAGTGTGGCATCTTAAACCCAAACTAACAAATCAAAAGGTCATTGGTCTCAAATGGGTGTACAGGAATAAGCTAGATGAACATGGCACAATTGTGAGGAAAAAGGCAAGATTGGTTGTCAAAGGCTACAATCAACAGGAAGGTATCGATTTTGAGGAGACTTTTGCTCCTGTAGCTAGATTAGAAGCAATTCATATTTTAATTGCATTTTCTGCATTTATGGGTTTTAAACTTTATCAAATGGACGTCAAATGTGATTTTTTAAATGGTTTTTAAAAGAAGACGTCTATGTTGAACAACCACCTGGATTTGAGGATCCAAACTTTCCTAACCAAGTTTTTAAGCTTGATAAAGCACTGTATGGATTAAAACAAGCTCCAAGAGCATGGTATGAAAGACTTTCTAAGTTCCTTTTACATAATGATTTCAAAAGAGGAAAAGTTGATAAAACTTTGTTTTTAAAATCAAAAGGAACTCATTTATTAGTTGTGCAAATTTATGTTGATGATATTATTTTCGGTGCAACTAATGAATCTTTGTGCAAGTACTTTGTTGATTTAATGAGCAGTGAGTTTGAGATGAGCATGATGGGGGAACTCAACTTCTTCCTTTGGCTCCAAATTAAGCAAACTAACGAAGGAATAATGATTCATCAGCAGAAATATGTGAAGGAGTTATTGAAAAAATACAGTATGGAAAGCACAAAGATAAACCACACTCCCATGGGAACAACCACAAGGTTGGACCAAGACCCCAAGGGAACTCGTGTGGACCAAAAAAAATACAGAGGTATGATTGGTTCCTTGTTATATTTAACTGCTAGCAGACCTGACATTTCCTTTAGTGTAGGTCTTTGTGCAAGATTTCAATCGGATCCAAAGGAATCGCATCTAACAGCCGTCAAAAGGATACTACGATACTTAAAAGGGATGGAAGATTTGTGTCTGTTTTATCCAAAAAGTGATTCGTTTGACTTAAGAGGATAGGTTGATGCTGATTATGCAGGAGATTTAGTAAATCGTAAAAGCACGTCAGGTATGGTCCAATTCTTAGGCTCTTGCATGGTTTCTTGGAGTTCCAAGAAACAAAAGACTGTTGCTCTATCCACTGCCGAAGCAGAATATGTGGATGCTGATGCGTGTTGCTCTCAATTGTTGTGGATAAAATAACAGTTGCGTGACTTTGGTATTGTTTTAGAGTGCGTTCCTATTCATTGTGATAACACAAGTGCCATTTGCATCTCTAAAGATCCAGTACAACACTCTAAAGTCAAGCATATTCATGTAAGGCATCACTTTTTGAAAGATAACGTTGAAAAGGGCTTAATTAGGCTAGATTTTATTTCCACTGAATGTCAAATTGCTGATATATTAACTAAGCCTTTAAGAAGAGACAAGTTTAAAAAGATGCGTGTGGAATTGGGGATGCTACGGCTCAAGTGATTTATGTTTGGAACCCCTAAGGTAAAATCGGATGAAACTAACAATGTTATGCTCAATCTTGTGTGCATAACACAGCTGAAATTACCCAGGGGAAAGATTTGTGAAAGTATTGAAAAGTCACTTGTACATACTGTTAATATGTTAAAAATATTGAGCCATGTTGTTTCAAGTTCCCTTTTCATCATCCTTTATACTCTGTATTATGATCACATAAATTATCATCATAATTTACGATCAATCTGTACATATCTATCTTTTTTATTTTTTTTTTATTTTTTTTTAAATTTGTTTTCCTTCTTGTTATTATCTTTTATTCCTTCCTTATTTTTATCTTTTATTCTTATCTTTTTCTTTCCTTATTTTTCTATGTTCAATTCTGTTTTTGTATTCACAAAATTCAAAAATACAAAAAGATGTATTATTGTTTGTTCATTTAAATTGAATTAGATAAGTGCAATTATTTCACCCAATTAACTCCCACTATCTCTAAAACTACCTCACTACCTCACCATATTAACCGTCACTTTTCCTCACCCTTCCCCATTTAAACTCTTCCTCTTTCATACTCCACCCTCACCTATCAAATCAAATTAACTTCCCCATAAACTCTCATAATAACTGGCCTCACTCTCTCTCCTTCCTATTCACGCTATTCATCTTCTCCTTCCCTTTTACACATTACCATAGCCATGAAAACCAACCTCAACTCAACACCGAAACCACCAAAAGCACGAACACCTCCATCCAAACCTCCTTCTACTGACGGCTCACCTGACCCAGTTCCAATCGCCGTCGTTCACCCATCTGCTCCGCCAAAGAGGAAGGCCACAACCACAAAAGGAGGCGACAGGAAGAGGCGAAGCTCTCAAAAGTTTCCATCTTGGAACTACACTCACGGCTATCACATCAACTATGACTGGTGTACGGCAAGTAAGTTCTCCGAATTCACCTCCTTAATTGATTATCAAGAATGGGTGCATTTGTTCCAAAATTGTTCTCACTATCCAATTTACCCTAAGCTTCTGTTTGAGTTTAAAAATACTTTCAAACACGACAATGGTGTATGCACGGCTATAGTCAAAGATACTCACATTCAATTTGATGTTGCATACTTAGGGAGTTTGTTTCAAGTCCCCACCCTTGGCTATAGTTCGTACTTAAAACATAAACAAATTATGCAAATTGGGTATTATGATGAGAATAGAATAATAAAACTTATAGGTGGAAACCCGAAAAGCAAGACCTCACATCATAACATACTCACTCCTCTTCACAAATTATTGTTCAATTTCACTTGGAGAGGCATTGTACCCCGTTTACAAAAACGAAGCACAGTATCCTTACTAGATGCAACTATCATCTTTTGCCTTACTCGAAAGATAAAAATAAATTTTTCGAAACTGATGATTGAACATTTGCTCTTTTATGCTGCTAAAACGACTATTCCATGTGGGTCTCTTCTTACTGTGTTGTTTAAGTCTTATGGGATTGATGTTGAAAGTGAGTCACCCACTTATATTAAACTTGAGAACATCCTTTCAGAACAATCTTTGCTTCGCCTGAGCCTTAAACTTGAGAGTGGGACAATTTCTTTCCTGTCTAAAGGTGGAGAGGAGAAAAATAGAGGGAAGGGAAAAACACAAGTTGTAGAGGGAGATTCAAGTGAGTCAGAAGAGGAGGGAAGTAAATCAGAAAAAGAAGAGAGTAAAGAAAACAGTGAGGGAGACAAAGAAGAGGAAACAATTTCTGAGGGGGAAACACAGGAGGCAGAACTTGAGAAAGGAGAGGAGACTCAGAGTGAGGGGGAACCTAGTTCAGAGACTGAGAGTCTTGACTTCCCTTTTGTTCCTGTGTTTAAAGGGGAACTCAGAAGGAGTAAGAGGAAAATTGTCAAACCTACTATTTCTACTCCAAAGCCTGTGATAATTGAAGACATTAGTTCTTCAGATCACTCTGACCCTGATTTTACCCCTACTCAAGTCCCTTTTGCTTCTGAGCCTTCTTCTATTCATGATTCCCCTCCAACACAAGTTGCCCCTTCTTCCATTCCTGTTTCACCTCCAAAACAGTCTTCTCCTTCTCCTTCTCTAGCTTTTCCTCCATCACAACCTACAGGCTTTGCTGCATTCTCTGGAACAAATGTGTCTGTTTTGATCTTCAACAGGTGAAAGCACAGATGGAGAAGTTGACTACAATGGTCAGCAACAAGCTAGAAGACATGGCCAAGAAAATGACCTCTCTACAGGGCCAGCTACAAACTCTGGCAGAATCTCAGGCCACAGGTCTTGCAGGGGTGGAGGAGAAGCTTGCACAGGCTGAAGGAAAGTTCATTGCAAGAAACAAGGAGATCTTGGAAACAATCCACAAAGTAGCCTTCGAGGAAGTAGAGGAAGACTCCCTTGATCCTACCAATCCAGTCCATGATCCAACTCACTCCGCAACCTTTTAAACCCTTGATTGCACTTTTTCTGATTTGATATGTTGAACAATTTTCTTTTGGTTTTGTATATTTTCTTTGACTTTTGGTTTGTAAGATATCTTTTGCTACATTCTCTCTATTCTTTTTTCTTTTCCTAAATCGGAACTTGGCTCTTGTTTTACATATGACTGTGTGTGTTTGTTGATATTATGATGCCTAACTTATTTTTGCCTTGCATTATTTGAGCTCACTATTCCCTACGTAGTCTAGTGGGGGTATAGCATAATGTTTTTTTCAATCTTTTGATAATGCCAAAAGGGGGAAAAGACGAACTTCATGGCGGCTAAGGTGTTTACCAAGGAACTCACACATCGAAGGTATAAATTTTTGCTAAGTTCAATTAAGTTAATAAAGTTTTTTTTAAGTCCTAGTCTTAGTTATTTTAGTTAATAAAGTCCCTGTTAATTTTTGCTCAGTCTTTTTGGTTTACTTAAATAAAAACATTAAAGTCCTTTTCTAAGTTCTTTGATTAATCTGTTTTCGAATATTCGATAAAAGAAGATGAAAGTCTAACTGGCTAATACAAGAGGGCGGTGAATTGTATTTGAGGTGAAGTCTAAAAACTTTTGCTGAATTTAACTAAATAAAACAATGACAAGAGAAGATATAGGATTTTCCAAATTTCCACTATGTAATCAAACTCTTTACAAGTGAAAATTCAAACCCGTTAACAAGTTCCACAAATTAGGAACTTGTTCCCAACTCTCTCAGAATACTTCAGCAACGAAGCTTCCTTAACCTCACCTTACAAAAACTCACAATCCCAAACCCCAAAGTACTTGAATACAATCTGTAATTACAAATACCTATTACACTCAAGAATATATGAAGGTTAAGAACTCTCTTTATGTTATAAGATTACTACTGGAATTTTAATGCTCAAGAGTTGTATGTTGCAATGAATATGTACGTGACTTATATAGAGAAATTTTGTCCTCAACTTCCCCCACAACCATAAGCCAGTCAACACCCACTAACTAATAGTGGAGAATGTGACAATGGTCAAAGAGGTGGAAGTTTCTTAAACTTCTCCTTAAACTCACGTAGCAACCACTTTGCTAAAAAATAGTTCTTTTAAAAACGTTTTCTGAGATATTCATGCAACAAGAAGAGTTTATATTTGACTTCTTCAAATCAGTCAGTTTCAAAAAGATTTTCCTGAAAAAGGATTTTATTTTGAAAAGATAATTTATAAATTAATTATTTATTCAAAATAACTAAGATAATTAATCTTAATTAATTGTTTCGAATAAATAATTAATCTTAATTAATAATACTCTAGTCTTCTATTTTCGAATAAAGATAATTAATCTTAATTAATTATCTTAGTTGTTTTGAATAAATAATTAATTTATAAATTATCTTTTCAAAATAAAATCCTTTTTCAGGAAAATCTTTTTGAAACTAATTGATTTGAAGAAGTCAAATATAAACTCTTCTTGTTGCATGAATATCTCAGAAAACGTTTTTAAAAGAACTATTTTTTAGCAAAGTGGTTGCTACGTGAGTTTAAGGAGAAGTTTAAGAAACTTCCACCTCTTTGACAATTGTCACATTTTCCACTATTAGTTAGTGGGTGTTGACTGGCTTATGGTTGAGGGGGAAGTTGAGGACAAAATTTCTCTATATAAGTCACGTACATATTCATTGCAACATACAACTCTTGAGCATTAAAATTCCAGTAGTAATCTTATAACATAAAGAGAGTTCTTAACCTTCATATATTCTTGAGTGTAATAGGTATTTATAATTACAGATTGTATTCAAGTACTTTGGGGTTTGGGATTGTGAGTTTTTGTAAGGTGAGGTTAAGAAAGCTTCGTTGCTGAAGTCTTCTGAGAGAGTTGGGAACAAGTTCCTAATTTGTAGAACTTGTTAACGGGTTTGAATTTTCACTTGTAAAGAGTTTGATTACATAGTGGAAATTTGGAAGCCTATATCTTCTCTTGTCATTGTTTTATTTAGTTAAATTCCGCAAAAGTTTTTAGACTTCACCTCAAATACAATTCACCCCCCTCTTGTATTAGCCAGTTAGACTTTCATCTTCTTTTATCGAACTTATTCTTCGCAGACGACTTGATCCTCTTTGCCGAGGCTACAACTAATCAAGCAGGGATGATCAAGAGTTGCTTGGATCGTTTCTGTGCAGCTTCTGGTCAGCGTGTGAGCTTGCAGAAATCACGAGTATATTTCTCTCGCAATATCAGTGTTGAGGAGCAGGGCAACATTAGTGAGGCTATAGGGATGGAGCTCACTGATGATTTGGGCCTTTACTTGGGAATGGACGTTCTACGCACTTTTGGGATCACTACTGGGAAAATGACGTGCCTCTCCGTGAGATGCTTATTGGTCCTATTCCTAGTTCAATGGAAGGGGCTATTGTTGAAGATCTTTGGGACACTAATTCGGGCTGGAGGTGGGATTTAATTGCTAATATCCTTCCCTCCTCTACTTTGAAAAGTATAGCAGCTCATAAAATAGCTGAAGATCCGAATTTGGGAGATCTCCGCTATTGGAAAGGATATACCGCAGGAAGCTTCTCCATTAAATATGCTATGAGTATAATGAAGGAGGATGATATGACCTCTAAAGACACAAAATAGGATCTAGCTTGGTTAGCTCCTGTACAACAACGCATCGGAGTTCTATGGCTTTTGTTCCATGACCGTGTGCTTTGTAATGCTAATATCTCACTTAGGAGAAGGGGCAGGTGGGCTAGTACAATGGTTTTTAACAAGTTTAAAAAGAAAGGGGTGGCGAAACTTGAAGATAGGGCAAGCCTTTCCGATCTTTTTTAGGCTGAACAACAATCAGGACTGATGGAAATCTGATGTGTTTTGTAGAACTTTCGTAGATCTCTTGAGCACGCTTTGAATTTCGGGTTGTGGAATGCCTTAAGACACTTATTATGGCCATGGCCGAAGTGGGATGCAATATTTGGATTGAAATCATCAGTATAAGCAGCATTATCAATATAAATATCATTCTCATCATCGTCATCATTGACGAGTTCATAACTATGAACTTGTGTTTGTGCCATTGTAATGGCCAAAAGCAAGGCTAGAATAGCAAAAATAAACTTCCATTTTTTTTTTTGTGGGTTTGAAAATGAGGGGAGGACAGAGGATAGATGGTAAGTTTGTTGTGGTTTAAGAATGAGAGTTTGGAAGGTATTTATAGAGTTATTACGGGAGTTAAGATGAAATAAAATTTAATTACAAGATTGAAATTTTCAGCTAATTACGACAAAACTGTGAAAATTAGTTGTGCTTATTACTAGGTATGATACCCTAAAATAATGTCTTTGAAATGGTAAGTAATTAGACTAAGGACATTAAACAATATACTGAAAAAGAAAAGTAAACATACTTTTTCTTTTCTATACTATATTATATTCTAATTAACAGAAATCACATTGATTTAATAAAAATTGTTAAATGGTTTTAGAGAAATTGACATCTAATTTTTAATACAAGGATATCTAAAGGTTTTACGTAGTAAAACGTATTAAACAATGATGGCATAATCAAATTATTATTGCTACTACTCCTATTTTTTTATTTTGTTTCTTTTTTGTACAAGTTAGGTTGTTGTCATTACTACATTGCAATGAACGAGCAATTATTATTATCTCATAATTTATTCTTGTTCCAACTTTCGCTATTTTGAAACAATTATATACGTCATCTTTTTTTTTTTTTTTTTCATTTATCTATTTATGTTTATATATTTGAACCAATCATGGTGTCACTCAAAACCAAGTTGAAACCAATAAAGTCCTTTTTTAAAAAATCAATGACAAAAATTGTAATTGATCCCTTTTTTTTTTAATTTTATATCCATGCATTGATTATAAGCATCCTTTGTTGTTAAAAGAATTTTTAAAATCATTCGTCTAAATAATAAATTTATAGATGACAGCAAAAAAAATTTTTTTTTTTCTTTTGAGGAAAAAATAAGTTGTTTAACCATAGCAAATTGTTTTTAATTTTAAAAATGAAAGTAGCCCCAAAGGGCAAAAGTAAACAAACATTTGAGGGTTATTATTATTAATATTATTATTAAATAAACTTTTGAAAACCACTCTTGAAAATTGTATAAAATTAGGAATTCATGACAAAAACTCGCGCAAATTAGTGTAATTATTGTTTATATTTTTGTGATTTTCTAAATTTATACGATTTTCTAGTGTATGTTTAATGCTTATATGTAGCCTTGAGGGCTATGTATAGCATTTTCCTTTTCTTTTTTATTTGAGAGATAGATCATAACCAAACTACAACAATGTAACATTTTAATGGTTAGTCCTAGTCTTCCTACTTACCATTTCAAATACTAATTTTTAGGGAAATAAATCATTCTTAAAAACCCAACAGCAAATTAAAAGATTTGGAAAGCCAGAGGATCGGATGCCTTTAAATCGGCTTACATAAGACTATCACTAAGAAAAGAAAAATACAACATTATGTACTTTCTAAATACTAGGGATAATTACAAGAGAATATTTATCTACGTATAACAACTTTACAAAACAGAAAGATACGAAGAGATAACTATATTTAGACTTATCTCCAACACAAATCACTATTTTATCGTGATTAGCTGAAGTTTTCAATCGTGCGAGTCATAAACTCTCTATAAATACCCTTTAAAACTCTTAATCTTAAACCACAACAAACTTACAGTTTACTCGCTTTCTCCCTTCATTTCAAAATTCATCAAAATGAAGTTTGTTTTTGCTATTCTAGCCTTGTTTTTGGCCATTACAATGGCACAAACACAAGTTCAAGGCTACGAGCTCAACATTGATACCGACGATGAAAATGATATCTATATCGATAATGCAGCTTATAGTAATTTGTTCAATTCAAATACTATATCTCATCATCATAACAAGTGTCTTAAGACGTTCCACAACCCTCACTTGAAAGCTTGCTCAAGTGATCTTCGAAGCTTCTACAAGACACACCAGATTTCCATTAGTCCTTTATGTTGTTCTGCCCTAGAAAACATCAGGAAGGCTTGCCCTATCTTCAAGGCTCGCCACCCCTTTCTCTTTAAACTTGTTAAAAACCATTGTTCTAGTCCTCCTTCCCCTTCTCCTAATTAAGTCACAACTAGTTAGTTCCTTATTTATGTTTAGAATTATTAAGGAATAGACATAATTGTAGGAATATATAGCATATCTCAAGCTATCTTAATAAACTATTGATTGCTGGTTTTTATAGCCTTTTTTAAGGATTTGTTTTCAAGCAAGGCTTAGTTTGATAAATCTTATCATTTTTAGCAATGTAAAAATAAGTAGTTCATACCCTGCCCTTTCTGGTGGGAGTAGTAGCGAGCCAAGAAGTGAGATACTTATTCGCTAAATAGCTCCCCCTATGGACTGGGCTTGCCTCAACACTGATGGAGCAGCTAAGGGGTCACCAGGCTTTGCAGGTGGAGGTGGAATTTTACGTGACTGAAGGGGATCTTTCATAAAATGTTTCACAGCTAACTTTGGGATTTGCAATGCATACAAGGCTGAACTTATGGCAGCAGAATTGGGTCTGCAGATGGCTAGAAACTTGGGCATTACTAAGTTGATTTTACAGATGGACAATAAGGCTTGCGTGGAGGCTTATGTTGCAATTCAAGGAGGAGAATGTGTTCATATTCTTTCTGGTTGCCGTAGTTTAATTAAAACCTTTAATTGTATTAGCTTAGCTCATTTTTTTAGGGAGGGTAATAGAGTACTGGATCGACTTGCCAATTTGGGGGTCATCCCTAAAGAGAGGGTTATTTATTTCGATTCACCTCCGATTGAAATAAATAATCATCTTAGGGAGGATGTTGGTGTGGCGTGGCCACGAGTTGTAGCTTGATTTTTCGTTTGCTTTTATTAAATGGGTTCTTACCCCTTTTTGCACCAAAAAAAAAAAATAATAATACTGACCGAGTAATCCCTATGATAGTAACTCTTACAAAACTGACCGAGTACCCCTACAATACTTTGACTACAGTAAACACTAGGCAGTTATCCCAAGAAAATTGACTGGGCCTTGGGCATGCAAGTGTAAAACTATAGTTCCTAATTGGTCCAGTATAACAAGTACTTGTATATAAAAGTATCGTGAATTCGTGACCTCATTTATTTCCGAAAACTATGGATCAAAGCTATGACCTGGCCTAGCAAGTGGCAAATTCATACATAAAAGAATTCAAATTAGTACTATACTGTATTTTGACTTATTCTTGGTCAACAAGAAATGCCACTGCCTTACGATTTTGTACTTGTCAACAATCAACAAGTCCATTTTCCTTAGCAAAATGTCCAACTACCAACAACCTAACTACACT
Organism: Chenopodium berlandieri; assembly: GCA_034703905.1. Classification (NCBI taxonomy): domain Eukaryota; kingdom Viridiplantae; phylum Streptophyta; class Magnoliopsida; order Caryophyllales; family Amaranthaceae; genus Chenopodium; species Chenopodium berlandieri. Next base: position 25,245,446 of record CM068281.1, read on the forward strand.
ATAAATACTCCAATTTCTTATCATCTCAACTATTCTTCTTAACACATCAACTAACTCAAAGTTCTCTATATTTCAACAAAACTTGCGCTTTATTTCAAGAAGAAAAAATATCAATGAAGACGATTATGAACAATAATTACAAGAGTTTAGTTTTGATCATGCTAATACTCTTGCTAGCGTTTTTAAGCCTTTCAACTACTTCGGTGCATGCCATAAGGACATTGTCCGATGATGGTAGTAATAATGGAGGGGATAATATCTGTGATTCGGGCTATATGAAAGCTAAGTATGTGGTGGGTTACTGGCTCCAATGGCTGTCTTCGGGCCCTAGTGGTGGTGGTGCGGGACACTAATTGAATGACAACTTATTTTGATAAGTAAACATACACCAAGATTTTGTATATTATAGGGAAATTCAATATTTATTTATTCATTCAATTAATTTTAGATAGATATGCATAAAGCATGATTAATTAGGGGATGTATCGAACGTAAGATATAGTTGATTTGAGAATGAAGAGAATGTAGTCTGTCTCATTTATTTTAGATTATTCGATTATGTATAACATTTCAATGTAGCTTTTCTTTTTTAATTAAGTAATGTACTTAACTCAATATTTTTTAAAATAACGTTATATATATATAATATATTGGAAATGTATTGTGATTCAAGCAACCCCAATTCTAAGGATATGAATTTATGTCATATTAACTAATTGTGAAAAATATTTATTCTTTTGAAACTTTAGGGTTATTAACTTCTTGTTTTTTTTTTTTTTTAACAAGTTAATAACCCTAAAGTTTCAAAAGAATTAATATTTTGCACAACAGCACAATTGAGGAACATATTATGCAATTTATAAGGAAACAAGTATTTGACCTGAGCTAGCTCGTAATATGATTGAGTTATAGTGAATGTCATTCATACTTTGGCTTAAATTTTCATAATTCCATCGTACAATAAATAAATATAACACCTGTTCTATTCAATCATTTCAAAATAGTCAATTTCTTTTGTATGGTTCTCTAATTTTTGGTTTCCATTGGAAATACTTTGAAAAACAAACAAATTTTTTACAACCCCAAGCTAAGTAATGTACTTCCTCATCTTTTATTTGTAACACAACCGTATGACACGTACGTAGTTTAGGGTAGAGATTATACAATGTAAATAAACAAATTAATCAAAATAATTTTAATACATAGTACATTAACCCTTCTTTATTATCAGTGTTAAAAAAAACAAAGGAAACTTTTTATATTGTTATTTATTAGGAAGGATATATATGGTGATTCAAGAGTACTTTAATTTAGTAATCGTATTCATAATGTTCAAAATACTCCCTCCATCCTACACAAAATTATCATAATTATGCCTCACTTTTGATCCTTTATCTTTATTTTTTCATGTTACTAAACAATACTCTTATAGAGTATAAAACATATTTCTAGGCCTCAACCATCTGCTTAAAGTTTTGGTTCAGTTGGTCCACTAACATGATATTGGAGCCAACATGTCACGAAGGTCTTGACTTCAAATCTCATCCACCCTCACTTTTTGGTTGAGTTGGTCCACTAACATATTCCCTCCATCCTACACAAAATTATCAACCTTTTTCTTTTCCTTACTGATGCACAATTACAAATATTTATGATCAAATTTATGTCTCAACAGATATGCCAATCAAACCGTTGAAATAAAAAACCGAGGTAGATAATTTGACAAAAGAAATATAAAAGAGATTAATATAAATAAAAAAAAAAAAAAAAGGGGAAATTCTACATGGTAGCCTCAAGGATTCAGTTTTTCTACGTGGAAGACGAACTTTTTTCCAACTCTCTTAAGTGGCACCAAGGTTTTGAAAAATTAAGCATAGTGCCCAATTTTTGATTTTATGGCCAAATTTTTTAATTTTTGGTTAACCATAAGTAATTAAAAAATTATTTAAAAACTATAAAAACCACCATCCAGCAGCCACTTGTCAAACCCACTGCCCACGTCGCCGGCGCGCCCAGACCCCCCTCCCTCGGCGCCTGTGCCACCCTGACCTCCCTCCCTTCCCCTTCCCTAACCACCGTAACCTCAGCCCCCACCAATCGAAAATCCCTAAAAGTTGCTGGAAAAGTCCGGCTGCCCCTCCTCACACACTCGAAACCCTAGCGCCGGCCTTTTCGAGGTGTGGGGTAGGGGTGGCCGGACTTTTCACTATTTTATGGCTAAGGTTTTGATGTCATACGATGGCTGGGTTGGGGTTTCGAGGGTGGTGGCTAGGGTATTGGGGTTTCGAATGGCGGCTAAGGAAAAAAGGGGTAGTTTTCGTGATTGGGTTGGTAAAATTGGATCGGAGCTGGTGGTGGATAGGTTTGGCTTGGGGCTGGCGATGGGATATGACAAGGTGGGGGGGCTGGCGATGGTGTAAGGCTAGGGAGGGCGCAGTGGCGATGGGCGTGTGTGGGTGTGACTGGCGGCAGTGAAGGTGGTGGATTTGGTGGCTGGCGGTAATGAGGGTGGTAGGTTTGGTGGCTGGGAAGGGGGTTAGTTAGTTTCTTTAGTAAAAAACTAATGGTTAGCCAAAAAATCAAAAAAAAGTCACTATACTTAATTATAAAAATCTAGAGTGTCACTTAAGAGAATGCAAATAAACATTGTCTTCAATGTAGAATTTTTATATATTTGAGGCCACCATGTAAAATTTCCCAAAAAAAAAAATGATAAAAGAGACTCAACTCACAAATTTGCTGGGAATGGTTTAATCCAATAAACTCTCAACCCAGCCCAAATAAATTGTGGTAGCTAGATTACCCATTCGTCAAAACAAGTCAGCAACCGTGTCGTTTCATGGAACGATCCGTCTGCCTCCCTGCTTGAACAACTGAACCCATAGCTTTGATCATACACCTCCTAACAAAGTCCAAACCATAGAATATCATATTTGACTTTTTCTTGGTCAACAAGAAATAAAAGCCGCCATCTTATGTCTTTAATTTTAAGTCCAATTTTATACTTTGTATCATTCAACGTTATACTATACATACTTGTATGTTGTATATTAAGATTATCACCTACTCACTACTACTATAAATACTCTCAAGGTAACGTAACATCCATATTTCACCAAAACTAATTCAAACATATTCTTACATTCAACAAGTTTGTTTCCCTACCTAAAGATATACCATATATAGATATTATTGCACAACAACGAGCTTGAACATGATGAACAATCGTAACAAGAGGTTTGTTTTGTTCACTTTGGTTGTCTTGCTAGCATTTTTAGGCCTTGCTTCTTCGGCGCATGCTAGAAGGCTATTGTCCGAGGATAGTGGTGTCCCCGGTGAATATCATAGCCAGATTTATGTGAGGGCAAGATCTACTATGTCTTATTGGCTTGAACAACTGTCTTCTGGTCCAAGTCCTGGTGGCGGTGGTCATTGACCGGTGATGATACAATAGATTTCAAATTCCTTGATTCTTTTATTATTACTTTTGTTTGTAGGATATTCCTTTATACACTTAATACTCCACATGTATGTATATTTACTTATGATGAGATTAGACCACATCTTAGTTTTAAAAAAATTAGCTTTGTCGATCCTTTAATTGGGTAGAGTGAAAATTGAACTCTACCCACATTATTAGGAAGATTGTTCAAATTTATTGTACGTTAATTTAGTATTATAGTAATTTAATGCATAATAATAATAAAACAGATTCGTCTAAGGTTGTTTATTAATTTTGTTTGTATGTAATGATGACGAATGAGCCGTCTATATACTACCTTCGTTTTTTTTTATCTGCAACTTTGAGGAATATTTGTGAGACATAAAATATTCCAAAGTTGCAGATAAAAAAAAACGGAGGTAGTATTAGCTTTCTGTATTACAACAATGGGACGAGTTTTACGTACATTATTCACACAATACAATTTTACTACGCATGTATTGTGACTTTTAAATTATTCATTATATCATATATATATATATATAATCAGCTTATAATGAGAACCAATCCTATAATAGGAACTAGAAACAAATTTGAACCGTCAGATCAAAGAGAAGAGGCGCGCGATCTAACAGCCCATATAAATTCAGACAAATTATATGAGGCACGAAAATTTCAGGCGCCATTTTCTCTCTCTTCTCTCTCTCCTCCGCCATTTTCAACTGCTCAAAATCTTCGAAAAACCACCATAACCGCAATTTTCAACTGCTTAATTACTCTATATAAGCACAAGTGAAGTTCTATAATCTACATTTCTTCAGTTTCGAAACAAAAATCGCGAAATTAGCAAAAATTGGTGAAAATTAGGTATTATTTCGGAACTTTGAAGTTCATACTCTTTTGTCTAATTTTGTTGCAATTTCTTACTTATTTGTATGTTTTTTGCTTGAATTTGTTGAATTTGAAGAAGCAGAAGTTGAATCGGAGTAGTTCAAAGTTCAATTTTGGTGTTTCGAAGTTCGATATCAGGTATTTTCGAATTTGGTTTGTATTTGTTCCAAATTCATTTGTTTTACTTTTAATTTCTAGTTAAATTTGTTGTAATTTATTTTAAAATTGAATAGAAGATAATTCGAAGTTGAATCAAAGGTTTTTTTTTATTTTATTTTTTTTACAAATTTTTCCATAAATTTAGATCTGTTTTTTTTTTTTTTTATTTTATGAATTTCGGTATAAATTTATATTAGATTTTTTTTAAAGAATGTAGGTAAAAATTTGAGTAAATTTGGTTCTATTGCTACTAATTTTGAGTAATTTTAGTTAATTTTTGAGTAATTGTTGCTAATAGTTAAAAGAAATCAAATAAAGTTGATATAAAATAAGGCCAAATTAGAAAATAACACCTGCAAAAACACCCAAATTGATTGTAACACCAAAATATATCGAAATTTTATTATAACACCACTTAAAAAACAAAAATTTTGGTTTCACCACCTAAATGGTGACGCCGTTAGAGGAACCGTTAGTGGGCCCCAATTATACAAGTGTCAAATATTTATTGGATAAAAAGCACGTGTCACTGCACTATTGGTTTTAAAAAAAATTATAAAAAATATAAAAAAAAAAAAGAAAAAAAATCCTAAACAACCTAACCCAGCCCACCCCACCACCGGCACCACCTGTCCCCACCGTCAACTGCCTAACCCAAGCTGCCGGAATTCATGTCCCACCAAAACCGGCAAAACCCTCCCTTCCCCCTCCCCGAAAACCACCCTAACCCGGCCTTATCACCGCAAATCACAACCACAACATAAAAATCACTCGGCGGTTTAGGGTGGTTTTAGGGGCTAGGTCTGGGTGGTTCGGCGACGGTTTTCGGTCGGGAAGACAGCAACGGGGGTTAGGTTGGGGTGACGGCCGTGGTAAGGCGTGTTTTAGGGTGGGAGAAATGGAGAGGAGGCGCTTTAGGGGTGGTTTGTGGTTGTAAGGAAGTAGGTGAGGTGGGTTTTAGGTGGCTTTGGGGTGGGTTTCGGGGGCTTTAGGGTGGATTTCGAGGGCCCCTTGGTGGTTTCGAGGGCTGCAGGCTGAGTTTCTGTGGAATTGGGGGCGAGCCGGGGAGGGGGGCTGGTGGTTTCTGGTTGGGGGGGGGAAGGTCGTCCGGTGGGCGGTGGGCGAGGGGCTGGGCAGGGGTTTTTTTTTCTAAAGTTTTTTTTTTTAAATTTTATGGTTTTTATTTTTTAATCCAATAGTTGATTGACACGTGTATAATGTGGGGCCCACTTAACGGTTTCTCTAACGACGTCATTATTTAGGTGGTGAAACTAAAATTTTTGTTTTGTAAGTGGTGTTATAATAAAATTTCGAAATATTTTGGTGTTATAATCAAAATTGGGTGTTTTTGCAGGTGTTATTTTTAAATTTGGTCTTATTTTATATCAACTTTTATTTGATTTTCATGTGTTACTGCTTTCCTAAACTTTTTGTTTCTCCTTCCCCACCCTTGATTACTTTTCATTCACAATAGTGTGATTTGGTGGGGGATTTAAGGACTTGATTTGACGCTACATCAGGTGGATGTTACACCCAAAGGATTTTGAAGGTAAGGTGGTTGTCCTTTTACTCCACTTAGGATTGTTGAAACATAATTTTTCAGTTAGTTGGTCTGATTTCAATGGTCGTTTGATATATATTAGGTGTGGAGAACAGAATGCTATGAGCCCATGACCAACTGTTTTCTCCCCCCATTTTTTTTCTTGGGGGATTGGGGAAAATACTACTACGTATTTTAATATTTGTTTGGTGAGGTTGGTGACATAACTTCTAATTTTGGCAGGGAGGTTAACAAGGCATTCTGTGGCTTCCTGGATCATTCTGAGTATCTGCAGCACCAGCAACATGTGCCTGGATGCAATGTAGGTATTGTTACTGGAAACTGGGGCTGTGGTATTTTTTGGTGGAGATCCTCAAATTAAGTCAATGATACAGTGGGTTTCTGCATCTCAGGTGAGCCTTACACCACAATACAACATTGGCTTTATAGTCAATTGAATCTGCATATGACCCAGTGCCTTCTTTCGTTTCATTCTTATTTCCTTTGTGATATGACCTAGTCATTTTCTGAATAGACGAACAGAAAATGGAGGCTTTTGTCCCAACATAGAATTATTAATGCTACTAGCAAGTTTATGTAATATTATGTAAATCTTGATGGGTTGGCACAAGTGCTGAATGAGATGTAGATACACCTATATCAGTGGATTTTGCTACGCAGAAGAGCTAAAGTATGATTCAGTCCTAGAAGCCTGGATATTGGATACTATGATGTGAATGACCCTGTTTAATGAGATAGTTGTTTAGTTGAAAGTGCCTCACTGCCCCCACCTCTCTTGTCATCTAGAAAAATGGGATGTAGTGTGGTTGGGTTAATCCTGTAAGGGCATTTCTGCTTTCTCTTTTTGATGATTTATAATGTTTTATTGCCAATTTTCGACTTTACAGGCTTCCAGACCTTTTGTATAAAGTGCGAAATTTGGATCAGGTATGCCTGACTCAGCCTGAGTACCATTAACTTTACGTAATAGATGTTCTTTCTAACTATTATAGAGATTGATATCATGTCCCTTCTTGGATTTATGCAAAAAAAAATTTAAATTTATTTTCAATCTCGGTGTTCTTTATCATGTAATCTTGTTACTTCTCAAACCCTGTACCAATGCGTTTGCTTATCAATATTTTGTATGCAAATATTCAAATATTACTACAGTTTTTAATGGCTATGATGTGTCTTATAATATGTCAATGTGATGCAGGTGGTTGAATGGATTGTGTCTCAAAAATGGACTGTTGGAGACCTATGGAACAAGCTGGTCGAGTATGGTGTTCAGCGGGAACGTAAAAAAAAGATTGGATTCTTTTCTTATCTGCTTCCTTCTCTAAAGGAAGAGTCTGCCAGCTCTTCTAAACACCGTCGTGGCAGTGATGCTGAAGGGGCTTCTCGTGGCCGCGGCCGTGGCAGATTCAGGAAATGAACAGTGGCGGTGGACTGGTGGTCTGATGGAAATTGCCAAAATTTTAATCAACCTTGTCAATACAGTATATGAATACGTATTTCCATAATTAGGTGGTGCTACTTTTTTTTTGTGGTCTTTTTTTTTTTTTTTCTTCTTTTTTTTCTTTTTTTGTGTGTGTGAGTAAATAATTCATATCAACTGAATAGATAGGCCTAGGAGTAAATTGTTTGTGAATAGAATTGATTTGTCTTAGAGTTGACTTTGATTTGAGAAGGTAAATAAATTTGGAATAAAATTATAAATTGAGCTGAGATTCTAAGACCGAAAATTGAAACTTGAAAGGAGTTGAAGGCTTTGCTAGATATGTCGAGAAAATACAAGTTTTTCAACCTATCAAAGAGGCACGCTGGCCTTTTCATCTAAAAAAAGATGGGCTATTTATGTCATTTCAATAGTTTCGTATGAGATGGTAAATTAACTGTGATATGCCTAGTTTTTTCTTTTTAACTAACTTGATAGTTGATATTGATACTAGTATAGTTAGTTTAATTTCAACTAATTATTACCAAAAGTGAACATGGTCAAATAAAAGTCAAATGGAGAATATAAACAGTTGAACAGAGAGATTGGGTTTGATTTAGTCTTTGATTTCTAGAACAGGTTAATGCTTTGTGCTTTTTATTGACTCAGCAACTTTTCTTTGTTGGAAAATATTGATTTATTCTCATTTCTATTGATTGATGCTTATATATCCACCACCTTGGCACCTTGACATGGTTACTAAAATCAATAGCAAAATCATCAATGGAAAATCGTATCAATTTCAATTCAATTCTACAATTTCTCCCGCCATTAACAACAAACTATCAGGCCATTTAGCATGGGCAAATCAACCATTCATTGATGCACTCAAATTGGTCTCTCAAGGGCCGAGTCTAAGTCAAGTTAACTCGGGTGCACGACTTTTTACTATAATTTCAAAACTCAGGGATTCTCTTCCTTTCTCTGATCAAGATAGTTTAGCAACATTTACTAGTAATGGGTTCAAGCGATTATTTGATAAGTTGTTACCAAAGGAGATAACCATGAAATGGTTTGGTGAAGTTGTACCTGTAATGGCTGATTTGGTATTAAGATTACCATCACTTCTTGAAATGCATTATCAGAATTGTGACGATATTGTACTTGGAGTATCTACTGGTCTTCGGTTATTGGAGCCACAACAACCGGGCATTGTTTTTCTCAATCAGGTGTGTTACATTACTAATCTACGTATACTTATACTCGTTTCTTGATGTAATTGTATGATTTTTGGGTGCTTCTTGTGTTTAACTTGAAAGGATTGCAATTTCGTTGTATTCCCTCTGTTCCTATTTGTTCTTTTTATTTCCTTTCGAGTTTTGACACATTTGCCTATTATTCTTTCTTCCCTCCCTTCCTAGCTGTGAATGTTGTTGTTGATGATTTCATGAGTCACTGTGCTTGATTGATAATGAATTATGGGTTTGTAAATCTGTGTTCATGATATGGAAAAAAAAATGTGGCTTACTTGTGTATGTGTCTATATGTTTGTGGGCGGCAATGTAAATTTTGATATAATATTCCATATTTTAAGAGTAGTTTGATTTGGTTAGACTACACTAAAAGGATTATTAGGATGTCAGCAAGTGAAAACTTTGAGCAAGTCCACTTAAAACTTTGAGCAAGTCTACTTAAAACTTTGAGCAAGTCTGCAAGTCGAAAAAAATATATGATTGACTCACCTCTGGACTGGTTTGTAAGCCTATGAGATGATCCCACCCACCAACCTAGCTCGCCTTTCAGCTCATCTCACAAGGCAAGGCGACGTCTTATGTCTAGAGAGGATCCTTCCATTGTAAAGGTTGATTGTTTTTTATACAATTTTAAGATGGACTGACTAAATTTATGTTATAGATATGTAAACTGAAGAAGTGCACTTCTCTTAGAAATATATGTTGGGTAGTGTAGTAAAATAATTAAGGACTTGCAAGGATATCCATACACAAGAAATGAGAAACTGCTGTAAACTTGTAATTGAGAATTGAGACCTTTCTTGATTATTATGAACGGATAGTTAGTAATTTTGTAATGTTATAGATATTAGAGTTTTATTTTCGATAACTTTATTTAAAAATAGAGGGACATATTTCCATCTGTATTACTTTATTTATATACTAATTTTGTGTCCGGGCAATGCCCAGTTGATAAAATTTTACGATAATATTTTTAATTTAATGTTAAATACGGTCAAATAATTCATTCTGATAATGTAGGATATTTAGATATACGATATCATATGGCTTATATTATATAATAGTGTATTTTTTGTAGTTTTGTTTGTAAATAGATACATACGAAGTATATGTTATTGTTGACTTGAAATTATTTTTATTGAACTTAAATTATTTTCACTAAATTGAAAGTATTTTTACCAAACTAAAATTATTTTAACTGATTAAAACTTATTTTTACTAATTCTTTATTATTATTTTTTTAATATCATAAATAACACTGCATTTTGTGTGCGGCTAGCCACACCATCTGGCCGGACAAGTAACCCCTATAAAACTGATCGAGTAACCTCTAACAGTGACTAAGTAACCTCTAACAGTGACTAAGTAACCCTCTATCTATAACACTGATTGAGTAACCACTATAACACTGATCAAGTAACCCCTATAGCACTAACGAAGTAACTCTTGTAACTAGTTTTGTGCCCGGGCAATGCCCGGATTGTCCTAAACTTTTAGTTTGAATGTTGAATACGATCATATAACCACTTTTGATAATGTAAAGTATTTAGACATACGATATCATATCGCTTATTTATATAATAGTGTACTTTTTGTAGTTGTATTTGTAAATAGATATCTATATTATTATTAACTTGATATTTTTTTATTGAACTTAAATTATCTAATGAAATGAAAGTATTTTTATCAAACTAGTATTATTTTTTCTGATTAAAACTTATTTTTGCTGATTTTGTATTTTTTTATTAAAATATACTATAAATGGATCTCATTTTAACGAACTTTTTAAAATGAATTTTATGATAGAAATAGTACTAATTTATAAAATATTTATAAAAAGTTATAATTAATTTGTATATAAAATTATTAGAATTCTATCGATAATAGAACACTATACAACATTTTTAGCTTAAAAAAATCTATCCAAAAATTGCTTACGTATCATCCTATGTGTCACAATAATACCTATTTGCCGCCTACATGGCTCGACACTTGGGGAAAAACTGGAATGTCAAGTGTCGATATTTCGTGGCCTGACTACCAAGATAGAGAATGTAACTTGTTGGTAAAGAACAATATTTACCTGAACACTTATATTAATATAATAGTGTACTTTTTTGTAGGTTTGTTAGTAAATAGATATATACAAAGTATATGTTATTTTTGACTTGAAATTATTTTTATTTAACTTAAATTATTTTCACTAAAATAAAAGTATTTTTACTAAACTAAAATTATATTTATTGATTAAAACTTTTTTCACTAATTCTTTAATATTTTTTTTAATAAATTAAATAATAATGCATTTTGTATGTGGCTAGCCACGCCATCTGGCCGGACAAAGTAACCCCTATAAAACTGACTGATTAACCCCTGTAATACTAATTGAGTAACCTCTAACACTGATTAAGTAACCCCTATCTATAACACTGATTGAGTAACTACTATAACACTGACCAAGTAACCCCTATAGCACTAACGAAGTAACTCTTGTAATAGTTGATTAGTTGGTGACACGATTTGGCCAGCTACGTATAAATGTTTGTGCTTAAATATATTATAAATGGATCTTATTTTAAGAATTTTTTAAAACGAATTTGATGATAGAAATAGATTTGAGTTATAGGATATTTAATAAAAGTTATGATTAATTTTGTAAGTATAAAATATTAGAATTCTATCGATAATAAAACTTTATACAACAATTTTATCTTAAGAGATCTATCCAAAAATTGCTTAATTAGCATCCTATGTGTCACGATAATACATATTTATCTCCTATGTGGCGTGACACTTGGCGAAAAACTGGAATGCCAAGTTTTGCTGTCTCGTGGCCTGTCTACGAGACCGGCTTTATATATTAGTGATATGATATGATATTAGATTTCATATAATTAGGAGTTTTATTTTATTTTTTATTTTTTTTTTGGAAACCGTAAAATTAGGAGTTTAGATTTGGAGGTTTCTTTGTATTTCTTTTATTTGGAGGAGTATGCGGCTATGCGCTCTAGTTTTTTATTTTTTTTTTATTATTATTTTTTTTAAATCTAAACTTTTCAACGAATTTGAGTGAGTATATCAAGAGAAAATGAGTGTTAGAATTACAAGGCTTTTTTTATTGATGATTTGGACCGTATGAAAAAAAAAAAAAAAAATGCTATCCAATAACGCAATTTGGCACTTAATTGAAGATTTCAAGTTCAATATCCTCACTATTCGTTAAAATATAATTTTTTACATGCTTAAAATAATAATAGAATTCTCTTAATATTATGATAAATGAATAAATAAAACAATTACTTCCTCCGTTATTTCTTTTAGCAAAAATTTTTGTGTGAGACCGGCCTCACCAACAAAAAGGCGCAGGAGAAACCCGACCAAAGCCCTCGAGCCAACATTTTATAAAATCGATGAATTTTCTCATTTCCGTCTTTTTCCTCAAATTTCCTGCGCAGTCATTTCCTCTTATTTCAGAGCATTCAAATCTTCAAATATTATAGAATTCAAATCTTCAATCTCGAAAAATTCACAAAAATGGAGAAATCAAACAACATGATGATAATTCATGAAGAATCTGATTTACCTATAGAATCAATTTTGAGTTCAATTACTGCTGAAAAATGTACAATTTTATCTAATTTCAGATCGTATTAATAAGTTTTCTACAAATAAAATACAGAAATTATGAATTCTGATAAATTAAATGCAAATTTAATTTCGAATCGTATTTATAAGATTTCGCAGAGCATTAATTTAAATTTTCATGGCATTTATTGATTAATTTTAAGCTCTAAAATTCAAATATACTAATATTAATGATTATTTTATCATATGCGAAACCTTTAATTTCGGATCGTATTTATAATAATTTGCAAAGCATTCATTTGATTATGCATACTAATAATTGATAAATTAAACGCAAATTTAATTTCAAATTGTATTTATAAGATTTTGCAGAGCATTAATTTAAATTTGCATGGCATTTATTGATTAATTTTAAGCTGTAAAATTCAAATATACTAATATTAATGATTATATTATCAGATGTGAACGCAACTGATGATATAATTATAGATGAGAACATCGATCAACAAAGAGATGATGAAGAAAGAGATGAAGATGCTGCAAATATACTAGGTATGATTGTTTGAAATTATAAAAATTAGAAGTATAATACACTGATTTTAAATGCTCTGTAATTATAATGATGTAATTGTTGACAATTAATTTCAAGTTTAATTCCTGACTGTAATAATCAAATTCCTGACTTAAATAATCTAATTCCTGTTTGAAATAATCTAATTCCTAACTGAAATAATTTAATTCATGTCTAAAATTATCTAATTCCTGACTGAAATAATCTAATTCCTGACTGTAATAATCTAATTCCTGACTGTAATAATCTAATTCCTGACTGAAATAATCTAATTCCTGAATGTAATAATCTTATTCTTGACAAAAATAATGTAATTCCTAACAAAAAAATACCTAATTCCTGTCTGAAATAATCTAATTCCTAATTAACATAGTTTATTATCAAACTATAATACTGTAATTCCTGACAAAGTTAATCTATTATCAAACAAAAATAATATAATAAATTTTTAACAGTATGATTTATATTTTATTTTGTTGTAGATTATTACAAATATGACAAGGATGAAAACATAAGTAGATGTCTAGTAGGTTATACAGTATCAGACTACAATGATGGATATTATTTATACAAAGCTCATTCAAGATATGTTGGTTTCATTGTCAGAAAGTCAACAAAGAGAAGAGATAATAATGATATTTTGTATGAGTTTTATTTTAGGTGCTCTAAGGAAGGAAAGACGAAGAGTAAAATGAAGATTGCAGGGGAATAAATTTCAGTTGAAATACCAATATTAGGTAAAACTAATGAAAAAAAGAGAAAAGAAAGGGAAGTAAATGACACAAGAACTGGATGCAAAGCTCTTATTCGTTTCAAGAAAAATGCAGAAGGTACATTTGATGTTCTTACACATGAGTTGGAACATAATCATGAATTGGTAAAAACAGCTCAACGACATCATCTAAGATCAGAAAGACAAATATCAGCTCCAATGGGTGAGCTAATTGAGAGCATGGTTGAGAGTGGTATTAAACCAATGGATGCTTACAACTATATAAGCAATGAAGCTGGAGGAGAAGAATGTGTAGGTCATTCTAAGAGAGACCACCTTAATTATGTATCAAGGGTGAAAATGAGTATGGTAAAAGGTGGAGACATGCAGAATGTATTAGATACCCTTTAAGAAAGAGCAGATAAAGATCCTTCATTCTTTTATATACTGAAATTGGAGAAGAAAATAATGTGGTGAGCTATTTTTGGCGTGACTCTCAAATGCTTGAAGATTTCAAAGCTTATGGTGATGTTTTAATCTTTGATACAACATACAGAACAAACAAATATGGGTTGATATGTGCACCATTTGTTGGTATAAACAACCATTGGAGAACAACAATGTTTGGATGTGCCTTCATAACCGATGAAAAGATTGCAACATTTGTTTGGCTGCTTTCAATTTTCAAAAAATCAATGTGTGGAATTGAACCGAAATCAATCTTCAGTGATCAAGATCTTGCAATGAGCAACGCTATACCAGAGGTAAGCAGTTTTAGCTATATAATATATATGTTTTATAATTTAATATCTGATTAGTATAAGTAATTTAATATATATATATATATATATATATATATATATATATATATATATATATATATATATATATATATATATATATATATATATATATATATATATATATATATATATATATACATTACTTTGTATGCCTAACTAATAATTTGTAATACTTGACTAATACTTTGTAATACCTGACTAATATTTTGTAATACCTGTCTAAAATTATAAAACCTGACTAAAATAATGTAAAACCTGACTGAAATAATCTGAAACATCATTATATTTACGTAAAATCTAACTAAAATTAATTAAACCTAACTAATACTTTATAATACCTGACCAAAATATTGTAATACCTGACTAATACTTATTAATTCCTTACTTAAATAAAGTAATACCTGACTAAAATAATCAAATACCTGACTAATACTTTATAATACCTGACTAATAATTTGTAATTCCTGACTTAAATAATTTAAAATTTGATTAAAATAAATGTAAAATTAAACTAAACTTATTTATTTTAAACTTGTTTCATTTTTAGAGTTTAAATAATCATCAACATAGGCAATTTTAACAGATGAAACTTTAAAAAAATTCAATATGAAATGAAATACAGGTAGATAATAACAAACAATTTTATTATTAGCAAAATATTATTACAATTTCAAACCCTAAACCACCATACTCAATTAAATTAAAAACTAAAACTAAACTCTAAAAGCAAAAGTTACAATTCAAGACAACTAGTTTGAGGATTCTCCAACAACCCTCTTCTTCTTCTTCTTCTGCATTTCTTCCCAAACTGTTTCAGTAGCCTCTGTAGCGGCGGCTAAATCATCTTCCCATGCCTTCTGCTTCTTCTCTTTCAAGCTGCTTTCAAACTTGTTCACCTTCTTTGTTAAATCAATAACAAGATTTTCCTTAGCGTTGCATCGATCAATGACTCCTTGCAATTGGCCCTTAAGATAACTCAAATGGATCTCAGTTGATTTTATATCAGCGGTTTCAGAATCAATTGAAACGACCTTTTTTATATTTCTAGTGGACTTTCTGTTTTCCATTTTTGCAGAAAAATTAAGATTTAGGGTTTCTTATGTGGGAAGAGAAAAATAGATTTGAAATCAAACATAAAAATAGAATGGTTTAGTATATAAAGGGAGGCAACAACTTATATCTCGTTTAGGGTTAGGTAAAATATTAATATATTATTAAAGATATTTTTAATTTTTAATAATATTATTTTCAGTTTATTTATTTATTTATTTATTTTTAAACTAATATTATTTTCAGTTGACAAAATTATAAGCTCTAAAATAATTTAATATCTGACTAACTAAAAACAATGTAATACTTAACTAATACTTTGTATTACCTGATTAATACTTTGTAATACCCGACGAATAAATTATTTAACACTTGACTAAAACTTTATATTACCTGACTAAAATAATGTATTATCTGACTAATAATTTGTAATACTTGACTAATAATTTGTAATCTAATTCCTGACTAAAATAATATAATTCCTGACTAGAATAATCTAATTTCTAACTAAAATTATCTAATTCTTCTTATTATTATTGAAGGTTTATCCAAATTCAAGACATAGATTGTGTCTATGGCATCTACAAAAGAATTTT
This sequence comes from Chenopodium berlandieri, assembly GCA_034703905.1. Taxonomy (NCBI): domain Eukaryota; kingdom Viridiplantae; phylum Streptophyta; class Magnoliopsida; order Caryophyllales; family Amaranthaceae; genus Chenopodium; species Chenopodium berlandieri. Next base: position 25,261,489 of record CM068281.1, read on the forward strand.
GTCTCACACTTTGGAACTCTAAAAAGCAATCCTGAATTCAAGAATATGTTTCACAAATGCTTAAGTGGTTGTGATTAAGAATCAGAATTTGAAGAATGCTTGCACAAAATGGTTCAAACGCATGGATTAGAAAAAAAAGAATGTTTGATAGGTTATATGGGCTACGAGAAAAACGGTGCACATCATTGAGTAAGGATATATTCTTAGCTGGAATTCTTTCATCTCAAAGAGTAAAGGTAACAAATAGAGCAATTTCATTTAAGGTTAACGGGATCACTAGCCTTTTTGAGTTCTTTCACATATTTGAAGCAACTGTGAAAAGATGGAGAAGCACTGAAAAGAGTGACAACTTCAGATGTACTACTGAGAAACCAAAAGCAACAACAAAGATATTAAAACATGCAGCTGAAGTTTATACTCTAAACTTATACAAGGATTTTAAGTTGGAATTTGAAATAAGTCTAGAAGCATATGCAAGAGAAAAGGTCACTTCAATGCAAAATGTCAAATTCTTTGATGTTTCTCTTGATGAAGATTATAAGCACAACTATCAAGTAATATATCCCAGTCACAACCATGAGTTTCTATGTTCTTGTATGTGCTTCACAGAGACTGGATTGTTGTGCTTTCACGTCCTCAAAATAATGCAAATGTACAACAAACATGCTATACCAGAGAGATACATTCTGAAACGTTGTACAAAGCTTACAAAATCAATGATATGGGATGAAAATGAATCAGGTACGTACATACTTCTTTAAATAAAAATTATTATTTGTTAATTAAATAAATAAGGTCAGATATTTAGCTAATATATGACCATTTTCAGATAATATCTTATCTTATGTAGCTAATATCTGACCTTATTTATTTAATATCTAGATAGTATTTGACCTTATAAATATAAATATATATATATGTGTATTTTTTTTTCCTTTTTGTTAGGAACTCCAACTACGGCTCATTCATTAATAGTTAATAACAAAGAATTTCTACAACCTTGTAACAATATGTCAGGGGCACAAAGATGCAACAAAATTTGTGATGATGATTTGGAACAATTGTACAAATCTGTAAGAAAAGTGTTCCAAACAAATGAAGAAAAAATCCGTGAACTTGATGAAGAAGAAGAGAGAAGGAATACAATAAAAGATCCAAAACGACCAAAAACTAAAGAAAGGCCAAAAAAGAACAAAAGAATTAGAGGACATTTTGAAAGGAGAATGACAGCAACAAGTGATCCAAATGAGTTTGGTACAAAAACTTCAAATCCACAACTCATATAATATAGGGTGATTTTAAAAATATTTTTTTTTTCAGAATAATTGTAAAAATACTATGTTCTGATATCTTTATTTTGATATTTTAATTTTAAAAATATTTTTAATTTTAATATAAATAAACTTTTACCTGACTACAGTAGCTTATTATCAAAGAAAACAAAGCTTATATCTGACTAATATTTTATAATACCCGATTAATAACTTTGTAATAGCTGATAAATAATTTGTAATACCTGATTAAAATTATATGAAACCTGACTTATACATCGTAATTTCTAACTAAATAATATAAAACATGAGTAAAATAATGTAAAACTTGACTAAAATTATGTAAAACCTGACAAAAATAATATAAAACCTGACTAAAAAAGCCTAATTCATAACCAAACTAACCTATTATCTGTTTATACTTAAGTATTATCAAAGAAAACAAAAATTAATATCTGACTATACTTAAGTATTATCAAACAAAAGAAATTTAATGTCTGACTATAAAAAGAAAATATATACATAAAAATATATATACGTATAAAAAAATTAATGTAAATTGTAAAAATAACTAAATACATGTCTAAACTAATTATTTACAGAACTATCTACTTCCTTATCTAACTTTACAACTTTACCTAATGCTAATCCACCAACTTTTCTTTTTTCTTTTGCTCCAGCATGAATTGCTTCTCTTTTTCTTTCATTAAAGCAGCTACATTATCTGCATATTTCTTCTCAACCTTTCTCATTACAGGCTGAGCATTCAAAATGATGTGCTTCGTAGTAGAAAAAGAAATGCAATCATTCCACACTTTCTTGCGCCAGAAATTTTCTTCTCTATTCATCAAATGAAAACAATATTGCATCTATAAATCTTAAAGCAATATTGCATCTATAAATCTTCCTATTTTGCTTCTACAAATTTATAAAAGAACAAATAAATAAGAACAGTAAAAAAATCATTAGTAGAAGTCAAAAAATTTAAGAGAAAAAAATAACTTACAAGTTTCAAATCAACAATTCCAGCATCTAATCCATTGTACTTTTGCATACAAACTAACGCAAAAACACCACAATCATTACTTTCAGTGGTTGTTCTCCATGAAAAGTGAGGAATATTCCAAGGCAGACCCATAATAATATCAGCTTTCGGATGACCATGCATAGCCAAAAACGAACTAGAAGCTTTAACCTATAAATATATATATATATATATATATATATATATATATATATATATAAGCATCTAAATGTATAATTTTCTATAAGAGAACTAAAACTATTATTTTCAAAATTCTTACCAAATACTCATCAATTTTGTCATACCAATCAAAACTCTCAAAAGATCACTTCTATTATTTATCCAATCTATACGTGGGTCTTTACCAGGAATGAAATTCAAAACCATCACAGTATAATGATCACGATAACAAATAGGAAAGAAAATCTGCAAAATAAAATAGAAAATAAGTTAAAAACTATTACCATTCAAAATAATAATAATAATAATAATAATAATAATAATAATAATAATAATAATAATATGTGAATTAAAATAATAACTGACTAAAAGAAAATAATATCTAACTAAAAGAAGTTAATACCTGACTATAAAACGATAATATCTGATTAAAAATAAATAATAACTGACTAAAACAAACTATTATCCGACTAGAATGAATTATTACCTGAATATAAGAAGCTAATACCTGACTAAAAGAAGCTAATACTGACTATAATAGGCTAATACCTGACTATAACAAGCTAATACCTGACTATAAAAGTATAATACCTGACTAAAAGAAGCTAATACTTGACTAAAAGAACTAATACCTGACTATAAAAATATATTACCTGAGTAAAAGAAGAAAATAGCTGATTATAAAAATATATTACCAGAGTAAAAGAAGATAATAGCTGATCAAGAAACTAATACCTGACTATAATAAGCTAAAACCTGACTATAAAATTCTAATATAAAAATGAAGTTAAAAACTTACCAACTCTGCTTCAGCTATATTGGGAAAAGGAGCAAACTCAACCCATGGCTTTATACACTTATAAACATCAGCATAATCATGTCTTTTCAACTCCAACGCAAGCTCCTTTTTTTTCAAATCTTCCTTAAACTTTTCAAATTGTTCTAGATCATCTTTGAAAGTCTCCAAAACTTTCCCTGTTCTTTAATGAATTTAACTTCTTCCAAGTAGAATTTTCTCTTTCTTAAGTATCTCTCAACAGATTCCTACAAAACATAATGAAAAAAAAATCATAAATAAAAAAAATATTATGTTATATAAATAAAAATTCCAAAAACATATATGTAAAGAAAAAGAAAAAACTTACAGAAACTCCAGTATGAAAACAAAATCTTTTGTACTAAAAAATGCCTCTGTCAGTTATTTTTCTCTCTTCATCATTCAGTACATAAGCCCAAGCATTAATAACAGTACTGTTAACCCAGACAGAAAGACGCAGCAAAGTAAACTCCTCTTTAACCAAAATAATATCAGTTTTTAACTTATCATCGCTACCAAACTCACAGACCATATACCTAGTATCTTCATTGTATAGATGTCTGTTACACTCCTTAATTGCCTCATCTGAATCAGTAGGATCTAACTCCTTCTCATCATCATATCTCATATAAAAGAGAAAATCATACATATATCTTTGCTGTTCACCCAACTTTCTCAGATATAAAGGCGTATTTTCCTGCAAACTCCTAGAGACAAGAACCTGTCGATTTCGAATAGAAATCTTATCAATAGGGGGTTCTACCCAATCAGGATCACCACCTGCTTACAAATCAGCCTGCAATGTCAACTACTTCTTATCTTTTAAATGTTGCAATCTCTCACCCCTTTTTTTAGAATACGTATCGACGGGAATAAAACTGATTTCAAGGGAAACAGGAACATTAGGAGCCTAGGAGTTTTATCTATATCAATTAACTCAATATGTATTTTTGGAGTCTGATCTCTAAATACCATAAGATCATCTTGAGACAAATCAGCAACAAATTCCTTTGCAATAGATTCCTTTTGAACATCTTTACTCCTCAATAAATTTAAAACTTGACTTGTATGTCTAGGATCAGCTTCTACTTCCCACAAGAAAATAAAAATTTAATATAAAACAAAAGTAATCTAATTCATGACAAAAGTATACTAATTCCAGACAAAAATAATCCAATTCCTGACGAAAACAAACTAATTTCTGACAAAAGTAATTTAATTCCTGACAAAAATAACCTAATTCCTGACAAAAATAATCTAATTCCTGACTAAAATATACTAATTCCTGACAAAATTAAACTAATTCCTGACTAAAAAAAGAAATACAAATATAAATTAAAATTATATTAATTTATATGATATATCAAATTTAAATACAGATATTATTTTAAAAAATTATTAAAATAAAATACAAATATTAGACCTTACTTCACCTTAGCTTTGCTGTCATCATCCTTAGGATTGTTATCCTTTTTTCCATTCTCTTTCTTAGTAACAACTGGAGTTACTTCAGGGGAACTTTGTACAGGGAAAACTGTAACTACTGGTGATTCTTCTTGTGATGGTTGAGGAGTAGAAGGAGTAGGGGTAATTAACTGAAACTTAGGCATTGTAAGATCGCTCTTCAAAAAACTCTTCCCTTCTTGCACAATCCTTGCCTGATTCTCATTCAAATCAGCTGAATAATATTCATTGAGTCTCTTAGCTTTCTTTGGTGTTCTTTGAGGTGATGTTGAAATTTCAAATGATCCTGTGACAAGTTCAGAACCAAGAACAGCTTCTCCAACAACTGAACCACCAACTGATTGATTAAAACCTTGATCAATATCAGTTTCATCCTCCACAATGACTTTATTAGCTTCATCTTTATTCTCCTCTCCTATCCCTTCAATTTTAGAATCCACAAGCATATCAGTTTTATCCTCTACATTGACTTCATTGTCTTGATCTTCATTCTCTAAATTACCTTTATTGTCTTCAGTTTGGTCTTTTTTAAAATTATCTTGTTGATCAAGATAAAAAATAACATTATTCAGCTATATAAAATCAAGATTAATATCAGATAAAAATCTTACATAAATTTAAGATATAAAATAATAATAAAGGTAATAAAACTTACAATATTATCAAGCTTAAGCTTATTATCAAATTTATCCAAATCAGAAGCTAACTTTTTGCTCTGCATAGCAACTTCCACTATTTGACCAATTTTTGCAAAGAATTCAGGATTAGAATATATATCATCTTCTCCTTGAGATTGAGACTATTGTGAAAATGTCCTTACTTCATCCTTCAAATCAATAGCAAAGTGAATTAGGTTCTTTGAGACAATCTTCAAGTCATGACCAAATTTCATCACTTTCTTCTTCACAGAGTAGTAAAAAAAAGAACAAAAAGTGAATAAGTAACATATAATAAAATAAAGTTATGTTAATATCTAACCAAAGTAAAAAAGATTGTAATATTTGATAAAAAAGATCTAATTCCAGAAAATTATAATCTAATTCCTGACAAAAATATTCTAATTCCTGATTAATATAAACTAGTTCCTGACAAAAATAATCTAATTTCTAACTGACATAATATAAATGCTGACTGAAATAATCTAATTCCTGACAAAAATAATCCAATTTCTGACTGAAATAATCTTATTCCTGACTAATATAATTTAACTCCTGACAAAATAACTTAATTCCTGACCAAAATAATCTAATTCCTGACCAAAGTAAAAAAGATTGTAATATCTTATAAAAAGGATCTAATTCCTGACAACTATAATCTAATTCCTGACGAAAAATATTCTAATTCCTAATAAAAATAAACTAATTCCTGACAAAATGAATCTAATTCCTAACTGACATAATATAAATGCTGACTAAAATAATCTAATTCCTGACTGAAATATTCTAATTCCTGACAAAAATAATCTAATTTCTACCTAAAATAATCTTATTCCTAACTAATATAATAACTTAATTCCTAACCAAAATAATCTAATTCCTGACTGAAATAATATATTTCCTGACTAAATTAATCTATTATCAAACAAAAAATTTAAAATCTGACTAATAAATTTAAATTAATCAAAATAAAATATTTTAAACTTATATCAATATCCATCTTATCAATTTCATCATCAGTTGGAAAATCTTGAGGAATCTTGTACATAACATATCTAGCTTTTTCATCTTCAACTTTGAAACTAAGGCTAGTAGGTTGTACAACAGGACCTTCCTTCTTTAAATTCAAATCTTCTTCATCACTCTCTTCAAGCTTAAACTCAATGCTCTCAAGCTGAAAAGCTTTTAAAACAGCCTCATCACTTTTACAAGCATACTATTGTGGAATGGTCTGAGGATATAACTTTAAAGTACCATAGTCCATATTTTCTGTAACAGCCTTGATTCTTTCATTCAGACTTTCACAAGTCCAATTCATTATAAATGGCTTCCTATCTAAGGTGGTCCCAAAATCAAACTTTTTCAAAATGGCAATAACAAAAGCAACAAGACAACCATTTATTTGTTTTGATGTAACTTTCCCTCCCCCATCTGCCTTCCTCTTCAGAGCAAATGCTTGAAATTCTGATATTGATTCACATAGAAAATCCATCACATAACCAGCTAGTTGTAAGTCTTTATATATAAAACGAACATCTTCTAAAGACTTAATAATGTTAAAGTTTGGAGACTTATCACCCATTGGAACCAAAAAAATGGGATACAACAAAAAGAACAAAAAGTCTCTTGAATTGATAACCCCCATCTCTATATTTCTAAAACAACTCAAAATAAGTGTTAAAATTGACATATGTCTTTTTTTTAGTCTCTCCAATTTTCCTTTTCTTTTTTTAACACAAAATGGAACTTATATTAATACTTCAAAATGGCAGAAGCCATAATGACAAAAGATAGGGAGCAGTAGTTCAAACTACAAAATAAAACACCTGAACTAAGCATAGCACTAGGAAGCTGAAAAACAGTAGGAAATAAAACTAGGTAGCGAATAATAGCAACGACCAGGGAGCTAGGTGGTTGATCAAAAGAAGGAGGGCCAATATTCTGAGCTAAAGAGACGCTAAGGAGCCACCATCTCTGGAATTTCATTAGCATAGACTTCAAAAAGTTCAGCAGGTGGGTAGTGATAGAGAGATCTTTCCTCACGTCTGACTTTAGTTCTTCCCGTAGTTGCTAGTCTATCAGCCACACAATTGATGTTTCTTTGAACATGGAAAATGGAAACCTGCCATTCCCTTCTAATGATGGAAGCAACATCCTTGATGACATTTCCCATGTCGTGATCTTTGAACGTATCTGGATCTTGCAGCATCCTCTTCAGAGCTTCGGCATCAGTTTCAAGTTCTAACTATTTGATGTCACGATCCCAAGCAATCAGTAAACCCTCTTTGATAGCTAGAAGCTCAGCAGCAGCTGGAGACATGGCATTAAAGTTGACAACATACCCAATTTGCCAGAGCCCTTTATCACATCTTAAAACCCCCCCACCACCAGCATTGTCCAAACTCTTCTAAGAGCCATCAGTGTTCAATTTGAAGTGATCTTTATGAGGGGGAGCCCATTTCCTGATGATAGGATTTGTAGAAGAAAAGGCAGCCATGTGATCCTGTTTCATGTTTAAGGTGTGATGATAATCCACCAAAAACTTATTAAAAGTAGTATTGATAAAAACCATTTTTTTTCTCAAAAACAGCCATATTTCTTGTATTCCATAAATGCCAAATAGCTACAACAAAAATAGTTTTCCAAGAACTATCCTTAGTTAAATTAAAGTTAAGCCAAACCGAAAGATTACTATTGTAAAAAAAGTAGAAATCAAAAGAAGAGGGGGCAAGGTTTTTGAAAACAAGAGACCAAAAGGCAGCAGAATTCGGGCAATCCCTAAATACATGGATAGTGCTTTCTGTTGGAGCTTCACATCTTATGCAAATAGGATCAAAAAAAGGAATTTTAGTCAAGAGAGAAGAACCAACAGGAAGAATGTCACTAACAACATTCCAAAGCAGCATTTTATATTTAAAAGGAACCCTTAATTTCCACAAATTTTTCCAAGAGAAATTAGATAAAAAGTTAGAGGTAAGATTGGATGGAGGATTAGAAGAATTGTAGGCTGACTTAATAGTAAAGGATCCCATTTTGTCCTTGGTCCATTTAATCCTGTCAGGCTCCTGAACAAGGGAAGAAATAGGGTAAGCCAAAATTAAAGAGCAAAGAAAATCAGGAATAATGTGAGAGACCTCTCTAAAATACCATTGGTTATTTTTTTATAATGTTGGAAACCCGCCAATGACCTTTTGAATCAGGAATATTAACATTGGGTAACAGATAAATAGGGCAATCACCTATCCAATGATGAAACCATAAAGAAGTGTCTTCACCATTTCCAATATTAATAATAACTCCTTTCTTAAGGATGGGTCTTCCTAACAGAATATCTTTCCAAATAATAGAGTCAGAAGGCTTAACAGAGTAGTCAAAGAAATTAGAGTATTTTAAATACCGAGAGGTAAAAATCCTGACCCATAGCCTATTGGGCTGGGTAAGGATTTTCCACCCCAGTTTAGCCATAAAGGAAAGGTTCCATCTTTTAAGGTCTCTTATACCTAGACCACCCTTAGTCATGGGATCACAAATAACCTTCCATTTAGTTCTTGGAATGTATCTAGATCGATTTACTCTATTCCAAAGAAATTGCTTACATTTTTTCTGAAGCTGGTTAAGAACACTGCAAGGAAGAATGTTAGTCTGCATAGCATAGACAGGATAAGAATTAAGAACAGACTTAATTTTCCTTTTCTTACTTTCACCAAATTTTTCACATTCAACAACATCATCTGATCTAAACCCAAAAATTGCCTCCACTCTGACTTCAAAGCATCATCAGGATTAAATCCTTTCTTAATTTTGGATATTTCTTTCACAGGTTTATCAGTATAAGGAATACCTAACACATCAGCAATATCACAACTATCTATATGAATGACAAGTTCCTTTTTACCAACAATCAGATTTCTAGCCTTAGAATTATAATGGGTAACTACATAGTTGTATAACTGATGGCTAATGTTATCCTTCAAATTAAGATGCAGCAAACCACCAAAACCAATTTGTATAACTGCCTTCTTTTGCTGCTCACTAAGATCCTCCATAACTTGACAAAGTTGATTACAAGTGGATTTAGTACCAACTGTTATGTCTGTAATATCATCTTCAGTAATAGCACTGAAAAATTGAAAAGTAAAAATAACATTAAAATTATAACCTGAGAGAAATTATATAATTCGTGACAAACATAATCTTATTCCTGACAAAGGTATTCTATTATCAAACTAAAATAATCTAATTCCAGACAAGGATTATCTAATTCCCAATAGAAATAATGTAATACCTAACAAAATTAATGTAAATCCTAACAAAAATAATCTATTATCAAACAAAAACAATGAATATCACACAATAATAAGCTAATTCTTGACAAAAATATTCTATTGTTAAACAAAAAACATTCTATTTCCTAACAAAAACATTCTATTATCAAACAAAAATAATTTAATTCCTGACTGAAATAATCTAATTCCTGACAAAATTATTGTAAATCCTAACAAAGATAATCTATTATCAAATAACAACAAAGTAATTTCAGACAACAATAAGCTAATTCTAGACAAAAATATTTTGTATCAAACAAGAAATGCTCTATTTCCTGACAAAAATATTCTATTATCAAACAAGAAATGCTCTATCCACACTACCCTTTTTGCGAAATAAAGAGAATAGAATTTCAAACCTAACAGCTCGACCTCGTTTAGAACCAGGCTTAGGACCACGCTTCTTCAATGAAGCTTCAGAAGGAATCCTACAAATCGAAATAATAAGTTAAAAAAAAAAAAAAAAAAAAAGGATTTCAAAATTAATAAATGTATAACCTAAAATTAAATATTTGAAGTATAATAAACCTTTCAGCCATTGGCAGTGTCTTCTCCTGTTTTTGTGATAACTTAGCTTGAGATTGTTTACTTCGTTTATGATAAACTTTTAGAGGCGAAAAATCTTTAATCGACGAAAATTCACCAGACATTATGAACTCAAAAATTACAAAAGTTAGGGTTTATATATAAGTAGGAACTAACTGAAAATTTATTAAATGTAAATAAATTTAAAGGGGTTGAAAGTGCTGCGAATTAATCGAGAAAATGGAATTAATTCGATAGTTATGGAGTATAACTGATAAAAATAGAGTAAAATGTGGGTGAGAAGAAGAAGAAGGAAGACGAACATTGGTCTTTTTTGTTTTTTTGTTTTTAATATTTGATGGAAATGAATAGATCGGGGCGCACGCGGGCCGACCTTTAAATAAACGGGCTGCGTGTGGGCGGAATTATATAACGGACTTATGTGAGTCCGTTCTACACAATATTTTTCGTTCTTTAATTTAATTGTAATGTCAAGAATTTCACATTTGTCAATTCACATTTCATAACATTAATATCTTAAACTAGATCAAGACTAAAATTTCGTTCATTGTTCTATGCCATTGCCTCCTATACTAGTCGTCTAGACACGCACAATAACAATCATATTAATTAATTTTGTTGCTTTTTTGTAAATATTTCTACGGAACACATTAGAATTAGAAGATCATCATGATACATCTATCAATCAAGCTAGATCAAATATAAATTAAACCTCCTCTACATATAAGAGTATAGCTGAGTGGCTCATTGTACATGAGATCTTTTTCAGCGCTGCACCTTGTGGTCTTAGTTACTCCAACTATTCCAATATATACTTAAGATTATACATCCTCTTATCCGTCAAAAAAAAAAAAAAAAAAAGATTACTAATTCCTCTTCGTTATTTTAAATTGCAATAAATTGACTTTTTTTTCTCTATTTATTTAGTAACTTTGAAATCTTGTTATGTTATATGTTGTAGAATTAGTTACAATATAAATTTTCACAACATCAACATTTTATTTAGTGACTTAACTCATAAACCGTCATAATTTTTCAGTGCCCGTATTTATAAGAAAGATCTCTTTATCTTTATCAACCCCTCGTGATTAATATTTTTGAGATAGCTAGCTAGCTTATGGCATGATGCCCTTCACTATCTTCTAATATTCAACTAACTTCATCACGTACCCTTAAACAGGCTTGTATCTAACCCAGGGCAGCCGGGGCACCTGCCAAGGCCCACGGAAAGAAAGGGCCCAGTTTTCATCTTTTATGTTCAGGAAAAATAGGGCAGGTTTGGGTAAGCCTAAAAACGCATTTTTAATTAACAGCTCAAATCCGGCCCGAAAAAAACCTGAAAAGCCCGCTTTGGCCCGACAAGCCCACTACTTTTTCCCGAGTTTGGGCACGAGGTATCATGTTAAGGCCCGACCTGGCCCGATTTTTTATCACCTCTAATTCAATTTAGAGATGCATTTATCATCATGTTTGTGTAGCTTGGTTGTTAGGGTAAACTAATAAGTTAAAAGTTCCTTAGTTAGTAACACCATTAGCTTCAGTTTACTTTTGTTTTTTTTTTCCATTCCTTAAATTACCATATATACAACGTATTTATCTATGGTTAGTTTCCTAAAAAAAAAATTATGGTTATAGATTATGAACAATGATCAATTTCATTTGTCAGAGAGAATCGATCATAAAGTTATCACATGATTAATCATATATATATCCACCTTGTTATGATCAACTACCAAGATATATGGAGGAATGCTCGATTGCTCGGTCATAATGGAGCTACTATTATTAGCTAATTTAAGAGGGATTGTTGGATGAATAATTGAGGCCATGGTTTCTGACAAAATTGTCGATTTTGTTGTAAATCAAAACTAAGGAGAAGGCAAGTGATAGTAAGAAGAATAATTATAACAGTACATTTTATGTATAATGATAATCATCTTGTACGAAAATTGAATTTGGGTTTAAATCATCAATAAGGTAGCTCAATATATTGTCCACATAATAGATTAAAAGGGACTAGTAGTAGTACTCTCCTTTATTTAGTTACTAAAATATACTAGTAATAAGGAATTTAAACTATTACCACCGATATAGTTAGCTATTAAACAGTTAATATTGTATTAGATCTTTCTAGATTTATTTATTTGTTATCTAATAAATTCCACACTGGCCCTAACCCCAAGTAACCTAAATCTTCTTATAAATAATGTATTACATTCTCCTCTTCTTACATTTGATCATTTGATTTTCTCCATTATCCTAATTACTTTTCCGTTCTTTCTTGATCGTTTTTCTTCAAATATTTTCCAGCTACAACCATGAGTTCAATGAAGTTGGCCAAATTTACTATAGTTTATCCCTCAATGAATGAACCCGGAAAATATATTCGATCTACAAAAATTGTCAAATTACCTAAATCTTTTTTTACCAATTCCAAACCCATCGCCAAACCCTTGATTATTTCTTCGACACAAATTCCAACCCAAAAAAATCCCACTTCAAAAATTCTAACCAAAATTCAAAAGAGTATTACCAAGCCCTTGATTTCTGGTCACAAATCAAACATACTTAAGAAACTTAAATCTTTAAAGAAGTGCCCGCAAAGAGCAATACATATGATGAGTCGATGACGCAGTTGATCAAGGCTCTATGGCAATTCATCGCCGCCACGTAAAGATGCATCTCTAAGGTAGCTGCCGAGCCTAGTGTTCTTGAGTAGCAAATGGATGGAACAAGTTCATCAAGAATAGATATGATTTGTTGTGTGTTATTAGTCATTAGTTTTGGATTTAGCTTACAATATATACATAGAAATTAAATATTTCCGGCATAAATGTTGTATAAACATACTGTTATTTTTATTAATCAAATTTGTTCATTAGTTTATGTGCACGTATGAATTTTATTCATGTATGATATATTTGGTCTGAAAGCTTGATCAGTCACCCATATTTATTTGATATACTTGGAAGTTTAACTAGCTAATGTTGATTGTCCGATCTCCGATCGCAAGATGGTTATGCAATTGATCGCGGGTCTCACCAAGGGTGAATATGATACCGTGGCTGCCATTGTTTCCCAATCCGAACCGACCCTGAGCTTTACCACGACACAGTCTATGTTTTATTGGACGAGACTAGACAAAAGAAGCAAGAAGACCAAGGGCAACACGCCCTTGTAGCCCAAGCACTGTCAGCACCGTCTCAGACCACGCACCAGCCACCGGCCGACCAGCAACTCGGTGTTAGTGGTGGTGGTGGCAGGGGACGGGGCCGTGGTCGCGGAACCAATCCCAAACCCAAGGACCGTGGGAAAGGTCGAAACAGCAACAACAATAATCAGAACCAGCAACAGCAAGGGACTGGGCCGCCATGGCAAGCCCCTCAGTAGGGAGCCCAGTCCGCCTGGTCACCTCAGCAGCAAGGCAATTAGGCCTCTTCGCCCTGCCCCTTCCCAACCGGGCCAGCCCAGCAGCAACGCACACAACCATTTGTGTTGGGCCCTCGCCCTCCATAGTAGTAGGCCTACTATGCTAGTCCGATGCAGTCTGGTTATGGCCAGCTTATGTCACCAACGGAGTTGGGCCAAGCGTACAGCTCCATGAGCTTGCAACCACCCGATAATAGATGGTACATGGACACGGGGACGACATCTCATATGACTCGTGATTCGGGTATTATTTCTAAACTGTTTAATTTGAGTTTTCCTCAATATATTTTGGTTGGTTATGGCAAACGCATTCCGATTTATGGTTATGGCAATTCTACCACCCCTCCCCCACCTAACCCTTCTTTCCACCTCAAGAATGTCCTTTATGTTCCTAACATAATTAAAAATTTAATTTCTGTTAGAAAATTCACTTGTGATAATACTGTGTCTGTTGAGTTTGACCTTTTCGGTTTTTCTGTGTAGGACCTACATATGGGGAACTCTAGCAAGGTGCAATAGTGTGGGGGAGTTATATCATTCTCAAAGTCTTCCGGTACTCATGACAATAGTCATCTATCTCTAGATGCAATTTCTCCTTCAACTTGGCATCATACACTTGGACATCCCGGCGAACCAGTTTTTGATTTTCTTAGGAAAAACAATCTCATTCGTTGTAATAAGAGAAATAGTTCTCATTTTTGCTATTCTTGTCCTTTAGAAAAATATGTACGGCTTCCTTTTAAGCCTTCTACTTCAGTTACTTTTCCTCCATTTGATATTACTCACACAGATTTATGGACATCTCCTATTTCTAGCAAATTGGGGCATAAATATTATCTTGTTTTACTTGATGATTATTCTCACTTCTTATGGGTTTTTCCAATCAAAAACAAGTCATAAGTCTATGATACTTTCTTGCAGTTTCGGGCATTTGTTAAAACTCAATTTGAAAAGGACATTAAAACATTTCATTGTGATAATGGTCGTGAATTCGATAAATTCCCTTTTTATAAATTCTGTGCGGATAATGGCATGGTTTTTCACTTCTCTTGCCCAAACACTTCTTCCCAAAATGGCAAAGCCGAAAGATCTATTCGTATAATAAACAATATGTCTCGTACTATCCTATTCTATGCCTCTCTTCCCTCTTCCTTTTGGGTTTATTTCGTTTTTATGGTTGCTTATATCCTTAATATTCTACCATCCACAACCATACAAAATAGGTCTCCAACCGAAGTCCTATATCGTCGTGTACCCACTTACGATCACCTTCGCAGTTTTGGTTGCCTATGTTACCCAAATATTAGTGTCATTGCGCCTAATAAGCTTGCTCCTAGATCTAAGCCGTGTGTTTTCTTGGGATTTCCATCTAATTTTCGAGGTTATCTATGTTATGATTTATCATCTAACAAAACCATAATTTCGCGTCATGTCAACTTTGTTGAAGACCAATTTCCATTCTTTAATCTTCAAAAGTTCAAAATATCGAATTATAATTTTTTGGATTCACAAAGTTTTGATGCTATCACCCCAATGTTCATGCAAGCCAACATCCCTCCTGGCCCAAACACACCAGCTCACCCTTCCCCCCCCCCCCCCCCCCAATCTCCTTCTCACACAAACAGGCAGCCTACTCCGCAGGTGGGCCGCAGCCAAGGCCTGCAAACCACAACCCACCTGCGGACCCTTCTGCCTTCCCCCAACTCTCACACTAGTCCGCCCAACTCTCCTACAAGCCCAACAATACAATTCGGCACTCGCTCTTCCCATCCCAACCCCGGTCCAACACACTTCACAACCAAGGCCCATTCCTCAACCATCCCACTCTATGGCCATACGAGCCAAGAGTAGCATCTTCAAGCCGAATCCGAAATACAAGCACATATCACGGTTCATGCTATTTCACCTTTACCCAAAAACTCGAAATTAGCCATGCTTGACCATAATTGGAATGCCGCCATGAATGAGGAATTTAGTGCTCTTACTAAACAACATACTTGGGATCTCATTCCAAGACCGGAGGGGGTGAATGTTATTCGATTCATGTGGTTGTTTAAACACAAGAACAGGGAAAATGGTGAATTGAAGAGTCACAAGGCGAGACTTGTTGTGAATGGCAAGTCTCAACAGGTTGGTGTTGATTATGATGAGACTTTTAGTCCTGTGGTGAAACCGGCGAATATTCGTATGGTTTTGAGTATTGCTATGGGTAGAGATTGGCCCATGCATCAGTTATAATGAAAAATGCGTTCCTTCATGGTGACCTCAAGGAGACCATATTTATGCATCAACCCGCGGGATTTGTCAATCCCCATGCTCCTTCCTATGTTTGCCGGCTTCGCAAATCTCTCTATGGTCTTAAACAGGCCCCTCGAGCTTGGTATCAACGGTTTGCTAATTATCTCTTGCAGATTGGTTTTGTGTGCAGCAAAAGTGATAATTCCCTCTTTATTTTGCGACATGGCTCTAATGTTGCATATCTCTTGTTTTATGTTGATGACATTGTTCTTATAGCTTCCTCAGAATCACTTAAGTGTGGTATCATTGCTCTTCTTAAGTCCGAATTCTACATGTCTGACTTGGGAAAGCTGAGTTATTTTTGAGAATTTTTGTATGCCGAACAAAGGACTCCATGGTTCTTTGTCAGAGTAAGTATGTAGAGGAAATTATTCACAGGGCAAAGATGGACAGTTGCAAACCGGTTGTTACACCCGTCGACAATAAGTCGAAACTTGGGCCTCACGATGGTGAGCCAATGATGGATCCCTCTCTCTATAGGAGCCTTGCAGGTGCACTACAATACCTCACATTCACTAGACCTGACATTGCTTATGTCATACATCAGGTTTGTTTATTCATGCATGCTCATAGGGAACCTCATTTTAACGCTCTTAAGCGTATTATTCGATATATCAAAGGTACTATGTCATGGCCTACATTTATATCGTTCTGCTCCTACGAGACTTATTTCTTAACAGATGCCGATTGGGGCAGCTGCCTGGCCACACGGCGCTCCACTTCAGGGTATTGTGTTTATTTGGGTGATAACCTTGTCTCATGGTCTGCAAAACAACAGGCCACTTTGTCCCGATCTAGTGCCGAAGCTGAATATAGAGGTGTCGCTAATGTTGTTGCCGAAATCTATTGGCTCCGGAATCTACTTCTCGAGCTACATTGCCCTATTCGACGGGCATCCTTGGTTTATTGTGATAATATCTCTGCACTAACTTGTCTTGCAATCCGGAACAACACCAACGTACCAAACACATTGTGATGGACATTCATTTTGTGCGCGATAAGGTAGCCCTCGGTGAGATCAAGGTCTTACATGTTCCTTCGTCATATCAATACGCAGATATTTTCACAAAAGGTTTGCCCCGGCAACTATGTCTAGACTTCAGAAGCGTTCAACCTCCTCCCGCTTTGACTGTGGGGCTGTAATAGATAATAGGTAAATATTATCTAGTTATTTTTCTGTAAAGATATATCTTGTGTAATTAAGGCTCTCATAATTAGGTTGTAAATACCTATATATATTGATTAATGAAAATACTCCAACTCAAGGAGAATTACACTATTCTACTTTTTTAACTAATATATAACAAACAAATTTTGTCATGTAATATGTTGTTGAATTAGTTACAATATAAACTTTCATAACATCAACATTTTATAATTTATACAGTATACGCTAATATAAAATCAAAGATATTGCTGGTCAATTATGTGTTTTAACAAGCATGTCCCGTCAAACGGTTACAATTAAAAAAAGGAACTATGTTATATTTTAATAAAAAGTAGAAGTGGAGAAATTATAAATTTATAAAATACTTGCGCTTTATATATATATAATTTTTTTTTTTTGTGTTTAGAGAGCCACGGGGACGGGTGATGAGAATCAATTCTAGGATCACCTGAAATCAAGAGAGGAGCTCTAAACACTTAAGCTCGCGCTTTATATATACTAATACGTTATTATCTCCTTTTTAAAAAAAATAAATTATTATTCAGTGATAATTGTCCTATGTAAATGTATATCTTTAGCCTGGTTAGTATTCAATGTGAGTATAAATGTAAACTTACTTATTTTACTGTCATCTTATATTCTTATTGTACTCCACCTCCTTCCCATAAGAAAAGCTAATTGTAATGAATAGACCTGGCAATCGTGTCGTGTCGTGTTCGTTTTCGTGTCGGAAATTAAACAGGTTGGGAAAGGTCAACACTAACCCGACCCATTTAATAAACATGTCGTGTCGTGCTAACCCAATTCATTAATCGTGTCGAAAACCCTTAACACTAACCAGTTTTTTTCGTGTTCGGTTCGTATCGTGTTGTCGTGTTGAATTGAAAAATATTAGTCTTATTCAATATATTGATCAAATAATTTCATAAATTATTGGGTTTTTTTATATTAGACAGGTTGGGTCGTGTTAATTTCGTGTTGAAAATCTCAACACTAATCTAACCTGTTTAATTAAACGTGTCATGTCGTGTTGACCCGTTTAATTAAACGTGTCGAAAATCCTTAACACTAACCCGTTTTTTTCGTGTTCGATTTGTGTCATGTTGTCGTGTCAGTTTTGCCAGCTCTAGTAATAAACAAGCTAAGGAATAATCTCATATAGTTAAATAAAGCCAACTAACTTGACTTGGTAGTCAATGATCTTCAACGATTTTAACGGTTAACTGGATGATAATCAAAGCTATAATTAGACAAATATATACAACATGCAAAAAAAAAAAAAAAAAAAAAAAAAAAAAAAAAAAACTTTGAGATATTATAAACACCCAAATAGATTTGATACGAATCATTAAGTGAGCAATTCTAATTCTATCCATATAAAATCCAATTCTAGTTACACTAACTTAACTTAATAATCTTGTCAAAAAAAAACTTAATAATGTGTCAAAAAAAAAAAAAAAAAAAAAAAAAAAAAAAAAACCTTAACATAATTAGGCCCAAACCCCAAAGTAACTTTAGCTACAAGTAATGTATTACCTCTTCTTATAAATGAACTTACCCCTGTCAATTTATTTCTCCCATTTTACCTACATTTTTTTTCATTCATAATTGATTTCTTTTTCCTTTCTGTTTTCCGATTCAAAATTCTTCTAACCACAATGAAGGCCATCATGAAATTGAAATTAGCAAAAATCACCATTGTTTATCCATCGTTGAATGAACCAGAAAGTGAATAATTGTTGTGAAATTAATCTAGAAATTGTAATTATAACAAAATTAAATTTATGCATTGGAATTTTTTCATCGTCCCCAATCGCCCAAACAATAGTATTTTGAAAAATTGAATCATTATTTTGTTGTCGCTGACAATGCGTGCGATATTGCTTCTTATTTGTAACGACTGAAAAGTATCTAATGGAGTAAACTTTTCCTTCAATCAATTTTAAACAAAATTGTAGAACAAAGTTGGCTTTAATTGAGGCATGAACGTAATTACCCTGTAATTAAAAATAAAAAATTAAGTTAATTTTATGACTTAATTAAGCTACCTAAATCACAAAAAATTTGTTTTAAACATAAATTAATTGAGAAAAACTAAAAGGTTCATTAAAAGATTTAATAAATGTAAATGATTTATAAAGATATAATACCTCCTCATCCAATAGGATCATCAAGCGAGAAACTCTTACTTTGATATTCCAAAGATTTTTGCTCGAATATAATTCTCTGATTAAATTAGATCTGCATGTAAAAACAAAATTCAATAAACAAAACATAAACATATAATCATTAAGTATCCCAAATAAACACAATTTAAGCAATAATCATAAATATACATTTAAACATGGGTTTTAAAAATTAGGCCAGGCTAAGAATTACTCAGCCATTGATGACCTAATAAAATTGACACAAAATTAATGACACAAAATTTGCTTGGTTCGGTTTTGTATTGATACGAAATTTTGTTGGTGTCATATGATGCGTCAATTTATAATGGTAAATATCATAAAGTTTAATTTAATTATAGTTAAAGAATAATTTTTATTTCTTATTATAAATACTATCAAAATTTATCTTATAATAGTAGGTATATAAATCTTATATCTAAAGATGATTATTTTAAAAGATAATTTTTAGTTTTTTAAATAAATTAAATTCTAATAAATCAATATTCGTTGTTTTTACTTACGTGGCAAAATTTTTAAATCTCATTCGTCACTTTTGTTTAGGTGGCAAACGCGTTTTTTAATTCCAAAATAAAATAGAAATCTAATTTTTAATTGGTCGAAAATATACCTTTGTTTATGTGGCGAACCCAATGCTTTTGAAAAATGACTACTTTATTTATATATATATTAGATTTTATCTGTGTTAATACACGATATAACTCTAAGAATATTATTGAAATAAATATAACATGCATTTAAAATTAGGCTTTACTCGAAACGAGAAAACTGGCCCAATATAATCACAAAATAAATTAGCATCTAGAACTTGAAAATAACTAAACCTAAAAATTCAAATTTAAATGGGTCATCAAATCCTACTGAAACCTAAATTGACACGACTTATATAATGAACTAATTGTATCATTTGAATTTATAAAATACCACCCTAAAAAAAATATTGTAACAACGTTAAAACTGAGGCAATAAGCTAAGTTTCTTTGTTGGAAAATTGTATTTTTGTATGTAGTTGAGATATTATTATAATTGTCTTATCAGTATTATTTTTATCCCTTAACAAATAAATAAATAAAATAAAAATTCGAAAATGATACTCGCCGTGTGCTTTAATCTATGTATTTATGCAACTTTTTCAACCAAACTCTACTAGCTTAGTCCATTCTTTTATCTACTCTAAATCAATCAAATCTTGGTATTTATTTATTTATTTATTTATTTTTTTTAATATCAAACTACACTAATTTTAATTATTTATCATCTAAAAAATGTATACAAAAGATAAATGTGACTTTTATTTATATACTTTAATGACGTAATAGAAAATATAACAAGTGACATGCATGATGGACGATTAGGAATATATTCTTAGTGTTGTCGATTTTGTTGTAAATACTTTTATGACTTAATAGAAAATATAATAAGTGACAGGCATGATGAACGATTAGGAATATATTCGTAGTGTTCTAAACAAGTACTCCCTCCATTTTTTTTAAGCTACACTTATTATTTTCGTCCATTTTTTTTAAAACTACCTTTTCTCTTTTGAAAAACCCTTATAATTTAGTATTATATCTTTACCCACTAATGGTATCCACTTTTTCTTGCTTTTTTATTTCTCAATCTTCTAATATAATAGTCCCCACATCATTCAGTCTCACATCAATTACCAAATAATTGTCACGGAAATAGTTTTCTTTCTTCTCCTCAAAATGTTAAACCAACCAAAATTTATAAGTTATTGTATTAATAATTTTTTTGTTGTGTTATTCAAAATTTGATCCGTTTCTTCATAACCAAACTGTTTATTTTATTTCCAAAAAAATCAAATGTAATTATCCAATTCTAGCTCTATCAAATAAAATCCAATTCTAGTTACTCTAAATTAACTTAATTAGGCCCAAACCCCAAAGTAACTTTAGCTACAAGTAATGTATTACCTTTTCTTATAAATTAACTTAACCGGTCAATTTATTCTCCAATTTTACCTACCTTCATTATTTTCTTTTTCATTCATATTTGATTTCCTTTTCCCTTTGGTTTTCCGTTTCCAAATTCTTCTAACCACAATGAAGTCCATGGAATTGAAATTAGCAAGAATTACCATTGTTTATCCGTCGTTGAATGAACCCGGAAAGACAATCAGAGCTTCAAAATTTGTCAACATACCAAAATCTTTCTTTAGTGATTCCAAACACATAACTAAACCCTTGATTTCTTCAACACAAAATCGAAATACCCTAAAAACTCGAAAGAGTATTACCAAGCCCTTGGCTTCCGGTCATAAATCAAACATACTTACAAAACTTAAATCTTTAAAGAAGTGCTCACAAAGAACGAAGACGCAGTTGATCATCAAGGCCTCCGGTAGTTCATCGCTGCTATGTTAAAGGAATTGTGACAAAGGTTGTCGGTAAAGGTGTCGTCTCTAAGACCGTCGCTGAGCGTAGTGTTCTTGAAATAATATAGTAGCTTAGAGATTACTCTTTTTCAATTGTAGCGAATGGAACAAGTAGGTCATCAAGAATACAAATGAGTTGTTGAATTGTATAAACATACCGTTATTTTTGATAACTTGAATTTGCTCATTACATTATTATGAATTTTATTCAAGAATTAAATTTCTCATATTTCTATCTATGATATACTTGGTCCGAAAGATTGATTCATCGATCGCCCATAACTATTTCATATAATTAAAAGGTTTTTTTTTTTTTTTTTTTTTTTTTTTTTTTTTTTGTAAAATTTAATTAGGAGTATGCGCTCTGGTTTTTATTTATTTATTAAATTTATTATTATTATTATTATTATTATTATTATTATTATCGTCGTCCTCATCATTATTATTATTCTTATTATTCTTATTCTTATTATTATTATTATTATAAGGCTTTTGTATTGATGACTTGGACCGTGTGAAAAAACAAAAATGCTATCCAATAATGCAGTTAGCAATTGATTGAATATTCCAACTTCAACACAATTATATTTGTTATATCCTACTTTTTTTTTTTTTTTTTTTTGAAAGCCTTTGTTATATCCTTAATATTCTTTAAAATATTATCTGTTATACGTTTAAAATAATAATAGAATTCTCTTAATATAATGATAAATGAATAAATAAAACACTTACTTCCTCCGTTATTTTTGTAATTTAATTGTAATGTCGAGAATTTTACGTTTGTCAATGCACATTTTATATCATGAATATCTTAACCTTGATCAAGACTTAATTTCGTTCATTATTCTATGCCACTACCTCCTACTATACTATACGTCTAGATATGCACAATATAACTATTAGGGGTGTTTATAAATTGGTCCAGATCGAAAAAATGGACCGGATCACACCGGACCGACCCGGGACTAGACGGACCTAATGAATCGGTCCGGTATTCAGGTCTTTTTCCGGTATTCGGTCCGGTCCAAAACCTTATAAAAACTGTTCTTGGACCGAACCGATTTTTTTATTAAAAATATGCGTGAAACCTTAATAACGGGTAAGATTATCCTTTATAAGCTTAGAAAACTTTAATTTTATGATACTAAACATACAAAAAAAGACGTTAAAATATAGTTTATCCTTTACTTTTTTTGAGTTTTCCATAAAATTTTTAAGAAGTTAGAATTCTTTTCTAAAATTTTTTTAAATCGGTCCAAAGCGGTCCGGTCCGGGTTTTGGACCGATTCTTTCGGTCCGATCCGGATTCGATCCCCGCTTAATCGGTTCAATTTTCGATTCTTAAAATTCTAATTTAGTCTTCGGTCCGATCTTGAACCAATGAACAACCCTAATAACAATCATATTAATTAATTTTGTTTCTTTTTTGAAAATATTTGATATCTACGGAACACATTAGAATTCGAAGATCATCATGATACATGTAATTAAACCTTCTCTACATACATATAAGAGTATAGCTGAGTGGCTCATTGTATCTTTTTCAGCGCTGCAGCTTGTGGTCTTGATTACTCCAACTATTCCAATATAACTAAGATTATACTTTCTGTTCTCCGTCAAAAAAAAAAAAAAAAAAAAATTATACTTCCTTTTCGTTATTTTTAATTGCAATAATTTGACTTTTTTCACTATTTATTTAGTGACTTTAAAATCATTGTTATGTAATAATATGTTGTAGAATTAGTTACAATATAAATTTTTACAACATCAACATTTTATTTAGTGACTTAACCCATGAACCGCCCTAATTTTTGCTATGCCAATATTTATAGGAAGATCTCTTTTTCCTTATCAACCCGTCTGTGACGAAAATTTTTAAGATAGCTAGCAAGCTTATGATATGATTCCCTTCACTATCTTCTAATATTCCACTAACTTCATCACCCTTAATTCCTTAAATGTTTCATCATCCTTGTTATGATCAATTACCAAGATATATGGAGGAATGCTCGATTGCTCGGTCATAATGGAGCTATTATTAGCTAATTTAAGAAGGATTGTTGGATGAATTGAGGCCATGGTTGCTGAAAAAATTGTCGATTTTGTTGTAAATCAAAACTAAGGAGAAGGCAAGTAATAGTAAGAAGTAGAGTAATTATAACATGCTATGTATGTATATATAATGATCATCTTGTATGAAATTGAATTTGGGTTTAAATCATCAATAAGGTAGCTCAATTTATTGTCCACATAATAAAAGGGACTAGTAGTAGTATTATTATTGATCAAAGTAGAGGAGTTCAACATTATTATTGGGTGTGAGTCATACTATTCTGTGCAGCTATAAATTCTATGCGTTCTTATCGCACATGCAATAATCAACCATAAGATGTTTGTTTTAAATAATTACTCAAAACCATCAGTTTTAAGTGACACATAATATCACCATTTTATCATTTATACAATTATACTAATATAAAATAAAATATATTAATAGTCAAATCTATATCTATATCACCTATACTTAGTATTTAAAAACACAAACCATCGTGCATATCATGCCACATGTAAACTTTATTTTTCACCAATGCCACATGTCACCTCATTTAACTTTTTTTTTTTTAATCCCCTTTCTCATATTAAAAAAAAAAAAAAAAAAAAAAAACTAGCTTTAATTCATTACATGTATGAATGCTATTTGGTTCATTTTCTCCCAACTTAATACCTTCTACAATTACATTCAATTATCACCCTTCTTCTTCTTCATAAAGTACTCATTTTTCAATAAAAACATATTATAAATTAAAAATTTATATTATATACCTATAAACAACCTGTGTATTAGGTCAGAAGGCTAGTTTGTGTATTAATAAGTATGTCCAATCAAACTGTTACAATATAATAATAAAAAACAATAAAAGGAGTATATTATAAGATTATTTTAATAGAAAAGTATATTATATTTTAATAAAAAACGACGAATTGCGTACATGAAATTTTTTAGAGGAAAAGTGAGACCTTAAACTATTGTAATTAGAAGAATGTATAATATAGTATCAGCTCTAGCATGGTCCATGTCATAATAGAATGTGTCACAATTAGATTGAGAAGGATGTAAGTGAACCGTGTGATGATCTTCTCCTTTATTTAATTACTCAATTAATATGTAAACTATTACCACCGATATAGTTAGCTATTAAGCAGTTAATAATATCTAAACTATTAGATCTTTCTAGATTTATTTATTTGTTATCTAATAAATTCCACACTGGCCCCAACCCCAAGTAACCTAAATCTTATAAATAATGTATTACACTCTCCTCTTCTTACATGTGATCATTTAATTTTCTCCGTTATCCTAATCACTTTTCCTTTCTTTCTTGATCGTTATATCCAAATATTTTCTAGCTACAATCATGAGTTCAATGAAGTTGGCCAAATTTACTATAGTTTATCCCTCAAAGAATGAACCCGGAAGATATATTGGATTTACAAAAATCGTCAAATTACCCAAATCTTTCTTTACCAATTCCAAACACATTGCCAACCCTTGATTTCTTCAACACAAATTCCAAATACCCAAAAAAATCCTACTTCAAAAATTCTAACAAAAATTCAAAAGAGTATTACCAAGCCCTTGATTTGTAGTCACAAATCAAGCATACTTAAGAAACTTAAATCCTTAAAGAAGTGCCCGCAAAGAGCAGTATGTATGATGAGTCAATGACGCAATTGATCAAGGCTCTTCTTGTAATTCATCACCGTCACGTAAAGATGCATCTATAAGGTAGCTACCGAAGCCTAGTGTTCCGATACATACTTTCTCCAAGTGTTCTTGAGAAGCAAGAGACAATACATGTAGTAGAGATTATTCTTTTTTGATTGAAGCGAATGGAACAATGTCATCAAGAATACAAATGATTTGTTCTATGATAGTAGTATTTAATTTGGAATTTAGCTTACAATAGATACATAGAAATTCAATATTTATTTGCATAAAATGTTGTATAAACATACTGTTATTTTTCATTAATCAAATTTGTTCATTAGTTTATGTGCACGTATGAATCCTATTCATGTATTATATTTCTGTCTATGATATACATGGTCTGAAAGATTGATTGATTGGCCATATTTATTTCATATACGTAGGAATTTGGGATTTTTTTTATTTTTTATTTTATTTTATTTTTTAATTTCAGAAAAGATGAACTGATAATCTGATACATGACTATATCTACTTTTGTTTTAGAGGAAGTTATATGCACAATATTAGATACTAGCCGATCAAATCCGGGTTTCTTTTTTCTTTCTATGTTATATTAAATGTATTTTTAATTAAAAGTCAAAAGATGTATATTAACCAAATGAGAATCTTTATTTTTGAAACAAATTAAAGGGTCTTTTAAAAAGATAGAAAAAAGAAAGTCAATACGAGTTAAAAGTCCAACTTTTACCCTAATAAGACGCTCCTTGCAGCTAGGAGAGTCTTATATAGAGTATTAAGTTCTTTTGATCAAAACTTTCACTTTTCACTTTTAATAAAATAAAAGAATTGTTCAAGGTCGAAACCTTCAAAGAAAAAAAAAGAATGAAAATAAACAATAGTGATGGTAATCATCATTATCTTCCTAATGATTTCGGCTTCTCTAATCAAACATACAACCAACACGACAATGGCGATGCTTCAATTCATCTGTTAAATCATGTTTATTCCCCTGCTGCTAATAACACTGCGTTCAATTCTCAGGTACCTTTTTTTTTTTTTTTGAGTAATTTTAATGGTGAGGGAAAGGTGGATTGAAAATCAATCATAATTGTGAAAAAAAAAACCCTTAAAATCCAACGTAATTATGATTAAAAAGAAAAGAAAAGTCTAATAGAAAATCTTGTTAATATTCATCGAAGAACATTAAGTTTAGGTGGTGCAATTATATATTTATACAATTTATATAGAAACTTAGATTTACTACTTTATTCCGTCAAAAAAAGGTAAGATGAAATTGGAGTGAGTCAGTGAGTCAGATAACTCGTGCAAGCGTCATTCATCGTCAAAAGAAAGTGGATGTTTAATTTTATTACCCATAAATTAGGTATCAGTTAATTAGGTTTTTACAGTTGGATTTAGTTATCCTATCCGTTCCTTAAATAATTGACATGTTTGATATTTTTCACAATTTATATAGCACTACTATTTTTTTTTTAATTAATATTAATCATTTATATCTATGATCAAATTAGTCTATTGACATGTATGCCAAGTTTAATTGTGTCAATTATTTTTTTATTTTAAGAACCAATTAGAATGGTCTATAAAAAAGATAAAATGATAGGTTAAATAAGGTGACATACGACATTTTCCAATAAAAAAGATAAATAGATATATAAAAATGTTTTCTCAAAAAAAAAAAATATAATAATGAATATTAGTACATTAATTGATGTTATGTTTATCTCAAGATAATTATAAAAATATAAATTAAATGTTTAGATTATTATTTTGACATATTATATCTGATGAAATAATACTTAAAGTTATATTTACTCATGTTGTCATACCCTCTATATATTTCATTACTCTCTTTGTCCCATAATTTATGAGACGTTGAACCTTTTTTTCACTATTAATTTATTAGGTTTAACCATAATTATTTACTAATATAATAAAAATATATCTTATCATAAAATATGTTGTTAGATAGGTTTTAATATAAAGTTTCAAAATACAGTTTTAAAATAATTTTCATTAATATTTAATCATATAAAAATAAAGTCAAACTAGTACATTGGCATGTGTACAATATTTGACTATGTCATGTATTATGGAATAGAGGGAATCTATGTTTAATTATTACAGTGCAAAGTATAATATTCCTACTTATTTATATTTGATTTTTATTAAAAACACTATCTATTTATAATTTGTTATGCCTTTATGGCTCATTCGCACCAGAAAACATTATACGATTTTTTTCCCTTGGTAGGAAATGGATCATCTGGCTTTTTGGAGGAGATTTAAAGGTACTAAAGAGCTAGGTCTAACTCTTACTATTGATGAACGATTGTTGGATTTGGTGGGTCCACCTCCACCCAAAGTTATATCATCTACGTCGGCATTTAACTTCAGTGCTTTGTCTCTTCGAATTGGAACTTGGGAGGTAATTCTTGTCAACTTTTTTTACTCGATTAATTTTTTTTATTTTCTCATAATTATTTACATTTCATTTCTTCTGATCTCATACTTCATAGTAATACTATCACTTACACTACAAGAAAACCTATTTATAGCAACGGATTATCACTATTAATTACTATATCAATGCATGTCATCATATCCGCTTAATTTTTTTTATAAGGTTCATAAGCAGATATTTGAATGTGTGACAATTAATAAATTAGGAATAACATTAACTTTTATATGTGCCTGGTCTTACTGTATGACTAGCTACTATGAGGTTACTCTATTAGAGTTATAGGGGTTACTTACTAATATATAGTTATTTAATAAGTATAATAAGGGGTTACTATGTCAATATAATAAGAATTACCTTGTCAGTGTTATTGGGATTACTCCAATTTTTTCACAAGCGATCATACGATATAATCTGCCGCATGGAAAAGAGGTTGTAAGAATAATACTGTAATTTATTGCTACGTACTCCTCTCTTGTTTTCCAAGATAAAACTAAATGTGACATTGTACCTACTTTTTTTTAACAGAAAATATCAACAAGTGATTCATGTATAAAGTGCAAAGGCTTCCCCAAAAAATCATCTTTCGCTTGGGAATGGGACGAATATGTTGACGACAAGCGGCTCAAAAAAAAAATCGAGTTCAAATGGTCAAGTATTATAGATATGAAGGTTCATACCCTTTTCAATCGCTCAGAAATACTTACTTTCAAGGTATGTTAGTTCTCTATAATGATTTGGGTGTTCCAAAAAAATTGTCACTTTTTATTATAAGGGTATTAATTATTTAAACTAGTAAGCTTATCTCCATGAGCTCATGATGAAAGTGTTACTTATATATACAAATATACAATCACGTCAAATCCTTTCATTCTTATTCCTTACACATAAAAGTTATAATTAGAATAATGTGACAACTAATTTTATACCAAAAAAATAAGTAGTGCTATTTTATTACTCTTTTATTCTATCCTTAATTTGTTAAAACTAAGTGGCATAGTAAAACGTGTGTCACATTTGCTATTGCACCCACAAACTTCATCATGTTTTAATAATTGAAAACAAATTAATAATTAAATTTCTACCTTTTTAAAAGTATGTCTAAACGCTGATGAATATTGTTAAGATAATTATGCCCCTTAATATATTTTTTTATTTATTTATCCTTATTAATAATGTTTATTGCCTCTTTTTTAAAACTCTTAAGAAAAGTATGCAAACATTTATATGCTTAAAAAATTGTTTATGTATTTTCCCTTATTAATGTTGACAATAACTAAAGTTTTGGAACTAGGTAAGTTTAGATCCACGCTTAACTATATATACGTTACTTATATGGATGTTTTTCATATATACTTATATGACTTATTTTATTATTATTTTTTTTTTTAATAGCTAAAGAGCAAACCCTCACTGAAAATTGAAAGTAATTCCATAACACCTGGTGAACATACTAAATGGATGGAGGCACCTTACGATTTCACAGACAATCAAGCTTCCTTGTTATGGTATACAATATATATGTTCAACATTTACATATAAATTTATGGGGAAATTCCCTGTTTCTCATAGTGAGAAACAAAATTTGTTTCTCATGGGGACATTTTCGTGAATAAATCAACATATTTTTCATTATTGTGGGCTCCACATTTAAATAAAGTTGAATAAAGTCGTTGGTTTATTTACAAAAATGTCATATGAGAAACTGGGGCTTCCTCAAATTTATGTTAACTTTACAAACTAACTTGGTCAATCTTGTTTAATTATTTTCTTGCAGTACGCATGTTCTAAAACTCAAACCAGGTATTTTGGAGAAGCATTATCACTATATAATGAAAGCTCATCCCGATCCGGACTACTACAGTGCTTCATTCTCGCTCCAAGATGTTACCACGAGACTTCGAGACATAGTTAACTACCTTCGTTATGATGATACTCAAATGCAAACTCCTCATGAATGTACGTATCTTTTTTTTTTTTTTCTGGTTAATAAAAATTGGCAAACAAAAAAAATACGACTACATACGTGTTTTGTGCATGATTTTCTTATGTTTCCTAAACATTAATCATCTCCTTTTTTTCTGTCAATTTGCAGATAATACAAATATTGATTATTACAATCAAAATAATGAGATGAGCCACCTTATCTCTGTCCCAGATTTGTCAAGGGTGATTGACGATGGTACTCGACAACTGCCTTCGAGTTCTATGAATGAGGCTTCGTCTAGTGGTGTTAAACATGCGCGTTCATGGGAAATCGAAGAAGGTATTGTTAGAAGTGGCACGAGACTTCGAGGAATAGTTAACTACCTTCCTGGTGATAATAATCAATTACAAACTCCATATGAAAGTACAATAATACGTACATATCTTATCGTTTTTAAAATTTTTACAGTAATCATTTGAAATATAAATATCATAATATTTTAATGATTATGTAGTTTATAATTGACTTCTTTTACTTCAAGTAAGTGATTATATTACGAGTGCTTTATTTTTTATATAAAAAATTATTATCAATAGTTTTTTAATTTATCAAAACTTTAGTTTTATTTATGTAATTTTTATTCTTATTTTATACTTTCTTAAAAATATATATATAATTTTGGATTAAAATTTTCAAATATTATATTTGCATTATAGATATTAGAATACTAATTGTGTCCATTTTATAGTGTGAAAAAAATGATTCGCTCATCTTTTTTTGTCATTAAAAATAATATGGTAGTCATATTCAAACTACCACTATAGAAACACTTTTTTGTAAAAAAAAAAAAAAAAAAAAAAAAAAAAAAAAAAGCACCTTTTGTTAGAAACTACATAATATGACCTAAATTTTATGATAAACAGCCTAATTAAAAAAATATTGTAAGAAACTACTTAATAAAAAGTAAAATGTTGTAAAATACTACCTTTGGCCGAGTTTCCACCGTTCACCTAATTTTATGTCATTGATTGACTTCAAAACACTCCCGAAAACACCGTGGGGTTAGTTTTCAAGGTGGTAATGTTATTTCGAGGTGGTTGGAGGATATTGCGAGTTGGTAAGGGTAGTTTTGTGCTTCGGGATGGTGGTTTTTGGAGTTAAAGGTGGTGGCATGATTTTGGGGTTGGAGGGTGGTTGCAAGTGGTGGAGGCGATTTTAAGCAAATTGTGTTGGTTTTTGGGATGAAAATGGTGGTTTCGGGGGTGTTTTGAGATGGTTCAACGGTGGAAATCTGGTAGATGTATGTAGTATTTTACAACATTTTACCTTTTATAGGGTACTTTCTTACAACATTTTACATTTTATAACGTAGTTTCTTACAATATTTTTTTATTGGGTAGTTTCTCAGAAAATCTGGATTTTATTAGGTAGTTTCTGACAAAATGTCCTTTAAAAATTTGTTAAATTGCAAACAAACAAAATAGGATTACATACGTAGTGTTTTGTGCATGCTTTTCGATGTTTCCTAATTATTAATCATCTCTTTTTTGCGGTCAATTTACAGATAATACAAATAATGATTATTACAATCAAAATAATGAGATGAGCCACCTTATCTCCGTCCCAGATTTGTCAAGGGTGATTGACGATGGTACTCGACAACTGCCTTCGAGTTCTATGAATGAGGCTTCGTCTAGTGGTGTTCAACGTTCACGGGGAACCAATGACTTTTATTCCGATGGCTCGTTAGGAGATATCGTGAGGAGATATTGTTAGAAGTGGCATAACGAAAAGAAGATAATCCACATTCTCTTTTTAGCTCGAGCTGTTTGGAATTAATTGTCATGGAGAGCTTGAGTCAGTTACAGCTACATAGCCTTCCATTGTTCTCTGTACAGCATAATTCCCGATGGGCGGAATTAGGGTTCTGGTGAGGTTAGGGCAGGTGTGGTGGAGGAAGTGCGGCGTGATGGGCTGCTGCTTGGCTTTGGTGGGAGCAGGGGATGGTGATGTTGGTTAGGGTTTGCGATGTAGGTTAAGGGGGGCAGCACCTCTGGTTTTTTTTTTTAATTATTTCTTTTAATTTTGGACCAATCACGTGTTGACACGTGTCATGATAACCTGTTATAACAAGTCGTTGACTTGGTGTTCACCGGTTGGGACTATTGGAGGCAAACACATAACATAGTTGGGATTATTAGATAATAAAGCTTAGTTGATATTATTAGAAGTATATCGCCCATAATTGGGATTATTAAAACATATGTTTCCTATATTTTTCATACACAAAATTAATATAATATCAAACATGAAACATTCACCAAATCCAATTATTAATATATTATCTAAATTATTGCTTATAAGCTTTAAAACCACAACATTGTAAACATTATTATAGGAGTGACTTTCTCACGAACAATTGGAGCAATGTTCATACAATGGCCTCTTATCTTTTTTTTTTTTTTTTTTTTTTTTTTTTTTTTTTTTTTTTTTTTTTTTTTGGGTAAGTAAGAGAAATATATTACCAAAAAGAGCCACGAAAAATTACAGCGACACAGCAAACCCAAAAAGAAAACAGCCCACACCCACTACACCCAACTGTCAGGCCCAAGACAAAAACACAAAACCTAGGACAGAACAAGCCTAGACAGGAATAGTAAGGTAAAGGTTGTGCACCCATTTACATAAAGACCTATTCCATTTACAAGTAATTAACTGTTTAATTCTATCAATGACCTCTATACAAACAGCTTTACAAAGGAACTTAGGAAGAATAACAGCTCTCCTCCAAAAAGCCTGATTTCGAGCCAACCATAGATGATAAACCAACGCCGAAAGCACTGCAAGACCTGTCTTCTGAGCAACAGCAAGATGCAGCTTCCTTTCCAATTCTTCCAAGAAGAATCAATATCATAGTGAATCTCCTTTATCTTCAACCACTAACAGATTATATCCACACAGCATTTACTATACCTGCACTGAAAGAACAGGTGCTGATTTGATTCTGTCTCCAGACCACACAACAGGCAAAGACTATCAGAACAAACCCCATAATTAAACAACTTGTCCCGGGTTCTAAGCCTTCCTTGAACAGCAAGCCAAGTAATAAAGGCATGCCTTGGAACATTGAATCTATTCCAAACCCAAGAATCCCAATTCACAGATTCCGTAGGTCCCTGGATCCACTTATAAACCACAGAAATCTGATACTTATTATTCAGCCAGCCATTGCTAATAAAGCCATCTTCCAACTCCTCTTTAACAGCACATACCTTTTTCCATGCCCAGCCATCACCCTTCTTAGGCTTATAACTCCACCAGTTAGCTTGCTTCAAATACACAGAATGAAATGGCCTCTTATCACTGGTGAGGGTGGAAGCCCTTCTTACCATAGTTCTTGCAGCCTTGCAAGACATCAATGAATAAAGTTCTACATGAATAAGTGTTATATTTTGATCGACACATATAATTTTACCAATTTAATTGAATTAAATAAAATAAAATGTGAGTGGATAATTGGAATATTAAAAATTGTAAAAGAAAGATAGTGGGGTTAATATTTTATTGAAAAGTAACGAATGCAAGAGGAAAGAAAAAATAAAAGGAAAATTTGTGAGAAAGGTCCTTTTAAGTGATCAACTTTGTGAGAAAGGTTCTTAAAAAAAATTGAAAAAAAAAATAAAAAGAAAAGTGGCAAAAAGGTCCTTATATCCCATTTCGGTTGTAAGGACTAAGGAGGGACCTTTGCCCGATATTTCGGCGATTGACGTACTATTATTTTCCGGCCTTCTTTTATCTTTTTCTCCCTTTTCCCTCCAATTCCAACTAAGCCTAATTCTTCCCCCGTTATTTCTCCTTTAATTCCTCTCTCTAATTTGCGAGCCCTAGTTTTAAACTTTTAACGAAGAGCTTGTTCACATCATTAAATTAGAGAGTTGAAGGAGAAATAAAGAGGAAAGAATAAGGGTAAATTGAAATTGGAGGGAAAAGGGAGAAAAAGACAAAAAAAAAAAAAAAAAAATGAGTTTACTTTTAAAATCACGTTATAGTTAATAGTCGAAAAGTAAAGTCAATTGCCAGATTTTGGTCAAAGGTCCCTCTTTACAACCTAAATGAGATATAAAGACCTTTTTGCCACTTTTTTTTTTTTTTTTTTTTTTATATAAGGACCTTTTTCACAAAGTCAACCACTTAAAAGAATATTTCTCACAAATTTTCCAAAATAAAAATATGTAGTAGTAGGTTTAGGTGAGGATCATAAAAGGAGAAAGATATAGTATTAAAATGTAGTTTTTTGCCAAAAAGAAGTGTAACACTTTAACACGGCACATTTGATAAATGTAACACTTATTAAAACACGAAGGGAGAAACCTTGTTTATGTCATGGTAACTTTTATTTATATTAAGGTAACTTTTGATCATTTTAGGATACACAATAATTTGTATACACCCGGTTTTCTTAAAAGTTTGTTATGACCAATTTGAGAATGACATTCGAAAAAGAGAGTCAATTAGGCGCATGAAGAAGGAATTCGGATTAATAAAAAAAAAACACTATGATCTAGATGGAGGCCAGGCAACAAATAAGTTGTTGTCCTAATGTATGGCTGCTGGTCTTACTGGAGTATCAAAAGCGAGAGTTGTATGAAAGAATGAAGAATTGGAAGCTCTTACCAGAGTTGCGCCACTCTACCGTGCTGCATAAGGGTTGCTTAATTGATGTCAGTAATTATTTTGCTAATTACATTATATTATTATTATTATTAGTGTTATTACTTGATCTGTTGAACTTGATAGCAATAATCGTATAGTGATAGTTGATACTGATGATAATGTGAGTATTAAGTTTAGTTTTGTATGACATATGATTATATACATACTTCAATTCGTATGTTGGAATTTACATTCTCTTTTTTAACTCGAGCTGTTTGGAATTAGTTGCCACGCAAGTCAAGTACTGCTACAAAGCCTTCCATTGTACTCTGTATAACGTAATTCCCTCCAGAGGATCTAGTACGCAGTTGCAAAATTGTTGCAAAACAGAGAATTCTTACATCTAATTAGCAATATATGTCCTAATTTTACTGATGAAATCATACATGATGAATCCATAAATTTTACATTAACAAATTAATATGTACACAATCAATTCAGAATCTTCTAGAAACAAACTTACAAAGGGTCTTAAAAAAGAGGAAGTCAATACGAGTTAAAAGTCCATCTAACCTTTAAATTACCTTAATACCCAATCATAAACTAATAAGACTCTCCTTGTATAGCTAGGAAATTTTAATCTCAAGTTTTACCGGCAAACCCTAGCTAATATTAATATTTAATTAATAAAACGTGCTTAGTAACGTTAATATCTCCGCATAATATCATTCAAAAAAAAAAAAAAAATCTCCGCGTAATATATATATTAAGTTCTTTTGATCAAAACTGTTACTTTTCACTTTTCAGAAAATTAAATAAAAGAACTACTTATCAAGAAACCTTCAAAGAAAAAAGAAAGAATGATAACAAACAATAGTAATGGTAATCACCATTATCTTCCTGATGATTTCGGCTTCTTTAATCAAACATACAACGAACACGGCAATGGCGATGATTCGATTTTTCCGTTTTCGAGTAGTGATTCGGAGTTCTTAAAACAGAATTTGGTTAATCCTGTTTATTCTCCTGTTGCGAATAATACTGCATTTACTTCTGATCAGGTACTTTTTTTTTTTTTAATGGTGATTTTTTTTTTTTTTTTTAATTTCTTGCTTTTTTTGGAGTAATTTTAATGGCGATTATTGTGAAAAGAAAAACCCATGAAATCTAACGTAATAGTGATTAAAAAAAAAAAGAAAAGTCTAGGAGAAAATCTCGTTAGGAATATGTTTCTTGTTTACTTGTGTTTCTAAACTTTTTTTTTTTTCCTCTATATTTTTATGAACTTTATCGAAACACAAAGATTGAATCGTCATGATGAATGCCATAGTTCATGCTAAACTTGTTATGAATACGTTTCTTGTTTATTTATGTTTTTAATCTTTATTCGAAAATTACTCTATAAGTCTTTTATCAATGTTGAATCACAGTTATTATGTTTAAGGAT
This sequence comes from Chenopodium berlandieri, assembly GCA_034703905.1. Lineage (NCBI taxonomy): Eukaryota > Viridiplantae > Streptophyta > Magnoliopsida > Caryophyllales > Amaranthaceae > Chenopodium > Chenopodium berlandieri. The sequence continues at coordinate 25,297,469 of CM068281.1, forward strand.
AAAATTGAATTTTTTTTAAAAAGATAAAATTTTACTACATTTAAATCAGGTATTAGTTAATTAGGTTTTACAGTTAATTTTGATAATCCTTCCAATCCAAAATAACAGACAAATTTGACTTTTTTACATTATTCATATACTAAAATTTATCATATTGTATAAAAACCAAAACTAATCATGAAATTTATTATTATATACAGTATACACGGTTTTTATCTTAGTGCTATCAACTTTTTATTATTATTTTATTAATATATTATTCTAGCGTAATGCTATATTTTTAATTAATATTTAATCAGTATACACGGTTTATTTTTCCATTGATTTGTAGCAAATAAATTCCCAATTAAAACACACCTTTGTTTCCTAAAAACCCAAAACCTTTCTTATAGCCCAGAAATTCATAATAATAATGCTTATCAATCCTTCGCAGTTTGCACAATAAAAATTTCACATGGTCAAAATTTTACTCTTTGACTTAAAATTCCGAATTAGGTTATCTTTTAGATTACAAAAGTCAAAATGTAGTTAACATTAATCAGTTTAGAATTGATAGTCATAATTTAAGTACCTCCATTTCAATAGTTGCATATTCCTCTATTAATTTTTTACCATATTTAATTACTAATATGTAATGATGATTATTATAATATTATTTGTTTTTAAGTTAATCTCAATATATTATTAATCAAATATTTAGATTATTATTTTGACATATTAGATCCTGTGAAATAAAACAATATTCTTATCATCCTAAATTATACGTAAAGTTATGATTACACATGTTACCATGCCCTATACTTCATAATATGCTTAATGGTAGTGCAAAGTATAATATTCCTACCTATTTATTTTTTCTTGTAAGACCCTCCCTATTTATAATATGGTATGCCTTTGTGGCTCATTCGGACTAGAAAACATTATACGCTTTTTCCCCTTGGTGTAGGAAATCGATCATCTGGCTTTTTGGAGGAGATTTAGAGGTACTAAAGGTACTAAAGATCTTGGTCTTACTCTTACTATTGATGATCAATTGTTGGATTTGGTGAATCCATCTCCAACCAAAGTTACCTCTTCTATGTCGTTATTTAGCTTCAAAGCTTTGTCTCTTCGAATTGGAACTTGGGAGGTAATTCTTGTTAGCTTTTCTATTTGATTACCTTTTTCATTCTCTCAATTTCATTTCTTCTGATCTCAAACTTTATAGTAATACTTTCACTTATCAACGGTTAATACTATATATCACATCATATTGCATCGGTTTATCATTACTAATTGTTACTCCTCTCTTGTATTTCATGATAAAACTAAATGTGACACCTACTTTTTTTTTATACATATATTTCTCATAATACAGAAAATAATAATAGATGGTTCAGAGACTATAAAGTGCAAAGGTTTCCCCAAAGGATCATTTTTCGCTTGGGAATTGGAAGAATTAATTGACGACAAGCGGCTGAAAAAAAGAATCAAGTTCAACTGGTCAGATATTAAAGATATGAAGGTTCATATCCCGTTCAATGACGACTTAGGATGTCTTATTTTCAAGGTATGTCAATTATTCTAGAACAAAGTTGTAGATCCACGCTTAGCTATATATACGTTACTTATATGGATGTTTTTCATACTTATATGACCTTTTTTCTTAATAGCTGAAGAACAAACCCTCACTTTTCGTCGAAAATGATTCACCATCACTTCCTCGTAAACATACAGATTGGAAGGAGGCACCTTACGATTTCACAGACAACCAAGCTTCCTCCTTATGGTATACAAAATATATGTTCATCTTTTGCATATAAATTTATGTTAACTTTACAAACAAATACATTAGTATAGTATAGCATATATGACCAATCTTGTTTAATTATTTCTTGCAGTACGCACGTTTTAAGATTCAAACCAGGTATTTTGGAGAAGCATTATCACTATATAATGAAAGCTCATCCCAATCCGAACTACTACCGTGGTTCGTTCTCGCTCCAAAACGTTAGCACAAGACTTCGAGACATAGTTAACTACCTTCGTTGTGATGATACTCAAGTGCAAACTCCATGTGAAGGTGCAATATGTACATATATTATCTCATCTCTTTTTTTAGAAATTTGCAAACATAAAAAATACGTGTTTTGTGCATGCTTTTTGAAGTTTCCTAATAATTAATCTCCTCTCTTTTTGGTCAATTTACAGATAATGATACAAATAATGAGTACAATCAAAATGATGAGATGCGCTACCTAATCCCCGTCCCAGATGTTTCAAGGGTGATTGACTACGACAGTACTCAACAACTGCCTTCGAGCTCTATGAATGAGGCTTCATCTAGTGGTGTTCAACGTTCGTGGGGAACCAATGACTTTTTTTCCAATGGCTCGTTAGGAGATATCGTGAGGAGATATTGAAAGAAGTGGCATAACGAAAAGAAGACAATCCACATTCTCTTTTTAGCTCGAGCTGTTTGGAATTAGTTGTCATGGAGAGCTTGAGTCAGTTACAGCTACAAAGCCTTCCATTGTACTCTGTACAGCATTTTTTTTCCTAGAGGATTAGAAATTAGAACAGTTAGAAGTGCGAAATTGAACAGTATGTAGTGTGCAGTCGTGCAGTTGCAAAATTGTCTCAAAACAGAGAATTCTTACATCTGATTAGCAATAAATATCCTAACTTTACTGAAATCATACACTATATGAAATCCGAAAAATCTTACATCTAGTCATCACCATAAGCTCGAAAGCTATAACGCTCCTGGTAAAAGTCATTGAACCACAGGTCAGCCTCGAACCACTTGGGATAGCGCACAAGGTCACCAGCCTTAAAACTCATATATTGCTTGCTCCCTTCCGGAACAACTCTAACCTCTCCCTCTTCGATATAGACAAGCTGATCCACATGCCAGTCCCAGGGCAATTTGCATTTTCCAGTCTTCCATACTGACCATCTTGATACACCAAGCTCATCTAATCGCTTGGGAGATACTTTTCTTTCTACCCTTATCTGATAAAGTTCTTCCAAAGACTTCTCTACTCTCATTGCCTTTACACAACAAACTCTGCCAAGATTATGATCACGCCTTTTAACTTCTTTGTTGGTTCGGATAGTTGAGCCATGAAATGTTGCTGAAAACAGAACACTGGCCATCACTGAATACAGCTCCTAGCTAATTTTCCTGCAGCAAAATTTTGAAAGACCAAACTTAGAAATTAAGAGCCCTACAGCATTACTGTAAATACTACGAGCTAGTGCCTACATGGCTAACAGTCGAAATAGAGATGCTGAAGAAACAGGGGCCTATTCGTTTCGAGGTTACAAGAGATGACAAGAAAATCAATAATCTTCATAACTGTAAACTGTTGTGTTTAGTTTCAAAATTTTCGGTCTCCTTTCTCTATTTTTTTATGTACGGAATTACCCCAGATGACTTCACTGATTCCCCAGATATCTCTACACCCTCACCTCTTCCATTACCACCAATCCACCAGCTAAATCTTGTCAAGACCAAACAAGTATAAGAGCCCCAACACATTATGCAGGAATTAAAAAGGGACTACAAGATTATGTTGAACAAGCAAAACATAAGTATTTGACTATTATGTTATAGGATTTATTAGCATTTACATGTGGACAAAGCAGTGTGAGATATGATCAACATTCCATGCCGAACATGGAAAATTCACAATTTAACCCATACATTATTATTGGCAAACAACAAGCATCTCGACGAAATGGTCTACACCAATTACATTCAGAACCAAGCATTTTCATCGCTAGAGAGCTGAGCTAAACTTGAAATTCAGATATACTACTCTAAAGACTGAAACATAAACAGTATAGGGGGATTAATCCCTCCACTTTATACTGTCGGGATTACTACTTAACTAACTATTTTCATTACCGAGACTATTTCACTATCATATATACACCTACTATCCATCACACCCAAGAAATCAATCAAAGCCTTAATTCCATAAGCAGTGGCGGACCCAGGAATTTCCGACTGGTGAGTCACAATCGATAATCAAATATGTAAAAAAAAATTTTTACCAAACAACCAAATAATAGTACTAAAAAATACATCCAAAAACCCAGAATTAGTGAAGTTAGAATTAAAATATGATCAAGGGTTATAATTAGTGAAGTTAGAATTTTTTTTTTTTTTTTTTTTTTTTTTTTTTTAGAAAAAACTTAAAAAAAATTTTGGGCCCTGGTGAGTCATTTGACCCACCAGGCACAAGGGGAGGTCCGCCCCTGTCCATAAGTAGGGTCGGCTACATGAACCAAATTTTATTATTCCGTGTAGTCAATCGATTATAATATAAATCAATGCATAATACTGGTTATAATATAACACCCAAGGAATCAATTGGTTATAATATAAATCAATGCATAATATTGGGAATTTCCCTAATTTTAAATCAACTATCTAACAGAATTCCTTCCAAGAAATTGATGTAAAAATTACAATTTTACTCTCTTTCTCCTTCGCCTTATCTGCAGGCCCGTCCCTGAGGCAGGGCAGGAGGGGCAGCCGCCCTAGGCCCAGGGAAAAGAGATTTGATTTCATATTGAATCATCTCGAAAAATACATAATTTTAGGGATACTTGATTCAATAATCAAATTACGCTCATAATTTTCTTTTCTTTTGGATATGATGTTTCATAATCTAAGAATTTGCGAACACTAAACTTAAAGCACTGATAATTAAATTAGATTAGATCAAATATAAACCCTAGATTGTGAAATTGATGTGATGATAACAACAACAAACAACTTACCTTAGAAGCTGCTTCAATGGGGGATACAAGAATTAGATTCAACGGAGAACGTTTCAATGGAGAACGTTGAGTGCGCTTCAATGAAATAACTCAGAGAAGTAGGAAACAGGAATGGAGGCCTTTAAAAGCCATGACCCGCCATAGTTATAATATGGGTTAGATCCATCTGATAAATAAAAGGATTTGTTAAACATCGCCCACAAATTAGTACATAAAACCCGCAAAATATACTTGGTTTGACACTTTTGTTTATTTGTGAATTCTTACCCAAAACGATAAATTATGACATCGAAAAATCAAATTAAAAAAGATACTTGGTTTGACAATTTTGGCCATTTGTGAAATATTACCAAAAACGAAAAATTCTGACATCGAAAAATCGAATTGGAAAAGACACTTGGTTTGACACTTTTGCCCATTTGTGAATCTTACCAAAAAACGAAAAATTCTAACATCGAAAAATGTGGAGTCGTATTGGGTCCGCGCGAGAGACCGGAGAGCCGAGGGACGCCAAAGAGCTGTCGTCGTCGCAGCAAAACGAGGTAAAACATCGTCGGAGGCGTGAGCATGGACCACCACCGTCATGGTTGGGGCGCATGGCCAGGACGCCGGTGCCATGGCGGTGGCGCCTGGCTAGGACGCCGACACCGTGGAGGTGGCGCCTAGCCAGGACGCCGGAACCGTGGTGGTGGCTTCCAGGCTAGGCGCCACTCCCACGGTGGTGGTGGTCCAGCCAGGCGCCACTGCCTTTTTTTTTTTTGTTTATAAATTTGATAAATTGAAATTCTTAAAAAAAAAAATGTTTTATTTGTAATTATGTTTTAAATATTTGTTAATAAATTTATTTTATAATTTTGTATGTGGAAATTAGATTTTTAATTTTTTTGTTTTTTTATTTTTTAATAAATTTGAGAAATTTAAATTGTAAAAAAAATGTATAACTTGAAATAATGTTTTACATATTTGCTAATAAATTTATTTTATAATTTTGTATGTGGAAATTAGATTTGTGTTAATAATTTACAAAAAAATTAATTATGTTTTAATTTTGTTTGTGTATGAATACTTTTACACGTAATTATGTTTTAATTTTGTATGTGTATGAATACTTTTATAAATGATTATGTTTTAATTTTGTATGTGTATGAATACTGTTATACATAATTATGTTTTAATTTTGTGTTAATTTACGCTTCACATAATTATATGTATTTAAATATAATATCTAATTGATGTAGGATTATGGTGGAGACGGAAATGATTACAGTGGGATATTTGTACATGATGGTCCCTTCGAAGATGCTCAACAAGCGATTGATTGGGCTAAACAGGTTGCAATTACTTCTGGTTTTTGCTTGGTAGTAACAAGTCATAAATCTCAACGAAATGGTAGAATGGATCGCATTTTGAGATGCGACCGTTATCGCAAAAGAGAAGAAAGAGATTTCAGTATAGCCACTCGGTTTGATACAAAGCGGAAAGGTTGTGGGTGTGAGTTCAGAGTAAAGGTTCGGCAACTAGAGAGTCGTGAAGGTTAGGAAGTGAAGGGTTACTCCAAATGGGGGTATCACAACCATGAGATGATAGTATATGAAGTGGGTCATCGACAGTTCAGCGGCTTAAGTCCTGCTGCAAAACTGGTTGTCAAAGAAATGAGTGATGCTTAAGTGAAGCCTGCTAAAATATTAGCATCTGTGCTAGAGAAATTTCCTGAAGACCAGCCAAACCGAAGACACATCTACAACATTAGACAGCAACTGAGGTTTGAACGTTCAGAGGGAAGGAACCCTATACAACAGCTTCTACACCAGGCACAAGCACGTGGTTACGTGTTCTGGTATGATTCTGATGAAGATACAGCGGAGGTGACTCATCTATTCCTTGTGCATCCTGATTGTGCTGATATGATCAAGTCTTGGCCATCTGTGATTTTGATCGATTCAACGTACAAGACAAACAAGTACAGGTTCCCACTAGTTGAGATGATTAGGATGACTCCAACGAACCAGAACTTTCTGATTGGCCATGCAGTCATCAAGGATGAGACGGCTGCGAGTTATTATTGGGTTTTGGACGGCTGCGAGTTATTATTAGGTTTTGGAGAAGCTGAGAAACTACATCGGCCCCAATGTTCAACCATCAGCCATCGTCAGTGATTGTGAGGGAGGTCTCTTTGCCCCCATAGCAGAGCTGTTTCCAGAATTGAAGCACTTATTATGCACATGGCACATCAACAACTATGTGAAAGTGAAAGCCTACAACCTTTTCAACAAGAATTTGGAAAGTGCATAGAGATTGGTAAATGGTAAGTGGAGGAAGATCCTGCAAGCTACCACAGAGGCAGAGTACGATCGAGCCTTTGCTAACTTCAGGGATTCGTACCAATGGTGTCCGGCACTGATAAACTATGTGATACAGCAGTGGGTACCTCACAGGGAAAAGTTTGTCAAATATTGGACAACCAAGTACTTCATTTTGGAAACACTACAACATGCAGAGTTGAGAGTGCTCATAGAGCTACTAAGGACTGGACTGATTCTTCCACCGCCGCTTTGGATACACTGATTCTTCCGCCGCCGTTTAGGTTAGATTGCAGATCTAGTTTTATTTTGTGATTAATTTCTGATTATGTTTAATTTTGAAGTAATGGTGATATTAGGTTATAAAATTTATGAGATAATTGTATATTTATTAAATTTAACTTTACTATAATTCTATTTTTTCCCTATTTTGATTTTTTTTTTACTTAATTTCGAAATTAGATCTATTGGTTTCGATTTATTTATTGGTTTCGATTTAATTTTTTTTCTACTGGTTTCGATTTCTGTGTTGGTGGACGGAGGTTTGGACTGGTGGTGTTCGTGGTGTGGGTTTAGGGCTGGTGGTGTTCGTGGTGTGGGTTAGGGGTTTCGGTGGTGGTGGGTTGTGGGTCGTTGTGGGTAAGGGATTTCGGTGGTAGTGGGTTGTGGGTCGTTGTGGGTTAGGGATTTCGGTGGTAGTGGGTTGTGGCTCGTTGTGGGTTAGGGGTTTAGGTGGTGGGTTGTGAGTAATTTTGGGTTAGGAGGGTTTCGTGGGTGGATCTGGGTTGTGGGGGTTTTTACTGATAATTTTTAATTTATTTTCAAATTTTTTTTTTTTGTGGTGAACGGTGGTCGTGGTGTTGGGTTTAAGATGGTGGTGGTCATGGTTTGAGGTTTAGGCTGGTAGAGTGGTGGGGGCTGGTGGGGAGTGGTGGCAGTTAAAGGGGAGGTGAGGCCGTGGGGTGGTGGTGGTGCGAGGTGGGGGTTGGTGATGGTATGGGGTTATTCTGGCTTTTTTTTTATTTATTTTAGGATTTTCTGACGGAATTTCCGTTGGAAATTTTCGGCGGAATACAGTGTCGGAAAATCTCTTCCGACGAAAATATTCTGTCGGAAATATTTTTCCGACGATAAATGTCGTTTTTCCCTACAAAAGGGCTTCCGACAACGGGTTCCGACAAAATTTAGGGTGATTCCAACGGAATTTTTCCGTCAGATATGGCCTGTTTTCTAATATACCTAACACTTGGAAGACTAATAAATCACCTCTGTAAGGATGATATTCCTCTTCTCTTTGGAGGTGAATTTAATGAAATCTTGACTTACGAATAGAGAGAATGTGGTGCTGGTGGGGTTAGAAGAGAGTTCGAAAATTTTCATGATGTGGTGGAAAGAAATGGGCTGCGTGATTCGGGATTTCAAGGCACCTGGTACACTTAGGAACGAGGTAGAACGCCTACTACACATGTGAGGGAAAGGTTGGACAGATTTTAAGGTTCTGAGAGATGGTGTTCTCCTTATCCCAAAGCAATTGTGGATTATTTATTGAGGGTGAAATCAGATCACATTCCTTTACTTCTCTCGTGCACTAATGAAAACCGCAAAAAGAAGAAAAAGAAGATAAAAACGGAGATTTTTGTTTGAGACGTGCTGGTTGTTAGATGAGGGATGCATGTGAAGAATTAGTGAAAAAATCATGGGAGAGTTCGAGAGGTGCTAGTGTTCTAGAAAGAATTGCTAAATTAAAAATCTAGAACAATGGAGTGGGGAGCATTTTCATCAACTAGAGAAACAAATAAAGGGTGTCGAATTAGCTCTTCAAAAGGCACAGGCTCTTCTAGTCACCGAGGAAAGCTGTGAGGAATGTGGCAGACTTGAGCAATATTTAGAAGAGTTGCATGAAAAATCTGAAGCATACTGCCATTTGCGATCTCAAGTTTCTGAGGTTCGAGACAAAGACAAGAATACGAATTACTATCATCATAAGGCATCTCAACGTCAAAAGAAGAACCAAATTACAGGGATTGGGGATGAGAATGGGATATGGAGAGTGGAAGATGATGGATTGCTGAATAATATGAGTATCTATTTTACCGGAATTTTTACGTCTACAAACCCCATGAGCCTTGATCTTGATCATGTGCTTGACTGTGTTCAAAAGTCAATTTCGGATAATATGAATGCAGCTCTGTTGAGGCATTTCACAAGAGAGGAAGTTCATCAAGCACTCAAGCAAATGCACTCAAGCAAATCCGCGGGGCCGGACGGAATGCACGCAACTTTTTACAAAGCCCCGGGGTGTTGAATGGGAATCCTCTTCCGGTTCATATAAATGCAACCAACATATCCCTGATTCCGAAGAATAAAGAACCACAAAATGTAGCTGATTTTCGACCCATAAGCCTTTGTAATGTTACTTACAAGCTCATTTCATTTCAAAATGTGTGATGCTCCAATTGAAAAAAGTGTTAGGGGAGTTGATATCGGAAAATCAAAGTGCTTTCGTTCTAGGAAGACTAATTACAGATAATGCTTTGATTGCCATGGAACTCTTCCATACCATGAAGACTAGAAGCAAAGGAAGAAAAGGACACATTGCTATAAAGTTAGATATGAGTAAGGCTTATGATCATAGGGTAGAATGGGCCTTTCTGAGACAACTTCTTCTGAAAATGGGTTTTGATGGAAGATGGGTTAATCTGGTGATGACGTTGGTTTCTACTGTAAATTACTCTTTTATCATCAACGGGAAAGTATGCGGTTTGGTGACTCCTTTAGAGGTCTGCGACAGGGAGACCCCCTCTCCCCGTATCTTTTTATTATTGTTGCTGATTCCTTTTCCCAGATGATTCAAAGGAGAGTTTCTTTATGTGACATCCATGGTGCCGAGGTAAGTAGAAATGGTCCGGGAATTTCTCACCTTTTTTTGCAGATGACAGTCTCTTTTTTTACCGGGCTAACCGATAGGAATGCTTAATCATTGTTGATATTCTCAACCAGTACGAAGCAACATCCGCGTAGAAAATTAATTATGAAAAATCGAAAGTGTCCTTTAGTAAAGGAGTAAGAGCAGAGCACCAGGAAGAGATAATGAGAATTCTGAACATGAGACAAGTGGAGAAGCATGAAAAATATCTAGGCATTCCAAATATTTCGGGGCAATCTAAAAGGTCAGTTTTTAAGGCTTTACTTGATAGAATATAGAAAAAGCTTCAAAGTTGGAAGGAGAGGCTTTTGTCTCAAGCGGGAAAGGAGATTTTATTGAAGTCGGTCATCCAATCAATCCCGACTTACCTTTTGGGAGTTTTTTAGATCCCGGTGGATGTTATTCAAAAGATTCATTCACTGATGGCAAAATTCTTTTGGGGTGAGAGTGGGGATAATAGGTACATTCATTGGAAGAGCTGGGAGTCCTTATGCACTCTCAAGTCTCAAGTGTCTTAAAGGAATGGGTTTTCGAGATCTTTCGGTATCCAATGATGCTTTATTGGGGAGACTTGTTTGGAGATTGACTTGCAACACCGAATCTCTCCGATCCTTAGTAAGGTGATGAGGGCAAAGTATTACCCGTGGTGTGATTTTCTTGATGCTCACTTGGGTTATGCGAGAAGTTACTCTTTGAGGAGTATATGGAGCTCGAAAGCTTTAATCAAAGAAGGCATGATTTGGAGAGTAGGGGACGGGGAGAAAATTGATGTTTGGAATGACCCTTGGTTAGTGGATGATAACACTCGTTTTTCCACTAGCTCTCCTTCTACTAGTATTTTCAAGGTTAGAGACTTAATTAATCTCGACAACTTGGAGTGGGAATGGGATTTGGTCAACTCGCATTTTAATGAGCGAGACAAACAATGTATACTATCTAATCCCTTGAGCTTCCAAACCCCGCATTGTAACACCCCCAAATCTCTCTCTACGTAAGTTGTAGAAATATACGTATAAATACCGTAGAGATAGGCTTGGGCGTATTACCGCCGCGTATAACGCAAGGCTTATACAAAATACTTTTGCAGCGGAAAACTTTATTCTTTATTAAATAACCATAATAAAAATTCATTCATAATTCGTGACACAAAAAAAAAAGACTCAAACTTTTCCTAGCTAGGTGAAATTTCCCGTGGACTCCCGTATGCATCAATCAATTTCCACCTGAAAAATTCACCTGTTTACCATAAAATGGTAAACAGGGCAAAGCCAAAACAAAAGCACGTATTAGCAAGTATGCTAAAAAAGTCATGTGTAAGATAAGTAAAACGTAATTTAAATCATTTACGTTTAATTAATAAAAGAAATACCAATGCCGTATTCAAATAGAACTTTTTCAATCCAATTCTTTTAATTCAAGTAAAACTCAATCGATTCATACCAAACCAATTCCTCACTAAGTGTGCACACCCCCCAAGTGGTTTACTTTATAATCAAAGGCCAAACTTGAGGAAAGACTAGGTCATGCAAAGTCCATAGTCTTCTCTAAACCATTCCCTAAGTGGGATTCAACATATCGATTGATTTGTTTGAAAACTCTTCTTAAAAAAAAATCCATCACACTTACATAACTTGCAAATCATTTCCAATAATTTCCAATCACAATTTAAGGCCCTTTTGATTTAAATCCAAATCATTTAATTCAATCCGACATAATTCCATAATTTAATACGGAACATAATATCATAAATTCATACGAAACATAAAACATGATTTAATACGGAATGTAATAAAATATGATTTGATACGGAACATAATAATTTATAGTCTCATAATAAATTATAGTTTTATACGGAACATGCATGAATTATAGTTTCACAAATAAAATTTCATACGGAATAAATTATAATATCATACTATCATAAAATGTAGTTTCATAAATCAACTTTCGAAGGTATCAAACCACATAACGTACCTTGATCAATCACGAGCGATTTCACAACTACTTCTCTAAATCACGAACACCCTACACATAATTATAACCTTAATTAATATAAGGCAATCAAATAAACACAATAACTTAATTAAACTATCCTATATGTGCATGAATTAATTATCATTATATAAAATAATTTTCTGTTTATAAATTAAAGAATTTTCTATTTTTATAAAAATTAATTTGTATTAGAAATAATATTTAGAAAATGGTTAATAAAATAAGTTTAAGAGAAAAGGAGGGATTGAAGGAAGGTGGAGGAACCAATGCAAGGGAGGAGCAAGGATGGCTGTGGCCGGCTGGAGTGGCTGCTGGCGGCAGCAAGTGGTCGCCAGTGAGGGTGGTCGCCGGTGGCCGGAAAAATGGAAGGAGGGAGAGGAGGAAAACCGTGAGAAAGAGGGGGAAAGAAGAAGAGAATTCTTGAGGTTTTTGGTGTGATTTTTGGGGTGTATGAAAGGGGTATTTATAGGTGTTTAGGGGATGGGTTTATGGCATTTTAGGGTTTATAAATTATGGAAGTTTTTTATCATGAAATTCCATTTGGTAGTTTTTAAGCTTGGGGTGCAAGGATGACATAGAATCAAATATTTTTAGGTTTAAGAATGGAAGTAAAAGAATTTAAAAGATTTTATTTTTAATAAAATAATTTAAAATCTTTGTAGAAAAACCATGAATGGCCGAAAATATTGAGCAAAATATTACTCAATATTTTCGGACCTATCATGTTAGTTTAGGGATTTTATAAATTTATTTATTTGTCAAAAATTAATAAGTTTATAGGTATTTGGAAGAATAAAATCAATTTTCTTGCTAGATTAATAGGGTGGCCGAATTTGGACTATACTAAGGTATAAAAATCAGATTTTTATTACATAAAGTTTAAAATATTATTTGATAAATTTTGGAAATCATTTTATTTCATAAAAATAATTAATTTAGCAAATAATTAATAAAAATCAGATTTTTAATGTATAAAAATCCGAAAATATGCTTCATTAGTTTAGGAATTAATTTTATTTTATGAAAATACTTTTACTTAGAGTAAAAATCAGATTTTTAATGTATAAAAATTCAAAAATGATATTTATTTAGTTTTAGGAAATTTATTTCATGAAAATAATTAGTTTAGCAAAAAATTAAGTAAAATTGGATTTTATTGGGAAAATCCGAAAATATATTTATAAAAATCAGATTTTTAAATTCGAAAATGCCTCTAATTTTATTAATTAATATAGTTTTGTTTTATTATTTATTTAATCAAAATACTATTTATAGAATTTTTAGTTTATCCATTTAATTAAAATAAATGGTTTAGGCGCCAAAATTCAAATATCATTTTGGCTCCAAAACTGAGATACTCTTAAGTTAGAAAATACGTCGAAAATACGAGACTAAATACTCTATAATTTAGAAAATACCTTTCAAAAATACGGGGTATTACAGTCTACCCCCCCTTAAAAGAAGTTTCGACCCGAAACTATGCAGAGTGGTGAGGAAAGTAAAAAAATTTCTTCTTTGAAAATAGCTTTTAGTTAATTAATTTCATGCACATGCTAAACATTCTAACTAGACACAGCCTATTGCTAACTTAGAGGGTTGGGGAAAAGATGCGCGCAAAACTCTATAGCATTCTACCCCCCTTAAAAGAGTTACGCCCCCATAACTCGACTACTAACCTCCAGATACAGATCTGGGTAGCGTTTCCGCATTTCGGCTTCAGCTTCCCATGTTGCTTCCTCAACCCTGTGATTGGTTCATAACACTTTCACAATAACATCTTTGTTTCTTGTGCTCCTGACTTTAGTATCCAAGATTTTGACAGGTCTTTCTTCCTAAGTCAGATTTTCGTCCATTTCTATGTTCTCGGGTTGTAGTACATGAGTTGCATCAGGTACATACTTCCCGAGTTGGCTCACATGAAATACGTTATGAACCTTTTCTAGCTCATTGGGTAAGTTCAACCTGTATGCCACCTTTCTGATCCGTTGGGTAATTTCGTATGGTCCGATGTACTTTGGACTCAATTTTCCTCTTTTTCCAAATCTCATAACCCCTTTCATAGGTGACACTTTCAACAACACTTTCTCTCCCACTTGGTATTCTTCTTCTCTTCTCTTTGAATCAGCATAGCTTCTTTGCCTATCTTGGGCTGCTTTCATCTTCTCTTGTATCAATTTGACTTGTTTAACCATGTCTTCGATCATATCTGGTCCAAGTACCATCGTTTCACTGATATCACTCCAACAGACTGGGCTTCTACATTTCCTCCCGTATAGGGCTTCAAATGGTGCCATCCCAATACTTGCATGGTAACTATTGTTGTAGGAGAACTCAATCAAATCCAGGTGGTCTTCCCACGACCCTTGATATTCCATTACACATGCCCTTAACATATCTTCCAATGTTTGGATGGTCCTCTCGGTCTGTCCGTCAGTGGCAGGGTGGAAAGCTGTGCTCATTAGTAGTTTCGTCCCCATTGCTTTTTGCACACTTTGCCAAAAATTGGATAGAAATCTCGAATCCCTGTCTGAAACAATGTCACTTGGCACCCCATGGTACTTGACTACATACTTAACATAGGCTTTTCCCAATTGCTCCATGGACCAAGTATTTTTCATGGGTATAAAGACCGCTGTTTTCGTTAATCGATCCACAATTACCCAAATGGTGTCATTTCCTGCCCGAGTTTTGGGTAATTCCCCAACAAAATCCATAGAGATGGAATCCCACTTCCAACTAGGAACTTCTAATGATTGGACCTTCCCTTGTGGTCTGCGATGTTCAATCTTTACTTTCTGACATGTCAAACATTTAGCCACAAATTCTGCAACCTCTCTTTTTATATTGGGCCACCAAAACATTTTCTTCATGTCCTTATACAATTTGTCCCCTCCGGGATGCATTGAGTAAGGAGAACTATGAGCTTCTTCCATCAACCTTTGCTTGATGTCTCCACGGTGTTGTGGGATGCACCATCTTCCCTTAAAACGAAGTCCACCATCTTCATCAATGGTGAAATCCGATACCTGCCCTTCACTCATTTTCTCTTTTATATTTTTCAACTTTTCATCCTCCGACTGACTGTTCTTAATTTCCTCGCAAATCGACGGTCGAATAATCAAAGCGTTCAACATCCGACTAACTTCTCCTTGCTCTACCACCTCCAAACTCATCTTTTGGAACTCGATACACAGTTGGTCCGGCAATATCATCGCATATATCAAGTGTCTTGACTTCCTACTTAAGGCGTCGGCCACTACATTAGCCTTACCCTCATGGTACTGGATTAGCAGCTCATAATCCTTGATGAATTCTAACCACCTTCTCTGTCTATTGTTCAATTCCTTTTGGGTGAAGATATATTTTAGGCTCTTGTGATCGGTGAAAATTTTACAAGTCACTCCATACAAGCAATGCCTCCAAATCTTCAAAGCAAACACTATGGCAGCAAGTTCCAAGTCATGCGTTGGGTAATTCTGCTCATATGTCTTCAGCTGTCTTGAGGCATAAGCAATAACTCTTCTAGCTTGCATCAAAACACATCCTAACCCGAACTTTGATGCATCGCTGAACACTTCATACTCCTTGCTTTCATCAGGTAATGCTAACACAAGGGCTGTTGTCAATTTTTCTTTTAGGGTTTGAAATGCCTCTTCACACTCAGGAGACCAAATGAACTTACATTCCTTTTTCATCAAGTTGGTCATCGGTCTTGCTATTTTCAAAAATTCCTTTATAAACCTCCGATAATACCCGGCCAATCCCAGGAAACTCCACACCTCTGACACGTTCTTTGGGGTTGGCCACTCCTGTACGGCTTGGACCTTAGCTGGGTCGACCGAGACTCTTTCCTTAGAGATTACATGTCCCAAAAAGGCGACTTCCTCTAACCAGAACTCACACTTAGAGAGTTTGGCATATAACTGATGCTCCCTTAACAATTGTAACACTTTTCTCAAATGGTCTTCATGGTCCTCCTTACTACTCGAGTAAACCAGAATGTCATTTATAAATACCACCACAAACTTGTCCAAATAGGGTCGGAAGATTCGATGCATCAGATCCATGAACACTGCCGGTGCGTTTGTCAACCCAAACGGCATTACTCTGAACTCATAATGGCCATAACGGGTCCTGAAAGCAGTCTTAGGAATATCTTGCTCTGCAATCCTTAACTGGTGATAACCCGACCTCAAATCTATTTTCGAGAATGTTCCTGCTCCCTTTAACTGATCAAACAAATCATTGATCCGGGATAATGGGTATTTGTTCTTCACGGTGACATTATTCAACTCACGGTAATCAATACATAACCGTAAACTCCCATCCTTTTTCTTCACAAACAATACTGGAGCTCCCTAGGGTGAGGAACTGGGTCTAATGTATCCCTTTTCAAGCAAATCCTCCAATTGGGCCTTTAGCTCTTTCATTTCAGCTGGGGCCATTCTGTATGGGGCCTTGGAAATAGGTCCAGTTCCAGGAACCAAGTCAATCGTGAATTCCACATCTATTTCTGGTGGCATGCCTGGTATTTCATCGGGAAATTCTTCCACAACAGGTAACTTTGTATCACTCTTCCCTTCTTCACCCCTTATCTCTTGGAGGCTACACATGAATAACGGATACCCTTTCTTGAGGCACTTCTGGAGTTGTAAAGCCAAAATAATCCTTATTCCTTGACTTTTCCCCTCCTTCCTATAAGTCACTCTGGTCCTTGCTGGGCCATAGAGCGTGACCTTTTGTGCTGAACAATCTATCTGGGCTTTGTACTTCCCCAACCAGTCCATTCCCACAATCACATCGAGGTCCTTGAGATCGAACTCGATTAGGTCCGATGGAAACTCTACTTCAGAAATAGTTAGGGGTACATTCCTAAAAAGTCTAGAACACTCCCTAACTTCCCCCGTTGGAATAGCTACATCCAAGGAGACTGACTCTGGACTTTCTAACTGGAGACTTTCTATTACTGTCTTAGAAATAAAAGAGTGTGATGCACCCGAATCAAATAAAACTTTCACAGATAAAGAACGTATAAGAAAAGTGCCAATTCCCACATTATTGGAAGTCTCAGCTTCACGGCTATTCATTACGAAAATCCGTCCTTTAGAAGTGTTTCCACCATTGCTGATTCCAGTGTTCTGGGCAGGTCCGCTAGTTTGAGGGGGTTTTGGGGGATTCCGTCCATCCTGAACCTTTCCATTCTTCAAATCTGCTTCCTTTTTGAAACACTCGTACTCTCGGTGTCCCAATTTTTGGCAGTATCGGCATGTCACTTTATTGCCTGCACAATCCTTCCCCGGGTGGTCCTTCTCACATCTCTTACAGAAATAACTTCTCTTGTTTCTCTCCTTGTTCTCTTTATTCTCACCACCATGGTTTGAAATTCTCCGAAAATTCCCCTTAAAGTCCCTCTTATCCCCATGGTTCCCATTCCCAAAACTTGCATGGTTCTTGGGCCTCTTATCGCTCCCTTGGGGTTGGTCATTGGACTTTCTTTTCTCTCCTGACATGCTCCCTAGCTCTCTTCCCTTGATTCCATACAAATGGGCGGCTCGGCCATACACCTCATCTAGACTCTCAAAGGTTGCCCTTCCCAGTTTTCCTTGTAGATTCCAAGTTAACCCCTGCTCGAACCTTTGTGCTTTGATAGCCTCTGTTGGTACTACTTCTGGTGCAAACCTCATCAGCTCTAAGAACTTAGAATAGTACTCACTCACCGTCATAGTTCCTATCCTTAAGTTAGTAAACTCCAAACACTTCTGTTTCCTCAAATGATCAGGATAGAACTTTTTCCTCAAAGCTACCTTGAAATCCTCCCAGCCAAAATTAGGGTCTACCATCAATTCTTCTTTCTTTTGGGTCCACCATAAGTCAGCTTCTTCCTTTAAGTAGTATACAACATTATTAACCTTCATATGGTCTGGACAGTTGATTGCATCAAACAACTTATCAAATTCTCGGATCCTGTTTTCAAGACTAGCTGGGTCCTCTTTTCCTAAGAAAAAGGGTGGTTTGGCTGCAGCTACACCCTTAAAGACTTCACCAAAAGTATCCCCCTTTCCTGAACCCTTCCCTTGGTTTGCTACTTGGGTAATGTTTTCAGCAAGATCGGTTAGTTTCTTAAGGACCTTGCCCATATTGGAACCAGCTTTCTTATTCTTTAACTTTAAAGACATATCTTCCTGATGTTCACATTTGAGAGAAAGAAGAAAGAAAAAAAAAATTAAAATTAAAATTCATTCATATACATAAACATAGAGGAAATCAAGCAAATACTTTATTATTATTAATTAATATTCGAGTACACTTTATTATGCATATAATTTATCGAAACAATCATTTAATTGATCACTCCTCCTCTACTGGGTCAAACTCTTGATCTTCATTATTAGTCTTCTTGTTACCATTGGGCTCCTTCAAGTAGGTTGGTACATAGTCACTGTAGTTTGGGGTTTGGCCTGACTTTGGATTTGGGTTTCCTTGAGGGTTTGGGTTGTTGGATTGTGGAGGAGGTGAAGAGTTGGAGCTAGAAGATGATGAGAAGTCATGGACTCTAGGCCTTTTTAGAATTCGGGCTTTTGTTTGAGGTTTTGGATGTTCACGTGGTATAGGTACATTGTAATGAGAAAAGTGGGAAGGATGAGGGTAGTTCTTACGCCGTCCAAGTGGTGGAATGGATTCATCATCAGAGGAGTCAAAGTCTCCCTCATACTTTGGGTAAGAGAAAGGAAGTTGAGCATTTAGATAGCGGAGTTGGTCAACCTCTCTTAATGCGTGGTGAGGGGTAAGTTTAGATGGCTTGACGGACTTCCTCTTAGGTTCATAGTTACGCTCCAAATAGTGTAAGTCATTCTTAAAATGGGTCAAGGTGGCTAGCCATTTCCCTTCATGGTGATGCCTCTCATTCCAAAGCCCATCCTCCTTAATCACATCCCCATACTTCTCAAATAGAGGGTAGTACTTCTTAAGCTTGGGTAAGTGGGCTAATGCCAAAAGAACTAGCTAAGGGGGTTGGGTGAAGACTTCAAGATTATACTTCTCATAGTAGTGTAGAGCTAGTACTGTTATTCCAGTCACAAAGTCGCTAACACTGATTGCATCAGTTTTCAAGTAGTGAATGTTAAAGTACTTCTTCCTAATATCATCCAACATCTGTTTAGAAAACAATAATTCAATAAGTATCCATATAAACATACCAATGTTCACAAACATATAAGTTTAACATATATGGGCCACACATATACTCAAAGATCATGTCCATGGACTTCTTCAAAAAAAATTCATAATATACTTATCTTACATGCACACATAGTCTTTGAAACTTAAAAAAATTTCAATTCATTTTCTTTTGAAATTAATAATGTACTTGACTCATGATATTGGATGGTCGAGCCCGCGTCTCCCAGGTAAGTTACCCACAGCGTCGGGGAGAGCCTTGCCTAGACAGAGAAGCGTACCCCTTATAGGCCTCGTTATGAGAACCCGAGCATCCTTTTCTCAATCATCTTTCCAAAGAAGAAAATAGTTTTTATGAAAATAGTTTTTTTTTTATTATTAAAAAAAATGCGAAACTCTATCCTATATGCCCAACTTAAGTCTACCCATCCAATTTATTTATTCCACTTTTAATCTTGTTTTAAGACCCGACAAACTGATACCACTTTGTAACACCCCCAAATCTCTCTCTACGTAAGTTGTAGAAAAATACGTATAAATACCGTAGAGATAGGCTTTGGCGTATTACCGCCGCGTATAACGCAAGGCTTATACAAAATACTTTTACAGCGGAAAACTTTATTCTTTATTAAATAACCATAATAAAAATTCATTCATAATTCGTGACACAAAAAAAAAAAACTCAAACTTTTCCTAGCTAGGTGAAATTTCCCGTGGACTCCCGTATGCATCAATGAATTTCCACCTGAAAAATTCACCTGTTTACCATAAATGGTAAACAGGGCAAAGCCAAAACAAAAGCACGTATTAGCAAGTATTCTAAGTAAGTCATGTGTAAGATAAGTAAAACGTAATTTAAATCATTTACGTTTAATTAATAAAAGAAATACCAATGCCGTATTCAAATAGGACTTTTTCAATCCAATTCTTTTAATTCAAGTAAAACTCAATCGATTCATACCAACCCAATTCCTCACTAAGTGTGCACACCCCCCAAGTGGTTTACTTTATAATCAAAGGCCAAACTTGAGGAAAGACTAGGTCATGCAAAGTCCATAGTCTTCTCTAAACCATTCCCTAAGTGGGATTCAACATATCGATTGATTTGTTTAAAAACTCTTCTTAAAAAAAAATCAATCACACTTACATAACTTGCAAATCATTTCCAATAATTTTCAATCACAATTTAAGGCCCTTTTGATTTAAATTCAAATCATTTAATTCAATCCGACATAATTCCATAATTTAATACGGAACATAATATCATAAATTCATACGAAACATAAAACATGATTTAATACGGAATGTAATAAAATATGATTTGATACGGAACATAATAATTTATAGTCTCATAATAAATTATAGTTTTATACGGAACATGAATTATAGTTTCACAAATAAAATTTCATACGGAATATTTCATACGATCATAAAATGTAGTTTCATAATCAACTTTCGAAGGTATCAAACCACATAACGTACCTTGATCAATCACGAGCGATTCCACAACTACTTCTCTAAATCACGAACACCCTACACATAATTATAACCTTAATTAATATAAGGCAATCAAATAAACACAATAACTTAATTAAACTATCCTATATGTGCATGAATTAATTATCATTATATAAAATAATTTTCTGTTTATAAATTAAAGAATTTTCTATTTTTATAAAAATTAATTTGTATTAGAAATAATATTTAGAAAATGGTTAATAAAATAAGTTTAAGAGAAAAGGAGGGATTGAAGGAAGGTGGAGGAACGAATGCAAGGGAGGAGCAAGGATGGTTGTGGCCGGCTGGAGTGGCTGCTGGCGGCAGCAAGTGGTCGCCAGTGAGGGTGGTCGCCGGTGGCCGGAAAAATGAAAGGAGGGAGAAGAGGAAAACCGTGAGAAAGAGGGGGAAAGAAGAAGAGAATTCTTGAGGTTTTTGGTGTGATTTTTGGGGTGTATGAAAGGGGTATTTATAGGTGTTTAGGGGATGGGTTTATTGCATTTTAGGGTTTATAAATTATGGAAGTTTTTTATCATGAAATTCCATTTGGTATTTTTTAAGCTTGGGGTGCAAGGATGACATAGAATCAAATATTTTTAGGTTTAAGAATGGAAGTAAAAGAATTTAAAAGATTTTATTTTTAATAAAATAATTTAAAATCTTTGTAGAAAAACCATGAATGGCCGAAAATATTGAGCAAAATATTACTCAATATTTTCGGACCTATCATGTTAGTTTAGGGATTTTATAAATTTATTTATTTGTCAAAAATTAATAAGTTTATAGGTATTTGGAAGAATAAAATCAATTTTCTTGCTAGATTAATAGGGTGGCCGAATTTGGACTATACTAAGGTATAAAAATCAGATTTTTATTACATAAAGTTTAAAATATTATTTGATAATTTTTGGAAATCATTTTATTTCATAAAAATAATTAATTTAGCAAATAATTAATAAAAATCAGATTTTTAATGTATAAAAATCCGAAAATATGCTTCATTAGTTTAGGAATTAATTTTATTTTATGAAAATACTTTTACTTAGAGTAAAAATCAGATTTTTAATGTATAAAAATTCAAAAATGATATTTATTTAGTTTTAGGAAATTTATTTCATGAAAATAATTAGTTTAGCAAAATATTAAGTAAAATTGGATTTTATTGGGAAAATCCGAAAATATATTTATAAAAATCAGATTTTTAAATTCGAAAATGCCTCTAATTTTATTAATTAATATAGTTTTGTTTTATTATTTATTTAATCAAAATACTATTTATAGAATTTTTAGTTTATCCATTTATTTAAAATAAATGGTTTAGGCGCCAAAATTCAAATATCATTTTGGCTCCAAAACTGAGATACTCTTAAGTTAGAAAATACGTCGGAAATACGAGATTAAATACTCTATAATTTAGAAAATACCTTTCAAAAATACGGGGTACTACACGCATGATGACATAGCTTGATGGGAATTACTCTGTAAAGACAACATATATGTTAGGAAGGGTTGCAACCTTGATGACTTTCACACTGCTTCGGTGGAAATTCGAAAGGCTAATGTGTGTCCAAAACCCAGAAATTTTTTGTGGCGTTTTTGCACACAAACCCTCCCTGTGCATAGCTTGTTGAACTATCATCACTTGACTGAAATGGATAGCTGTCCTTGGTGTGAGAATTGTGAGGAAACCTGGTGGCATGCTTTTTTTGGCTGTGAAAGAGTGCATGAGTTATGGGAGGTTGTTGGCAGCTATGAAATGATTCCACAAGTTTCCAATGGAAGCTCGTGTGAATTGTTTGAAGGCTGGAAAAATGTGTCTCGGGATATTAAAATCCGAGGTTCCTATTTGCTTTGGGGGATTTGGCTTGATCGAAATCTGAAGGTCTTTCAACAAAAGAATACATCGGCGTCTGTGCTTATTGATCTTATGGCTATATGGGTTAATGAATATGACAGGTACGCAAAGGCTATTTATTCTACCTCTCTAAACTCTCCTTCTCCTAGTCCAACTATATGGCATCCTCCCCCAAAGGATGTAATAAAGATCAATACGAATGCCTCTTGGTAAATGAAGGTTGGGTGGGTTTAGGTGTGGTGTCCCGTGATTCGAATGGTATTGTTCTATTTGCGGTTTCGAGAAGAATCAAGGCATGGTGACAAGTTGAGATTGCAGAAGCCAAAGCTTTTGTATTGGCTCTGAGCATGGGACGCAAGTATGGACTAGAACATGTCATAATAGAGACGGAATGTCAAGTTGTTGTCAATCGGCTATCGAAAGGTGCCACTCATCTCACTAACCTGGATACAATTCTCAGTGATGCCATGAAGCTGGGATCAGCATTTGCAAGCCTTCAGTGGACTTATGTGAAGAGGGATGGGAACTCAGTAGCTCACAATTTGGCAAAATTTCTTCCTTTTAGAGCAAATTTGGGACAATAGTTTTCCCCCTGATGTAGCTCCATTTGTTCTCATGGACACTATTGCTATTAATAGTTAATTTTGCTTTGCCTTTCAAAAAGAAATTAACGTTTTGCATATATATTCAGTACTTCCCTTGTTTTTTATTTTT
Organism: Chenopodium berlandieri; assembly: GCA_034703905.1. Classification (NCBI taxonomy): domain Eukaryota; kingdom Viridiplantae; phylum Streptophyta; class Magnoliopsida; order Caryophyllales; family Amaranthaceae; genus Chenopodium; species Chenopodium berlandieri. Next base: position 25,320,705 of record CM068281.1, read on the forward strand.
AAATTTAATGTTCACAATTTACGCTTGTCAATGCATTTTATTACTTTAATATATTTTTGCATTTACTAATCATAAAAGAAGATCAATGTGTGTATAAAAATAGTGTAAAATTTCAAATGTTGCGATTAAAAAGAACGAATGAAATTTTTTTTTTCTAGTTTTTATACCTTCATCTATATAGATTATAGGGTTCTTACAAAATTCATATTTATTTAAAATTGTGCATCAAGGAATCCTGCCAAGTCCACATTGTTGTAAAATAAGTGTTTCAAATGCTACAAAATATAAGAATAATGTGATTGTTTGATCAAAGGAAAATGGTTTGGCGTGACATTTCGTCACTGAATTTGAAAACGAATTTTGGCGCAACCAGGGTGCACATTGTATTATCGGTATGTCCCCTAAGGTTATACATCACTCTCACTCAAAGACACTTTTGGGTGAGAGGTGGAGTCATATAAACTTATGCCCGAAGAAGAAGAATGTGTTTAGCTCTTTGTGGATAAGTATATTGTAGTATCATATATTTTCTGATTTTCTTCACCAAGGAATATATATAATTCACAAGGTAATATGAAAGGATGACGAAGATGAAAGACAAAGAGATTAATCAGCAATTAAGATAATTAACCAACCCATAAACAAGGAGTTCAGTGGAGGTTACAAAAAAAATCCCAATAAAAAGAACAAGAATAATGCTAAGAGAATGAATCTAGACATGGAAAAAGTCTACTCCACAATCCGCTTGTGGGCAATCGTTGTTGGTCACAACCCACTTGTGCAGTATAAGCTAATTTCCTTCTAGAATAGACATGAAAAAGTCTACTACACAACCCATTTGTGGGCAAACGTTGTAGAAATAACATAAAAATTAATATATATTACCTTGAAGCAAGTAGTGAGAAGAAAACTTAATCACAAGTATAATATTCTCACAAGGTACTAATCAAACTCTTGTACCGCCTCATAGGTAAAAGTTTCAAAACATACTTGAACTCAAATCTCATCTGTTATCCTCTAACATGGAACTCACTAACTCACTTAAGTCATCACTTAAAAGGCATACTATTCTCCATCCGTTTGATGAAAAACTAGTATACAAGAATGATGGTAAAACAACAACCAACCATCTAAGTGAGACATGCATACATGGTTCTCATAAAGACAAGAAAGTCATAAACCTTTACTCATGAGTTTAGCCTTGAACACTTCCAACAAAACTTGGTGAGTTGGTGAAATAACATCGAAACGGCCCTTAGAAGAAATACTAAGAGAAACAATCCTTGAAGAATAGTTGTAAGCTAGACTCTAGGCATGTTAGACATGGACTAACTCAACCTCAATGATTTCTTTTAAGGTAAACAATCACTCACAACAACTCACTAAGATAAGGTAATACTCTATAAACATAGCGATACCAAAATAACAAATCAAGGCAAACAAACAATAGTCTTTAGCATAATTGGTCAATTTCATATTAATGCCTCTTATTTCTTTTATAGTCAAATTGTTTACCATTAACAAAAGGAATACATAAGAAGGGAATAAAGCAATCAAGAGATATAAGTACTCTCACATGCATATATAGCCAATCACTTGTCACTTAACCATGGCGAGAATACACAAACATGCTAAAAACAATCTATTTTAGTAAAGGATAAGGGTCATAGTGGATAAGGTAATCCAATATTCGGATTCAAAGTCATACAACATGAATTCAATTGCTAAAAGGCATAACTAAAGAATACATAACCCAAGACTTTGAGTCCAACACAAATTCTTATCACAATGTTAATTGTATTAGCAAATACACAACTCAAGACTTACTTTAAAACCTCTTTAAAGTATAGATATTTCATGCTAATACAAAAATACACTAGTAGAAAAAAGTAAATGACAAGCAGTTCAAAACCCTAATGGGAAGCGGTTTTTGAACCGCTTGCGATTAGGGGGCTTCTCATTGCCACTTTAAATGGGAAGCGGTTCAAACCGCTTCTCATTTGAAGGGAGTGGGAAGCGGTTTAATGCCTGAACCGCTCCCCATTATGGCTTTAAAAAATAAGCGGTTCAAACCGCTTCTCATTTGAAGGGAGTGAGAAGCGGTTTAATGCCTGAACCGCTCCCCATTATGGCTCTAAAAAATAAAAAGTTACTTTTACACAGAAATTGATACATAATACAAAAATAAAACATATGCAGTGGTGGGCTGGTGGCGTCGGTTGTGGTGGTAGGCTGGTGGCGTCGATTACGGTGGTGGCGGAATAGGGTGGTGGTGACTTTAGTTGTATTTTTTTTGGTGTTGAATTATAATGTAATATTACAACTAATTATTAATGGAAATATATATTTTTATAACCGACGCCACCTCGCATCTGGAACATAAAAAAAAATAGCTCAAAAAAAATTACTCATGCAAATAGAACATGAAATTTGAAATAACATAAAAGTAGATCTAAACACATAAAACCAGATCTAAAAACATAAATCCCGTTCAGAAAATCATATAGAACATGTAATTTGAAAAAACATAAAATTAGATCTAAATTCTTACCTAAAAAGCTAAAACTCCATGGTCGAATAGTAAAAAAAAATCCATCCACCAAACACCACCACCCACACGCACCACCACCTGCTCGGATTTGCTTAATTTTGGCTCAGATTGACTCGATTTTTGCTCGGATTTGCTCGATTTTGGCTCAAATTTGCTCGATTTTACTGGGGGGTTTGGGTTCAAATAATCGGGTTCAAATAATCTAGGGTTTTTGATTCGTTTTTTTGCTCGAAAATGAGGGGTTTTTTATTCGTTTTTTTTTTTGCTCGAAAATGGCGGTGATAAGCTTGAGAGAGGAGAGGAGAGAGAAAATAAGGGGAGGCTTGAGAGAGGAGAGAGAAGAGAGAAGGAGAAAGAGGCGTGAGAATTTTGAGAGAGGAGGAGAAAAGAGGCGTAAGGGCTGAGGGGTAGTTTGTATTGTTAGGGTTTTTTTTTAAAGAATGGGGAGCGGTTCAATGTTCAAACCGCTTCCCATTACAATTTTGGAAGCGTTTCACCCTAAACTGCTCTCCAATTGCTTGTTTTAGTTTTTTTTTTTTTTTTTTTTTTTGGTGTTTTTGGAAGCAGAATTCAATAACCACTCCCCATTTGAGGCTTCCCATTTACTTTTTTCTACTAGTGATATTCCCTACACCAATGATGACATAAACTACATATATCATATCATCACAAGAATCTTCATTTCCAATCACGAAGCATGTATGACAATTTGAAAAAATCAAAAAAATCATAATAATTATTATTATTCTCATAGTGAGATAATAATAACATGTCATAATCAACTTCGTGGAATATTTACTTAACAAATTGAGAAGATAAGAAGTTCAAGAATATTATTTACCACAAATATACATGTGATGCTCAACACCACCGTATTACTCACATGGAGAAATCTAATCGATGTTGATTTCTTCAAACAAATTCCAAAAATAAATAAACCAAATTGAATCAAATAAAAACACTTAGGTGCAAAAACATGAAATAATATATTTACAACACTTGAAACCTCTTTCTTAAGGTGGGCACTAGGAGTAATCTCACTTTTGTATTAAGGAAAAATAATAATTCAAAAATATTACACCACAAGGTTAACACAACTTAGTAGTTAACACGCTAAAAAATCAAAATGATAGCCACCATAAGAATTTCAAAAAATAAAATAGAAACTAATAATCATGTTTTAGCCAATTACAAGAGTTATATAGCACAACTAAAAGTCACAAGGAGTAACAACTATAGTCACAAGGAGTAACAACCATCAAAAAATTCTCCTATGGAGAAAATCATATAACTCTTCATAAACAATATTACATATTCCTCATTCAAAAACTTCACTCACTTACTAAATTAATATAATTAATACAAGTTCTTGAAACATGGAGATATGCAATGTAAGCATTTAGAATTTAAGCATGAATAAAGTTTCCACAAAGCAAGACATATATATCAACATATATGCGCTAAAAGTAATAGATTTTAATATCATATTCAACATAACACAAAATTCATGGTTATACATAAAAATACATACACCCTAAAAAGATCAACCCATGAATTATCCAACGACATAAAAGCATGTTAACATTAAAAAGAAACAACTTGCTAATAAAATTTATTCTAAAAGCAAGAGCATAACAAAGACCTTCATTATATATAACAATACATTGTTGCTTCAAAACTCCAATAAAATTGAGAATTAAATCAATTAGGAGTATCTCTAAATCCTAAGCTCAAGGCTATAGAACTAACAAAAGGATAACCTTCCATGTAATATCACACATACATAACATGGATTATATATAAGCCTTTATTGTAATAATCACATTAGCAAATAACGTAATTGAAAAAAATCAATATCTAACACTCATTTGTCAAAAATCACAATTCATATACTTGCCAAGAAGATTATTAGAAATTTAACCACATGTAAACATAATCAATAAAATACTTAGTTTATAATGGACCTCCCTAAGTTATATAAGTGGGCATACGCATGATCTGCCTAAGCATCCTCACATAATATGCAGCTCCAAGTAATCATCGTAACTCCAAAACGAGAGCAGATATCAACAACCCAACCGTTGAAAATAAAGCCTCATATGTCCCAAACAATCTCCCAAAATTTCAGCCAAAACCGACAACAAATGACCTTCGTTCAGGGCCATATTCAGGACTGCTCCCAGAAAAGCGTGAATAGAAATTTTTCCCAATTTCAAAAATTATTTTTCTTCACACTATACAATCTTTCAAACAATACCCATTGAGTAGCCATTGAAAATAAATAATTCGTTTCTAAAATTGTTGAAAATAAGTGTTTCAAAGGCAACAAAAATATAAGAATAATGTGTTCCTTTGGTCAAACAAACACATTATACTTATATTTTTGTAGAAACACTTATTTTACAACAAAGACAAATCTTAAAAATTTATTTCAGCAAATTCACGTGGTCAATTTTATTTATACATAAAAAAAATGCATAACTTCGAACAATGCAAATTCTTAGCAATTTGTCTAACAAAATGTAAACAAGACACCTATAACAAAATTCTTAGCTTGCTTATCTTTCACTAAAGTAAAACTGATAATTGGTCCAATTAAAGTTGACTAGATTGAACCCAGTGAGGAAGTTAGCAGAAGTTGCAGAAATTTGAAGTAAACGACTTTTGCATAACATATTCTACGCTGTTCCTTAACAATCAAGCACACTCAACAACCACATTTAAGATTTGACTGAAAGAAATACGAAGTAATGATTATACGCCGGGGATGAGGGAAGAATGATACAACAAAAGAGTATACGTCTATTGACGTTTTCGAATTTTGAATTTGATCACATATTTTATCTATTCTTCTCATACAAATAGTCGAGTAATCCGTAAAAGCACAAAAAAGACTCGCAACGGATTTTCAAAACATCAAACTCTTTTTTTTTTTTTATCCAAACAAATTCAGGAACGAATAAATAAAATCGGGATATATGTGCTGATGAACAAAAGCCTGCCAATAGTCCAGGAACAGGAGAAACCAAACAGTTGAAGAATTTTTCTAACACAATCAATGCAATGAATTAATTTGACAGTAAATATTCTCCCTATTAAGTTGCCTCTGGAGCTGAAACTGGTGCAGGAGCTGGTGGCTTTAGTAACGGCTGGAGTGCTTTGACAACAATGCTCATGTTTGGCCTAAATTCACCTTCATATTGAACACAAAGAGCTGCCACAGCAGCCAACTGCAAAGTAGGAAATTCCTCCGATCATGTCAGCAATTAGCAGATTGAAGAGCCAAAAAGAAGGAAATAAGAGGAAAGGTTAGAAACAAACCTTAGCAACTCCTTTTGCAGGGTAATCCTTCAATCTGGGGTCAACACACTGCTTAACTTTATCTTCACTAAGCCTTGGAGTTGCCTGGGCAAAAACAAACATATACTTTAGCTATTAATGGAACAACAAGACACTTAGCATGCCGAGGACAAAACAAGCATTATTCTCAAATGCTCTAGTACAGGTTCAGTAAAAAAGGAATAGAGAGTTTACCCAAGTAACAAGACTTTGCTGACCACGAGGCATAGTATGATCAACGGGTTTGCGGCCAGTTAAAAGCTCCAAAAGAACCACACCAAAACTGTACACATCACTCTTTTGCGTTAACTGTCCAGTCATTGCATACCTGAGACAATTATCAACAAAGCAAAGTAAGCGGTCAATTTAAAAAGAAAAATGAAGTGAGAAGAAAATACATTGTCTATCAATCAGTCAATTTCACAATTTACTACAGTTTCACCACCTATACAGCCTTAAGGGTGCTTTCACAATTGATAATTCAGGATATAAGCAAGTTGATGACCCGGCTACCATAAAGTATTAGTACTCAGAAAACTAATGTGTTCCATACTATACTTTTCCTGCCCCCTCCCCGAATGGTTAGACACCTGACTCAGATATAAGGGGGTAAAAAAATTACTCTGGTGCATGATATCCAAAGGTGCCCAAAACCCTGGTGGAATGAAGACGGGCAGCCATATCAGGAGCCTGATTTGAAAGATTAAAATCTGCAATCTTGGCTTTGAAATCTTCAAACAAGAGAACATTACTAGATCTAATATCTCTGTGAATAATAGCAGGTTGAATCTTCTCATGAAGGTATTCCAATCCCCTTGCAGCATCAACAGCAATTCTAACTCGCTGCATCCAGTCGAGCACTGGACCAGGTTGAGCACCTTGCACACCTTTCCTTCCTGCAACAAGATTATTCCTATATTACTTAATCCATTTCACACAATCTTTCAAATTATTTTCACACTCCAATAATGAATTATCAAACTATAAATCCAGGTAACTATCCATACCATGCAAGATATCATGCAAGGATCCCATGGTAGCAAACTCGTAAGTTAACACCCGCATGTTTCCCTCTACACAGTAGCCTTGCAACTCAACAATGTTTTCATGTTTCAACCTTGATACTCTAGAAACCTACAAGAACCAAAGAAAATAACCTGCAGATTAGACCAAAAGCCTAATAGGTATTAAAAGTAAAACTCCATACTAGTAGTTTCCAGCAGTAAATCACACCTGTGTCAAAAACTCCACATTGGACTCTGGTTCTTGGGAAACATCAAGTTTTTTCACAGCCACTGCCTTCCCATTCTCCAAAGTAGCATAATACACTCTTCCATAGGAACCTTCGCCAATTAATGCTTTGGATCCAAAGTTATCAGTTTTTTCCTTTAGCTCGTCCAAAGACAAGATAGGCACTTCAATTGGTGGTGGTGCTGACTTCTGCACATCTTCCTTTACAGGTGCTGTTGGCTTTTGGTTCCTTACAGCTCCTAATTTCACAATAAAAGTAGCAAAGTAAGTTTGGATGCATCAATTCTTTACACAAGTTAGAAAAAAAAAAATTATTGGTTGCAAGTAATATTCCAACTCATTTCCATCAAACACTAAAAAATTCAAACTAGCACGTTTTATATGATAAAATTTACTATCTTTAGCCAAGCAACATAAGTTACAACACATTTCCCATAGCTCTTCCTGCTCCCCCGCCCCAAAATCAGATGATAAAGACTGGTGAACAATGTACCATTGACCATGAACAGATCTGACGCTTATTCAACCAAGAAGTGTGCTATTAAGTCATTGACCAGAAATTAAAACTTCAAAATAGATGGCATCGAAAGTCCATGTAAAGCATGCACCTAGACTACAAGCAAATAACACTAAAGCAAAGTCTTTTAAAAAATACAGAGAAAGAAGTAAGAAAAGTCTTCTTGGAATCATTAAAATGAATGCAGCTAAGGAAATTTGGCCCATTCATATTTTTTAATCACTAATTCAACTTGGCTATATTGGACATATTAGAATCAGCAAAAAAATGTTTGAATAAGTCAGGAACACCTCCAAGGTTACAACAATATATAAATATCAGTTGTACATCTGACAGCAAGAGTCCGCCAATGACCAAACAAGGCCACCTCATAAGATGTTAGCTCTGACAGTGTTCAGCAACTAGACTTTTAATTCCCTTATATCAGATATTGTCCTGAGGTTCAGCCACCTTAATTTCATGTTTAAATGATAAGTTAAGTAGCTGAGGGGACCAGCGATGAGTTGGCAAATTAGTCTTCTGCTTGACCCACCGTGTATAACTGTCCATTTAATACCATTAAATGTTTCTATCCAAGCCATTAAATTACAAGTTAACATCAAGGCAACTAGTTACAACCCTCTCACTTTGATAGTGCTGTTTCACACTCACAGTTCAATATTCAAATGCAACTGCATGCCATCAGAAATTATATTCACTATTACACTGCATATGATTATGCATACTGATCAGGACAGACCATTATTAAAGACAATTAATAATGTTCAATGTATAAGAAGAGCCGCAGAAAATAAATTGTCATTCGCAATATTCGAAGAAAACCAATTCTTCCCTCTGGCTAATCAAGTTTTTCCAAAGGTAGTACATAGCATCAATTTAAAGTTAATTACAAATGCATGCATGAAAAATATATCCTCAAACATGAATATAGGTTTTGAAGTGAGCCATATCTAGTTTACCCAACAAAAATGCATCATCAAAATTCTCAAAAGTGCATGATCATAAATGAGATGGAATCAATACTCTATTTCTCTAACATGATCAACAAAGCTTAAGAATTCTCAAAAGTGCATCTAAGGCCAAATCCCTTCAATTATCTAGCTTCAATTATAGCAACATTTGATACAAGGATTGCTTTTCGCAGAAATAAAAAGTGATAGCAGGCATTTAGTACACGAAGATAGCATCTTTGCCTCAAACTAAGAAATTGAGGACTGACCGCAGAAACTCAATGTTAATGTAACACTAATCCTACTATTTATAAACATTAAATAGCTTAACCAATAACACCTAAGAAGCTCAAACATCAAAATTCAAACTCTGTAATTTCTACATTCACACATAGCTTTACGTTATCAAGCATCAACATAATAAGCCAATCACAATTCACAAGTATTTTTACATGCTGAAAATCCTCATGTTTCATACAATTGCTCATTAATTTCAATTTACACATGATCATTCCCTCCTCAGCACCCCCGCTGCCCTGAGCCCCCGAAAAACCGCATAAATTTATAACATTCAAAATAACATCACGCAAAACAGATGAAATACGACATACTTTCCGCATTGTTCCGTGGGCTTTTAAGGGGTTCATCATTTGATGGGTAAGACTCTTCAACATGGCAAGTACAACAAAGCCACCGCCGCATTCTCGATGTTGGCCTTCTCAAACTTAAATCGTCTCGAGAATGTCCTTGCAATCGTACAAAGTGGCCAGGGGGCGGTGCATGTGCCTATCAACCATTACAAAAATTTCATCATTTCATGTTATTGTGAATCAAATCACATGGAACCACCAAATGTGTCAATTAAAAACAAACTTTTACTATAAAATAAGATACAATTATATTATTCAGAACAATATTATATATAAATTCACACAAAAACATGCAAAATTCCAAAAACCCATTCATTATTCAGTCAAATTGATTCCATATATAGAAATTGCAATCAATTGAAATTTAAGCAATTGAATTATAAACAAATGGATAAACAACAAGCAAATGAATCAATAACAAATAATCATTATATCAACTAATTGATCAAAGATTTTATGCCAATAATTAATTAATCTTATAAAAATGCAGCCCCCTGATAAAATTAAATGAAGCAAAAAAATTTGAAAAATTAAATAAATTAAACTGAAAGGGGATCAACTGATCCTCACCACTAAACCACGTCGATGAAAGTTGCCGTCCATGAATAAAATTCCCAAAGTTCAAATTGAATTAGGGGGAATAATTCCAAATTTTCAAAAAGAATTAAGAAAATTGAAAATACTTTATAAGAAATTTCACCTTTTATTAGGTCGAAAGCAAACAATAGAACCCGCAAAATTAATCACAGGAAATGGGAAAATTCCGAAACAGAAAAAAACCCAATCAAAGATTTTGCTTAAAAAACCTAAAAAAAGGAGAAATTTCAAATTCAATTACAATTCAACAACAAAAATGTGTCAAATTAGAGAAGAACCCCTTTATACCCAGAAACCAAAAAGCACAAAATAATAAAGGGGTTGTTAAAAAACCAACAACAACAAAAAAATAAAAATAAAATTAAATCGAAAAATTGCGAAATAAAAGGGAAAGTGACATCGAAAATGAGTTGTTTGATCGAACTTTTAGAGAGAAAAGGGCATTATCTTACCTGGGTTTTGGCCAAGGAGAGAGAAAATGGTAAACAATTTGAATTTTAATTTGGAAAATTAATTTTGATTTTTCTGGTTCGCTGTATTTTTGGGTGAGGTGGGAGAAAGAGGAAGAAGAAACAAGAAATAAAGACAGATGTACAAATACAAATTAAAGGATTTTATTTGAAGCAAAATATAAATTATTACTAACAAAAATATAAGATTTTTATAAAATTAAATAGAATAAAGATTGGGCGGACCAAAAAAGAAGAAATAAGAAATAGGCCGGTGGGTTGGAACCGTGTGGGAGTAGTTTGAGGAATCTTTTTTGGTGTGTTTGATTGATTAATTGAATTGTATTTTGTTTCTTTATACTTTGTACTAGCCGTTATATTGAAGGAATGTAAGAAGATAAAAATATCTATGATGGTTAAGAAGGGTATGGAAGCAAAGATTACACTCATGGTGGAGTATGCTTTAATCTTCAAAATCTACACTTTCTATGTTAAAGGGTATTGTGATTTGGTTTTAAGATTTCGTGGTTTTTGACTGGCCATTTTGGGAGGATTGGATTTGGGGATTGGTTGTGAATCGAGGGAGGGGATTAACAGTGTTGGCACTCTGTGCTGAGTGTTCAACTCGGGGTCGGTGGTTCTTGGAGGTGGATTAGGGTATACTTGCCGAGACTTTGGGAAGGGAGATGAGTGTGGAGAAAAGGTAATGGTCTACTGAGCAAGTTTGGGTTTTGGTGAGAGCTGTGATTTTTCGATATGCAGACTCAAAATCATATCTCTGAAAGATATCACGAAAAATACTTTGAGGTTGTGATGTTAATTGATTTTTGGTTGGGCTTATTCTTTGAAATCTATACTTTCTATGTTAAAGGGTATTGTGATTTGGTTTTAAGATTTCGTGGTTTTTGACTGGCCATTTTGGGAGGATTGGATTTGGGGATTGGTTGTGAATCGAGGGAGGGGATTAACAGTATTGGCACTCTGTGCTGAGTGTTCAACTCGGGGTCGGTGGTTCTTGGAGGTGGATTAGGGTATACTTGCCGAGACTTTGGGAAGGGAGATGAGTGTGGAGAAAAGGTAATGGTCTACTGGGCAAGTTTGGGTTTTGGTGAGAGCTGTGATTTTTCGATATGCAGACTCAAAATCATATCTCTGAAAGATATCACGAAAAATACTTTGAGGTTGTGATGTTAATTGATTTTTGGTTGGGCTTATTCTTTGAAATCTATATTTTCTATGTTAAAGGGTGACATGATTTGGCTTTGAGGTTTCATGACTTTTTATTGGCTGGTTTGGGAGGAATGAATTTGGAGATTGGTTGTAAATTGGGGGGAGGGGGGGGAGGGAAGCTAAGCGTTAATGGAGCTAGTATTTAGTGTTGGGTGTTTTACACGATGTTTTGCTTTTTGGAAGTGTTATAGGCCTATAGAGTGGATATATTTGGTGCACATTTGGGAAAGAAGATGAGCGTTGGGAAGAGGTAATGGTACAGTAAGCAAATTTGAGTAGACGGGATGTGTGGATCTTTGAAATGTGAAATTTCAGAATCATGTGTAATAATTGATTGTTTTAATATATTGAAAACTATGCATTGAGACAACTCTTTTAAGTACCCGCATAACTATGGTTAATCTTACATATAACGCGCAAACAGTGACCAAAGTGGTGCACGTGAATAATGTCAAAATCAACCGTAACACTTAAACAAAAACAATAAAAGTATGATGCAAGCTGGCTTTTATGAATGACTCTCATGATAAATGTGATACGGAGCATATATATAAGTGTAATTCAAACATGAATAATCCTACCTAAAATGTCCAATATCTTTTAATAACAATGCATTCCTTTTTTGGAAGTTACAAATTAGTTGCGAGTAATTATTTGATCAAAATTCTTATATTTGCTCTCATCAAATGAGTCATTCTTTTTATATCTCCCTATAGCTCTCATCTAGAGGTGATCAAAAAATCGGGTTGGGCCTTAATATTATATCTCATGCCCAAATCCGCAAAAAAGTAGCAGACTTGTTTGGCCAAAGCAGGCTTTTCAGGTCGGATTCAAGCTTTTAACTAAAATTGCGTTTTTAGGCTTGCCTAAAGCCGCCCTATTTTCGAACCGGAACGGATTGGGCTAGCAGGCCAGGCCGATACCTCTCTGTCTCATCCCTTAAAATGTCGCATATTCCATCCACGTTGCGAAAGATAATGAGAATGAGAATGCTTTTAAGAGTCTTAACCCGACTTTATGCAACGGACATAACATAGGTGAAAAATGGGACTAAAATGAGACCTACAAATTTTTCCCTAGACTCTAATATATGCAGCTTCCCCTACACCCCCCTTTCTATACTACGTCGTTTTATCTAGTAGCACTTTTTGTATTATTTTTTTTTTCCTTTCCTTCTTTGCTTTCAATTCAAACAAGAATATAAACATTTTTACAAACCTCATTTGCTTCATTTTCTCTCTCTTCTTTTTCACTGATATCATTTTCTCTCTCTTGTTTTTTCTTTTTATTATAGTTTTTTAAATTTCTCTCTCTTCTTTCATGGAGATCAATGTAAATAATTCGTACTTTTAATGATAATCAGTCAATCGATTTTGATAATGCTTTGTTTTATGATTGTAATTGTATGATTATAATGTTTTTATTTCATAGTTTTTGTTGTATTGATTTTAATTTTGATAATGCTCTGGTTTTGGTATTATTGTTGTTGTTATAAGTTGATTAATAATTTAGGTTGTATTGTTCTTCTAATTCGATTGTTTTTTTTGTTTTTGTTTTTGTTTTTGTATTTTTTTTATTGTAATGTTATTATTTGAGTGTTGTTTTTTTTTATAGACTTCATTTTCTCTCTCATTTCTTTCACCAATTTCATTTTCTCTCTCCTCTTTTTCACCAATTTCATTTTCTCTCTCCTGGTTTTTTTTTTTGATTTATTGTTTTTCAATTTTCTCTCTCTTCTTTCATGGAGATCAATATAAGTAATTCTTACTTTTAATGATAATTAGTCAATTGTTTTGATAATGCTTTGTTTTACAATTGTAATTGGATGATTATAATGATCTGATTTCATAGTTTTTGTTTTATTGACTTTAATTTTGATAATGCTTTGGTTTTGTTATTGTTGTTATTAGTTGATTAATAATTTAGTTTGTATTGTTCATCTAATTCGGGTTTTTTTTTTTTTGTATTTTTGATTGTTGTTTATTCCAGTTTTGTGCGTTTCGTATGAGTATATATTGTTGTTTTAATTTTGCTATTCGATTATTTTTACCAATTTTGTGCGTCGTAAAAAAATAATCTTAGTTAAAATAATGATCACTTCTGTAACAGTAAATGTTCATTTATATTTAATGTATTTTTTATGTATTAAAATACTTGTATATGTTTATTGTAGTTGTATTTGAATACTTATGTTGTACATGTGAATTTCAATTATTTTCATTGTTTTATAAATGCTCATATACATTTTAACTAGTGAATATATTTTATATTTGTTCTGTTGTAATAATGTTCATTTATGTAATTATAAATGTTCATTTATATATATATTTGTGTTTATGGAATTATATGTTGTACATGTGACTTTTTTTAATGATTATCACTATTTTGTAGTTTCAGAAATAATGTTCAGTTATATGACGATAGATGATCATTTATGTTTTACATTTGGTAATTCAACTGTAATTGACCAAATGCATCATTATAATTGAACATTATTGCTAATGTAATTTATTACATGTTACATTATTGCAGTGGGAAAAAAGGATATTATTATTTTTGAAGAAGCAAGTAAGTCTGAGTTAGTGGGGAACGAAACAATTTAAAACTGCTGATGAAGTTTATGAAATGTGTTCAAATTCCAATTATATGGTCAAGCAAATAATCAAGTTGCTACTAGTGTTCAAAAGATCGAGTGCTCAACTTCCTCCCATTATCTTCCAAAAATGTAAAAATTCCTATAAATGCTCAAATGGCTCTAATATTTATAAGAATATCTTTAACCTTTTGTTATTAGGATCTTGCTAACGAGCGCCCCGGGGCGTTAGATAAGGTTAAATTATATTGGTTGAAATAGTATTAAGTTAGGAATTCATGACAAAATCATGCGTCGTTCGGTGCAATTAATGTTAATTTTACTCTAATATTTGCACTTTAATTCTCTTATCTAACGCCCCGGGGGCGCTCATTAGCTTTTGCCTTGTTATTAAGTACTATTCTTCTTATTGAATATTAATTTTTTTTAAAATCTTCTATAAGTGAATATTTTAGTATTTGTAATTGAGCATTTAGTTTTTAAAAATGATCATTAAGTTTTTGTAAAGAATCATTTAGCTTTTGTGAATGATCAAAATTGATTAACATAATACTTTACATAAAATCCGCAATTTTCATATAAAATTGTAAGAATTATTCTATAAACAAATAATATCTACTCCGTATCAAACTTTAAACGTATAAAATTAAATAGTTAATCACATAGAGTAATTCTGTTAACAAATAATATCTACGAAGTATAAGTTTTATCAACCAGCTATGGACATATATCTATCCATAAGTGAACATATTATATTATGCCTTTGCAAATCTTCTTGATGTTATTCTATTATTCTTAGACTCATGGTTTTTCTTCAGTAGCATTAGTTGAGCAGTGTATTGCAATTTGCATTTCCAACCTTGTGATTTAGCCTACATGTTAATGAAAATGAATTGTTATTAAAATAAACAGTACATTAAGTGTTATATAATTGAACATTATGTGCTACAAAATTGAACACTAAATACTATAACTTGTTTATTAAATTTTACTTAAAATGTTAGCTTTATAGGCACAAACATTATGTGCTACAAATTTGAACACTAAATATTATTTTGCCAAATCGTTTATTTTTATCACATTGGTGTATCGTTTAAAAATACTTTTAGTAAAAAAAATGATCACTTGTGTAATAGTAAATGTTCATTTATGTTTAATGTATGTTTCTGTAGTAAACTATAGGTTTATTGTAGTCGTATACGAAAATATATGTTGTACATGTAAATTTGAATGATTTTCATTCTTTTAAAGATGCTCATGTAAATTTTAACTAGTGAACATATTTTAATATTTATTTCCTCAAAAAAAATAGTTTAACATTTGTTATTCTGTTTTGTTGTAATAATGTCCAATTATGCAATTATAAATGTTCATTTATATATACACTTGTGTTTATGGAATTATAAGTTGTACATGCAACTTTTAATGATTATCACTGTTTTGTAGTTTCATTAATAATGTTCAGTTATGTAACTAAAGATGATCATATATATTTTTACATATGGTAATTTTACTGTAATTGATCAAATGCATTATTGTAATTGACCATTATTGCTACTGTATTTGTTCATTTATTACATTTTTAATTATTGCTGTGGGAATAGAGGATGCTGTTATTTTTGAAGAAGCAAGTCACTTTGATTATCGGAGGAAACAATTTCCTTCGGTAGATGATGCTTATGAAATATATAATGAGTATGCTTTTATGAAAGGTTTGGGATCAGAGTTAGGAGGAGTAAGAGGCGAAAGGATGACTCATTTTTTATGAAAGGATTTATTTGTTCTAATAAGGGGTTATAAAGATAATAAGTGTAGAAATATTAGATCCTATGAGTGACTTGATACAAGAACTGAATGTTTAACTTTTGTACAGTTTCCTATTGATCGTTAAGGTGTGTTTATGAACATATTCTAATATAGTTAGTGAATGATGGTTCAAAGTCGTAAAAAAATATTAGTATTATATATATACTATTTAAATGTTTGCTTTTGAACGATGTGATTTGTAATAATACTTTGGGAAACAAAAATTTTATATCCTTCTTATTAAAATCAAATAGAAATTGTATATCACCAAAAATTAAACTATTGAATATTAAATATACAATTCAATTCTACACATATTGATGTTGCGCGAATCCATGCATTCTTGATTTCCTTATTTTTGTCGTCTGATCTTTCTTTTTTTTCCTTGCTAAATATCCACGATTCTTTGTTTAACTAATCGACAAAAACAAGATTTTTTTAGTTAGATTTGAGCAAGAATAAGTGTTGAAATGAACCAATTTTCATATGAATATGAAAATATAACAATTGAAATGATCGATATGGAAATGAACATATATTAATATATAAATGAACATATATATTTGTAGAATTGATCATCTATTAATATGGAATGAACAACTATTAATACAATAATGAACATATTTACATAATTGAATATGAAAATGTACATCTATTAATATATAAATGAACATGCATTAGTTTAAAAATGCCTATGAAAGATATCAATCGATGAACATGAAATATATACGTAAATAACACTTGAAGCTATCAATATGTGATTTATCATACATCCATCTGAAAAAAGACATATGTTGAAACTCAAAATTTAACCGAGCATGAAATATTTGAAGAAGATGACCAAAATATAAATATTTATCAAAATTCTAGTAATCGTATATTAATATGTGAAAACCATATACTTTTATGCGATTGAACATCTACCAAAATACAACTGAATATTCATCTAAAATCACTTTCCACTCCAAACTATGAAAAAGAATGACATTTATATATACAATGACTATGTAGTAATAATTTTCCACTCCAAACTATGAAAAGAATTAACATTAACACAATGACTATGTTGTGATATATAAATGTAGTAATATATTTATATTAATCATCTATTAACATGTGAATGATTGTATACTAGTATATAAATGAACATTTATTGAAACGGAAATGAACATTTAGTAAAAAAGAAACGCTACAAACTAATTCAATTAATGTTTACTTTTCTCCAGATTCTTTGATGTTCTTCTCTGAAACTATTTCCTTCAACTGCCCAAAGAAAAAAGAGAGAATACTTCATAGTTCATACCCAAAAATGAAAAGCTACTTGTTCAGATTACTAGTTTTTAAACGAAAATTAGTAAAAATTACTAAAATGCAATAGTTCATAATCTTTTTCTATGTTTTATACTTCGATGATGATCCTGTAACACAATTGCAACAAAAAATTACTAAAACTAGGGTTCGTTTATAATCTTTTTTGAACTAAATATGAACAAAATCACTTACTCCTTTGAATTTCGACCTTGATTAGTTGAATTATGTAGTAACTGAACAATTTTTTTTGATAATTCGTCACAAATTTATAGAAATTTCATATTTGAAAATGAAAAAAATAGATGTAGAGAGAGAAAATGTAGAAAATGGGTGAGGAGAGAGAAAGTGAAATGATAATGGTTTTTTTTTTTTCTTATGTATATATGGGGTGGGGGAAATAGTATGGATATTACTATGTAGTTACTGTAAAAGTGAGTATTTGGGGAAGGGGTGTTAAACGATGAGTTTAGGGAGGGGTGTAGGCTAAGATGCCTAGACTAGAGTCTAGCCATATATAATCCAAATGAGACCAACCAGATAGACTCATAAATGGGCCTTATACATAATTAAATGAAGATGAGCCTATGAGATGTAAATGTAACATGGACATATTGTATATGGGCCTAAGAAATATATTTATTGAAAATGGACTCATGAAATAAGCCCCAGGTGATGTAAAATCAAGAGAACTAACAATAAGCATGCAGCATGCTGCATATAATAGGATTAAAGAGTGGAAATGAGTGTAACTACGTGATTATTGGGCGGGTCTTCCGCCCCATTGGAGTGGGAATGGGTCTCGGTTTGGTGGGTCGTAGAGCGGGGATGGGGATGAAATTCATACCCGCCATGGGTAATGGGGCGGGGGTGAATTTTAGGTTGTCCCGCTCTATCCCCGCTCCACCCGCCCCACTTTATACCTGCTCCGCCCCCAACCGCCTCACTTCGTACCCGTCCCATCCCCATCCCTATCCCCGTCCCACCCCATCCACATCTATATAATTTTAAAAACTAAATTATATACTTTTGTACTATTTTATTAAAAAAATTATGTAAAATAAAATAGTAAATATAATACTTTGTAATACACTTATATTATAAACAAAAAAGTGTGTAATATTGACATTGATTCTTTTTTGTAAAAAAAAAAATTGTATTCTATATTTAATTATGTAGGATTGTGTATATGTGAAGCGGGGATTAGGCGAGTTTTGGGTGGGGATTAGGTGGAGGTGGGTATACAAGTGGGGGTGAGGCGGGGATGGAGATGAATTTTGGACCCGCTGCCGGGATAGGGATGGGGATGAAAATTTTAGATGGGGATGGGAAAGCCAACATCCGCCCTGACCCACCCATTGACTTTTCTAGTGATTACTGTTTAGGGTAAAAATACCCATGACATGTGGACCAATGCCACTACGACATGTGTCCCTAAACTCAGCGCTCAACAAGCCAATTAGAGCATGACACGTGTCACTCAATGATAGAAGGGTAAAAACCGGCTTCAAGCCCATAACCCAGAAATCGTAAAATGGTGGGAAGCCTATCTATTTAGGTTAAATAACCTAAAAGGCACATGTCCAAATGCACTATAAATACTGATCATTTATAATTAATCAGTTGGAACTACTAGAAAACAGGCCATTTCCGACGGAACCGGTTGTCGGAAACACTTTTGTAGGAAAAACGGCCATTTTCGTCGGAAATTCCGTTGAAAAACACTGTTCCGACAAATATTTTTCGTCATAAGAGGTTTTTCCGGTACCGAAAAGTCCGTCGGAAAATTTAATAGAAAAAAATTAAAAAAAAAAAACCCCACCCACCAGCCCACCCCCTCCCCTGCCCCCATAACCCACTCCCACCACCACTAGCCCCACCCCACCCTTGCCCCCTACGTACTCCCCCTGACCTACCCCCCTACCCAGGCCACCCGCACCACCACCAGCCCCACCCCCTAACTTACCCAAACACCACACCCCACCCCACCACACCCAAACACCCCACCACACCAGCCCACCCCCACCACCAGCCCACCACAACCTAGTTCCCCACCCACCACCGAAAAAAAAAAAAAAGGCAAAAAAAAAAAAATACGAAAATAAAGAACAATTCCAAACACCCACCACCCCTAACCCCCACCGCCACCCCGTATGTCACCACCCTCACCACACCACCACCCACAAATAAAACCAATTTAACCCAAAAAATCCAAAAAAAAACAAATTCACCCAAATAAACGCAAAAAATCAAGCAAATTCATTCAAAAATTAAACAACGACAATCACAAATTAAACAACCGAAATAAACACAAATAAACAAAATTATATTAACACATTTTTTTTAAATAATACCGAAAATTCAAAAAATCGAAAATTATACAACGAAAAAAAAAATTATGTAATTGCACAATTATAATTACATTCAAATTGATGTTGCTTGTTGATGTTGCGGTTGATTGTCGTTGTTGCGGCGACCTTTTGTTGATTGTTGTTGTTGTTGAAGAAGACGAGATCTGTGATTGATTGTTGTTGTTGCGGCGAAAATTTGTTGCTTGTTGATGTTGTTGTTGTTGTAGAAGAGGAAAGAGGAGAGAGAAAGGGAAAAGATAGAGGAGAGGAGAGGAGATCAGAGAAGAAGAGGAAGAGAAGAGGAAGGAGGAGAGAGAAAGGGAGAATATGAGAGGAGAGGAGAGAGATAGGGAAAAGAGGCGGAATAAGGGAGAAGATTATTAGGGTTCCCAATTGAAAGAGTTGTCCGGTTTTTTTTTTTTATATTTTTGAAAGTTTCGACGGATAAAAATCCCTCGGAATATTTGGGTTTTCCGAGGGAATAATTCCGTAGGAATATTCCAACGGATTAAAATTCCGTAGGAAAACTAACTTTCCGACAGAATATTCCGTCGAAAGCCTAATATTCCGAGGGAATTTATTTCCATCGCAAGAATTCCTAGGGATTTTCCGTCGTAACGGGCACGTTTCCGACGGAATGTTCCGACAGACCATAATTCCGTCAAAAAGTACGAATTTTCCGACGGAATTTAGGTCCGTCGGAACGATTCCCTCGGAAAACGACCTATTTCTAGTAGTGTGGGATACAATCAATATTCAAGTGCAATGACTCCCAAAAATACTCTCTCCTCTCTCTACTTTCTCTCTCTAAAATACCTTTTTTCGGCCACTAATTTGATCGTCGGAGGCGAACCTCCGACACACCTGAGGTTCGTTGTTTTGCAGGTGACCAGGCCGTTCGAGTGTTGCATTGCGAATTTGTCTCCCGCGGAAAGTACACACCCCCCTCTCGGGTATGTACAAAAAACCCAAAACAATTACAACTTTACAACATGAAAGTATGGATATAGAATAGACCTGATCAAATGACGGGCAGGGCTGCTGAATTTTTTTCTGCCTAAATTGTCGGGACAGGCCAGGATTCGGGCCAGAATGTTGCTGCCCAAACCCGTCCTAATCGGGCCTACCGGGCCATTTCGGGTTTGCTTGTCTAAAGTCATCAATTTTAATTATTTTTTGTAATTTAAAGTTTGTTAGTGCATAAAATTATAAATTTTAATTTTTTAACTAAACTAGTACAAATAAATAATAAAAGTTTTGAATATGAAAGTACAATAAAGCCTACAAATATTAAAAAAGATATAATCCAAGTTCCAACAAAGTTTAAGTTTACAAACCAATGTCCAAAACACACAATATTGAAAATTACACTAGAGTTAAATTATAAAACTAATCAACTTCAATAGTCTCGCGTTGAACTTTGTTTTGCTCATCTTCATCTTCTTCGTCTTTATAATTGGGATCTTGAGGTGAGAAAATATTTGATCCACCTTGAAAAAATGAGAAACATATACAAAAGGTTAGTTGAATGAATAATAAACAAAAAATACAATGACATTAAAATGATACAAAACATCACCTAAAGAGAAACCTTTTGCACGAAGCCAATTCTCATAGCAAGCATGGGATTCAATTGTCATGGAAGTAAGTGAAGCCCTCAATAGATTAATTAGCTTCTTAACCATACTAAAAGCCGACTCGGAAGGAACGGAAGAAATAGGAAGGGCTAATATATCACGAGCCAATGCCGCAAGTTGTGGTGTCGATGTGCCCCATTATTTTTCCACCAAACTAACACATCAATCTTGGAATTAAAATTAACATTTTTTTCTTCCAAATAGAGATCTAGTTGAGACTTATCATTCACATTTTGTTGTTGAATACTCATCCAAGAACCAAAATTAGCCATCCTATCATTACCACTAGAAAAAGAAGCATTGCTCGTTCTATTATCATGACTAACCTCACCACTTTCACCAACACCCCCATCATCAACATCTCTATACTCCCTAAGTAAATTGCACAACATAGCTTTCATCTCTTTCACTTTCTCCTTAGCAAGCAATTCTCCATAAAGAGTAATGAAAGAATAGTCAACAAATTTCAACTTGTAACGAGGATCCAAAACACATGCACAAGACAACAAAGTATGATAATCGGACCAATACTTGTCAAATTTCTTTTGCATTGCTTTCACCATGTCAATTAAAAATGAATGTGGCCCATTTGCAGCTTCAAGTAACATTCATTGAATATCCCAAACCCCCTTAAAAAAAATGTTTGCAGTTGGAGTTTTATAAGAAGAGAATTCATTTGTGGCATCATAAAAAAGCTTCAAAAACTCATGAATCGCCGACACTTTTTTACATTCATCATCATCAAGAAGATACATTTTGATCTCGCTATCCTTTTCAACTACATGATCGATTGCTGCCCTAAAATAAAGAGTAGGATCAAGCATCAAGTAAGTTAAATTCCACCTAACACAACAATCACCTCGAATTCTTTTCTTAGGATCCAAATGATAAGTTTGTTGAACAATTTCATAAAACTTTTTCTTCTTTGGAATGGAGTACCTAAAATGCTTACCAATTGCTCTAATCTTATCCACATCACTATCAATGAGCTTAAGACCATCTTGCACAATCAAATTTATGATATGACAACAACAACGAATTTGAAAATATTCACCACAAAATAAAAGCTCCTTCCCATTCCTTACAAATTATCTCTTAATTTGACTAGCCATAGTGTTATTGTAGGATGCATTGTCCAATGTAAATGTTCCTACTTTTCCATCAATTTTCCATTTAGCCAAACAAAGAGAAACATCCTTAGCAGTACTAATCCCATCAAAAGGAGGTGTTAATGCACCAAATCTAATAATTCTTTTTTGCAACTTCCAATTAACATCAATCTAATGAGCAGTTATGCAAATATACTCATCTTGTGTACTATCATTTCTCCAATTATCAGAAGTAAAACAAATTCTACCACAAGCATTTTGCAAATCAGATTCAA
This sequence comes from Chenopodium berlandieri, assembly GCA_034703905.1. Lineage (NCBI taxonomy): Eukaryota > Viridiplantae > Streptophyta > Magnoliopsida > Caryophyllales > Amaranthaceae > Chenopodium > Chenopodium berlandieri. The sequence continues at coordinate 25,343,318 of CM068281.1, forward strand.
CAACTTTTCTTTCCTCTTCATAATACTTCAATGCATCTCTTCTTAATGTGTGTCTACTCAATACCTTATAGCTAGGACAAGCAACAGAAAGCATGTGTTTAAAACCAGGTTATTCAATAGTTGAAAAAGAATGAGCTCCAGCAACAACAAATACGCAAATGGCTTTTCTAAGTTCATCAGGATCAATTTTAGGATGTTTTAAAGACAATGATTGAGCTCCAGAACTACAATTAGCACCAAGCAAAAAAAAATTTTATGGAAGAATTATTTTTTGCAACACATTTATCAAGATGTCTTTTTAAATGGGAAGTTCCATTGCTAGATTTGGCAGCAAAAATTTGCTTACAGTGCTTACATTTTGCTTTGGTTTCATTCTTGTCAGAAGTTTCAAGCTTCTCCATATCATTCCACACCGCTGATCGACCATCACGTATACTAGCATTTGCCTCTTCTTTGATTTTTTCCTCTTCTCCAATATCATCATCATCAATTGCACGTTTTTACTTGTTGTGGGCTTTACCATGATTTTAAAATTAAATCTGTATCACACACACATAAACAAAAAAAATAATAGTAACAATAAAACTCAAATAGATGAATACATCAATACCATATTAACCCATGAAGAATTTGAATTTTTTTTTTTTTTAAAAAAGCAATGTATTAATGTAATTACCTGATAAATATCCATTTGCAATTATCTGATTATCATCTAAATTGGGAAAAAAAAAACAGTTGAATTCGAAATTTGAAAAAAAAAAACAAACAATGTAATTACCTGATGGAGATCCACAGTTACAATTATTAAGTTGATAATTTTTTCTTCAAGAATATAGATGAGGAATTTAGGAGGAAAGGAAACTTGAGAAGGAGAGTAAGAAGAGGGAGTGACGACTGCTAGTGTGGAAGGAAAGAAATGAAAGAATTAGGGTTTATTTTGCATACTTTTTTACGTTGGTTTTTTATTATAAAAAAAAGATTTTAAACATGTTGTATATTTAAAAATTGGACACATCATCTTTTCGGGCCGGGTCGAGCCAGACCTGCTGCCCAAACCCGCATTTCGGGCTCAAAAATTCTGCCCAAACCCGGGCAAATACCGGGCCTGGCCGGACCATACTTGATCAGGTCTAATATAGAATGGGCTTAAATAACAAGAGATGCACAAAAATGAAATTAAACATTAAATCTATTTCTATTTAACATACACCATTCGATTCGTTTCATAATTATTGACACATTTTGACTTATTTTACTACCCCGTATTATTTACTACGTACCTTTGACCATAATTTTTGGGTAATGTATGATAAGTAATTAGTAATTTAGGCCTTGTTTGGTTGCACTTTAATAATAGGTGAAATACAAATTCACGGAAAATATATTATGTGTAGTTGTTATAGTTAAATTTAACCAATAATATATGGGAATTACATAAAGTTAACCAAAAGAAATGTAAGAAGTTAATACATGGAAAATATACGGCCCTTTATGTCAACCAAACATGATTTTTGAGTATTTTTCCTAAGAATTGTAACTTCCTAAAGGAATTTTATTATCATATGCAACCACACGAGACCTTTATATCATACAACATGTTTTTAGATAGATGTAAATGTGAAGTTTATTTAAAAGTATTATTTTTTAATTAAATTTTTTATTAATGTTCCAGTTATATATAATAGGGAATGATCAAACTCACACGTTGACATGTGTGTCAAATTTGACTGTGTCAATTATCAAGGAATATAGATAATATTAAAAAGAATTTATAAGAAAGTTTATGTGCCACGTGACACTTTTATTTTCAAAATCGCTAAACATCGCCCGCAAATTACTATATAAAGCCCACAAATATGACTTAGTTTGACATTTTTGCCCATTTTCCAAAATTGAACAAATCTGTAAAAATAAAAAATGTGGAGCCATACTGGGTCGTCGGGGGAGGCCGGAGATGCGGGGGACGCCGGAGGTACATCGTCGTCGACGGAAAACGAGGTAATTCACCGTTAAATTTGACGTTTTACGTGCCGGCGTCTGAAATAGGTGGCCGTGCAGTGGCGCAGGCGCCTAGTTTGGACGCCAAAACCGTAGGATGGACGTCCAAGCCAGACGCCTTAACCACCACACTGGCGTCCAGCTTGGAAGCCACAACCACCAGGCTGGCGTCCTGGCCAGGCGCCAGTCCACTGGCTGCGGCGTCCTAGCCAGGCGCCAGTCCACTGGCTGCGGCGTCCTAGCCAGGCGCCAGGCTGGTGGTGGTGACTTCCAAGCTGGACGCCAGCCACCTTTTTTTTTTTTGTTTTTTTTTCTTTTTTTTTTTATTGTTGTTTTATTTTATTTTTACTTTTTTTTAAATTTGAAAAATCGAAAATGAATTTTTAGAAAAATTCGAAATTGTTTTATATTTGAAAATTCGAAATGGGTTTTTTTAAAATTAATTTTGAAAATTTGAAATGGTTTTTTTTTTAAAATTAAGTATGAATATTCGAAATGGGTTTTTTAAAAAATTAAGTTTGAAAATTGAGAATGGTTTTGTTTTAAAATTAAGTTTGACAATTCGAAATTGAATTAAAAAAAAATTGGAAATGGTTTTATATATATATATATTTTAATTTATTTCAAATTGAAAATTAAAAACGGTTTTTTTTTTTAAATTAAGTTTAGTAATTTAATGTTTTTATTTATGTTGTGAGTAGATTTGTGTTAATGTATATCAAAATATTTAATTGTTTATGTAAATGTTATAATTGATTGTGTTTAAAATTTGTATGTGTATGTGTATGAATAATATTATACATAATTATGTTTTTAATTATGTGTTAATTCTGTGCAAATATAGAAATTAAATGTATTATCCGTTAAACGTATTTATTATAATATATAATTGATGCAGGATTATGGTGGAGACGGAAATGATTACAGTGGGATATTTGGACATGATGGTCCATTCGAAGATGCTCAGCAAGCGATTGATTGGGCAAAACAGGTTGCAATTACAGCTGGATTTTGCTTGGTAGTAGTAACTCATAAATCTCAACGGGATGGTAGAATGGATCGCATTTTGAGATGCGACCGTTATCGCAAAAGAGAAGAAAGAGATTTCCGTACAGCCACTCGGTTTGATACAAAGCGGAAAGGTTGTGGGTGTGAGTTCAGAGTAAAGGTTCGACAACTCCGCAGTCGTGACGGTTGGGAAGTGATTAGTTACTCTAAATGGGGGTATCACAACCATGAGATGATAGTATATGAAGAGGGTCATCGACAGCTGAGCGGCTTAAGTCCTGGTGCAAAATTAGTTGTGAAAGAAATGAGTGATGCTCAAGTCAAGCCTGCTAAAATATTAGCATCTGTGTTAGAGAAATTTCCAGAAGACCATCCAAACCGAAGACACATCTACAACGTCAGACAACAACTCAGGTTTGAACGGTCAGAGGGAAGGAACCCTATACAGTAGCTGCTACACCAGGCACAATCACGTGGTTACCTGTTCTGGTTTGATTCTGATGAAGATACAGCGGAGGTGACTCATCTTTTCCTTGTGCATCCTGATTGTGCCGATATGATCAAGTCTTGGCCATTTGTGGTTTTGATCGACTCAACGTACAAGACAAACAAGTACAAGTTCCCACTGGTTGAGATCATGGGGATGACTCCAACGAACCAGAACTTTCTGATTGGTCATGCAATCATAAAGGATGAGACGGCTCGAAGTTATTATTGGGTCTTGGAGAAGCTGAGAAACTACATCGGGCCTAATGTTCATCCAGCAGCCATCGTCAGTGACTGTGAGGGAGGTCTCTTTGCCCCCATTAGGGAGCTGTTTTCATAGTCGAAGCACCTATTGTGCACATGGCACATCAACAACTGCGTGAAAGTGAAAGCCTACAACCTTTTCAACAAGAACTTGGAAAGGGCAGAGAGATTGGTGAATGGTAAGTGGCGGAAAGTCCTACAGGCTACCACAGAGGAAGCGTACGAGCGAGAATTGGCTAACTTCAGGGATTCGTACCAGTGGTGTCCGGCCCTGGTGGACTATGTGATGCAGCAATGGGTCCCTCACAGGGAAAAGTTTGTCAAATATTGGACAAACCAGGTTTCGCGTGAGACTGTTACTACACCGGAAAGAGAGGTAGTTATTGGTTTTCTTGGGTCGTCATACAGACATTTCATCCGACTAGACATGTCAACCGATTTTCCTGTGCCACCGATTATACCTCGTTGGTACGACATTCGCACACCGAGCGTAGAGGGTTGGGATGCGCTATACCATGACCGGATCCACGAATGGAACACCCTAGCTGCCTTTTAGTTTTTCATGTGTACATTGTTTCTATGTAACCTTATTTTTACGTTGCTGTTTTAATGACAACATTAATTTTTTATATTCTATTGCTTGCTATTTTAATATCTTGTATGGGTAAGTTGCGCGTTACGAAGTTGAAATATAATTTCAAAATTTAAAAACAGCAAACGATGTTGTCGCATTTTGAAATCTAAAACAATAAGCTGAAATGTTACAAACTTAAACCACAATGTTAAATTCATCGACATGCAAACGTAAATGAAAAATTTCAAAAACTAAATAAAAATGTTTCAAATGATCTACAAATAACATGCCGTGACAATCAGTAATCTCTCGTGGACGCCGACTCCCAGTGCGCAAGTGTCTGTTCCAAACTATCAACAGCAGCTCTCGCTGGTCCGCTCATGCTGTCCTTCTCCAAAGACAGTTTCTGTACGTCTTGCTGTATCTTGCCCATCCACTACATACAACAGAAAATACGACATGAAATACAACAACACATATAAAACTTAAATAAAAAAACAACGAAAAATGTTTTATGAGACATACCACTTCCACGGCAGTAGGCGGTGGCATGTAATCAGCATCACTGTGGTCGAGGTCTGCAATCAACCTCGGGTGCGAATACCGGTTGAACCATTCCATGTAGTAGTTGTCACACATGGGAGGAACCCCAGATGGCGGCCTCTGCAACTCCGCAGTCCACAACCGGGAAACCATCGGAAACTGGTCCCACGTCGCAGTCATGATGTCCGACCAGTGCACGACGTAGTCCTTCGACGATGCTGATCGGACCGCCTTCATCGGCCATGCCGGGGGAGGAGGGACGACTTGGACAAATCCAAGCTGGCGAAGACAACGCTGGGGCATGTACGCCTCAACGATATCACGATACTGAATGAGGCCGGTGTACAAGGTCCTGGGTACCCTGTTACTAGGGTTCGAGCCGAATGGCATCCAGTTTACCTGCACATTATTTTAAAAGTTATTAACATTCATATAATAAATGCATTACTGAAAAACTGTAGAAATAATATATAAACTTTACCTCTAAGGGGGACATCTTGTCGAGCACCAAACGTATCGATCGGAGCCGGTCAACGGACTTCCTCTCAGAGCGCGGTCTCCACGCACAGGCACGCGGCATCCCCTCATCAATGGGAACCGGGTCACGATGTGGTCGCAATGCAGGAAAATACTCGTAGATCCAGGTCTGCAACAAAGTCAGACACCCAGTGATACCTGCCGCGTCAGCCCGACTCGCAAATCCTAGTTGGCGATACAAATACGCCAACGTAGCCGATCCCCAAGAATACTGGCCTAGAGCGTCGGGGTCACACGCCTCAGCTATGTCGCGCGGCCTAAGCTTGTTTCCGCCGCTCTTATCAGGAAACAAGGTACATCCGAGGAGTAGAAAACAATGAGCGGCCAGCTGTGCGTCGTGCGTCCTACGCGCAGCGGGGTACAAACACCGCTCCAACACGGATGCGATCTTCACACCGCCGTGATCCCAAACACCAAGCGCCTCGGTGTACAGTGCAGCCCTGTCCACCGCCAACAACTCCGCCAGCATATCTGCCTGATCCGCATCAGCCACAGCACAAAGTCGTTTACCCTCAACACGAATCCCCAGAATGGCCTCGACGTCGTGTAACATGATCGTCAACTCACCGAACGGAAGGTGGAAAGAGTTCGTATCCGGTTGCCACCGCTCAACGAAAGCCGTGATCAGCGTAGTGTCAATCTTATCGTGCATGGTCGCAGGAACGTGACCCACCCCAGTGCCCTGCAATAGATCGAACATCTCGCTCTCCACCGGCCAAGAATCAGCCCATGTACGCAAAAAGCTACAAGTCTTCTCCCGGGTATGACATTTCAACAAGCCCGTACCTGAAGGCCTCTCCTGGTCCTCCCAAATACGGGCAGCTATGTGTCCTAGAAAGCTAGGAATCACACTCCCGTCAACAGGCCCACCGGGCACCTCACTCCTAACAACCCAAGAATCATTAACGGCCCTCGACCGTTTCCTGCTTGCCCCAGATACAGTGGACGCAGATGATGTGCCAGATCTGCTAACAAACCTACCACCCCTACCCTTACGCACCTCCACCATATGTGCCTCGTACATGTCATCAACCCTCTGACTGAATGGACCGTAATCATCATACGGTCCACTCCCATCGTCCACATCCTCATCCTCATATGCGCCCTCCTCCTTCTCCTCCTCCTGGTCACCCTCCTCAGCATCATCGTCATCGTCGTCCTCATCCCGACGGTGGATTCGTTCTCTACGAGCCGAGGCCGAAATAAAACGGGATCTAACATGTCTATCCCCCGACCTCTCCACTGAGTAGCTTCTACTAAGAATGGCTAGATTCTTCCCCGCACCTTGACGACCCAGTGAATTCTACAAAAAATTATAAAATATATAAACATACAAAAGTTTTTTTAAAAAATAAATAACTACCTACAAATACAAAATACCAACACTTCCAACATATCGTCATTTTTATAAACATAAAATTAATAAAGATTATAAAAAATCAAACACATAATAAATAAATAGGAAATGTTACAAAAATTTCAAATTATTTCAACTAATTAAACATAGAAAAATATTATACGGCATACACAAATACACACATAATACCCTAATATATTACAAAATTTAGGATTTCAAAAAAGAATAAAAATTAATTCAAATAATTAAACATAAATACGCACAAAAAAATAAATAAAAAAAACAATTACACATTAACACAAACAATTTCCACATATTACATCAATTAAGGCATAAAAAATGTTTAGTCATCAAACATAAAACAAAAAAAACATACACACAAAAAAAAAACTGATTTTATAAAAATAAAATATACACGACTTATTAAAAAAAACACATAAAGTTGATAAATATTTAAAAAAAAATAAAACACAATAACGAAAAAAAATTAGACATAACACAAAATTATTTTAAATAAAAATAAATTTCTGATTTTGCGAAATAAAAAAAAAATTAAAAACCAAAACAAAAAAATAAAAAAAAAATCAGAAAAAACAAAAACAAAATAAAAAAAAATTAAAACCAAAATAAACAAAAACAAAATAACAAAAAAAAAAATAAAAAATAAAAAGGAGGTGGGGCGTCTGGTCTGGCCGCCACAGCCACTGGCGTGGCGTCTGGCTTGGAAGCCCAGCCACCAGGCCAGGCGTCCAAACCAGAAGCCACGCCAATGGCCCAGGCGCCAGATCTGGCCGCCACAGCCAATGGCGTGGCTTCTGGTTTGGACGCCTGGCCTGGTGGCTGGGCTTCCAAGCCAGACGCCATGCCAGTGGCTGTGGCGGCCAGACCAGACGCCCCACCACCAGACACCGTTTTCTTACTTTTTTTTTTTTTTTTTTTTAAAAAAAAATATTAAATAATTACCTTGCCACCAGGTCGCCGCCTTTCCTCCGCCGTCGCCGCCGCCACCTCCTTCCCTTGCCGCCTAGACATTGTCGTATTTAGGAGTGGTAGATTTTCTTTTTTTTTAGAGAGAAGTAGAGAGTGTTTTTTTTAAAAAAATGATAAGGGCAATAATGTCTCACCAAGTCATATTTGTGGGCTTTATATAGTAATTTACGGGCGATGTTTAACAAATTCCTTTATTTTAGGCAAAAGCTTCAAATGCATGTGAAGCTTTCAATTTAAAAAATAAACATTGTTGATGCTACCACCATTTCCAATATAACATCGATCAGTATTTTATGTTTTAAAATGATAGATAATAAATTCTTACAAATGTATTACTTTAAAATAGTTAAACAAGTACTCGTTAGCTTATATCTCTAACATTTTTATTGCAATAACAAGCTCGTATAGACACTCAATTACTTCAATTCATGGTCGTAGAAATCATATTAATATAAGTTTATTTTTTATCGATAAACTTTCAATATTTTTTGCTTCAAAATAAGTTACGATGCCAAATTTTCATTACTAGATAAAAAATTGCAAAAATTACAACGCAGGGTGTTGCCCGGAGCCCCGGAACACTGAACACGCGTTGTGATTACTTTATTTTAATACTCAGATAAGAAATAAAAAAAAAAAAAAATATATATATATATAAAGATACGTGATTATGTATCTAAGTAATCTTTGACAAATTAAGTAAGTCCTCTACAATAAATGAAGTACTTCGTAATTTATATTAATATTTTTGTGATTGCAATCTTTTAAATGATACCATCCTGAAGATTATATTATACCATCCTGAAGTATGTAAGTCCTCTACAATACGTGATATGAATAGATTTCATTCCTAAAGCACGCCTAAAGCGTGGTAGCCATAGCCGAGCCCAATAGATTTCAAAGATAAGAATCTTCAAACAGGAAAAGAGCAATTATTAACAATAGCAAATTTGAGGAAGTAATACATTTTGATAGATCTTTATAAGAGATTATATTTAGTAAAATGGATATGTACCATGATTATATAGAGTACTCTAGAAGAGTATAGAATTATCCAACAAGCTTAGCATGTATCAAGATTATAGTCAAAGCTCCAGCAGAGTATAAAATTTTGGATCAAGTATTAGTTTATTGTCTTGCCAATTATATAAAGAAACACATTTTGGTTTTCTAATATCACATCATATTCATGGTCATGCATACAATAATTTTAGCAAAATGATCACTAGTGTTAGAATACTGATCAAAGTTCAAATTTAGAGAAGTGACTGGATGTGATAATTAAATTAAGCCATTCGGGTTCAATAAATACCCATTATGGAAACCTGAAGTTTCATTTGATAATGTGCTGACACTCTCTCAATGTTATATATGAAATGTATTAAATGGCAAGACATGACATTGAGATTGAGTTATAATAATTTGTGTTGATGAAAATTTCAAGGGTTAATAGGTTTTGATTTTTATATATACGAAAGAGTAATAGGTGACCAGAAGTTCACCAAAATAACTTATATATTATTGTCAAGTATTAGGTGACCAGAAGCTCACCAAATACACTATTTAAGTCTTCAAAGATCCAGAAGATCACCACCTAGTAGAATTACAAGCAAGTGATTTACGCTTGTAAACCAATTCTTTTGATTGGGGCTATTATATGTCAACACATCAGAAAGAGGTGGAGAAGGAAAAACGTACAACTGCACAACACATGTCTCCCCATTGACATTGATCTCCAGAAGAGAACATATTATGGAAATTGTAATAATAAATACATATGCAATGTAAAGTTAATGAAGAAATGATTCTTCATTGAAATTCTTCTCCAGAAGAGATAAATATTGTTTAATACAAATCTTCTGAGAGATAAATTTTGATTGTGATCCTCGCAATGAAATGAATTTTAATGCAAATTTATATACTAAGTTGGTATAAAATTAGACGACCCTATAAGTGAGATATTTTACCAACTTAGGGGGAGAAGAATCAGCAAAAGTTGGAAAGTTGAAAAGAATTTGATGATCCCTATAATGGTAGTTTGAAAAGTTATATGCCAACATTTGTCTATATATAATCAAGATATGTTGCACATTTATGATTTGATTTGTATTCAGTTATGACTCATGTTGCATGAAGATACATTTTGTTCATATTATGTGCATACATTAAGATAAAATCTTGCCAATTATACTTGAATCACTACACCTGAAGTGTGAGTTGTGTAATCGGTTCCAAAATAAAGATATGATATGTGGCAAGATAGTGTAGTTAACACTTTTAATATTGTAATAGTATATAAATACCATAGTGTATGAAATACCCCAAAAGTGGTATAGATATCTGAATTATTACAATAGATGGTGATTAGGGGATTTTGCTCCTACCAATCGGAATGCGCCACGTGGGCCAATCAGGTCCTGCCAAGTGTCCCCCAGTTGGACCTCTCAGGGCTTGCCACGTGGCACACGCTTATTCGTCCGTCCTGGACCTATTATGTCATGACACGTGGCATACTTCATGCCCAATGGAGAAGTCGGCCACCTAGGCCCAACTTCCGAGGGAAGCCCAATCAGCCCAAGGTTAACCTAAACCTAGATTGGCACGTTTCCCGAGGTTATAAATACCTCCCTTAATCCTCATTAAGGGGGATTACACACATTAAAAACTCTCACCTAGAGAGACCCAATTACTTTAATTTCCGCATTAATTACTCCTTAATCAAGTACTAACTTGACCGTCGGAGGCGGATCTCCAATCATCCGGAGCATCCGTTTGTTTTGCAGGCACAGGCGTCCGGCTCCAGTCTTGGAATTGTAACTCTCCCGCAGGACATCAGAAAACCCCGAAACATTTTGGCGCCGTCTGTGGGGAGAGTACTTCTGAGATGGCATCCACGTCTGTACCGACTCCTGAAGAGAGGCGTCCCCTAGACGACCCTTAAGTTCAGTTGGACCATGATACTGAGGAAGAATTTGAAGTTGAAGCTCACACAGCTTCAGACGGGACCCTAAGGGCCCGACGCACCCGTCATACCGAAAGGAGGGAACGGGAACATCTTCAAACTGGAAGTGAGCCAGCAGGCGCACCGCCTGTTCGGCAGCAGCCGACTGATGGGTCTGCTCCCATCACGAGGAATGAACTCATGACCTTCATGAGGGACTTCAAAGGAGAGATTCAAGAGTTGCTTAATAAGAAGCCTGCTCTGGCCAAGGAAAAGTCGGCTAAGAAACCTTCCACTTCAGGCAAGAGGAAGCCAGTTCAAGGGCGAGAGGCGACTCCTCATCCTAAATCTAGGAAGTGGGAGCCGCCTGCCCTTGATTTTACAAAATACCGTTTTCCTACTCCAGGAAATAGGAAACCTGTTCGTCACATTCAGGCGGACGGGTCGAAGAAAACATACACAGACGCTCGGCTGCTGCTAGAGCAGAAGAAGAGTGACCGATTGTCAGAATCGGCCTCTACTTCAAATTTCCAAGACAGTCTGCGAAATACCTCGATGAGGCATACCCAGTCGTATCATGCGAGTCAGTCAGGCGGCACCTCCCGTCAGTCCGGCTTTCATAGCGACCAGGCGGTACCAAACTTACCGTTTGTACCACAACAACAGTATTTTTTGCAGCCACCTCCGTTTGGTGGACATGCAGCAAAAAATGTCCAACCTATGGACTGGCAGCTACGGTTGCTTAGGCTTGGCGAACAGCCGTCGGCCTTCTCCAAGGAAATTACTGAAGCCGCTCAGCCGGCCAAAGTGAAAAATGTGTTAGTAGGCGCCTATGACGGCACTACTAACCCAGAAGATCATCTGATGGCGTTCACCAACCTGATGTATCTTCAAGGGTTGGATGATCCTACTTGGTGCAAGTGTTTCCCAGCGACTCTCAAAGGAATCGCACAACAATGGTTCGGCAACCTGCCGACTGGTTGTGTAAATAACTTCAGGACGCTTGCTTACTTATTCACCTCCAACTTCGCCATGAACATCCCCGCGAAGAAGACGACCCTTGATTTAGGAACAATTCAGCAGGGTAAGAAGGAGGGGCTTCGATCTTACATCAGGCGGTTTAACCTGATGAGAATACAGATTCAAGGGTTACCGGATGAGGTGGCCTATACTGACTTTTTCAGGGGTCTCAAAGACGGGTCGACCTTCAAATTTGATCTGGTCCGAAAGAGGGTGGCGACTCTTCAAGAGGCCTTGATTGAAGCGGAAGCCTATATACAGGCGACTGATCTTTGTAGTACGGTAAAACAGTCGGACGGGAAGAAGTTCAACAAAAGAGAAGGACGACAGATACAGTCGTCAAACAAAGATGAAAAGAAGAGAAGAGAGGTCTGGGCGGCTGATTCCTCCAAACAGCCGGCCCAGAAGAAGAAAAAAGAATACAAACCATACTCCCCAAAGTATGCGTTTAGCAAGGACAGCCAAGCTATCCTAAAGGAAATCAAGGGACGGATCTCAATTGAGAAGCCGGTCCCCATGAAGGGTTCTGCAAACCACCGGAACCAAGAAAAATTTTGTGATTATCATGAAGATGTTGGTCATCGCACCAACGAATGCATCAGTCTCATGAGGTATCTGGACCGCCTGGCTGAGCAAGGTGATCTTGACTCTTTTGTCAAGAAATCCACGGGAAACACTTCCTCGAAAAAGCAGTCGACCAAAAAGAATCAGCAGGCCGACAGCTCCGATACAGATGATGCAGTCGTCTACACCATTTGCAGGCGGCTTCTCAGGAGGCGGTCCCACTATTAGGGGCAACAAAGACAACATCAGACGGTTAGATGTAAATTCCGTTCACCAAGAACGACCCTCCAAATATTCATTTCCTGAGATTGTCATCACTGAAGAAGATCTAGGAGGGGTAAGAGGGCCGCATGACGACCCTATCGTTATTGAATGTAAAGTGGCCAACCAGAGAGTAGGCCGAATCCTCATAGATACCGGAAGCTCTTCAGATCTCATCAGTAGCAAATGTCTGTCGAAACTAAAATATCAGACTGATTGCATACATCCGGCATCCCACCCTTTAGTAGGGTTTGGAGGAGGAGTCGTCCACCCAGTGGGACGAGTGGATTTACCTATCCGCCTGGGCGAAAAAGGGGAAGGACGACACATGGTAGTCCGGTTCCTGGTAGTGGAAGAACTCTCGGCCTACAACATGATTCTGGGACGACCAACTCTGAATAATTCCAAGGCTGTAATAATCCCATCTCTTATGTTGCTCAAGTTTGAGAGGGATAATGGAACAGTCGGGTCCCTAAGGGGAGATCAGAGGATGGCCCGAGAGTGCTATCTCTCGGATGTCAAGCCCACTGTTATGGCCGCTGGGTCCAGTGGTGCAAAAATAGACCTTGACAGTGTCAAGGAGAGTGTGCCTGTTCAAGAAGCAGGCGGCAAGAAGAGAAAGGCATCCCAGAAAGGGGCCGCAAGAAAAGACAGAATAGCAATCATTGGCAGAGGAGCGGTCGGATGAATTCCGCCCCCAGCCGGCTGGTGAGCATACAGACCTGATCTTAGATGACTCGCGTCCTGACAGAACAGTTAAAGTTGGGACGACTGCTCTAAAGGTCCTGGGTGACGACTTTCACAAACTATTGAAAGAATACAAGGACATATTTGCATTTGAAGTTCATGAAATGCCGGGCATCAGTCCTGATCTGGCGGTACATAAACTGGCCGTGGATCCGAAAAAGAAGCCGGTACGGCAGAAGAAACGGAACCATGGCGAAGAAAGAAGTCAGGCGGCAGCCGCCGAAGTTAAAAAATTACTTGATGCAAGGTTCATTCGGCAATGTTACTTCCCAGACTGGGTTGCAAATGTGGTGCTTGTTAAAAATCCGAATGACACCTGGCGAATGTGTGTAGACTACACGGACTTAAACAAGGCGTGCCCTAAGGACAGTTACCCTTTGCCTAAAATTGATAACCTGGTCGACTCAACAGCCGGCCATTCTTTGATGAGCTTTATGGACGCCTACTCTGGTTTCCATAAAATTCCTTTATGGAAGAAAGATCAGGAGAAGACGGCCTTCGTCACTGATCAAGGGTTATACTGTTACACGGTCATGCCGTTTGGTCTTAAGAATGCCCCGGCCACTTTCCAGCGAATGATAAACACTGTGTTCTTTGATCAGATTGGGAGAAATGTCGAGGCATATATTGATGATATGATTGTCAAGTCTAAACTTCAGAAAGATCATCTGTCGGACCTCCGAGAAACTTTCGCCATACTCAGGCGGCACCATGTCATGCTTAATCCCAAGAAATGTGTCTTTGGAGTTGAGTCTGGGAAATTTCTCGGATTCCTTATCAATCAAAGAGGAATAGAGGCGAACCCTGAGAAGGTGCAGGCGGTCATCGACATGCAGTCGCCTCGTACCATCCGAGAGGTCCAGAAGTTAACAGGTTGTCTGGCGGCCTTGGGAAGATTTCTAAGCCGATCAGGCGACAAATGCCTATACTTTTTCCAGGCAATTAAGAAAAAGGCAAGGTTTGAATGGGGGCCGGATGCTGAGGCGGCCTTCCAGAAATTGAAAGTTCACTTGCATTCCTTGCCGAGGCTGGTCAGCCCTTTGCCCAAAGAAGTACTTTACATGTACCTGGTCGTCTCTGATCATGCGTTAAGCGTTGTTCTCCTTGCTGAAAGAGACGGCTGTCAACTCCCGGTCTACTTTGTCAGTCATGTAATGAAAAATGCCGAGTTGAGGTATTCCTTAGTGGAGAAATTTGGTCTTGCACTCTTCATGGCTGTTAAAAAATTGAAGCCCTACTTTTTGGCACATGCAGTCGTTGTGTATACAGACCAACCTATCAAGCGGCCACTGACCATCATGGAGTCGTCAGGCCGAATGATCAAATGGGCCATAGAAATACAGAGTCTCGAAGTTACTTTCGAGCCTAGAAAAGCAGTGAAGGGGCAAGCCTTTGCTGACTTTATTGTTGAGATGACTCGTCCTCCTGACTCTCAAGTTCCAGACCAAGTCTGGAAGGTATATGTGGATTGAAGCTCTACTTCAAATGGTTGTGGAGCAGGCGTCATATGTCAGTCGCCAGAGGGCGACAGGTACGAGTATGCTTTACGCTTTAGTTTTCAGGCCTCAAACAATGAAGCAGAATATGAAGCTTTACTAGCCGGAATCCGCATGTGTAAGGCGTCAGGGGCAAGAAAAATAGACGCTTGTTCCGATTTACAATTGATAGTGAGTCAGTACAATGGCGAATACGAAGCAACCCATCCGGCCATGATCAAGTATTTACAGGCGGTCCGACAAGCAGTCAGCTCCCTTGAGGATTTCCATCTGACCCAAGTGCCAAGATCAGAAAACAACCAGGCGGATGCACTTTCAAAGTTAGCATCATCCGCCTCCTGTGATACTCCTCGAACCGTTTTTTGGGAAGTAATGGAGAGGAGGAGCATTGAGGAAGACCCTATTGGAATCTTAGACAGAAGCTCAACCTGGATGGATCCAATCAGGGCATATCTGACAAATGGTACCCTGCCGGATGATCATCAACAGGCGGCAGCACTGAAAAAACGATCAACCAGTTTTGAAATAATAAAGGGAGAACTACACAAAAGGGGGTACCTTCAACCCTTCTTAAAGTGTGTTACTCCAGAAAAGGGGCGAGAGATACTAGACGATCTTAACTCCGGTTACTGTGCTTCCCATATAGGCGGTAGGACGCTTGCTCAACGGGCAAGGCGGCAGGGCTACTTTTGGCCTACTTTAGAAGCAGATGCGATGGAGATGGTGAAAAAATGTGACAAGTGTCAAAGGTTTGGCAAACTAATTCACCGTCCGTCTACTGACCTCACTACCATTCATAGCCCACTACCGTTTGCTAAGTGGGGCATGGATATTCTGGGTCCATATACGCCTGCTACAGGCGGAAGGAGATACATACTTGTTGCCGTCGACTACTTCACTAAATGGGTAGAGGCGGAGGCTGTAAAGGGAATCAGGACGAAGGATGTAATTTCATTCATTTGGAAAAATGTCATCACTCGGTTCGGGGTTCCCATGTCTATGGTTTTTGATAATGGTCCCCAATTTGAGACGCCTGTTCTCAAAAGCTGGTTGGGTGACCAAGGAATCGCACACTACTTTGCATCTGTCGGTCGTCCACAAGAAAACGGCCAGGTAGAAGCCTTTAATAAAATCATCTCAGACGGTGTCAAGAAAAAGATTGAACGAGCAGGCGGCCTATGGGCGGATGAATTACCACATGTTCTCTGGGCCATTAGGACGACTGAAAAAGGGGCGACTGGAGAAACTTCATTCCTCCTAACTTATGGTGCGGAAGCTGTTCTTCCAATAGAACATTACGAGCCGACTCTTTGAGTAATGCTATATGACGAAAAGGCAAACTGGGAAGCCATGCGCCTGGCATTAGACTCACTTCCTGAAAGGAGGGGCAATGCTGTCTTGCGCCATGAAATTTACCGCCTGAGAATGACTCGATCATACAACAGAAAAGTACACAGGCGTCCCCTCAAAGTGGGGGACTTCGTACTTAGAAAAATGGAAGCCGTTGGTAGGGCTAATGAGTCTGGCAAGCTAAATCCCAGATGGGAAGGTCCCTACCGAATTTGTGAAGAGGTTAGAGACGGTACCTACCGTCTGGAAACACCAGACGGCCAACCGTTACCTCGAACTTGGAATGTAGATAATCTTAAGAAATATTTCTTTTGAATGATGTAAATAGTCAAGGGCTACTTGAATAAAGTTTGCATACTTAATATTCAATTTTGTATTAAGAGGGGCATGCCAACTGACAAACAGTCGGCTACTCTCCATGTTTAATTTTCATTTTTACTTAAAGAGGGGCATGCCAACTGACAAACAGTCGGCTACTCTCTAAATACTTAAAGGGCACGCCGCTTGTTTCACTTAACCGGCTACCCTCCCACAATACAGTTCACCGAGAACTATCAAAAACACATTAAAATGATCAGACCAGGCGTTAAGCCAACTGATCAAAATATAAAAATTCAATTCGACCTGTCCCAACATTATAGCAGGCGTCCGCCGGCATCCATCCGGATGAAATTCGTCGCAGAGAGCAGCTCCCTTTTGGGTGGAACATTGTTCTATAAAATCATTACACGGCACCTATACGACTGTCTAAACACGACAACCACGTAGCCGTTTCCCGGACAAGGATATCTCACTTAAACTGACTAATCACGTCAAGCAAGTGTTCGCAGTAACCATCCGGGTCAACCGACCGACTGAACTACTTGGGATAAGAACAATTGGTATTTTATGAGTTAATAGCCAACAAACATTGGCGAATAAAGGGGAACAACCGGTACCCACCGCTTGATACCTCTACTACTCAACAGTCATATTTACTTGGTCACTCAAAAATTTAGTATGAAACTAAAAAGGTGTTCATACAGCACCTGTTCACACTGATTAAATGTGGCGGGGAACAGTCGTCCTAGACTGCCTAAAAACTCTAGCCTAAAAAACATAAGTAGGAAACTAGTTTCCTACTTGGTTAATTTTACAAATGACAGGACCGCCTGCCTAAAGGCGATCCAGTCTTTAAAATGGGTCGAATACCGATTGGATAAATGGCCGACTGATCGCTTAGCCTGGAAACAGACAACCAGTCGTCCAGGGGCATAGGCGGCGTGACTAACTATCAGAATATTCAATACTTAAAACAAATTTGAAGCAAAACAAAAAATTTCATTAAAAGGAAGCCGGTCATTAAAGACCGGCAAAATATTCAGAGCCCCGGCCCCTTGGCCGGGTAAATACAAACAAACGGCACGCAGGCCGTAGAAAGAAGACATAAAGCTTAAGAAGGGGGCAGATCTTCAATATTAGCAGCTGCCGCCTGGTCAGCACTCTTCTTGCTGGACTCGGCTTCAGCTGCATCCTTCTTCGATGCATTACCCCCAAGCGGCACAAGCGCCACTACCGGCTGCTCCTCCGCCTCGAACGCTTCCTCAAACGCCTCGTTCTCAGCAGCCGCCAGGATCTCTTGATTATATCTATCAGAACACTGGCGGTACGTTTTTTCCCATGAGGCAAAGTCGGCGTTGGGGAAGAGGCGGCCCCAGATCATGCGCTGGATTTGAGCAGAGTCTTCCATCATCTCCCGGACCAGCTCTTTCTTCTTTTGCTCGGCCTTCTCCGAGAGCTCCAAAGTGAGACTCTTCTCCTGGGTCACCAGGCGTTCCTTTACGTTCGCCAAGGATTTCTCCAAGGTTTCGTATGAGGACATCTTTTGGCGAAGAGGTCTCAGCTCAGCCTTGAGGTTGTTGATGGTCGCCTCCAGCTTGCTATTCCTCTTCTGGGCCGCCTCTAACTGAGCCCGGACAGCGGCGGTAGCCTGCGCCTGATAATAAAGAATGTCAATGGTCAGAACCTCATTTTGGGCAATTTAAAACATTGCCTTATCACAGTCAGAGGCGGCCATAGCTTTCGCAGCCTTTACCTCTTTGTTCTTCCTATCAAGCGGCTTGCGAAGGCCGTTCACTCGGAGCAGGGCCTAAGTAAAAAGAAAACAGGCGTCAGTTTCCAAACAAAAAGAAAACAGGCGTCCTGGAATTCAAATACTCAAAAATATGCTAAGTATACCTCAGCAAGGACCCCTGCAATCCCATCTGGGTCAAGGGTGTCGACACCCCTGACCGCCTCCCTTTCAGATGGAGGAACTGCCTTGATCATAGACTTGGCCACCTCGACCAAGTCAGGCTCCTGAGGGCCGGCTGCATCAAGCATAAACAAGCGGATTAGACCTAGTAAAGAAAGAAACAAGTCTAAAAATTTACAAGGACAAGTTCATACTTCTAGGCGGCCCCGCTGGAGTTTTAGAAGGAGTGGCCGGCTGCTTCTCAGCCACCGCCTGTTTCCTGGCAGAACCAGGAGAGCTCGCAACAGTCGTCCTCCGGGCCTTGGAGTCCGGCTGTTGGGAAGAAGAAGCTCTTGGAGTGCCCGTCTATATAAAAAAAAAAAAAAAAAGAAGTCAGTATATGCATAAAACATGACTCCAAAAAGAGCGAAAGTTTCGAAGCCAACCAAGGGTGCCCCCTTGTTGGGGGAGTCGGTTGAAGACTGTTGCATGATGGAGGCCCGCAACATGGCCGCCGCAGTCTTGGAGGCGGTGATTTTGCTCATGGCGTCCGCTGCAATAACAAATAGCAAAATTAATAAAAAGACCAAGTAAATAATGCATGAAAAAAAAAACAGAGTATTCGACAGGCCGGCTACCTCTTGAGCACCGTCTGCTGAGGCCACAGGCGGCCAAAAAGTACTCGTCATAGAGCCATTTGAAGCTCGGGACGCAGTGCAGGGGTACTTGCTCTCGTACCCCTGAAGTAGAGTTCACCCTAGACTCTACTTTGAAGAGTCCTTTGTCTAGGATCTCTTTTTAAGCCTTGGGGGGAACAGGCGGCATGCTGCGGCCGCCTGCAAGAAGAGGCGGATTCCTATTCCACCTATTGAAGCGCTTGTTCAGCTCTGTGTCTGAACTCTCAATAATAAGGAAGGTGTTCCGCTAATCCTTCCACTTGTTCGCTTTACCTCTTGTCATGAGGTAGCCCCTGTGGCTCGTCAATTGATACCAGCCGGTACCGCCTGACTTAGGGGTCCGGCTAAGATAGTTCATGTGGGCGAAAGCCTCAAAGTTTGGCTCCACCCCGTGCAGTTCGCACCCGGCCACATAGCCGAGTACGTTGACCCAGGAGTTTGGGGATAACTGCCATAACCCCAACTCATACCCATCCAATATCCGCTGAACAGCCGGATGTAGTGGAAAGCGCAGCCCAGCCTTGATGGCCGCCTCATAGCAGCCAAAGCAGGCGCCATCATAGCTAGTACCAGCCGGCCAGACGACTGTGTCTTCTGGATCCGGCACGAACACTAAAAATCCGGGGCCCATTGTGTGGTTTGCGATAAAGCTCCCCACTTTCTCTTGCATGGCCGTGATCCAGCCCCGAGGTACCGTGCAGTAGTAGGGGGTATTTTGCTCTCGGTGAGAGGCGGATGGCTCCGCCCAATTGTCCCCTTTCTCAACTGCGTGAGAAAGCCTCGCCTCTTGTAGGCGACTGTTTTTCTCTTCTGTGCCCAGAGAAGCATGGCCAGAAGAGCTAGACTCGGATTCGTCCTCTGACGAGTCCGTAGAGGACGACTCCTCCCCTCTCCCAGAGGGGCCCGCCTCCTCTCCCGTAAAGGGAGCAGGAGAGAATGTAGAGTTAACTGTAAAATGGGAAGGGGTCACTTTGACTCCTCCCTCAGAACTGCCGGCTTTCAAGCCGCTTTGTTTCACTTCCACATCTGGCGCCTGGTCAGATGTTTCACTAATCGGCACCCTGTGGGAGGAGCCGTCTGAGTTTGAGATCCTGGCAGTCTTTTTTGTTCTGGCCATCATGTTCTGCATAGACACAGATACAGTCGGACTTTGTATAAAGGGCAAAGATGGGTCCAGAAAAGGGCAGGCGGCATTCCTAGTCCTAGATTCAGCCGTCCCCGGTGACCGGCTGATCACTAACTTAGGTCGTGTCGTGTGCTTCCGTGGTGCCATTTCAAAAAAGAATAAAATAAAGAGAAAATTAAGAGTAAGAGAACCGACGGTTACCTGAACGAGTGACGTTGATGGAGTTCTGAAAATCCTTTGCAGTCGGCTTGTCAGAGCAGGCGGTAGGCAGAAAGGGTCCAAAGTGTCAGAGCAATTTCAGGGGTCCGAATGTTCTCTCACAAAGTTCTCAAGTGTGAAAATGACCGAAGTCAACACTCCCTTATATAGGCGAAGTGAGAAGGCGAAGGGTCACTTCCAAAATTCAAAATTTGGGCGGGAGAATATCTCGGCCTTTCGCCAAGTGACACCTGTAGCAGGCCGTCGCCTGTCACCGTGCGACACCTGTCACAGGTAACACGTGACCCGTCACGTGCCACCTGTGAGAGGCAAATGATTAGGGGATTTTGCTGCCACCAATCGGAATGCGCCACGTGGGCCAATCAGGTCCTGCCAAGTGTCCCCCAGTTGGACCTCTCAGGGCTTGCCACGTGGCACACGCTTATTCGTCCGTCCTGGACCTATTATGTCATGACACGTGGCATACTTCATGCCCAATGGAGAAGTCGGCCACCTAGGCCCAACTTCCGAGGGAAGCCCAATCAGCCCAAGGTTAACCTAAACCTAGATTGGCACGTTTCCCGAGGTTATAAATACCTCCCTTAATCCTCATTAAGGGGGATTACACACATTAAACACTCTCACCTAGAGAGACCCAATTACTTTAATTTCCGCATTAATTACTCCTTAATCAAGTACTAACTTGACCGTCGGAGGCGGATCTCCAATCATCCGGAGCATCCGTTTGTTTTGCAGGCACAGGCGTCCGGCTCCAGTCTTGGAATTGTAACTCTCCCGCAGGACATCAGAAAACCCCGAAACAGATGGCCTATGATGTAATACAGTTGTGATGGTACCAATAAGAAATGTATTCAGATATCATAGTAAAATAGCATGCGAAATGTACGTTAAAGGAATATTATGATGCCGGTACACAAGGGAACCGATAAATAATATGCATATGTATAATAGAGTGGACTAATGAATAAGGGATCTGAAATATATATGTCCATTTTGATGTCGACATAAAATGATCAAAAGTTTATTATGGACCAGAAGTCCAATGAAATATGGATTTTTAAATCCACACTGTACAATGTCTTGCATCATTTTGAGTCTTATGTTCATGTGCATGTGTGAGTCATAGGTTAATGTATTACTTATTGCATGTGTAGAAATTGTTAGGTGCATTACTCATTGTACATTTTGCTCAATATCTTATCATTATTTCTATATCTCATATTGCATGCATTAGTTCTAAACAATAATTGTGCTATATGTGAATGTTTATAGTATGACGAGTTTATAATTATGATGAAGGCTTACAAGAAGAAATTTATACTCCGATGGCCTTATAATTGTGATGAAAATTTATGTGATGCCGATCCAATAGCATGTTATGAATCATGCATGAAAAGTTCCCCACTACTAGAAATAGGCTGTTTTCCGACGGAAACGTTCTGACGGACCTAAATTCCGTCGAAAAATTTGAACTTTCCGACGGAATTAGGGTCTGTCAGAAAATTCCGTCGGAAAAGGTACGTTGCGACGGAAATTAATTCCCTCAGAACAATAGGCTTCCGACGGAATATTCCGTCGGAAGGTTAACTTTTCGGCGGAAATAAAATCCGTCGAAAATTTCCGACGAAATATTTCCTTGGAAATCCCAAATATTCCGACGGATTAATTTTCCGTCGGAATCTTAATTTAAAAAAAAAAAAAAAAAAAACCCTTTACAAAACAGAAATCCAAACCCTAACCCTTTTTTTGAGGCCGCCCCTTTTCTTTCTTTCCCTCTCTTCTCTTTCTTTCCTCTCTTCTCTTTCTCTCTACTCCTTGTCCACCATTTTCCTCTCCTCTTTCTTTCCTTTCTTCTTTTTCTCTCTCCTCCTGGTCAGCCCTCTTTCCTCTCCTTCTTCCTCTATTTTCTTTTCCTTCTTTCCTCTATTCTCTACCCGCATCTTTCTTCTCCTTTCTTCCTTCTCGCTTGCGTTTCACCGTACTTCTCCATCTCCTTTCTTCCTTCTCGCCGGCGTTCCATGGTAATACGACGAAATTCAACCATGAAACCTCTAGATCTAGAGGTTTCATGATCAAATTTGGCCGTATTAAACCAAATTCGTGTGACATTCGAAGCAAAATTCACCGTTCAAGGTATTTTTTTTTTTTTTCACACGTTTCCTGTGGTGGTTGTGATTGTGGGCGGTTGTGGGTGGATTTTGGGTTAGGGGGTTTGGTGGGTTAGGGTGGTGGTAATTGGTGGATGTGGTAAAATGGTGGTGGTGGTTGGTAGATGTGGTAATTCGTGGGTTAGGGTGGGTCTGGGTTAGGTCGGTTCAGGGTTAGGGTTGGGATGCGCGTGGGTTAGGGTGGGTTTGGGTTGGGGTGGGGTGGGTCTGGGTAAAGGGGGGTTAGGGTGGGTGTGGGTCTGGGATAGGGGTGGCTTGGTTAAGGTGGGTTTGGGTTAAGGGGTTAGGGTGGGTGTGGGTCTAGGTAATGGGGTTAGTAAAGGGGAGGGTGGGTGTGGGTCTGGGTTAGGGGTGGCGTGGTTAGGGTGGGTTTGGGTTAAGGGTGGGGTGGTTAGGGGGTGTGTGGTTTAGGGTGGGGGGGCAGGGTGTGGGGTGGTGGTCTGGTGGGTAGGGGCTGGGTGTGTGGTTAGGGTGGGGGGGCAGGGGGGTGGGAAGGGGTGGCGCTGGGTGTGTGGTTAGGGTGGGGGCAGGGGGTGGGGTGGTCTGGTGGGTTTGGAAGGGGCGGTGCCGCTGGGTGGGGGGCTGCTTTTTTTTTTTTTTTTTAATTGACTTTTCCGACGGAAATTTCCGACGGAAATTGCCATCAGAATATTCCTTTTCCGACGAAAAATTTCGTCCAAAACCAACCACCTCCGACGGAAATTTCCGTCGGAAAATTGCGACGGAATTTCAATTAAAGTCAAAAACGGCGCCGACAGAATTAGATCCGTCGGAAATTCCATCAGAATCACCTCTTCCGACGGAATTTCCGCCGGAAAAGGTCGAACTTCCGACAAGGGGTGTTGCGACAGACTACTTCCGACGGAATTCCGTCGGAAGGCTTGATTCCGACGGATTTTCCTATGTTTCCGACGGGAAAATTCCGTCGGAATCCAACTGTTTTCTTGTAGTGCCCGCTGAACTTATATACAATGTATTCAAATATCTAGCCCTTCAAATTCTATATTTTGAAAAATGGCAATGTTGATATTGTTATTAAACTCATGGAGAGTATTGGTGACTAAGTTATTAAAATATCAACCTGAAGTTTAACCAAGTGAGAGTTAATCGATTTTTATATTCATTGGAAAACTCTCGTATAAAATGCAAAATGTCTAAAGAAGAATAGTAATGAGCTATATTGCAGTAAGGATAATCTTCTTATGGTCCTGAAGAATCATGAGTAAAGTATATAATAATACTTATGTTATATTATTACTAATTCATATAAGCTTAGATAATGATATCAAAATATCAAGGGTTGCCATAAATTATTATCAATATTTGATTATCAATCGCCACTTTTACGACCTCCAGAAGTAGGCATAATTTTGATGGCAAGACAACTTGAAACAAAAATGTCATATAAGATAGTGGTAAACGCAACACAGGTATTCTTCTCACAAGTATGGATAAATGAAGATGTTTTACAGTGAAGATTCAAGTTTGATCAGGGAGGATCAACTATCAAGGAATGATATTCTACTACATATGAGAAGACACCTCGCCATATTGGATTTATTGCAGCATTAGATAATTTCAAGTTATGTATTCATCAGGGGGAGAAAATACGCGCTGCACTCTTTTTCCCTTGACCATGGTTTTGTCCCACATTGGGTTTTCTTGGTAAGGTTTTTAATGAGGCAGCATCTCGAGCGTATTACGAAGAATGTTGTACTCTTTTTCCTTCATTAGGTTTTTATCCCACAGGGTTTTTTCTTAATAAGGTTTTAACGAGACACACTCTTCGATAATGGACATCCAAGGGGGAGTGTTATGAAATATTATGTTGTGTGGATATCCATTATCCTCCTTTATCATTTTGAAATGTTCTAGATCTAGGGTTTATTATTATCTAAGCAACTAGTTATATTGTATGTATATATATCCCCACTCTATGGAATAATACAGACTGATAAATTCTCTCTCATATTTCTCCTTATTTTATAACACGTTATCAACACCCTGAAAATGAAGAACAACTCATCTCCTACGTTAGAGATGCAACTAAGATGAAGAGAAAAATCAAGGTATTGGTTGTTCGCTAGCTTGTTTTATTTGATACTTCCTCCGTTCTAGTAATATTGCAACAAACTGGATTTTTGCACTATTTATTATGCTTGTTTGACCACAAATTATAATTTATACGTAAAGTAAAATATAGTCATGTGGAGTCTTGTTAGATTCGTCTCGTAAAATACTTTCACAATATCAACTTTTTATAATTTTTTACTCTTATATAATTATAGAAATGTAACATATAAAATGTGTTTTGGAATGCGTAATTTTAATCATACTGAATACGATTGTTCCCTTTGTCCATAGTAAAAGTGTATTACACGTACTATTTTTGAATATAACAAATATATGGTAAATTGGTATTCACAATAAATTATTCCGTATTACTCAAACCACGTTGTATATACTACTAGTACATGTTTTTTCCTTTCCCTCCCCTCATGTGGTCCTCTTCTTCTCCATTATCTCCCTTCGACCTCCCTAGCCACCACACCAAATCGTGTTGACTCAAATTAACTTGATTCAATCGATTTGTCACCTCTAAAGTGAAAGTATGTGTTCATATGACATTTGGTTAAATAATGATCTTCTCCCACTACAACAAAATTAGCCTTTTACAGCATTTATTTTATAGCGGTTTTACTACTCTGCTATTAAAAAAACAAAATTAGATTATAATAACGTTTTATAAAAAAAACCGTTGTAATATCACCTCTTTATTAAAGCGATTCCTTAGAAACCGCTGTAAAAACATAAGATTATTTCGGAAAAAACAAATAAACCGCCATCAAGTAGTCATGGCGCACATAAGTGATGCAAAGAAACCATTATATCCTGGATGTTCTAAGTTTAGTAGATTATCCGGTGTGCTAAAATTGCTGAATATCAAGGCGAGTCACTCGGTGACTGATAAATGTTTCACAGAGTTGCTGGAAGCATTCCATGAGATTCTTCCAGAAAGGAACTTGCTTCCTCGTCGAACTTATGATGCTAAAAAGATGCTAAGTTCCATTGGCATGAGTTATGAAAGAATTCATGCATGCCCTAATGATTGCATCTTGTATCGAAAAGAATATTCCTCGTTAGAGAGTTGCCTCGAATGTAAAGCTCCTAGATATAAGAAAAACAAAGTCGCTGCTAAAGTCATGTGGTATTTTCCAATAATACCAAGATTTAGACGCCTTTTTAGCATTCAAGAACATAAAAGACTAGAAGTATGTCAATACTGACATATATGTCGTAAGTATATGTACCTATTTTTTATATACTTACCCTTTCAACTAACTTAATCATTTGAATAATTTACTATATGTTTTGTTACCTTTTGTTTTTCTATAATCATTAGAGGAACTTGGCTACAAACATGATTTTTTTTTATTCCTTACATTACAGAAAGTTATTTATGGACTGCAAAGTGATGGGATGCTCTGCTTTGTTTGATTTTTTGTGCACATCGGGCATATCTCTTGTGCCCCCATATAAAAAAGGGGAGATGAAGAAGGCTATAGAGTTTTAAAAAACCCGAACGCAATATATTGTTGATACATTAAAGGAAACATCAGCTAAAGGAAAAGTCTTCAGTGCTCCATACAACGCTGGGTATACTATTTCTTGACTCACTCACTATTATGTTTTTTTATGACGTAAATTTTATCAAATATGACACAATATGAAGTTGTGATCCACTCTTACTTTACTACTTAAACCTCATAAATGTGACCTCTTCACCAAGACCAATAATTACTCCAATAGAAAGTGCAAACGGCAAAGACAAATCCAACATCAGTAACATTGAAACTTACCTTGGTGTTAACATCAAATCCATAATCTGGTCATTGATGTTAACCATGCTGAATTTGTTCAGTAGACTTGCATTATACTCTGCATCTTGTAAGTTCAGGAACATTTATGGAGTTCTGCATTATAGTACAGAAGACATGCAAGTTCAGGAACAATCATTGCATTATAGAGCTCTTTATACTCTACATCTTCTTTATTAACAAGAATTAACCAAAAACATACAGTATAAGGTTAGATAGCAACTAGAAATCTTTTTTTTTCGTTGCAAATCTATGTGAATTCTACTCAAATTCTAATAGCTTCATTCTGTAGACATGGTCTGGTTTTGTGTAGCTCCTAGGTCTATCTCTTTGAATTATACATCGGCTAAAGGAGAGGATGTATGTAGGTTTCATTGTTATGTAGGTTTCATTGAATTATACATCTGGTTTTGTTATGTAGGTTTCATTGTCATTGATCCTTACAATAACATAGTGTATTACTTGGATTCCTTACGTAATTTAGAGGAAAGAGGAACCGACGCAAGCTTCTTAGGGGATGTACATGACATCGTAAGCAAGTAACCAAATTTATTTAACTATCTTTTTTAGTCTACCAAAACTTTTACATGCTAATTGTCTTTAATTCTATTTTTAGAGCACTATTTCAATTTCGAAGTGAAAGGGAGTTTGCCACGAAGTTGAAGATGAATACAAAATGGCTTAGAATAAAAGTATGCAATACAATATTATATTATTAGTTCAATGAATGTATAATATAATAGATGTTTTTGATGACTTTCTCAATTTTTTTGCCAGCAAAATGGTGTTGATTGTGGATATTATGTGATGCGATTCATGAAGGAAATAATCACACACAAGCGTCTCCAAATTCCTGAACTTGTAAGTCTTCACTCTAGCAAAATGTTGTTGAGTGTATTGGTTTTTTAAGGATCTTCCACAAGAACATTTTTTGCTTTGGGGTCCCATTGTTGCTCCTGACGCGCTTCCGGTTAATGTTACTTGGCGTGCTGTTCACTTTAACAAATTCCCTTGATATATATGCTTCTGCCCTACTAGATTTTAATGTACTCCCTCTGCTCGAGGTTATCTGCAACAAAGGACAATATTTTGGACTCCTAGGCAAAACTTTTAGGGGAGTTTTAATTGAGTTTTAGTAGGTTTAATTAAGGTTGAAAATGGAGGGAAAAGGAGTGGTTCCACTTAATTTTGTTTTGAGTGGGTTTTAGTTAGTGGGTAATAGGTGGTGGAGGGGACTACTAACCAAAAAAGTGGGTAATAGTGGGTAATTGATAGTTAAATATTACCCAAAAAGGAAAGAAAAAAAATTTGTTGCAAATAATAGAAAGCACCCATTTTAGATAAATGTTGCAAATAATTGCGGGCGGAGGGAGTAGTTGATTTGCTTCTGCCGTACTAGTATGAGTAGTATCAATGAGGCAAAGTAATATGTGGATATATATGATTTAATTTACTTATAATCTCGTCATTAAAAAATATTTTACTTTTTTTTATGTGTATACTTATATTCTTATTTTACAGTACTTTTCGGATTGTCAATTTTCAAGTTATGATCAAACTCAAATGATGAAGTGAGAACTCAATGGGTGCGCTATGTAATCCAACGAATGTAGCTAGGTAGCTAGATTGAAGGAATCGACAAATTTTTGTATTTTTTTGCGTATTTTGATTTATCGTCTTTTATTTAGAACACATTTCTTTCAACTGTTAGTTTAATTATGACCTTGTAAAACTCTATTAGATCTTCAATATTATTAATACAAATTTATCTTTGATTTTTTTATTTTTTGAGAAAAATTTATCTTTGATTTATATACTATTATTGTACTCTATTAGGTGGTGATTGAAGAAAAATTATATATTACATGAAAAAATACCACTATTATAGGTTAAAAATATTCCAAAAAAAAAAAAAAAAATTACTTTTACAGCGGTTTCAAAATATTGCTATAAAATGTTTTTTTGAATTTTGGCGGTAGTTAAATTTACAGCATAACTTTTACAACGGTTTTAATGTTGATGTAATTGAGTAATTTGGCGAATTCTTGATAGTCATTTTAAAGCGGTTATAAAAACCGCTGTAAAAAGCTAATATATGCTTTTACAGCGGCGCGATATATAGCAGTTGTAAAACCACTATAAAAAGCTTTTTTAACCGCGGTAAAAAGCATTATTTGTTGTAGTGTCCGTATTAGTTTAACTAGGAAAGTTATAAATTTGATTCAATTATATTATAGAGTACAAAATATGTAAGAGAGTTACGTGAGGATTTATTCATGTTATGTACGAAAGCTAGATAAACATTTGTAAGGATATTTACACAATATGTACGACAGTTGGATAATATATTTACAAGTTTTACTAGAAAAAAGTCGACTACGAAAGTATAATTGGAAAGAAGGTAGCATAAGATGATAATATTAAAAAGAAAGGAATCATAATTTAAAATGTAAGACATTTCTTGCATACATATGAAAGTGATAATCACAATATTCTTATTTTTTATGATTAGGCATATCATATACAAGTTTATCAACAAATTATTGTCTCACTTAGTAAGTTTTTTACCTTAAATTCTAGAGGTTTGGGGATTAAATCTTACTAAGTAACTAATCAGATCAGGGTCCTCCTTACCAATTTTATTATTTTTTAATTTTTTTTAAAATAAAAATATCATATACGAGTTTTGATTTTCAACCGGTAGCACCGTAGCAACCAGATATGGTCACAGCGCCACAAAGTTGGTATGCCCTGATGGAGAAGACGGTCTAATAATAAGTACAAAAAATCTGAGCAAGATTATAAACATCAATGTGACAGGAGAAACAATGACGGTAGAAAGCGGCATGTTGCTAATGCAACTGATAGACGAGGCAGCCAAGGTGAACCTAGCATTGCCTAATTCGCCTTATTGGTCAGGTTTAACCATTGGGGGAATGCTTGGAACGGGTGCTCATGGAAGCTCTCTATGGGGCCTTGGAAGCGCGGTCCATGACTACGTTGTTAGCCTTAAGATGGTTAGCCCCGGTGAAGAGGACGACGATTACGTTAAAGTTCGGACGCTCAGTGTTGGTGATGAAGACCTCGATGCAGCAAAGGTATCACTCGGTGTTCTTGGTGTGTTATATCACAGGTATGCACATTTTTATCTTCTATTGGACTTGGAAGAGTCACTTGATTTATAGTATTTTAATTTCACTAGAAAACCTTGCTAAAAAACTTTCACTAGAAAACTAATCATTTTTTATATTGTGTTGCGTGATCTAACGAGTGGGTAGTGATTATAATTTTATACTCTTAATCGACATTTTACTAGAATTACAAGCTAATCGATTTTTATTAAATAATTATATGTTTGACAACACATTTCGGAAACCTTTAAAAGATATAGTGCTAAAAATTTTAAGGGAAATTAAATGATATGGTGCTAATGCATAACCTAATATAGTTATCATACTTTTCTTATTTTTTGCAGGTTACCTTTAAGTTGGAACCACTTTTCAAGCGAAACATAACATTCATAACAAGAGATGACCAAGATTTGGAGATTGAAGCCCCAAAATTTGGGGTCCAACATGAGTTTGCTGATATAGTTTGGCTACCTAACCAACGTAAAGCAACTAGAACTGTCAAAAATCGAACCGAACTGTTTCAACCGATCCGAATGAGAACTGAACCGATTAAAAACCGATTGTATGAAATCGAAAACCGACCCAAACCGCATGTTAGTAAAACCGAAATCGAACCGATCCGAGTAAACGTTAAACCGTTTAAGAACCGAACCAAATCTAAACCGAACTGAAAGGAAACCGAACCGAAAATGAACCGAACCGTTTCTAACCCGAAACCGTTTGAACTGACATAAAAACCGTTTACACCGAACCGTTAACAAACCGCAACCCGTTTGCACTGAACCGTTTATAAACCGAACCGTTTATGAACTGAACCGCTTATAAATCGAACCGTTTACAAACCACTTACTATAAAGAAAAGATTTTTTTTTTTTTTGGTTCACTTTCTTCCTTTCTTTTTCTCACCTTTATGTACTATCTATTTTATCTCATGAATTGCAGAAATCACAATCAGATTTAATTAATTTCCTCCAAAAACTAAAAAGGTTTTTATTTCTTTATCTTTATTTTCAAAGATGTTTTCATCAAATAATAATAATTAACAATTCCTATCCTTTGCTTTATAATGAGTCTCCATCTTTTTTTACTAATCGCACTATCCCTGAAAGCAACAACAATATTTTGTTCCAACATTATTATGGAAAATTCTTACCACCAACTTCATATCCTCCAATTTCATCCGAACCTTTAATTAACCAAGAAAATGGGTTGTTATGGGCGTCGAATGTACGTGTTTCGAGTTCTAGAAGAGCAGCTGGAAAGAAAGATAGACATACCAAGATCACCAATGCTCAAGGGGTTAGAGATAGGAGGGTAAGATTGTCAATGAGCATTGCTTGCGAGTTCTGCCCAGTCACCCACCTCCACCGTAAACCACCCAACTCCACCCCGTAAACAACCTACCACCACCAGCCACCTCCAACAATTCGAAAACCCACAAAAATAACGCAAAAATCCACAAAAATACACAAAAAACCCATAAAAATCACACAAAAAACACACAAAAACAACCAAGCAAAAAAAAACGAAATCAACCTACAAAAATTAAACAAAAAAATAACGAAATCAACAAAAATAAACTCAAATTAAACCACGAAATCAAACATTAACCACACAAAATCGAAATTAACCAACAATAATAAAATAAAATAAAAATCAAACCTCGAAATCGAGATTATATGGTTAAATTCGACCATAAAAACTCCAGATCTGGAATTTTTATGGTCGAATTTGACCATAAACACCATATTTATTCGTTAGATGACGACCACCAGCCCACACAAATTAGTTTGTTGTCGAAAATTCGAGGAAAAAGAAAAAATGAAGAAGAAAAAGAGAACGAAAATGGAGAAAAAAGAACGAAAATGGAGAAAAACACAACAAAAATAGAGAAAAAAGGAACGAAAAATGGAGAAAAAAAAGAACGAAAATGGAGAAAAAGAAAGAAGGAGAACGAAGAAAGAGAAAGAAGGAGAAGAGAGAGGAACGAGAAAGAGTTGAAGAGGAGAGAGAATGATGTTTTTTTTTGTTTTTTTTTTCTTTTGCATAATGTATGAACCACATGTTTATTTAATTATTTAACAATCAAAATATCTAAATTCTAAATCTAAAATTTGTTTTGCCTTTTGGTTTTTGGAGGGAAATTTCCCACCATTCATATTTTGACAAAATTGTCAAACAAAAAAAAAATGAAATCAATTTTCCACTTTGTAAAAATCAAAATTTTTAATTTATTTTAATAACATTAAACAAACTTTTATACAATTAATTAATTACATGGCTTAAAAAAAATAATTACATTTCTCGAATCCCGATAAAACGATACCTTCATAATATCAGCTTTTAAATTTTTTTTAACACACACATTAACTTATTAAGTTATTTAAATTATAAAATGTGAATCGGTTAGCGTGTAAATGTCTAGCGTTGCGATTAATAAAAAATCGAATACCGTATAATAATATAATGACGTCATATATTAGAGAGTTAGAAGTACTACGGATTTGTTATATGATTATATTTATATCAGTTTAGCTATGTTTGTAAGCAATACACTTGTAATTGTGTAAACTTATAAATGATAGAATTGACTAGTAGATTAGTACATAAATACAAATTACTTAATTAGATATGACTACATGAGTGATTGACTAATATGACTATATGAGCAATTGTCAATTTAGCATAGTTGCATAACAGATTAATTAACAGTGTACTAGACCATCCTACTCGGTAATATACTAATAGCATTTCAGTATTTGATCTATTAGACTCAAGTTAAAAGTTACTCTTTCTTATTAACTTGTTAGTCTAATTAAGTAATTTAATTAGTAATTACTAATTAATGACTTAAGCCTCAGGGGTAAACCAGTAAAGGATATACAAAAATATAATAATCTTATGATTCTCATCCCTTTATACTAATAAATATTTAACTATGAGAATATGAGATGGTTAGATGTTATGTATATGTATAATCGATTGAAAGAATCAATATTACCTTCTTATTCATTAATGTTTTCTTTCATTATACAAATCAAACTACTTTGTAATATCTTCATATATAACTTTATGCAAATATATAATGATAAACGAGTCTTGATTAACAGTAGTCTTGTTGACTAATTAAGAACCGAACCCGTTAACGAACCGAACCA
Organism: Chenopodium berlandieri; assembly: GCA_034703905.1. Classification (NCBI taxonomy): domain Eukaryota; kingdom Viridiplantae; phylum Streptophyta; class Magnoliopsida; order Caryophyllales; family Amaranthaceae; genus Chenopodium; species Chenopodium berlandieri. Next base: position 25,376,023 of record CM068281.1, read on the forward strand.
GTTATAAACCGAACTAAAATAAAACTGAACCAAAAAAGAACCGAACCGTTTCTAACCCGAAACTGTTTGAACCGGGATAAAAACCGTTTACACCGAACCGTTAACAAACCGCAACCCGCCTGCACCGAACCGTTTACTACCCGAACCGTTTACAATCCGAACCGAATTTAAACCGTTCAAAGATAAACCGAAACCGAATCGAATCGATAATTATTTAAACTGAACTGAAAGCGACCCGTAAGACATTTGAACCGATTTCAAACTGACCTGATTTCAAACCGTACTGATTTCAAACCGAATTGAAACCAAACTGTCAAACCGTTTTGACAGTACTAAAAGCAACATATCGAATTGATGACAATCGAGTCCCTACCTCAACACCTGGAAATGGAGTCTATTACGTCATGGGCTTCCGATCTGTACCACGATTTCTTTTAGAGTCTTCTAGAGCAGCAGGTAATGTACTAATGTATATGAGTATATGAGCTTATGAGGTCATTGAACAAACCATAAGTTTAATTAGCATTTCGAGTGTAAGGAATCATTATTTAAACTTTTAAAGTTGCCTTAAAATATGTTCCGTTCAACTTAGATATCCACTTAATTAAAAAATAATTAAATTAAACCAGATTAAATTAGATCTTATATTTTTATTTACCTATATTTATTGTTAATTATTTTAATTTCATAATGTAAAGTGTATGTGATGAAAATTTCATATTTAAAAACTATGTATTTATACAAATTTGATGACATCTCATTTGATAATCTTACGTATCAACGTATACATTAGGTCAAGTATGTAAATCATATCTTATCAAATCAAAAAAATTGAAATCAGATCAAATTATGTGAACTAAATATTATCTTAGTCTTATTATTATGACCCTATTTGGTAATTAGAGGTTAAATTAGTATTTAGTTATTAATTAGCTGCTTTTTGAATTAGTTGTTTGTCTAATAGCAAGTTTTATTTGATCTAATTTACCGGTTGTATTAGCTAATTTTGGTTGTGTAAAGGTGTTTGATTGTTAGTTGTTTCTATAAAGTGATTTATAATGTAAAACCACCAATTAGCTTAGAAAAGCAATGGAATCTCCAGTAAAAGACAGTAAATTTGACAACATTAGAATACAATATGAGAATAGTCACTTCTATAAGAGTGATATTTTGTATTTCGTATTACGGGTAATCTTGTATTTTGGTGTAGACCCTAATTATTTATATATACTTCATATACATAGTGCCATGACTTTTGTATTAAGGAGAGCCGTATCATTCTATTCAAAATTTCAGTATTATATAATAGCATGTATAAACTACTTTTTCGAAAAGTTCTTACAACCAACTTTTTTGATAATTCTCCTAATGGATTACATATTTTGTTCATTGATTACACCACTCAGAGGATATTCAAGAATCACTTGGTTGCGGCAAGTTAAGATGCATCACAGCTACCACTTCCACGACCCTTCTTATTAAAAGCGGATTTGGACTCTCAAATAATGGTAACACTCCTATTCCTTTATTTGGTTTTAAAAGGGTGTATTCACCTGATTTTTATCACCAGATCTTATTTGAATCTATCTAAATAAATATTTCCTCCTGATGACTCCACCTTGTTGTTTCGTTTAACTCTTACTTAGTTTTATTTTTATGTTGAATGATGGAAGTCAAAATGAATAGTCAATGTTTATTTAATATGCTTAGTTTATTTATCTTAGTTTATTTTATTGCTTAGCTTAATTTTATGTTGTGCCAAATTATATTCGTATATATTCTGCTAAGCATGCTAACTGATTTTATCTTTATGTTTCAAAGATAATTTTCTGTCAAAAGTATTTATTTATCTTATTATTTATCTTATTTGGTTGTTGAATTTTTCTGAATATGATAATATTTCTGATTAAGATAAATATTGCTGTTACTTTATCTTATGCTTGCTGACCTTGTTTTTAGGAAGCTATAAGTGTGTTGTAACAGATTTTAGCGGGCTATCTTAAGAAGATAAACGTTGAATTCAAAACAGTCTTGAAGTTTAAATTTGAAAGCTTCGAAATTTCTGGAGTTTGTTGAAGACTCAGAGACTGTTGTGCAACGTTTTAAAATCAGCTTCAAAGCCTTATAAATAGCATGAAGATCAGCCGGTTTATAATCCAAGTTTTTCAAGAAGTCTTGTGCTATTCTAAGAGCTTTAATTCTCTCATTGTTTACTACTTTTCATTACTTAAAAGTGAGGGAAAAATACGAGTGTTCACTTGTGCTAAACATTGTAATTTTGAGTGATACACTTCGTAGTAAAATTATAATACTCGAAGTTGTTTGAGTGTGTTAGCTTTTATTTCTAGGATTTGAGTGTCTAAGGTGTAGTGGGAAGTACTACGGAGAGAAAATAGTGAGATCTTCTAGGTTGCTTTAGAACTCTAAGGGAAGAAATAAAAGTTGGTTAAAATCCTACGGGTTGGACAACCCTAGGAGGAGACGTAGGCCTTTGTGCTGAACTTCGTAACAATTCCTTGTGTTTATTTCTGTTTTTATTTTTGCCTTGTTCTTACTTTCGTTCTTTATTTCAAACAGTTTTAGCAAAATCTAAAACAAACATTTATAAGCTTCTGCTTACTAACTGTTTTACTTTAAATAGTTTTCAAAGTCTTTATTTGTAAAACAGAGATCAGTTTATTCCGCCCTGTATTCTGATCTCAAGGTCTTGACATTTTCAGTTTTGCGAAAAACGCCCATACTCTATTCAACCCCCCCCCCCCTTCTAGAGTATTAATATGTTTATTCCATTACCATTGTGATCCTTTCATTTGGTATCAGAGCAGGTATTCACATAAGGACTTAACAATCTGTGAAGATAAATTCAGTTGGTGATGGAGGTTTCGCTCAAGGCCGATCCGCAAATCGCCCTCCTCTCTTTTGTGGCAACAACTTTGCTCATTGGAGGTCGTTGATGCAAATGTTCGTGATTGATGAAGACCTTGAACTCTGGGAGATTATCAAGAAGGGTCCTAAAGTTCCTATGAAGACCACTGAAAGTGGAGTAGCCGTTCCCAAGAATGATGATGAGTTCAACCAAACGGATCTTGAAAGTGTTGCAAAAGAATTACCGTGCCATGAACTTATTATATTGTGCACTGGATGCAAATGAATTCAATCGTGTGTGTACATGCAAAAGTGCCAAGGAGATATGGGACAAGCTCGTGGTCCATATGAAGGAACAAGCCAAGTCAAGGAGACAAAAATCAGCATTTTTCTTCGACAATATGAACTTTTTAAAATGCTTTCTAATGAATCTATTAAGGAAATGTTTACTAGATTCACTCAAATTATTAACAATCTTGATTCTCTTGGTAGGTCTTTCTCAAATGAAGAAAAAGTGAGAAAGATCCTTCGATGTCTTCCAAAAGCAAAGTGGGGTCCTAAAGTTACAGCAATTGAAGAAGCTCAAGATCTAAGAACCCTTCCTCTTGACGATCTATTGGGAAAATTAATTACCCATGAAATGTCTTTTGATGAAGAAGATGGAGAGCATGCCTCATCCACAAAGGGGCTAGCTCTCCAAGCCAAGAAAGAAGAAGAAATAGAGTAAGATTCAGATGAAGATGATGACGATGAAGACCCCTTTGCTCTTCTCTCAAGAAGTCTTACCAAAATCCTCAAGATGAAGAAGAAGTTCTCAAAAGAAAGAAATCATGGGAAATCTGATCGATACAACAATCGCCAAGAAAAGCCTAAGGGAAATACATACAACAAACTCAATACTTTGAAATGTTATGAATGTGGTGAAGAAGATCACCTTGTACGAGATTGTCCTCAAAGAAAGAAGTCTAAGCCCTACAAAAAGGAATTCAAGAAAAAGGCTATGGTGGCATCTTGGAGCGATTCTGACTCAAGTGATTCAGACGATGATGATCAAGCCAACCTATGTCTGATGGAAGAAAAAGACACTTCAAAAGAGGAACATCTTCAGGTAATTGTAAATAATCTCATGTCTAGTCCTTCAAATATTCTTTCTGAAGTCTTGCATAATATGATTATCAATGAAGAAAGCTTGATTCAAGAGTAAAAAATTTTGAAATAAAAACTCAGTACGCAAGTTGAAACTACTGAGAGTTTAACCAAAGAAGTTTTTGTTTTAAAAGAAGCTTATACAGCTCTCGAAAACAAGGTCAAAGTATCTGAAACTCAGATCAAGGCCTTGAAAACCGAGAACAGTACTTTGAAACAAAAACTCACTTCTCTAAATTACTGTAATTACAGTCTTGAAAAGGAGAAGAGAAGTCCTTTTGAAAAATGTTCAAATCAGAAAAGTCTTTTAAATAAACTTTCAAATTCTGAAAATGATTTTGACAAAATGTTGGATAAAGCTCGAGGATCCAGAGACAAAACTGGACTTGGTTTTAATAAATATCTTGACAAAAAGAAACCTACTGTTTTTGTTAAAGCCAAAGGAAGTTTTAATGGTCCTACCTGTTTTTATTGTTGCAAAAAAGGTCATACCAAGCTTACCTGTCCTTTCAAAAGGAAAGATCCTCATATTATCAAAAATTCATTTCCTTATTTTACTCGAGACCAAATTAAGCAAATCTGGGTAGTTAAGGGAACTAGACCACCAAACATGGTCTATCCCGAATATGATTCCAAATTTGCAGTTTGGTCTAGAAAGGTTTGATAATTTGTTATTTTGCAGGAGAGCTTGAAAAAGAAAGATTATAGATGGATTTTAGATAGTGGATGTTCTCGGCACATGAGTGGAAATTCTGCTCTATTCTCTAAGGTTGAAACTAATCTATGTGGAACAATAACCCTTGGAGACAAAAAGAAGTACAATATCGTTGGCATTGGCAAAATTGGAGGTGATGCATTTAACTCCATTGATGATGTCTATCTAGTTGATGGATTGAAGTACAATCTCCTAAGCATCTCTCAACTGTGCGACAAAGGTAACGAGGTTAATGAAAAATGTTAAGTGCGTGAAAAAGGTGGTAAGATCATTCTAACTGCTCCTAGAAATAATGATGTGTATTCGTTTCATTCTAATCTTGTTGAAAGTTCTAGTCTGAAGTGTCTCAAGGCTCTGACTGAAAATACAAGGCTTTGGCACAGAAGACTTGGACATATTAACATGCATACTATGAAAAAGTTGTCAATACAGAGTTTAGTGTGTGGCTTGCCTGAATTAAATTTCAAAGAAAAAGGGCTGTGCAAAGCATGTGCTAGAGGTAAACAGGTTAAAGGCTCTTTTAAGACCAAAAAGGTTGTAAGTGCCTCTAAACCCCTTGAACGTTTACATATTGATTTATGTGGTCCTATGCGTGTCAAAACCCCAAAAGGAAAACAGTATATCCTTGTGGTTGTTGATGACTATTCTCGTTTTACTTGGGTTTCATTTTTAAGAGAAAAATCAGAAGCTTTGTTGGAGTTTTCAAAAATTTGCAAAGAAGTTCAAACTGAGAAAAACCTACCTGTGGTAGCTGTGAGAAGCGACCATGGTAGAGAATTTGATCAAATCAATTTTGAAAAGTTTTGTACTAAATATGGTATTTCTCACAACTTTACAGCTCCAAGGACACCTCAACAAAATGGGGTTGTGGAACGCAAGAACCGCACCCTTGAGGATCTGTCCAGGACCATGCTTTTGGAAAATGCTTTACCAAAATATTTTTGGGCAGAAGCTGTAAACACAGCTAACTATGTTTCAAATCGTTGTTTAATTCGTCCTATTTTAAAGAAAACTCCATATGAGCTTTTCAAAGGAAGGAAGCCCAATATAGCTTATCTAAAACCATTTGGATGTACTTGCTTTGTTCATAATAATGGCAAAGATAACCTTGGGAAATTTGATGCACGTAGTGATGAAGCTATTTTCTTGGGATACTCTTCTGTTTCTAAAGCATATAGAGTCTTTAACAAGCGAACTAAGCTTGTTGAAGAAAGCATACATGTTATTTTTTACGAATCCGAAAAGGATACTTTGAGTGAAAGTTTTATAGGTCTAAAGCTGAACAGATACGAGGAACCAGAAACAGATGATGAAAGTGATAAAGAAGCAGCAGAAGCTCCAGCAATGCGCCCTTCCCAGAACATCCAAGAACCCATTCAAACCACAGAAGAATTAAATCAATCCTCTGTTTCTCCTCCTCAAAGCCCTAAAGGCTCATCTCAAGACCTTGAACCTGAACCTGAATCTAGCCAAAATTCATCCCATGGTCTTGAAACAGTACTCCGAGAACCTCCTTCTACCCCCTTATTAATGCGCAGAAAATTCAAACATGCCTCATCTCATCCTCTTGATAAAATCATTTCTGACCCAAAATCTGGAATCCAAACCAGAGCAAACTTAAAATCTCTTTGTGCCTTTCATGCCTTTGTTTCCCTTGTTGAACCAAAAAATGTCAAAGAAGCCTTGCATGAACCGGATTGGATTATTGCTATGCAAAGTGAGCTAAATGAATTCGAGAGAAACAAAGTCTGGAATTTGACTCCAAGGCCCAAAGGGAAATCAGTAATTGGAACAAGATGGGTTTTCATAAACAAGTTGGATGAAAATGGTAAAATTGCTCGAAATAAGGCAAGGTTAGTAGCTCAAGGCTACAATCAAGAAGAAGGTATTGATTATGAGGAAACTTTTGCACCTGTTGCACGTATGGAAGCAATTAGAATTTTACTTGCTTTTGTATCCTTTATGCGTATCAAACTATTTCAAATGGATGTAAAATGTGCCTTTTTAAATGGTTTTCTAAAAGAGGAAGTTTATGTAGAACAACCTCCTGGCTTTGAAAATGAGTCTTTTCCTGACCATGTTTACAAACTTGATAAAGCTTTATACGGTCTGAAACAAGCCCCAAGGGCTTGGTACGAACGTGTATCAAAATATCTTTTGGAAAACGGTTTTAAACGTGGTCAAGTTGACAAAACTCTGTTTGTTAAAATCAAAGCAAGTGACTTACTGATTGTGCAAATTTATGTTGATGATATTTTGTTCGGTGCTACTAATGATTCCCTTTGCAAGGAATTTTCTGATATTATGTGTAGGGAATTCGAAATGAGCTTAATTGGTGAACTCAATTTCTTTCTTGGATTGCAAATTAAACAAGATAAAGGAGGCATCTTTGTGAATCAAGGCAAATATACTAGAGAGCTCCTTAAGAAATATGATATGCTACAATCCAAAGAAGCAAAAACTCCTATGAGTTCATCACTTTCTTTGGACAAAGATGAGAATGGTAAATCAGTAAATCAAAAGCAATATCGAGGTATAATTGGATCTCTTCTTTATTTAATAGCAAGTCGGCCTGATATTATGTTTAGTGTTTGTATGTGTGCACGTTTTCAAGCTGATCCTAAGAAATCACACTAAGTGTTGTTAAACGTATTTTAAGGTATTTAAATGGAACTAAGTACTTTGGTCTTTGGTATCCTAAAAATAGCAACTTTGAGCTTGTTGGGTATTCGGATGCTGATTTTGCAGGTTATAAAGTAGACAGGAAAAGTACTTCAGGTTGCTGTCAATTTCCACTACTAGAAAACAGGTCATTTCCGACGGAAGAATTCCGTCGGAAACACCCTTAATTCCGTCGGAAAACACTGTTTCCGACGGAAATTTCGTCGGAACGTGGTGTCGGAAGACCTTTTGTAGTAAAAACGGCTTTTTCCGTCGGAACAGTGTTTTCCGACGGATTTTTCTCACCGGAAGAGGTTTTCCGGCCACCGGAAAGTCCGTCGGAAAACTCCGACGGAATTCAAATCCGCTGAAAACTTCCGACGGAATTTCCGTCGAAATCTGCTGCAGAAAAAAATAATAAAAAAAGCCCTGCCACCTCCGGCACCCAGACCACCTTAACCCACCCCCCTTAACCCACCTAACCACACCCAGAACCCCCCTACCCAGACCACCCACCGTAACCACCCCAGACCAGACCTCCCCTCCCCACCCAGACCACCACCATCTTATCCCACCACCTTAACCCACCCCTCTTAACCCACCTAACCACACCCAGAACCCCCCCACCAAGACCACCCACCGTAATCACCCCAGACTAGTTTCCCCCACCACTACTCCAACCCAACCCAGAACAAACCAGACGCCCCACCGCCCCAACCTACCCCACCCACCAGACCTAGACCACCCACCGTAACCACCATTCCACCCACCTCACCAGCCCAGATCACCCACCCTATCAGCCCACCTACCCCACCAGCCCACCCCACCCAACCCAGACCACCCACCCAGCCCAAACCACCCACCGTAATGAAAAAAACATAAAAAAACGAAAAATATTGAAAAAAAAACCAGATCTACACAAATTGAAACCAAATACGGTCATAAAAATTTGATTTTTTATTATAATTGAAACAAATATAAATCTAAACAAAAAAACAAATACCAGATCTATTCAAATTGATAAAAAAAAAAAAAAAAAAAACAAAAAACAAGATTATAAATTGTAAAAACTACAAACGAATGAACGAAACTTGGATTTGGTCGAACGGTGGTTTTAGGTTTTGTTTTTTTTTATTATTTAATTATTTTCCGACGGAAAATTCCGTCGGAAAAGGTAATTTCCGAGGGAATAATCCGTCGGAAATTTCCGACGGATTTTATTTCCGTCGGAACATTAGGTTTTCCTACGGAAAATTCCCTCGGAAATTTCCGACGGATTTTATTTCCGTTGAAAAATTAAGTTTTCGACGGAATATTCCGTCGGAAAACCCATAAATTCCAACGGATTTGTGTTCCGTAGGAAATCCGTCGTAAATTTCCGACATAATTTAATTCCGTCGAATTTCCGACGGATTTTTGGTCCGTCGGAACTGGTCCGTCGTAAATTGGCCTATTTCTAGTAGTGTTCTTGGATCATCTCTCATAAGTTGGTACTCCAAGAAACAAAATTCCGTAGCTTTATCAACTGCAGAAGCTGAATACATTGCAGCTGGTGCTTGTTGTTCACAAATATTGTGGATATCTCAACAGCTTAAAGATTTGGGCCTTAATTATACAGGAATACCTTTAAAGTGTGATAATACAAGTGCTATATCAATTGCTAAGAATCCTGTGCAGCATTCTCGAACCAAACATATTGATGTTCGACATCATTTCTTAAGAGATCATGTGGAGAAAGGTGACATTTCTATCTCCTTCATTTCTACAAATTTTCAAACTACTAGCATATTTACCAAGCCTTTGAGTGAAGAAAGATTTAATTTTATACGGCTTGAGTTGGGAATGTTAAATAAGGATGCAACTTCGTAGGGGGAGCCAAGGCACGTTATTTAATTTATTTAATTGCTTTAAGTATTTGTTTTGTGTTAAGTGCAAATTACTTCAGAGCCCTGAACTATATTTCAAGGCCTTGAAGTAAAACTACCGAAAAATAAATAAATAAATCTGGAACAGTACCTGATGATTATTCTCGTGAATTCTCATTCAATGTACTTATTTATTATTTTTTCTAAAAACGTTTTCAAAACTCGTACATTCATTTAATCTATTTGATTTTTTAACAGTCGCGCCTTTTCAACTTTTTATCTTTTTAATCTGTTTTTGAAAATCTTTTACTATCCCGTAACTATAAATACTTGCCTGCATTCACTCCTTCTCTCTCATCCGCCAAAAATTTCACTTTCTCTCTCCTCTGCTACTTCTGTCTTCTCCTCTTCTACACTCTTCCATTTCCTTTTTCATTCTCTCTCACCATTTTAATGGCGCCCAAAAGAAAACATGTCGCCATTAAACCAGCTCAGAAAAAGAAACAAGCCAAAACCCAAAAGAAAGCTCCAAAGCAAGTTCCATACTCTGAACCTTCACAATCAGCATCTTCTCAATCATCAATTCCAGAAAAAGAAACCCCATCGAAAGCCATTTTCTGTCAAGTTTCCCGAGAAATCTCAAGCTTCGGCTTCTCAAGAACACACTTTTGAAGTTCCATCTTCTCTCCCTCCTTCATGGTTCAAGAATTTTACAACCCTTGGTAAATGGAAGGATGGGTTTCACTCTCGTAATATCTGTTCTTGTGAACCAATTGCTATGGATCTTGTCAATTCTTCATCGATTCGATGTTTCAAGCTATTTCGTGAGTCCTCTCTTGTTCATCTTGCTTCTCTGCCTGATTTTGCTTACCCTTGTCTCACTCGTTTGTTCTATCTTAATATGACTCTTGTTAATTCTAGTGAGGGGCCTTCAATTGAGTCAATTGTTAAAGGAATCAAAATTAGGTTAACTAATCAGATTCTGGCAGAAATTTTGGGGGTTGCTCCTGTTGTCTATGATAAATCTTTCCCCTCTCGTCTTTCTTGCATTACTGCTGCTAGGACTCAATTTCTTTTGCCTAATACTCCTACCTCAAAGCAGCTCACTCACTCTTCTCTTGATCTTGAACCTAAGATCATTTTCCAATTTTTGACTCGCACTATTATGCCCAGATCTAATTCAAGGGAATTATTGACTGATCAATGCCTTGAAATCTTGTATCTGCTGTTCAATGGCTATCCTCTTGATCTGCCTTCCATTATTCTCACATATATGGCTCACATCTACAACTCTACTGGTCTTGCCACCCTTCCCTATGCAAATCTTTTGCCAAAGATCTTCGAATTTTTTGATGTTCCAGTTGACACAGAGGAAGTAGATCGTCTTACTACTCCTAGTGTGGGCCTGGAACTCTTCAACAAAATTGGCATTTTCAGAGTTGAAAGGGATACCTGGAAGTTCATCTCAAACCTCTCTGATGAAGAACTTGCTGCCATCCCCTCTGCCTATAAACCCAAAGCTGATATCCCTGTTCCTGCTTCCAAACTTCAAGCACTGGAATTTGGCATGGAGGATCTTCGCTAATCCATGTACTCCCTGTTTGCAGATGTTGAGAGGAAGCTTGATGAAATCAGTGCTCAGTTGGCTGGTTAAGCAGGGGAGTTGCAGGACTTCAAGGCTTATTTCTGTTTTTCAAGCCCTTGATGTTTTTTTTAAAAGTTATTTTGCTACTTTTGGTCTGTAATAACTTTAAACTTCTGTTTTTTAGTTGTTTTCAAAACTTTGTTCCAGACATTTTTCTCCCTTGATTGGATGTCAAAAAGGGGAAGAACACATGTGTGTGTATGTTAGTTAGTTTTTGGGAAGTTTTTGGTATATGTTTAATGATTAAGGTGTTATTAATGGTTATTATTCTTATGATTCTTATGTTATCTTTTTTGTTGACTAATCATACTTATTCTTATTGTTATTTGTCATAGGTTTTGACTTCCATCAAGGGGGAGATTGATGATTCCACCTTGTTGTTTCGTTTAACTCTTACTTAGTTTTATTTTTATGTTGAATGATGGAAGTCAAAATGAATAGTCAATGTTTATTTAATATGCTTAGTTTATTTATCTTAGTTTATTTTATTGCTTAGCTTAATTTTATGTTGTGCCAAATTATATTCGTATATATTCTGCTAAGCATGCTAATTGATTTTTTCTTTATGTTTCAAAGATAATATTCTGTCAAAAGTATTTATTTATCTTATTATTTATCTTATTTGGTTGTTGAATTTTTCTGAATATGATAATATTTCTGAATAAGATAAATATTGCTGTTACTTTATCTTATGCTTGCTGACCTTGTTTTAGGAAGCTATAAGTGTGTTGTAACAGATTTTAGCTGGCTATCTTAAGAAGATAAACGTTGAATTCAAAACTGTCTTGAAGTTTAAATTTGAAAGCTTCGAAATTTCTGGAGTTTGTTGAAGACTCAGAGACTGCTGTGCAACATTTTAAAGTCAGCTTCAAAGCCTTATAAATAGCATGAAGATCAGCCGGTTTTATAATCCAAGTTTTTCAAGAAGTCTTGTGCTATTCTAAGAGCTTTAATTCTCTCATTGTTTACTACTTTTCATTACTTAAAAGTGAGGGAAAAATACGAGTGTTCACTTGTGATAAACATTGTAATTTTGAGTGATACACTTCGTAGTAAAATTATAATACTCGAAGTTGTTTGAGTGTGTTAGCTTTTATTTCTAAGATTTGAGTGTCTAAGGTGTAGTGGGAAGTACTACGGAGAGAAGATAGTGAGATCTTCTAGGTTGCTTTAGAACTCTAAGGGAAGAAATAAAAGTTGGTTAAAATCCTACGGGTTGGACAACCCTAGGCGGAGACGTGGGCCTTTGTGCTGAACTTCGTAACAATTCCTTGTGTTTATATCTGTTTTTATTTTTGCCTTGTTCTTACTTTCGTTCTTTATTTCAAACAGTTTTAGCAAAATCCAAAACAAACGTTTATAACCTTATGCTTACTAACTGTTTTACTTTAAATAGTTTTCAAAGTCTTGATTTGTAAAACAGAGATCAGTTTATTCCGTCCTGTAACTGATCTCAAGGCCTTGACATTTTCAGTTTTGCGAAAAACGCCCATACTCTATTCAACCCCCCCCCCCTTCTAGAGTATTAATATGTTTATTCCATTACCATTGTGATCCTTTCACCTTCTTTTCTTTTAGTTGACAATATTTGACTTTTGTACTAGTCACAAATTATTTTTATCACCTGATCTTATTTAACTTTTGTGATTTAGAACTTAAAATATAGTCATGTGTGATCTTGTTTGAATTGTGCTAATGTATATATTTTACTAATATCCACTTTTATATAATTTTACAATGTTTATAATTAAAGATATAAATTATATAAATTTTTCATTGGCAAGCATGATAATAAATGGTGTCAACTAAAAAACCGGAGATAGTATTTTTTTTTTTGTTATTGTTGTTTTTTGGAAATTTTAACAAGAATACACCAATCTTTGTCTCTTCCTCCCAAAATGCACCAATCTTTGCATTTATTCTCCCAAAATGCACCCAACAGGTCACCTTATCTGTTATACCAGGTAAAAATCCACGTGTCATTAGATCATTGGTTAAGTTTTTATTTATTTATTTTGATAATTTAAAAAAAAATAACAAAAAAAGAATTAAAACCCCTCACCGCCCCTTTATCTCTCCTCGCTCCCCTTCCGGAGCCTAGCGTCCAACCCAGCCTCTAGCGCCGGTGATCTCACCCCCACCACCCTCCAATTATTTCCCTTCACCTTATTATTTCATTCAACAATCTAGGTATTTCTCTAAAACCCCAAAAGAATCACACATGAATCAAATTTGGTTAGGGAGGAGGAGAGATAGAGGGGCGATGAGGGTCGGGGTGGATTTGGACAAAGATCAGGGAGTAAGGGATAGGTTTGTTGGCCGTTCGGGGGTGGTTTCAGCTGCGCTCAGGGAGGGGCGAGGAGTGTGTTTAGCGATAGGGGATGGGGAAGTTGAGGAAGATATGGGCGGCGGTGGGAGAGTGGTCGAGCGAGGTGGCTGGCAGGGTTGTTTCTGTGCGTGAGTTGGGCCGCTGGTTTGGTGGCAAGCTGCCGGAAATATGTAGCGAGGGACGACGGTGGTTGGATGCGATTTTATATTGCTGCTAGACGACATTTGTTGGATGCGTGACAGGAGAGGTGTGCAAGGGCTGTGGCCTGTGGAGGAGCTGCATTGTACTGTTTGATATTGTTGATGCCGCTGTGTAGCCGCAATTGCGGTGGGATCAAGGGTTGTTGGTTTGGTGTGCGGGCCGCTGGAAATATGCAGCGAGGGTCGACGGTGGTTTCGGGGGCAGTGGTCGGCTGGCGAAAGGTGGGGTTGTTTTGGTTTTTTTTTTTTTATAATTATTTTGTTAATTTAAAAAAGATAATTAAAGGTTTTACATAAAAAAAATAATTAAAGGAATATTAAAAAAAATGACCGATTGTACAGTTCATCGGTCATTTGGGTGCATTTTGGGAGAATAAATAGGGCTGGCAATCCCTGGCCCGACCCGATAACACGACCCGAACCCGACCTGAAGTTATTGAGAGAAACCCGAACACAACCCAAACCCAACCCGAACAACTCGAATTTGAACCGATTTGACCCAAATTTCATATTTCGTAATAAGGGGTGTTCGCGGTGCGGTTTGAATCATAAACCATACCAAACTGCAAACTTGGGGTTTGTAATTTTTTAAAACCGTGCCAAACTGCAATTCTAAAAAAAACCGCAGCTAACCGCACTGCATATGCAGTTTGGTGCGGTGCGGATTAACCATATTTTAAAAAAATGATAATTATTGTTTAAAAAACAAAACTTTTATTTTATTTTGTAATTATTAATTTATAATTCAAATATTAAACTTTTTTTTTTAACCTTTAATTAACTAAAAGTCAAAGATTAGCTCATATATTTTAGTTCTTTTATATATACTTTTTTAATAAAAATATAGTATAAAAACAGCAAACCGCATTAAAGTGCGGTTTTGGTCTAAATATTTTTGGAAACCGCACCGCAGTTTGGTCATTTTCAAAAACCGCACCGTAATTTTCAAACCGCACTAAACCGCAAAATTGCGGTTTGGTGCGGTCTAAACCACACTTTGTACAGCTTGTACAGCCCTATTCGTAATAATATTAAGTTTTACACAATTTGTGATAATTTCTAAGCATAACCCGAAATCGACTCGAAATCCGACCCGAACTCGATCTACTGACCCGAATTGCTACCTCTAAGAATAAATGCAAACTTAGGTGCATTTTGGGTAGGTTTAATAGTTGGTGCATTTTAGAGAATGGGGCAAAGATTGGTGCATTCTTGTTAAATATTCCTTGTTTTTTGAGATATTTTCATAGCATACACAAATAAATAAAAACCATTAAGTTACAAAAAAAGTATTAAAATTTGATTACCATCTTTGAAACCTTGAGCTTATAGTGGTATATAAAGTAGAGAAGGTATTGGGTGCGGACTGCCGCACGCAAATTTGTTGCGGCAGGGTTGGTTGAGATATTTTACTTGTTAGCTGATATGTTTTATTTGTTGGCTGATATGATTTTTGTGTTGGCTGATATATTCCTTTTGTTGGCTGATGTGTTCATTTTATTGGCAGTTATCAGACATCAGTTGGTTGATATGTTTATTTGGTTAGCTGCTACCTTTATTTTGTTGGTTGATATGTATAATTTAATTGTTGGCTGATATCTTTATTTTGTTGGCAGATACGTATAATTTAATTGTTGGTTTATATGTTACAATTCATTGGCTGATATATTTATTTTGTTGGCTTACCTGTTGCTCTTGTTAGCTGATATGCTTCATTTGTTGGCTGATCTTCTGTTGGCTGATAACACTACTAGAAATAGGCTGGACTCCAACGGAATTATTCCGACGGACTTAATTTCCGTCGGAAATTTCGAATTTTCCGACGGAACTTTGGTCTGTTGGAAAATTCCGTCGAAAAACTTAAGTTGCGACGGAAAATTCCCTCGGAAATATTTCGATGGATTTTTTCCCTCGGAATGTACATCTTTTGACGGAATATTCCGCCGGAGCTATACATTCAGAGGGAATAAATTCCGTCAGAACTATTAAAAAAAACAGAAAAAACGTTCTGAATTTTTCCTGAAAAAAACCAGAAACAGAAGAAAAAGGAAGAGAGAGAAAGGGAGAAAGAGAAAGAGGAAGATAGAAGAAAGAGGAAGAGGAAGAGAGAAGAAAGAGGAGGAGAGAGAAAGGGAGAAAGAGAAAGAGGAAGAAGAAGAGAGAGAGAGCGAAAGGGAGAAAGAGGAAGCGAGAAACAGAAGGAAAAAGAGAAAGAGGAAAAGGAAGAGAGAGAAAGGGAGAAAGAGAAGGAGGAAGACGAAGACGACGGCGACCACCGCAGCTCCGCCGCATCTACGCCGCCGTTCTGCATTTGTAAGTGTAGTTAATTTTAATTTTTTTTAATTAATTTTTTTGGGAAACCCTAAGCTAACTTTACCCCTGTTTTCAACAGCCACCTCCGGCCTTCCACCACAACCACCGGCCGGTGACCGCCGCCCCTTGTGACTTTAAGGCCTCCCGCCGTTTTGCAGCCCCTGTAAGACTCGCGCCCTTTTTTTTCAATAAAAACAAAAACCCAAATTAAGTTTTAATTTTAATTATTTGTAGGATTTGTAAAGTTACTTGGTTTGATTGTCAATAAAAGTGCAGATCTACAGGTTAGAGACTAAAATAAACCCTAAAATTCTTAGTTTAGTTTATATTCTTAGTTTAGTTTACATTCTTAGTTTAGTGACTAATTGTATTTAGATATATGTTAGTTCATATATACAATTTGTTGTATTTACATTTTAATATGTTGAAATATTTGAAATTAATGTGTTGTATTATGATTTTTTAGTTTACTTTACTTAAGTTTAGTTGTTAATTGTTATATTATAATATGTTAGTTTAGTTTGGTTTAGTTTAATATAATAATGTATGTTAGTTTAGTTTAGTTTAGTTTAATATAGTGTATGTTTGTTTATTTAGTTTAATATTTTTGTAAGATATAATGTTTAATATAATAATTGAATAATTTTGCTCATTTATTTGTTTAGTTTAGTTTAATTATGATATATATTTGTTTAGTATAATGCATGTGTCATTTACTTTATATATTTTGTAAATGAATCATTTGCATAATCATTTGCCTAGATATCCGTTCAAGGCATACACATTAGGAGTATGTCTTGAATAGTCTTCGGTTGGGACTGTCCTTGTACGCTTATTCTCACTTTGGTGGTGAATATATGCCTTGTTATTGATTCTAGGGAAAATCGTGCCTTCTCATTTCTCTACAATGTTCTCTGGGTACATATGTAGGTGTGTTTAATCGCCTACATCGTGTACTTGGAGAACTGTAGGGAAATGCTGGCGGATTTTCCATAGAATTGAAAACCTGGCTTACATTCGCTAGTGGGATTAAATGTACAAGGATGGGTTAGGTTGGAGTGATAAGAACCCTTTGGAAGCATTTCAATTCTTATTTGCATTTCCATAACACTTTGATGGATAATCACTAGGAAATACGCTTTGTGACTAATGTGATTATACATATGCGTGAGTTGTGTAGAAGTTGTAATCATAAAAAGAATAGAACGTAGCTGGATGTATGAAAGGAAGGTTGGGCAAAGTATTAATCCAGATTTCGTGAAAGGGGTTGATGAATTCATTCAATATGTCAAAGATAATCCCGAGAGTAGTAACCCGAATGAAGTTAGGTGTCCATGTGCTAAATGTAAGAACAAACGGATTTGGGATCCAGAAACGGTTAAACTTCATCTGTTTAATTCGCACGGGTTTTATACCTAATTACTATGAGTGGATGTGTCACGGGGAAGGGTTTCCGATAGTTCCTGAACGGGGGTCCAATGAATATCGTGAAATGGTTTTCAATGCTTTTGGTCATAGTCAGGATCAAGGGCACGCCAAGCAGGCTAGTGTTTCATCAGAGGAGGAGCCTAATGCACAAGCTAAGCATTTTCTGGAGTTGTTGAAGGCGTCTGAAAGGCCATTATACAAAGGGAGTTCGTTGTCTGTGTTAGAGATGGCCGCTAGAATCACTAGTCTAAAGTGCGAGTATAATCAGCCCCACAGATGTGTTGATGGGTTTGTTTCTTTGTTAAGTGAAGCAATTCCTAACAACAACCATAGGCCGACACATTCTATGAGGTGAAGAAGATTGTGAAGGGCTTGGAACTGCCTCTTGAAAGGATTCATGCTTGCCCGAAAGGATGTATGCTGTTTTGGAAGGATGACGCTCAGCTGTCTACATGTAGGGCGTGTGGCAGCGACCGATACAAGGAGACTTCCAAGGTTAGCCTAGTGCCTTTGAACGTTTTATTTTATTTCCCGATCACACCCAGGTTGCAAAGGCTCTTTACAACCAAGAACATTTCGGTGGAAATGACATGGCATTTGAAAAATCCTCGAGTTCAAGGCACAATGGCACACCTTAGTGATAGTGAAGCTTGGAAACACCTCGATAGTTGATTTCCAGAGTTTGCCTCCGAGGCTCGTAATGTTCGGCTTGGCTTGTGTATAGATGGTTTTGCTCCTCATGGCAAGTTTGGTGGACAATATTCTTGTTGGCCTGTCATTTTGACCCCTTACAACCTGCCTCCCTCAATGTGTATGAAAAGATAATTTATGTTCCTTTCGTTGCTCGTTCCTGGTCCTAAAAACCCTAAGGGCAACTTGGATGTGGACATGCAACCGTTGATAGAGGAGTTGAAATAGTTGGCGTGCATACGTATGATATTTCCATGAAACAGAATTTCAATCTGCGAGCAGCCATCCTATAGACCGTTAGTGACTTCCCGGCTTATGGAATGTTGTCCGGTTGGGCCATACCCGGTAAGAAAGCTTCTCCATATTGCATGGAGAAAAGCAAATCATATTGGCTCGAACATGGTTGTAAGGTTTTTTGGTTTGATTGCCACCGCCAGTTCCTTTCGTCAGATTACCCTTTTCGGAATAGTAGAACTGCATTCTGCAAAAACAAAGTCGAAAAGGGTGCACCTCCACACATTATGTCAGGATAGGAGCTGTGGGAATGAGTGAAAGACCTTCCGAAGGCTACAGATGGGCCCGAGTCACTTCAACGCCTCAAAAAAGAAAAGAAGGGGTGGTATAAGCAAAGCATACTATGGGAGCTTCCATATTAGAAGCATCTGCTTATTCGTCACAACTTAGATGTCATGCACATTGAAAAGAAATTCTTTGATCAGTTAATTCACACTGTAGTGGATGTGAAAAAGCATATGTGTGACACGCCATCCGCTCGAAATGACATTGCCAAATATTGTAAACGACCGCAGCTTCATCTTCGGGAGGATGATAGAGGAAAAGAGTTCATGCCAAGGGCTCCATTCGCTTTTGACAAGGCTCAGAGAAAAGTTTGTGTGAGTGGGTTAAACAGCTGCGATTTCCCGATGGTTACGCCTCCAATTTGAGCAGATGCGTAGATATGCAAGCATGTAAGCTACACGGAATGAAAATCCATGACTGTCATGTGTTCATCGAGAGGTTGTTGCCTACTGCTCTGAGGGAATTGCTCCCTTTCCATATTTGGAATGCAATAACAAAGATCAGCCAATTCTTTCGCGATTTGTGTTGCTATACAACAGATGTTAGTGACATGGAGCGATTGGAGAAAAACATAGTTGAGATCCTATGCAAGCTTGAAAAGGTCTTCCCCCCCTGCATTTTTTAACTCCATGGAGCATTTACCTATTCATTTGCCATATGAGGGGAAGTTATGAGGTCTTATTCAATATAGATGGATGTATCCGTTCGAAAGGTAAATCAAAGACCCATGCACATCCTATTTCTTACATCAGATTCAATGTCATGTCGTGTTTATACATTTACATAACTACGATTGCAGGTTCCTCAATCATTTGAAACAAAAAATTGGGAACAAGGCTCGAGTTGAAGGATCCATTTGCAATGCTTATCTCATCGTACCGAAGAGATAGCAAACTTCTGCAGTAACTACTTTCAGGCGACGGTTGACACTAAAACACGAGATCTCGGTCGAAATGTGAATGCCGACGTGGACTCCACAGTGGACGACGTTGAAATTCCAGAGTTGTTGAAGGAGGATAGCGGTCGTGTGTCAAATGAGGGCAAAACTCGGTTTTTAGATGAAAAAGAACTTGAGGGCGCTCATTTGTTCGTGTTACGAAACACCGGCATTCTTGGTGAATACGAAAGGTATAGTATGTTTAGGAATGCAGTGTGTTCAATTCAAAGCTATGAACAACTAAAATGATTACAATGTTGATTTACATTATTTTTGGCCTCGTAGGAAGTTCGAGGACTACATTCTTAGTACTCGACCTTATCTGCTAAGAGAAGAAGTAATAGAGAAATGCGAAGCCGAATTCTCTGATTGGTTTCATCGCAAGGTGATATAAACTGTCTAAACGTGACATAATTATGATTTAATATTCCTTGCTATTCAATTTACTCAATTAGGGAAGTGTGACGGTTATATTCAAAACGTTGATAGGTTTTTGAGGAGGAACCAAATTCGGATGTGCTGCGAGCGATCTGCATGCGCCCTTTCAAGCGTGTTCGAACTTGGAAGCAGATTTTTGTTGGTGGCTTTAATTTCCATACATATGCCCATGACAAGCACAAATCTACGATGAATTATGGCGTGTGTGTATCAAGTGAGGATGGTGGAGAGTACTTCGGCATTTTAGACGACATTATTGAACTGGTCTACACTGGTCTAAAAAAAGAGTACAAAACTATTTTGTTTAAGTGTAGTTAGATGGATTGTGGTAGGGGAATGAACATACATGAACAATACAAGCTTGTCGAAGTAAATCATACTAAGAAATACCCCAAGTATGATCCATTTGTCTTATCTTACCAAGTGGCTCAAGTGTACTACGCATCATACCCTAGCCTAAAACGGGATCGAGTTCAATTGTGGGCTGTGTTTAAAACACAAGCAAGGTCTGTGGTTGATGCTCCGGTGGACTTAGAGTTTTTGTAGGCACCATCCTCACAAGTACATGCAACGTTTTGCCCACCGAATGACATTTCTGACTATGCCATAGATGATGATGAGGAAGATGATTACGATGGCTTTGTTATCTCAAGCGATGAAGATGATGAATCTAGTATCGACTCTAGTGATAGTGATGAGGATAATGACTTCGATGTATTGTTAGATGATAGTAGTGATGATTCCAGTAGTCATAGTAGTGATGACATTAATGAGTAAGAGAATATCTTACTCTCCTTCGTTGAATTTGCTTGTCACTACAAGAAAAAGGCCATTCTGATGGATGTTTTCTAACGGACCCAAAATTCCGTCGGAAATTCTTTTTATTCCGGCGGATTTATATTCCGTCGGAAATTTCCGACGGATTTCCTACGGATTACCGACGGATTTCCTACGGAATAAAAATCCGTCTGAAATTATGGGCTTTCCGACGGAATATTCCATCGGAAAATTAAGTTTTCGACGGAATATTCCGTCGGAATCTTATTTAAAAAAAAAACAAAAAAAAAACCCTAAAAAGGACGTTCCCCTCATCCCTCCCTCTTTCTCTTCTAATGCGCCTCTCCTCCCTCATTTCTCTGTGCGCCTCTCTCTCCTCCCTCATTTCTCTTTCTATCTCCTCTCCTCCCTCATTTCTCTGTGCGCCTCTCTCTCCTCCCTCATTTGTCTTTCTCTCTCCTCTCTTTATTTTTCTCTTTCCCCTTCTCTTTCCATCAACGAACCACCTTGTTTTTAATTCGATCTCCCTCCTCTCATGCTAGTTCGAAAATCACAAAAATTCAATGTTTTTGATCTCGTTTTTTTGGGTGAAATTCATAAATAAGGGTTTCGATCTCGGCGCATTCATCATCAACAACAACAACGGCGCATTCATCAACAACTACGGCCAACCAACATCAACAACAACGGTGTAAGCGTTTTCGATCTCGACTTTTGCGCGAAAGTTTCATATTTTTGTAGATCTAGTTTAAATTTAAGTTAGATTGTAGCTTAACTTAGTTGTTTATGTAATTGTAATTTTGATTATAAATTTGATTAGATAATTGAATTTTCTTTAATTTTTAATGTATAATTGTCGGTTTTTTTTTTTTTTTTTTTCATGAAATTCTAATTAAATATGTAAATGTACTAGTTTTGATTTGTTTGTGCTGAATTTTTCGATTTTTTGGCTGAATTTCGTAATTTGTTTCGATTTTTTACGAATTTAGTGAGTGATGTTTTCGTGTTTTTTTTATTTTTTGGGTGAACGGTGGTGAGGCTGAAGTGGTGGGGGCTGGTGGTGAGTGGCGTTGGTTAAGGGGGCAGGGGGCAGGGGGTGGGGTAGTCAGGGGGTGGCGCTGGGTGTGGGTGTGGATGGGGGTGGTCTGGGCAGGTGGGGTTGGGTGGGGGTGGGTCTGTTTTTTTTTTTTTATTGTTTTTTGTTAACTTTTTCGACGAAAAATTCCGTCGGAAACCTACCCACCTCCGACGGAAATTTGCGACGGAATTCCAAATGAAGTCAAAAACAGCGCCGACAGAATTAGATCCGTCGGAATAACGCCTTCCGACTGAATTTCCGCCGGAAAAGGTCGAATTTTCGACAAAGGCTGTTACAATAGACTAACTCCGACGGAATTCCGTCGAAAATCCTAATTCCGACGGAATCCAGCTGTTTTCTTGTACTGTGTTATTGTAATAAAGACAATTGACTTGGCCTTATAATAAATCAGTACTTTTACGCTGAAATGTTATTACATTGTACTACACTTGTAATTTATAATATGCAGTCATGTTATTAACAACTATTTCAGGTGATCATGGCGGGCGGTAAAGATAAAGGTAAACAGACAATGGAGATCGACTCCTCTGATGAGGACATGGCGGATGCGGATACACAGGATTTGGGTACTACTTAGGAGCCCACTTCTAGCTCATCACGAGATTAGACACAGGAGCATTCACAGTTGCCAGTATTAGACCCTACTGTGCTCTGGTACGTATGAATAGTCAACGAATTGGTTTTATTTTCTTAATTTTGAGAAATTAACCTATTTATTACTTCTAACAAGTTTTATAATACTTTTTGTTGATGATTATCTAACTTTGTGGTTTCGTCTTTAAATGTAGGTTTGACGACAACAAGGTGAGGAATGCGATCTCCGGAACGCTGACCGGGTAGTATGGACAGCCTTGGAGGAACTACGGCGAGGTGGACCAAGCAACGAAGCAACACTGGTGGAACTTATTCAGCGTAAGCTATTTTAAACTTCATTAATATATGTTTTATGAAAAGTATGAGATGAAGTTGAGTATATGACTTATGAAGTTTATCATTTGCATAAAGAATTCACATGGGCACCTCAATTCATCGAGGATGTGAAGCACACTTTTGAAAACAAGTTTGCTACTCGGCTACGTGACATGTTCTACACAGTCACGCACAAGATGAGAGGCGCCAAGCCAGGCTGGCTCAATGAGGACATCCACAAGAAAATGTTGGATATTGTTGCTAATGATCCAACCTACAAGAAGAGGTCAGCCCAAAACAAGAAGAACAGGAGGGGCGGTTCAATGGAAAATGCGGTTGAAGCTACCCACTATCAGGGTTCGATGTCAGCTGTACAACATGCTAAACGGATGGTAAGTTTGTTGAATAGGCAGGTAAATAGAAGAGAGTTGTGTATTACTATGCAAAAGGTGCTCTAACATTTAAAGTTTATCATTTTCTACATGAATAATCAAAGGTGGCGAAGAATAAAGGCCAGCTCCCAACAGCACATGAGCTTTTTCTGAAGACGCACTTCAAGGAAGTGCCTGGGAAAGGCACATTACCAGCCAACACCAGAGCACAGCATATTGCGGTAATAACTTCAATTAACACTTAGGATTTGAACTTATTTGACTCACCTCATGAATTACTTTCCAAATGGTTCCCAAAACTTAAGGAGTTGTTTTGTTTTTGTGAATTCAAGGCATGTCCACCTAAAACTATCTATAAAATGCATGTTACAAGAAAGAAATGCTTCATTTGGTAAGAAATGAAGAAAATAGGCAAATAATAGGTTGTGTAGGGGTCTATTGGTTGAATTTGGGTCCAAATCTTTCCCAAAGCTTGAGGAGTTGGTTGTTTTTGTGCTTCCAAGGCATGTCCACCTAAAACTACCTATAATATGCATGTTATGAGAAATAAATTCTTCATTTGGTTAGAAATGAAGAAAATAGACAAATAGTAGGTCATATAGGGGTCTATTAGTTGAATTTTGGTCCAAATCGTTCCCAAAGCTTGGGAGGTTGGTTGTTTTTGTGATTTCAAGGCATGTCCACCTAAAACTACCTATAATATGCATGTTATGAGAAAGAAATGCTTCATTTGGTTAGAAATGAAGAAAATAGGCAAAGAATAGGTCATATAGGCCTCAATTGGTTGAATTTTGGTCCAAATCGTTCCAAAAATTTAGGGAGTTAGTTTTTTTTTTTTTGTGATTTCAAGGCATATAAATCTAAAACTACCTATAATAGACATGTTATGACAAAGAAATGGTTCATTTGGTAAGAAATGTAGAAAATAGGCAAAGAATAGGTCATATAGGCCTCAATTGGTTGAATTTGGGTCCAATTCGTTCCCAAAACTTAGGGAGTTGGTTTTTTTTTGTGATTTCAAGGCATGTACATCTAAAACTACCTATAATAGACATTTTATGACAAAGAAATGGTTCATTTGGTAAGAAATGTAGAAAATAGGCAAAGAATAGGTCATATAGGCCTCAGTTGGTTCTATTTAGGTCCAATTCGTTCCCAAAACTTAGGGATTTGGTTTTTTTTTTTGTGATTTCAAGGCTTTTACACCTAAAATTACCTATAATAGCCATGTTATGTGAAAGAAATGGTTCATTTGGTAAGAAATGTAGATAATGGGCAAAGAATAGGTCGTATAGGCCTCAATTGGTTGTATTTTGTTCAGAAAGCTGATTTTAACTTACATCTGTGTGCACCTTTTCATATGTGTATCTTGTAGGACGCCTACTAGAAGAAAGTTGAAGAAGCAAGCACCCAAGGGATTCGGAAGAGTCCAAATGAGTTCTACTGGGAAACTGTTGGTGGTCGTAACAAGAAGGGTCGTGTGAAGGGACTTGGCCAAGGTGCAGAGCTGTATTATGGCAACAGGAAGGGTTCCAAGTCTTCCTAGCAGTACACGCCTTCCTTTCTTCCACATCAGCGTCGAGACCCCACAAACGACCCGGGTAGCGGCGGTGCAGGGGCAAGGTACTCCAGTTGTAGCTTAAAATTTCTGTATATAGTATGTACATGTATTTAGATTTAGATTATGTTGTATAGTTGCACATAATGTATACATTATTATAAATAAATATATAAAAATATTTTCGTAATTAAATCATAAATTCAAATTTATCTTAAATTAGGTGCAAGATATATAGGTGACGAAATCCAAATTAAATCGTTTAATTTGTTAAATGAACAGGGCTAATTCCAACAGAAAAATCCGTCTTACACACTTACTTTCCGACGGAATTGTTCGTCGAAATCTTCTTCTATTCCGACGGAATTGTCCGTCGTAATGTCCCCCACTTCCGACCGAAATCTTCGTTGGAATATCAACCCTTCCGACGGTATTTTTCGTCGGAATATCCCCTCTTCCGTCGGAAAATTCCGTCGGCAAAGAACAATTTACGACGGAATTTTCCGTCGGAAGGGGGGATATTCCGTCGAAAAATTCCGTCGGAAGGGAGGCTATTACGACGGAAAATATTTCGTCGGAAAATTGCGACAGACTTCCGTTTAAAGTCAAATCCATCTTCGACAGAACCCATTCCGTCGGATTCCGGCTTCCGACGGAAATTTCCTCGAAAAATGTCCAAATTCCTACGAAGGGTTTTGCGACAGACCTTTTCCGACGGAAGCCCTTTTGCCAACGGATTTTTTGACATTTTCGACGGAATTTAGCTATTTTCTTGTTGTATAAGTACCGCTCCAATGACACCCTCGTTGTCGTCGGTCCCGCTTGTGCCCGCTTTGAAATATCAGCCGCACAAGCTAAGCCCCAACTTCGCACTCGTTGTAGACGTGTGCGTCCTTCAGATACACTTGGTCCATGTTGATGTGTGCTCTTGTACCCTTTCCGCTATAGGCTTGCGTCCTTGTTGCCAAAAGACAAAAACGCACCGCACGACCCGGTGTCAAAACACTCGGACCGTGACAGCCTAGGCCTACATGCATCTCTTAAATCATGTTATAGGCTGTCTAGCTCTACTAAGTTTTGATCGATCGGCAGGTTAAGCTTGACGTAGGTACGGTTAAAAATTATATTAATCGAAAATTTTAACAGAAGTTAAATTATTATTTATGTTGCCTATTATATTTACTTACATTGCCTAGTTTATATTATTTTATTTTATTTTACTTTTTTTTGAACAAAATCAATTTATTAATAAAAGGGCATATGACATCTACAAATGAAATCAATTCATTTATATTTATTTACATTACCTAGTTTAAATTATGTTAACGAAAGTTAAATCATTTATATATTAGATTCCATTTAAGTGCTTTCCTAGAGTTTAGGTTATGTTTTCTTAGCTTGAGGTCCCATTATTGTGTTACTGTCAGATCAGTGTTCACTAGGGATTCTCCTTGTATGTCATTTAAAGCTCTTTAGAGGGCGAATGATTAATGAAATCTTGAAGCCTTCTACCAAGTGTTGCCTTGCTTTTATGCTTGTTTGTTGTTAGACCTTTATAGATATTGTGTCTTACTTGCATATTAGCTCCCCTCCAACCCAACTTGATGCGCTAAGGACTCGTGGTTCGGACCCGCTTGTGGCCGCTTTGAAGTATTGGCCGTCACAAGCCCCGACCACCCGCACTCCGTCGCCCAGATAGACGTGAGTGCTCCTGAGATTCTATTGCCCGCTTGTGTTGCTTTGTGCTCACAAGCCCCTCTTCCGCTCAAGGCTAGCGTTCTTGCCGCCAAAAGGCTAGAGCGCGCCGCACGTTTCGGGGTCCAAACTCCCGGACCGTGACACTAGGCCTACATGCATCTCTTAAATCATGTTATAGGCTGTCTAGCTCTACTAAGTTTTGATCGATCGGCAGGTTAAGCTTGACGTAGGTACGGTTAAAAATTATATTAATCGAAAATTTTAACAGAAGTTAAATTATTATTTATGTTGCCTATTATATTTACTTACATTGCCTAGTTTATATTATTTTATTTTATTTTACTTTTTTTTGAACAAAATCAATTTATTAATAAAAGGGCATATGACATCTACAAATGAAATCAATTCATTTATATTTATTTACATTACCTAGTTTAAATTATGTTAACGAAAGTTAAATCATTTATATATTACCTAACTTTAGTATTAATCAAGGACAATGTTTCTAGTTTAATTTGCACAGCTCCAATTTTTGTAAGGATAGTTTATGGATATATATTTTCAAGGTTTTGATTGAGAGGTCTTTTTTTGATTGCTTTGGAAACTTATTAAGCTGATTATTATTTAAAGGACTTTTTGTCATAAACCACTTATTATAAGCCATTTTTAATGAAAAATTACCTAATATAAAAAAAAATGTTGTAAAAACTATCTATTAAAACTAAAATGTTGTAAAAGACTATCCTTTACCGGATTTTCACCATTGACTAGCTAATTAATTAACCCACGTCATTTTACCCAGCTACCAATTCCAGCCACCAACACCTCAACGACCCAAAATGCTTATTTCCAAATTGAAGTTGAAAAGGGGGAAGCAAGGAAAGTAGAAATCGAGGGATATAAGGATGAAATGGGGATGTTGGGCACCGAATTGGGGAAAAAAGAGATGAGAATTGGGTTAATTTAAAATCATGTGACCGGCCCGGAAAAATTAGTCAATGACGGATATCCGGCGAAATATAGTTTTTTACAACATTTTTTTTTATTTTAATAGGTAGTTTATTACAATATTTTTATTTTAATAGATAGTTTCTAACAACATTTTTTATTAGGTGGTTTCTCATAAATTTTTGTTTTTTTAGGTAATTTTTCACAATAAAACACTGTATTTTTTGCAGAAGAGGCAACCCCCAGAAATGCTTGCTTAGTCATTTGGCTTATCTAACTGATTAGCCTGGATGTTCCCGTAATCCCGTATAGTGTGCGTGGATAATGTTGAATTGAGTATTTGGATTTTTGAGCATTCACAAGTATCTTATTTTCAAATAATAACATAGTTTAGAAACTTTGCTTTGCTTTGCTTAACCTAACTTTTTTCTAATAAACATTATTTGGTGAAAAGAATGTGACTTTAGCTGTTTTAAACACAATAATCTTCGCCTCTAATTATTTCGATTGACATTATGAATTCATGTCATCTGCACAAGAGTTGCCTAACCCAATTAATTTGTTACTCTATAAATTTTAGTCTATTTTTAAATACTCTCATGACCTCGATCGTCATGTGCTAACCTTTATTATAAATCCAGATCAACTATTCTACTACTTTTTTTTTAATAGCAACTACGGAGTATATTAGAGATGTTAAGTACTAAAATTGTTGTTGTTGTATTAGATTAACTGCTAACAATATGGAGAAGAAATTAAAAAACGTCACTCCATTTAAATATTTCGAATAAATTAAAAGTCTACCAGCGATGTGATAAACAACTAAATGTATGCAATTCTTATTTGTAGCTTCCATCACAAATTCCTTTTATAAAGCAATCATTTTAAGTTGCAAGGCCTCATATCTCAGCATTTTAAATAATAATCTTTTTGGGCAAAATTTCTCAAACTTCAGAAATGGTTGTGGCAAAAAACAAGGCCATGGAACCTTTTTTCTCCATACCAATTGGGCTCATGCAAGCTCTCCCACAGGTTAGTTCCTTTATATTTTCGCTAATATAGTAGGAAATCATAACTAAATTCACTGAAAAAATACATCTCAGTCAAAAATCATTTTGTTATATGAAGTATATAGGACAATCTATCTCTATTACATAAGCCTGCAATTTATGACGAGTTTGGTGTCATGCCATTACTTTATACGTATTCTTTCAAAATGATTGTACTATACTCTTTTAATCATAATATTTGTCACAATTTGACCAGATACACTTCTCAATACATAATTTTAAAATGGGTAGTACTAAAATTCTAAAAATATAAAAATTGATACTAAAAAGTATATGACCGAAGTTAATAGTTAAGGAGTAGTAAAAAAAATTAAAAAAAGAAGTCAAGCTAGTCGATTAATATCAAACACAGATAGCATGTGTTTTTTTTTTTTTTAAAAAAAAAAATTTAATGCACAATTGCATGCATTTAGATCGATCTAATGTATACTAATTAATTAGATCATGACCTGAACTATTTTATAGGATAGTTTTGCCGTCGATGAGTAGATGTCGGGCCATAAACGGAATACCAAATGAAACACTTGAGAAGTATTACACACAACGATCCACAGCATCCACTCCTGCTGGTTTGCTCATTACCGAAGGCACCCTCATCGCCCCACTAGCTGTACGGTAATTATATCTTTATATTACATGCTGTGCCAACTTGTTTTTTGGTTTCGTTGGTACAGTATTTATAAGCTTGGTTTTGTTTTTGGCCTTGTTTGATTAAGAGTTTTTTGAAGAGCTTTTAGATTGTAGAGCGAAGTTTGACCAATTTTAAAAGCTAATTTGGATCTTTGGTAAATAGTTTATTAATAGAGTTTCTTACAAACACTTTTACAGTATCCACTATTTACAACCAACTAGTCAAATCAACTAATATAATAAGTTAGTCAAACCAATTACACCAATTAACTATCAGCTAATTACCAAACATGCGTTTCAAATTGAAGAAAGTCTTATTAGGGTTGTGAGTGAGTAGCGGAAGCAAATTCGAAAAGAAAAGTTTGAAAATTGTATAGTTTAAGAATTATTAATAAGGAAAAATAAAGGTGAGATAGATAGTAAAAAACAGGACAAACAATAAATGCAAAAAAAAAAAAAAAAAAAAAAAAACTCATGGACGACAAGCACCCGAAATAATCCATTATATGAAAAATAGGAGAGTATTAAAAATTATTCCACAAAAACAATAAAATGAAAGCCAAAAGAACGGGGTATATATTACAAATACTAACTCTCACTATCAAGAATAAACTCACAAAGGAATATAATTATAAGGAGGATAATAGTGGATTTTAAGAAGGATTTTTTGTGAGAAACTACCTAATAAACCCAAAATTGTAAGCAACTATCTAATAAAAAAAATGTTGCAAGAAACTACCTAATAAAAGGTAAATTGTTGTTAATGACTCCCTTTGGCCGAATTTCAATCTTTGACCGATTTTTCCGACCTCGATCCACCATAAAACACCTTCAAAACCACCCGCTTTCATCCTGGAAACCAACACAACCTGCTTGAAACTACTTCCATTAAGCCAAAATCACCCTCCAACCCCAAAAACACCCAAAGAGGGTGATTTCCGGGGTTGACATTTTATATACTAAAAATATTTTTAACAGTCAAATTTTTTGGTTAAAAAGTATCAAGAATAATCTAATATATATAAATAAAGTAAGCATTTTTCGAGAGCACTTGGCGCGCCACATAAGCAAAGGTATTATTTTGACCAATTAAAAGTTAGATTTGCATTTTATTTTAGAATTAAAAAATTCACTCGCCACATAAGTAAAAGTGACGAATAAAATTTTAAAAAAATTCCACGTAGGTAAAAACGACGAATAATTTAAAACTAAAAATTATCTTTTTTAAAAGATGATCTTTTTATATAAGGATTTAATTTAAAAAAAAAACACTATAAATTATACAATTATTATATACAAACACTTTAAAATTAAATATTTGAAAAAAGAAAATATATGTTCATTTTGTTTTTAAGAAAACGGTCAATCAATTTTTTTTTTTAAAAAAACATTTTATAAGAAATATAAATTATTAATAATTAACTAATATTCTTCAAATTTTTTTAAAAAATCAATATTTTTCAAAAAAAAAAAAAATAACAATAACGTTCAATCTTTATCAATATTCTTCAAAAAAAAAAAAAACAATAATGTTCAAGTTTTATCTTATCTAGCAACCCATTTCATGATTAGATAAAATTTTTTATAAGAGATTTATTTGCTACTCCACAAATATATAAGATAGGATGATATTAAAGATTTGTATACATCCTCTCAAAATATAATTTTGAATTTTTTTTTTCAATTGTAAATAGACAATATATATATACTATACAAAAAACACAAACATGTGAATATTATTTTTCTACACTTTTTCATGGTGTGAATTTTTTTCAGGTCTAATTCGTTGATTAACAAAAAATATTGGAAATAATGTAAGTATTTCAAGACTTTCTGATGGTAAACAAAATAAATTGATTGTTATTCATTATTTTATAAGATATATGTTTTGTTTTATTTTACCTAATCTAATTATGTTACTTATCGTATTAAATTTTGTTAAACAACTTAATTGTAACTTAATATTAATTATTCTGTATTTGAAGGGATTATGTCCATGCATGCGCCAATTGAAAGAAATTTCTTCAAGCACTTATAAATCCAAAAGAGAAATGTGTGGATTGGAAAAGTAAGGGTTTGTTCTCTTCAACTTATTTTTTGTTCAGTTCAGTTCGGTTCAGTTCAGTTCCTAATTTCATTCTCTCACAAATATTCAGTTCAGTTCAGCTTCAATCGGTTCAGTTCAGTGCAGCTCAGTTCTGTAAATCAAAATAGGTCCTAATTCAACTATAATGTTACAATAGTAGGGAAAAAAATTAAAGATTGTAAGAGATGTCTCTGATAATTTTGATTTTTTATGTATTATTATTTCTGGTAGAATATCTATATTATTATTGTAAAAATCATTGTAGTAGTGTATACATATAACTCTATTATTAAGGACATATGATAATGAAATTTTATTATAAAGATTTAATTTCATTCAATTAGATTAATTTTAGTAATGCAACACTCTTGGTAGTATATATATATTTCATTTAATTATTTAAAAATTTATAAAATCATATCTTTTACTATTACTCCCACCGTCTTTATTTTAACCTTGTAATTTTGGGTTTACTTTATTAATTTTTCATTGTATAATGTTGATACAGAGTAAAAGAATAATGGTGGTCTAAGTTATTGTTTGTGAAAGAAAAATAGTGATTCTATAACTATATATGTATAGTGGAACAACGTGTTTTCGTTATACAAACGAATTGTAGGTTAAAAAAATACGAATAGGATTATGATTTTATTCTAATATTTATCATACTTATAATTTTCATATAACTAATATTAAGTAAATTAAGATCGCATTATAAGTTGTATAAAAATAAAACAAATTATCTGTTTTCTAACAAGCAAAATAATAATAAGAATTATAGGGTTAAATTAAGAAAATAACCTTTTCATGAGATTTATGTATAAAAAATCGTGCATCGCACGGGATTCCATCTAGTTATTTAATAAATGCGTAAAATAGTTTGACGTGGATCTAGATCCATGAAATCCAAATCTTGATCCATAAATTTCGAATCTGCATATCCCCATATTAAAAACAAATTTGGAACTGGATCCGATAAATACCGGATCCAGATCCAACCTGTTGCGATCCCTACTCATATACATCGCTTAATATTATTTCACTTTGTAAAGGAAGGGTGGATATAAGCTAGATCTTATATTATGTTAGAGCATCAACTCTACCATTAACGAATTAAGTAGTATTACTTTTATATATAGAATAAAGACATTAATGGTTGAAATTGTATAATGCCTAATGTGAAAATCATTATGAAGTATTTTATGTGTTAAGAAACAGAGGAGAGGACTAGATCAACATTAAATCATTATTTTTATTAATTTTTTTTTTTTTGGAGGGGGGGGGGGGGGGGAATCAATATTTTATGAGTTCAACGTTATCTTTTATTCTTTAGTTTGTTTTCTTTCATCTTTTATACTTTAATTTGTTTTCTTTCAATAGATACTCTAAAATGGTTGATGTTAAGGGTCATGCTTGGTTTGGGCCCCTCAATAAATTTGTTCCTCCTCATTGCCCTGGAATGTACACAAACCAACAAGTGGAATCATGGAAGAAAGTCGTAGACTCAGTTCATAACAAAGGCGCTATAATCTTTTGTCAATTGTGGCACGTTGGTCAGGTTTTTATTCAAGGTTGGAAACTTCGAATTCAAACCAATTATATTAGGTCATGTACGTTATTATGGATTTATTTTTCAGAATTTCAATTCAGTTTAGTTCAGCTCTTTATATTACAAGTATAATTTAGCTTAGCTCAACTCACTTCCGTTCATATCATCATCAAATCACAATCATCATCCATCACCATCTGATCATCATCATTCAATTTAGTTCATCTTTGTTTAGTTAAACTTCATCCAATCCAAAAAAAAAAAGGGTTTTTCTAAGCTATACCCCTAAGGTAGTCGAGTTTCTAAGATATACCCATGCTTTTTCAAGTTTCTAAGCCGTGCCCTTCAACTACTTATCAATACTAAAATGTACCCCTATTAGTTGTTTAAAAGTTAATTGAGAGTGTGATTTCATGGCTTCAGTTTTCGTTATTAGGGTTGCGGTGGCTAAGATTTCTTTCTCCTATCATTTCCTTACCTTTTATCATCTTTTTATTAAACTTATAGTTAACTTTAGGTGACGTGGAAGTCCCAAGGAGGGTACCATTGATTAATGGTAGTGAGTTGAGGGGCATAACTTAGAAATTTGAAAAAGTATGGGTACACCTTAGAAACTCGACTACTTTAAAGGCATAGCTTAGAAAAACCCAAAAAAAAAATGGATGTTCTCTTCTATTTTAGAAACACAAAACCTGGACTATATTAATATCTTAATTTATATACAAAGTATTAAAAATTACAAAAAGTTGATTGTTTGAAAATATATGATATACTTAACTATAATTAATACAATGTCAATAGCCAACTAGCTTGAATATACTTGTATATATGAAGTCCTATTCATAGCCAACTTGTCAAATTTGATGAAAGCGTGATTTCGTTAATAATAGGGTGCTTCATAGAAACGTTTCATATAATGTCAATGTCATAAAATCAATTCCTATTAGGTTTACATTACAAACGTTTGATATAAATGTCAACGTCATAAATCAAATTGTATACCTCTTAGACATGCTTGGATTGGGGGAGATGTATTACCACTACTGAAATAGGTCGATTTCCGACGGAATCGTATTTCCGTCGGAAAATTCAGATATTCCGACGGATTATTATTCCGTAGAAAATTTTTCGACGGAATACAAATCCGTAGGAAAATATAGGCTTTTCGACGGAATATTCCGTCGGAAATTTAAAATTCCAACGGATATAAAATCCGTCAAAAGCTTCCGACGGAATAATTCGTCAGAAAATTTTCCGACGGAATTTTTAGCTTATTCCGACGGATTTTGGCTTTTTATAAAAAAAATAAAATAAAAAAAATAACTACTTAAAATTTCCGGAAATAACTACTTAAAACCTTAATTTCCCATCCCTTTCATTTCTCTTTTCTCTTTCCTCTCTTCCGCCTCTTTTCACTTTCCCTCTCCTCTTTCCTCTTCTCTTCCTCCTTCATTCTCTTTCTCTCTCCTGTCCTCTTCTCTCTCGCCTCTCTCTTCTTCTCTTTCTCTCTCCTCTCCTCTTCTACAACAACAATTTACTCAACATCGTTATATAGCTTAGCGTGGCCAGCCACCGTGAACAACAACGGGAGCACTGTCAACAACAACAATCAACGTCAACCGCAACAACCACCGTCGCCAGCCACGTGTTTCAAGGTTTTTGTTTTTGTAGATCTTGTAATTTAGGTTAATTAAAGTGTAGATGTAGTAAATTTTGTATGTAATTGTAATGGTAGTTTATAAAATTTATTTCACAATTGTGTATTTATATATTTCGTTTGATTTTCGATGTTTAATTTTTGGTTTTTTGATTTTCGATGTTTAATTCTCGTTTTTTTGATTTTCGCTGTTTAATTTTCGTTTGATTTTCGATGTTTAATTATTTTTTTGGGTTTTTTTGGATTAATTGTTGTTTTCTGTTTGTGTTTATTGTGTGGGTGGTGGTGTGGTGTGGTGGCTTCGGTTTGGTGTGGGTGTGATTGTGGTGGTGTCGGTGGTGGGCTGCTGTTGAGGTGGTTTCGGTGGGGTTTGGTGTGGGTCTGGTGTGGTGGCGTCGTTGGTGGCGGTGGGGTGGATTGGGGTGTTGAGCAGGGGAGGGGGGAGTTGGTGGTGGGTTGTGGGTATTCGGTGGTGGGTTGTAGTGGTGGTGGGTTGTGGGTAGTTGTGGGTTAGGGGGGTTTCGTGGGTGGGGACCTGGGTTGTGGGGGCAGGGAGTGGGCTGATGGGTAGGGATCTGGGTTGTGGGGGCAGGGGGTGGGCTGGTGGTGGGTGGGGCTTTTTTTTTTCTATTAATTTTTTCCGTCGGAAATTTCCGACGAACTTTCCGGTACCGGAAAACCGCATCCGACGAAATAATTCCGTCGGAAAACACTGTTCCGATGGAAATGTCCGTTTTTCCTACAAAGAGTCTTCCGACAACACGTTCCGACGGAATTTCCGTCGGAACAGTGTTTTTCGACGGAATTCGGGGTGTTTCCGACGAAATTTTGCGTCGGAAATGGCCTGTTTTCTTGTAGTGTACTAGGGTAATAAAAGTCAAATTAAGCAAAATGAAAGTGAAAATAGGGAAGGAGGAGATAGTAATGGTGTGATTGTAAGGAAAATTATGTAGTGATGGTGTGGTATGAGGTGAAGAAAGAGGAACTAATACCCTCATTTGGGGGTAATAGTTACACTAGGGGGAGGGTGGGTAACTATTACCCTCATTATGATGGTAATAATTCCTCCATCTCTCTCTTTTCCTCATGGCACAATTACTTTATTTCATTTGTAAACACCATGCCTCCTGCAATAGCACCTCTAATTACTTATGTATTTTCAAGTTTGACTTTTATTACCCCCTTAATATATTACCCCCAATCCAAGCAAGCCCTTAGGCTTTCATTTCCCTGGCAACCCTAGGGAAAAAATTCGATGCTAATGTAGAGCATGATCTGAGTTTGGTGAAGAGTCTTACATGGACGATCTTGCTAACCTAAGATATATTTCCTCTGTTTTTTTTATAGTTGCAACACTTCTCTTTTCACGTTTGTCGAGTTTTCAATTGTTAATATCTTTAATTACCAATATGTAAATAATATAAATATTTGATATTAAAATTGTATAAATCGAGACGAATCTAACAAGATTCCACATGACTGTATTTTTACTTAAGTATAAACCGTCAAAGTGAAATACATGAATAGTGTAAAAGTCAAATTGTTGTCACGCACTATAAAAAAAATGGAGGAAGTATGAAGTATAGTCAAGCTCAATTATTCCCATGATACTAGAGCGTATCCGTGCTAAAGCAAGGGATATATTAATTGTATATTTTCAGTGTTTTTTTTATAGCGCTAGCTACAGTATTATTGATTTATATTTGCAAATACGATTATGGGAGTTATTGAATTTGATTAGTGGTAGTTATTGAATGTGAATATGTTATAGGAAGTTATAATGGAAATGCATATATATATATATATATATATATATATATATATATATATATATATATATATATTTAGAAATGAAATCATGTGAGAACACATCCCTTATGTGAGAACTCTAATCTATATGAGAACAAATCAAGACCATTGATCAAATTAAATCTAACCATCCAAAAAAACATAATAATGACATTTTCGTAATTTCTTGAATTACACCTCCTTCTCAAAATCTCACGTTCAACATCTCTTTCTCCTCAAAATTTCAAACCTCTTGTCTTTCTCTCTCCTCGAATCCCAAATTGCTGCAAATTGAAGAATTTTTGTTCAAATTTCGCATAAAACAACCTAATTGCTCAAATCAGGTACGTTTTTTTTTTTTTTTTTTTTTATTTTGTTCAAATTTTCATGAAAAACGCATTATGTGCAAGTAGATTTTGCGATTTTATTTTTTGCGATTTTTGTTATTTGATTTTTGCGATTTGATTTATGCGATTTTCTGATTTGATTTTCATTTATTTTCGGTGATTTTCATTCGAATTTCGGCATTTTTTCGAAATTTCAATGAATTTTTTTCGAATTTAGGTTCAGATTTTAGGTTCGAAATTTCAGTGATTTTTTTTTCGAAATTTAGGTTCGACATTTCAGTGATTTTTTTTTGGAATTTAGGTTCCGATTTTTTTTCGAATTTTAGGTTCTAAATTTCATTGATTTCGAATCGTTGTTGTTGTGCCATTTTTGTGCCAGTTTTTTGGTTGTTGGTGGTTGTTAACTATGTTTTGTTTTCCTGAAATGGTTGTACATTTATTATCGCTTTTGCAAGGTAGTTTGGATTATGATCTCTCATAAGATTGTTGGCAATCATAATCAGCATATTAGATTACAATCTGATAATTCTACAAGCTCCCAGAAATATGTAATGTTATTGAAGATCAACACTAACTTGACATCATATTCTTAATTGTGATTGTTAATATGCGTATAATTTTGTGAAGTTTTGAACAGCATCTCCTATGTTTATTTACTAAAAATTGTAATATCTGAATCGAATAAAATAAAACATCACACTAGTCCCAACAGTTTAGCTGAGTATCAAATATACAATTGCATGCAGCCTTAAACTCAAACTCTTATTTGGAGACAATGCCTACTCTGTTTGAACCTTTAGAGCCTGTGACCTCTGTGGGGCAATCTTCTTGTTAACCTCATTTTTTTTCTCAGCTTGCCATTATTTTACTCACAATGAGGTACTGTTGTGTCATGTTCTAATATGTGTGCTATCTTAAGGTTCTTAATGGGCTAACAGTGTCTTTGTCTTGCTTTGTTTTGCAGGTTTATGGAAATGCTGAAAAAGCTGGAGATATTCTTGTTGGAGTTCTTGATCATGTCCAATTGTCAAAGCCACTTTTGGAGATACATTTTATTAATATGTGGAAACATCATGGTGTTTATACAACTATAAGAATACATATATAAAGATTTCAAAAACTCAGCAGTCCGATATGCCATAATTTTTTTTTTTTAAGGAGAGATATTCTTGCTGTCCAGACTGAGATATCCTCATAAATTGGTTGAATTGTGGATTGCTGATCCTAAACGAGCTAAGAGGTTACCCCTTTTCTTATAATCTTATCTAAAAAACAAACGTACATGTCTATTTTTTTTAAAATAATGTTGATCCTATATTCTCTATCACATACTCGCAATTTTGTTTTTCTAGGGGGAAAAAAGGGTAATGTGTGCAGGGGGGATCTACATTAGAAGATTTGGGTCGATTGTCCTTGATTAATTGAGTTTATAAACTTATTCCTTATGAAATTTTAGTTATTATAGAATCAACCCCCTCAAATTTCTCTAGATCGACGATGTTTATAACAAAGAGCCTTTTGAGATTTTTTGCAATCTTATTTCTTAATTCATTTCTGATAAATTTCCCTCGTGTACCTTAGCTAGTATGTGATTGTAATTTTCTTAGTATGGATAATAGACAGATTCTTGTAGCAATTATGGATTAAATGAAAATTTTCATGTAGGATTTTGGCTAATAGGCAGTCTGCTGCTCGATCGAAAGAACGAAAGTCTCGATATATGCAGGAGCTAGAGAAAAGAATCAAATCTTTACAAACTGAAGCAACTGCACTCTCCGTACAACTCTCACTTTTTAAGGTTAGTACAAAAAATGTATCCCCTGAATCTCCTTAAGCTATAAGAAAACATAACCCTTTGTACGAGTTTCCGTGCATCAAAGATGATAGATAGTCATTTACAAGCTTAGGAAAAAAACAATCATGCTAATAGGCTAATTAAGCTCTTAATTCCTTCTCTTGCCAGAAATTATGTGGTAGAATAATGTTGTGTTCTAGGATGCATCTATACTGTAAATGTGAACAAATCTAGTGTTATAATTCATCAAAATTGCTTTTTTAACTGGTTGTAAAGCCAGATTTTTAATTTGTTTTCCCATCTTTAGAGAGATACAACTGGTTTAACAAATGAGAACATGGATCTTAGACGTCAATTAGAGTCCATGGAACAACAGGCTCAACCCTTGTTTACTGTCATAATTGATAATTCTATGCTAGTAATGAATAGGCATCTTAAGGATATAGCAGCTTCATTTCATGATGTTATATGCATACTCTGACTCTTAGAATAACCGACTGAATCATGTAAGATGTTACCTTGTCAAACAACTTTGAATGATGCTGTCAAACAAGAACTAGACAGGCTTAAGGCTGCTACTGGAGATACTTCAAACATTGCAGACACCTTCGTTATGCCACTACATAATGCACCACATCATTCGCAACAGCAGCAACACCCCCACCGCCAACAGCAGCAGCAATCATCCTGTCCATTCGACTCAAACATGCTCATGAGCCCTCATCAAATCGACTCACATAAGCTATACATAGACAACATATCGATGCTTGCTGTGATGCTGTCACTACCATGCTATATGCTGCTGCTATTAATTAATCTGTTGATGCTCCTATCCCATTGTCCCTTATGTATGCATTGTTGGATAATTTGTCTCCCTGTGATGTCTGTAGATTACATATGTTACCATTGGAAGGACATATATCTGTTACAAATAAGCAACTAACTATTTGTTCATTTGCTAAATGAGCAAAAAATTGATTGCTCATTTCCCAAATGATCAAAAAAATATTTGCTTATTTTACAAATGAGTAACTAATTATTTGCTCATTTGACAAATGAGCAAACTTATGTTTGCTCATTTCACAAATGAGCAAAGAAATGTTTGTTGATTTAATGAATGATTAAAGAAATGTTTGCTCATTTAACAAATGAGCAACCAACTATTTGCTCATTTGACAAATGAGCAACTAACTATTTGCTCATTTGCTAAATAGGCAGATAATTTTGGGTCATTTTGTCAAAAATTAATATTTATTCTTTACTAATTTATCAAAAATGAGCAAATAATTTGTCAAAATGAGCAAATAATTTGTCAAATGAGCAAAAAAAATTCAATGCTCCTTTGTCAAATGAGCAAACTATTTAATGCTCATTTGTCAAATGAGCAAATGATTCTCGCTTATTTTGTCAAATTAATGCTCATTTGTGAGTGTGTTTGAATGTTTTAAATACGTTAGCCTAGTAGCTCAAGGATAGAGCATTGTGCAAATGCACAAAAGATGTGGGTTCGAATCCCACGTAGGTTCATTTATGTAATGTGGAGTAGGGGTGAGCAGAACCGGGTACCCGGTGCAATTCACAGGACCTGATCCCGGAATCGGTTGCACCGGGTACCCAGATCGGGTCCAATCGGGTCCGAATTTTTGGACCCGGTTCCGGGTCTGGACCCGTCGGGTCCGAATAGGTTTCGGGTCCGATAGCGGATACCCTGGGTCTTTGCTCACCCGTAATTGTGGAGACACAAGTTTGTATGAGAGTTTAATTATAACAAAGTTTATATAGTTATAAATCATTTCAAAACCATATAATTTAGTACGAATTTGATTTTTTACAACTTAAAGATAGTGGTTTCTCCATGAACCCCTACCTTTTCTCCGTTTTTTTTTTTATTATTATTTTTTTGCAGCTTTATTTTAATTATAATATACTAAAGTTTGAAATGTAACAAGATTAATATATATATACACATACACTCCCAATTACAATAATGTCTATCTCGAAAAATTTCAACACTCTTCTCAAACCTACGGAGATATTAACAACTATATATATCTATACGAGTATATGACTATCCTAGCTGAATGCAAATGAAACACTGCTCAAAATAATAAATGCTGAATCAGGAAGCAGAGAAGAAAGGAGAGCTAATCTCTAAGAGGTGCAAGAGAATGAGCTCCCCTTGAAGGGGATGATGGACTTGGAGTTGGACTAGTGGCAGGCCTTGCAATCTCCTTTGAGTAAGCATAGTTGCAACGGCTTGGGCAAACAACTCTGTAAACTCCGGTGCTGGCTAGATTGAGAACATCTTTCTAGTTGTCCTGCGCAAATGAATATATGTATCCCAGGAAGTGTAGTTCCTACAGCACTGCACTGAAGTGGTGAGTCTTTTACACAACTAAACGACATTAATTGTTGTTATGCTAAGGTTTTCACAGTTTGTTGGATTCTCAGTAGTTGGCCATATATTATTGCTTGCATATAGATCCCCATACAAGTACCTGAAACATCAACAATTATGAACTTAATATGCATGATGACAGCAGTTCTATTTGATTTTCATGTGATTCCAATTCCAATCAATGCAAATCTATTCACACCCAAATCAAGCGAAAATCAAAAACAAGATCTAGAAAATAATGAAATCAAAGATACATTAAAAACCAAAATCATACCTAAAGAAGAACAATTGCTCGTCTATCACTGCATCATTGCAACTAAAGCACAACTTAGCTAATAGTTAACAAGTAAAACACAAGCTACTGCTGGGCTAGCGTGATGAAGATTAATACAAATGCTTATGTGTGTAAAGGAACTGAGGTTAGGGTTATAAAGATCGAGAAGGAATTCTCCAGTTCCTGACAAATATATGAGGTCAATCAATATATGTATAAAACAGACATGTCTAATATTTTTAGAAAGTAATTGATAGTAAGCTGCCTTGACACGTATCCCAAATCTATATGTCAATTACGCACTCCTTCAAACAGGGAAGCTCGCTTTCCTCTCCAATCCCACATATGCTACACATCGAATCAACTTCCACCCCCTTCCTTCTCAGACCCTGCACACACATACACTCTTAT
The DNA here is from genome assembly GCA_034703905.1 of Chenopodium berlandieri. Classification (NCBI taxonomy): domain Eukaryota; kingdom Viridiplantae; phylum Streptophyta; class Magnoliopsida; order Caryophyllales; family Amaranthaceae; genus Chenopodium; species Chenopodium berlandieri. The sequence goes on from CM068281.1 coordinate 25,417,220, forward strand.
ACCCACTCACACACACACATACACACACACACACTCTTACACACACACACACACACACACACACACACACACTTACACATACACTCTTACACTCACTCACACACAAACAATAATTTCAGAATCTAAAATTAGGACTGAAATCAGTTTCTGATTTCAGAACACCAACAAGAGCTCAATCTAGGAAGCACAACCACTAACAAAACTAACTATTTTAGCAGTAACAACAAGAACGCAACAATGACACTCAAATTTAAAATAACAACACAAGAACGATTGTACCACAACAACACAACTTATTTTGCTAATTTTATAGTTGCTTATTTTTTTTTTGTATTTGCTCATTTTAATTCTTTTTGCTCATTTTAATTATATATGCTCAATTTACATACCTTCAATTGAAATACTCAAATCGAAAATTCAGCTTATTCAACTAGACATAATAAGATTAACAGGCAATTTAATAGTTCTTAAATACTCAAATCGAAAATTTCTCATTGAAATTTAACGAATATAATCGAATATTTTTAATGAAAATTATCCAAAATTTTAACGAAAATAATTCAAACTGAACGATTTGAAATTCTCAAACACTAAGATTAACATGCAATTGAAAAATATTGTAAATTTTGATGCTAAGATCACTCATTGCTAAAATTTTAACGAAAATCCAACATTCAAACCATGAAATTCGAAAATATTGACAACAATTAAGAAAATTACATTCCGAAAAAACTAACAAAACTTTTGTTGATTATTTACCTGTATAATCTATGAAGCTTGTTGATTCTTGTTGCTGCTGAAATCTGACAAAAAATCGAACGGAATTGTGTTCAAATTCTTGAATCTCATTGAAATTGAAGCTCGTAGTTCTTTGCTCTGTTTTTCTGAGTAGCAGCAGTATATCGTTTGATATCAAAAGTTTGGATTAATTAGAGTCGTTGATATTGTTTGATCCTAAGGCTTAGATTTGTTCTCATATATTAGGAGTGTTCTCACATAAAGGGTGGCTCTCACCGGATCCCACTACTAGAAAACAGGCCATTTCCGGCGGAAAAATTCCGTCGAAAACACTGTGAATTCCGTCGGAAACACTGTGAATTCCGTCGGAAAACACTGTTTCCGACGGAATTCCGTCGGAAAGTGGTGTCGGAAGACCTTTTGTAGGAAAAATGGCGTTTTCCGCCGGAACAGTGTTTTCCGACGGAATATCCTAGTAGGAAGGACAATTCCGGCCACCAGAAAGTCCGTCGGAAATTTCCGACGGAATACAAATCCGCCGGAAACTTCCGACGGAAATTCCGTCGGAAACCGCATTAAAAAAAAATAAAAAAAAAAACCCCGGTACCACCCCAACTACCCTACCCAGCCACCACCTCACCAGGCCAGCCACCCCTGCACCCACACCACACCACTCACCAAACCAGCCCACAACACCCACACCACACCACCCACCAAACCAGCCCACAACACCCACACCACACCACCCACCAAACCAGCCCACACCACCCACCAAACCAGCCCACATTAACCCACACCCACACCCACGCCCCTGCCCCACTGCCGGCCCACCCCAACCACCACCCAGAACCCCCCCCACCAAGACCACCACCCAGAACCCACCCACCACCCTCATCCTAACCCGAAAAACATAAAATCAACCCGAATTTGTAAAAAAAAAATCAACAAAATTCAACCCAAATTTAAAAAGAAAAAATTAACAAAATAATCAACCAAAATTCGAACAAAAAAAAATCAAACTAAATTCGTACAACACATCAACAACAAAACCAAACCAAATTCGTACATAAAATCAAACAAAAAAAATATTAATAACACAAAAACATACCTTCAAATCCAAATTGAATTCGAATTTGGTTTATTAAGGCTAAATTTGACCGTGAAAAAGTGTAGATCTAGACTTTTTCATGGTCAAATTTGACCAAAAAACCCATTCATACCTTCACCAAGACCACTCACCGTCACACCATCCGCCGGAAAACGCCGGAATATGCCGGAAAAGCCATAGGCGTATAGATCGAGGAAGGAGAAAGAGAAGGAAGGAGAAGAGAGAGAAAGGGGCGAGGAAGGAGAATGGCCGAGGAAGGAAAAAGAAAAGAGAAGGAAGGAGAAAGAGAAGGAAGGAGAGGAGAAAGAAAGGGGCGAGGAAGGAGAAAGAGAAGGAAGGAGAAAGAGAAGGAAAGAGAGGCGTGGAGGAGAGGAGAGAGAAAACAAAATGTTAGGGGTGGGAGGGGAAACCGGGTTTTGTAGGGTTTTTTAGGTTTGTTTTTTTTTTAATTATTTAATTGAATTCCGACGGAATTTTCCATCGGAAACGTAATTTTCCGACGGAATATTCCGTCGGAACGTTTCGACGGAATTTATTACCGTAGGAAACATAATGTTCCGACGGATAATTCCGTCGGAAGTTTCCGACGGATTTTATTTCCGTCGTAAAATTAAGTTTCCGACGGAAATTTCCGTCGGAATACCCGTAAATTCCAACGGATTTATATTCCGTAGAAATTCCGTCGGAAATTTCCTACAGATTTTATTTCCGTCGGAAATTTCCGACGGATTTCATGTCCGTCGGAGCTAGTCCGTCGTAAATTGACCTCTTTCTAGTAGTGTCCCGGCCCTATATATATATATATATATATATATATATATATATATATATATATATATATATATATATATAATGGAAATTGATATTTAAATAATAATAAATAAAAATAAATTGAAGTTAACATAAATTTTTATTTTTATTTTCGTTGTTCCATCCGGTTCACCATATGGGCTAAGCAAGCTAAGGGCCGGGTTAGAACATGCCTACCAAGTGCAGCCCCAATCACCGCTGCACTGACAACCAATTTGTAGTTAACATAAGTTTAGTGGAAGTTATAGAATAGGATTATATATATATTTTTAAAGTAAAGTTAATAGAAATTGAGGATTAAAAGTCATGTTATGGTTAAAAGTTGGAAAAGTGACTCTTAAATTATATATTAGATGTCCTCTAGTTTTACTCCATCTGTCTCTAAAATAATTTCTTGCTATTTATAATACGGTGCTTGTAGTAAAATAAGGTTAACATAGCTAGGCCATTCAGGTTCGTTCAAATCATTATAAGTATAAATTATTATGTCATTGTATTAATGATTGAATGCAACTGTGCAAGTACTGAAGTAAATAGCTAGCTAGCTTAGTATACCAAAATGAAGATGTTATATGAATGTTGTTAACAATTACGATTGAATCAGGCAAATGGAGTCCAGAAGCCAAAGGCGGCGAACCAGAAACATTATTAGAGGTTATAGAACATTATCGACAAGAACCTCTCAATGCCATTCGTGCTGGTAGGCATATATGCTTAATGCTTTATTATACGAGGTTAACATTTTTATGCATCTTTCATTGATTATTGTTTGAGATTCAAGTTTGAGTAACACGGGTATGTTTTCTTCAACTTAATCAATAAACCAAACATACTTGGTGGAGGTGTTGGGAAACTCACCTTGTAAAATTAAGGTCACAAGTTCGAGCCTAACAATCTATTTTACTTAGGAATAGGGGATTCCCTTACCTTCGGAAAATGGGAAAAAATGGGGAGTAAGACAATTGTTAAAACTATGATATATATGAAATAATGAGCTCAACTGAAAACAACTATATATCCTCTCTTGAATCGGATATGCTTACTTCTTTTTTACAAATCAAACCTATAGGTTTTGATGGAGTGGAGATACATGCGGCTGATGGATACCTAATTGACCAATTTATGAATATTGCATTGGATGATCAATCCGAAAAGCCGAATAAATCATCACTCGAAGGCATAACCAAGTTTCTAATTGTGAGAATAAAGGAAGGCTTAGAGAAAACTCAGGAGTAAAATAAGGTTTACAATGAGTTTTAATAGGAGAGAAAACAATAATGTTTTGTCAGGAGTTTTGATAGGAGAATTTTATTCTTGTCCATTGCAATTATAGCTAATTGATATTATATATACTTCTGTAGCATTGTAATTGTAAATTAATCATCAACATTGTAATTCACATTAGAGAGTAATATAATTAAGAGAGATTAATTTCTTAAGTTATATTTTGTTACTTCATATTGGTTATTTAGTCTCATTCCTTTATTGCATTTTTGTGAGAGGTGTTACATTTCATATTATTTTATATCTACTAGAAGGCCAAATTCCGCTGCAGCTCTAACAATTGGTTTCAGAGCCAACGTCTAAATTTTGAGTGGTAAAATTCAATTTAGTGTAAAATGGCTTCTACTAGTAGAAATGTCAAAGTAGGCAAATATGAAATTGAAAAATTTAATGGGAAAAATGATTTTTCCTATTGGAGGATGCAAATGAAAAATTTGCTTATTTCACAAAAATTGCATAGGGCATTATTAGGGAAAGAGAAAATGCCGGCTGATATGAAGGATGAGGATTGGGAAGAATTAGATCTTGAGGCGCGGGCTGCTATAGTCTTATGCCTTGAGAGGGATGTTGCTTTCTTGGTAAATGAAGAAGCAACAACAGCAGGCGTTTGGGCAAAGTTAGAGAGTAATTTCATGACGAAGACTCTAACTAACAGGATCTATTTAAAATCCAAATTGTATACGTGCAAGATGGAGGAAGGCACCTCAATCCGGGATTATGTCAACAAGTTTGATAGGATCATATCAAACTTAAAGGACATAGATGTGAAGATTGATGATGAGGACCAGGCATTAATTTTGTTACTTTCATTACCAAAGTCCTATGAGAACCTAGTACAAACATTGATGCTGGTGGGTGATACTCTAACCATGGATGAGACGAGGGCATCACTTTTAGCGGATGATCTGCGTAAGGTTGCTACAAGTGTAATGTCATCTTCAAGTGGAAGAGATTACAAGGATCAAGCACAAGGATTGTTTGCAACTAGAGGAAGGACAAATGAAAGAGGAAAAGGTAAGCGTGGAAAATCTAGGACAAATTCTAGACCTCATGCGGAAAAGACATGCTTTAAATGTGGTGAGCCTGGACACTTTAAAGCAAATTGCCCAAATAAGAGGGTAGTATTCAAGAATCTGAACAATAACAACCCAAAAGAAAAACAAGAAGCAAGTTATGTCTCAAATGGCGAGGAAGATTGTTACTCTGTAACTGAAGAATCTCATGAGATCTCCGGTAAGTGGATGCTTGACTCAGGAGCCTCTCACCATATGTGCCCAAATAGGAAGTGGTTTACTACTTATGAAAGCACAAATGGGGGCACGGTTTTAATGGGCAATGATCATGCTTGTAAAACTGTGGGGCTAGGTACAATTAGAATCAAGATGCATGATGGAGTAGTGAGAACCTTGAAGGATGTGAGACATATTCCAGATTTGCGAAAAAACCTAATCTCTATAGGTTTATTAGAGAAAAATGGTTGCAAAATAGCTGCAGAGAACGGGGTTATGAAAGTTGTTCGTGGTTCCTTGGTTGTGATGAAGGCAGTTCGTAACGGTAATCTTTATCCGCTTTTGGGAAATACTGTTACAGGTGATTTAGCAATTGGAATCAGTGGAAGTAAAGACCACACAGAATGCACGAGAATATGGCACATGCGGCTAGGGCATATGTCGGAAAAAGGTCTATCATTGCTTAGTGGACAAGGTTTGCTGAAGAACATGAAGAAACCACAAATGGAATTTTGTGAACATTGTGTGTACGGAAAGGCACATAGGGTGAAGTTCTGCACAAGCAAGCATAAAAGCAAAGGGTTGTTAGACTATGTGCATACAGATGTATGGGGTCCGGCTAAAGTAACTTCCAAGGGTGGTTCCAGGTATTTTGTTACGTTTGTCGATGATTATTCAAGGTATGCTTGGATTTACTTTCTCAAGCATAAGAATGAGGTATTCGACACTTTCAAGCGGTGGAGAGCAATGGTTGAAAATAGAACAGAGAGGAAGCTGAAAACTCTGCGATCTGATAATGGCACAGAATACACAGATGGTGCTTTTAAGGAGTTTTGTGATCAACAGGGCATTGTAAGACACTGGACAGTGCGAGACACACCACAACAGAATGGAGTCGCAGAAAGACTGAATCGTACACTACTTGAGAAGGCAAGGTGTATGCGCTCAAATTCTGGGTTAGGCAGAGAATGGTGGGCAGAGTCGGTTGCTACTGCTTGTTACATAGTGAATCGATCCCCACACTCTTCTCTAGATGGAGACACACCTTATAAAGTGTGGTCAGGGGAACATGCAGATTACAGGAAACTTAGAGTTTTTGGATGCACGGCTTATTATCACGTCAAAGATAATAAACTTGATGACAGAGCTAAAAAAGCAATCTTTTTAGGGTATCCAAAAGGAGTTCAAGGCTATCGTCTTTGGAGTGTAGAAGATTCTAAATTTGTAATCAGCAGGGATGTGACCTTTGATGAACGATCTATGATAGCTTTATCCAAAGCTATGACGCCAAGTGATGGTGATGTTGGAGAAACTTCAAATACTCAAGTGGTGGAGATAGAGTCTAAAGACCAACCAATAGACTCTAGTCATGTTCAGGTGGATCATCCTAGTGCAACTCGATATGAGGAAGAGGATGAACTTGATCATGAAGAGATTCAGCAGGAAAATGCTCATGTTTTACAACAACAGCAACAGGATTCTTTGGCATCAACAAAGCCAAAGAGAAATTATAAACTAGTTCAGAAGTTTGGGTCAGACAAACCTCTGAGGCATTATGGGCAGTTAAATTTGGTAGAGTATGCACTCTCGGTGGAGGATGATGAACCTGCCACCTTCAAACAAGCTATCAGGGATAAGGATGGTGAGAATTGGTTGGTTGCCATGGAAGAAGAGATGCAATCTCTTCATAAGAACAAGACATGGGAGGTGGTTCCATTGCCTGTAGGGAAGACTGCTATAGGTTGTAAGTGGGTCTATAAAAGAAAAGAAGACCCTACCGAGTCAAGTGGTACAAGGTTTAAAGCTAGGTTAGTGGCTAAGGGTTATGCTCAAAAGGAAGGTGTAGATTATAATGAAATATTTTCTCCAGTGGTAAAGCACACATCCATACGGGTGCTTTTAAGTCTTGTCGCTCATGGTGATCTTGAGTTGGAACAATTAGATGTGAAGACTGCGTTCTTGCATGGTGATTTGGAGGAGGAAATCTACATGTATCAACCTGAAGGATTCAAGGTTCAGGGTAAAGAAAGTCAGGTTTGTCGCTTGAGGAAATCACTTTATGGATTGAAACAATCTCCTCGACAGTGGTACAGGCGATTTGACTTCTTTATGTTAAAGCAAGGTTTTTCCAGAAGTAATTATGATTGTTGTGTATACATTCATAAGCTTCATGGAGGTGATTATATCTATCTTCTATTGTATGTGGATGACATGCTTATTGCTTCGAAGAGCAAGGTGGAGATAGACAGATTAAAATTTCAACTTGGTAAAGAGTTTGAAACAAAAGACTTGGGTGCTGCAAAGAAAATACTGGGTATGGAGATTAGAAGAGATAGGTCAAGCCGAAAATTGTTCTTAAGCCAGAAAGGATACATTGAGCGAGTTATTGAAAGGTTTGGTATGAAAAGTGCCAAGTCGGTTGTAACTCCATTGGCTCCGCATTTTAGGCTTTCTAGTAAACAATCTCCAACAACAGCAGAAGACAAGGCTTACATGGACAATGTACCTTATGCTAGTGCAGTAGGCAGCTTAATGTATGCAATGGTTTGCACACGCCCTGATATTTCACAAGCGGTAGGTGTTGTTAGTAGGTTCATGGCGAATCCTGGAAAGATACACTGGGAAGCTGTGAAGTGGATTATTAAGTACTTGAAAGATAGACGACGATCTACTACTGGTTATGCATTCACGATTTTTGGTGCTCCAGTTAGTTGGCGATCAATGTTACAAGCTACAGTGGCTCTATCTACTACAGAGGCTGAGTATATGGCCATGACAGAAGGGGTAAAGGAATCATTGTGGCTGAGGGGTCTTCTAGATGATTTGGGCTTTCGACAAGAAGGTGTACAGTTGAGTTGTGATAGCCAAAGTGCTATTCATCTAGCAAAGAATCAAGTGTATCATGCTCGGACAAAACATATAGATGTAAGATATCATTTTGTTCGAGATGTTGTAGAGAAAGGTGATATTTCTCTTATGAAAGTGCACACAGATAAGAACCCTGCAGACATGTTAACCAAAGTGGTGTCAGGAAGCAAGTTCCAACATTGCTTGGAATTGCTAAAGGTCATCCCATGTTAGATATTACATGGATAAATAACTTGAACTACGATTGGTTTGATCCTGGTCGAGGGTACGTAGGCAACCATTGTTAAATGGTGCAACCGGATAAGGATTACGCAATTTGTTCGTCCAAAATTTGAATGTTTTCAAATTATGAACGAGGTGGAGAATTGTGAGAATAAAGGAAGGCTTAGAGAAAACTCAGGAGTAAAATAAGGTTTACAATGAGTTTTAATAGGAGAGAAAACAATAATGTTTTGTCAGGAGTTTTGATAGGAGAATTTTATTCTTGTCCATTGCAATTATAGCTAATTGATATTATATATACTTCTGTAGCATTGTAATTGTAAATTAATCATCAACATTGTAATTCACATTAGAGAGTAATATAATTAAGAGAGATTAATTTCTTAAGTTATATTTTGTTACTTCATATTGGTTATTTAGTCTCATTCCTTTATTGCATTTTTGTGAGAGGTGTTACATTTCATATTATTTTATATCTACTAGAAGGCCAAATTCCGCTGCAGCTCTAACACTAATGCAAGTGATCCAGGCCGTTGTTGGTACCATAGGAGCTGACAAAATCGATCGATTTGAAGCCACTGATTTCAACTCACTAGATTTGGGTCTAGCCGTCATTGAAGGGCTTAACAAACAACAATTCGGCTTGGGATCAAAGCTCGCTTACCTCCATACAACTCGATCTAGGTTAGCCCTAGGAGTTACTGAGGAAAAAGCCGAGGGTGATGCTCGAACCTCAAAAAAATTGAGGGATGCATTTGAAGGGACTTTTATGAGTAGTGGTGGCTATACTAAGGATCTAGGAATGAAAGCTGTGGCTCAAGGGGAGGCTGATTTGGTTGCTTACGGGCGGTCTTTTTTATCTAACCCTGATTTAGTCCATAGGTTTAAGGTTAATGCACCTATGAATGACTATGTTAGGGCTACATTTTATAGCCAAGATCCTATTTTGGGTTATACCGATTATCCTTTCATGGGAAAGGAAGCAATCAAGGGTTACTAAATTTAGCAATGTTAATAAGAGTTAAAATGTCAACTCCATTCAATCTATGGTTTGTTAAAATTACTTACAAAGTAATGAACGAAAGTGTGTGAAATTGTTGTCAACAAAAGAAGAAAGATATATACAAAAAAAAAGGAGTGAATATAAGGTTTGTAACAACTTTGTTTTATTTGAATCTTTTGTAATGGTGTTTATGTATAATTTGAAATTCCGTTTTGTTATGTTTTATTTTGATATATCTATTTGTTATTTCACACTTGTTCGGCGTGTTTTTTTTTTTTTTTTTTTTAAATTATCAATATTTTTAATTTTGTTGTATTAAAAATTATGATAATAACTTTCTAGAAATTACATTTTGAGACAAATTTGAGATGAGCCCATACGATCAGCTATGTTTTTCAATTTCTTGCATACTATGGGAATTCATTGTCAAACTTTGAGCTTTTTACCCGGCACTATAGTATGTAGGTATTGATGAATATAGAAATATTTAGAAATTGATATAGAGTTATAAACATAGAGGTGAATGTATTGATAATTAAGTTCATGTTCGAACCATCCAATTGAAATTTTTGTTTTTGAATTTTGATCCGGAATGAAATTGGTTCTTTTGTACTTGTTTATATTAATTACCTTGAAGATACTTTTCCAACTTGATTAGTATATAACTAGTGTAGATATGATATCAACATTTGAAAGTGTTGGGATATTACCTAAAACGTTTAAAAAAAAAAATCTAAATTAAAGAATTATCCATTACAATTCCTCTATATGTAATATACTAGATCTTTGATAATAACACCTCAATGTCTACTAACATGTTTTATTTGGAATAGTTAAACAAAGCTAGGAAATTAAAGTCTTATTTAGCTGATCAAGACTAAAATTAAACCTAACTTATTTCCTACTAAATACTAACTACATACGAAGTATATTGAAATTATATGCTTTGGGAGTCGTAAGGAAGGTAAGTAAAGACGTAGCACATAGAATTATTTCAAAACATTTTTTGTTTTACATTATTAATATGTAGAAATGAGAGTGAGGATAGCTCAAGTGGTTAGACTTTCTCTCTTAATTTCAAGAGATCATGGGATCGATTCTCATTACCTGTCCTTGTGGCTCTCTAAACACAAAAAAAAAAAAAAAGTATAATATGTAGAAATAATATTAATGGTCATCCCACTTATATACATGATGTTTTGAATTAGTCTTTAGTCAAAGTACGGTGTATGCTACACAAGAATTTAGAACACAAGTCAGGGTGTTCACAACCGAGAATTGTGATTGCAAGATTATTATATTTCTTTTATGCTCATCATGAAAAAGCTACGAGGAAGGGTCATAGTCAATTATTTTACAAAATCTATCGTAGATTCTTATTGCTATAAACAAATACTCATTTCATCTGGAAAAGTTCTTTGTTTATGAATAATAATGGTCTCACAAAATAAAATCATCAAAATATTAACAATTTTTAGTGATGGAAGGAGTTTATTTTCTATATTCGGTGAAAGAGAGGGCAAGTCCCAAAGAAACAAGAACAAATTAAACCAAAGACCAAAAAAAAAAAAAAAAAACCCCTAAACTAAACTACTCCAACTCCACCTAAATGTCTCAAGCAAGAGGAACAATCTAGCTCGAGTCACACCACTGAAATCCTCCACTAAAACGGCATGTTGATTTTTCGTGATCGTCTAAAATTAAACCATCATCTGAACAGGGTAGTTGATGTCAAAGTTAGCTATCTTAATACACTTATTTATTTATTTTTTATTTTATTTTTGTATGCACATATCTTTTACTTTGTTTCTCTTATCGATCTATTACACACAATCGCCATCTCATATAATTAAGAGTCATAGACATTCTCCTGCATTACTTGTATATATACTCCTTCATTAGATTAATTGACATGTAAAAGGTGTTGGTTCTTTAGGATTAATGAAACTGTGTCATTATTTATATATGAATTATATATTCTTTCCCCTTTTCCAAAAATAATTCGTTTAAGGGTTTACCTTAGGAAAGTTGTTTTCCATCTACTCCACCTTGCCCCTTTGTTTTTATAAAAAGGCATCTCATCCTTTTCACTCTCAAGAGTGATTGAAGAAGTAAACAAAAGGTGTATGAAAGCAACAAGTCAACAATTCAAGATAGAAGGTAACTAGTCAACACCCTCATAATTAAAGAGCAAAACCCAAATTATTGTTTTATATTCTATTTTTGACCAAGTATAATTGAATCATACTTCTATTAGTGGGACGGAGAGAGATATTGCAAATGCAAATACGTGTCTTATCTCTTACTTTGTACTTGGATATAAATTGTTAATTCGAGTGAGTTAGAGACATCATATGCGCGTATTATTGATCAATAATTAAGGAGTCATCTAATTATTTAACAAAATTTATCCATATATATATTATTCTAGTTTTAGAATCCACAATGTTGGCAGATACTTAAAAAAAAAAAAAAAAAAAAAAAAAAAAAAAAATTCAAGAGAAAATCTGAGAGAAGAAAAATAACTCAGAGAAAAGAGGGGTTGTGTTTTTTGCACTTTGGTATAAATAGACATTTTGTTTATGTAATTTATTTCTCCCTCAAATTTGATTAAATAGAAAATTTGCATTATTTTCTTAACAATTGGTATCAAGAGCTTGGTTGACAATTAGTCCACATTATGATAAAAATAAAAACGATCCTAAAAGAAAAAGTCAAATTTGAGTGGGAGAAATGGCTGCAGACAAAGGAGAAGTTAAACTTGAAAAATTCGATGGTAAAGATTTCGGATTTTGGAAAATGCAGATTGAAGATTATCTATACCAGAAAAAACTCTATCAACCTCTGGAAGAGCAAAAGCCAGATGGCATGCAAGAAGCAAAATGGAAGCTTTTAGATAGACAAGCACTCGGAGTTATTCGATTGACGTTATCACGCAATGTGGCGTTTAACATTGCAAAGGAAACCACAACGGCAGGTCTCATGAAAGCTCTCTCTAATATGTATGAGAAGCCATCAGCCTCCAATAAAGTTCATTTGATGAGGCGGTTGTTTAGTTTGAGGATGTCGGAAGGTGGATCGGTAGCTCAACACCTTAATGAACTCAATTCTGTCACAACCCAATTGAGTTCTGTTGAAATCAAATTTGATGATGAAGTATTAGCGTTAATACTTTTATCTTCCCTGCCAGATAGTTGGAATGCTACAGTCACAGCTGTGAGTAGCTCATCGGGAAATAACAAGTTGAAGTTTGATGACGTTCGTGATCTGGTTCTTAGTGAGGAGATTCGACGAAGAGAATCAGGTGAATCATCATCCTCTTCAGTATTGCATACAGAGTCAAGAGGAAGAAATTTAATCAGAAGGAATGAACGCGGAAGATCAAACTATCGAGGACAATCCAGAGATAGGAGGTCAAAATCCAGAAATCCAAATAATTTCCAAAACTCAAAGACTGTGGAGTGTTGGAATTGTGGAAAGATTGGGCACTATAAAAATCAGTGCAAGGGAACACCAAAAGGCAAAGAAGTGAAGGCAGAGGCAAATGTCACTTCTACCGGAGAAGGTGATGATGCGTTGATATGCTCATTGGAGAGCAAAGAAGAGTCTTGGGTATTAGACTCTGGAGCATCGTTCCATGCTACTTCTAATAAAAACTTTTTTGAGAAGTATGTCCATAGAAACCTTGGACAGGTATACCTTGGTGATGACCAACCTTGTGATATTGTTGGTCAAGGTAATGTCAAAATTAAGTTAAATGGGTCAGCTTGGGAGCTGAAGGATGTCAAACATGTTCCCGACCTAAGAAAGAACTTGATCTCAGTTGGGCAGTTGGCTCGTGAAGGTTACACTATAATCTTTCAAGGTGATAATTGGAAGATTTCAAAGGGAGCAATGATAGTTGCTCATGGTAAAAAGAATGGTACTCTCTATTTGACAGCTGGAGCGTGTTATTCGATTGCAGTTGCAACAGAGAATGAAAAGTCCAAGTTATGGCACCAAAGACTTGGTCACATGAGTGAGAAAAGAATGAAGATCATGCATTTAATTGGAAAACTCCCTAGTCTAAAATCTGTGAATTTAGACATGTGTGAAGAATGCATACTTGGAAAACAGAAGAGGGTAAGCTTTCAGACATATGGAAGAACTCCAATGAAAGAAAAATTGGAGCTTGTTCATTCTGATGTGTGGGGACCAACAACCACCCAGTCTATAGGTGGAAAACAGTACTTTGTGACTTTTATTGATGATCACTCTAGGAAAGTATGGGTTTACTTTCTAAAATACAAGTCCGAAGTGTTTGAAGTTTTCAGGATATGGAAAGCTAGGGTTGAAAATGAAACAGGTCTGAAGATCAAAAGATTCAGGTCCGACAATGGCGGAGAATATGAGGACACCAAATTCAAGAAGTTTTGCTACGAGCATGGTATTAAGATGGAAAGAACTGTGCCAGGTACGCCTCAGCATAATGGCATAGCTGAGCGGATGAACCGAACATTGACAGAAAGAGCCAGAAGCATTCGTATACAGTCAGGTCTACCAAAACAATTCTGGCAGAAGCAGTCAATACAGCAGCTTACTTGATCAATCGAGGACCATCAACCCCATTGGAGTACAAATTACCAGAGGAGGTATGGAGCGGCAAAGAGATCAAATTGTCGCACTTAAAGGTATTTGGTTGTGTAGCTTATGTGCACATTAGTGATCAAGGCAGAAATAAGCTTGATCCTAAATCAAAAGTTTGCACTTTTATCGGTTATGGCGAAGATGAGTTCGGATACCGCATTTGGGATGATGAAAGCAAAAAGATTATTCGTTCAAGAGATGTAATTTTCAATGAGAGAGTCATGTACAAAGATAGGCATAAAATTGAGAGTTATGAAACAAATAAAAAAGAATCTACATTCATTGATGAAGATTATGTCCCAGACAGTACGATGCAAGAGTACACTATCATAAGTACTCCGCAACAAGAAGAACAGACTGTACAGGGCAGTACATCGCAATCAAATGACATACAACAACCTTCTTGTCCAACTCCTACACTAAGAAGGAGTACACGACCACATGTGCCTAATAGAAAATATATGAATTATTTGTTATTAACTGATGATGGGGAACCAGAAGATTATTATGAAGCATCCCAGACCAGAGATGCTAGAAAGTGGGGGCTTGCAATGAAAGATGAAATGCAATCCCTGATTTCAAACCAGACATGGGAACTAACTGAGTTACCCATAGGTAAGAAGGCCCTTCATAACAAATGGATATATCGAGCAAAAAAGGAGCACGATGATTCCAAGAGGTATAAGGCTCGACTAGTTGTCAAAGGTTTTCAACAGAAAGAGGGAGTTGATTATAATGAGATATTCACTCCTGTTGTGAAACTCAATACCATTAGAACAGTGTTGAGTATTGTTGCAATTGAAGATCTTTATCTCGAGCAGTTAGATGTGAAGACTGCATTTCTTCATGGAGATCTTGATGAAGAAATATACATGCACCAGCCAGAAGGTTTTATAAAAAGTGGGAAAGAGCAGATGGTATGCAAACTTAAGAAAAGTTTATACGGGCTAAAACAAGCCCCAAGACAATGGTACAAAAAGTTTGATAACTTCATGCACAAGGAAGATTTCCAAAAGTGCAACGCTGACCACTGTTGCTACTTCAAGAGATATCAATCCAGTTATATCATCCTATTACTTTATGTTGATGATATGTTAATAGCAGGTTCTGATATGAATGATATTATAAAGTTGAAGCATCAATTGTCAAAGGAATTTGACATGAAGGACTTGGGTCCAGCAAAGAAGATTTTAGGAATGCAAATCACAAGAGATAAGCAGAGAGGCACTTTGCAGTTATCACAATCAGAGTACATCAAACGTGTTCTTCAAAGATTTAATATGGGTGATGCTAAGCCTGTTAGTACACCGTTGGCGAGTCATTTTCGTCTATCAAAGGATCAGTCCCCTCAGACAGATGAAGATAAAGAATATATGGCCAAGGTTCCTTATGCCTCGGCTATTGGAAGTTTGATGTATGCAATGGTTTGTACAAGACCAGATTTTGGACATGCAGTGGGAGTTGTAAGCAGGTTTATGTTCAATCAAGGAAAATTCCACTGGGAAGCTGTTAAATGGATTTTGAGGTATTTACGAGGTACAATTAATAAGTGTTTGTACTTTGGTAAAGGTGAATTGAAAATACAAGGTTACGTTGATGCAGACTTTGGCGGTGAAGTCGATAATAGAAAGAGCACAACGGGTTATGTATTTACAGTTGGAAATACAGCCGTAAGTTGGATGTCCCAACTACAAAAGATTGTTGCTTTATCCACTACAGAAGCTGAGTATGTGGCAGTGACCGAAGCTAGTAAAGAGATGATATGGCTTCAAGGTTTGTTAGATGAGCTGGGGTTCAAACAAGTGAATAATATTTTGTATAGCGATAGTCAGAGTGCTATACATTTAGCAAAGAATTCGGCGTTTCACTCAAGAACAAAGCACATCGGTATTCGTTATCACTTTATCAGGTCTCTTCTAGAAGATGAAGTGTTAACTCTTAAAAAGATTCTTGGCAGTAAGAATCCAGCAGACATGTTAACGAAAACAGTGACGATTGACAAGTTGAAATTGTGCTCAACATCAATTGGTCTTAAAATGACAGAAGACTAGTTGAGGTTCTACTCCTTGGTGTGAAGACAGATTGAAATCAGTCTTCAAGTGGGAGATTGTTGGCAGATACTTAAGAAACATAAAAAAAAAAAAAAAAAAAAAAAAAAAAAAAAAAAAAATTCAAGAGAAAATCTGAGAGAAGAAAAATAACTCAGAGAAAAGAGGGGTTGTGTTTTTTGCACTTTGGTATAAATAGACATTTTGTTTATGTAATTTATTTCTCCCTCAAATTTAATTAAATAGAAAATTTACATTATTTTCTTAACACACAACTGCATCATCATCCTCAATACGTACGTTGTTTACAGCATACTATAATTTACTATAAAATAATGGACTGCTTTAAAAATAACTTTTTTAACTAATTTCGCATATACATACGTCTATCACACACATTGCTGAATACACTAACTTTTCTAGGAAAACAATATGAGGATTTTGCAAGGATGATGATAGATTGCCTTTTGATTTATTTGACTACTGTATTCGAAAAAGAAATGATCTTTACAAATGATGACTCTACCATAAAGAGATAGATTGAATGATCGACGTATTGTTTACACTCATATTGTATAGATTTGTTAAGATAAAAATATTAAATTTAATTAACCCCATCATAATTAGACTATTTCAAGCCTGTACGGCCAAATATCCTATTTTAGAACCTAAAGTAAGAGCCGATGAGAGAGGGTGAGGAAGGAGCCAAGGAGGCGGCTGCTAGTAATAATAATAAATTATAATAACCCTTTTGACATAAATAAGTTGTTAAATTTAAGGAGTTCGCCTCATCATTTGCGCGTAACGTAATTATATATGATCAAGGAGCAATTTTTTATACCAATTTATTTAATAATTATCGTATTTTTCTATTATTATACAAGCTAGTTGTATCTGCTTTGCTCCTGATTTGCTAATTACATTTCGCACGTTGGTTTATATGATTTTATATATATATATATAGAGTGCAACTCATCTAAAAATCGCACTCTCACTAGATTTTTTAGGTAAAAAAAAGAGAGAAAGAATGGATCTGAAAATGGTTGTGAAAGAAGAGTTGAAAAAAGGATGGGAAGCAACAAGTCAACTACGAAGCTTACTTAGTCAACCAGATCAACTAATTAGCGATGAAGAAACAAGTAAATTCAATGATGAAACAAAAATGGTATGTATGAAAAATTATTCGACCGCCATTGTTAATTCATTTGATACTTCTATTTCCATCTTAAATAAGATTGTTCAATCTATGGAAATGGATGCATCATTTGTTGAACAAACAAGTCAAAAACCAAAGACAAGGTACTTATAATTTTATCATTTTAATGTATTTTGTTGTTTTATATAGGTTACATTAATCATCATTTGTTGAATTTTCTTTGGTTATTTTAATTTTCTTGTATTGGTTATTTTAATTATCCGATTATAAAAACACATACGACAGAACAATCATACAAACATGTATGTCAGTATGTGGGTGTATGCATGTGTTTCACGAATAATCTAGTTGGTTCAAAACTTCTGGAGATACATGATACTAATAAGATTTCACTGTACCTGTTAACGATCTCATTTCATCAACATATCCTTAAATAATTAAAACTATAAAAATGCTTGACAAGGAGGTGACAAATAAATTAATTTGAATTTATTCGTAAATATTTTTAGATCGGTTTTGAAATTATCTAATTATGGAGTAAATTTATCTGGGCATGTCATAAAAAAATCATTTACAGCTGTAGTCACACATTTTTTTTTTTTTTTTTTTATTCTTGTAATTCCCTTCCCCATTCTCCAAGTATAGCCTTAATCCGGTCAATATTTTTCCACGTGATTAATTGACCAGATTGACTTGAAAGTTTTACCCCTAATAATTTTTCGAACGTAATAATGATTCTTCCTTTATTATTTTACTCCGTATTAACGTATGGGAATCTTAATCGTTATCATCTTGCAAATCTACTACCTTTGTTAATTATTATGTGCAACAAAGGATTATTTTTATCTCTCAAATAATATCCTTTTGTTGCACATAATAATTGACGGAAGTAGTATAGGATCAACCTAGCTTCGTCATGTTGTTCAATTTATTGTTATTAGCAACTAAAGCATACCATGATACCAACCTTATTCTATATTGCCATAACTATTCGTTTATGTCTTTATGACATTGTTTATGCTATATGCTGGTATACGCTTTTTGATCGTTTACTAACACGTAGCTCTAATTCTTGCAAACTTATACAAAAGTCGACCCTTGTTTTATATTAGTTAGTACTTCCTCTGTTACATATTAGTTACAACTTTAAAATTTTTTGTCTCACAAATAATACCCCAAAGTTGCAATTAATATGTAACAGAGAAAGTAATAAAAATTGATACGAAGTATAAAAAATTTTGTTCAATTTTCCTCATCAATTACTGCTCTTTTACTGTTACGAGATTCGTGTTAAAAGACAAAACACTCTAGAACTTTGTTACTTAGGATATATGAAGACTTGCATATTCTTGTTAGCCAATCTCGTATAAATGATGATTAATGTTTTATTTGATTTTCATATTAAAAAAAAAAAAAGAAAAAAAAAACAAACAAACAAAAACCAGCAACAACAGCGCAGAGAAATTTATTAAGGGGGTGTTTGGTTCGCAGAGTGGTATGGGTTTGAAATCAGAAATGAGATGAGATTAAGGTGGTATCGGATTAAAACTAATTGATATTTAATACCATGTGTTTGGTTCAATTCTAGAATGGAATCTCATCCCCTTAATACTATATATTTGATACTTAAGGGAATGGAATAAGTCTAACTCACCCCCCTCAAGGTTTCTAAACCCTATACCTCATACCTATGTTATTCAGCTTATTGTTATTAGCAACTAAAACATACCATGATACCAACCTTATTCTATATTGCCATAACTATTCGTTTATGTCTTTATGACATTGTTTATGCTATATGATGGTATACTCTTTTTGATCGTTTACTAACACTCGTAGCTCTAATTCTTGCAAACTTATACAAAAGTCGACCCTTGTTTTATATTAGTTAGTACTTCCTCCGTTACATATTAGTTACAACTTTAAAATCTTTTGTCTCATAAATAATACCCCAAAGTTGCAATTAATATGTAACAGAGAAAGTAATAAAAATTGATACGAAGTATAAAAAATTTTGTTCAATTTTCCTCATCAATTACTGCTCTTTAACTTTTACGAGATTCATGTTAAAAGACAAATACTCTAGAACTTTGTTACTTAGGATATATGAAGACTTGCATATTCTTGTTAGCCAATCTCGTATAAATGATGATTAATGTTTTATTTGATTTTCATAGTAAAAAAAACAAAGAAAAAAAACAAACAAACAAACAAAAACCAACAACAACAACGCATAGAAATTTATTAAGGGAGTGTTTGGTTTGCAGAGTGGTATGAGTTTGGAATCAGAAATGAGATTAAGGTGGTATAAGATTAAAACTAATTGATATTTAATACCATGTGTTTGATTCAATTCTAGAATGAAATCTCATCCCCTTAATACTATATATTTGATACCTAAAGTAATGGAATAAACCTAACTCACTCCCCTCAAGGTTTCTAAACCCTATACCTCATACCTATATTCCGCGAATGAAATGCCCCCTAAAAGTGCTAAATTTCATTTGTGAATTTATAGGTTACGAACAATTGATACTTCAAATCTTACACCAGATGGCTATACTTGGAGAAAATATGGGAGGAAGTCAATTCGCAACACAAATCACCCCAGGTATGTCACTCCTAGTCTTTTCTTATTTAATTTCCAACCAATTATGGACCATACAAACTTTATATACTTCGTATTTAATACAAGTACTAATTTTATGAAAAAGAGTAGTCACATTTTCCTAACCCTAATAATAAAGGTGTGACATAGTCTTTTTATCTTATTAATCACATCACCTAATTTAACTATTATTTTTGTATACAATTATACAGTGACTTTGATATAACAAATAACCACATCAAAATAACCTATAGATATAACAAGTAATAAATCTAAACTTTTTTAATGACTTACTTTATTTTTTTAATAGTAACATATATTTTTCATAATTTGTGTATAACATCGAACTGTTAGCCTAATTTTATTTTATACTTTTACTTTACTTGTTGTGTATGAGACTATTAATACTTGACAAAAGGATTTTTTTTTCATTAGAGAACTAATCACAATTAATCACTAATCATCAATTAATTTTCTTTCGCAATGATCCATGATATAATAGGGAATACTATAGGTGCGCATACAAAGAAGATCAGAATTGCCAAGCAACCAAACAAGTCCAAAAAATATTGGATAATCCAACGAAATATAGGATCACTTACTACGCCGAACATACATGCCAACCTCTACTCTACAATAACAACGCCCCTAACAACAATATGTTTTATTCTTCTGAAAAAAACAATTGTACTAATTTCATAAGTTTTGAATCCAAAAACCCTATCATTCACCCCAAGCAGGAAACATTGAACAATAATGCATCATCTTCAATGGCTAGTATTGATTGTCCACCTTCCAAACCCGTTGATTCGGTGACAATAATGGAGCCATTGCTAGCTGATGAAATCGCTTGTCTCCACAACCATGACGTGCTGTTTTCACCAAGATTATTCACGAGTCCAAATTACTTGGCTAGCACAAATTTGGAGGCACAAGATTACATTTTGATGGCCGACGATTCTTTGGTTATGAGTGACGCTTTGATGGATCTCCCTCTTTGGGACTAAATCAAGATCATTAAGCCCGAGTCCAAATTAAGTTCCCACTAATCCCTTTCCATGGGACTAGCTAGCTAGTTAAGTAGCTATATATGTAGCATATAGTATAAGCTATATTAAATTCTTCAACATGCATTAGATTCTTTGCAAGTGAGCTTATATTTGTTATATATTCATGAATAACAAACTAAAGTGTTCTTGAATTGTAGTATGTACGAAGAGTGCATAGATTAAATTCGTTGCTTTCTCTGCGTTTTTAGTTGTTATTTTCTTATGTTTGTTTTTTGCAAAATTTCCAATGCATTATTGGATTTATTGCCATTATATCTAATCATAATTTTCAAGCTAAATGTTACCCCCACACAAACACACACACACACACACACACACACACAAAATCGACAGCCCACCAACGGTGATTAAGCAAAATAACAGAATTTGTTAACAGTGTGATAACGGCATGGTCACTGTATGGTTACCAATTATACCTGAAGATTACAATATGTAACTTTAAAAAATAGGGGGCACAACGTAAAATACACAAACTAGAGTGTTAAAATATAGAATTTTCTCAAAAAAAAAAAAAAATAGAATTTTCCAAAAAAATATAAAAAAAAATAAAAGGGAAAAAAAGGTAGGACATGGTAAGTTAGCAAAAAATCGACAGCCCAACTCTAAATATTTGACATAATATGAGAGGCATGATGGGTTGGCTAGTATGTTGGCCCAATTCTATAAATACATGAACATCACTTTTCAGAATTTAGTTTTAGCACGATGGGTTGGCTAGTTTGTTGGGCTATTGATTTTTTTTTTTTTTTTTTTTTTTTTTTGACATAGCACATGAATCTGACCGTACATGAGCTACATTTATGAAAGATTGACACGGGCTAAATACATCACAGATTTTTGTTGGCGAGCTTCGTGCATAATTTGTGCCCAATTGCACTCCTAATTTAGCGAGAGGTAACAACAGTTTTAATTTATCCTATTGTTTTTTAGTTGAAAAAGAGGGGCAAGGCGCAAAGTAAGAACAACAACGCAATTAGAAACAAAAAGCCAAACAAACAAAAACCAACAAAAAATGCAACAGAACTAAACTAAGATCCTTGTAAGATCAGCAGCCACAACGAGACTCTTTCCATCCGGACTGAAAAATGGATGCTTCACGTGCCCTGGAAATAGTCCTCCTAAATAAGTATTTCCACTTTTATGACCACATTGCTATCATTAGCCTTCACCATGTACACCCCAAAGTACCCCGGATCAGGTAGAACATCGGGTTTTTCGGCTGTTGGATTCGAACGAATCGATGAGAATACTATCCAATCTAGTGTAGGAGACCATTGACAATGTGTGTCTGTCTAGTTCCCTTCTGTTAGTCTTGTTACTTTGGCTCCATCAAATTCTCCTAGTTGTGCATTTTCCATTATGTATAGATTCTTCAACCCATTTTTTGTAGATCGATAGACTAGTCTCGTCCCTAATTTGAAGTATTATGTTAGTTTTATTGCTATCAATAGAATTATTTGTTGGTATAAAGACAACAGGTTTTGTATGGACCCAGTTTATAATAAAATTATTGTAGACCCAAAATTTAATACTCTAAAATAATATAGTCATATTGTGGATAATATTATCACGTTTTTAAATGATATAATTATCTTGTTGTGAGTCATATTTTGAATGGTATAATCTTATTTTAAAAATTTAGTGATATGATGTAATTATGTTTTAGATGATATAATTACTTTTCGAATGATTAAAAAACCGCTTGATATTTTTTGTATGATAAATTCACTTTTTGAATGATACATTTATATAATCAGTTTCTGGATGATATAATCACTTTTGTAATGATATAATCACATTTCGTATGATATACTAGATGGTTGGGTGCGCAATAATTTAATTATTGTGCACCGGGTCTATTCTAGACTTTACCGTATAAAGATAATATAGTCTTAATATCAAATGTTATTATACAATTAGAGTCATCAATAATTATGAGTAGAAGAAACAGAAAATTTCAATACTATCAAGGCTTCTTAACTAGTTCTTTAATATGATACTGTGTTGTACAATAGAAATTATTAGAAAATATTAAGTTATGAGTATTGATCGTCTCCATTGATAGATGGGAAAGCACTATTGTATCCCCGTTGTGTTAGAAATTTGATCTCTCTTTTAGATTTGGAGACATTGATAATTGCCAAGATTTAAACAGTTTCTTTTTGGTTGAAAGAAGGTCCAACACATACATAGAGTACGTCCTTTCCACGGTTCTACACCGGAGAAAATATGCTATTTGAGTCGTTCCTCTGCACATTAATCCCACAATTTATAAGACGGTAAGATTAACATAGAATAAAAAAAAACATGAACTCCTCTGTCTCTTATGTTATTCTTTATTGTGTGACGATTCTCACAACTTAAGAGACAGAGGGAGTAATATTAATTTTCCAATATCACAACTAACTTTTCGGATCAATGAATATGGATGATATCCAAAGAATGTACCTTGTAAACCATATGTAACGCAGTGTTGTCGGCAACCCACACAGCCTTAAACTCGTTGTCAACAAATGCAAGCTTCTTGCCGCATTCTGAAATTGATGGAAATACACCCGATACCCTGAATGTTCCGATATCTGGATCGGGAGATTGTAGCTTGTAGAAATCTTTCTCAACAACGTTATACTGTCAATTTTCAATAAACGTAATGAATATATATTTGTAACTTAGAATTATTAAGTTGAAAGAATTAAAGTACGCTGAACAAATGACAACAAATCTATCAAATTAGGGAGCCTAAAATAATGAAGAGCGAGCTTAAAGTATACTTCACTTGATTTGTTAGTAAATAATATTTGAAAATATTATAAAGAATGTATAGTCAAAGCTAATATCTGTATAATTGTAAGGAGTAAATCAAATTATTACAAACCTGTAGAAGCGAAAAGTGTAATATTTTAAAAATGTATATTGAGACTGTTTTAACAAGCAAATCCAACTTTGACTATATATTCTTTTACACACGGTTATAAGGGTGTATGATTTGACTCTATTAAAGATCAAAGTTTATAAATCTTGACATTCAAAAAGGAATAATTAAACAACTTTTTACTGACAGAGTGACAGAGCTAATATCTTTATATGCGTAACATTGTATGATTTGCTAAATATAGATAGAAGTGCATATAGTTAATGGTACATACCGCGTTAAGTTTGTCACTATGGCAACGATGATGACCAATGCGCTTTATTCCGTCGATGGCATCACCGACGACAAAGGGATTGAAGTGGTCGGCCATGGGTCTAGTTTTCTGAGTAATTTCTATATTATGATCTTTTGGTTGGTTTATATCAAAAACCTCAATGTGCCGATATTGATCTGCTTCACGTTCATCCTGCTCATCGAACGTGAAACTTCGACGAACAGTGGCAACAACCACTTTGGTCTCATCAGTAGCCGCTGGAGTCATACCACTAATCTCCTCCGGGTTCACACGAGTCACGGATGTGGGACCCACACTTAGGTCGACTCGAAACACCCCCCAACGGTGCCCAACGTTTTTGAATTTCAACCTTCTCGATGTTACGGTGGAAAAAGTGAACGTTGTTGCTTCCCCAAGTAGGCCAACCTCCATCGACAACAACCAACTCACGATTTAAGGGCCACTCTACATTCATAACAAAAATGCTAGTCTTGAGATCATCGATCTCGCCATCCCAACCAGCCTTTCTTTGGAAAGATGCCACAGCTATCCTCTTTCCATTGACCATCGGGTGATACCGAGGGACTTTAATCAGCTTGACCTATACATGAAATATAGTCACAAGGATGGATAAATAAGAATTGATCCTATAATATTTTAAAATCGGAAGGGAACTTTTAACCACTTAATTTATCCCTCACTCTCTAATAAAACAGAAAATGAGCTAATTAATAAGAATCATATAAAGAATAAAAAGTATATTTAAATTATTGCAATTATTTCAAAACGGAGTAGTTACCTTTGAGAGTGAGGCGTTGAGTTTTTCCGTCCTTGAGGTTTGTTTTGTAAACCGCAGTCCAAGGTTGATGAGGCTTATCGGCAGGCTCCATAGTAGAAACATAAATAAGATAGTTTCCATGTGGACACCCTTGAATGTGTCATAAACTACAGTAAAATTATACACTTGCACTTTGGACGGTTGGTCTTTAAAAAGGAGAGCTATATGAAGAGTCTCAAGGTTTTGGGTTCTTTCGGACACAAAAATCATTGCCGATAGACGGCCTGAATCTACATCATCCTCAGTGCCTTGTCCGCGCAATAGTGGACGTTGAAGGATAGTTTTTAGAGCCGAGGGTGGAATAACTTGACCATTGTAGTTATAAGAATTTCCGTCCGTCATAAGCTCCTCATCTCGGTTCGACATGGGTGGATTTTTTGCTGAATATATATCCAATGGCACGGGTGGTCGATAGGTTGCGAAGAATGCTATGCTACCTCTCTTCTCTTGCATATTTTCTTCGATCTTCGTTTCTTTCTTCTCTTGCTCATTTTCTCCAATCTTCTCTTCTTCTTTCTTAAGTTCCACCTAATAATTTACAAAGCATTCAATCAGTAAATTTGCTAATTAATTGACGGGCTATTTTCTAAATAAATTTCAATTTGATTTAAAGGGAGCTCTTCTGTTTGAGAAACAATTTATGTTTATCTAGAGATAACTTTGCCTTAACTCCTTAATAGTGGTTTTAGGGCAGAACTACTACTTCAAATAGCGGTTTTACTCATAAATAGTAAGAAAAATACACTTATCATTTACAATATTGCTACTAAATAAACAATTGTTGGTTATCATGAAGGTTAACTTGTATCTTCTCTTGAATTTAAGTCCATGATTTGACCCAAAATCCACCTCCCCAAAAGGACTTGAATCGATACATACCTTGAATGTATAGATAGCAAACCTTTTTCGTGGTCATATGTTAGCCTGGCCCGTTATACTAGCACTAATTAGAATCTCTATCTCTTAAAAAGTATGAGAGATCTCTTATGAATAGTGTGAGGACGTTTATGCCCTAAAAATATATGTTTACATATTTGCCCTCATTTATAAGTTTAATAAGCTCTTTTTTTTTCCTTATCTAAAAAAATTTGTTTACATATTTACCCTTATTTCACTACAAAAAAATGTCCATATAGAAACGGAATTCTAGCGACAGAATTCAATCCGTTTCTAAATTAGAGACGGAATTAAAAAATCCTTCTCTAAATTAATTTAGAAACGGAATTAAAAAATCCGTTTCAAAATTAGAGACGGAATTAAAAATCCATCTCTAAATTAGAAACGGAATTGAAAATCCGTTGCTAAATTAGAAACGGATTTTTTTCTGTTGCAAAATTAGAAACGGATTTTTTTCCGTTGCTAAATTTAGAGACGGATTTTTTTTTCCATTGCTAAATTAGAGATGGATTTTTTTTTCTGTTGCTAAATTAGAGACGGATTTTATTTTTCCGTTGCTGATATGAGCGATGGATTTTTAATTCCGTCTCTAAATTATTTTCAAAACGAATTATGTAAAATATTACTTTAACGACGAATTATGTAAACTAAAATCCGTCTCTAAACTAGAGACGGATTTTAAATTTCGTCTTTAAACTAGAGACGAATTTTAAATTCCGTCTCTAATTTTTCTTTCACTTATTATCAATTATGTGCATACACTACAAGAAAACAGCTTAATTCCGATGGAAAAATTCCGTCGGAAACATTGAAAAATCCGTCGGAATCAGCCTTTCCGACGGAATTTTGTCGAACAATGTCTGTCGTAATGACCCTTGTCGGAAAATGGACGTTTTTCGATAAAAATTCCGTCGGAAGTGACTTTTCCGACGAACTTTCCGACGGAATTTCGTCTGTCGGACCTGATTTTGACTTAAACTGAAATTCCGTCGAAACATTTCGACGAACTTATTTCCGTCGTAAATGGGAAGGCTTCCGACGGAACATTCCCTCGGAATATATTACCTTCCGACGGATTTTGTTCATCGAAAAGGTGGGAATTCCGACGGAATTGTTTGTCAGAAACGTATACCTTCCGACGGAATATATCGTTGGAACGTCACAGATTCCGACGGAAATATCCGCCGGAACCTCTTACGTTCCGACGAAATCCAACCAATAGAGGCCTATATGACCTATCACTTGCCTATTTCCTACATTTCTAACTAAATGAACCAATTATTTGTCATAACATGTCTATTATAGGTATTTGGGATTGTGTATGCCTTGAAATCACAAAAAAAACCAAGTCTCAAAGGTTTGGGAGCGAATACGACCAAAATCCAATCAATAGACCCCTAAATGACCTATCCTTTGCCTATTATCTACATTTCTAACTAAATGATCCATAAATTTATCATAACATCTCTATTATAGGTATTTGGGATTGTGTATGCCTTGAAATCACAAAAAAAAACCAAGTCTCAAAGGTTTGGGAGCGAATACGACCAAAATCCAACCAATAGACCCCTAAATGACCTATCATTTGCCTATTATCTACATTTCTAACTAAATGAACCATTTATTTGTCATAACATATCTATTATAGATATTTGGGATTGTGTATGCCTTGAAATCACAAAAAAAAAAACCAAGTCTCAAAGGTTTGGGAGCGAATACGACCAAATTCTAACCAATAGAGGCCTTAGTTTGTGCTGCCTATGTATATTAATAAAATTTAAATGCTATAAACATATAATGAAAAAAACCAAAAAAAAAAAAAAAACCAAACACACAACCTGTTGCCGGCGGTGGTTGGGCGTCGCGGTGGTTGTAGACTGGCCGCGGCCTGGTGTCGCGGTGGTGGCTGTTTAATTAACAAAAAAAAAAAAATTATATAAACACCCCCAAAAACCCCCAACAACACCAAAGCAGTAAATTAAAAAAAAAAAATTGGCTAACCACTTACCAAGGCGGTGGTTTGGGTTAATTCCGGTTAGCAATTGGTGTTTGTGGTGATATGCAGCGCAGCTGTGGAAATCTCCGGCGAACCCTACGGTGGTGGTTGTGGTTGTTAGGGTTTGCAAGATTTAAGAAAAATAAAAAATAAAAAATAAAACAAAGCCTTACCTGCACCGGCGGCGAACAGGGGCGGTTGGTGGTGGAGCCGGAGGCGAATTCCCCTCCTCCTTTTCTCCTTCTCTCTTTCTCTTTCTCCCTTTCCCTCTCTTCCTCTTTCTCCCTTTCTTTCTCTTTCTCCTTTTCCCTCTCTTTCTTTTTGTTGGGTTTCTGTCGCAAAGAGGGCAGAAAATACAAGGTTTTTTTTTTTAATTTACTGAAGGCTTCCGACGGAATTAATTTCCTCGGAAATAACCTGTTCCGACGGAATATTCTGTCGGAAATTTTTTTCCGTCGGAACAAGTTATTTCCGAGGAAATTAAAATCCTTCGGAATGGTACCTACAGATTTTTTCGTCGGAAGGTTCCAATTCCGACGGATTTTTCCTACACATCCAAATTCCGCCGGAAAGTTTGAAATTATCGAGGGGATTGAAGTCCGTCGGAATTTAACCTTTTTCTAGTAGTGATAGAAGTAAACAAATGATATTTGGTATAGTTGGTAAGAGTTTCACTATGTGACTATGAGGTCACGGGTTCGACTACTACCTATTGCGATTCTTGAGATTAGGAATTTAAGGAGTCTTACATGCAAAGCCGATTCGGGTTGACCCGAGTGAGGTCGAACCGAATATCATCTACATATAGACACAAAATAATTTTTCCGTTGTTAAATTTAGAGACGGATTTTTTTTTCCGTTGCTAAATTTAGAGACGGATTTTTTTTTTCCGTTGCTAATACCAGTGACAGATAAAAAAATCTGTTGCTAATACCAGAGACGGAAATAAAAATCCGTTGCTAAACCCAACGACAGAAATAAAAATCTGTTGCTAAACCAGCGACGGAAATAAAAATCCGTTGCTAAAACCAGCGACGGAAATAAAAATCTGTTGCTAAGTTCAGCAACGGAAAACAAATAAAACGTTGCTAGTCTCATTTAGCGACAACAGTTTTACCAACGGAGTAATTCCGTTTTAAAATCTGTCGCTACCTATATTTAGCGACAGATTAGTACAATCTAGCAACGGATTTGACTTGTTGCTAAATGTCTATTTTTTGTAGTGTTTATAAGTTTAAAAGCGTTTTATTTTTCCTTATTAATGCATTTCCCTAATAAGTACTCCTAAGTAGTAGTAGTAGTATATTAGTCTAAAAAAAAAAAAGATAATAGTATATCAAACATATACATTTTTAGAACTCGATAACTTTTGTCACATCCTTACTCTTTTTTTTTTTTTTTTTTTGAAAGATCACATCCTCACTAAATCTATATTAAATCTACTAAAGTTTCAAAAAATATTGCACGGTTATATAACATGTAACACATTTATCGTCTATATGTAAATAGTTATTAATAAAATACCATGTAAATACAATAGGGCCAATTATAAAAATTGTTTTCAAAGACTAATCATAGCGCGCATTGCACGTGTCAAAATCCCTAGTGAATTTAAGTTTAATTTTGCAACCAAAGTTAATTTTGTGAAGAAAAAGAGGTAATTTGGGTACATTACCGTTATATATGTGGATGATGAACCTTGATAACTCTTACAAATTTATTTATTTATTTTGACGAGGATAATTCTTACAAATTTATACACATTCATTCTCATTTCTACCCTACATTACCACTTACTGACTAATTTAATCACATCTTTTTTTTAAAAAAAAAAGAACTTTTTGGAATAACTATTTTATACAATTCAGTTTTTGTGAAAAACTACCTTATTAAAAAAATGTTATAAGAAATTACCTTTTAAACAATAGATGTTGTAAGAAACTACCTTTTAAAACAATTAATATTGTAAAAAGCTACATTTTATCGAATTATTGCATTGAGTAAGAGACGTTTAATGACCCATTTTCAATCATTTTTTCTCCTTTTTCTACCCAATTTCTCCATAGCCCTCTTATAACCCCTAATTCCCCTTTCTCTTTCATTGTTAAATTAAGCACATGATAGCAACTTACAACATTTAGTTTTTATAAGGTAGTTTATTACAACAATTATTTTTTTATAAGGTAGTTTTTCACAAAATTTGAAGTATAAAAGGTAAATCATCAACCAAATATCAAGTATGGGTTTTGTTAATAATAAATACCAACCCATACCTGGTTCCGAAAATGGCTAACCATATACTCCCCTTCTTTGGGGTCATTAACATAATAACATATATCGTTGATAAATTTGCAGCATTAATGAAAGCTAATTCATGAGTTCATGAAATTAGACTAAACATCTAACTCTTTGAACAATTAAATATTTGATTCAATACAATATAGTACAAGTAAATACTTGTACAGTTGTACAAATGCCTTATATTATTTGCTCCCATCTTATTCATGTTCCATCTAGCCGTTGAAAATGTCAACAAGATGCAGTAACATTGTTTTATTTACTCTCTCTGTTTCATAATATGTAACACAGTTAACTTTGTACGTATGTCAATATATTAGTTTGACTTTATTTTTATATAATTAAATTTTAATGAAAATTATTTTAAAAATTATATTATAATACTTTATATTTATACCTATCTAACAACATATATTATGATAAAATATGTTTTTATTATGTCAGTAAAAAATTATTGTCAAAACTAATACATGAAAAATGATAAAAGTCCAACGTCCCAAATATTCTGAGACGAAGGGAGTAATGAAAGTTGAACAAGATTGAAAATGTTACCTTATACTCCTTTGTTTTTTTTTTTTTTTTTTCAAGTGCCCCATTTTCCAAAAATGGTCGTTTTTATTTAAGTGCCCTATTACCACCAAATTTAGAAATCCCACTCGATCATATTATACAAGCATATTATTTCTCTTCTTCCTTTTGACCCTACCATCATTTTATTATAATTCTTCCTCTCACATTATTCTTAGTGATCTCCATTTATATTTCTCTCTCTTATTTTTTCAAATTTTATATTCTTAACCATGTCTATTTATATACTTTTGCCTAAAACTCTACATACACCAATGAAACACTTAAAAAAAATTGGAGAGAGTACTATTTATATTGTCAAATCATACCTTTTGGACATATAGTCCAATAGACTGAACATAGTTGTTGTGTAGCGTTCCAAATAATCCTACAACACGACAATTTGATGGTACTTCTTCTGAGCGAAATTCAGATAAATATGCCGTGTATGGTCCGGCTCCATAAGGTCCATAAGACTATAACCATCCTAATTACACAAATTAATGTGTACCTTTAACTTCGTTATATCGCGATTTACGCTCCATTCTCCGATTGATCCACTTATTTTTGTTATTTTACTCACCATCTTTAAGTGTAATCTGTATAATATACACCAATTAATTTTAAACACACACACAAAAACAAAAACAAAAACAAAAAAAAAAAAAAAAAAAGAGAGAGAGAGAGAGAGAAATTTTACTTAAAACTGTGAAAAGTATGGAGTTTGTATGTACAAACTAAAATTAGGAAGTTGTGACCTTGTGTACACCATTTCTGCCTTCACCGCCAAACTTTTGACTAGTCTTTGTTGTAATAAACGTGATTGAATCTATAATGGCGCCAGTATTTATGATTATCTCCCTCAATATTTCACTTGGTTCAAACATTATCGACCATGGTTGCCCTGTCTGATAGCCATAGGGCCCGTATTTCACAACACTTTGGCTCTGCTTCAAATTAGAAAATATACCAAATCACTTATGAATGTTATATTTCTAACACTAATAATGAAAATAATAAGTAAATATAAACTGGAAGGAGTCTCTAATGAGTGTTCATGAGCACATCAGGTTTATTAATGTTATATTTTATGTTAATAATGAAAATTATAAAGTCGTGCGGTAGTCGGCTGGTGAAGCCAAAGGTTGTGCGGTGGTGCGGCAGGTGGTAGTTTGTACGGTGGTGATAGAGGGGAGAGAAAGGGGGTGTGATTGATAAATTTACAAAATTACCCTTAATGTAGCTGTTAAATTTACAAAATTAGCTTTATTATTAACAAGTTTTGTTGATATAGGATATCAACTTGTATTTTCTCCTTATTAAGCTCGGGAAATCCTACATTTAAGACACTAATAAATCTTCTCTTGGGTTCGATCAAACTTTTGTTTAAACTGTATATTTTCTATTCTGTATTTCTTTTAGTACAAATAAACCACCAAACAAATATTGACGGAATATATAATTTTGATTAGCATTCGTATGTGTTAAATTAAATCAAAGAAACATAATAATCAGACTATATAGATTAATATCAACGAGAAATCAATGTAATTCAGCTAGTTTAGCAAGCTCACCATTGCTATGAAGTTCGCTTACGCCAGAAAGTTTGGAGCTACAAGATAAGGAAGAGGAAGCCTGAAGGAAGTAAAGGGGTGTTGGCTTTTTGAGTAAATACAGTGTCTTTCATGATTTAGCTAGTTGTTTACAGGATGAGTATTTATATAATGATTATAATTATTTTACAAATAAAATATTTCTATTTAAAACTATACAATAGTGCGCGCTTGATATTATAGTGCATGTTGTAAAACGAGTACATGAGTTAGGTAAATATTCCGCCCGTTTTTAAATAGTTGCTCTATTTTTATTTCCGGCCGTTTTTAAATACTTGCTATATTTTCTTATTTGAAAAACTATTATAATATTTAATTTATTTCTCTCAATTAGTGACCCTAATATAAATCACATTTTATTAATTTCATATTCTCTCCCCTCCAATTCTTTCAACTACTTTTGCTTTTTATAATTTTTTATTCTTCCACCTACCCCATTACCTCCATATTATATTACTTTTTCTAATCTCTCCTAAAACTCCGCGCATGGAAAAATGAAACAAGTATTTTAAAATGGAGGGAGTACCTTTTGTAGACTTCTATTACATATACTACGAGTAGTAATTAGTTGAAAATTTAAATTTTTGTGTGTATGTGCGCAAAAGTTTATTTTTACTAATTAAATACGCATATTTTTATTTCTAATTGTGCAAATTTGATTTTCAAGCTGAATTTTTTTTTCAATTTTCTAGAAAACCAAAATTATACTTCATATACATTATGTTAAACTTTGATGCAAATCACATTTCAGGTCAGTCAAAAGATATTTGCACATTCAGTCAGGCCCGTATTTGACCCAGGGTAGGTGGGGCGGCCGCCCAGGGCCCCAAGTCAGAAGCCCAAATTTTGTTATAGATAAAAAAAATAGTTAAAAAAAAAAAATCTGTACACGTTAATCTGAATATTCCAAGAAATTCTATCAATTACAACCTAAAAATCGTCATCCTATAACCAATTCCTTCCATTATTATCTTTAATTTCTGATGTTCCCAATTTAATCTCCAAATTAATTCTCAGAACAACATATTCAACAATATAAATTACCCTATAAACGCTCTTTTCAATATTCTCTTTTTAATGAATGCAAACATCCAATTTATCAATAGTTACACTCTTTCAATTGTTTTCTCAATACTTTCCACTACTTTTTTATGTTATTTGAATTTTTGGTTGGTAGATTTTGATGATGCTTGAAGATGAACCATCCAATATGATTATGAGATTAGCATTGAATAATTTATTAATTCGTTATTTTTTTTTAATTTGTACTTCAATTTTGTTAAAATCTCCGAATAAATGTCAATTTTTTTTATTCGTTGTAGGTAGTATATCATATTTTCATTTAATATTTCTATTTTATTTATTTTAAAATAAATTGTGAATTTTCTCTCCTTCATTATATACTAGATGGAAGCCCGTGCGATGCACGATTTTTTTCATCTAAGATTTTTAATTATTTAATTTATTATATTTAATAATTTCATACCGAATTACAAAAGTTTAATATTTTTTTTACTATAATTTATAATGAATTTATTAAATATAAATAAATTGTAAATATGATAATTTTTCCATTATATAAAATCTTTAATGTGAAATGAATTTTTTTTAATAATTTAAATCCTAAATAATTATTCATTATTTTAACATATCTTTTATTTCGATAGAATCACCAACCTCGTCCACAACCAACCTACTACATCAATGGATAAATTGAACCGTGAAATGTTAGCCAAACTGAAATTGATATAAATTAAATCCTTACATTTATATAAAATAAATCAATATATTTACCAATAAATGAAAAATTGTTGCGATATAAAATCAAATCTATGCATTGGAATTTTTTCATAATCTCCAAAAATAACCAAAGCCATGCATATATTAAGTGTACAACATCTAATCGTATGCCATTACATAAACAAATAATCGTTAAGTATCCTAAATAAATACAATGTAACTAATAATTACAAATATAAATTTAAACATAAGATTTTAAAAATTATCCAGACATTGATGACCTAAAACTAACACAAAATTCGCCTGATGGGGTTTTGTATTGATAGGAAATTTTATTTGTGTCGTATGATGTGTTAGATTTGCATATAAAAAAACACTTAATAAATAAAATGTAAACATATATCTTTGAGTATCCCAAATTAATACAATGTAAGTAATAATAGAAATACTAATTCATACATAGGATTTTAAAAATTAAGCTAAAAATTACCCGGCCATTGATGACCAAAAATTAACACAAAATTACTAACACAAAATTCGCTTGATGGGGTTTTTTATTGATATAAAATTTTGTTTGTGTCGCATGATGTGTCAATTTATAATGGTAGGTATCACAAATTTTGATTTAATTATAATTAACGAACAATTTGTATTTATTATCACAAAAACTATCAAAATTTATCATATAATGATAGATATCAAACTTTATTATAAGCGTTTATCATTTAAATATTTTTTAGTATATATTTTTTGGATTTCTTATACTTGTAGTATTGAATTAATAAATTTATCTTTTCCTATATTTTTACTTTATTTTTTTCATTAAAATAATTTAATTCGTGGATTATAATCTTACGTCGCGCTTTAAAATAACAGCATAATCTTATACGTAACGCTCTAAAAATACTAATCCTACATGGTGCTCTATTTTTTTAAAATTCAAAATCCGAGGTAGCTCTTTAAAATCTTGGGAAAAAACTCCCCTTTATATATATATAATATATAAATTAAATTATTTAATTTTGATGAAAAAAACAAATTATAAAAATTTTGTTTTATAAAATAATCAAATTTTCGAATTTGGTGCTTGTCAATTTTTTTCTCTTGTTTCATGTGTAGCTTGATTTGATTCTTTTTTTTTTAAACGGAGCTTGATTTGATTCTAAAAATATTTTGAGTTGGTTGATTAGGTTGTACTCCATAATAAGAAATTAAGATATATATTTGTAACTTTTTTTTTTTGAGAAATATATTTGTAACTAATTACTTCGTTATTGATAATAAAAATTATTATATTGATGAGTTTTAGAATAAAACTGATTGATTTCTCCACATGCAAAATCTGTTTTATTTTCTTTTACTCTAAAATTTAAATTGTTGGGTATAATATGAATATTAGATTATTATTAATACTGAATTTAATTGATATTAGATAATTTATAATGAATTATTGATGATTTATAGGATGAAATTGATTAAATATAATATTATGATTACTTTTAGTTTCATGTATAATTGTATAATCACTTTTTTTTTTTAGTTGTTTTTTTCGGTTTTCCACTACCTTGTTGATATTGAGAAAGATTTTATGTATCTTCAATAGCTTCCCCCTTCGAATAAAAATTGTTGCGTTAAAATTCAACCATTTTTGCATACCCAAATAATGTTTGTTGTAGTAATAAAATATAAGTATTAGACGGTTAGGGCCCCAATTTGTAGGCTCGCCAAATTCTTAAATGGACCTGGTTCACACAAATTTATTGTGAACCACTAACATTAGAGATACTATGATTGTTTTATTAATAAAAGGTCACTACATTAAAATAAAGATTATTATGTTGAAATAAAAGCGATTGT
The DNA here is from genome assembly GCA_034703905.1 of Chenopodium berlandieri. NCBI lineage: Eukaryota > Viridiplantae > Streptophyta > Magnoliopsida > Caryophyllales > Amaranthaceae > Chenopodium > Chenopodium berlandieri. Next base: position 25,452,942 of record CM068281.1, read on the forward strand.
GACATTATAAAAGCTATAAGAGATTAATTTTTTGGGATGTAAACAGAAATGACATTAAGGGTCACACAAGTTTTAATAAAGGTTACTATGTTAAAAAATAAGGATCTATGTTAAAACTACGGTCACTATGTTCCAAATAACGTTAATTCTGCGTGTATATAAATCTCAGGTCCACGCAAGAATTTCTGCCCTAGGCCACACACATATCAGAAACAGGCATTCAGTACAAAACATATGTAATGAAATTTTTCTCAACCTTCTCATTTTAAAAGATCTTCTCATTTAATCCAATATATATATACTAGCATTATATGTACGCCATGTGTGCTTAAACCTATTGATAATCAAAATAATTACTTCCTCTATTTTTAAAATATTGCACCACTTTCTTTTAGAGAACTTTTACAAATATTGCACCATATCCATTTTAGGAAACATAATATTTGTGTTCACACAGCAAATATTCAATGTACGCCTACTTTTAACACTTTATTCTTTAGTTTATATTTACATCACATGGATAATTTTGTACTTTTACTTCTCCCTCTCTTTCTTTTTTCCACGATTACCAAAAAAATGTGTCCAACCTCTATGGTGCAATAATAAAATAACGGAGGAAATATAAAACATTAAACTATTTAGATTAATTAAGTACAATTCTAATCAACAAACTTACTTTTTTCCGTATAAGTTGTTGAAATATTTTCTCTAACTATAAACAAACACATAATATTTGAAAATCAAGTCATAAATTTTTTTATAAAATCTCAATTCGACTGCTAACACCTTTTTCACTTATTTTGGATGTTTTTACAATAGTAGTTTGAATTATGACTACTATATTATTTTAATGACAAATATTATTATCGGTTCATTTTTCACATTATAATATAAACACTATTAGTCTTCTAATATCTTCAATGCAAATATTATTTTTGAAAATTTTAATCTAGCATAAAATAAATATTTTTCAATAAATTATAAAATAATAATAATAAAAATTACATAAATGAAACTAAAAATTTGATAACTAAAAAAAATGTTGATAATACTATTTTATAGAATAAATAAATTAATATAATTTGTTACTTGGAGAAAAATATGTTAATTATGAACTACAAAATCATTAAAAAATTATAAAATTATGTTAGTCATATTTATTTTATTCAATTAAAAACCAATCACATCACCACTTCAATTAAATACATCTATAATTGATTCAATCAATGCCATGATTCAATCAATCATTTTCTATTACATCAAATAACTTCCTAAATAAAATAATGATTCATTCAATTAGTGATTTTAAAATGAATAACATCCTATTTCAATCAAATCATATATTCCCTAATTATGATAAAAGTATTCCGTCCAATAATAAATCTACAAATCAATAATTTACTTAATTTAATCTTACAAAATCTTCATAATATAGATATCTTTTCACATATCTTTTTACTTCAGTCACTCGTCATTGGATCGGTATGTATAAAAATATGTAAAAAAACAAATTAAACTTCATTTTTTACATCCTCCGATTTCATATATTTAAATTGTAGTTATTCTTCATGTTCATCAAAAAAATACTTTCAAGATTGTCAAGAAGTGCTATCAACCATCCCCGCCATCTATCAACCACGAAAATCATCATCACTTTTATATGAACCTTGCTTATATTTCCCGATTCATCATTTTTTTCACATACAAATTAAAATTGTTCATAATAATTATATGTGTTTGGGTCCAATTTTACCTCAATTGGGCCGGTCCGCAAATGATACAATTTGAAGCCCAAAGCAAGGTTTAACTTTTCAAAGTCAATGCCGAGTCAGTCAAGCCCAGTCAGCTTGGCAAGCCCATCTGACCTGCGACCCACTTATCCATCAAATCAAGGTATAAAAGCCTCTAAGTAAGTCAAAGCAAGGGACTTCAGTTCATTCGCTCTTGGTAATCGCTTACTCTCAAAGCCTCAAGCAACTAATATTCTTGCACGGCTATACCACTAAATACATTACTACCTACGGCATCGGAGGGGCATTACTCGGCACAACCCCCCGAGACTAGTTTACGTGTGTTTATTGTGCAGGAATCCCTCGGCCAGCCGCAGCTAGGACCGAGACCAGTCTCCCCCCTTCAAAAAGGGTCTGCCGAAGGTCCTATTGTTTTCTTACCGGAATAATTTGGCGACGTCTGTGGGGAAGACATAAAAAACAAGCCAAAAATCAACCATTCTTAGCGAAAATAGGACTAAGAGTGGTAAAAGTGCCATGAGTGCTAAGAAAAATGATCCTTCCTGCTCGAGGAAAGGTCCATTTACGGTGGGAAGGAATCAATTCCATCATCACCGAATCTTCTTCTTCTTCAAAAGCTCCCTCTTCCTCGGAAAGGGCAGCGTTGGAGAAGTCACCGTCTCATCATAATCACTAACCGACTAGTTCATATCGGTCGAGTCAATCCAATGCAAAAAGTCCACCTCAAAGCTTCAATTCTCGATCTCAACCGAGAACAACTCCTCAAACGGGGGCCTCTACGGAAGAAGTGGCGAGAGCCATAGCGGTCTTCATATATGGATTTCATGAAGGCTAAAGGAGGCAACTTTCCACCAACACCGCGTGATCACTCACCTCTTCCACCAAGAAACCTTCGAAGGAGGATTGGCAAAAAGGGGAGTGGACGGCTCCATCCTTTAAGGAACTCGGAGATAAGTGGGAGGAGGACACATGGAGGACCGAACGGGAAAGAAAGAAGAATCCCCAGTTCTACGAAAATTTCAGAACCTGGAACTCCCAGAGTTACAAAAGCAGCAATACCACCTCCGCGTGGCAAGATCCTGCTCCTGCCCAAATGTTCATGAACGTCTTGGTGCAAGGGAAGTGAGCGTCCAAAGTCGCCTCACTTACCCAGAGGGAACTAAGCCTCATCCCGAGTCGTCTCAGCCGAGGACAAAAACCACTTCAACCTCTCTGAGAGGGAGAAGCGAGGTCCTGACGGCTAGACACAAAGGAAAGGCCGTAATGGTTCCTACTAGCTCACCCTTCAAAGATGGATTTTGGAAAAGCACGTGCCAATGGTGAAAATCCCGGCGCATATCACTCATGATGGTACTTCGGATCCGAAGGACCACATAGCCTCTTATGAGAGGCATATGTACTTGAGCCCCAGGTCCGAAGCAACCTGGTGTAAAAACTTTCTGACCACTCTCAAAGGTGTTGCTTATCTTGGATCACCAAAGGAGTGAAGGAAGGCTCAATAGCCGGTTGCAAAGACCTTTCCAACAAATTCAAGAGCAAGTTTTCTACGGCAAATCGCCGAGAGAAAACAACCCAGAGCTGATGAGCATGCAGCGAAAGGAGGGCGAAAGCCTCCAAGACTATCTAACTCGTTTCAGCAACGAGTCGTCCAGAATCACAAGTCTGGACCAAGGCCTAACCATTTTCGCAATGTGGAACGGGCTTCAGGCTAGCAAGTTCCTTGATTTCATGGTCATGCATCCACCGCAGACCTTGGAGGAAGCTTTGGATGCCTCGGATAAATACATCCGAGCCGAAGAATGGTACAAAACAAAATCTCAGTCCCAATCCGGGGCTAGGAAGGCAAAGGGACATCAGTCCAAAGACCGGGACCAGAGGAAAGGGAAGGCGAAAGCCTCAGAACCGTCCTCAGTCCTGGAGCCGAAGAAAGAAAGCATCCCATTCACCGAGAAATATGATTCTTACATTCCTCTCGCTCTTCCACGTGCTAAAATCTATAGCGTAACTAAAGACGAGGGGAAGTACAAGAAGTCGAAGCCACTTTCATTGTGGCATCAGCAGAAAAATAAGGACTAATGGTGCGAATTCCACGAGTCTTCTGGACATCGCACCGAGGATTGTATCCAACTGAGAGATCAGATCGAGGATATGGTCCGAAAAGGTTACTTGAAAAAGTAGCTCGCGGACCGCCTTTGTCAGATCCTTGGCAAGACCTATATTTCCCAAAAAAATAAAAGGATAAGCCGCCAGGCAATGACAATGCAGAGACCTTTGTCATCTCCGGTGGAAACCATTATCAGGAAACGCAATATCAGCAAATTTGATGAACCGAGGAGTCTATGCAAGACCTCTCAAAATTGGGGATCTGGTTCTTCCGAATGCGGGTGTACTAGATGGAATATATGTGTAAGCCCTTCGGGGAAGAACAATCCATGTAAGTACATCTCTTCAAATTAATAAAAGGCCTTTGGGCCACTATTTCTTTCAATTCAGCAAAGTTTCTATTTTTCTATCTTCTACACTTTTTGAAAAAATATTCAAGGTTTTCCTTCAGCGCTGCCCGAAGTATTGCCTAATGAGGCATTGTACTTCGGCAAGTCGTTAAAACCTGCCGAGACGAGGATGACTGATTCCACCCCCGAAGTATTGCCTTATGAAGCATTGTACTTAGGGTGAATCAGCTCCTCCGGGCAAAGAGGCGTGGACGAATCTGAAGCATTGCTTAAAAAATAGGAACTGATATTACACCCCCGAAGTATTGCCTAATGAAGCATTATACTTTGGATGAATCAGTTTCAGGTGTTGGTAAACCCCCGAAGTATTGACTAATGAAGCATTGTACTTCGGATGAATCAATTCCCTGGTATTTGTACTCTATAAGTCATATCCAATAAAACATAGGCTAAAAATAAGAACTGATATCACACCCCCGAAGTATTGCCTAATGAAGCATTGTACTTTGGGTGAATCAATTTCGGGTGATGATTGCATTCTCGAAGTATTGCCTAGTGAAGCATTGTACTTCGGACAAATCGTTGCCCTGACATTGTGTTAAGGATATCCAAACCCTCGGATAGATAATAAGGATCACAAGAGTACTTCTCTCGAAGTCTATGACTTCAGAGCAACGAAATCAGATCCTTCAAAAGCTAAGTAGAAGAGAAACGAAAAAGAGCAGAATTTTGCCAAGGCAAAAGCCTCGGCTATACCAAAAATGATTGAATCAAGCACCTCAAAAACCTGAAGGTCACAAACTTCAAATTTCTAAGAGGGGGGCAAGAGGCACTCAGCAAGTCAGTTCCGAGCCGAAACTTAGTATATAGCAAAATTAAAATTCAAAGAAAAAGCTAAGTAGAAGGAGCAAGGCAAAAGGAATGAAAGCAAGAGCAGTGCACTCCTAGCCAATCAAGTATGCTCGACTGAGTTGAAATGGTTGAAGAAAGTACTTCAGAAACACGTAGACATCAACTTCAGATTTCTGGGAAACCAAGAAGTCCTCAGCCAAAAATTTTTCCAAGCCGAAGTTCACACTACTAGAAATAGGCCTTTTTCTGACGGAATCGTTCCGACGGACTTATTTTCCGTCGTATTTTGCGACGAAATTTGGGTTTGTCAGAAAAGTCCGTCAGAAAAAATTTGTTTCGACAGAAAATCCCTCGAAAATATTCCGACGGAATTTTTTTCCCTCGGAATTTACTGCTTCCGACGGAATATTCCCTCGGAAAATTCCTTCCGACGGAAATTTCCGCCGGAGGCTTTATATTTCGACGGAAAATTAATCCGTCGAAACATATTAAATTCCTACGGAGTTTAAATCCGTAGGAATTTTCCGACGGAATTGATTTCCGTCGGAAATTTCCGACGGAATTTAACCCTTTTCCGACGTAATTTTGACTTAAAAAAAAAAAAAAAAACCCTACAAATCCTGGAAACCCTTGTTTTTCTCTCTCCTCTCTTCCGCCTCTTTTTCTTTTTTCTCCTCTCCTCTTCTCTTCCTCCTTCATTCTATCTCCTCCTTCATCTTTCTTTTCTTTTCGATCTTTCTCTCTCCTACCCTCTTCTCAATCTCGCCTCCTTCTTCTGTTTCTCATTCAAAGCCCCATCAAAGCATGAAGAATAGCCCCGTTATCAAAGTACACTGGAGAAGCACCGTCGTCCACCATTGTCTTTGTCGTTCTCGTTCACCGTCAAGCAGCTCGTCTCGCTCTTCATTGTCGTTCATTAGGAAATTGTTAAGTAAGATTATAGATTTTAAGTTTGTAGATCTGGATTATGTAATGTATAAACAATTTTGATAATAATTAATTTTTGATATAATTTTAATGTTGTTTTTATTTTCTTTGTTTGATTTAAATTTTTTCGAGATTTGATTGTTGTTTTGTTTGTTGTTTCGATTTTGGATGTTGTTGTTTTGGTTTTTTGGTTAATTTTAATTTTTTGGGTTAATTTTTTGGAATGGGGGTTGTGTGTGGTGGTTTGGTGGTGTCGGTGGTGGTGTGTGGTGGTGTGGTGGTGTCGGTGGTGGTGTGGTGGTGTCGGTGGTGGTGTGTGGAGGTTTCTGTGGTGCAGTGGTGGGTTGTAGTGATGCTGGGTTGTGGGTTAGGGGGGTGGGTTCAGTTAAGGTGGGTGGTGTAGGGGGGTGGGTGCAGGGGGTGGGGGCAGGGGGTGGTGCAGGGGGGTGGGGCAGGGGGTGGTGCAGGGGTGGGCTTTTTTTTAATTTTTTTATTTTAAATTTTCCGACGGAATTGCCGTCGGAAATTTCCGGCGGTTTTAAATTCCGTCGGAAATTTCCGACGGACTTTTCGGTACCGGAAAAACCATTTCCGACGAAAAATTTTCGTCGGAATTCTGTTGGAAAAGGTCGTTTCCGACCAATTCCGACGGAATTTCCGTCGGAAACGGCCTTTTTCGACGAATTTCAGGGTGTTTCCGACGGAATTTTACCGTCGGAAATGGCCTGTTTTCTAGTAGTGTTAACACTTAGACAAATTTTGAGCTAAGTAAAGAAATCAAGGCGATGGAAAAGGAAAAGCTTTAATAAATTCAAAATGAGAATTTCAAAGTCAGTTACAAAGAAGCATCCTAAATCAGCAGCCGCCCACAAGCGGATAACACAGCTCCCGAACTAAGTACAAAGCAAACAAAAGTAAAAAGTTTGTACAAAAGGCAAGCTGAAAGCAAAACAGAGGCAAAAGCAGATGCGGCAATAATCAATTAAGCACAAGTTGATCTGCAGGATTCTGTAGACGACTGCCCGAGTTCCTATGCTTCAGCATTGGCCGGATCAGCACTTAGAGTCTTGGAGGCCTCAACGACAGCAAAAGATGAGGCAGATTGAGCAATATCTTGTTCTTTTCTTACAGCCCCTTCTTCTTCTAAAGCCTTGGCTTCGGCTTGACGAGCCAGGAAGGCAGCTTCGGCTGGACTGGCCTCGCTCATATGAACATCATCTCGATCCATAGACCAGGCCTAAGCTAAATCCCAATTAATCTCGGGATTAGCATGGAAAGCCAATCACCGGGTAACTTTAAAGCCATTCTCAAAGCCCTCTTCATACTGCTCTTGGGTGTAAACCCGGACATCAAGCAATTTCTGAGCAGCCTCAAGTTCAACTTAGATTTTGGCAGCTCTTTCATTCTGAGCCTTTAGCTCGCTTTGGGTATCATTTATTTTGGCATCTTTGCCCTTCAGCTTATCCCTTAGCCGATGATTCTCAGCCTCCAACTCAGGTTGCTTCTCCTGGGCCTCGGCTTCAGCTCAAGCAGTATGTCCCCTAAATTCCTCGACCATTAAGCGTCGATTTTCAATTTCTCTCTGTACCCTTTGCTCAATTCGAGTCTTGAAGTTTGAGATATCTTCAGCCCCGTATTCTTGGATCAGCGCATGACCCTCGTCCAACCATGGAAAAACAGTCTGCTCTAAGTCTTGGCAGAAGATGCGAAAATTGAGGTTAATAGACTCTATCTCGGCTTTCAGGGCAGAAGCAGCTTTTTTGGCATCCACTACTAGAAAACACTTTTCCGACGGAATTCCTTTGGAATGGTTGGTCGTAAACCGTTTTGTGGGAAATTCGCGTTTTTCCGACAGAAAAAGTGTTTTCCGACGGATTTCCGTCGAAAGTGGAATTTCGACACCGAAAAAACTCCATCAGAAAGTGCTTTAAAAAAACAAAAAAAAGGGGTACCAACCACCCCCAACGCCACCAGCCTATATCCCCTACCCCTTAAACGCCACCACTCCCCACCCCATACCACCACCAGCCCACGGCCTCACCTACCCCTTAACCGCCACCACTGCGCACTAGCCCCCACCACTCTACCAGCCAAAACCTCAAACCAGACCACCTTTCACCACAAAAAAAAAAAAAAAAATCTCGAAAATCCGAATTTATTAGTAAAAATAACCCAATTTTTTTTATGGAATTAGATAAATAAACCCAAAAAATCAAAAACAACAACAATTAAACTAAAAAAAAGCAAAACAAGTTATTCCGAATATCACTAAAAAAAAATAAAATCAACCACAAAAAATTGAAGGAATTAGATAAATATACAATTATCTCATAAAATTTATAACCCAATATTACAATTACTTAAAAAATTAACCATAATCAGAAATTTATTAAAAAAAAAAAAACTAGATCTACAATTAAAACAAGATCTACAATACTTGATGTTGTCGTTGTTGTAGCTATGCAATTGATGTTGTTGTTGTCGGTGTTGTTGTGGCCGCCTGAGTGTTGTTGCACGGTGGTTGTTGTACGGTGGTTCTACTCTTCTTTGTTGTTGTCGTTGTTGGTTGTGGGTGATGGTGTTGGTGATGGCGTGGTGGTTGTCATGGATAGAAGAAAGAGGGGAAAAAATAGAGGAAAGAAGGAGAAGAAAGAAGTGGACTGAGAATAGAGGAAAGAAGGAGAAGAAAGTAGAGGATAAAGGAGAAGAAAATAGAGGAAAGAGGGCTGGCCAGGAGGAGAGAGAAAGAGAACAAAGAAAAGAAAGAGGAGAGGAAAATGGAGGACAAGGAGGAAAGAAAGAGAAGAGAGGGAAAAAAGAAAAGGGAGGGAAAAAAGAAAAGGGGCGGCTCACAAAGAAAAGGGTTAGGGTTTGGGTTTTAAAAAATTTCAAAATTTTTTAAAATATGTTCCGATGGAAAAATCCGTTGGAAATTGCCGACGGATTATTTTTCCGTCGGAAATGACCTTTTTCGACGGAATATTCCATCGGAAAGTACAAATATTCCGACAGATTTATAATTCGTCAAAAATTTTTGACGGATTTACGAAGGGTTGCTTGAATTCGTCGGAAAAATACGACGAAAAACAATCCGTCAGAAATTTGGATTTTTCCGACAAAATTCCTTGTCCGTCGGAACCAGTCCGTCGGAATTCGGCTGTTTTCTTGTAGTGATTCAGTCTCTTCAGCTCAGAGATCTTGGCCCGGCACTCAGCCTTTGCTCTTAAATCATCGTTCATCTCCATGGCCAGAAAGTGGTTATGAACGACCTGCAAAGATAAGGAAAATGGATCTGCCGAAGTAAAAAAAAAATTCCCGAGCAAAAGCTTAGTACATAGAGAAATTTCGCAAAAGTTCAAAGAGAAACCTAAGTAAAAAGAGCCAAGAAAATGGGAAAGAAGAAGGAAAAAGCTTGGAAAACTTAAGCAAAAAAGCTTAAGTATAGCAAAGTTAACCTGCATCAACAACCTTTGGTTCTCCAAAAAGGGGTCTGGTACCCTAGCAATTGGCTCAAATGCTCCTGAAGCATCCCCGACAGTCCAAGCTCTAGCACTTTCAGGCTCAGACATGCTGGAGAGGTTGCCGAAGTACTTAATCATCGACCTTCGCTTGGATTCAAATATGTTCCGAGCACTAGTAGAAAAAAAGAAATAGGCAACCCCCCTATGGCAACGGTTCATGAAAACCGTTGCCAACTTAAGTGAGTGCCATTTTAAATATCAGAGTTGGCAACGGTTAACCGTTGCCAATTGATTATATTTTTTTAAAAAAAATAAAAATAAAAGGGGTAGAGTTGGCAACGGTTAACCGTTGCCAATTTAAAAAAAAAAATAATTTAAAAGTTCACATTTGGCAACGATTAACCGTTGCCAATTTAAAAAAAAAACCCGGTTTATGTATACTGTATACTCCCTCCTTCTTCTTCATTTAAGCAAGCAACGTTCTTCTTCAATACTTAAAAAAAAAAAAACAGGCGCGTTTTCCCTCCTCCCTTCTTCATCTTTTTCTCCCCTCTTTGTTCCTCCATTGAAGTGCTGCGAGCTCGAGCATTCTCACGTCTGTCCGTTGAAGACAAGACTGGCGTCGTACTCCATCCAAATTCCCTCCATTGAAACAGCTTTAACCTAAGGTATAATTAAGTAGCAATTAGGTTTTAATACGAGTTGGGATTTTGTTCTTGCCTTTAATACGAGTTGCATAATCTGGGTTTTTGCTTTACTTAAATTTCCCACACTACTTGCACTTATAAGGATTATGAACCCTAACATGAGGGGATGGTTTAATCGTTTTCCTATTAATTTCCAGCTTAAATTTTCCAAATTGTAAGCGACTGTTGCGAATTTCTCATGGATAAAGGTAAATGTTTCAAATTTGTGTTGGGTTTTGGATAATTTATTTTGGTTGTTAAATTTTTATGAATTGTGCAAATTTTCTGGTATCTTGTTTTGGTGTTTACATTCTATGTAAATTTTGGGTGCTAATTGTATAGTTTGGTGACTAAAATGTGTTAAAGTAAATTGAAATCATGTAAATGTAAATGAAATCAGTTTAAAAGTAAATAAATTTTGTTGCTAGAAGGTTAAAAATTGTCAACGACAGTCCAGGGGTTGTAGCTCTGTGTAATACATAGGTCTTGGGTAGTTAGCTGTTAAAATAGGTGAAAGTTTAATTAGTTGAAACTTGAAACTTGGATGTAGCTCTGAATAATACATAGCTCTGTAAGTCTCAAGTTTTATTAGTTGAAACTTGAAACTTGGATGTAGCTCTGTATAATACATAGCTCTGTAAGTCTCAAGTTTTATTAGTTGAAACTTGGATGTAGCTCTGTATAATACATAGCTCTGTAAGTCTCAAGTTTTATTAGTTGAAACTTGAAACTTGGATGTTTATTGGAGATTATAGCAAATATTGCTAATACTTTTCACGTTCCTTGTTGCATTTATTGGAGATTATAGCAAAAACACAATTTAATGCTTAATATTTCCACTTAACTTTTATATATATGCAGATCCAGCAAAGACCACAATTAAAGGATTCTAGTGTCTTTCCTTCTGGTATTTCTTATATTATGTGCTCTTATTGTATGTTTTAAGGTTGTAAGTTTTTAATAACGCTTTACAATTTAGTAATCATAAGTTCTGATCCTGTAATCTAGGGTTTGTCAATAACATAGACGCGCATTGCCCCCCCTCCACGTACAACAACCTTCTTGCTCGCTCTCACTGTTGGTCTATGGCGCCCTTTCAGGTAGTTGTTTGAAACCCATTAATGTCCCTATTTGTATTTATGATCCATTACTCATACATACTTACTAACTTTTAATTTGTTTTTTGTTTTGTTTTTTCTTTTTGCGTTTTTATAGGTTCATATGTGAATTGAAGTTGAAGCTAGTTAAGTTTGAAGACTACACATAGGGAAGTTAGAAAGAATACATCCATTGTGTTGGTATGAATTATAAACTTCTCTAAGCTATAAATATTTCTCTCTCTCTATTATTGTTTTAATAAAAGTTTTTTCATGCTAGCTATTAGATTTGTGTATGTATTATATAATGACAAACTAAATACAACAATAAATATATGAAATGTTTGCATCATCATATGCCTAGATACCCGTTCAAGGCTTTCTCATTAGGAGAAAGTCTTGAATAGTCCCCGGTTGGGATTGTTCTTGAACGTTTACTCTCACTTAGGTGGTGAATGTATGTCAGTTTTTTCGATTTTAAGGAACATCTTGGCTTAGCATTTCCTGGATCACCATGTTCTCTGGGTACATATGCTACGTCGTTTACTTGGAGAACTGGGGGGAAATGCTGCCGGATTTTCCTAAAAGTTGGAAATCTGATATACATTCACTAGTGAGAGTAAACGTTCAAGGATGGGTTAGGTTGGAGTGATAAGGACCCTTTGGAAGCATATATTCATTTGTGTATGTATATGAAAGTTATATGCATGGTGTGTGTTTGAATTTGATTTATATATATAGTAGATGTAGCAATTATACATTATTATTCGTAATATGTTGCCATGTTTAGAGACAATTTACTTAATGGAGAAGGATCGTGGATGGATGTATGGTAGACGTGATACATTGGAATTCTTTAATGGGGTTCAAGAGTTTTGCGAGACGGCTTCATCTTATCAGCGCAGAATGGGTTTCGAGTGCCTCTATTGTCCTTGTGTTGATTGTAATAATGTGAAGGTGGTCAATAGTGTTGATATCATTAGAGATCATGTAGTTTGTCGTGGGTTTAGGGTTAAATATCATGTGTGGATTTGGCATGGTGAAGAAGGAGAGTACAGTGGGGATGTTATTGGGTATGATGTGCATGATGATAGAAGCAATGATATCCGTGTGGACGAGGAATACAAGAATGATGAACATATTGATGATGATGGTGCTGAGGAGGGATTTGAGGATGATCATGTGGATGAGGTTGAGGATGAAGGTGTGGATGAGATGATGCGTGGTTTTGAAGGTGACGTGTTTGAGTCATTATCGGAGGCTTCTAAAAAGCCTTTGTATCTTGGGTGCAAAAAATACTCCAAACTATCAGCCGTGCTTACTCTTTTTAACATTAAGTCGAAGCATGGGTGGACGGATAGTAGTTTTACTTCATTGTTGAGCTTGTTAAGTGAGATGTTGCCCGATGGAAATGAAATTCCTAAGTCTTACTATTACGCTAAGAAGCTCATGTGTCCATTTGGTTTGGAGTATAAGAAGATACATGCATGTCCTAATGATTGTATTCTTTACCGAAATGAATATGAACAATTGGAGGAGTGTCCAAGATGCAAGAAGTGTCCAAGATGCAAGAAGTCGCGCTACAAGCGCAAGAGTTGCAATGCTGGTACGAAGGGACCTCCTGCTAAGGTGTTGTGGTATCTTCCCATAATTCCAAGGTTTAAGCGTCTATTCTCTTTACCAAAAGACGCTAAAAACTTGAGGTGGCATGTAGAGGGAAGAAAGAAAAACAGAATGCTGAAGCACCCAGCCGACTCCCCGCAATGGAAGAACCTTGATATGAAGTTTGGGGAATTTGGTGATGAAGTCAGAAATTTAAGGCTTTGTTTGTGCACGGACGGGATGAATCCATTTAGCACTCTTAGTACCCAGCACAGCACATGGCCGGTACTTTTAGTGATCTACAATTTGCCTCCTTGGTTGTGCATGAAACGGAAATATGTAATGCTTTCACTCTTGATATCGGGGCCAAGGCAACCTGGAAACGACATAGATGTGTATCTTGCGCCATTGGTTGATGATTTGAGAAAGATGTGGGACGAAGGGGTTTCCGTGTTTGATGCTCATAAGAATGAGATGTTCACATTGCGTGCAGCTCTTATGTGGACCGTTAATGATTTTTCCTGCATATGGCAACTTGTCTGGGTATAAGAATAAAGGGAAAAAGGCATGTCCCATTTGTATTGATGATACGCCAAGCAGACGCCTTGATCATTCTTTCAAACAGGTGTATTTGAGGATAAGAAGGCTGCTCAGGCGCGATCACCCGTACCGTCGGCAGAAAAAGGCTTTCGATGGGACGGTGGAAGAGGGGACTGCTCCTAGGCCACTGACTGGTGAGGAGGTTTACGCTCGGGTTAAGGGTGTACGAACAGTATTTGGGAAATCTGAAAAAGCAGCGGAATCAGTTGCTCTCTTTAAAAAAGAATCAATATTTTGGTTGCTCCCGTAGTGGAAAGAACATGACGTTAGGCACTGTCTTGATGTAATGCATATAGAGAAGAATGTGTGTGACGCTCTTGTGGGAACACTGATGAATATTCAAAACAAGACAAAGGACGGAAAGGGTGCACGTTTAGATTTGGAAAAGATGGGGGTGCGTCCAGAATTGTGGGTTCAGCAAAGGGTTAGTAAGGGAAAGGAACAGGAAAAGGAAAAAGAAATGGGTTCGAAAAAGGGAAAGGGGAAGATCAAGGGAATGGGAAAGGCCGCGGATGCGTCAAAGAAGAAAAATGAGGGAATAGCCAAAGAGGGGAAGGCCTATTTACCTCCGGCTTGCTACACATTGTCAAGGGTAGAAAAACGGAGGTTTTGTGAATGTCTGTATGGCATTAAGGTTCCATCAGGGTACGCATCTAACATGAAAAGATTTGTATCCTTAAATGGAGAATTGAAGCTGACAAGTATGAAATCCCATGATTGTCATGTTCTGATGCAAGTTTTTCTACCAATTGCAATACGTGGTATTTTGCCAAAGCACGTGAGGGAAGCTATTACAAGCCTCTGTTCGATTTTCAATACAATATGTAGCAAAGTGCTTGATCCTTGTACCCTTGATGCTTTACAGGCGGATGTGGTTGTGACTTTGTGCAAATTTGAGATGTACTTCCCGCCCTCGTTTTTCGACATAATGGTGCATTTGATTCTTCATTTGGTGCGTTAGATTAATTTGTGCGGTCCAGTGTTCTTGAGGTGGTTCTATCCTTTTGAAAGACACATGGGTACATTGCAAGATAAAGTTAGGAATCGGGCTCACCTGGAAGGAAGTATGATTCAAGGGACCGTGGCCGAGGAGATTGGTAATTTTGTGGCCGACTATATAGTCGTTGCTGAACCTATTGGTATTCCTACTTCTCGACATGAAGGTAGACTTGATGGTCATGGCACAATCGGGTCGAAACGAATGTCACCTGATCGAAAGAAGTTCTTACAAGCACACCTATATGTGTTGCACCATGTTGCAGATGTTCACCCATATTTAGACGAGCACATGGCTAGTTTGCGTGATGAGTTTCCGTCGAAAGGTGAAAGGGCACTGATGTAGTTGCACAATAAGAAGTTTGTGAGTTGGTTTCGTGATCGAGTGATGGGTGGAATGGATGAGAGTGTCACAGCTACAGTAAGGTGGCTTGCTTATGGGTACACATTTTGGACTGAGCGTCAAGATTTGAAATCGTCCTCGACCCAAAACAGTGGTGTAACGGTTGTGGCATCGTCAAAGGAGTTTGCAAGTGCTAAGGATAAATCACCCGTTGATATAGAGTTGTCATACTACGGTCGAATTCAAGAAATATGGGAGCTTGATTATTGTGACTTCACGATTGCTTTTTTCCGGTGTAAGTGGGTTGATAATATCAGGTGAAACGTCAAATTTGATGACTTTACTCTTGTAGATCTTAGCAACCTGAATGATAGTGCGGAACCATTCATCCTTGCATCTCAAGCTAAGCAGGTGTATTACGTATCTGACCCTGCCGACTCAAAATGGTCTATTGTGCTAGCCGGAAAAAGAAGAATCCTTGGCGTTGGAGATGTCGAGGATGAGGAAGAATATGATGCCTTTGAGGACTCGGCACCTTTCACTGTTCCTAGACCTGCTGTGCCAAATGAGATAGACGACCAAGCCAATTACATGAGATCAGACCACGATGAAGGAATATTAGATTGAGGTACTGTATATTTTCTGTTAGTTTCAATTGCAGGCGTAGAAAGAATAAAAAAATCACATTTTAGGTGAAAATGAATGAATTGTTGAATTACTTGCCCATTTTTCTTATATTCTTTTAAATGAATAAAGTAACTTGCATCACCATTTTCTATGTTTATTTGTATTATAATTCAGCAATTTATATATGATTATAAGTTTACCTTACAATTCAGCAGCTAATAACGTGTTATGTTTGTAATGACAGGTTTTAACATCTAATGGCGGACGATCGATTTCGTGTTCGAGTTGAGGATGTTGAATCTAACTCAGATGATTCATCTAATGATGGGGACCAGCCGTATGATGTGAACAAGGAAACTGATTTGGGTGAGCCAGAAGATCAGGCGCAAGATGTATTGGAGAGAATGATAGATGACTTTGAAATTGCAGCTGAGCAAGCGCCTCCAATCGATAATGCCATTATGGAGCCGTTTCGTGAGGATCAAAGTGGAGGGGGGATGCAGGCACCAGCGAAGAAAAAGCAGAGGGGTCCGACGACAGCTTTCAAGAAACCTGTCGGTCCTATGGTCTTGGAGTATGACAGGGTAGGGCAACCCTCAGGTAAATGGCATCGTCAGTATGCTGGTCAAGTTGGGATTTGTGCGCGCAAAATCCCCATTACGCTTCGTATGAGCGACGTACCTACAGGCTTGATTGACACGTTTTGGAATGATACCAGGGTAAGTTTGATTTGATGTGATTATTTATAAACAATTTCAATTTATTGTTATGTTATTGGCAAACTAATAATGTTTGTTATTTGTGCTTGCAGAGTCTATTTAACATTCCAAATGAGTACGCCAAGCGAAGGGTGTTTGAATCCTTACTTGCAGCAAGATTCAGAAGCTTCAAGTGTAACTTAGTTCGTCGGTTTATCACAAAGAAACTTGTGAGGAAACCAAAGAACAAGAAAGGAGGTGGCAGTGATGATGATGTCATCGATGAAGAGAAACTCCCTTGGCAAATATGGCCTAGCATATCGAAGGATGATTGGGAGGCTTTCGTTCATCAAAAATGTAAAAAGAAGAAATTGTAAGTTAAAGAACTATGATGAAAATTGTGTTGTAATTTATCGTCTTTTTTATTAGTAATGAAACTAACATATGTATCTTTTTATGTAGGAAATGAGGGAGCAGAATTCCAGGAATGCATTGCAAAAGCAATACCACCATCATATGGGAGCAATGACGTATGATGAATGGAGGGATACGTGGGTGAGTGAAGGAGTATACCCCACTGCGCTTCTAGGGTCCTCCATAGCGCCGTTTGACTCCACGACCAGTACTTTGGTGAGTCGTTCTGGGGATTTCTTTTTCTCTATGCATTCGCGGGACAAGAAGACCGCAAAATGGTCCATCAAGGCTCCGAAAACCAAAGAAATGACAGATAAGCTAGTAAGCAACTATGAACTAGTGAACTACATTATTCATTTGCATGTATATCACTTTATATAAACACTTACTTCAAGTTGCCATTTTGTTTTTGCTACAGCTTGAGTACACTGGAGAGCTTGTTGAAGGCAAGCTCGTCCCGACAGTAGAGAAGGATCCCTTCACCTTGGCTATGGGAAAGCCCTACCATCCGGGATGGGTATTAGGTGCTGGGGGGAGCTTGCTAGGATGGGAGAAGGTAATGGGTCCCGAATATACCAAATCTGGAAGATCCCGAGCAAGTGTGAACTCGCCACAGAACTTCGATGCCATAGTGGCATCAATTAAAGAACAAGTGCGCAATGAGATGCGCGAAGAGTTCAATGCATGGGCGAAGCAAATGAATTTTCCGACCTTGCCCTTTTCCTCAACAACACCGGCCGACTCAAGTAACCACCCACGAAGAGAAGGAGAACAGGAGATAAATGCACGCGAGGAGGTACGTGATTAGAATTCAACTCTATAAGTTTTGATATGTTGAGTTACGTGGGTACGGTTCTAATTAATGTTTCACTATCAATACACTATTGCAGATTGGTACTCCTTCACATGCGAACTCAAGGGGGCTTGATACTCTGATACCTCATGACTTTCCTATTCTACAGGTGATTTTTTACTTACTTGTTTGGATAATGATATTGGTTTTTGGATTGTGTTGTGAAATGGTTAAGTTGGCTGTGAAATGGTGTTTCTTCGCTGTGTTGTGTTGTTGGTGTTTCTTTAATTTGTTGACGTGATGTGTTGTTGTTGTCTGCTTCTCCTTCTCCTCATTCTCCTCCTCCTTCTCCTTCTCCTCCTCCTCCTCCTCCTTCTCCTTCTCCTTCTCCTCCTTCTCCTCCTCCTCCTCCTCCTCCTCCTCCTTCTCTTTCTTCTCCTTCTCCTTCTCTTTCTTCTCCTTCTTCTCCTTCTCCTTCTCTTTCTTCTCCTTCTCCTTCTCTTCCTTCTCCTTCTCTTTCTTCTCCTTCTCCTTCTCCTTCTCTTTCTCCTTCTCCTTCTCCTTCTCCTCCTCCTCCTTCTCCTCCTCCTCCTCCTCCTCCTCCTTCTCTTTCTTCTCGAGGAGGCTGCAGCTGTGCAGCACTGTGCAGCACTGCAGCAGCTGTGCAGCCTCCTCGCTGTGCACACGCTGCCCTTCCCGCCCGGTGTCCGGTTTTTTTTTTTTTTTTTTTTGAACTCGTTTTGGTTTTTTTTTTTTTTTTTTGCGCCTAAGATACTTAGTTATGAATATTTATGGCTTGAAACAACCTAAAAAAAGCAATTTCACAAGTTTTAGGTTCATTTAGAGTGTTTACGGTTCGAAATGGCCTAAATGAGTTCTAACTTGCCCATTTTCCATGATTTTTGCTCAATTCTTGATTTAACTCCTATATTACACCTAAGATACTTATTTATGAATATTTATGGCTTGAAACAACCTAAAAAAAGCAATTTCACAAGTTTTAGGTTCATTTAGAGTGTTTACGGCTCGAAATGGCCTAAATGAGTTCTAACTTGCCCATTTTTCATGATTTTTGCTCAATGCTTGAATTAACTCCTATTTTACACCTAATATACTTATTTATGAATATTTATGGCTTGAAACAACCTAAAAAAAGCAATTTCACAAGTTTTAGGTTCATTTAGAGTGTTTACGGCTCGAAATGGCCTAAATGAGTTCTAACTTGCCCATTTTCCATGATTTTTGCTCAATTCTTGATTTAACTCCTATATTACACCTAAGATACTTAGTTATGAATATTTATGGCTTGAAACAACCTAAAAAAAGCAATTTCACAAGTTTTAGGTTCATTTAGAGTGTTTACGGCTCGAAATGGTCTAAATGAGTTCTAACTTGCCCATTTTTCATGATTTTTGCTCAATGCTTGAATTAACTCCTATATTACACCTAAGATACTTAGTTATGAATATTTAAATGAAGTATCTTCCTAATTGGTGCAGGAAGAGACCCGTTGTGAACTTTTCACCCGGGCGATTCATATGATGGACCTTTGAAAGTTGTTGCCTATGGTAGTGCACAACCGGCCGAACAAGGTACGGTCCATCTTCGACCTCTTCTACCTGAGCATTATTCTGTCGGGATCCATTATGTGGTTCCCGGGTTCGAGGAGATCTTAATACTTGTGCCCGTGGAGGAGGATGAGTTCACTACACTCTGGGCAGCGAAAGGTAGTTTTGTGCAATGGCCATCTGCTTGGATACGGTTGATGAACCAGGTAATTAAGATTTAGATTTCACGATTTACTCTTTTCTTCCCAAGAGTTCGATGGAAATATTTTCTAACTATTTATATGATTTTTCTTATTAGCCATCGAAGAAAAGCCAAACTCCAAAGAAGAGGGTGGAGGGGCCAAAGAACAGGAGTGAACATGGCTCGGTGAGTGGAAGAGCGTCGATGAAGAGCCCTTCACGATGTTCAGCTACGCAAGCTACTCCATTAGTTGAAGACATGGTGCTTCAATCGCTATCTCAGGAGTTAGCTTATTTGCACAACCGTGTTTGCGTGTTGCCTAATGACAGCCCCATCCAAATCCAACTTCCTAAGGAAATGTTCCACTACGATGATGATGCAACGGCATGGCTATTCAAAGAAGATGTGAAGGAATTTCTAAGTGGTGCAATGCTTAACATTTCCCTCATTCAAATATCCATGAGGTAATTCAACTGGTACTCAATTTATATTATTCAGTTTAGTGGTGTTTGTCGTTTGGTTTTCAATTAACATTGTGTTATCATGCATGCAGAGCACTCCAGGAGCAAATATGGGAGCTTGAATCTCCTTGTCAAGTTGGGTGGTTGTGCCCTGAACAGATGTCCACTGCTAGAATCTTAGGCAACTCCGCTGACGTGTTGTACTATGCTGAACGGGGTATCAGGCAATCAGTGAGTGCGAGAGACAAGTTTATATTCGTCCCATACTATGAGGAGTACGTCTGATTATGCTAGTCAAGTTCATTTGTTTTCCCAGTTTATTTGTTGTAACAGGCTAACTATTGATTTGTTTGTCTCATGTGTAGTTATCATTGGACCCTACTTGTGATTTGTGTTTCTAGTAACACAATCTTCTACTTTGATTCTGCTCGGTTACCTCTAGTAAGAAAGCGCCTCGTGAGGTCCATACTGCAAAAGTAAGCATCTAGTTTGTTTCACTTCTTGTTATTCATTTTCATATCTGAACTCATATGTATTGATTATACTAGTCAAATTTGAACTTATTACTTTGATTTTTTGTAGTACCATGAAGAAGATAAATCCTCGATCTCCTCGAGGTCCTACATGGAAAGCACCCAAGGTAATTCACCCATGATGTTGTGATTTTCTTACTTTACAATGCTTAACATGTTGCTTATTTGCTATGCATTTTGATTCATGTGCTTCGTTCCTCATCCTAGTGCGCACAACAGGAAAAAGGAGTTGACTGTGGCCTATACGTGATGAGATTCATGTATGACATAGTGATGAGTCATTGTACAGACACACGTCAGCTTGAAGAGGTATGCCATTTTGGTTGAAATTGCGTCCCAAAACCTCTTACTTGCTCTTTTCTTGTAATCTCAAGCATTAGTCACATTTAACTAAGTGATAATGACATGTTTTAACTAGTTATGAGTTCAATAGACATGAATTGTAGAAAATAGGCATCCTAGTAGCCAAAATGGCCTTACTTGAGCCATTTTGGTTGAAATTGCGTCCCATAATCTCTTACTTGCTCTTTTATTTTAATCTCAAGCATTAGTCACCTATAACTAAGTGATAATGACATGTTTTAACTAGTTATGATTTCAATAGTCAAGTTTTATCGAAAATAGGCATCATAGTAGCCAAAATGGCCTTACTTGAGCCATTTTGGTTGAAATTGCGTCCCAAAACCTCTTACTTGCTCTTTTCTTGTAATCTCAAGCATTAGTCACCTATTATTAAGTGATAATGACATGTTTTAACTATTTATGAGTTCAATAGACAAGAATTGTAGAAAAAGGCATCATAATAGCCAAAATGGCCTTACTTGAGCCATTTTGGTTGAAATTGCGTCCCAAAACCTCTTACTTGCTCTTTTCTTGTAATCTCAAGCATTAGTCACAGTTAACTAAGTGATAATGACATGTTTTAACTAGTTATGAGTTCAATAGACATGAATTGTAGAAAATAGGCATCCTAGTAGCCAAAAATGGCCTTACTTGAGCCATTTTGGTTGAAATTGCGTCCCAAAACCTCTTACTTGCTCTTTTCTTGTAATCTCAAGAATTAGTCACCTATAACTAAATGATAATGACATGTTTTAACTAGTTATGAGTTCAATAGACAAGAATTGTAGAAAATAGGCATCATAGTAGTCAAAATGGCCTTACTTGAGCCATTTTGGTTGAAATTGCGTCCCAAAACCTCTTACTTGCTCTTTTCTTGTAATCTCAAGCATTAGTCACCTATAACTAAGTGATAATGACATGTTTTAACTAGTTATGAGTTCAATAGAAAAGAATTGTAGAAAATAGGCATCATAGTAGCCAAATGGCCTTACTCGAGCCATTTTGGTTGAAATTGCGTCCCAAAACCTCTTACTTGCTCTTTTCTTGTAATCTCAAGCATTAGTCACCTATTACTAAGTGATAATGACATGTTTTAACTAGTTATGAGTTCAATAGAAAAGAATTGTAGAAAATAGGCATCATAGTAGCCAAAATGGCCTTACTCGAGCCATTTTGGTTGAAATTGCGTCCCAAAACCTCTTACTTGCTCTTTTCTTGTAATGTCAAGCATTAGTCACCTATAACTAAGTGATAATGAAATTTTTTAACTAGTTATGAGTTCAATAGACAAGAATTGTAGAAAATAGGCATCATAGTAGCCAAAATGGTCTTACTTGAGCCATTTTGGTTGAAATTGCGTCCCAAAACCTCTTACTTGCTTTTTTCTTGTAATATCAAGCATTAGTCATATTTAACTAACCTCAATTATTATTAATTCACTTCTACTAACTCACGTTTTGTGTATTCTAAGTTTTGCAAGGGGCAAACGGGACAGCCATAAACGAGCGAGGAACTCTATGTAATTCGGGAGATGTTGGCGACCTACATCATATTTAATTTGTAAATATCGTCATACATTTTTGTACTATATCATCTCTTCATCAATCCTAGCCTTACGTTACTAATTATGTACTATACATGAAACATTTTTCTAATTAATATCATCTCTTGCGATTGTTATTATTAATTATTTATGTTTTGTTATTAATAATACTAATTATTGTTACTATTATCATAATAATAATAATTATTATTATTATTACTATTATAATAATAATAATTATTATTATTAATATTAATATTATAATAATAATAATAATTATTATTATTAATGTTAATATTATAATACTAATAATATTGCAGCCAAAAAAAAAAAAAAAAAAAAAAAAAAAAGATCAATATTAGTGCAGCAAAAAGAAAAAAAAAGGTATATAGGTCAATGGCAACGGTTAACCGTTGCCAATATTAAAAAAAAAAATTTTAAAAAGCGCGCCATTGTATTTGGCAACGGTTAACCGTTGCCAACTCAAGCAATTGGCAACGGTTAACCGTTGCCAATTATTTTTTTTTTTAAAAAAAAAAGGGTGCATTGTATTTGGCAACGGTTAACCGTCGCCAATTGCTTGCGTTGGCAACGGTTTTGAACCGTTGCCAATTATTTTGGGATTTGGCAACCCTCAAATACGCAACGGTTCAAAACCGTTGCCTTTGGGGGGGTTTGAACCGTTGCCATTTTGCTCTTTTCGTGTAGTGGAGCATGCTCAGGTATAGGAACCAGGGGGGCAAAGCCGAACCCCATCTCGGTAGACTGAAAATTCTTGAAGGACTCAGTAGCCGAGGTAGAAGGCAGTTCAATATTTTTGGCTTTTTTTCTACCTTGGTCTCCTTCGGACCACCTTCACTTAGAATCTGCACTTCTTCCTCTAGATTGACGAGCAGTGCATCAACCTCCTCTAAACCTTGTTAGAAAAAGTTTCGGCCACGTGCCGAGGGGCGAAAGGAGGAGTTTTTGTTAAAGTGTCTTCCTCGGCATGGACCTCTAGAGGAGGAGGAGTCATCTCTTTCTGTTCCTCCGGCTTGTCCTCCTCAAGCCGAGGCTTCTTAATTGGAAGACGGGCAGCCCGAAACTGCCTAGGCAGAACAACTTGCCTTTTTCTCTTCAGGCTGTCATTCCTTCGTCTGAAGAGAGATTTGCTTTAACTAACTCTCCTCTAATCTCTTCTTCTTCGTCAAACTGCAGCAGAAGGAATAGGGAGAAAAGAGTAGTATGAGCATAAAAAAAAAAAGAAATTCAAGCCGAAGCTCAGTACTTAGCAAAAATTTCGTGAAAATTCGAAGAAAAAGCTGAGTAAAAAGAGTGAGGCAAAAGGAAAAAAGAAAAAGAGAAGAAATTTAGACAAGTCTTGAAGTCTTACGAAAGTCTTCAGCAGACGCTCGTCTTCAGAATCTTCCTCTCCTTTAGCTACTTCTACCCTTGGCCCAGCAGTGGAGGTAGAAGGCTTAGTTCCGCTTCGAGAAACCGCAGCAGCGATAGTTGCAGCTGCGTCTTCTTTAGTAGAATGAAGGAAAAAGGGTCGATTTTCTCGAACCAAGGCTTCTGTGTCTGGTACTCAAGAGTGCCGACTATTTGAAGTCTCCTTGGATGTAGGGAAAGGGCCCAGTCCTTCGAATCAATGATCTTCGGGGTGTTTGTGATCGGATTCCTTTCCTGGCTGATCTCGAGCACTTTATAATCAACGCCCGAGCTTTCTTCGCAGAGCTCTGGAAATTCAAAAAGACAAAGGTTAGCTTGACCGAAAGAACTAAGCATAAGAAAACAGAAAATAATAAAAAAATAACAAATTTCGGCCCCAACCTGCCTTGGTACTTTCGGCTGAGAGAGACAATAGCAAGAATATTCTCTTGGAATATGTAGTGGCAGCAAGGCAGCCAGATGGTAGGCACATTGGCCACTCAGCCTGTGGCCCCGAGCATGTGGCTTTGGCCAAAAAGCTCCATTTGCTTGTGATCAGCATCGGTGAACTCATCAGGACCGATGCTGAACATTTTAGGATCTGGATTCCTTAAGTATCAGGTGCCACCGAAATAATTTGGATGATCTTCGTCTGACGGCGCCCAATTCCGGATCCACTGCCCTCTCCAATCCTTGTCCAAACTATCATTCAGATAGGTCAAAAGGAACCCTCTTTTGTCCTCAATTTGCCACCAACCACGGCCATGCCATTTGTTAAATTAGGTGTTTGCCATCAGCTTTTGTGTGCAACGGAAGCAGTGCACACTCGGCTCAAGCCCATAAAACAGGCAGACCTAGAGATAAGTCATTATCCTTCGAATGCTAATGGGAGTCAACTAAGACAAAGATATGTTGTACCCATTCAGCAGCTTCACAAAAAAGGAGTGGACAGGAAACCGAATCCTGTACTGTAGCTGCCGAGTGTAAACCCCAATATATCCAGGTGGGGGACGATGAATTGTTTCTTTGGCAGAGGGCATTCGGCACTAATACCGATCCTCCTCCATTATGCCGTAGAACACCTCAAGTTGTTCGGCAAAGCAATACTTGGCGTCATTTTCGACCCACCATGAATAAGGCACGACCGTCATTATGCCCTCATTCTCCTGAGCATCAGTCCATTCCCTTTCCTCGGGAGTCAACGACCTAGAAGCCGAGGTCGCCCTTTGGCAAGAGGTAATGGCTTCCTCAGGCTCTAGGGGACATGCTGGAAATGGGCACAACCCTCAGCGCAGCTCCCCTTTGGACAGCAACAGCTCCAACCTTGGCATTAGGGTTCTGACCACTGAGAAAGGGCATCATTGCCAAAGGTCGATTTCGCCTCTGAATCAATTGCGGAATTTCCTCCTCTTCTTCTTCAATAATTGGTTTGGATTCCATTGGTCTTTTCCCTTGGTCACCGGCCATTTTAAAGCAAAGGAAGTGCAAGAAAACGGAAAAAAGAGGGGTGTCCGAAAAAGGAAAGAAAAACGAAGAAATTTCAAAAGAAAATTACCTTTTTTCAAGTGCGGAATTTGTCAATCTTTGAGTTCAGGGCAACAAGTTCTACTTTAAAGCTTCGGATTGCTTGGAATAAGCGGGGGAAGAATTCGGGTTAAGGGCGAAGATGAGAGAAATATGGGTACGGATGCGCGAATGGAAATTGAAGAAAAAGAGGATCGTGGTGCGAGTGGCTTTAATACCTTCCAGAAACAAGAATTTCGGTCGTCTATGCCACTAAAAATCCCACTAATCCCACTTCAATTATCAGTTGTTCATATTCCTCTCTAATTAACTACCCACTAATCCTTCTAATTTCCCCATTACTCCACGAAAATAATTGTCATTACCAAAATAACTTCTCAAATTCAAATTATCATCATTTACTTCCCTCCAATTTTGCAAGTCAAAACCCGACTCGTCATTCTTCCGGATCGGGTCTGGGGGCAAGTTGTTTGGGTCCAATTTCACCTCAATTGGGCCGGTCCGCAAATGATACAATTTGAAGCCCAAATAAAGGTTCAAATCTCTAGAGTCAATGTCAAGTCAGTCAAGCTCAGTCAGCTTGGCAAGGATGTGGCCCACTTATCCATCAATTCAAGGTATAAAAGCCTCCAAGAAAGTCAAAGCAAGGGACTTCAATTCATTCACTCTTGGTAATCTTTTACTCTCAAAGCCTCAAGCAACTAATATTATTGCATGGCTTTACCATTAAATACATTACTAACTTCGGCATCGGATGGGCCTTCCTCGGCACAACCCCCCCCCCCCCAAGGCCAGTTTACGTGTATTTATTGTGCAGGAATCCCTCGGCCAGCCGTAGCTAGGACCAAGACCAATCTTCCCCTTTCGAAAAGGGCCTATCAAAGGTCCTATTGTTTTCTTACCAAAACAACATGTATATTATTGTATGCCAGTTTTTTCACACTAAATTTTATCTTTGTTGAATTTTGTAAGGTTGTATAGTTTTTTTTTTTTTTTAAAAAAAAAAGTATAGTTTTTTGTCTTATTCTTAAATATTAAATTTGGATATATATGTAAACCCCGTCCCCAAAATCAGGTTGGGGTCTATTGTCACAAAATGCGCATCTGGGACCAACAATTGTCCTCACAGACTAACACAAGTCCTTCCGATGCATTTTATCCTCACTCATGGGAACCCTGGGTAAACTTCCCAAGAGATCACCCATCCTAAGACTACTCTTAGCCAAACACGCTAAACTGAGAATTATCTTAGCATATGAGCTCCTTAAAAGAAAAATGCATCTTGTTGGTATGAGTAGAATGTTAAGTTCTTTTAAAGCAATTATGAGGGGTATAACATACACCTCCATTTGGGAACGACAACGCCCTCGTTGCGCTTGGACCCCTAGGGACCCCAACATTACACCTAATGGCCTCTAGGTAGCCTTAGCGTTACATCCAGTCTGGATACGACCATATAGCCTAGAATTCTCCCTCGCTAGGCTATTGACATAGAATATCATGGTGGAGCCTATTATCACTAAATGTGCATTTGGTACAACAATTGTCCTTAGAAACCAACACAAGTCCTTCCGGCGCATTTTTTCCTCGCTCATGCGCACCTTGGGAGAACATCCTAGGAGGTCACCCGTCCTAAGACTACTCCCAGCCAAGCACACTTAACTGGGAAATATCTTAGCATATGAGCTCCTTAAAAGAAAAATGCGCGCATCTTGTTAGTATGAGTAGTATATAAAGTTCCTTTAGAGCAATCAAGAGGGATATTACAATTTAGGTTGTTGGTTATAAATAATGATTTAGATATTTTAGTTATTGTTTAAAGCATGCATTGCGTGCATATAAAAGGTAGTAACTAATACTACATCCTATTCATAATATTGTGCCTACTTCTTTTTACACGGTTTTAGTATACTTTCCCCATTCTTTTATTATTGAACCATAAGGGTTTGGCACAAATTTTTTGGAATTGAAAAAAAGGATGAGAGAGAAAGGTAGAAATACAAAGTTGATCATGTGATTGTATACACAAAATAAAAAGTAAGTGCTTAAAAGTAAGGGTATATTAGGTATTTATAGTATGAACACAAATAATTCGATCTTTTCCTAAAATGGATATGGTAAAATATTTGTGAAACTTCTGTAAAGGCAAGTGGTGCAATATTTAAAAAAAAAAAGGAGGAAGTATGTATCTTAGATAATCAATATAATTTTTACATGATGTTATATAACAATATCTCACATGACTATATTTTTTACATATATTAAAGAGGTATTTAAATCCTCTGTCCCACTTTCATGTCCCATTTGTATTCCACTCGTTTTGATTGGTTGTCATAATATATTTTGTCTATTAAATTTTGAAAAGTAAATCCTTGTAATTATGACAACCAATCAAATTAAATGGAACACAAATGGAACAGGTGGGACAGAGGATTTAAATCCCTAAGACGCATATTAAAATGGTTTACTTCCATTTTATACACGTAAAAATCATAAATATTAAAATTAATTAAATATACAATGAGATAAGAGGCCGAAATCCAACAAGATCTTGCATGATTTGATATCAGAATGAAAATCACACCATCTCACCGGATCATGTTTTTTGCCTGGTCTATCACTGTTTCTGAGCCATTGGATGGTATCGCCCATTTTGATTAGGCTCCAATAACACCTGCAAGGTTAAAATTGAAACAATAGTCATGCTATTTAGGAGGGAGTTTAGGGTCTTCTCTCTAGTATGTATGAGATTTCTTCTTCTACAGCGTTGATTGTTGTTCCCTGCTCAAAATAGGGTCAATGGTGGGGTTTGAATCTATTGTCCCTTCTAGGGTAGTTGTTACTTCTTCTTGTTGTTCTATCAACCTTAGGTGTATTTCTGGAATACACGTCCTCTTCAAATTTTACTTTGGCTATGGTCGCATTAGCTTGGACGTCCTCAAATGTTGTTTAGGGATACTTGGTCAGTTCTTTGTAGAGTTCACTATAGTCTAACATTCCTCTTCTGAATGCTTCAATTTTGTTTGGAGCATCATATTTGTGAATTCCAATCTTCTCTTTGTTGAACCTGTTAAGGTAGTCTCTTAGGGATTCACCATGCCTTAGCTTTAGATTATTCAGTACAAATCTCTGGGCTGCTTTTCAATTTTTCTGCTTTGTGAATTGTATTTTAAAAAGGTTGACCACTCCTGCAAAAGATCGAATATTTCAATTATCTAAATTAATGAACAAGGTTAGGGTTGGACTATGATAGAGTGGCTCCGAAGCCTATGCACATACATGATTGCTGCTTGTATAGGGACACATGCTCGTTGGGATCTGCTGCGCCATCATACATGGCCATGTTTGGGGTGTTAAATGTTTTTGGGACTCCAACACAATGATCTCCTTTGAGAAATTAAAGGCGACTCTATGTAGGCATATGTTGCCTCTTCTTCCGCTCCATGCATGGGTTTAGGTACACCAGAGATTTTAGCGATCCGTTCTTCGAAGGCTTTAAGGCATTCCTTGATGACCTTTCAATATTTCCTTCCTTGTGTCGGCACTTACTTTTGGCCTCCTGTCCCGACGGGAAGTACGATGATGTTACAAAAACTTCGTTCTTCATGCTAGATCAAAGTTGAAGTGTTTATGGACTCCGAAATGCATTATGAAGTAAGTTAGAACCCGTATTTATTTGAGACCAAATTATCTTAGAGCCTAGTCCGATTACTAGTTAGGCCTAAAACGTGATCATACATGTTTAGTCTTGATTAATAACGGACCTAAATGCGTCAAATACAGTGATTGGATCAAATGGATCTTACATTGTTGAAAACCAAGCCAATCAAAACAATTAACCACATATATTCATTTAAGGCTTATCTAGCTGGATATCCCTTTCAAAGAGCTTTCCAACGGTATATTATAAGCCCAATTCCAAGTTAAAACGAAGAAGTTATCATCAAATATACTAAACTGGGCCCTAAAATTGATACCGTTGCACTCAAACGGCCATATCTTTTGATCAGTAAAAGATTTTAACCTAATTCCAACGGCATTGGAAAGTATACATTCCGAGATTTCCAATGATATCTTATTTTCCTTAATCCGACTTTGTAATCAAAGATATAAAAGTTTTAAAAACTCGTTTTCATATAATTAAGACAAACCGCATAATGAAGACCACAATAACACATACTTCCTTCGTGGTCTATTTAGCTGACACATTCAATTTAGGCACATAAATTAAGGAGGGGAGAGAAAATGAGAGAATGATAAAGCAAGTGGAGTATACTTAAAAAACAAGGTATAAAACTTACCCAAAAAGGAAACTTGTCAACTAAAAATAAAATTCCTAAAAAAATGTACGTAGGATTTTCTTCTTAAATAATATGTCTCCGAAAGAAATTATTATCAATATTCGCCATTAATAACTGAATAATGACAGCTCCTCAGAATCTTGTTGAAAAAGAATGACTGAGTTCACCTTAAAACCCCCGACAAAATATTTTATTGTACCTTGTAAAAGAAACTATGTCCATGCACACAAAGCACCACAACAGCAGCAACATAAGCAGGGTATTCGATCATGGAATCATATCATTTGGGGGTAAGATTAATGACTTGTAGAAAGGAGATTGAATGATGAAATTGAAAACTCAAATTTGAGGGTAATTTTGTTTTTGGGGGTTAGCTATAGGAGGAATCTGAATTTGTTTATGTCATAATCGTAATCAGTACGTTTTATGGGTTTGATTTATTTGCTAACGATATGACGGTGCAATGGATTTGACAACATTACCATGGTATAATATATAAATACATAAATCTTTATACGGATTTTTCACCAAATACCACCGAGTTAATGCGTAATTCACCATATACCACACAAAATTTTCTAATTAACCATATACCACTGAGTTAATGTATATTAACACAGAATGCCCTTTTTGTTAACTGTCGTTAGTCTGCCGTTAACGCCGTTAGTAATTAAGGTTAATTATGCCACGTGGCTGTCACATATTGGCTCTTATTAATATTATCTAATTAATTAGTTAAATAAAGAATTAAAAAAAAAAAACAGCCACCACCTCCTCACTCCACCAACCCCGACACCCCCTTCCCCCACCAGCCCAACTCCCCCTCCCTGCCGGCGGCCTTGCCCAGCCTCCTCCCTCGCCGGCGGCCTTGCCTAGCCTCCTCCCTCGCCGGCCTTCCAGAGCTCCCCCTACCCCTGCCATCTCCCCTTCCCGTCCTCCTCCCAAACCACCAACGTCTCCCAGCCAACCACCACCCTATCCTAACATCCCCTGCTTGCACGAAATATGACTAGAACCCCCAGCCACCACCCTATCCCGCCCCCACCCACGCCGGCGCCCAGCCTTTCTCTCGCCAGCGCGTCGGCCTCCCTCTCCCCCTGAACCGACAACACTCAAAATCTGCAACCATACAACAACATCAATTCGACTTATCAGCATTTTTTTCGAACAAATTCGCTTCTAATTCGACCTTCTCTCTCTTCGTCAAGATTTGATGGGTGGTTTCTTTGCCGTCGATATTCCAATTGGGATTTGCAAGAGGGAAATTGAGGTTTTTTTTTAGGGTTAGAGAGATCGGGAATCGGGGAAGGGGAGTCCGGCGAGGAAATCAGGAATTGGGTTACAGGTGGGGGATGATTTTCGGGGAAGGGGAGTAGGAGTGGGATGGTCGCCGGCGTAGGGGGAAGGGGTCGAGAATGTCGCCGGCGGGGGGAAGGGGCCAGGGGAGGGCAGTCGCCGACCATCTGGGAAGTGGCTGGGATCGCAATTGTTGTCGCCAGGGGGATCGATGAAAGTTTGAAGCTTTTTGATTGATTTTGGGGTTCGATTTTAATGGAGAAGAACAGAGAGAAGCTTCAATGGAAAGGGGAAATGGGGGGTTAATTTTTTCAAACTAGAAAAATTATGTTTGGGGGAGTCAACCCTATCAATGGCGCCAGTTAGATGTATAAGGGCATAATGGTAAAGTCCCCCAAACGGCAGACTAACGGCAGTTAGCAAAAAGGGCATTTTGTGTTAATATACAATAACTGAGTGGTATATGGTGTATTAGAAAGTTTTTGGTAGTATACGGTGAATTATGCTTAAACTCAGTGGTATATGGTGAAATTTCCGATCTTTATATGTGGTTGCCACACAGTGTAACCGGGGTTATCCGTTCAGAGTTACTCGATCGATTAAGGTTATTCGGTTGGTTAGAAATTACTCGTTCAGGGGTTAATCGGTTGGTAAATGGGTGACCCGGTCAAGTTGGCACACACCAAAACACTAAATAGGTAACCCCAATTACACAACATCTGAAAGAGTAACCAATAAGTAACCCCAGCCACACCATGTGCTAACCACATAAAAAAATAAATAAATATGTTTAGGTCTATAAATGTCTGCACAATATTCGATAAAAATAAAAAGCGATAATTAACATTAATGAAGACAAACAAGTAAATAACCATTTTAAAGAATATAATTATCTTACACACCATTTATAAGAAGTCTCAAATTTTTTAAAAGGTAAGGAGGGAAACAAAAACTAGTTCTATACCGTAAATTGAATCGACGAACTAACTTCGAATTCCGGTATTAAAAATTACGGCTATTTCATCAAATGCCACTGAGTAATTTCGAAATTCACCAAATGCCATCGAACTTTTCCAAATTCACCAAATGCCACCGAGTTTTAACAAAATTCACCAAATGTCATTAATGACTGACAACTGTTAGTTGACCGTTAGTGGACCCCATCACTTGCCACGTGTCACTTTCTAATTTGTCCATTTTTTAAAAAAAAGTAATTAAACAAAAATTATAAAAAAAAAGTTAAAAAAATTTAAAAAAAATTAAAAATAGTAAAATACTTTAAAAAATTAATAAATTAAAAAAAAAAAAAAAAACAACCACCAGCATCTCCCAATCTCCACCACTGCCACCACCCCACTCTCCCACAACCACCACGAATACCCTCTTCCTCCCCTTCCCCGGCACTTCCGACCACCATACTCCACTTCCCGGAGTCGTACTCCCTCTCCTTGCCCAGCCACACCATCCACGCAAACCCCGTGCCTTAACCTTGACACAACCACCTCCCCAATTGCCTAGTTTCGAACCACCTTTGCCAGCCCCGAAACCACCTCCCTTCCCCTTGCGCAGCCTCGAACTCACCCCACACACCTTGCCTAGCGTGAGCTTCAATGGAGCAATTGGAAGGGGTAAGGTAAATCACATTGAATTCTTATAAGGTAAATCACAATTCGACATCAAATTTGCCGAAATCGAAAACAAATTTCAATTCCTTAATAACCCAGATGAATTAATTCAAGGACTCAGGCGGTCATTCCTTGTTCATCTCCCAAAAAGCCCAACAAAAACTATGACAAAATGAGAAAACCTTAATTCACAAAAAAATAAATTAAAATCAACATCAGATCCACAAACATTAAAATCATCGAAAAATCAAAATTAACAAAAGAAAAGTTCAGGGGGGTGGGGTTTCAGGGTGGTGGAGGAAGGGGATGGGGTTTCGCGGGTTAGGGGGTCGCGACGGGATAGGGTAGGGGAAAGGGGGTGGCTGTTGTGGTGTTGGTCGGAAGTTATGGAGGAAAGGGAGGGAGGCTGTTTGGGTTTCTTTTATTATTATTATTTTTTTTTTAATTTTTTTGGTTTTTTTTTTTAATTTTTTTGTTTAATTATTTTTTTTTAAAACGGACCAATCAGAAGGTGACACGTGGCAAGTGGTGGGGTCTAACTAACGGTCAACTAACGGACATTGACGGTCAACTAACGGAAATGGCATTTGGTGAATTTTGTTAAAACTCGGTGGCGTTTGGTGAATTTGGAAAAGTTCGATGGCATTTGGTGAATTTCGAAATTACTCAGTGGCATTTGGTGAAATAGCCGTAAAAATTATGCACGAACTCTACTCAGTGTTAGGGACGCACCCCTGCAATCCTAACATTGATTTAAGTATTAGATGTGCATGCATTAGCTTAGCTTCTTTAATATATTCTACCAGTAATAGGTATGATTCAACAATCATTTAAATAATTTTAGTATTTTACATGCATACTAATATATATTTTTGTCGTAATACTTTTACAATAATAGTTATTTCCAAGGGTGCAAAACTTTTCTCTTCGATAAGACATGATTATTGCAATTTAATCACTTTTTCTACCTTCTATTATCTCTTTCTGCTGTATTTCTATTATTGTTTCAATAGCTAATAATTTATAAACTTATTAGGTGCACAAATACAAGAATTATAGAGCTGAATTGAAATTACACTACATTTATGTGTGTGCAGTTTTCACGCCATTTCAAACTCAAATGTTTATAATAGAACCCAAACATTAGCCTTAACCAAAGTTTAAAATTTAAGTGAGATTATTAATTCTAAAGATAGAATATATTAATACGACGTATAAGTTATTTAACAAAAAGCTTACCACACTACTAGAAATAGGCTGCTTTTCGTCGGAATCGTTCCGACAGACCTAAATTCCGTCGGAAAATTCATGGTCTGTCAGAAAAAGTTCATTACGAAGGAAAATCCCTCGGAATTAACAGCTTCCGATATTCCGTCGGAGATTTAAATTTCCGACAGAAAAAAAAATCCCTTGGAATATTGCGACGAATTATTCCGCCAGAGATTTAAATTTCTGACGGAAAAAAATTGCGTCTTAATATTATGTCGTAAATTAATTTTTTTAAAAAAAACCTACCCTCTTAACCCTAAATCGACAGCCTCCTTCCCCTTATTTCATTTTCTCTATCTCTCTCCTTCTGCTACTGCTTTCTCTTTCTCTCTCCTCTTCTCCTTTCCCTTTCCTGATCTTCTTTTTTCCCTTTCTCAGTCTTCTTCTCTTCTCCTCCCTCCTCTTTCCCCCTTTTCCTCTCTTCTCGATCTCCTTCTCTACTCCTCTCTGCCATCACCGTACCGACATCAACAACAACACCACCACTGCTTCTCTGATCCTCTCTGCCATCACCAACATCAACATCAACAACAATTTCCAACATCAACATCAACAACAATATACGCTCTTTCTCTCTGTTCTCTTTCTGGAAACAAAGGTTTTCAAGTCAAACTCGACCATCTTTTTTTATTTTTTTATTTTGTTGTTTAATCAGGATTTTTTTTAATATATATGGTTGTGGTGGGTGGTGGCTGCTGGAGTTCGGTGCTGGGGGTTGGGTTGGGATTTTAATTTTTTTTTCTTAATTTTTTTTTCTTAATTTTTGGGCTGTGATGGTTTGTTTCGGCGGCGGCGATGGTGGTTTTAGGTGGGTGCTGGGCTGGTTTGCTTAGGATGGGTGGTTCGACCGAATTTGTTAAGGTTAGGGTTGTAGATCTAGGTTCGTTTGGTTGGTAGATCTGGATTAGGTGGGTTTGGGTTAAGTGGGGAATCTGGTGGTGGGTTAGGGTTTGGTGGTGGTTGTGGTGGGTTAGGGGGTGGCTAATGGGGTTACAGTGGTGAGGTGGGTTGGGGTGGGCTAGAGGTGGGCACCGTGCCGTGCCCCCCCACCATGGGTCGTGCCTAGTCGTGTCGTGCCTGCCAGTTCGCGGGCTGTGCCGTGCCAGGCCACAATTTTGCACACCCCAGCCCATGGCACGGCACGGCCCACGTGCCTGGCGTGCCGTGCCGTGCCGGGCAGCGGGCCGCCACTTTAATTTGTTTTTTTTTTTTTTTAATTTTTTTTTACAGAATTGATATATATATATGTATATATATATATATGTATGTATATATATATATATATGTATGTATATATATATATATGTATATATATATACATATGTATATATACATACATATATATATATACATACATATATATACATATATATATATATACATATATATATATATAGTGAGAACCCCTCCTTATATAAGAACCCTAGTTATATAGGAACCAATCTCAACCGTAGGATTAAGTTACTTTGGATAGTCAAGATTAAAATACATATCCTCCCTCAAACCCTTTACCAACCGTCCAAAATTTTCTCTCTCTTCTTTCTCTCTCTCTCTTTGTGTTCATCACTTTCTCTCTCCTCATACCCCTAAAAATCTCCATAGCAATTGCAATTTGAAGGATTTTCAAATTAGGTATGTTTGTTTTTTTCGATTTTGGTCAAATTTTCATGAAATTAGGATGGTGTTAAGTTGATTTTGCAATTTTTCGATATGATTTTTACGATTTTATTTATGTGATTTTTTTTATTTAATTTTTGCGATTTTTTGATTTGATTTTCATAAATTTCGCATGAGTTAAAGTCAATTGTTCATGTTTTTGATTTGATTTTCATTAATTTTCGGCGATTTTAGGGTTCAAACTTCAATGATTTTAGGGCTGGAATTTCAGCGATTTTAATGTTCGAATTTCAGCGATTTTAGTGTTTGAATTTTAGCAATATGAGGTAATTTCACCGCTACTCTTGATTATTAGATAATTTCAGTCCACTTTTTTCGATTTTTTTTGTTTTTTTGGCATCATTTTTGGTGAGTGATAGTGGAGGTCGAGGGTGAGTAATGGTGGTGCAGTGGTTAGGAGCAGCGTGGGGTGCTGCTGAATGATGATTTGGTGGTGCGCGGCTGCGTGCGGTGTTGGGTGGCTATGAGTTGTGGTTGTTGTAGTGGACGGTGGTTGGAGGAGGTTGGAGATGGTGGGTGACGGTGGTAATTGGTGTTGCTCCTAATCCAAGTAGGATAATATTTTTTAGATTGGGTTTAAATCATAAAATTGGTGCTACTTAATGAGAATACAATGTTTTGTAAAAAAAATTGGACAATACAAGAACTTTAATATGCAGCAAGCCTCCCATGCTGTAGATTTTTTAAAAGAAATTCAAAATACTTCTGGTGGTGGCTGTAAGCTGCTCCAGACCTGTTTTCCCCTTTTTTCTCTACAAAAGATCTTTCTTACTCCAGTATAATTTAGAATTTGTATTCTCATGTTTGTCGAATATTGGACTGACCTTTTACATCTATTGTAGGCATTCAAAGTTCAATTAGAATTTTAAGGGTCACTTGTCCTTCTAATAGTCTGATTACATAACTATAGTCGTTGAGAGCCTACTATTAATTGGTTGATAATCCACAAGTCGATTGTTATTCAACTCTTTCTAGGCCGGATAAAATGATTAAAGACCTGCTCTTGTACTTTGCTGCTTACTAAGTGCTAACTATGTGCTCATTTTGTTTTTTGCTATTGCGAGTTTCTGGTGTAGCAAAGAGCTTGCAATAGCTCAAAACATGAGGTTAGCTGCTTTAGTAACTACATGTAAGCAAGGTCCTATTCTTGCTGTACTACCCTTTTTCTTGCGTAAACATCTGCCAAGACTTTAGGACCCATCAGCCCTCATTTTTTGTTTCTAGTTTTCTGTTCTTTAAGAAAACTTAAAGCATTAATATGGAAGCCACACAAAGTAATTTCCAGCTTTTTTGTTGTTAATTTCACAATCAACACGATTCTTAAAGGTAGGACTAGCATTAACTTCATGATTCAAATTCAACCAAATGAAACCCAACTCATAAAACCAAAACTTGAAAACGGACAGTGTATTGAACAAACCCCTAGCTGATCTGTTTTTGTTTTAGGATTTTGCAGGATTTTTTTTAATAGCTATGTTTCTGTGGTGAAATGATGATAACTCTTCTGAGGGGATTGTTATTGTTACTGATCCAAAAGTGTTGTGTATTAAGACATAAGGTCCAATAGGGCTTCAATGCACTCTTCTTGGCGCCTGAGTTCATTACATATAGTTTGCTGCCTTGTCTACTTAAAATGGACTGAGAATGTCAAGCAGTTGTGCAACAGTTTAAGCTCTCTTGCACTTGTCGTGTTTAATGGATTCAAATGTTTCACACTCTTGTTTTAACTATTATTGAATACATGGCCAAATTTTATTTTTCCCGTCTCCCTTGCCACTGGTAGCACAAGCTTGGGTCTGAGTATAATGCAATATATATATGCTTCACTTGACTTCAAGGACAGATTTATAGTTCCTTGATTCGGGTCAATAAATGTATTGTCCTATATTTGTGGATGAAGTGTTTTACTGGAAAACCGTGTAGTTATTTTAAAACATCAGTAATATTGTCTTTATATGAAGTACATCTATGCCTTTGAAAGAAAATTTAGAGATCTGCGTGATTGCAACCAGAGTGGATAAGCCCTATCTAATCCTTGTCTTACCTCCCTAAGGCCATACCTGTCCCAGTTCTTTTATTCTGTCTCTCATGTGCCCTTTTCTTTCCTGCTATTCTATCTCTCATGTGCCCTTTTCTTTCCTACTGTATGTCATATTCACCTCCCGATATTTGAGAACAACATATATACACTTTGCTTTCCTTCATTTTCTCCATTTCTAATTGACTTTTTGAAACTGTTTGATTTTTTTAATTATATTGTGAATGTTATTACAAGGTGAATCTGTTTACATACAACCTACTAAAATCTTGAGGTTGATGTTAATGCTGTTGGTTATAAGATTTGAAGTTTGAGGTAGTGAAGGACTCAATCAGGGAATTGAAGCTAATCTCGCTAAATTACATTTTGGTAGGATAATGGCTAGCCAAGATTAGAGAGAATGTGGGGGGTGTTTATAGTTGACATTATTGTGAATAGTCATAATAATATGAAACCCTGTTATACTAGAATACTCGATAGAAATAGCAGATCAATTTGGGACACTAGTAGAAAAAACTAAATAGGCACCCCCCCTATAGCACCAGTTCTTGAAAACCGGTGCCAACATTAATGGGCGGGAATGGGAAATTCATAGTTGACACCGGTTCTCACCTAAACCGGTGCCAAGTTCTTTAATTAGCACCGGTTCAAACCGGTGCCAACTATTTTTTTTTTTTTTAAAAAAAAAAGGAAGAAAGGGATAGAGTTCGCACCGATTTAAGGAGAACCGGTGCCAACTATGCTGTTTTGCACCGGTTCAAACCGGTGCCATGTTTAAAAAAAAACCCGAGTTAATAATAACGTTCTTCTTTTTGCTCTAATTTCACTTCACGCACTGTGCCATTGAATTAAGTCGATTTTCTCTTCAATTTTTCCCTCTTCTCTTCTCTTCTCTTCTCCTGCTAGCTTGTTCATTCAATGGTCTTCGTTTTCCATTGAAGGGCTGCGAGCTTTCTCATCCTCCATTGAAGTAGTACTCCATACGCATCCCTCCATTGAAACAGCTTCAAGCTAATTAAGGTAAGTTTTTTTAGGTTTTACTTACTCCATTGTTCAATTCCTTCGTTCTCTTGAGTTTTTGGTGGATTTACTTTACAATTTAGTAATTACAAGTTTCTTGTAATCTAGGGTTTGTCAATAGACGCGCATTGCCCCCCCTCCACAACTACGTTCTTGCTCTCACAGTTGGTTAAGGCGCGAGTTTCAGGTACTGTGCATCTTTCTGGATTTGCCCTTGGCTGTTTGTGTATTGGTTTGCTGTGCATGGGTTGTATAGGTGTTGGGTTGCTGTTTATTTTTGACTGTTTGTGTTTTGGTTTGCATTGTTCTGGTAAGGTGCTGGGCGTTTTGGTTTGCATTGTGTTTTGGCTAATTAAGGTAAGGTGCTGGGCGTTAGTGTTTGGGTGCTGCTGTGTGGTGCATGGTGCAGCTCAGTGAGGCTGTTTTTCTTGGATGGCTGTTGCTATAGCCTGGTAGTGATAGTGGAATACTATACCTTTATTGGTGAAATATTCTGTCTCCATTAGTTCAGCATAACAATATATAATTGTAGGGTAAGAGGGGTAACCTAATAGAAATGGTTTGCGAAAAATTGGATTAAGTAAAACTATTGAGAATTAGTTAAAACGTCTGAAAACATAAAGTGTAATAGCTACCCACATATTGTGGGTGGGCACTAAAGAATTGGAGGTAATATGATGCATGCTACAAAAGAGACCATTTTTTTGTTATTTATAAGCTTTTTTTATTTGTTTTTATAGGTTCATATGTGAATTGAAGTTCAAGTTTAGCTTGAAGATTATACATATTTAGCTCAAGTGGGAAGTATTGGTATGAATTATAAACTTCTCTAAGCTATAAATATTTCTTTCTCTTTATTATTGTTTTAATAAAAGTTTTTTCATGCTAGCTATTAGACTTGTGTATTATATAATGACAAACTAAATACAACAATAAATATATGAAATGCTTGCATCATCATATGCCTAGATACCCGTTCAAGGCTTTCTCATTAGGAGAAAGTCTTGAATAGTCCCCGGCTGGGACTGTTCTTGAACGTTTACTCTCACTTAGGTGGTGAATGTATGTCTATTTTTTTCGATTTTAAGGAACATCTTGGCTTACCATTTCCTCGAACACCATGTTCTCCGGGTACATATGTGGGTAACTTATTACCTACATCGTGTACTTGGAGAACTGGGGGGAAATGCTGCCGGATTTTCCTTAAAATTGGAAAGTTGACATACATTCACTAGTGAGAGTAAATGTTCAAGGATGGGTTAGGTTGGAGTGATAAGGACCCTTTGGAAGCATATATGCATTTTTGTATCTATATGAATGTTATATGAATGTTGTGTGTTTGAATTTGATTTACATATATAATAGATGGTAGCAATTATACATGATTCGTAATATGTTGCCATGTTTAGAGACAATTTACTTAATGGAGAAGGATCGTGGCTGGATGTATGGTAGACGTGATACATTGGAATTCTTTAATGGGGTTCAAGAGTTTTGCGAGAGGGCTTCATCTTACAAGCGCAAAATGGGTTTTGATTGCCTCTATTGTCCTTGTGTTGATTGTAATAATGTGAAGGTGGTCAATAGTGTTGATATCATTAGAGATCATGTAGTTTGTCATGGGTTTAGGCTTAAATACCATGTGTGGATTTGGCACGGTGAAGAAGGAGAGTACAGTGGGGATGTTATTGGGAATGATGTGCATGATGATAGAAGCAATGACATTTGTTTGGACGAGGAGTACAAGAATAATGATGAACATATTGTTGATCATGGTGCTGAGGATGGATTTGAGGATGATCATGTGGATGAGGTCGAGGATGAAGGGGTGGATGAGATTATGCGTGGTTTTGAAGGTGACGTGTTTGAGTCATTATCGGAGGATTCTAAAAAGCCTCTGTATCCTGGGTGCAAAAAATACTCCAAACTATCAGCCGTGCTAACACTTTTTAACATTAAGTCGAAGCAAGGGTGGACGGACAATAGTTTTAGTTCTTTGTTGACCGCGTTAAGTGAGATGTTGCCGACTCAAAATGGTCTATTATGCTAGCTGGCAAAAGAAGAATCCTTGGTGTTGGAGATGTCGAGGATGAGGAAGAATATGATGCGTTTGATGACTCGGCACCTTTCACTGTTCCTAGACCTATTGTACCAAATGAGATAGACGACCAAGCCAATTACATGCGATCAGACCACAACTAAGGAATATTAGATTGAGGTACTATTTTTTGTTAGTTTGAAATTGTAGGCGTCGAAAGTATTATTAAATCACATTTTTAGGTGAAAATGAATGAAATTGTTAACTTACTTGCCCATTTTTCGTATTTTCTTTTAAATGAATGAAGTAACTTAGTTCCGCATTTTCTATGTTAATTTGTATTATAATTCAGTAATTTATATTTGATTATAAGTTTACCTTACAAATTTATATTACAACTAATAACGTGTTAAGTTTGTAATGATAGGTTTTACATTTCATGGCGGATGATCACTACCGTATTGGAGTGGAGGATGTAGAGGATGATGATGATGATTCATCTGGGGATAGGGACGAGTTGTATGATGTGAACAAGGA
The DNA here is from genome assembly GCA_034703905.1 of Chenopodium berlandieri. Taxonomy (NCBI): domain Eukaryota; kingdom Viridiplantae; phylum Streptophyta; class Magnoliopsida; order Caryophyllales; family Amaranthaceae; genus Chenopodium; species Chenopodium berlandieri. Next base: position 25,493,605 of record CM068281.1, read on the forward strand.
GCCTGATTTAGGTGAGGCAGAAGATCAGGCTCAATATGTGTTGGATCGTATGCTTGATGAGTTTGAAATTGCAGCTGAATAAGCGCCTCCTATCGAAAATGCAATGTCTGAGTTGTTTGATGAGAATCCTAGTGGAGGGGGGGTAAAGGCACCAGTGAACAAAAGCTGAGGGGTCCAACGACAAGCTTCAAGAAACCTGTTGGTCCAATGGTCCTGGAGTATGACAGGTTAGGCTAACCTACAGGCAAATGGCGTCATCAGTATGCTGTTCAAGTTGGGATTTGTGCGCACAAAATTCCCATTACTCTTCGTTTGAGCGAAGTACCTACAGGCTTGATTGACACGTTTTGGAATGATACTAGGGCAAGTGTTTTTATTGCACATTTACAAATTCCTTCAATTTATTGTTATTAAATGGGCAAACTAATAATGACTGATTTGTGCTTGTAGAGTCTATTTAACATTCCAAATGAGTACGCCAAGCGAAGGGTGTTTGAATCCTTACTTGCGGCAAGATTCAGAGGCTTCAAGACCACCTTAGTTCATCGGTTTATCACAAAGAAACTTGTGAGAAAACCAAAGAACAAGAAAGGAGGTGGCAATGATGATGAAGTCATCGATGAAGAGAAACTCCCATGGCAAATATGGCCTCGCGTATCAAAGGAAGATTGGGATGCTTTCGTTCTTTAAAAAAGCAAAAAAGAAGCAATTGTAAGTTCAAGTAACTCTGATGACAAATGTATAATATATTTAATATTTTGGTAGTTTTGAAACTAATATGTCTAATTATGTAGGAAATAAGGGAGCAGAATTCCAAGAATGCATTGAAGAAGCAATACCACCATCGTATGGGGTGTATGACGTTTGATGAATTGAGGGAGACGTGGGTGAATGAAGGAGTATACCCAATGCGTTTCTAGGGTCCTCCACAGTGCCCTCTGACTCCACGACCAGTACTTTGGTGAGTCGTGCCGGAGATTTCTTTTGTTCTTTGCATTCTCGTGACAAGAAAACCGGAAAATGGTCCATCAAGGCTCCGGAAACGAAAGAAATGGCAGATAAACTTGTAAGCAAATATGACTTATGAACAACATGAATCTTTTGCATATATATCACTTTACATAAACACTAACTTGATGTTGCCTTTTTGTTTTTTCTACAGCTTGAGTACAATGAAGAGCTTGTTGAAGGCAAGCTCGTCCCAACAGTGGAGAAGGACCCTTTAACCTTGGCTTTGGGAAATCCCTACCATCCAGGACACGTGTTGGGTGCGGGGGGGAGCTTGCTAGGATGGGAGAAGGTGATGGGTCCGGAATATACCAAATCAGGGAGATACCGGGCAAGTGTGAACTCACCGGTCAACTTGGATGCCACGGTGGCATCAATTAAGGAACAAGTGCGCAACGAGATGCGAGAAGAGTTCAATGCATGGGCAAAGCAAATGAACTTGCTGAGCTTGGCTTTCTCCTCGGCTACACCGGTCGACTCTTCTAGTCACCCACGAAAACAAGGTGAAGATGAGATACATGCAGACGAGGATGGTACATGATCAAGTTGATTCTAATGTATAAGTTTTGACTTTTTGAGTTACGTGGGTTCTAATTAGCCTCGCACTATCAATACACTTTTGCAGGTTAGTAATCCTGCACATGCGTACTTGAGGGAGCCTGAAAATCCAACACCTCATGACTTTCCAGTTCTACAGGTGAGTTGTTTAGTTATTTCTTTGGATGGTGATATTGGTTCTTTGATTCTGCTGTGAATTTGTGAAGTTTGTTGTGTTGTTTCTTTATATTGGATGAAGTTTGCGGTTTTATGTGCTGTAAATGTTCTTCGTTTCTTCGTTTGCGTCGTGTTTCTTCGTTCCTGTAAAGACCGGTTTCTGTGCTATTTCTGTGCTATTGTTGTCGTGTTTTTGTGCTGTCATGTTGTTTCTGTCATGCCTTTTCTGTGCTTGCTGCCTGCCTGCTGTGATGCCGTGAGTTGTGCTGTTTCTGTGCTGTGTTGCTGCTGTTTTTGTGCTTTGAGCTGTGAACCGTGCTGAGTTGTGATGTGAATTGTGCTGAGTTGTGCTGTGAACTGAGCTAAGTTTTGCTGTGAGCTGCGAACTGTGCTGAGTTGTGCTGTAAACTGTGCTGAGTTGTGCTGTGAGCTGTGAACTGTGCTGTGCTTTGAGCTGTGTTGTGCTGTAAACTGTGCTGTGAACTGTGTTGTGCTGTGAGCTGTACTGTGCTGTGAACTGTGCTGTGAATTGTGCTGTGCTGTGAGCTGTGAACTGTGCTGTGCAACAGCTGTGCAGGTAGTAGCTGAGCAGTCAGCAAGCAGCAGCTGTGCAGCAGTGCATCTGTTGTGCTGTTTCTGTGCTGTTCCGCTGTTTTGCTCTTCCCTTTTTTTTTTCTTTACTTGTTTCTTACAAGTGATATTCCAAATTGGTGCAGGAAGAGACCCGTTGTGAAATTCTTCACCCGGGCAAATCGCTTAATGGAGCTTTGAATGTCATTGCATATGGTAGTGCACAACCGGCCGAACAAGGTACGGTCCATTTGCGGCCGCTTCGACCTGAGCATTATTCGGTCGGGATCCATTCTGTGGTTGCCGGGTTCGAGGACATCCTAATGCCTGTGCCCGTAAAGGAGGATGAGTTTACTACACTTTGGGCGGCAAAAGGTAGTTTTGTGCAATGGCCATGTGCTTGGATACGGTTGGTGAACCAGGTAATTAAGATTTAAAGTTCAAGCTTTACTCTATACCCGATTTTCATCCCAAGAGTTGGATGAAATTCTTTTCTAACCATTTGTGTGATTTGTCTTATTAGCGATCGAGGAAAAGCCAAACTCCAAAGAAGAGGGTGGAGGGGCCAAAAAGCATTGATCAACATATGCCAAAGAAGAGGAGTGAACATGGCTCGGTGAGTGGAAAAGCGTCGAACAAGAGCTCTTCACGAGGTTTAGCTATGCAAGCTACTCCACTAGTTGAAGACACGGTGCTTCAATCGCTCTCTAAGGAGTTAACTTATCTGCACAACCGTGTTTGCGTGTTGCCTAGTGACACCCCCATTCAAGTTCCACTACCTAAGGAAATGTTCCACTACGATGATGATGCAATGGCATGGCTATTTAAAGAAGATGTGAAGGAATTTCTAAGTGGTGCAATGCTTAACATTTCCCTCATTCAAATATGCATCAGGTAATTCAACTAGTACTCAATTTATGTTATTCAGTTTAGTGGTGATTGTCGGTTGGTTTTCGATTAACATTTTATTATCATGCATGCAGAGCACTCCAGGAGCACTTATGGGAGCTTGGTTCTCCATGTCAAATTGGGTGGTTATGCCCTGAGCAGATCTCCACTGCTAGAATCTTAGGCAACCACGCTGACGTGTACTATGTTGAACGAGGTATCAAGGAATCAGTGCGTGCGGGAGACATGTTTATATTTTCCCCATATTATGAGGAGTACGTTAGATCGATTATGCTTGTCAAATTCATTTGTTTTCCCAGTTTATATGATGTACTTGCCTAATTATTGATTTGTTTGTCTCGTGTGAATGTATGTATTTAGTTATCATTGGACCCTACTAGTGATTTGTAACACAGTCTTCTTCTTTGATTCTGCTCGGTTACCTCAACCAAGAAAGCGCCTCGTGAAGTCCATACTGCAAAAGTAAATATACATAGCTTCAATTCTTGTTATTGATTATCATAACCTAAATTATATATATTAATTATACTAATCAAATTTGAAACTTACTTTTCTATGTAGTGTTATGAAGAAGATAAATACTCGAGCTCCTCGAGGTCCTACATGGAAATCAACGATGGTAATGCTACATGATATTGTGATTTTCGTAATATACAATGCGTAAGATGTTGCTAATTTGCTATGTATGTTTGATTCATGTACTTTGTTCCTCATGCTAGTGCGCACAACAAGATAACGGAGTTGATTTTGGCCTATACGTGATGAGATTCATGTTTGACGTAGTGAATCATTGTACAGACACACAACAGCTTGAAGAGGTATGCCAGTTTGGTTGAAATTGTGTTCTAAAACCCCTTAATTGCTATTTTCTTGTAATTTCAAGCCTTGGCCACCTATAAATAAGTGATAAAGACATGTTATGACTATTTATGAGTTAACTTGACAAAAAATGTAGGAAATAGGCATCCTAGTAGTGAAAATGGCCTTACTCGGGCCATTTTGGTCAAAAAAGCGTTCTAAAACTCCTTAATCTTGTAATTTCAAGCCTTATCCACCTATAAATAAGTGATAAAGACATGTTAAGATTATTTATGAGTTTAGTTGACAAGAAATGTAGGAAATAGGCATCCTAGAAGTGAAAATGGCCTTACTCGGTCCATTTTGGTTGAAAAAGCGTTCTAAAACCCCTTAATTGCTATTTTCTTGTAATTTCAAGCCTTGGCCACCTAAAAATAAGTGATAAAGACATGTTATGACTATTTATGAGTTTACTAGACAAGAAATGTAGGAAATAGGCATCCTAGTAGTGAAAATGGCCTTACTCGAGCCATTTTGGTTGAAAAAGCGTTCTAAAACCCCTTAATTGCTATTTTCTTATAATTTCAAGCCTTATCCACCTATAAATAAGTGATAAAGACATGTTATGACTATAGATGAGATCACTAGACAAGAAATGTAAGAAATAGGCATCCTAGTAGTGAAAATGGCCTTACTCGGGCCATTTTGGTTGAAATTACGTTCTAAAACCCCTTAATTGCTATTTTCTTGTAATTTCAAGCCTTGGCCACCTATAAGTGATAAAGACATGTTATGACTATTTATGAGTTCACTCCTACTATCTTACGTTTTGTGTATGTATTCCAAGTTTTGCAAGGGACAAACGGGAAATCCTTTCACGAGCGAGGAACTCAATGTAATTCGAGACATGTTGGCGGCCTACATCACATTTAATTTGTAAATATAATTTATTTCTGTTTTAACTAGCTTATGTACTACATTATTACTAATTAATTTTGTTTGTTTGTAGTTATGACACATTTTTCTAATTAATATCATATTTTGGGATGGTTATCAATATTTATGTCCTTGTTATTATTTTCAATTATTATTATTATTATTATTATTATTATTATATTAATAATACTAATTATTATTAATATTATAATAATAATAATTATTATTAATATTATAATAATATTAATTATTATTATTAATATTAATATTATAAAAATAATAATAATTTTTATTATTATTAAAATTAATAATAATAATAACAATAATAATTATTATTATTATTATTATTATTAATTATCGGTATTATGTGCATGATCTCATTATTATTATATTTATTAGTATTAATATTAATATATATTATTTAAAAAAAAAAAAAAAAAAAAAAAAAAAAAAAAAAAGTCAAAGGCACCGGTTCATGCTTAAAACCGGTGCCAACTACATTGAATTTATTAAAAAAAAAACAGTTTTTTTTTTTTATTAAATTCAAGGTAGTTGGCACCGGTTAACCGGTGCCAAATGGCTTTAATTGGCTCCGGTTTTGAAGCGGTGCCAAATTTTTGAGGATTTGGCATCCCTCAAATCCCCAACGGTTCAAAACTGGTGCCTTAGGGGGGGTTTGAACCGGTGCCAAATTAGGATTTTCGTCTAGTGGGAGATGATTAGGGGATTGTTCCCTACCAATCATCACTTGACAAGTGGACCATTGAGGCTTTGCCAAGTGTCCGCCACATGGACCAATTGGAACCTGCCACATGTCAAGTATTGACTAGTCCACCTTGGACCTCTTATGCTACGACACGTGGCCTCCCCTATGCCAAATTGGAAAACGCCACCTAGGCCCAAAGTCTTGTGGAAGCCCAGTCAGCCCTGGGTTAATCTAAACTTAGTATTTGGCACGTTTCCTAAGGTTATAAATACTCTAATTAATCCTCATTAAGGGGGTTAAGAACATTAATTACACCCACCTAAACACTTAGATCACTCCTCACCTAGAGGAACCAGATCGCCCAACCTTTACTTTTCCGCACTATTCACTCCTCATACACGTTCTAACTTGATCGTCGGAGGCAAAACTCCCAGCACAAGGAGTCTCCATTGTTTTGCAGGTACAGGCGCAAGGATACTAGTCCCAGAATTGTAACTTTCCCGCTGGACATCAAAAAACCCCGAAACATTTTGGCGCCGTCTGTGGGGAGAGTACTTTCGAGATGGAATCACAGTCTGTACCGAATCAGAGCGAGAGGCGTCCTACGGACAACCCTTAAGTCTATAGTGACCAGGATACTGAAAATGAGGTCGAGGTTAAGACTCATACGGCCCCAGACGGGACCTTACCAGCTCGACGAACCCGTTCCTCTGAAAAGAAGGAACGAAAAGATTGCCAGGTTGGATCTAGTAAACCTGCCGGCCAGCCGCTTGATCATCAACAGGCGGCCGAGGGATCTGCTCCCATCACTATAAGTGAACTCATGACTTTCATGAATAGCTTTAAAGGGGATATCCAGGATCTCATTAATAAGGAGACGCCTGCTCCCTCCAAGGAGCAGTCGGCTAGAAAACCTTCTCAGTCTGGAAGGAGGAAGCCTGTACAGGGTCGAGAGGCGACTCCTCATCCTAATTCTAGGAAGTGGGAGCCGCCTGTGATTGAATTAACAAAGTATCGATTTCCCTCACCAGGGAAGAGAAAGCCCATTCGTCATGTTCAAGCGGATGGGTCAAAGAAAACTTACTCAGATGCTCGATTGTTGCTAGAGCAGAAGAAGAATGACCGACTGTCAGAGTCGGCCTCTACTTCTGATTTTCAAGACAATCTTCATAATACCTCCATGAGGTATTCCTAATCAAACTATGAGAGTCAGACAGGCGGCACCTCCCGTCGGTCTGGATCTCATAAAGACCAGTCGGCTCTGCATGTGCCACACCAGCCATACGTGCCGCAGTAACAATATTTCTTGCAGCCTCCTCTGTTTGGAGGGCAGACGGCAAGAAACATCCAACCTTTGGACTAGCAATTATGATTGCTGAGACTTGGTGAACAGCCATCCGCCTTCTCCAAGAAAATAATAGAAGCCGTCTAGCCGGCCAAAGTGAAGAATTTTTTAGTAGGCGCCTATGATGGCACTACTAACCCAGAGGACCATCTGATGGCATACACCAACCTTATGTACCTCCAAGGGTTGGATGATCCCACATGGTGCAAGTGCTTCCCAGCTACTTTGAAGGGCATTGCATAACAGTGGTTCGGCAACCTGTCGACTGGTTGTGTGAATAGTTTCAAGACCCTCGCCTACTTGTTCACCTCCAACTTTGCCATGAATATTCCTGCTAAGAAGACGAACCTTGACCTAGGGACTATACAACAAGGATAAAAGGAGGGACTTCGTTCCTACATCAGGCGGTTTAACCTGATGAGAATCCAAATACAAGGGTTGCCGGATGAGGTAGCCTACACTGACTTCTTTAGAGGTCTAAAGGATGGGTCGACCTTCAAGTTTGACTTGGTCCGAAAGAGAGTTGCTACTCTCCAAGGGGTTTTCGAAAGCATTAATTGAGGCAGAAGCCTACATACAGGCGACAGACCTGTGTAATACTGGGAAGCAGTCGGATGGAAGAAAGTTCGACAAAAAAGAGAGTCGACCAAAGCACTCGGCCAATAACGAAGAGAAGAAGAGAAAAGAAGTCTAGGCGGCCGACTCTTCTGATCAGCCGTCCCAGAAAAAGAAAAAAGAGTTTAAACCATACTACCCGAAGTATGAGTTCAATAAGGATAGCCAAGCTATCCTCAAAGAAATCCAAGGCTGGATGACCATTGAGAAGCCGGCCCCCATGAAAGGTTCTGTGAGTAATCGGAACCAAATGAAATTCGGTGATTTTCATGAAGACACTGGTCATGATACCAATGAGTGTATAAGCCTCATGCGCTACCTAGACCGCCTGGCTGAAAAGGGTGATCTTGACTCCTATGTCAAGAAGTCCAAGGGGAAAGCTCCCCCCAAGCAAAAGCAGTCGGCCAATAAGAATCATCGACAGGCCGACAGTTCAGATACTGATGACGCCATCGTCTACATTATAGCAGGCGGCTTCTCAGGAGGTGGCCCCAATATCAGGGGCAACAAAGACAACATCAGGCGGTTAGATGTTAATTCCGTTCATCAAGGACGGACCACCAAGAGTTCATTCCCAGAAATTGTCATCACAGAAGAGGATCTGGGAGATGTTAGAGGGCCGCATGATGACCCCATTGTCATTGAATGTAAGGTGGCCAACCAAAGAGTTGTCCGGATCCTCATAGATACCGGCAGTTCCTCTTATCTCATCAGCAACAATTGCTTGGCAAAGCTCAAGTACAAAACTGACTGCATACATCCGGTATCTCACCCTTTAGTAGGGTTTGGAGGAAGTGTTGTACACCAAGTGGGACGAGTGGATCTACCCATCCGACTGGGTGAGAAAGGGGAGGGCCGTCACATGGTGGTTTGGTTCTTAGTGGTTGAAGAACTGTCGGCCTACAACATGATCTTGGGACGACCCACCCTGAACAACTCTAAAGCTGTCATTATTCCCTCTCTTATGCTGCTCAAATTTGAGAGGGATGATGGAACAGTCGGCTCCCTAAGGGGAGATCAGAAGATGGCACGAGAGTGCTACCTCTCTGATATTAAACCTAATGTAGCGGCTACTGGGCCAAGTGGAGAGAACAATGACCTTGCACAAGTCAAGGAGGATGCGTCTGCCCACATAATAGGCGCCAAGAAAAGAAAGGCCACCCAATTGGGGGCCGAGAGAAAAGAAAAAAGATAGCAATCACTGGCAGAGGAGCGGTCAGATGAATTCCGCCCTCAGCCGGCTGGAGAGCATACGGATGTCGTCCTAAACGACTCACGTCCTGACCGAACAATCAAAGTTGGGACGACTGCTCTTGCGGTACTGGGTGAAGATTTTCACCAATTTTTGAAGGAATTCAAGGATATCTTTGCATTTGAGGTACATGAGATGCCAAGCATCAGTCCAGACTTGGCAGTGCATAAACTAGCTATGGATCCGAAAAGGAAGTCGGTCCGGCAAAAGAAACGGAACCATGGTGAAGAAATAAGCCAGGCGGTCGTCGCCGAGGTTAAAAAGTTGCTTGATACAAGTTCATTCGGCAATGTTATTTCCCAAACTGGGTTGCAAATGTTGTGCTAGTAAAGAAGCCGAATGGTACCTAGCGAATGTGTGTGGACTACACTGATTTGAACAAGGTGTGCCCCAAAGATAGCTACCCATTGCCAAAAATTGACAATCTGGTCGACTCAATAGCTTGCCACGCTTTAATGAGCTTCATGGACGCCTACTCTGGCTTCCATCAAATTCCTTTGTGGAAGAAAAATCAGGAGAAGATGGCCTTCGTCACTGATCAAGGGTTGTATTGCTACACGGTCATGTTGTTTGGTTTGAAGAACGCCCCGGCAACCTTCCAAAGAATGATAAACACGGTCTTCTTCGACCAAATTGGAAGGAATGTCGAGGCATACATAGATGATATGATTGTAAAGTCCAAACTTCAGACGGATCATCTGGCCGACCTCGAAGAAACATTCACCACACTCAGGCGGCACCATGTCATGCTCAATCCCAAGAAATGTGTTTTTGGGGTTGAGTCTGGGAAGTTTCTCGGATTTCTCATCAATCAGAGAGGTATAGAGGCGAACCCTGAGAAAGTGCAAGCGGTCATAGACATGCAGTCACCTCACACAGTCCGAGAGGTTCAGAAGTTAACAGGTTATCTGGCGGCCCTGGGAAGATTTCTCAGCCGGTCAGGCGACAAGTGCCTTTACTTTTTTAAGGCAATAAAGAAGAAAGCAAAGTTTGAATGGGGGCCGGATGCTGAGGCGGCCTTCCAAAAAGTGAAAGTCCATCTGCATTCCTTACCAAGGTTGGTCAGTCCCTTGCCCAAAGAAGTGCTCTACATGTATCTCGTAGTGTCTGACCATGCTCTAAGTGTCGTCCTCCTTGCTGAAAGAGACTGATGCCAGCTCCCGATCTACTTTGTCAGCCATGTGTTGAAGAATGCCGAGTTGAGGTACCCCTTAGTGGAAAAATTCGGTCTTGCTCTCTTCATGGCAGTTAGAAAATTGAAGCCTTATTTCTTGGCATATTCATTCGTCGTATACACAGATCAGCCAATCAAGCGGCCACTCACAACCATGGAGTCGTCAGGCCAAATGATCAAATGGGCAATAGAGATTCAGAGCCTTGAAATCACATTCGAGCCAAGAAAAGAAGTAAAGGGGCAAGCATTTGCTGATTTTATTGTAAAGATGACTCGGCCCTCTGATTCTCAAATTACAGACCAAGTCTGGAAGGTCTATGTGCACGGGAGCTCCACCTCAAATGGTTGTGGAGCAGGTATCATATGTCAGTCGCCAGAAGGCGACAGGTACGAGTATGCTCTACATTTTAACTTCCAAGCCTTGAACAACGAGGCGGAATATGAAGCTTTACTGGCCGGTATCCGCATGTGTCAGGCGGCTGGGGCAAGAAGAATAGACGCCTGCTCTGACTCACAATTGATAGTGAGTCAGTATAATGGCGAATACGAAGCAACCCATCCGGCCATGATTAAATATTTGCAGGCGGTACGACAAACAGCCGGGTCACTTGAAGAGTTTCATCTAACTCAAGTACCCAGGTCTGAAAATAACCATGCGGATGCTCTTTCAAAGTTGGCATCCTCGGCCTCCTGTGACACTTTAAGAACCGTTTTCTGGGAAGTTATGGAAAAGAGGAGTATTGAAGAAGATCCTATCGGAATTCTAGATCGAAGTTCAACCTGGATGGACCCAATCAGGGCATATTTAATAGACGGCACCTTGTCGGATGATCATCACCAGGCGGTTTTACTGAAAAAGCGAGCGTCCAGTTTTGAGATGCGAAAGGGGGAACTCTTCAAGAAAGGGTACCTTCAACCCCTCTTGAAATGTGTTACCCTAGAAAAAGGGCGAGAGGTCTTAGAAGATCTACACTCTGGATACTGCGCCTCTCATGTAGGCGGCAGGTCGCTTGCTCAACGAGCTAGGCGGCAAGGTTACTTTTGGCTTACCTTAGAAGCAGACGCCATGGAGATGGTGAAAAAATGTGACAAGTGCCAAAGGTTTGGCAAGTTAATTCACCGTCCGGCTACTGATCTCACTGCCATCCATAGGCCACTACCGTTTGCTAAGTGGGGCATGGATATCCTAGGTCCCTATATGCCTGCTATAGGCGGCAGGAAGTACATACTTGTTGCAGTCCACTACTTCACCAAATGGGTTGAGGCTGAGGCTATTAAGGGAATCAAGACGAAGGATGTGATCTCATTCAAAGGGAAAAATGTCATCACTCGGTTCGGGGTAGCCCTGTCTATGGTTTTTGATAACGGCTATTTCACCAAATGCCACTGAGCAATTGCAAAATTCACCAATTGCCATTACGTTTTTCAGAATTCACCAAATGCCACTAAGCTTCAGTATATTATCACCAAATGCCATTTCCGTTAGTTGACCGTTACTGTTCGTTAGTTGACCCCACCACTTGCCACGTGTCACCTTATGATTGCTCCGTTTTTAAAAAAAATAAACAAAAATTAAAAAAAAAACCAAAAATATTTTATAAAAATTAAAAAAAAAAGATGAAAAAAAAACCCCCAAACCCCAGCCACCACCCCAGCAGCCACCAGCCATCCCTAGCCGCCGAAGCCAACAACGGAAGGCGCGCCGGCGGCTGGCGAACCCTCACCCCTTCCCCCGTCGCGCCACCCACCCTAGCCCGAACTCCTAACCCGCGAAACCCCACCCCCCTTCCTCCACCACCCCGAAACCCCACCCCCCTTCCTCTCCCTCTTCGTTAGTTCACCAATTAACTTCCCCTGCTCCACCAATTAGCCACCTGCAAACAGCAATCTGACCATCAATTGATATAATTTCCACCACCAATCGCAGTAGCAACCTCAATTTTGTGTTCAGTTGATTTTCCAGCGAGAAACCATCAAGAATTACCATTTTCTTTCAATTTCGCCCAAAATTTGAAGACCCAAAATTGAACCTATTCCTCCATTTTTCGAACCAACCCAGATAAATTTGTTCAAGCGCCGTCCTTTAGGCCATTTCCAACACCGCATTTTTGAAGCTCCACAATCAGCCACCACCACTGCCGTCAATCTGGGTGAATAGTAAGCAGTCAAGCAACCAACTTTGTTCAGTTTTTAATCGGGCTTCATTCAAATTTTTATCAGACCGCATTTGGGTTTGTTCTTTGTAGAACATAGATTGCTTCATTCGCGACGGGAAAGAGGAGAGGAGGGGGAGGGGTTGCATCGGAGGCCGCCAGCGTGCCTGCCAGTGAGGGTGCAGACCGCCGGCGGCACGGTTTCGGGGTTCGCCGGTAAGGAGAAGGTGGTGGAAGGGGTGGTGGCTGGGGTGGTTTCAAGGTTTTCTATTTTTTTTTTTAATTTTTGATTTTTTTGTTTCTTTTTAAAAAAAATATATATTTTTTAAATATATATATATATATATTTTTTAAAACGGACCAATCATAAGGTGACACGTGGCAAGTGGTGGGGTCAACTAACGGTCAACTAACAGACAGTGACGGTCAACTAACGGAAATGGCATTTGGTGATAATATACTAAAGCTCCGTGGCATTTGGTGAATTCTGAAAAACGCGATAGCATTTGGTGAATTTTGCAATTGCTCAATGGCATTTGGTGAAATAATCGTTTTGATAATGGTCCCCAATTTGAGACGCCTGTTCTCAAAAATTGGCTGGGAGACCAAGGCATCTCACACTGCTTTGCATCAGTCGGCCGTCCTCAAGCAAACGGCCAAGTAGAAGCTTTCAATAAGATCATCTCAAACGGTCTTAAGAAGAAGATTGAACAAGCAGGCGGCCTATGGGCAGACGAACTACCACATGTTCTCTGGGCCATTAGGACGATTGAAAAAGGGTCGAATGGAGAAACCCCATTCCTCCTAACTTATGGTGCAGAAGCTGTTCTTCCAATTGAACACGAGCCGACTCTTCGAATACTGTTGTATGACGAAGAGGCAAACTGGGAGTCCATGCGCCTGGCATTAGACTCACTTTCAGAACGAAGGGGCAATGTAGCCCCGCGCCATAAAATCTACCGCCTGAGAATGACAAGGTACTATAACAAAAGAGTGCACAGGCGTCCACTCAAAGTGGGGGACTTTGTACTAAGAAAAATGGAAGTAGTCGGTAGGGCTAATGAGTCAGGCAAATTAACTCCCAACTGGGAAGGACCCTACCGAATCTATGAAGAGGTCCAGGACGGCACCTACCGCCTGGAAACACCAGACGGCCAACCCTTGCCTCGAACCTGGAATGTAGATAATCTAAAGAATTATTATTTTTGAATGATGTAAATAGCCCAGAGCTATTAATAAAAGTTTGCTATTTTGCTTCATCTATTTTGTATTATGAGGGGCATGCCGCCTGCTCCATTAACAGCCGGCTACTCTCCATCTTCTCATCAATTGAGGGCATGCCAACGGGTAAAATAGTTGGCTACACTCCATTTCACTCAAATATGCATTCAATTAAGAAGGGCACGCCGCCTGTAGTTATACAATCGGCTACTCTACTATACTTAGTTCGCCATGAACTACCTAAGGCCTATGGCCGAATGATCAGACCAGGAGCCCAGCCAACTGATCCAATCTTTAAACTAATACGACCTGTCCCAACATCATAGCAGGCGTCCGGCGGCATATCTCCAGATGAAATTCGTCGCAGAGAGCAGCTCCCTTTTGGGTGGAACATTGTTCTATAAACTAATTACACGGCACCCAGACGACTGTCCCCAAGGACAACCGCGTAGCCGTTTTTGAGACAAGGATAACTCTAACACTAAACCAAACAAGTGTTAGCAGTTAACATCTGTATTACTTGGGATAAGTACATCCGGTACCTCTTGAGTAAATAGCCAACAAAAATTAGTGAATCAAGGGGATCAGCCGGCCTCCGCCGCCTGGTACCTCTACTACTCAAGCATAAAAGCTGACGAGTAAGTCAATCTCTCATACTTAGTAAGGATCCAAAAAGGTATGACGAGTCCGCCTGTCCAAAGGCAAACAAAATCTCTCGTACTGCGACCCCTACTAAGATGATTCCCTTTCAAACCAAACATGTTTGAAAATCTGGTTCGTAAGTCGACTGTTTTTTGGCAAACAGGGACTCCCGAGCTATCCTTACTTAAACAAACAGGCGGGCTGGTTAAAAGCAACCTGTTCCTTTCTAACTTGAAAAACTTAAACAAACCTAACGTATTTCCTAAGATACGTTGGGGATCCGACTGGGTAAATGGCCGACTGATTGCCTAACCTGGAATCAAGACAACCAGTCGTCTAGGGGCATGGCAGTCGGTACCCAGTACCTGTTCGCAGTCTTTGGCTTACGGTAAGTTACAAATTTTAAAACATTTTTAGCCGAAACAGTTGGTATGACATGCAAGTGGGTAGTAAGGATCCTCTACACTTAGCAAAAACAAAGCATAAACAATCTTTAGTGAGCAAAGACGACCGAAAGATGGTCGCCATATTCATATAAACAGCCGGCCACAAAGACCGGCAAAATATTCAAAAAACCCCGGCCCCCTGGCCAGGTAAAGTGATACAAGAGCACACGGCACGCAGGCCAGAGAACAGAAAATAATAAAGCTTTAAGCATTGGGAGGGGCTTCGGTGTTAGCTGCCGCCTGATCGAGCTCAATGATGGGCGCTTGATTCTTCAAGGCCCCCTCTTTTGACGACTCGCCTTCAGGGGCAGGAGCTTTATGTACATCCACCTCAATCGGTTGCAGGGCCACCACCTCCTCTTCCTCCTCTGAGCTGGAGTCAACCGCCTCGTCTTCCTCAGCCGCCTGCCTCATGATCTGTTGGTTGTACGATTCAGTACAAGCGTTGAACTTTTTCTCCCTGGCGGCATAGTGAGCTTTTGGGAAGAGGGTCGTCCAAGTCATCTTCATGATCTAAGCCGAGTCATCCATCATGGCCTAGACTAATTCAATTTTTTCTTTCTCGGCCTTGGCCGAAAGCTCGTCAGTGAGGCTCTTCTCCTGCTTTTGCAAGCGGTCTTTGACAGCCGCCAAAGATTTTTCCATGGCCTCAAATTGGGTCAGCTTCTGCCTAAGCGGCTTCAGCTCATCTCGGAGACCCTTGACCGTCGCCTGCGCCTGATAATAAATAATATCAATTGTCAAAATTTCATTTTGGGCAATTTGAAACATTGTCTTATCAACGTCAGAGGCGGCCATAGCTTTAGCAGCCTTTACCTATTTGTTCCTGGCGCTGATCGGCCTTCGGAGGCCGTATACTCTCAGCATGGTCTGGAAAAAGGAAAAACAGGCATCAGATTTGAGAATAACAGGCGGCACGCAAAGTCAACACTTTAAAAATATTCTAAGTCTTTCCAGGAGACCCATGATGTCGTCTAGGTCAAGGGTGCCAACTCCCTTGACCGCATCCCTCTCCTCTTGAAGGACGGCCTTAATCATAGACTTGGCCATTTGGACCAAGTCCGGTTCTTGAGGGCCGCCTCCATCCAAAAAAAGAGAAACATCAAAAACATGAAGAAAGCAATGAAGAAATAAGTTAATTCTAGCAGAGCAGTTTATACTTCTTGGCGGCCGACTGTCCCTAAGGACTTGTGATGGTTTCCCCAGACTTTGTGGGGTGATCGGCTGCTTGTCAGCCAACTGTTTCCTGGCAGAGCCAGGAGAGCTCCCAATCGCCAGTTTGCGAGCCTTCGTATCCGGCTGCTGGGAAGAGGAGGGTTTGGACGTGCCCGCCTGCGAAATATATGAAATGGTCAATACTAATAATAGCAGCCTTTCAAGGCAAAGTTTGAAAGATTAGAAACTCACTATGGGCGTCTCCTTGGCAGGAGAATCAGAAGAGGTCCGCTTCTGATGCATGATGGAGGTCCGTAGCAAGGCGGCCGCCTTCATAGATGCAGAAATCTGGTCCATAGCTTCAGCTACAAATAAGAACCACAAAGAGTTAGAAAAAATTCGAAAATAAAGCAAAAGACGTATACATGCTCAACTGGCCGGCTACCTCTGGAGGTCCAACTGCTAAGGCCGCAGGCAGCCAGAAAGTACTCGTCATAGAGCCATTGAAACTCTGGGATGCAGTTTAGGGGCACTTACTCTCGTACCCCAGTAGTAGAGTTTTCCCTAATCTCTACTTTTAAAAGCCCTCAGTCCAGGATCTCTTCCCTGGCCTTGAGGGGAACAAGCGGCATGCTGCGACCGCCTGCTAGAAGAGGCGGATCTTTGTTCCACCTATTGTACCGCTTGTTCAGCAGCTTGTCAGGGCTGGCAATGATGAGGAAGGTGTTTCTCCAATCCTACCATTTATTTTCTTTTCCCTTCGTCATCAGATAGCCTTTGTGGCTAGTTATTTGGTACCAGCCGGTACCGCTTGCTTTGGGGGTCCGGCTAAGATAGTTCATATGGGTGAACGCCTCAAAATTCGGCTCCACCCCATGCATTTCACATTCGGCTACATAGCCAAGGATGTTGAACCAAGAATTCGGGGCTTGAGGATTTGTTGAACGACCGGATGCAAGGGAAATCGAAGCCCATCCTTAATGGCCGCCTCGTAGCAGCCAAAACAGGCGACACCGTAGCTTGTTCCCGCCGGCCAGACGACTGTATCCTCACCATCCGGCACAAATACTTGAAAATCAGGACCCATCACATGGTCCGACAAAAAAGAGTCTATTCGTTCTTTCATGGCCTTGATCCGGCCCTTTGGGACATGACAATAATAAGGAGTATTCAACTCCCTATGAGAGGCGGATGGTTTCGACCAGCTGTCCCCTTTTTCAGCAGCATGAGAAAGTCTCGCCTCATGCAAACGAGAGTGCCTTTCCTCCGAGTTTATAGAGAGGCAGCTTGAAGAGCTAGAGTCAGACTCACTACCAGAAGAGTCCGACTCTTCCCCTCTCCTTGAGGGGGCCGACCCTTCTTCTTCTTCTTCAGGGGTCGTCTGCTGACTGGCCAGGTCAACAGTGAAGTGGAAAGGGGCTACCTTAGCTCCCTCCTCAGAGCTCTCGGCAGAAGGGCCACCTTGGGTCCCTGCAGTATCAGGCGGCTGGTCCAATAGCTCACTAATCTGAACCCGGAAAGAGGAGCCATCAGAGTTTTCAATCCTCTTTGTCTTTTTTGTTCTTGCCATACTGTCCTGCATAG
This sequence comes from Chenopodium berlandieri, assembly GCA_034703905.1. Lineage (NCBI taxonomy): Eukaryota > Viridiplantae > Streptophyta > Magnoliopsida > Caryophyllales > Amaranthaceae > Chenopodium > Chenopodium berlandieri. The sequence goes on from CM068281.1 coordinate 25,510,833, forward strand.
ATACAAAGACAGTTGGATTCCGGAACTTGCGCAAAGTTTGAAGTACTGTAGTCGGCACCCCTAGTCTTAGACTCAGCCGTCCCCAGTGACCGGCTGATTGCTAACCTAGGTCGTGCCGGATGCTTTTGAGGTCTTATTTTCAAAAAAGAAAGAAAAAGTGCAAAAGCAAAAAGAATAAAGGAACAGACGGTTACCTGAAACCTAAGTTCTGAAGGAAAGCTTGATCGAACAGGCGTCCCACAAAAAACAGGCGGTTGGTAAAAGCAGTCGTCCAGAAAGTCAGAGCTCAAGTTCAGGGGTCCGAGAGTTCTCTTGAAAAAGTTCGCAAATGTGAACAAAAGACTTGGTCAACATGCCTTTACATAGGGCAAAGGAGAATGCGAAGAGTCGCTTCCAAATTCAAAAAACGATGGGAAAAATGCTCGGCCCGTCATAGGGCGACACCTGTAGTAGGTCGTCGCCTGTTACAGGCCGACACCTGTCACAGGTGACATGTGAACAGTCACGTGCCACCTGTGAGGGGCAAATGATTAGGGGATTTTTCCCTACCAATCATCACTTGACAAGTGGACCATTCAGGCTCTGCCAAGTGTCCGCCACATGAACCAATTAAAACCTGCCACGTGTCAAGTATTGACTAGTCCACCTTGGACCTCTTATGCTACAATGCGTGGCCTCCCCCATGCCAAATGGGAAAACCGGCCACCTAGGCCCAAAGTCTTGTGGAACCGCAGTCAGCCCTAGGTTAATCTAAACCTAGTATTTGGCACGTTTCCCAAGGTTATAAATACTCTAATTAATCCTCATTAGAGGGGGTTAAGAACATTAATTACACTCACCTAAACACTTAGATCACTCCTCACCTAGAGGAACCAGATCGCCCAACCTTTACTTTTCCGCACTATTCACTCCTCATACACGTTCTAACTTGATCGTCCGAGGCGGAACTCCCACCACAAGGAGTCTCCGTTGTTTTGCAGGTACAGGCGCAAGGATACCAGTCTCGGAATTGTAACTCTCCCGCAGGACATCAAAAAACCCCGAAACAGGAGATAATGGAATTTAAAGCACATATTTAGAACATAGGAAAAAATTTAGAACATAGGCAAAAGAAAAATAGTAGAACATAGGCAGAATAACTTTAGAACATAGGAAAAAAAATATTAGAACATAGGCAGAATAGTTTAGAAAACATAGGCCAAAAATATTTAAAACATAGAATAAAAAATTAGAACATCGACAGAAAGTTTTAGAACATATGTAGAAAAAATTTAGAACATAGCTAGAAGAATTTAGAACATAATATAGACAAAAAAAAATTTAATATATATTTAGAACATAGGAAAATAATTTAGAACATAAGATTTTATTATGGTTTAATTTCAAGTTGGATTACACTATTTAATTTCAAGTCTTTGCCCTCATTGGCATTCCAAGCCTCCAATAGAAACAATTATATTCAATTCCATTCCATGTAGTAAAAGTAAAAGATTAAAATCAACATGCAACCCTTAGAACATAGGGAAAAAATTTAGAACATATAGGTTTAGAACATAAGATAAAAACTTTAGAACATAAGAAAAAAAAATAGAATATAGGGAAAAAAAGATTAGAACATAGATAAAATATTATCACGTAGGTTTAAAACCATACAGAGTAGGAAAAAGAGTTAGAACATTGGTAGAAAAAAGTTAGAACATATCTAAAAAAAAAAAATCTAGAACATAGTTAGACAACTTAAAAGGAATCATTTGAGAGAGGATTCTTTTACTTTCTTCCACTCTTCCAATTGTCTAGCCCATTAACCAGTGCCGGGTTGACCCATGAGGGATTTAGGCGTGATAGGACCATTCTCCTTACAACCTTACCTACCAAAGAAATTTAAAAAGCTGCTAGACACTCATGGACCCCTGGTTTCATGGATTGTGATAATTTCTTAGGGGATGGATTGTTTGGGACTTTGTGATCTGTCTTTGCTACTGGAGCCAATGAGCCATGCCAATTGTTGTGGTACAAGGAAGCCTTTGCCATGGTACTCTTTATAAATTACTCCCACTGTTTCACAAAAATGGTTACAACTTTTTTAAATACTTATATCAAAAGATTTAGGTCCAAAGCTACATGCTCTGGCCTGGGGATCATGTAATAATTTGCCCATAAATTTGCACAGTGAAATTTATATGGAGGAGCGTATAAAAATACGTAGTAAATGAATTATGCTCTATACAATTGTATTTATTGATGCTCAATAAAAGGTATATATATATATATATATATATATATATATATATATGAACCTATGTATTTAGCATGACTAAACCCAAAAAATGCACATCTTTGAGCATCTAGAAGAAATAATAATGCAGAAATATGTTTTAAAAATTAAAAAATAAATAATGTGAAATATCCTGTTTTCACTCATTTGACAGCAAGTTTTGTGCAGTTTCAATCAATGAGTGTATTGATGTATTGAATCTGCTTAATCCTACTGTTCCTGAAAATATGTTGAAGCTCTCGAGCTCTGAGGTTGTATCTAGAACATTTTCCAGCTCCTTTTCAAGTCCTAGACTTCGGAAAACTCGAATGTTTGATTCCTTGTCTCGCATCATCCAGATTGCAAGTTCTATGGTAAACCTGCGTATCCTAGGAAATCTGGCAGGTGGGTATGTGTGTTTCTTCAGAATTTGTACCAGTACATTTGCTATCTCAGTTTCTGTAATTCCTGCTTGCTCAAACATGATGCTTGATTCGGAGTATGTCATGAACTTGAATGCTCGTGCCGCTAATCCAACCATCACTTCGCGTAGCTTGTCATCTTCAGACATGATGCCCTTAAGAACCTGCAAAGCACAATACAGAGCACATCAGTCTTTGTTCTTGTCATCATATATGTTATTTTCGCCTTAAATAAATTTGTTTCATGAAAAAAAATTCTGACAAGTTTCAGAAAATTCAAATAAGGGCTACTCATGCTCAATTCAGAGCTAAATTAAGTTCTGTTAAGCGTTTTCTGGTATAAAGAACTCAAGTGATGGATTGAATGCGTATTTAAAATAAAAAAATCTCTGACGAGTTGATAAAACTTACGGAGGGTACTGCTGCAGAAACTCCCCTTAACTCCTGGAAGCAGTCATCCACACTATAGGTGCACAGATTTCTTAAAATCCTTGCTGCATTTAAACGAACTAAGGGGATTTCTAGTGCTTTCACGAGCTTCTCTAGCGCACCTAATTTCAAAATACAGTTACAGTTCTGCTTGCTCTCGAAAGCAAGCATGACTAGTGCTTCACCAGCTGCAGTTCTAACATTTACCTGACTTATCGGCATCCCACTTTTGAAGAAAATATTCAACAACTCCTTTATAATTCCACCTGTGGCTCCGATCCTCTCTGTTGCATCATCTTCCATTGCTAGGCTTGTCAGTATTTCAATCCCGAGCTTCTGTAGATCAGGATATTTCTCCCCGTACCTTAATATGTCTCTGATATTGCAGAATGTGAAAACTATCTCTGATATCTCTTTCCGAAGCTGTTTCCCTGTGCTACCTGTTGTGCTCGCTAGCATCTTTATTACTTGCAAGGACCTTTTCACTGTCTGAATTTGAGATGCCGCAATATTATCATCCTTCAATAACCTCTCTTTAGCATGTGTGAAGTCTATGATTTTTGGTAGGAGGCCTCTTGTATTCCCTATTTTTCCACAGTTATCATGGTCTCGAGCAAGCTTCTTGAGAATCAGTAGTCCTAGATGATTGAATGTCCAGAAACCATAGTACTCATGATCAGGAATAATACTTTTCTCACAGACTTCGTACATTCCTGCACTTGAGGTCTTGCTAACATAGAGAAGGGATGAAATTGATTCCAAAGCACCCGGAATTCCTGCAACTCGAAGGGAATTCTGTTTTTTCCCTGCTAGTTTTGACAGGATTTCTGCAGCTGATTTTCTGATCTCTTCTTCTTGTGGATCCTTCCAGTTTAACATTTCTACTAATCTTTCAACTGCTGAGAAAGTAATTCCTATTTTCTGCAGAGTGTCATCAGAAAACCGCGGATTTGTTGCAAAGCTTCTAAGAACCCGGGCTCCCATAAGCTGCTCTTCTGGTGAATTTGAAGCTAAAAGTTCCATGGAAAAAGACACCATATCCATCTTCAACCCATCAAAAACGCTTCCATCCACGCATCTAGAATAGGCATCATAGAAGAATCTCGTGACTGAAATCATACCGGAAGGTCCAAACTCGCACTCTTCATTCACCTTCTCCAATGTTTTACAGCACGTTACCTTCAACTCCCAGTATATTTTTTCAAGCAGAAACAATGCAGCTTCGGCTAAGGCCAATCCATAGAAGATCAGCAAAGCATCTTTTCTGTTCTTCTTATCTGTATCATCCTTAGCTACCTCTCCAAAGTTACGCCAGATGATTTTCATTAACGAAAGAGCTACACATGCAATCGCGGCTATAATCTGGAGAAATTGAAGAATTTTGCTGATGTTCCTTGACAGAAAAAGCCAGGAAGCATAAGGTAAAACAGGCACATCAGAACTAGCCCATCTTCGAGTTGTCTGACGTTGTTTATCCCATTTCCACTTTCTATCTTCCCTACTGTCATTCATCTGTCTACCATTATGATTCCGCGGTCTGAAGACTGATTTAACCGTGCTCCAGACTTTATTCGATCCCAGTTTCAGAAGCCGGAAACTGTTTATCCCAGCACCTGTAAACGACCACGTGGATTGGCGCTGCCACTCAAGTTCATGGCTTCTGCTGTAAATCCTTGTTCCTTCAGTCAGCAGAATAATTGTTATGATCCAAAAATCCGATTTATTTAAAGTTATGGCAAACCCACCAAGAAGAACAACAGTTGCCCAAATAAAGCCTAGAGTTCCTAGCCCAGTGGCTGCCTTCTCAAGCATAGCAAGGCGAAGGGCGAAAAGTGTTAGCTTTTTCTCAGGGGCAGGAACTGATGGCCCTGCTAGTTGATCTCCTGTAGGGGTCTCAGCACTGCCTTCTCTACACCCATTACTGCTGCTGCTCACAGGTTCAAACATTGTCGCGCTCTGACTATATGCATCACTAAGCCTCTTCAGCTCAGATATTGGCAAATGTACACTTTTATCTTCTTCCTTAGGATTAGTATGATTCATTTTGCAAAATCAGGGTACTTCTTTGCTGATCAAAAGGGGTAGGTCGAAATTTCGAGGTATAAAAGCTTTTTTGTTTAATCTGCTTGGTTTTGTATAAAAACTTCAGACAAACAGTTGGTTATATATATTTATTATGTATATGAAAAAGGCGATATGAGGTAGAGTGTAGGATTATGTTCCTGCCTTTTTCGTTGAAAAAATTTCTGCCAAATTGGTTTTCTGTTATAAGTGCTGATGTTCGGTACCTTCTTAAACAATACACGTTTGTCTCATAACTTAGTTTATTTTGCTTGAAAGGGTTTTATTTTTAAGGTTTATGCTTGGAAGTATGTTAAGGCCTGATATTTATCTCTTCTTATAGAAGCAATGATCAATCTTAAAGTCTCCTTATCTATCAATATCACAAGTGAAAAGTTGTTTGACCATTTGTACTACTCGCAACTAGAATTTTCAGACTCATCAATTCGGTTTTTGAAGCGTCTTAAGTCGTTAGCCAACTTATTTTCAATGTAGCACAACTTTCTGTGTATTATTAACTGAACATGTGAGGTTATATGAATTTATTTTGTCTTAAAAATCGAGAGAAATTGAACAAAACGGGTCCTAAAATGAGATGTCAAGGAGTTATGGCTTATGGACATCATCTTAAGGCATGTTTGGTAAGGGTTTTTGTATGCTTGGAAACGGATTCAATAAACCATTACTGTTATTGAATATTTGGTTAGAGGGTCTAGGTGACAACCTTTGATTATTATTACCCTTCTCAAACACACAAGTTTTAAGTGATTGATTTCCTCCCTCATATTTGTTTTCTTTTCATTCCGTTTCCAATAATTGTACCTAATGCCTTAAGGAGAATAGAAGACTTGGAAAAGAATAGTCTTGGCATAATGGCTGTCAAACGATCAGGTCAAACTGAAAGCTCCCTTTGACCATGCATGTCCATTTCAATTCCCCAAGGGTAGGGCTATTATACAACCAATTTCTGTCCCACGTTAAATTATAAAAATCCTTTGCTCCGGTATGTGAATCGCAATCTTGCTAACGGAGTTCGATCATGTCTTAGGTAACACATCAAAACTTTATCAGCTAAACTAGTTGACATCCATGCACATTCAGTTTAGACGTGAAATTGTGTGTTACACTGGTACGATTCCAATAATCATGAGTTGTGGCTTGTACTTCCCTAATTAAGTAATCCAAATGAATACACTGTCACAAATGTCAATGAGTATCAATGGAATCAACGTCATATCTAATGTCTTCATCTGTGCTACAAGTAAAATTTATTGCCTAAAACCATCCTTTATTAATTAGGAGGATTTTAGATTAAGGAAGAATATCAATTCAATTATAGCATCATCTTGATGAGTTTGCTTCTGATGATCTTGTGTAACATTTACAAGTGTCGTGGGGTTGAATTTATTAAATGTCGTATGATGAAAATCAGCATTAATATCATGATTATGTGATGATTACCCAAAGTTGGAGACAATGAAAAGGAAATATTTAATGTAAGTAAAAAGTTTAGAATCGTGATTGTCTACTTAAGCAGAGTATGTTACGGAGTATCAGGCTATGTGACCAGTTGATAGGAAATTGTACAAATCGTTGGGTTACTCATGGTGCAAAACAATCTTTTGCACAAAGGGGCGGGTTAAAAGATGGATACGAACACGTTAGAAACACGATATGAAAAAATAAATTTACTTTTATATATTTAATACGATAAGATAACTAAACAAGTACTCCGTACTGGTGTATTCGAGACGTGTTGGTTTCCTAATGTTAGATATTGGACACTAGGAGTATCTTTCTTACAAAGACGAAAAACAATGTTATTACTTTAGGCAATAAGAGCTCTCATCCTCTCCAATTGTATTAAAATGTAGTTGAAATTACTGATGTCAATTCTGTTTACGAAAAAAAATGTGAGCTCTAAGTTTCATCGTAACTTTCCTTCGTAGGCTTATATTTTGAAAGTTCTACACAAAATTCCAATCTTACAAACAATTTATTAAAAAAAAATAAAATAAAAATAAAAAAACTAGCTGGATTATTTCAAAACCATATACTCGTAGTTGCAACTTGTAAACCATCTAGGCTTGATTGAATGATGTACATAATAATAGAAGGATTACTAGGAATTTTCTTGTGTAAAGCTAAAGATTTTTTGTTTCCCTTTAATTGCAGGGTCCCAACCCAAAATGGCCTTATTCCCTAAAATTATCTTTGAGTGTACGGGAAATTGTCTTTTTAATTATTTATAAATTGATTTTTTATTTATTTAAAATGTCTCGTTTATTTATGATGGACAAAGAAATTTCAAAAGTATGGTCATGTCACAATTTCTTTGTAAACAAATTATTGAAAGATGTATTTCTGGCCATAAACTCTTTGATGATGAATTGAAAAGTAGTAATGATAAGATATCTCTTCACGTAATTGTTGCTCAAATTTTGGTGGCTTTATAGTTCATACTTCGTCGAGATATTATTAAATTAAACTTCAAAACAATTTTTTTTTCGGGTTTTTTATTGGGTATCTTGTATTTTACAATAATTAATACCTTTATGTCCAGGTATTTCATTGTATACAATTGTTACGTGTTACGTATTGCATGCAAAAACTTAACAGTTAAATGATGTTAAAATTACTTGATTCTTTGTATGAACTGCAATAATTTTTAAGTTTAGGAAGCTTTGGCATAATAAGCACAATATAGAGGTTTTGCAGCCTTCCTGAAGGCAAATGGCTCCTTTCGAACCATGTAAGGGGTGTTATTGGATGAGACTCGAACACGGGCCTAACCAGTAGAAGGACGAAATGCCTTCACTGGTAAACCATTTAATCCTCTTATCTTCTAGATCATATTTGTGCATGAATGATATTTGAAGGGGGTCAGCTTTTCTAAGCTTCTGAATGTTGTTTTGTGGAGTAGCAAAATCATACGAAGTAATAAGTTTCTGGAAGTTGCCCTTAGAAGGTCGGCATGTGAGCTATCAAGGGCATACTTCAAAAACTACCAAGTTTCGTAGAAGTTGAAGGTCAAATTTAGAAAGGGAAGAAGGCATGCAAGTTTAGACTAAGTTGCCAATTTGTACGGAAAAAAAGTCTTGTGTAGAAAGTAAAGAATACTCACTCTGTTCAAATTTAAGTGATTTTTTTTAAGTCACATAAATCGACTAAATTAGGAATTAATTGTCACCATATCCAACTCGTTATACTTTACTAGTTTTCTTTGATATATGAATTGACATTTTACAACCAAAAGTTTCGTCGGATATTTCCTTGTTGGATCCTGTATTTTGTGAAGAAAGGACACTTAGCAGGAACAGTTGTGGTAAAACCCAAAGTCTGTAACATAGACTATATGCATTATTCTGTATGCCAAAGCAAAAGGATACATACATCATACATGAATACATGACAAAATTTGAAATGAAGATTTTTCAAAGATAACTTCTGAAATCTTACAAGGTTAGAGGGAGCAATAGAAGTAGAAGCCAAAAAGATGTGTATCACTTGAACGTCATTGTATGCCAAAAAAAAATTGAAGGATGAAGCGATGAGTGCATTCCCGTCTTTAAACTCTTGCTTCTCACCAAAACTTGAGTCAGCACTAGAAAACAGGTTCCTTCACACCTGTAAAAACACAGCAAGGCAATCAACAGACATATACATAGGATTTCAATAGCACCAGGTATTATGCATTCAAAGCCAGTTGAATCAATGATTCATGTATGTAATATTGGCCAAAGATTCGTGCAAATCAGTTCGTGGACCTCCAACTTAAAGACTAGGTTCGGCAAAATAAGCAAAGCTGGGCATCCCATTAATCTGCTGATCTGCATATTGTAAGCATGACTTGAAGAGAGCAGGCAAATGCAAGTAAAAAGAAGAAATAAAATCGGGTGAAAAATTAGATAAATGCCTCAGCATATTGAGTGATCAAAAGTTGTCATGATAAGGATAGGATTTATAGGCTTCTGTTATGGAGTTCTGGGCCATCAGCATCATGTATGAATTTCATCACCTATTGACTAGACGACTACAGTCTACAACTTTTGAGATTGCAAAAATACTTAGGTGAATGTAAAACCTAATCTCCACAATTCAGCAAGTAAGCCTCTATCAACTAAGCAAGCAATTGCTGAATAACACGTAGAGAAGGGGATAGCTAGAACACACTTAGATATATTTAGTATGACACTCCCTTGTACTTTATAGTTGTATTATACTTGCATCCATAAATGACATGGAGTAAGAGAAAATTCCTCTAACTTGTTCATTTTCCTTTCAAAACAGTAATTTTTCAGATAAATATCTCACAATAATTCACTAAAAGCTACATTTCAAACAAGACCTAGCAAACAATAAAGTTATTAGAAGCAGAATATAAATCTACAATGGGAAATTAATTAACTTATTATTTTAAAAGTATTCGTACAGCTAAAAGATACCTCTCGAACAAGACCTAGCAAACAATCAAGTTATTAGCAGCAGAATATAAAATTACTATGGCGAATAAATTAATTTAATTTATTTTTAAAAGTGATCGTACAGCTATTCATAAGGGGAAAATTAGGAGTCAATCCAGAGGAGGTTTAAATTACGTAACTACTCAGGTTTCAGGTTTACTCTTAGCAAGTCACAGCAGAAATCCCTGAACAGTCTAGCACTCTAACCCATGCATTATGACAGCCAGGGAATATCAACAAGAAAACCCAAGACTAATCCTAAAAAATTAACCTAATCATGAGTCCATCAAGCTATTTCCACATTCCAAGATTCCCAACACAATCAACCACCAAGTCTCATAACAATTTTGATATTTGCACTTTGTTAACATAATCATAAACATATACATCATCAAAAATGAAAAAAGTCACACAAGTGGCTTCCACTCGATCATACATTAATACAATCATACCTGACAATTTGGAATGACTTTAGTAGCTTAGAAAACCTTCCTAGGCAAATCCACCATAATTCTTAGCTATAGGAGTAAGAATATCGACAATCCCTTTAAGAAGTCTATATCCTGGGTGATTCTACATGACTATATGTATTAAAACTGCAAGTTTGAGAGCCTTGATTAAAGAAAAAAAAAAAAAAAAGAATTATCAAGTCCTGCTGCTCATGTCAGCAGGTCTTGCGACATATCTAATTCTAGACTTCTGCTTTTGAAAAATCTAACTAAGTCTTCTGAGAAGCTAATGGCATACTCAGTCCCTCACCAAATATTAAATACTACTGCATTACAGTCAATCTCTCACAGCTGATCATAAACTGATAGCATAATGAACTGATCAAGGGTTTACCAAAACAAGAAGGCTAGTTTAAGGTTTAGGCTTCGAATGGACTACCCAAAAAGCTGTTGAAATCAGTTTAGACATCTAATAGAAAATAGAGAAACTAAGTACAGAATCATCCAATTCACTTAACGACTCCCATTGGTTAACTAAACTAACTTGGGGAATTCTAAATCAATCAAATAAAATATTAACACACAAATCACATGATAAATGAAATAGACAATCAAATTTCAGGTGATTACAACAAAACACGACCCTCATAATTTTCAACATGACAAGTTTGTGAGCATAGGCCATTCAACGCTACTTCCTCTGTTCCTTTAATATTCAAACATGGGGGAGTGCACAAGGTTTTAGGCAATGGAAAGGAAGAGAGAGAAAGGAAAATTATAAACTTGTCCATGTGATTGTAAGCATTAACTAGAGCAACAAGTATTAGCAAGGGTATAAAGGGTTTTACAGTATGAAAGGAGATAATTGTTTTCCTAAGATGAGTATGTTGCAATATTATGAACTTTACGGAGATAATAGTCTGAGAAATTGTAAGCTTACAAATGTCCGTTACAAAAGATTAGACATTAAAAAAGGGAAGTGAAGAAAGCAAGAAAATGCAGTAATAAGACAGCACTTAAAAATTATCATAGATAGTGCATTAATTATGACCATTTTAATGCCCTTCAGCAATATTGAGAGTTCAATTGGTTCACAGAAGGGTAAAGGAAAGGAATCAACAACTGAGAGGGACTTTAACCAACAAAGTGAAACTGAACAAGACATTCGAATAAAGTATTAATCAGAAGAATACAATCAGGTTATCTCATTTTGTGTTTGATTCACAATACATAAAGAATCACTTCAAATCAAACAATCCCGCTCCAATCAGTCCATTTCTTCCTCAGGGCTACCTAAACCCCTTTTTCTTCAACTTACACAGAATAAATACATCTCCCTTGACTGTATTAAAATCTGCCTTTCCAAAAATTTGAACCCTGATCATAAAGTAAACAGCCAGACTTTATCATGAATCTAAATGAACCTCTCCTCTTTCTTATCCTAAAATCATCCTCATTATTTTCTCCAAAAAACATGTGAAGCTAACTTCTTTCATAATCTCAAGGCAGTTGTTCTCCTTAGTCCTTAAGCATGTCTTCGAAATCAAACTCATTGTTAAAAATCTACACATTTCTCTCTGTCTCCTGAAGTTCACTCCAGCCAATGTCATTCTCAAATTTCTCCAGATCTAATTCGGTTGATCGGGATTCAAGAAATCTCCGCTTCATGGATGATTTCTCTTTCAAATTCTTTTTAAATTAAGAAGTTGCTTATTTATATTTACAACTATAACAAGCAAGCAAGAGAACTTGATTTCAAGTCTTTTTCAACGCGTCCCCCTCTTAAACACAAAGAAAGCTCTCAGAAATTTCAAGGAGGGAGACACAAGTGCTTAGATGCTACTTCTATCCATGCTGAACGCTATGGAGGTCCAAGAAACAAGCTGAGAAACAATAGCCTGAACAGAGTAGTATTAGGTTGAATATGTATAAAAACTTTAACAAATTGGTTCGTCAGATGGGTTCTGTACTTTTATATATTGATATTTAAAGAAAAAAATGCATCATAATTGTATAATAGAACACTCAGCAGTGAGCAAAATAATTTATTAATCTAAGTACTAGAAATATGGCGTTACAAAACGTAACCATACTGATCCAACCTTCAAAAATCAATAAAAAAAATCATGAAGGAAACAAGCCTAATTCAAACTTATTAAGTTAACAATAAAGGAAATAATTTCTGGCCAACAATATCTAATTCATAAATCCAACTCACCAAACACCATTGACCACAAAGGACTAAAAGGAGTCTTATTTATAGGCGTTACAAGAAAATTGGAACACTAGAAATGATTTCCTCTAACTATATCCAAATTAGATGGATAATGCACTGTTCCTTTTATTTCCATCTGTGCTACTCACTCTCAGCTACTAGTGTTGAGCAAGGTTGTCAAGCATCCATTCCCGTTACAATGAGTCGAGAATCAAACAAGAGTTTATAAGAACTTTAATAATACATTGGCAGTGTATTACTCGGGAAAAGGCCAACAATTATATATTTTGCATGTATAAAATTTTATTAAAATAATACTCTCTGTATGTATTACCAAACTAGTAACTAGTTACACTTCACACCCACTATTAGTTAATAGCTCAATCTAGAAAATTTCATCTACTTCTAGGATGCCATTAATTCAAGCAGGGAAGTTACTATGATGATTTGACAACTTCTTGAAAATATGGCCCACTTAACTACAACTATCTCAGGTCGACAACAATGTGATGGCGCTTAACCCATTGGGGCTACCCAAGCTATTTCTAAGCCCACATTCATGCATAATTAGACAAAGTTGTCTAAGACTTCCCTTAGCTGTTCTCATGCTCATGCTTCTAATTTGCTCAACCTACAGCAAACCACTTTTTGGGGCATATCTAATTTGCTCAACCCCATTCCCTGTGGCAAACCACTTTCTGGGACGTATGAGCTAGTAAATGGCACAATAATTCAATTGCGGTCTAGTTAACCATAACTGAGAAGTGAATTGAATTCCTGACTCTATTTTAAGTACCAAAATGTACCAGATTTCTGGTAACACTGAAAGCAATTAGAAGCTTATTGATATATTAGGCAGAAAACATTAGATACAACAGAGCTTAAATACAAGAGTATGAAGAGCAAACAAATGATTTCAAATCCTTCAACAATAAAGCAACAAAGAATAGGTTAGGCAACTACATATAGCGGCTCCACTTCTTGCTTAGACGTTTGCATATCAAATAACAAGCCAAAAGCCATCAATCTAAATTCTGAAGCACATCTTCACAAATGAATTACAACATCAAACTTTGTACAATTTGGCAACTCATAATTACATAAAAGTAGCAAAAAATATATTACCTCATCCAGAAGAACAAAAATCAGCTCAACATAGGCTATATACTAACATTCCTTGGGCTAACTCTAGCTTTCTCAGCATCAATCACAGACTCAACCAACTTCACCGCGCTCTCAAGCTGCCCATCCGCGTTAACAACCACATAATCGAAATTACCGGCATGCTTAACCTCCTCCCGAGCAGTAGCAATCCTCACCAACAACATCTCCCTCGTCTCGGTCTTCCTCCCAATCAACCTATTCACCATTGCATACTCACTCTCAGCCACCACAAATATAAAAACAGCTGAATCCCCAAGAATCCTCCTCAATGTAGCTGCCCCTTGAATATCAACCCTCAACACAATGTCATACCCTTTACCCATAAACTCCCTAATCTGCTGTTTTGGTATACCCTTATAATCACCATACACTAAAGCATGTTCTAACAATTCATCCCTTTCCACCATTGACAAAAACTCGTCTTTCGAAACGAAGTAATAATCTTTCCCATCAACCTCCCCAGGCCTCATTGGTCTACTTGTGGCAGTAACAACAAAATGTATGTTATCTCTTACTTCCCTCAATCTCTTGATCACTGCATCTTTACCGACACCGCTCGGCCCGCTGATGACTATGATAAGGGGGTTCGGTTGGGGCGCCAATGGCGCCGTGCTGAACGACGAACCCAGCGACGTTTCGAGGGCTCGAAGCAGCTCGGACCGGTCCGATTTGTTGATGTCCGGTATTGGGACCGAAGCGGGTCGGCGGGCATCACCCATTTGGGAGTTTGAGGAGTAGAATTTGTGGGTTTTGAAATCTGGGGTTTGAAGGGTCAATTTTGCCGGAATTTGGGAAGAAATTAGGGTGATTTTTCTAGGATTTGAGTGGAAATTGCGCAATTTGCAGGAATTGCAAATTGGGTTGATCTCTAAACGAGATAAAGTGGCAGAAAATCGTCTAACGAGCATCGAATTTATAGAAGAAGCGGAAATTACTGGAAATTTGCAACAACTTGGAAACAGAGCGAGAAGTGGAGCGAGAGTGTGGGAAGAGCTGCCAAGTTTTGAGACCATTCAATTTGAGTTGAGAGAAGAACAACCTACACATTGTAGATGTAGATTACCAATTTCATTAACGGCATGTCTCATTCCCTTCCATTATTATTAACAAATCAATTGACAAATCAATCAACCGTCTAATATCGAGTATTACTTACATGACATTTGATTTGGGGTTTCATAAAGGCTAAGGGGATAAATCGGCTGATTTATTTTAGGAAAAATTTGTTAATTACTACCTCAAAAACAGAGGTTTTGTGAATTATTACCCCTAAAAAAAAAAAATTTAATTACTACCCCTAATTCACCTAAATAGGACCGATTACTACCCAATTGCACTTTCCGGTGACTTAACTCACCTTATGACGTCATTAACCACAGTTCACCCTTTCCACGCCCGCGGCCTGGACACCCGCGCCTGCGGCTACCTGCAAACAAAGCCACGAAAACCCGCGCCCGCAGCCTTAGGTGTCGCGCCCGCTGATGACTTGGGAGAGCCCTCTCCAAGGGCACGACCAGCCTTCTACAGGTTCAAAAGATGAGCACCAATTCACGCTGTCCTCGCCCGCGGCCTGGATATCCCCGCCCGCGACTCCCTAAATAACAGTTATCAATACACTACTAAGGAGGGCTAAAATGTGTCATAAATGACACTTATTAATACACAATAACAAAAGCTTGACTATAATTGCCAAGACCAACATAAATAGTCAAAACAGAACATAACTTGGCAAAATAGGCATGCATGCCATAATTGTACTACAAAATAGGACTTAAACTGCCTAAATGTTGAAATCTTACACCAAACACACTAAATAACAGTTGTACTTTGAACCTAAACAAACAACTACTCTCTCATTTCATCAGTTGGACTACTAGGCTGTTGTGACTGCCCTGCTGCTGTGACAGTTAATGCTTGGGGTGAGCTCTCTCCAACCTTAGCTTGTGTTGCCTGCTAGTTGTTACCCTGCACAATCCACCACCAAATTAAGAAAGAAAACTTTGTAAGGGAGGCCAAAACACCAGAAGAGAAATACAAGTACCTTGTTTTTAAACCTCTTTCCCTTCCCTGCAGCCCTCACTGCTCTGTTATGCACCACCCACGGGTCATCAAAGAATGGTTTCCCACCCTTGTTCTTGGGTTCAGATGAGGTGTCAAGGGTTGGGTTCTTGCATCTCTTGATGTTATGTCCATATTGCTTGCAATTGGAACACTTGTATGGCTTCCCACCCATCCTTACAGCCTTCTCTGCAAGGTCAGCAACCCTCTCAGCATCCTCTCCAACTTCCTTCTTCCTTTTCTTTTTTGATGGTCTGCCTGGCATGACCTTAAATGGGGGTGGAAGTGGCTCAGGGAAAGAGGTCTTTTCCCATTGCTTAGGCCCTGACATAGGCATCAATACAGGGGAATAGGCAGCTAGGTACTTGTCCCTTGAATAAGCTGCATCCACATAATCCTCTAGATCCCCTCTCATGTACAAAATCCAAGCATATGCATGGTGGCATGGTATCCCTGTTAACTGCCAAGAATAGCAACTGCATTTCCATGCATTCAAATCAACTAGATGCTTATCTCCATTGTTCTCAACCTCAAACAACTCTTCTGTACTCCTAGTCAGTATGTTGTACTTCCTAATTCTCTCAGCCCAATCAAATTGTTTCTTAACATAAGGCATGAACCTCCCTTGCATATTTTGAGCCCCCTCCCTTTTCTGACAATTTCTTTGCATATAACATATCTTCTCATCCATTCCATGTGTGTTAAAATTGGTTTGTCTCTTGCTTGTTTTAACACATTGTTAAAGCTCTCACACATGTTATTCAAAAGCATTTTTTATTTAGGGGTAGAAGAAAATGCATGCCTACTCTAGCAATAGGAGGGGATAGCAAACATGTATTCATATGCTTTCTCAGACATGGTGTTCAATGTTTGCATATGCCCATTGAATGCTAACTGCACAATCACAATAAACCAAACAACCAAAGCTAAGCTAATTACAACAACAAACACTAGCTTTAAGCATACATTTAGGAAAATGAGGTGCATACCACAGTTGTAGCCTTTGCTGCTTTCCACAACAACTCCTTGTAAGCCAAACAATTCCACTTCAGCTTGAAGTTTAACCATATGTGCCTCCAACAGAATCTGATTCCAGCCTTGGGTACAACATTTTGGAAAGCTTCTAACAGTCCTTGCAAAACATTTCACACAGTTAGTTATATGTCCCATTCCCAAAACTTAATCAAAATGAATCAAAGCAAAGTCACTAGAGAGAGCAAACTCACTTTTTGTCTATCTGACATGAAAGTGTATCCATGTCCATCCATTGTTCCCAATACTGAAGCTAACAGGTCCAAGAACCATGACCTAGTGTTAGTTTTTTCAATTTCAACAACACCCCAAGCTAGGGGATAATTGTTGTTATTCCCATCATTTGCCACTGTCACAAGACAGATCCCTAGGTATGGACCTGTTAGATGGCAACCATCTAACCCAATAAGAGGCTTACACCCTGCCTTGAAGCCATCCATCACTGGCTTGAGTGATATAAACATCCTCTGGAAAATGGGAAGGGGTCTCTCTATGTTCTCACACATGCAGAAAGCACTGCTACCCTCATTGTACTTCTTCACAGCATATGCATAATCCCACACCCTTTTGTATTGCTCTGACCCATCTCCATACAACATCATCTTTGCTCTTGCTCTTGCAAACCACAGCTTGTAATAACCACAATAAACACATGTATCTCTCAAAACCCTTTGACCAAAACCTTTGGTCAAGTGCCAATCTGGATCAGACCTCCAATCTTCCAAGTACTTCTCTGCCAAGTACTCTGAGGTCACTTTTCTGTTCCTTTCTGCAGCCCTACATGTGTGCTTCAACTTCATTGCCCTAATGAACATTGTTTCTTCTAGCTTTATTTTTCTTGCAATGACCTTGAACTTGCACAAAGGCTGAAGACAAGAACAATTTCTCTTAGACCTTTTTGGGTCCCATAGGAAAGCACATCTATCTTTGCAATAAGCAGTCACCTTCTTCTTCCCATTGTGCAGCAAGTAGTAGTCATATTTGTTCTCTATTGCATGTTGTCTCAGTGCTTTTCTAAACACATTCACTGAAGGAAACCTTAACCTAGGTGTGAGCTTAATTGGCTGCTCAAAATCAACTTCTGGGTTGAATGTTTGTGTCCTGTCAGGCTCCTCATCCGACCCATCTATGCTTCCTGGCTCTTCAGAATCATAATCAATTTCCTCACCTAAATTTGACTGTTCTGCCAAGTCAACTTATAGCCTAGCTTGAGACCTAGTGACTCTACTAGGGACTTCTTTCACTTTTCTAGCAGGTAAAGTAACTCCTCCAATGTTGCTCACTATAGTGTGTAGAATATTTGCCCCCAAACAATCAGCAAACAAATCTTCTTCCTCCTTGTCATTAATCAAGTTCATAGTTAAACTCATCTCTATCCTCAAACTATTCTCTTAATTCATCTCCATCCTCAAACTGTTCTCTTAATTCATCTCCATCCTCAAACAAATCTTCTGCCTCCTCTAACTCATCCCCATCCTTAACACTTTCATTATCTTCTTCCCCGCCCAGCCAAACTCTTTTACCTGTTGACCTAGGTTCTGGAACAGAGTTAGCTACCTCCTTCCCCTTTCTGGATACCTTTTTCTTACTCCCTGTCTTCTC
Source organism: Chenopodium berlandieri (assembly GCA_034703905.1). Lineage (NCBI taxonomy): Eukaryota > Viridiplantae > Streptophyta > Magnoliopsida > Caryophyllales > Amaranthaceae > Chenopodium > Chenopodium berlandieri. The sequence continues at coordinate 25,528,982 of CM068281.1, forward strand.
TACAGCCACATCCTCCTTCTTCTTACTCCCTTTATTCTCTGCAGCCACAACATCATTCTTTGTCTTCAAGTTGTCTATGTACCTCCTAAACTCACTCTCACTAAAGACCTGAGCTTCTTGGCTAGATCTAACTGCATATGTTTTGACAGGAGATGTAGTTGGTGTTTTTTGGGATGTTTTTCTCCTCACGGGTAGTTTAGATCTTGTGAATTGGTGGGATTGAGAAGAGGTAGGCTTTATAGAAGGGTTTGGGTGAGGGTTTGAAGAAGTGGTTGAACTTTTGCCATTCATCACACTCAAACACAACATACAAAGTAATTATATCTGATTGCCCAACACCTTTCAACAGATTATCAATGTCCCACTGGTTAAGCAACACCTTTCTCCCAGTGTTCAAACTCTTGCCAAATTTTCTGTACCAAATTTTGTACTCCCGAGTTTTGACTTTGAACCTATCTACTACAAGCCTATTTAAAGAACCAATGCTCATGGTCCTTGTAGACACCTGAGCCTCTAACAACATTTCACCCCCACTCCAAAACACCACACTCCTACTGGTCTTAAAATTCCCCCCATAAAACATTCGAATACCAATATAGGGTGGAATTTTTTTCTGAACAACCCTGTACAATTTTAAAAGCATTCAACAAGTTACAAGAAGGAATCCATTTCAACTTTTCTATTCTATTGCATCAAACAAGTAATTTCACAATACCACCATAAACAACAACTACCTCAATTATTCAATTGAAAATCAATTCAAACCTAGGTTTAAGCACGCATTCCAATGACTCATCAATTTCAATTATGCAAAACGATTTAAATAGTATTAAGCGCATAAAGACAATAACTTTACTTATTTGGAACCAACTATTACAGGGGCCTTTCTCGTTTCTCCTCCAATGGCAATTCCTTTGTTCTTCCTCATTTTTGGCTCAATACACGACGAATGTTGTTTACAAGCAAGTAACTTTGTTAATTAGGGCAAATTTTAAGCATGCAATTGCATTACTGCGAACACAAACATGAATTCTGGGTTTTAGATGGGTTTTGTTAGGGAAGAACCGAAGAAGAAGAGTACAGGAGAGAGAGAGAGAGATGAGGGAATTTACTTTTTTTTTTTTTTTAGGTTAGTTAGGTTAATTAGATTAGAGTTATTCGTGGCTTTGTTTGCAGGGAGCCGCGGGCGCGGACAGGGTGAATTGGAGCTCATCTTCTGAACCTATAGAAGGCTGGCCGTGCCCTTGGAGAGGGCTCTCCCCAGTCATCCGCGGGCAAGGCACACAAGGCCGTGGGCGCGGGTTTTCGTGGCTTTGTTTGCAGGTAGTCGCGGGCGCGGAAAGGGTGAACTGTGGTTAATGACGTCATAAGGTGAGTTAAGTCACCGGAAAGTGCAATTGGGTAGTAATCGGTCCTATTTAGGTGAATTAGGGGTAGTAATTAAAAACTTTTTTTTTAGGGTAGTAATTAACAAAGCCTCTGTTTTTGAGGTAGTAATTAACAAAATTTCCTTATTTTAGGGGGCGTTTGATATAAACATTAAAAATAGGGTGAAAAGAAAACAAATAAGAGGGAGAAAGGAATCAAATAATACAAAAGGAAAGGAATCATTTTTTTGAATGAGGAAACGAGGCATTAACTCTTACATTTTTAACCTTTAATATGAATCACAAAAACCTAACTCTATTTATTTTTGTTTGAGGAGAGTTGGGGTGAGGTAACAAATGTTGTAATTAGTCTTCAATATGCGAGTTTTTTAGAGTGCTTTCCCTTAATAATGCTCCAAAAAATTGCAATTTCATAAGTACAACCACTTTTTTATGAGAAAATACATGTATCTCAACTTGAGATACGTTTGAAGCATCTCAAAAGGGTATGCTGGACTTTTCCTTTATAAAAGATGGGTTATTTATATCATTTTATTAGATTGGTATGAGACGGTAAAGTAACTTCGTTAACTACAGTAGATTCGCAAAAAATTGCGAGATTAATGAAGCTCTCAATTTTGCAACAATGGAGTTCAGGAAAATCAATGGGGGAGGGAAACTTGCAAGCAAATGACAAACACTTACCCTTTGGGATAACAACACCCTTAATTTCTATATTTTTCTTAGGGTTTTTTCATGAAATTCAACGTCGAAGCCACCGGAAATGGTGTGTGGGGGTTGGGATTAATTACGGTGTTAGTGGTGTTAGAGATGATATTTGTTGTGTTAGGCTGATTCCACCATTGTTGCACAGAAATGAGGAAGTAGGGTGAAGAAAGAGGATGAAGAAGAAAGGAGGATGAAGAGATGTTAGGGACGGAAAATTAAAGGCAGCCAATAAAGCTTTTTGTGAGTCAGCAAAAAAAATAATTAAAAAATAATTACTTCACATGCACAATAGCAAAAAGGCATTTGAGATACAAAAGATGTATCCCTATTTTAGATACTGGGGCCTTCCCCTTTTTTTATAAATTCCAAATATACAGTCTACGTCAGCGGTTCAATTGAGTACATTTTTTGTCTGGTTTTATCACAAAACCGCTACATCAAATAGCGGGGTAGATAGGAAAACCGCTACTTGAAGTAACGGTTTTCAACTTTCCACCATATAATAATTGGACTGAAACTATTGAAGGTTTAAAAGAATTTTCTACCAAGATGGGGAAAATAAGTGACGTGATGAAAGCCACAACTGAGCACATCAGGCGACTTGCTAATTGTTTTCAACATGAAATTGGTTCGGCTGCTAGAAGGATGCAAGTAACTACTGAGATTATGAAATTGGAAGGGTTAACTCCAACCGAGGTACTTTTGGCATCAAAGAAAATTGCTCTTAATCCTCTTGAAGTTGATTTCTTTTTCAGCCTACCTGATAACTTCTAGTATGCTTATGTCCAGGGTCTTCTACTCCCTGATTAGATATTACATGCTATAGTCTGTATTTTGTTTATATAGTTGCTACATATGTTTTATAAGATGCCAAATGATCAGCTATGTTTATTTTTTTGGGTATGTTAGAATGGTAAGATATTGATGTCGTAATTTTTGGGCTATAGTGGCTAGAATTGAGAAAAAATATATTATGTTTTTGTAGTATGACATTTGCAAGAATAAATAATATCATATATGCACTCATGATATTTTCAACTTTTTTTTTTTTTGACAAAAAGAAACCAGCTTTAATAAGATAATGCTTCAAAGTTAGATATTACCACTTCATGAATATCATACAGGCTCACTTCTTTAACATCATCATAATTTGTTTTTTATCAACTAAGCCAAGCAGTGGGTAGCATAATTGCCACCTCTTTTGACAAAGGGAAAAACAGCAAGCTTGATAATAACCTTCAGAATAGTATGTTAATAGTATGGGTAAATAAAAAAAATTGAAAAAGTGAGGTAAAAGTAGTTAAAGTAGTTACATTGCCATGGGAAATAGATGTGTACACCAAACAAAGTAAGGAAAGTGACTTCCTAGGAAATTAAAATTCCTACATTGTCAAACAAACAAATTTAGCCCTATTTCCATGAAATTGAAATTCCAATAGGAAATTATTTCTCATGTGAACCAAACAACACCTGATTATGTATGTGCATTCAAACATTGAACAACAAAAGCATAATAACATTCAACAACAATGAAATGATCATATATATATATATCCATATACAAAATGGCTGTACAAGCCAAGCCAAGCCAATTTCTACCTACAAAGCAATGTCATGGTAGTGACAAATCACAAAAAGATGATCACTAATTTGTCACATACAAAAATCTACCTCCCATGACATTGCAAATTAAACCTTAAGAAACCTACCATCAACAACTTAATTTCTGAACTAACTAAAAAAAAACTTTACACAAGCAACTTCTCACAACAAAAACCAACAAGCTGCACAAGTTACCCCCCCCCCCCCACCTAGTGAGACAATCTACTGCTCCTCCCCAAAGAGTAATGGAAACCCATCAAAGTAAGCAGTCATGTCCTTGTTTAGCCAAGCATAAGGTCCCGCCCGTTGTTGTAGATGAGATCATTGAAAACCCACTCATTGACAGAGGCCCTTGGGCGAAAGAAGGGATGGACGTTGGCCAAGTGACGAGTGCGCCACCACAGCTTCCATTTCTTGCAAACTTGCTCAATGTGAAGCCAACTACGCCAATCACCTTCGGGAAGACGTCGATGATAAGGAGGTCGGGGTTGCTGAAGATAGGGGTGAGCATTTGACAGAGTGTCCATACCTAGGCCAAGTCATGCAGTTAGTCAAGGTTTTTTTTTTTTTCTTCAAAAAGCCACACTAAACCACCCCCTGTTTCTGTCAAAACCCTAGACAATTCCCACAATTACAACCCCAAAAAAACCCTAAATTCATGATCAGCCACCAGAATCACAATTCAGTCACATACTAGTATATGATAACTCAAAAAAAAAAAATTCACAAAAAAAAAACCATAATTTTGTATCAAACAAGCCGATTAATGGCGAAATAAAAAATAACAAGACAAAGAAAAGGAATATACCTTTTGCAGAGTTGATCTTCTGTACTTTTGCGTGCGGAGGAGTAGTATAATCTCACATTAATGGTGTTTCTTGAAGAGGAAGCTTGAGGTTTTTTTTTTTCTTTTCTTAGAGCTCTGTTTTTTCTCCAAGAAGGAAATGATGAGGGAAACATGTGGGGGGGGGGGGGGGGGAAGGGATCTATTAAAAGACAAGAGCCTTTCCAATTCTCGCACCAATGTCAGTTGAAATGATGGCTTTTTCTTTTTCGAGGCACACAACTCATCTTTTTAATTTTTTTTATTAAAATGGAAGTAACTGGTTGTAAGAGGTTTCAACCGGATAAATTACCTCCAATCACCTTTTTAGTACCTAATTTGCTTTGGCCCAATATTGAGTACTCTCCTTGCAACTTTTTCGAAACATCAGTACCCTCTATTTAGTTTACTCGTTCCAAGATTATTAAGACCAAAGGAAATTGTTACTCCACACTTAATAGCCCTACAAATTAGTTATACCCCGAAAAAGATCATATGAGATTAATGTAAACACCTTTAAATTTAAACCAAATTTAAACGAGAATGAATTAAGACCGTTGATATTGTTTAGATCTCACGGTTGATGCTACACCTCATATGTTTTCATTTTTTTGCCTCGTTGGAGCTTTTCACTTTAACGCTGCACCTCTCTTTCTCTCTCCTCCATTGAAGCGTATTCTGAGTTCTCCATTGAAGCGTACTCTGAGCTCTCTCTCCTCCATTTAAGCAGTATCTGAGGTACAAAGTTTTTCCTTTTTCTTTATATTCAAAATCAACGAATATCAATTTCACAATCTAGGGTTTAGTTTCACTCTATCGTCAATTTTAATTGTTAGTATACTCAATTTAGGGTTCAGCTAATGTGGGTTATTGAACTATAGGTTGTAATAGCTTGTGTAATGAGCGAATTTGTTGCTATAATTTTGATGTATGCAATTTACGTTTTTGTTATTAAAAGAGAAGAATTTTATGTGATTTATCGACCTAGTTTGATAATTGAGTGAAATTTGGTTGCTAATGTGTTGCATATTTCGAGCCTAATTGAACCCACGAACTGAGCCAATAATTTTTGAGCCTGTTGGAGCCCGAGCCAAGATTTTGAGCTCGAGTCGACCCTATTCCTATATTATTCGGGCTTGGCTCTCGAAATCCTCTTAATATTGTTCGTGCCCCTATTGCCCTAACTCAGCAGGGGTATATATGTTCTCCGGCACAATTTCTTTCGCATCCAAAAGTAATAATTTTCATGCTTTAGGCACGTTCACTTGAATTATTTATAAGGTATTAATGTTGGGGAAAAATATGAAATTGTGGTTAGTAATTTGTTATTTACATCTATTACTGAGTATGAAGATATCATTTATGTAGATATTGATTTTTTGGGCTTCATAAGTTAGATGTGATGTTTTCACCATTGTGCTTGTTAGGGTTATATTTAGTACACTAGACAAATCTTGTTTTGGCCGGAAATTGTTAAATATGAGTACTTGGACTTGGTGTGAACACGTATGGTATCTATTAATACTTGATTAAGTGAAATCAAGATGGATGTGTTTATAATGATGGTCACAAGAAGGGAATGCTTAGGCTTAGAATTTTGACATGATGCCCTAAATATAATTATGCTTGGGTGATAAAATAAAAAGGATTGCCGATTTTTGTTAATTGTCAAGGGACTATGCATTGTTAGCTTTTGAGGTATATGAAGAATTGATGAGCCTTGGAGTTGGTTTACAGTTGTTGTTGTTTGTAATTGCCCCACATTTATAAGGTTCCCTTTTGGGGTATAAATCTCTTACCTAAATGTGTAATATATGAGGAGATGCGTGATATTGCGTTACTTCTTTACAGTGCCTAAAAATAAGCTTAGATTATCGAAAACCAGCTAACTGTATTTAGTATTGGTTTTTGTAAGAATTTGATGATTTGGCAATCTGGGTTAGGAAATTGATCAACTAATAGCAATGGGAAAGTGCTAAATGGAAGGATTTTTGAAGTTTGTAGCTTTTGCGACAAAATGTTCCATAGTGACGAACATTTCTGTTATCTGTTGGTTATGTATGAAATTATAATCTGGACTGCTTCCTTTCCTTGGTATAGGTTTTTTGGTAGTGTTTCCAGACTATTGTTTGGTGATTGGGGATGGGTGAACTTACGGCTATTTTAATGGTTAAGAGGATCAACTGTGTTATTGATTTGAATCATTAAATGTTGTTTTTGGTGTTTTGCTGGTCATGAAAGTTATAGATAGTGATGTTTGTACCTATTTTTATTTTACTTCTATTCAGAAAGAGTATTCACTGAAGATTTAGTTTGAGATTTAATATTGTTGGCTGGTGATTGAATTCAGTTGGAGGCAACATAATATTTGTTATGATGTTAAAAAAATAGTTATTTCTATTGGGTGGAGTAAATTCATCAGATTCCTCTGATTTTGTATGTTGTGGTGTAAAACAGTCTTTACTGTTCTTGGTTACAGGTGGGTATCTAGAAGATTGTGTGAGTGCCGTGATCATTGTTTGGCTATTTAAGAGTGATTAGCAGGTTTTTACTTCTTCGCTCTAGTCTTGCTTTTGTTTTTAAAATCATGGCAATTGTGCTCCTTAATCAGGTTGAGCTTCGTTACACCTTTTTACCTCCCTTGACTTTTGATATTTATTTGTTAGATAATCGGGAGTGTTACACTCTCCTCCACTCCCCTCTCTATTCTAATTTGCTGAAAATGAAGTTGACTGTCAAGACTCTGAAAGGAAGCCATTTTGAGATTCGAGTTCAGCCCAATGACACTGTTAGTATCTATCATTCTCCTTTATTTCGTTAATGTACTTTTTTTTTGGTATATGGATGGATGTTATGCAACTGAGTTTTTAAAATAATTTTTTTTTTATGCCTTGATTCCATATAGTGTATACATCATATGTCAGCATGCTATATAGATTTTCATTTAATATAGTTTAGATTTTTTGTAGTTGATTAAATGGGGAAATTATTTTTGTGTTGATTGAGGTCTATAATTTCAGGTTAGTAACAGAGAGTTGTCATTTTATGATGGGTTATGAGTTTTAAATGCTTGCAACTTTCTCAATTTGCTAGTTCATTGAATTATGAGTAAGATTTTCAAATTATCTTCGTTTTGTTTATAATGGGGATAGTATTGTCTAATTAGCATGAACAGGATGATTTTGGATAATTCTTAATTTGGGTTAGCGTTTAAAATGCTACTTCTTATCTAAAAACGTTTAAATGGCCATTAGGAGCCTTTTAGTATCATCGTGTATCACCTTCTGGCTTTAAGTACGAATAAATTGATTGGTAAAAGTGATTACAACTTTTCGTTTAGTTATCTCTGATGCTAAGATAACTTGTTCTGAAATAGTTTGTATGGTACTTTTGTATTATGGTTATTCTACAAAAATATAATGTTGGCTGTGATGCTTATTACTTTGTTGGATATGGAAAAAAAATCATTGGCATACTTGGGAAAGAGCTTCTTGAATGTCAAATTTACTAATATGTTGCTGATTTGAAAAACCAAAGCATGAAAAAGGCAAATGCAAAGTTACAAGTTTTCAAAAAAAGATATGCCAACTTTTATTAAGTGGCTATGAAAACTAATCTTTGTGTAATTTAGCTAGAAGCCTAGATGGCAGGTATAGAACCAAGAAATTTTTCGATTGGTGAATGAGAGATCATTGGAAATTTAATGTTATTATGGGTTTGTACCATAGAATAAAAACTCGGCCGTTACGTTGCGAATCGGCCGAGTTGTAACGGATTTCGAAGGCACCGTTACGATATTTCCCGTTTTGTAACGGGCTTTTATAAATCGCCGCATTCTCGGCCGTATCGAAGGATACACATCTATAACGCCCGTGAAATAGCTTGAATTCGCGAGTTTGTGGATTTTTCATCTGAAACACCATTGTTGTAGCTTGCTGCAACTGCACGATCGAAATTGAAAGAGAGAAAGGGGAAGACAGATGAGAATGAGTGAGTGGGGGTAGGTGAAAATTGATGGTAGTGGGAGACAGCTGGCAAATATATGGTGGTTTATTTGTGAGAGAATCTTCTAAATTATTCTTAATATAAGGCATAACATAGTCATGTGGGGTCTTATTTGATTCATCTCGATGAATAGATTATTAATATTTAATTGTTATATTTTTTTACTAATAAGCAACTAATGATATTTATGGTCAAAGTGTTGCATTGGCAAACGTGCAAGTCCAAATGGGAGCTATAAAAAGGGGCGGAGGGAGTATAATTATTGTTATTACACTATTGTACTCTTATGAAAGATATTAAATTTTATATGTCCATAGAAAATTATTGGGTAAACAAAAATATATTTTTAAAAATAAATAATGCTCCAATAAGATGTAAAACAAAATTTCTACTGCGATGACCGCGTTCCGGTCCGCGATGAACGCATCATTTCCATTACTGCAACACCGCGACCGTTTCCGCGATCGCGACCGATACCGCATTTTTATTCTATGGTTTGTAAAGGTTTAAAATAATTAAAATGCCTGTATGTAGATGCAGTAGTATAGTTGTGCCCTTGAGTTCCTTAAGAGCTTTACTACTTACTCATGTTTTAGAATGGAGAAACATTTGAAACTTTTTTTCCTACAAATTAAATGAGATTGCGAGAAACATAGTACGGGATGTAATGCTCATTGCCTGTTAGATAAAGATTGCAGATTTTGGCAAATGGTTTAATTCTCAAGACGTGAGTGGTTGGGAAAGAGTATTTAGGAATTACTATAGGTTTTTTATTTCATATCTCCGTATATTGACAGCTGGATGGCATATGTTGTTGTGCCTCAGTAGACCAAGCAGGCTGATGGAATGAGTGCAGGTAATAGCGGTGAATAAGAGGGATTTTAATCATTCACAAAACTTCAAGCTTCAAAGTTGTGGTTGTGAAATGTTAGAGCATCCTATTATCCTCCTGTTGATTTGTATTAGGAAGTGATACAGAGATGAGTCAGATCTCAATTTGCTTATAATGGTCTGCAGAAATAGATGAATAGCAATTGGTCTTATATAATTTTTCCCCTCAGTATAAAGCATTGTGTTTTCAATTACATCAACATTTTGTTTGGTACAATGATTTTAGATATTGGTGAATTAGGCCTTGTTTTTTTCTACTTATTTGACTTGTCTAACAGTTTCAAACAAAATTATTGCTCCCTTCATCGTGACATTATTGTCTTCTTAGGCTTGGCCATGATATTAAGAGTATATAGTAGGAAAGTATAGAGTTTTAAGGTAGAAGATAGTGGGAATAAGAATAAGAATTTGATTGAGGGAAAAAAAAGTTTGTGGAGGGTCCCACTTTACATTAGATAGGAAGAGAGAGAATGAGAGTAAGATAGAGGTGGGGCCCACATTACAGGGGGTAGATGAGTTGGGTAAGGTAAGTTTTTCAATGAAGGTAACAAGACAATTATTTGGAGATTGACCAAAATAATATAGAGGAGAATTATTGAAGGACGGAGGGAGTCTTTTTTGTTACACTTCCACACGAAGACAATGTCAGACAAAATATGTTTTATTCAAACAAAGTTGAGACAAATTAAATTGATTCCTATAATGCCTTAGTTTTACCTTTGTCGCTCTTCAATAGGCCATAGTTGACTTTTTTGTAATCAAAGATTTTGTACTTCTTCCATTCATGAATAAGTGCAGCACTTTCTTTATTAAGGCTAGACTTCATAAAGTTTGATTGCAATTTTTCACTAGATGTGTGAAAAAATTATTTCGGTTGGGATCTTATTTGATAATGTTTTCATCCTTATTATTGTAAATATTACTTTTTATGATTTATATTAATTTGTAATCAAAGATATATATATGGTCAAAATGGTGACTTTCAGAGACTATGAAAAGAAAGTGTTGCATTCCTTTTAGATCAAAGGAAGTAAATGGAACTTCTTTGAGTGTATGTTTTATCGTTGGATATTTAAAAAACTGTATTTTGCACATGTTTGTTCAATAATAAATGTAGCTCATGAAGTATTGTTTGAGATATATATCATCTGTTTACATTTTTATTGGTCTGAAGATTATGGCGGTGAAGAAAAATATTGAAGATGTGCAAGGGAAAGATAATTATCCCTGTGGGCAGCAATTACTAATTCATAATGGGAAAGTCTTGAAAGATGAAACAACCTTGGCAGAGAACAAGGTTTCTGAAGATGGCTTCCTTGTGGTCATGCTCAGCAAGGTAATTCTCACTTTTACTAAATTATATTCATTTTCTATGCTGGTTTTTTTTTTTTTCCTTCCTTCTCCCTTCGATTCAATTACAATAACATCATCGCTCTTCAGCCCACTGTTGTAAATTTTGAGGTCAGAAATATGCAACTTTAGCACTAACCTGTGAAGGCTAGCTAGAGAATTTACATTGTTCAAGAGGTTGTAAGTACAGAGTGGCAAGGAGTAGTAGATGATTTGTTTATCATGTCTGATATTTCTTTTTCCCTCTTGCTCCCCTTTTTACTATTTTCCTAACAATTGAGACATTGTGGAAATCTTGAAGCAATGTAACAAAGATTATACATTCAAAATTTAGATGATGCCACAAGCTCAGAGTGCTTGCAAATGTTTGCCTTCTTAAGATATCTGTCATTAATCATTCTTAGATTTAGTCGGATCAATATCAGACATTTGTCTGAATCTGAATATCCACATCATTAAAAATGTAACCTGAACTCTCGATGATTCAGGTTTTGGTCCCTCTGCAATGAAGTCTTTTTTTTTTCCCCCTTTTTCTTTTTTCTTTTGGGGTGGGTGGGACTGGGGGTAAAAAAGCAATTATATTGATAAAAAAGGGGTCATACTCCTTGACCACACTAAGCATCCCATCCAACTACACTAACATCCTTATACACAAGAGTACACTAGCATTACCTTATACTCTTGAGTCTTGATAACATTAAAACAAGAATGGCTGTCCATCTGTCATTAATCAGATTCTAAATTCTCCAATACGCCTCATGCTTGATGGGTGGTTTAAACTTTAAATCACCACAGTAGGTGTCATTACAGCCCTGTTCCTAAAAGCATAATCCCTGACAAACCCGGTATGATATACCAAATCAGCCAGACTTACCCAACACCATTCCTATCTTCCTTTTGGATTGATGAATTTAGTTCCACCTTTTCCTGCTTGAGAAAAAAACTGTCATTATTATTAAATCTGATCTGCAACCACTTGCATATTTCTGCATTGCAAGTTTTACTGTAGGGCCATCTAAACGGAAGGTGTGCTGTGCTCTCCTTCTCATCATTGCATAACACACAGCTCACTTTCACAGATTCCAAGCTTCTGAAGTTTCTCCCTTGTTCTCACTTTCACATGAGCCAAAATGAAAAAAATGAGCCTGAGCTGCTACCCAAGCTATATAATAGTGCTTGGGAACATCATATCTGTTCCAGGCTTATTTTATCTACATGGAGCACACCTCAAAAATATTCTGCTGTGTTTTCATTTAGCCAAACTTTTCTTCTTTTTATGTTTTGTGAATGTTTGAACAAGGGCATTAATTTTCAGTATCTTTTTGCCTGGTTCTCGTAAGAAAGCTATTAGACGTATTTGGAGATTATGTTTCCACATTGATTCTTCTTGTTGATGGCTTGGAGTGGAAGTTATGGAACTTATGGTATTTAGGAAGTTATTGTAAGGAGCTTACAAAATATTAAGGAGTTTATGATAATGTCCTGAATATGATCTTGTTTGTTCAAAACTATGTGGGGTCTTTAGGGCTTGAAGCCATAGTATTCTTGGATATGTTTCAAAGTGTGTTCGACATGCCAGAAGTTGCAATACAAGTCTCTTGAAAAAAAAAAAAAAAAAAAAAAAAAAAAAGATATTTTGTCATAGTTCGGAGAGTGCCTTGTTACTGGGTGCTTCTGCACTGGGTTTTCTTTTTCCTTAATGTTAGATTCTTCTCCGTATTTTGCTAATTTAATTTTTCACTTCTGCTGTGTTTTTTTCATTTATTTTATTACTATCTTGCAGAGCAAAACATTAAGTGCAGGAGGAACTTCAAGTGCCCAGGTGGTGTTGGTCTCCCACTTAAAACTACTCTGTGTTTTCTTAGTCATTATTAACTCTTATTTCTGTCTTGCTACAGTCCGTACAGCCTACACCTAATCCTAATCCTGCTCCTAGTCCTAGTCCTGCACCTAGCACTACGGCTGCAGCTGCCCCACCTGAAGTACAGATGTAAGATTCAATAGCATTATGATTTGTGCTCTATTTGGTTAATTTCTCATAGTTGGTTCATCTATTTGTTTAATTGCTGCAGGGACTCAAAGGGTGCAACTGATTCTAATGCTCAAAATTCCAAGTATGTGAAATTTAATTCACTTTTACAATTTGTGCTTGAAATTAAACTGTTGCTTTTTTCTTTTTTTTTTTTGGTGGCCACAAGGGCACAAGTGTATAGCTTATGAAGGGCTTGTGAAGATAGGTTAATAGTATAGATCCACAAGGAATAGTTGTAATTACTAGTTATCTACTAGATGTGATTTACTAGTTATGCAATTTCTTTTCAAAGCTCAACTTAAAATTGAAACATGTGAAGCAATATGTGTGTATACTGCTTGTCAACCAAGTATTGTAAAACATAGCTGCTGAATGATTTGCGAGACTGATAGAAGAGAAGTCTTTTTTTTTTTTTTTTTTTTTTTTTTTTTTTTTTTTTTAATTTACTTTTAATAATACTATCATCTGAAGGGTTCAAGATTCACTATAGCATCAAGTAGGAAATTTGCTGGTCTTATGCAGCTTTGGCTTAATTTTTTGAAGTCAATTACTTTAAGTGATTGAAGAGGCATAGTAACATTTAGCATGAGGACATTCCTGCTTACTTTTTCAGATTGGGGATTAGTGATTTTATTTTAACCAAAAGCCTGTTAAAGTATTTGTTATGATTTCATTGACAAGTCTACGGAATTGAAGAAGTGAACAAAGCTGAATTAAAGTCTAATAATCTCTTGAAATCGTGCTTGAATTGTATAAGCTCATGCTTTATTAACTTCTATCTTTTACTTACAAAAAAAAGGAAGAGAGGAAATCTTTTTTTTTGACCTGTTGGGTTACTATGCTAAATAATGAAGAATAAAAACAAAAGACAGAGAGGGGTGTCACCAATGTACATTGTATAAAAGCAGAATTAGAGGGGAAAAAAGCAATTATGCCTTGGTGGCTCATGTATAGTCCAATTAACAAGATCCAGACATGGCAAGTCTGCAAGTGTCTTCTAAGTGTTGCACCTAGGCCTGGAACCTCCAAAATAGGAAGTTCAAGTCAATTTCTCTCCCTTTAGTAATCTATGCCTTCTTCATCCTTGTTCACCATGCACAAGCGTGTCTTTAGCTTTACAATTTAAGCCATTTTCTTTAATCATAAATGCCCTTCATTTCAGAAAGATTTTGTTCTTATTCTTGAGTCGGTGTGTGCTTAAGAACCAACACCTGGTTCTTTGTAGCCACTTTCTCATTTGGTATGGCCTTACTGTTAGTGTAACTCCTCCTTCAGGAAATCTAATGGAGTAGTGTTTGGTAAGATCAATTCAAATAAAGTGAAGTTTACAATTTGTATGTGTTGGATAAGATCAAGTCATATATACCATAGCAAATTCAAATTCAGTCTCCCCTGCCTCAGTGCCTCATGACTACATTCATTATTAAATCCTCTATTTGCACTTGCAAATCTAGAGATACTGCACAGATTTTCTCTAATGATAATCTTCCTTTGAGAAATACCTTCCTAATTAATGCTCTTTTTTAACTGTCGCTCAAAGATGATATGAGGTGCATAGGCTTTGAAGTCAATAGTTTCCTTGCAACAATTAACCTATACTATCTTAACTCTTTCATTAATCTTGGAACCTTCACCAGATTGTTGGTGAGATCAGCCACAATAATGCCAACTTCATTCTGGTTCCTCTGTTGGCCTCAATCTCACATCTTGTACCTCACATGTACGTCAGTTCTAACCTTCTCTTCTAACCATTTTCTTTTCTTCCAACTAGACCTTTACAAGCCCAGTCAGATTAATGAATATCTTCCTTTTAGAAATGTCATTTGCATTGAAGCTCCTTTTCAACTTTTTCTCATAGATGGCGTGAGGTGTATAGGATTTGAATTTTGCAGTTTCCATGCCGCATTTAACCTATACTATCTTCATTCTTTCATTAATCTTGAAACCTTCACCACATTGTTGGTAAGATTATCCACAATAATGCCAACATCATTTTGGCTCCTTTGTTGGCTTATATTGCAAATCTTGTACCCCACAGTTACGATAGATCTAGCCAATTCTTCTAATGATTTGCTTTGTCGAGACGTAAGATTATTACTTCTACCTCCTCTTTTTTTTTTTTTTTTTTTTTTTTTTTTTTTTTTTTTTGGGTCTCACTATTCTATCTCGTAGAAGCCATGCTCATTTGATATAAAACCATGGCGATAATGTGTCATGCAGATGATGATGTGATCTAGCAACCTTAGCATTGTTTTCACTACACCCATGTCTATGAAGTGAGTGTGTCGCAATGTTGCTGATTAGCAAGTACACCTGTGAAAAAAATTATCTTTAGTCATGGGGACTTTGCATGATAACATAACAATTTTACATGGGCTGTCTACTACCTATTATCGGACTGGTAATGAATGATGAAATGTAAAGATAATTTTTGTAGCGTTTCTGTCCAATAACATAACTGCAAGAGGTGATCAATGGATTCATCCTACTTTGACACATGTTTATCAGTTGCCGGGGAAAGCTTGAGCATTTTTCCTGCTGGAATTTTTATGGTTGCATGCTTCCAAGGAAAAAAGTTTTTAGGCAGTCTTCAATATCCAAAGACCAGCAGAAGAGAAATCAAGGTCACAGTGCTCTTAGATTAAGTAGCAGAAATTCTCAACTAATAAGGATTCTCTGTTTTTTGTTCTGACAATTGTCTTCTTCATGATTAACCTCAGTTCTATACAGGACTCCTTTAACCTGTAAATTGAAAAATTCTTCTAGGTATTGTGGAGCATAAAGAAAGTTTATAATGGTGTATGATGGGAATAGCTCTGGTAAGGGGCCTAGTCGCCTATATAATGGTGAAGATGGAGTGTGTTCAAATTTGTATCCTTAATGATACAGTCCAGGCCTAGAAGGGGTTGGGGGGAGATTACTGCTGGCAAGCCAGACTTTCTTGGGTACTAGACTACAAGTTATGCTTTAATTCATTAGGGTTCATGGGAATTTCTGAAGTTTTAATGTCCCTTTTGTGCATTCTTGAGGACAGTCAGTCAGCATGCTTTTAGGTGTTGCGTTTGACCAGTTTATAAATTTCTGTTATGTGGGGTTCCACAGGTACCTTCTTTTTTATTCTGGTTTTGTGCGTGAGTAAAGATAGCTTGATTGTTTTGATGTTGTTTTTCCAGAACCTAGATTGTGTACTTGGTTAATCCCTTCTAGTGTGTCTACAAATCTTAAATGACCTTATTTCTAGTATTCCCATTTTTGTAGCATGTCATATCAGTGTGACATTCGGAACAATATCAAAGTAGCTGTGCTAGGTTGTCCATAAATTCTTCCTATTCCTGTCGTGAGGGTTCCTTATAAATCCTCTCTATGAATTATTTTGTTTTGGTCTGTGAATTAGTGCTCCATCTTTCAAGATGCTCACTTTAAAGCATATATTTTGACGTATCCTGGTCTCAAATGCTTCCTAGTTAATTGAAATGATGGTTTAATGTGCTGAGTTATTGATTTTATCATGCGAAACACAAAGTGGCCATGGATGTAAGGAAATAATTTCAGATATAACTGTTTCACCCACTTTTTGACCTTAGGAAGAATGGCATCCCTGGAACATCTAATGGCAACAAAAAGAAGTATAGAATCAGTTCAACTTGTCTGCTTTCTCTAGTTTATACTTTATACTTCCTCCGTTCTTTTTTAATCTTAATGTTGGGGATTTACGCTTGCCAATGCACATTTTATAACATTAATATTTTCAATTATATTTTAATTCATATTTATAAAAAGTTGATATTTTGCAAGTACTTCGAGATAAATCTAACAAGATACCGCATGACTGATTTTTCCAACATATAAATCATATAATATGATCAAAGAAGTGTGTGTGAATAGTGTAAAATTTCAAACGTTGTGATTATAAAGAATGGAGGTAGTATGTTTCTAACTGGGGTGTGTATTTGAAACAAGTGAATTGCTAGTTTTGCTGTGACTATTTCAGGTAGTAGCCTGGGTATTTATTGTGTGTACTTTCTTTCAGTCTAAAACTCTTGATTTCCTTTTGTAGTGCACCTACTGATACCTATGATCAGGCGGCTTCTAATTTAATTGCCGGTAATAATCTGGAGCAGACCATACAGCAAATTATGGATATTGGTGGCGGCGGTTGGGATAGAGATACAGTTATCCGTGCTCTTAGGGCTGCTTACAACAATCCTGAACGGGCTATAGATTATTTGTATTCTGTGAGTTCAGAATTTTCGAATGGTCTAGTGTTTTACTCCCTCCGTTTTCCTAAGTTCTACTCACTTTCTGTTTTCATCCATTTTTCCAAGTTCTGCTCACTTTTACTTTATTGAATTATTCCTTTTATGGCAACATTTTATTCATTTTTTCTTAACTATGAATCCACTTTGTGGGTCCCAACTATATTAAATAAATCCTTACTCTCTATCTCTCTCCTAATTAAAGCATAAGTAGTCCATTTTTCCTTGGCTTCTGTTGCTACAGTAACTGAGTAGACAGGAAAACGGAAAGAGTATTTTTAGGATTAATCTTGCATTAATATGTTCCACTGTTCTGTACATAGGAAATTCCACACACCGCAGAAATCGTTGAGCCAGTGCCACAGCTTCCAGCAAATCTGGTGAACACTGCGACAGAAAGCGGGACGGATCCTGTTTCTGGGGCACCAAATGCTTCACCTCTAAATATGTTTCCACAGGTAGAAGTAATTCTTAATTTGTGCATCTTTGCAAAACTTTGTATCATTTTCTAATCTTACGAGGGAAATGACTAGGAGTCACTCTCTGATGCGGCTGCTGGTGGCTTAGGATCACTTGATTTTCTTAGAAACAATCAGCAGGTGTTTTTTTTTTTTTTTTATTCTCCTTTTACTCTATACTTTTTCATTCCATCTAAAATGACATGCTTGCATTGTTAGTTTGCATTTCTGAGATATTTAGTGCAAAAACCTTGTACATAAAGTGGGTATGAGGAGTCAGATCAAAGATGTGCTCATTATATGACCTTCAAAAAGCAGGGAATATTCTGGTAGCCATGGTAGATGGATACTCCTGTTGGGGAGGGATCAATGAGTCCACTAGTGCTATTGGTCCATAGCTCAAGTTGTATTGGCCCGTAGAAGTTTTATCACTTAAATTTTTATTTAAAACTTGTGACCATGTAATCTGTTGCAAATTTAAAATTAACAAGCTACCAAGAGGGTTAAAAGAGCATATATAACTATTGTTTGGAGAAGATGTGGAGAGGGACTGAGAGGAGTAGATTTGAAAATAAGGAGTAGTCGGGGAGATTGACATAATGACATGAGACTCAATGGTAGAAAGCAATGGGACAGAATATCAGATTGTATAAGTGAAGAGACACTGTAATTAGAGTGATATACTTGTACTTAACTCATGCCAGTTTGGGGTGGACATATCATATTTAGGCTTCAGATGCATGTAAAAGTTAAGAATTATTATAGCAACAAAATGTGACAGACATGTGATCGATCTCTGGCTGTCTGCAATTGAAGTCTATTTAGTTTCTCCTTTTAAGAGCCAATCAAGCTATCCTTTCTAGTAAATCTTTAAGGAAGAATTATAACTCCTGGAGCGGCCTTGAAATTGTAAAGAGTAGGGCTTCCTATAATTTACAGAATCAGTCATGATCTGGCTTCATCATCTTTAATCAGAAATATATTAGAATCTAGTTTCTGTTTGATAAGAAGTATATATATAGCATTGCTTGGGTGCAGGCTTTTGCAGTTTGTGCTGACTGGATTTGAATAATTTCTGTACTATCCTTCTTGCTTATGTTTTTGACTTTTGGTTTTACAGTTCCAGGCATTGCGCAACATGGTGCAAACGAATCCTCAGATTTTACAGGTTTTGATTTCGGTTTCATTTGGATATTTGGATAATTGTTAATCCTTATGAACCTTGTATAAAGCAGGAGTAATGTTTTGGAATGCAGCCAATGCTTCAGGAGCTTGGAAAGCAAAACCCAGAGCTTTTAAGATTGATTCAGGATCACCATGCTGAGTTTCTTCAACTCTTAAATGAACCTCTTGATGGCTCTGAAGGGTGAGTAGAAGTTTGTTTTCGCTGATTATCAGCCTCATTTCTAAAAGATGATTTAGGCATGTTGATACTGTTATTTTTCAGATTTAGCTTTCAAAGTACTGATTTTTTTGTCTATTAGTGTGCATTTACCCACAACTGAGTACTGACTGACTTTTTGATGCCTTTCCCTAATTATTCCTTATCAGAATTTACCCAAGTATATTCTTTAATATTATGCCCTTTTGTTCTATTTGTGATGTCTGAATTGTTCAAATGGACACGCTTGAAGTATTTTCTTTGTTGTCTACCAATTTTTATTTTTTATTTTTAGAAGATTTAGCCTTTTTTCTTCACTTAAATATAAAAATTTAGTTTCAGGAAAAAAACTTTAGATTAGGGTTACCCAAGTTCAATTCACAATCAAAATAATTTCAGATAGGTTTAAAGAGTGGTTTTTCAGTTGAAAAGAATGAAGCCTGATGGATTTCTTATAAATGAATCTATGGTTTTGGATTTCTGGTGTGATTGGTGTGGAAACAACTGTACGGAGGATATCTATGATGATCACTTACTCACTATCTGAACAGTCTTTAAAGTTCTGGCTGCTCATTTAATGGATTGGATTGGCTGTACAAATTTTCCTCTGCAAATTATATATGGGGGATTAGTTAGATTTTCATTTTCCAAACTTTTGTTTTGAGTCATTTATATTGACTGAAAATAGAAACCAACTGCTGTTTACTTTACTTTTTTTTTTTTTTTTTTTTTTTTTTCAACTTATAGTGCTTTTATAAAAATCTTTTGGTTGATTTCACTCTCTAGGGATATATTTGACCAGCCTGAGCAGGATCTGCCCCACGCAATTAGTGTCACGCAAGAGGAGCAGGAGGCTATTGAACGGGTATAGATATGCTTGCCTTTTATATCCTGACTTTATGCATAGCACTTACAGATGCTGATTAATATTGTTCCTTCTGGCCAGCTGGAGGCAATGGGTTTTGATAGAGCACTAGTCATTGAAGCATTTTTAGCTTGTGACCGAAGTGAAGAACTAGCAATTAACTACTTGTTGGAGCATGCTGATGACAACGAAGATTAGACAGGAGGTATATTTGGTTACTGATCTTTGAATTGCTGATTGTAGGGAAGTGTACTTCGGTTAGTTGTCACCATCTGATATAGTAAAGCTTTGAGAACGAAAATGGTTGAGTATCATTGGTGGTTATTCACTCTGTTTTGGCAATTTGTTTTTTTGTCCTTCCCCCCCTTTATTTTACCTAGTTTTTTTTTCCTTCTGGTTCTTTATCTTCATTTATAATGTTTTCCCTGGCTTACAAATTAAAGGTTATTGTTTGCATTTGGGATTACATGTACAATTTTAACATATTGTTGAAATGCGTTGGTTGCTTATAATAGTGCAGCCTACTAAATTATTTGGGAATCCCTGTTCAGCCTCTCCTCTATTGGAAGTCTCGCCTCTTTATTCTGCTAAAGTAAATACTTGTACTACGTATCATTCATTCACAGCCAAAACCTGACCCTGTTCAATTTTGTTACTATATAACTTTTTCTTCTGAGACATCTAAAGCTGTGTGATAAAAGTAGCATGGTGAGCCTTTTGGTCATTCATATACTAGGCCTATGTTAAAATCAGAAACTACCTTTTCTAGTTTATAAACATGCTTTTATTGAGGATAACATCATATTATGTTTAACATCCTGTGTGCGTCATTATTGATGTTGGTCAACGATTATTGATGTTCGAAACGTGGTGTGTACTTCAGTACTTGTGCTTACGCGGTGCTTATACATTGGCATGTAGAACATGTAACAGCTTGGGGAATGACAAGGGGTTTGCAGGGGTGATAGTTGTATTGGGATGCATGGAATGAAATGAAATAATAAATATAACTATTACTCTATTAGAGACTTGAGAACTATTCATCAAGGTTGAGGGGTAAAGTAGGATTCCAAGGTGATGAAAATGAAGTGATTTTGCAATCATTTGTAAATTTTGACTACAGTATTTGTGTTCAAGGTTGGATTTTTTTTTTTTTTTTTAAAATATTCATTTTTATTTTATTTTATTTAAGGTGTAGATTCCTATCCTTTTGCAATAACATACAAGTAGATAATATAATGATTTAAGAGGGTTCACTTCTAGTATTATTCCAAAAATCGACACGTGTCATTGTTGGTGTCTTTTAGTATATAGTTATTGATTCAACCAATTATAAAAAAACGGAGTTTGTTTGCCTACGGTTTGTTTTGATGTAAAGTAATTTATGGAAAATGACTTCCCATGGAAAAAATAAATCAAGGGAAAGTACGGTTGGAAAAAAACTTTTTGAATTGTAAAAAAATTATAGGAGTGGAAATGAATCAAAGGTGGGAGTTTGGCAGGAGAGGCAAGATATGTTAGGAGTAGGAAGGATAAAAAATGGCATTCCTTTGTAAGGAAGACATTTTCCATTATGATAAAACTACTTTTCCTTTGGGAAAATTGTATTTCGTCCCTTGCAAACCAAATAATGGGAATCAGAAAGTTCTTTTGAAAAAATACTCTGTAAACTTGAAAAACGGGATAATGTGACGGAGTATCGACCAAAACAAACGGATTTTGAGACCTTTTTTAAAAACAGATATTCCCTCTGTACTCGAAAGAGCGACCTTTATGGGCAAATTTATGGGGATTAAGAAAGTGAAAGAGAAAGTAGTAAAAGTAAATTGGAAAATGAAATTCATATTAGCTTTGCAAAAAAAATAGAAAAAAAAAGTAAAAAAAGTACATAAAAAAGCAAAATTTACATGGAGAGCCTAACTTTGCACAAATATTGTTGCAAATTGGAGAGTATTTTAATGCAAACGGGATAATCATTTTGAGACAAGATTTTGGCCATAAGAGTCATTTTTTAGGGACGGATGGAGTAAATGAAACGTTTTCCTTGTGCACGTATGTCAATGTTAAACTTTGATTAATACTATCTTTAATTATCAATAAGTAAAATTATAATAATTGAATATTAATATACTATTTACAAGTACCTACTATAGACTATATTTATTCTTATGTATAAATCACAAATATTGGTTAAAGTGAATTAGATGAGTAGTAAAAAACGTTTCACTTATTTAAACATGGAGCCATGGAGGGAGTACTAATTTAACTAAGCAACTAAATGTGCAAAAAGAAAATTTATTTGCGGGGATAGATACACAACTTTATAATATTCATTTGATCAACCAAAACTAATAATTGTACCATGTTGAGATATATAAAATAATCATATGATCAAATGCGTGATTTTAAAGTACATATATAAAAATTTGATTTTTATCATGATTATGTTGATTTTAGTAAATAGGTGAGATTTAGAAGAAAATAAATATATTTTGTTAGTTCACACTATTATTAAACAATTTTTTTACACTATTAAAAAAAGTGTTAAATTAATAATAATATTGAAAATTACTGGTAATTAACCTAGTTATTATAGAATTGTGTGTGTGGGTGTGAAAAAAGGCTTTTAAAATCAATATATTCAACCCTAAAAAAAAATTAGCACAGTAACCATTTTCTTCTAATTTAAATTAGGATTCATTTGGTATCGTTGTGGGTTTTTGTTTTTCAAAATCATATAATATATGTCATATAATGAATTAGAATTTTGTCAAACTTATTAAAATCATGAAAATTTTGAAAATCAACAATAGGAACAAAAACCCAAAAAAAAAAAAAAAAAAAAAAAAAGCCTTAGAGTTCGTTTGGCATCGTTGTGATTTTTTGTTTTTCAAAATCAAATGTTATATGTCATATAATGAATCAAAATTTAGTCAAACTTATTAAAATCATGATAATTTTGAAAACTGACAACTGCAAAGTGGAAATACTTTTTTTTTTATCTCCTATTTTTGGTTTTTGGTTTTTTGTTTTGTTTTCTCTGTCCTCTCCATTTGTAAGAGTTTGTCTCAATATTCTGGGTTTTTCCCAATTTTTTGGGATTTTTATTCTCATTTATGGATGAGAATTTTATTTGTCCTCATACGATCAAAATATCAGCGCAAATTGCGAAACTCTCTACTTGGAAAGATGTGAAAATATCGTAAATCACTATTCGCATCAAGTTTGAAGCAATGGAGTGTGAGCTATGTTGCCAAATATGCAAAATAGTTATGGTTTTGATTGTAAAATTTATGTTATTTTCTCTAACATTGATATTATTTTTCTTTTTTTTTAAAAAAAAAAAAAAATCCATACCAAAAACTTTTGAATACATCTGATGTACAGTAATATTACTGTACATCAAGGTAATTTTTATTGAATTTAGGGTAACTTTTATCAATACAACATAATTAACTTTTATTTATATCAGGGTAACTTATTTATATTGGGTAACTTTCATTCGTTAAAGAATAACTTTTGATCATTTTAAGGTAACTTTATAGCAGATATACAATATTTTATTATACATTCGATTTTTTAAAATGTTTGTCAACTCCATACGGGCCATAGTTTGGACCCAAGCCCCAAATAGGCAAATACTAGTGTTTGAAAGTTAAATCAATCAAGATATCTCTTTATAAAAGTATATGGAAATAATCAATCAAGATACACTAAAATTGCATACTTTTATATATAAATAAATCATTCAGGATTGCAAAACATATTTGATTTACAAAAATCTTGAAAAATCTGTAGAAACAATGATTTCTTAGCAAAAAGTTACACCTATAAGTGTACTATAAATAGGGGGGCAAAATGGATAATTCATTTCTTCATCATAAATTGCAGCTATTCTAATTTCTAATTTCTAAATATGGCGAACCTCCATTCGAGTAGCATTATTATTGCAAATACAGATATACCTCGAAAGTATGTGGTTCCACCTAAACAAAGAATGGGTTAGTTTTCTTATAAATTAAACCTTCATCTAATTTACTCCATCCGGCACTTATTAATCTTTATATAGTTATACTATGTATTTTATTTTGCTTTGTGCACAATATTTTTAAGGAAAAATTGTGAGGAAGGTCCTTTTAAGGAGTCGACCTTGTAAGGAAGGTCCTTTTATGAAAAAGGTGGCACAAAAGGTCCTTTTATGGACTTTGGGTTGTGAGGAGGGTCCTTTGACCAATCTCCGACGTTGACTTCCAAATTCCGGCCAAAAATAAGTCACGTGCACAGCACGTGACTACTTTAGAATTTTTTTTTTCTTTTTTTTCTTTTTTTCCCTTTCCCTGTTCTTCTTTGATTTCCCCTTATTTCCCCAACCATTTCCCTCCCTTATTTAACCCTAATTTGAGAACTAAACTTCAATTTCTAACCCAGAAACTACAATTGAAGGCTTCGTGGGCTGCTTGTTGGCTGAATTAAAGCTCTTTGAGGGATGCTCTGTTCGAATTGGAGGAGCTGGTGTTGAGCGGCGGTGGTTGGAGGAGTTTAAGTCCCAGCTTCCTTTGATGATGGTGCGGTGGCCATGAATGCAGGTTGGTGGTTTCGGGTTAAATTTGGTGCGTGAGGGAGTAGTAGGGTCGAGTTTAGGGGATTTGTGCTGAGTTGCCATTGTTTCGGTGGCTGTTGTGGACATTGTTGTGCGGTGTTTGGGTGTTGTTGATGTTAGTGGTGCGGTGGTGCGTGGTGGCAGTATGGTAGCAGACGATGGTTGAAGTGGTGGAGCTGTGGGGATGTGAATGCTGCTGTAGTTGGGAATTGAAGTTTGGTTCTCAAATTGGGGAAATCGAAGAAGAACAGGGAAAGGGAAAAAAAGAAAAAATAAATTTCTAAAGTAGTCACGTGCTGTGCACGTGACTTAGTCAACGCCGGAGATTGGTCAAAGGACCCTCCTCACAACCCAAAGTCCATAAAAGGACCTTTTGTGCCACCTTTTTCATAAAAGGACCTTCCTCACAAGGTCGACTCCTTAAAAGGACCTTCCTCGTAATTTTTCCTATTTTTAATGGTTGGCCAACTTAATATGCATGCATGTTACTTAAGTGGGGCCAATTGATGGGCTTGTGTGCTTGTTTGCTTGTTAGCAAATACTTCTACATTAGTTTTAAGTTAACACATTTTGACTTATCTATTCACAATTATATTTTGTTATTTATAACTACATAAAATATAGTCAGGTAAGATTTTGTTTGAATCTTTTCAATGTAAATTTTACTAATATTTACCTTTTAATAAGTTTACAATGTTAAAGAAGAACGGGTGAGGTTTTATGCACATCCTTGGTTATTTTGAGTTATCTTCTCTCTTAACGGTCAAGTAGTCAATTAGAGTGTATCATTATAAATTTTTGAGAACTGGAGTATAAAGAGTCCCTTAATTACAAAGTGATTCAAAATTTAAGATGGGTGATTTATTAACTTATTTTGAATTATTTTTTACCAAATGAGAAAGATAAATTGAGATAAAAATAATCTTAAATAAGTTCATACAAGTTTAGTTAAAATAAAGTTATGTTTCAAATTAATTAAAATAATGAGTTGAATAAAACACACTCCTAAACACATACATTGTAATACTGTACTCCCTTCGTTTTTTAAGTGCATTGATTTGATCAGTGTTATAAGGGCTACTTTGTTCTTTTGTGCTGCTAATTATTGAATTAATAATCAATATTTGTCAGTGTTATAGGGGTAACTTTGTTCGTTTGCAAATAGTCATACGGTGTGGCTAGTTGTATAGAAAACATGATGTATATATTTTTTTTATTTTGATGATTATTGAATTAATAATTAGGTAGTTATTGAATGATTTTTAAAAATATATATATATAAGAAAACAATTGAAAGATTTTTTAAAAAGGAAAATAGTGGAATTTATGGTGGCATTATTATTTTTATAAAAAAAAATTAAAAATAAAAATAAAGTGCACATTACTTTTAGAGATTGAGTTTTCAAGTGTTGTGTTGAAAAGATAGGGCAAAAAAGTGTAATTATAATATAGATTTCTTTTAATATTAGGGTTTTTAAAAAAAAAAATTATTGGATAATATAATATAATAAAATAGGTATTTTTTTGGGATAGTGTGTGTTATTAGGAAAAATAATGGTGGAATTTATTTATTAGAGTGGTGGAAGTTTGGAGGGTAGTGTTGCAAAAAAAAAAAAAAAGAAAAAAAAGAAAAAAAAAAAAGGAAATTGCATGAGAATTGAGAGTTGAGGTTTTGAAAAGTTGTGGTTAAAAGTTGAAAAAGTGACTTTGTAATTATATAATAGATAGATAGATGGGATAGAAATAGTAGGGTAATGGTTTATTTAATAGTAAGGGATGTAAAAGAAGAGCAATAATTGAATGATAAAATAAAATATATTAATATATATAAAAGAAGATTAGTGACCATGTCAGTACATAGTGATAATAAAATAAAAATAAAATAAAATAAAAAATACTCGTAAAATGTTATACATAGCCCTTAGGAAAAATGGGGGAAAAAAACCAAATAAAAATATAACATTAATTACATTGATTTGCGCATGATTTTGTCATGCATTCTTATATTAAGACTAAATTAAAAAGGATATTAAGTGTTTATTCTTAGCCCTAAGGGATGTAGCATTACCCTAAAAAAATCTATAACATAACACTAAAAGCAAATCTGACATGACACTTGTCATGATCTGATTAAAAAATTTCCCGCCATTTTTACTTTCCTTTTTTTTTGTTTTTTTTTTATTTTTATTTTTTTTACAAATCTTCATAAATATTAATTTATATATCCTATAATATTTAACTTTCAATTTGGAAACTATATACGAATTATATTCTATATGCATTCAATGAAAATATTTAAACATATCTTTTATATATTTTATAATAGGTATTTTTCCTATAAGAAACAAACATAAATACTACATATAAGGTAATATATTAGAATAATGTACTATTCCCGTATGCCGAATCATTCTACATCATTTTTATTTTTTTTTTTGAAAGTTTTTTTGCTCCAACCAGGATTGACACTTTAGCTTTATTATATATTTGCTGATTTATTTATAATAATAACACTACAATTCAATAACTATAATATGAAATAAAAATAAAAAAAACCTTGATTACTAGTTATCACAAAAAATAAGTCAATTAAATTTGTATAAAACATTGTGTCGGTCAAAGATGCTATAAAACATTGTGCCGGTCAAAACATGCCAACAAATTAGGGACATATGGCGTATATAAGTACATTCAACGGGTTATAAATAACATAAAATTTTATTCTTATATAAAATCCTATAGTCATTAAATTTGCGTTTTTTAAAAATGTTTAATGGTCAATAACTTGATATTAATATAATTTAAAATTCAAGATAATTTTTTTTGAAAAGAAAATCAAGTCTTTGTTTCAATTAAAAATATTGATTTTTTTTTAAAAAATTATTGTTAATTAACATTGTAATTCGTCTTTCAAAAACATTATAATTTATAATTAGGTTAAGTAAAAACCGTGTGTTGCACAGGACTTAAACTAGTACACTAAAAATAAGATGTCCAAAAAAATAAATGTGCACATTAGGTAAGTAATGCACTAGTGGAGAGAGTATGTCAACCTCTTGATTTAGGCTATATTTAGTTCACATTATTATTGCTTATCTCATCTAAACTTTTTTTTTCATATTTAATTTAATAGACCTTAATTGCACATTAATCCATAAAGAATAATATATCAAATAAGGTCTTACTAAATTTGTATTTATGTGTATTTAAAAATGCAATTTTTATAATTTTTTTTTATTACAAAATTAAAAATATTTAAAAATGAAAAACTGCACACAAAACAATAATATAGTAAATATAAACTTAATTTTTCTAATCTAATCTAATTTGAACTTTTTAATTTGAAATAAGTAATAAAATCCTTAAAAAAGGCTATGTTTTCCGCCGAAAAAAACAAGACTATGTTTAGTTTACCTTAATTTTGCTATCTAATTAGATCTGAACTTCTTAATTCTAATCTTATCTGAAATGACTTTAATTTTTTTGATCTAATCTAATATGAACTTATTTTTCTAATCTAATATGATCTGAATTTATTTTTTCTAATCTAATCAGGTTGCCTAATTGACTAAATTTTAACCTTATATGTCTTGTCAGAAAAAAGAAAAAAAAAAGGAAAAAAAAGGAAAAAAAAAAGAAAAGAAAAGAAAACCCTATATGTGAGTTAATCCATGTGAAAAAATATATTCACTATTCATAGATTAACTTTGACCATAGTTTTAAGAAACTTTGTCATGATACGTATATGTTGTTATACACGGAGATATGGTGTAGGTATTTAAATATAGTTTTATAGTATCAACTTTTTATAATTTTTTTACTAATATATAATTAACTATATATCTAAGGCCAAACTAGTGCATTGACATGTAAGTCAAGTTCGAGTGTGTCAATTACTTTGGAATGATGAGAATATATATCAAATTGTGTTTTAATTTATTAGATTTGTATTAATGTATATATTACAAACATATACTTTATATATTGTTTTATTATGTAATTAATGATATTAAGCAATAAAAAGTCTCACAAAAACGATAAATTATGACTTGAATGCGCATTGAAACTTAATTTTTCTTATCCGATATGAAATAAGTAATTATGTACTTGGATGAACTAACCATAGCCTTACTAAAATACTACGACATACTTAAACTTATAATTAAAATTCTTCTATACAATTTTTACGTCATGCATGCAAATAGAAATTCCAATAATTGATCTTCGTGATGAAAAGAATTCAATCCAGCAAATTATGAAAGCTAGCCAAGAGTTGGGATTATTTCAGGTGCGTACTTCACGTATTTAGTACTCCGTAGCAATTGTATAACTATACATTATTTACTTTTGTGCTGCTACAAACGATTATTAGTCAAAATTCATGGTGCTAGGTGCACCTTGTTAAAATTTTGTGCCCTTGATGTCACTTTTGTCTAATAATAGTAATAATAATAATTTAAATAAGCAAGATATGACATTTCTGGTGGAAGCTATGTCATTGTATGCACCCAAAGCCATAGTGGTTGTAATAAGGTATCTAATGCATAAGTCATACTTTCTCTGTTACACAAATATTGCAACAAGGATGAAATTACACATCCCAAAGCACATTTTATATGTTAAGTATCTAGAATTAGATAAGAGTAAAAATTATAAAAAGTTGATATTATGAAAGTATTTTACAAGACGAATCTAACAAGACCCCACATGACTATATTTTACTTTACGTATAAATCATAATTTATGGTCAAACAAGCATGATGAATAGTGCAAAAGTCCAGTTGTTGCAATATTACTAGAACGGAGAAAGTACTATTTTATGCACCTCGTCAATAGGTGGTGTCACTGTGGCCAATTTTACCAATTTATATATTAATAGTTTGATCATAAATATAGTTTTATGTATTTATTTTTCTTCTCTCAAAATAGGTAGTAAAACATGGAATTTCGAGAGAGTTAATGAATGATGCAATAAAAGTGTTCAAGGAAGTATTTGATTTGCCTCTAGAGGAAAGATCGAAAATAAACATGAAAAAAGATTTAAAAAATATTTATATAATTTATTCAAATAGCTACAATTATGACACCGAGGAGTTTCATTTTTGGAGGGATGTTTTAAGGCACAATTGTAACCCTTTGGAGGAAAGCATCAGATTTTGGCCTCAAAATCTGGAAAGTTGTAGGTAATCAATCATATTATCACTCATTAAATGTTAAATTAATCATGTAATAAGTATGAATTGAGATGTGACATACATTGAAATGTTTGTTGTGTCTACACCTATCGTTTAACGTATATGCCCAAATTAAAATAGACATGTTGGCTTCTTATAAAAGTACAAATGCATAAACCTTAATACTAAAATCTACCAATTGAATACGAAGTAGTCATTTTTTAGACTAAATACGCACAACTTTAACTAGTCTTTGTTTACATTGTACTCTTGCCTAAATTTTCAAGGAGATAGTTGAAGCATATGTTTTTGCCTTGAAGTCGTGCTTGGGAATGAAGATCTTAGAGCAAATATCCCAAGGGCTTGGGTTAGAAAAAGGTTATTTTGCAAATGAGATAACTAAAGACAATATCTTAACTATAAATCCCTATCCAAAATGCTTTGATTCAAGTTTGACCATAGGAATACCCAAGCGCAAAATAAATATAGTTCAAGCACCCGCCAATGTTCCGGGGCACCAACTTTTTAAGGATGAGCAATGGTTTGGTTTATGTGTATGTGTGTGTGTGAGTGTGGCGGAGCTTGAGACAAAAAAAAATGATATTGGGAAGACTCGAAACCTGTAAAATGAATTCAATTTTTCCCCATAACCAAACAATATTTAATAATACAATATTTAATAGATAACCAAAAGAAAGAGAAGGCCAAGGGCCCACCGCCCTTGGCCACCCCCAAACACGCCACTATATATCTACATACCTATGTTTTTCTTATATTTGTATCATATTTATTTCTTGTACAAAATACCTCGTAGAAAATTGTGATATATGAGTACATCAGTTAGGATATTATTAATTGAAGTTCAACTTGTGGCAGGTTGTTAGCAATGGGAAGATGAAAGGGGCTGTGCATCGAATAGTGACAAACTCAAACTACGCACGAACAACTGCAGTGTTCTTTGTTAGCCCACTTATAAGGCATTTCGAATTAAGGAATATTTTGACTTTCACACTGGCCGTAATGATGGGGATAGAGATGCTATATTCAAAACTTAGCTTATAATATTAAAGTCTAATAATCATCAAGGCTAGAGTTATACCCCTTCGTCACAAAATGTAGTTTGTACTTACTTTGGTTATTTTTATCGCACAAAATAAGTCCAAGTAGAATCTTATGGAGATAGAGGGAGTATATCATTTCTAGATTCTTAATTATGAATTAATTTGTATTATATATTTTGCGGTTGTTAGTTATTGTGATACATTATAAATTAATGTTATGATAATTATTATCAGTAAGTATTGTTACATGAAAACAATATCCCCCCCCCCCTTTTTTTTTTATTAACTTTTAAGTCAAATTCAATTTTACGTATGCAAATTATTTAGGTAAAAAAGGGCTATTTTATTGTTCTATTCTTAAATTAATTTAATAGACTAGAAATATATATGAGAATTTTAATTCATATATACCAAAATTTTGGGCCAAATTTAATTAATTATTAATTTTTTGAATCAATTAATATTAATTAAATAAACATTGAGAATTAAAAAAAAATATTTTAAGAATGTTCAATGTTCACATTTTAGTTTCATTTAATATAAGAAAAAATTAATGTATATTTTTTTAAGAATGTTCGGTGTTTATTTAATTAATAACTAGTTTGTGGCCCGGGTGATGCCTCAGATTGCTAGTTTTTACTTGTTTAGTTTGCTAACCATGTTTGATTGTGTTTTTCTTAATAAGTTGATAATTATCTTAAAATTTCATAACTTGAAAAAAAGATTTGTATCTAGAGAAACACATTCAATATTTGATGTGTTATGATTTAAAGATATTCAATAACGCACTATTGACTATTTAAATGAAAAATAAAATTATTTTTTTTCATCAAATCGAAAAACAATACATATTTTTTCAAACTTAAAAATTAAAGTTGTTAAATCATCTTATGATCATTACATAATGTTAATAATTAGTCACTATCTTATATTCTTATCCAAGTTAATTATAATTTTGTTGAGTAGAAATGCACTATAAACTAATAGCTAAGGTGGTAAGACTTGTTGATTGATCTTGAGTTTAAGCTACTAATGGTAAGACTAGTAGCTTAATACTTGTTGATTGATCTTGAGTTTAAGCTTTGTAAAATCATTTTTTGTTAAATCTAAAACATGTTGTGGAGGTGACATGTCATGTTTATGTGTTTAAAGATGTGACACATGACACATATTGTTGACATGTCATGTTTATAGTGTTTAAAAAAGGTGACACATATGTGGCACATATTCTGTTTTAGAAACACTTTTTAATATATAAGTATAGATTAATTGATTAAAAAAAATTAATAATATTTAGATTTAGATTCTTTTATAGCTATTGTATATCATTCTATCAATAAGTTGACACTTTTTTTTTTTTTTTAAATATTGTCGTTAATATCAAATAAACATTATACAGTTTATTAAAAAAAAAAATCAAAATGTAGAGAATGACTATATAAGATATACCATTAAATTAAAAAATTAGTGTTTACCTTGGGTGATGCACCGGGTTTTATTTTGAATATAAATAAATATTATTTGAGTTATAAAACTATAAACTATATATATATATATATATATATATATATATATATATATATATAGGACGACTCATATAAGAACCCTCTTCTATATAAGAACTCAATCTTATATAAGAACAAATCTCAGCCGTTTATTAGCTTTGATCTAACTGTCCAAAATAATCCCTAATAATGTCATTTTTGTAACTGTGAGGAATTCATACAACCCCTTTTCCTTTTTCTTCTTTCGTTGTTTAGTTCTTTCTCTCTCTACAATTCTAAGCTTCCACTCTCTCTCCTCAGCTCAATATTAGCAGAAATTCGTCAACTTCATGAGGAAATTTTCTTAGCTTTTTGGATCAATTATTGTAAGTTTATGAATTTTATGATCAACTTTGTTTTGAAATTCAATTTTAATTGCAATTTTAGATTATTATTGCGATTTTTATCTAATTCTGCGATTATTATTGCTATTATTATCAATTTTTGCGATTAGAATTGCGATTATGATCAAATTTTGTAATTATTATTGCTATTTTGGATTAGTATTGCGATTACTAGCTTCATTTCGAAAATTTCTCAGCTTTTGGCTTAATTCGATTGTCATTTTGTGTTGAACTACTCCGTATGATTTTTTTTTTTTTTTTTTTTTTTTCTGATTATGATTTTGTGTTCTATTATTATTATTACTCTGATTTTTTTGATTGCATGTTTTCAATTATTATGATTTTTGTTTTATTTTTGATTTTGTGTTTATATTTGATAATTCGGATGATATATTCCTGATTAATTTAGTCTGAGTTTTGACCGCTTTTCATTGCGTTTAATTTTTTGTTATTTTTGATCGATGGATTTGGATCGTGGTGTCATTCTTCACCTTTTACTCATTCAGGTTTATTTAAATTGTTGTGTTTGTTTAATTTTAGTTCTGGAATTATTCACGATGTTCTATGGCGTGCGTGCTCGAGTTCACTTGCTACTATGGGCAGGCTGTATGAAAGACATATCAGAGACAATGGGGTGTTTGTTGCTTTGGCATGGGCCTCATGGTCTTATCGCATTGCAAAAGATCAGAATATAAAAACTGAATTCAAAATAATTTATTTTAATAGAATTCAAGATAATTAATAGTCAATAGCTTTGAAAATAAGAGTCCTCTAGCTAGTAAGAATACTACGGAGTACATGATTTAGAGTGACTAAGTTCGATTATGTTTTCCAAGATTATTACATTTATCTTCTTTAACAACAAAATCTACTGTAGTTACAATTTTATTTCCTAAAATATTTTCTTAAATAACATAATCTAGAGGGATTAAGATTATCATTTTAAAAAATTATCACTTAGCTAAACAACATATTTATGGAAGTTACTTGGCCATCAAGTAACTCATTATTCCTAATTCTTCCCAAATTCTTCATTTATTCCTATATATATCATATGCAATTTCATTTTTTTACCCTGCAAAAATTATTCACGTACCCTAGCCACATTCGTTCGTTCCTTTAAGCATTTTCCTTGTTTCTTTTTCATTGATCAATCTTTATCAAGTAAATTTCATATTGCGAAGCCTTAAACCCTACAAAACACTATGGTCATCAACAAGAATGATGATCGGAAGCAAGCCGATAAACGGACTTATGCTATGGCTTTTTCCGTACCAAGTACTTCCCAAGAAGAACAACCAAAAGCCATGAAACAGTTGAGGAATAATTCTATTATCTCCACAAAATTAACCCTTTCAAAAACCGAAAGTGATCGAGTATCTATTGGTGGTGATGGTGTTTTATTAGCATCAATTATTGACCATATGAAGCGCGATTTGACGTACCAAGAAGTTATCGATGCCAAGATAATTATGGAGAAGAAACTCACAAAAGACGACATCGAAGGTTATCAAGGACGATTAGCCATTCCAAGAAATAGTCTCATTGAGTCGTTTCTAACAAATCATGAGGAAGAACACAATAATTTAAAGGTGGATGGAAATAGAAACTCGAATATAAATGTGAAGGTAATTGTTGGAATGTCGGTGTATGAAATACTACTAACTAGATGGAATTACAATCAAAGCGAGAAGCAAAAGGCGGAATATAGGGATCCCGGATATAAGTATGTTCTGAAGAACGGACGAAGTGGTGAGTGGTCTAAACTTAAGAATGATCATGGGCTAAAAAAAGATGATGCCATTCTTCTTGCAACATTTCGGCACAACAACTTTCTTCACTTTGTGATTATCAAAGGAACACCCGTGAAGCAGTTTGGAAAAGTAATAGGGTATCGATACTCGATGGATTAAGTTTGTCTAAAGTATTATGTTTTAGAAGTATTATCAAGTTAATCCTAGCTAATTAATTGAGTTAAGTATAAAACTAGTGTCTATCTTTTACATTTTTTCACCTTTTGGGACCTCCTAGGTTTTTTTTCACCTTTTGGGACCTGTAGTTAGGAATCCGGTAACTTAACTCAACTTTAACCAATCGGAAAATAACGAACGATTTGCCGAATTAGTGTTCAAAAATAAAGAAATTACTAAAATAGTATTCACTTGAAAATATTTTTTAAAGTAGTGTCCATGATTCGAAAACTCAAACCTATAATTTTTTTATCGATTCATTTTAAAGTCTAATTTTAAAAAACATCCGTACCTGAAGGTTGTTCATCATCTCCATATTAAAAAATGGTGCTAAAAAATTAGTTGTGTTTAGAGATTGAATTTTTGACTTAGTAAGACATGTTTTGAGCTATTTAGTAATATAGTGTAATATAGTCTCCAAATTGATATTATGATGTAGAACTAGATATAGTAGGTTTCAAGAACACTATGGTTATTAATAAGTGCCCTTTGATGATTTGCGTCCGACTAAATAATGCATTATGTATTATGTTACATAGATTTTTTTTTTTTAAAAAAAAGGTATATCCATACCAAAAATGCTAGAAATTTTTTAAACACGCATATATATTACTTTGTATTAATAATTCATACTTTCGTTAGTGTTTATTGTATCCATTTTGCTATTAAAATACAGAAGCATCAATGATTAAGGCTCAAGGCTACACAGATTAAGATATTATAAACATTAAAGATAAAGAATTTGACGTACCAAGAAGTTACCGATGCCAAGATAATTATGGAGAAGAAACTCACAAAAGACGACATCAAAGGTAATCAAGGACGATTAGCCATTCCAAGAAATAGTCTCATTGAGTCGTTTCTAACAAATCATGAGGAAGAATACATTAATTTAAGGAAAAATTGCTTTAAATAATACGACCTTTATCTGGTGCGCTAAAAACAAGTCCACCTTTTATTTATTTCAGAATAATACGACCTTTAGTGGTACTCCGTTTTAAACAGGTTTCAGAAATTTGTAACCGGTTACAGCAGGTTAACTGGTGACGTGTCTTCCTCTTCCCCTAATCTTCTTCTATTTATCCCTCTGTATCTGTTCTTCGCATTTTTCTCCATAAAAACTTGCTCTTCCAAAGTAAAATCAAAATTGCAATTAAATGGTTGGGAAGAGGCAATCATCCAGTGGTTCTTCTTCAAGCTTTGCGTGGGAGGAAAACCAAAAAGTTCGCTGCAGTTGTGGCAATTATGCGGTGGTGAGATCTATAAAAAAGGGTCCTAACAGTGGGATGAAGTTTTACGGCTGTCCCTTATGGCCGGTTTGTTATCAATTACAAATTGCTTTCAATTTTTTCGATGTTGATTAATTTGAGTTTGACAGGTTTGTAATTGAAAATTGTATTACTGTAGGACACTCAATGTGAAATGTTTACGTGGGTTAATCAAAGCAACCCCATGGAAGATCTTCAATATCATGTTTTGGAGAAGGAAATAAGAATTTGCGAGTTAGAGTATGAGCAACAATGCAGAGATGATAAAATCAAGAGGTTACAGTTGAAGAAGGATAACTTAGAAGAGGATGTTCAAGGAATGAAGAACATTTAGAGGTTATTGAAAAAAAAAGGAGTGCACAAAATTGCGGGATTAGAATTTTGGAGGAATTTAGTGAGAAGTTAGAAAAAAACTCTTGTATTCGTGCTAACGCACGGGATATACATACGATTATATATAGTATGTATATTTAAAAAGGAAAAATAGTAGAAGTGGAAGTTGTAGAAGTTATTTAAAGGTTATTCCAAAAAAAAAAAAAAAAAAAAATAGTGCTTAGATTTTGAGAATTGGGGGTTTGAAAGGTTGTGGTTAAAGGTTACAAAACTACTCTTAAATTATATAAAAGATTTTACAACCCAAAAATAACTACTTTTTGAAATAACTATTCATTTTTTTTTTAAATACCACCTAAAAATAGACCAAAAATAAAAACATAGATTACCCCACTATTAACACTTTCCGTCAAAAAAATCGTTCAGATCCTTTTTTGTGAAAATTATTATCGATTTCCATGCCAAAGTTGTTCTATTAAGATTTTATGGGTCATTTTGATCATAAAAGGCCAGATTTGAGTCCAAAAGGGATTGAATTAAGGTCAAAATGACCTTAAAAAACCTCTAAGCAACATGTTTTGGCATAGAAATTGAATAATTTTCTTAAAAGTTAGATTTAACGATTAAAATTGAATAGTGACAAGTGGTAATGAAATCTAATTTTTTTTTCTTTTATGGGTGCTATTTTATAATAAAAATTAAAATGCGTGGTTAGTTCAAAAGTGGGTTATTTTTTGTGGTAAAATACAAAAAATTCTACTTTTTGCCAATCTGATTTGAAATTATTTTTTCTTTTTGACATGTACGCTAATCTATAGATACTTAGTATGAAAAGTAATGCTTTTTTTTTACACAAGTTTGCCTTGTTGTATGTTAAGACTTTTCATTTGAATTATTTTGATATGAAATAAGTAATAAGGTCTTCAAATAAGCTGAATTAAACTTGGCCGGACTTGAGTATTTGTAGGTTTTTGGCGGGATATATTGCTATGGCTCTTGACTGTCCAAAGATCATTAATCCAACTTGTTTGTTTAAGGAAATTTTTTAATTTTATTTATCATCTAAGGAATCATTAAAGGGATTAAAAGAGGAGGGATAGAAATAAAAGGTAAAATTTTTCTTAAAAAAAATTTGTTTAAATAATCAATAAAACTTTTGTGTACACCCAATTTACATTAATATTAATGAGCATCGAACAATTTTAGGGTAAATTTACCCTATTTGGGTAACTTTAAACCTTTTTGGGTAACTTTTAACTTGATATGATTTTAGGGTAATATAGTTACTTCTGAGATTTGATATGTAATCCCTGCATCCTAAAATAATTGAATTGTTTTTCACTATTTATGTACTAACTTTGACAATATATTTTTAGTATTATTTTTTTTTTGAAATTTTAAAAATATGAAAATTCTACGATAGCTAGTCATCTCTAAATGACTACCACTATACTTAATTTTCATTGCCTGATTTTTTATTAATTATTTTGTTGGTCAAACTTCTTAAAAATGATTATTCATTTTTCCGAATTTTAATTGCAAATAGGAGAAGACAATCGCCTTTTTTGTTTTCGAACGGAAAAAAAAAGAAAAATCATTTTTAAGAAGTTTGACAAACAAAAAAAAAATCAAAATTTGGCTGATGAAAATTAAGTATAGCGGTAATTATTTTATTTAAGGATGACTTCCTTTGTACTATTCTTCTCATTTTAATAATTACCACGTTATTTATTTTACTTTACCACCAATAATTTTCTAAAAAAATAAGCCAGTCAAATTTTAAGTTATTAACTCTTTGTACAAGTTTTACTTTTTTTTTTTTTTTTTTTTTTTTTTTTTTTTTTGAGAAAATGTTTTAGTCATTTTAATAAAAATTTTTTAAAAAAAAATTATGGGCCGGTTGGTGCATGAGCTGACATATAATAATACATGTAATTTTTTAAAAGTAATTTTGACGAGTAATAATACATTAACTAGTGAGTACTCGGGGCGATGTCCCGGGTTGCTAGTTTGTGTACTTCTTTAATTTAATATATGTTCGAGTATTTGTATAGTTAATGTGTGTAATGGTTCGAGCGTTGCCTTGGGTGTCACTTTTTTTTTTTTTACATCATATGTATTTATATTTTAATCTTGTGTAAAATAAACGAATTATATTACCTCTAATTTACTTAATAAATGAAAGGAATATATAATATTATGTGAAATTTGAAACACTAATAAAAGTTGGTTGAGATGGTAAATGTATTACCTATGTATTGGAGGTTATGAGTTCGGATCTTGTTCAAAACATATTTTATTCCACTTAAATGAAGTGGCTAGCTTACGTGGCGCATGTATTTTGGATAGTGACAAGGCACACATACTTTGAAAAGTGCCACGTGGCATCGTTCTTTTAAAAGGAACGCCTTTTAATATATAGTGTAGAGATACATGTATTTAAGATTTTAAGCACTTAACATTATATGTATGAATTAAATTACATCCCACACCTCCAATCCTTCAAAGAAAAAAAAATTAAAATTCAAATTGCACATTTTCTTATTAAAAAAAAAAAATAGAAAAATCACACTGCAACACAAATTGGAAAGAAAAAAAAAAGAATTTACCCTTTTAGTTAATGATTTGTTTTAATAAAGTTTTTAAACTTTTTTTTTTTAGGATATTCTCAATGGTAACCCCCTATTATTGCTACGCACCAATGGTAACCCTCTTTTTTTGGATTATACAAAATGACACTACTTTTCTTTTTTCTCCTAAAGATCACATTAATGATGGTGTTTTAACATAAAATAGTCAATTAAAATTAACTATGGTTATTTTTTTTTAATAATTAATAATTATAAAAATATTTATAAGAAAAAAAAAACCCAAACCCTCTCCCACCCACCAACCAGTCAGCCACCAGCCCTCTCCCTACCGGCGCCAAGCACCCTCACCCCCGGCCGACACCGGCGACGCCCAGCCTGTGAGCACAACCACCCCCCAACGCAATCCCCTGTTCTACCCTTCGCGGTCAGCAACAAAACACCAGCCAACATCCTCACCTTCACACAGCCCTTGCCCAGCACATTTCCACAACAACAACAATAACAACAGCTGTATTCCCACACCCGGACCACCTCCAATTCGCACCGCAGCAGCCACCAATTTGAGAGGTCACACGCAATTCGCAGTGGCAGCTACCGCAAATCAAAACCTCAACCTCCACGCACTCACACCTAACCACCGACACACTATCTCCAGCCACGCCACCAGCAACAGCCCACAAAACAGCAACGCTACCCCGGCAACAACATCAGTGGCTTCACGACCACTGCACCGCCAACCAACAACACCTATTCGAGGTAGCGACCCTCAAATTGCAGTGAAATCAGCCCAATTGAGACAGAGCAGCCCCGCAATTCACCCACAAAACCCCCAAATTGATTTGTAATCAGAGCGGGCGCTTCGATTCCTTGAAGCGGTTGCTCCAATTTTGGTTCACCAGCTAGGGTGGGGGCTAGTGGGGTTTGTCGGCAGGGGTTGGGCTGGAGGTAGAAGGTTAGGGTGAGGTGGTGGATGTTGGGCTGTGGGGTTGGGGGGCTCCCAGAGTAGTTTTTTTTTTTTTTTTTTTTTTTTTTTTTTTTTTTTTTTTTAAATAAAATCTGTCAAATAAAAGGGAGCATTTTTGTCATTTCACTATTTTGGTTAACCATGGTTTAATTTTATGTTAAAACACCATCATTAATGTCATCATTAGGAGAAAAAAGATAACTAAGGTCATTTCGTATAATCCAAAAAAAGGGGGGTTACCGTTGTTGCGTAGCAATTGTAGGGTGTTACCATTGAAAATATCCCCTTTTTTTTTTGAAAGAAAAAGTTCTTAAACTTGGTTTAGCTAAAGTAAAGCATATTGGGGAAATAGTATGGACCCAGAGCCTGCCCCGGCCCGTGATTACTACAAAAGTCGCCTGTTCTTGGGAACCTTTACACCATAGCTTTCTAACAGATCGTAAAGCCGTTGAGCCTCTTCGTCGGCCTTCTTCTTCAACTGTC
Source organism: Chenopodium berlandieri (assembly GCA_034703905.1). Classification (NCBI taxonomy): domain Eukaryota; kingdom Viridiplantae; phylum Streptophyta; class Magnoliopsida; order Caryophyllales; family Amaranthaceae; genus Chenopodium; species Chenopodium berlandieri. The sequence goes on from CM068281.1 coordinate 25,569,073, forward strand.
GAGCCTCCTCGTCAGCCTTATTCTTCAACTGTCGAGCCTCCTCGTCAGCCTTCTTCTTCTTCAACCGTTGAGTCCCCTCAAAGCTCAATTTCCCTGGCAGGTGCCATGCGGAGGCCGCCAATGGTCCACCAAGCCCTGCTCCGTAATCGAGCACGTAAACATTAGCCAAATCATCTTGTCTGACAGTAAAGGCGGCCGAGAAGGAAAAGACCATGATCAACAAAACCATAACCACCTTGGCTATCAACCCTAAACAATTGCTAAGCTTTCTCATTTTCGGCTCCAACTAGATTGATCAGTTCACTCTATTGATTGGATCAATAACCCTCCCAAATACCAACTATATATATGGATTAAGTCGTACGCGGTTGTATATGCTTTAATAAGAGATTGTGGGAGGGCACTTCTTATTAAATAATAAGAAATGTGAATGTATTTTATCAGTAATTTAGCTAAAGACAAACCATGCACATTATTGAAAAAATAGAAAAATAACAATATACGAAGTATTAGTTAATTAATTAGTACTCGATCAATTCATCATACGCTCTTTTTTAAGCTATATAATGCTATACACATCTTGACATTCCTTGGCCTTAATTATATTCCGTAAGAAGAATATATACGTGAAGAAGGTAATTGTTGGCTACAAGAAGATGATGCCATTATTCTTCTTGCAATATTTCTGTGCAAAAATAATTGTACATTCGTTATAAAGTTGCCCTAAATTGATCAAAAGTTACCTCTTATAATAAATAAGTTTATCCCAATATGTATTAAATTAAAGCTACCCAATACAAATGAAAGTTATCTATTCTTTATTGGTATAGTAATACTTTTTAAATGACTAAGAATCAAATCTTAGTAATTGAAAATAATTACATTATATTACCGTTATAATCTTATCTCGTTACCTATTTACATTAAAATCGTATCAAGTTTAAAGTTACTAGATTATGGCAAAAATTTACCCTAAATGCTAAATGTTACCCTAATATTGCTCGATATACACTAGTATTATTGTATTGGAGAACGTATTATGTACGGTTAGACTGACGAAACATCTCGTGCGTCAAAACACAAACCACGAATTAAACACTACTAGAAAACAACTTATTTACGACGGAAAAAATCCCTCGGAAAACTATGAAATTCCGTCGGAAACGGCATTTTCCGACGGAATTCCCTCGGAAAGGGTCGTCGCATTTCATATTGTAGGAATTTTGGCTTTTTCCGAGGGATTTTCCGTCGAAAACGCCCATGCCGACGGAATTTCCGACGGACTAAAACTTGTCGGAGCCCAGTTTGACTAAAATGGTAAGTCCGTCGCAAGCTTACGACGGAAAAAAATTCCGTAGGAAGAAGTGTGGCTTCCGACGGATTATTCCGTAGGAAGGTTAGAAGCTTCCGACGGAATTTTCCGTCGGAAACTAAGCTACTTCCGACGGAAAATTCCGTCGGAAGTAGGCAACATTCCTACGGAATTATCCGTCGCAAATTTCCTACGGATATTTATCCGTCGCAAAAGACCGACGGATTATTCCGTCGGAAGCTTATACGTTTTGCGACGGATTTATTATCCGTAGGAAACTTTGCGACGGAAATAACGACGGAACCTATTGGTCTTTTTGACCTTTTTCCTATGGCTACCCTTCGATACCTGTACTTCCTGTTTCTAATATTACAACAAAATTAAATTATTGGTTTTTGTGCAAAAATATATATATATATATACTATTTCCAATATTTACAGTCAAATAATGTAATCTAAAATTATTACTAATAAACACTACGTAAATTACAGCTAAGCAACTGCGGGAGTGCCCTGGCCTGCTCCACCACTACCCGAGTCGTCGTTCTTGGGATCTCGAGCTGGAGGTCGCACGGTGGAACATGTGTCATTGGGGAAACGACTCATCATCCTCTGTTCCCACCTCCTCTCCATTTCTTCCATTTGGGCTTTTACTGAGGCTTGAACTTGGGCTTCCATCTCGAGTTTCGTTTCTTCCCGAAGAGCCTGCACTCTATTTTCCATCTGATCCTGCATCTAAGAAATAAGGGAGAGGGAAGATGTGGAAAGTCAACCCATCTGGCTGCCATAGTAAAGGTCAGCACTTCCGCCAAGTCCCTTCATACGTCCTTTCTTGTTCCGACCACCCACGGTCTCCCAGTACAGCTCATTCGCACTCTTCTGAGTCCTTTGAGTGCTAGCCTCTTCAACCTTCTTTTGGTAGGCCTCCTACAAGATAAACAAATGAAAAGGAACAATGGAGTTAGTAAGTTATTATAAATAAGCTTTAAGTACCATATTCATGAAAAATAAACCAAGTAACATGACATAGGTGACTTCTACATAGCCCAATTACTTCATTTCTTAGAAAATGAGCTCTTTTTTTCTCATTCCACATCAATTAAACATAGTTTTAGGTCTATAGTGCTTGAAATGAATAAAAAAACAAAGTAACAAAGTTTTAGGTACAATATTCATGAAAAATAACCAAGTATACTACTAGAAATAGGCTATTTTCCGAGGGACTTTTTCCGACGGACTATATTTCCCTCGGAAAATTTGAAATTTCCGGCAGAAATTAGAGTTGTAGGAAAAATCCATCGGAAAAGAAACTTTCCGACGGAAAAATCCGTAGGAAATATTCCGATGGATATTATTTCCCTCGGAATATTCAAGTTCCGAGGGAACATTCCGTCGGAAAACAGTTTCCGACGGAATTCCGACGGAATATTCCGTCAGAACCTGTAAATTCCGAGGGAATAATTTCCGTTGGAAGGTTGCAACAATTAAAAAAAATGTTAGGTTCCGAAAAAAACAGAACAACAACTGAAGAGAGAGAAAGGGAGAACGCGAAAGAAGAAGAGGAAGAGAGAGAAAGGGAGAAGGAGAAAGAAGAAGAGAGAGAGGGAGAAAGAGAGCGTCGCCGCCACCACCACCCCGCCGCTAGGACGCCGCCGGTAAGTGTGTCATTTTAGGTTTGGTTTTTTTATTTTTTTATTTTTTATTTTTTTATTTTTTTCTTTTTTGCTAAAAACCCTAACCACCACCACCATTTCACCTAGACTTCACCGGAATTCACCACACCCACTGCCGGTTTTCACCACAACCACCAAGAGTCAAAGCCACCGCCGTTGAATAGTGGTAAGTGGTGTTTGTTTAGTTGGTTTTGTTTTTTAAATTCACTGTTTTGGGGTTTTTGGGTGTTTTTTCGAGGATTTTTTTTTTCTTTTCTTTTTTTTTTTCCCCTTCAAATGTGAACCCCGTAGCCTTGAACACCAGCCGACCGTCGGTCTACAACCAAACGACGCCCAGCCGCCGCCGACAGTAGGTAGTATTCCCGTTTTTTTATTTTTTTTTTATTTTTTTTGTTTATTTTTTAATATAAGTTGACCCACCCACCTCCCACCTCACCAGACCCACACCACCCACCAACACCCATACCACCCACCAGCACCCACACTACCCACCAAACCAGCCCCCACCACCCACCAGCACCCACACCACCCACCAAACCAGCCCACACCACCCATCAGCACGCCACACCACCCACCAGCACCACCTTACCTGAACCCACACACCAAACCTACCTAACCGTAACTCGCCACCTTAACACACCCTAACCCTCCCAAATCGTAACCCGCCACCCCTCCCCATCACCCAAACCGAGCTCCTAACCCTTACCTAACCAGACCCACCACCTTAACACTCGAAAAAATAATAAAATTCAACCAGATCTAAAAACAAATTCAACAATCGAAAAAATTCAACCAGATCTAAAAAAAATTCAACAATCGAAAAATTAAATAGACACTCGAAAAAATTGAACCAGATGTAAAACTCAGATCTAAAAAAACAAATTCAACACTCGTAAAAATTCAACCAGATTAAAAAAAAAAAAAAAATTCAACACTTGGAAAACATACCTTAATAACCGAAATTGGCTTTGAATTCTTGAATTAGGTTTATATAGACCAAATTTGACCATGAAAAGTCTAGATCTAGATTTTTCATGGTCGAATTTGACCAAAAAAAACCGATAGTTTACTGCCACATCACACCAGTCGCCGGAAAACATCTTGCAAAAAAAAAAAAAAAAAAACTGAAGGAGGAAGAGAGGAAGAGATGGTTTGTATCAGGGCCTTTTCTTCTTGATTTCGTTGAGCAAGGCAAGAATGAACTTGGGTTGGGAAATTGGATTCCCTTATGAAATGAAAGATGAAAAGATAATTGAGAAAGGAGGAACCAGACGAAAAGATAAATGAGAAAGGAGGAGGAAAAATGAAATAAGAAAGGAGGAGGAGGAGGAGAGAGAAGGAATGGGCGGCTGACATTAGAAGGAGAGAGAAAGAGGAGTTCAGAGAATTGAAGAGGAGGGTTTTTTTTTTATTTTTTTTTATATATATAAATATATTCCGACGGAATAATCCGTCGGAAAGTTCTGACGGATTTTAATTCCGCCGGAAATTTAACTTTGTGACGGAATATTCCATCGGAAATGCCATATTTTCCGATGGATTTTTATTCCGTCGGAAATTATCGACGGATTTCCTACGGATTTTTGAAATTCGTCGGAAATATCCGACGGAATAAAAATCCGTCGGAATTTCCGAATTTTCCGACGGAAATATGTGTCCGTCGGAAACAGTTCGTCGGAAATCGGCCTATTTCTAGTAGTGTTGCAAGCATAAACTTAGTTACTAAGTATTTAATTTGAATTATTTGTAGGATTAGTAGATTTAATCGGTTTTTTGGCAATAACAAGGGTAGATCTACAGGTTAGAGAGTATATAAAAGCTTTTATTATTGTATTAAAAATTATAGTTTATTATTGTTTTTAGTGTAGTGTATACAATTTGTTGTATTTGTATTCTAATATGTTTAAATATTTGAAAGGAATGTGTTTGTGTTATGACATGTTAGTTTAGTCTAGTTTATTTAAGTTTAGTTTTTAATTGTTGTATCAACATGTTAGTTTAGTTTAGTTTAGTTTAATATAATAATGTATGTTAGTTTATTTTAATTTAGTTAGTTTAGTTTATTTAAGTTTAGTTTTTAATTATTGTATTATAACATGTTAGTTTTTTTTTAGTTTAGTTTAATATAATAATGTATGTTAGTTTATTTTAATTAAGTTTACTTTAGTTTATTTTAGTTTAGTTTAGTTTAATAAAGTGTATGCTAGTGTATTTAGTTTAATATTTTTGTTTGATATAATGTTTAATATAATATTTAATAAGCGTTCTAATTTATTTGCTTAGTTTAGTTTAATTATGATATATCTCTGTTTAGTAAAATGCATGTGCCCTTCACTTTATATATATAATAAATGAATCATTTGCATAATCATATGCCGAGATACCCGTTCAAGGCATACACATTAGGAGTATGTCTTGAATAGTCCCCGGTTGGGACTGTCCTTGTACGCTTATTCTCACTTAGGTGGTGAATGTAAGCCTTGTTTTTGATTCTAGGGAAAATCCTGCCTTTTCATGCATTTCTCTACCGTGTTCTCTGGGTACATATGTAGGTGTGTTTAATCGCCTACATCGTGTACTTGGAGAACTGTAGGGAAATGCTGGCGGATTTTCCATAGAATTGAAAACCTGGGTTACATTCACTAGTGAGAATAAACGTACAAGGATGGGTTAGCTTGGAGTGATAAGGACCCTTTGGAAGAATTTCAAATCTCATTTACATTTCCATAACGCTTTGGTGGATAATGACTGCGAAATACGGTTTATGACTAATGTGATTATACATATGCGTGAGCTGTGTAGAAGTTGTAATCATGAAACGAAGAGAACGTAGGTGGATGTATGAAAGGATGGTTGGGAAAAGTATTAATCCAGAGTTCGTGAAAGGGGTTGATGAATTCATTCAGTACGTCACAGATCATCCCGAGAGTAGTAACCCGAATGAAGTTAGGTGTCCATGTGTTAAATGTAAAAACAAACGCCTTTGGGATGTGGATACGGTTAAAATTCATCTGTATCGCAAGGGTTTCACACCTAACTATTATGAGTGGATGTGTCACGGGGAAGGGTATCCGGGAGTTCCCGAACAGCGGTCCAATGAATATCATGACATGGTTTTCGATGCTTTTGGTCATAGTCAAGATCAGGGGCACTCCAAGGAGGCTAGTGTTCCATCAGAGGAGGAGCCTAATGCAGCTGCTAAGCATTTTCTGGATTTGTTGAAGGCTTCTGAAAGGCCATTATACGAAGGGAGTTCTTTGTCTGTGTTACAGATGGCCGCTAGAATCACTAGTCTAAAATGTGAGTATAATTTGCCTCACAGATGTGTTGATGGGTTTGCTTCTTTGCTAAGTGAGGCGATTCCGAACAACAGCCATATGGCCGACACTTTCTACGAGGTGAAGAAGATTGTGAAGGGGTTGGAACTGTCCCATCAAAAGATTCATGCATGCCCGAAAGGGTGTATGTTGTTTTGGAAGGATGATGCTCAGTTGTCTGCATGCAGGGTGTGTGGCAGCGACCGATACAAGCAGACTTCCAAAGGTAGCCTAGTGCCTTTGAATATTCTTTTTTATTTCCCGATCACACCCAGGTTGCAAAGACTGTTTGCAACGAAGAACATTTCGGAGGAAATGACATGGCATTCGAAAAATCCCCAAGTTCAAGGCACAATGGCACACCCTAGTGACAGTGCAGCTTGGAAACACCTCGATTGTCGGTTTCCAGAGTTTGCTTCCGAGCCTCGTAATGTGAGACTTGGCTTGTGTACAGATGGTTTTGCTCCTCATGGTAAGTTTGGGGGACAATATTCTTGTTGGCCTGTCATTTTGACCCCTTATAACTTGCCTCCCTCAATGTGCATGAAAAGACAATTCATGTTTCTTTCGTTACTCGTTCCCGGTCCTAAAAATCCTAAGGGCAACTTGGATGTTTACATGCAACCGTTGATAGAGGAGTTGAAACTGTTGTGGGAAGTTGGCGCGGCAACTTATGATATTTCGAAGAAACAGAATTTCAATCTTCGAGCAGCCATCCTATGGACCGTTAGTGACTTCCCGGCTTATGGCATGTTGTCTGGTTGGGCCACAGCTGGTAAGAAAGCTTGTCCACATTGCATGGAGAAGAGCAAAGCTTGTCCACCGGCTTCTTGGTTTGATTGTCACTGGCAATTCCTTCCGACAAATTACCCTTTTCGGAACAGTAAAACTGCATTCTGTAAAAACAAAGTAGAGAAAGGTGCCCCTCCACACATCATGTCAGGGGAGGAGCTGTGGGAATGTGTGAAGGGCCTCCCGAAGGCTACAGATGGACCCTATTCAATTAAAAGGCTGAAAAATGAAAAGAAGGGGTGGTTCAAGCAAAGCACCTTGTGGGAGCTCCCATATTGGAAGCATCTCCTCATTCATCACAACTTAGATGTCATGCACATTGAGAAGAACTTCTTCGATCAGTTAATTCACACTGTGATGGATGTGAAAAAGCATACGTGTGACACGCCATCTGCTCGGAATGACATTGCCAGATATTGTAGACGTCCCCAGCTTCATCTTCAAGAGGATGATAGAGGAAAAGAGGTCATGCCAAAGGCTCTATTTGCTCTTGACAAGGCTCAGAGAAAAGTTTTATGTGAGTGGGTTAAGCAGCTGCGGTTCCCTGATGGTTACGCCTCCAATTTGAGCAGATGCGTAGATTTGCAAGCGTGTAAGCTCCATGAAATGAAAAGCCATGACTGTCACGTGTTCATGGAGAGGATGTTGCCCACAGATTTGAGGGAATTGCTCCCTGGCCATATTTGGAATGCAATTACAGAGATCAACCAATTCTTCCGCGACTTGTGTTGCTATACAACATCAGTTAGTGACATGGAGCGATTGAAGAAAAACATACCTGAGATCCTCTGCAAGCTTGAGAAGATCTTTCCTCCTGCATTCTTTAACTCCATGGAGCATTTGCCTATACATTTGCCGTACGAGGGGAAGTTATGTGGTCCTGTACAATACAGATGGATGTATCCCTTCGAAAGGTAAATCAAATACCCTTATTTCACATCCTTTGTTTTACATCCTAATCACTTATTCATACAGTTACATAACAACTGTAATTGCAGGTTCCTCAATCATTTGAAACGGAAAATTGGGAACAAGGCTCGAGTTGAAGGGTCCATATGCAATGCTTATCTCACTGAAGAGATAGCAAACTTCTGCTCCAATTACTTTCAGTCGACAGTTGACACTAAAACTCGAGATCTTGGTCGAAATGTGAATGCTGACGTTGAGTCCACATTGGACGACGCTGAAATACCATAGTTGTTCAAAGAGGACAGTGGTCGTGTGTCAAATGAGGGTAGTACTCGGTTCTTAGATGACAAAGAACTCGAGTGTGCACATTTGTTCGTGTTACGAAACACCGGCATTCTTGGCGAATACGAAAGGCATATTAGGCCCAGGTATTCAGTGTATTTGTATTTACGATCATTTACAATGATAACTTTGTAGATTTACATTGTGTGTTTGGCCTCATAAGACGTTTGAGGACTACATTCTTAGTACTCGACCTTTCCTGCGTAGAGAAGAAGTCATGGAGAATTTCAAAGCTGAATTCTCTAATTGGTTTCACCACAAGGTGATATACGCGGTCTAACCGTGAAATAATTATGAATTTTACATCTTGCATTTCAGTTCATTCAATTCATGAACCGTGATGTTGATATTCAACAACTTTATAGGTGGTCGAAGAGAAGCCAAATTCGGATGTCCTGCGAGCGTTGTGCATGCGTCCCTTCAGGCGAGTTCGTACTTGGGGCCAGATTTTTGTCGGTGGATTTAATTTCCATACACATGCCCATGGCAAGAACAAATCCACCATGAATTATGGTGTGTGTGTATCAAGTGAGGATGGCGGAGAGTACTTCGGCATTTTAGACGACATAATTGAACTTGTCTACACAGTTCCCAAGAGACAGTACAAGACAATTTTGTTTAAGTGCAATTGGATGGATTGTGGTAGGGGAATGAACATACACGAACATTACAGGCTAATTGAAGTAAATCATACTAAGAAATACCCCAAATATGATCCATTTGTCTTATCTTACCAAGTGGCTCAAGTGTACTACGCATCATACCCTAGCCTGAAACGGGACCGAGTTCAATGGTGGTCTGTGTTTAAAACACAAGCAAGGTTAGTGGTTGATGCTCCGGTGGACTTAGAGTTTCTGCAATCACCATCCCCAACAGTACATGTAATGCTTTTCCCACCGAATGACATTCCAGACTACGCCAGGGATGATGATGATGAAGACGATGACGATGGCTTTGTGATCTCAAGCGATGAAGACGATGAATCTAGTATCGGCTCTAGTGATAGTGACGATGATGATGACATCGATGTAGTATTAGATGATAGTAGTGATGACTCTAGTAGTGAAAGTAGTGATGAGAGTACTGAGTAGGAGAATATATTAATCTCCTTTAAAAGTATGCTTCTTATTGTAAAATCAAAATATTAATTAGGCTTATGTAAAACTTTATAGTGTTTGTATAAAAGCCATATTACGTTGCACTGCACTTGTTATTTATAATATCTTGTCATTTTACTAACATCTGACTCAGGTAGTCATGGCGGGTGGAAAAAGTGGGCAATCGTCGAAGAAAGCAAAGGGGAAAGAGAAAATGACCGTCCGCGCCCTTTTCAACGACGACCAGGATGAGGAGATGTTTGATGCGGAGGCACACGATTTGGGTGAGGATCAGACGGCCCCATCTACTCCTCCAGAAGATGGGCCACGGGATGAGTCACGGGATGAGTCACAGCTCCCGTTTTTGGACCCTACTACACTGTGGTACGTATATATCATGATATGGATGATGAGATACAAGGCTTATATTACTATTTTCGAACTTGTTTAACATTGTTGTTTCCCGTTTGTTATAGGTTTGATGATCCTACGGTTCGGAGTGCGGTATCCGGTACGATTACTGGATACTACCGAGCCCCTTGGAGGAACTTTGGAGAAGTTCCTGCAGCTACGAAGGAACACTGGTGGAACTTGTTCAGCGTATGATATTTTTGGGTCTTAGTTAATACATGTTTTAGATATTGTATTGATTTAGTTTTGTGTATAACTTCTGTATTTTATCATTTGCAGGCACAATTCAGATGGGCACCCCAGATGAACGAGCTAGTGAAGCTCACATTTTGGAAGAGGGTAGCAATACACCTGCGTGACATGTTCCACACCATCACGCACAAGATGAATGGCGCCAAGCCAAGTTGGCTGAGTGAGGAGATCCACAAGGAGATGATGGACATTGTTGCATCGGATCAAACTTACAAGGAGAGGTCGATGCAAAACAAGAAGAACAGAAGGTGCAGTTCTATGGAAAATCCCGTCTGAGGGACCCACTTTCAGGATTCGTTGTCAGCTGTCCAACATGCAAAAAGGATGGTAAGTTTATTTAAGAAGATTTTATATTAGAAGGCATTTTTGTGTATTTCAATGTAACAAGGGTGTGACATGTTTAACGTTTATTCCTATTTTTTTGTATCAAAGGCGGCGAAGAACAAGGGCCAGCTGCCAACAACTCCTGAGCTGTTTCTGAAGACACACTTCAAGGAGCTGCCTGGGAAAGGCACAGTGGCAGTAAATCCCACAGCACAGGAAATTGCGGTAACAAATTCCCTAAACTTAGTTCATTGGTTCATTATTCATGAATATGGTACTGAAAACTTAGGGACTTGTTGTTTTTTGTGATTTCAAGGCATGTACCCCTTAGAATACCTATAGTTGACATGTTTAGAGAAAGAAATAGTTCATTTGGTCAAAAATGAAGAAAATGGGCAAAGAATAGGTCATATAGGCCATAGTTGCTTCAATTTGGCTCCAAATGTGTCCCAAACCTTAGGGACTTGTTGTTTTTTGTGAAACAAAGAAGTAGTTCATTTGGTCGAAAATGAAGAAAATGGGCAAAGAATAGGTCATATAGGCCATAGTTGGTTCAATTTGGCTCCAAATGCGTCCCAAACCTCAGGGACTTGTTGTTTTTTGTGATTTCAAGGCATGTACCCCTTATATTACCTATAATTGACATGTTTAGAGAAATAAATAGTTCATTTGGTCGAAAAAGAAGAAAATGGGCAAAGAATAGGTCATATAGGCCATAGTTGCTTCAATTTGGCTCCAAATGCGTCCCAAACCTTAGGGACTTGATGTTTTTTGTGATTTCAAGGCATGTACCCCTTAGAATACCTATAATTGACATGTTTAGAGAAAGAATTAGTTCATTTGGTCGAAAATGAAGAAAATGGGCAAAGAATAGGTCATGTAGGCCATAGTTGGTTTAATTTGGCTCCAAATGCGTCCCAAACCTATTGTGTTGTTTTTTCTTGGAATTTCAAGCCCTATACTCCTAAAACTATGTACATTTGACATGTTTGGATGATAAATGAGAACATTAGCTAAGAAATAGAGAAAATGGGCAACATAGAAGTCACTTAGGCCATACTTGGTGCGTTTTTCATCATTAAGGCTCCCAAAACTTATTGTGTTGTTTTTTCTTGGCATTTCAAGCCCTAGACTCCTAAAACTATGTACATTTGACATGTTTGGATGAGAAATGAGAACATTAGCTAAGAAATAGAGAAAATGGGCAACATAGAAGTCACTGAGGCCATACTTGGTGCGTTTTACATCAATATGGCTCCCAAAACTTAATGTGTTGTTTTTTTTGGCATTTCAAGCCCTAGACACCTAAAATTATTTACATTTGACATGTTTGGATCAAAAATGAGAACATTAGCTAAGAAATAGAGAAAATTGGCAACATAGAAGTCACTTAGGCCATACTTGGTGCGTTTATCATGAATATTGTACGTAAAACTTTGTTACTTTTTTTTTTTTTTTGTCATTTCAAGCACTTTAGACCTAAAAATATGTTTAATTGATATGGAATGAGAAAAAAAGAGCTCATTTCCTAAGAAATGAAGTAATTGGGCTAAGTAGAAGTCACCTATGTCATGTTACTTGGTTTATTTTTTCATGAATATGGTACCCAAAGCTTATTTATATAACTTACTAACTCGTTTGTTCCTTTTCATATGTTTATCTTGTAGGAGGCCTACCGAAAGAGGGTTGAGGAGCCTAGCACTCAAAGGACTCATAAGAGTCCGAATGAGCTGTACTGGGAGACAGTGGGTGGTCAGAACAAAAACGGACGTGTGAAGGGACTTGGCGGAAGTGCTGACCTTTACTATGGCAGCTAGATGGGTCGAATTTCCACATCTTCCATGCAGTACACGCCCTCCCTTGTTTCTCAGATGCAGGATCAGATGGAAACCAGGGTGCAGGCTTTTCGGGAAGAAATGGAACTCGAGATGCAAGCCCGAGTTCAAGCCTCAGTAAGAGCCCAAATGGAAGAAATGGAGAAGAGGTTGGAAGAGAGGATGATGAGTCGTTACCACAATGACCCTTGTTCCACCGTGCGACCTCCATTTCGAGATCCCAGGGAGGACGACCCGGGTAGTGGTGGAGCAGGCCAGGCCACTCCCGCAGTTGTTTAGCTTTAATTAACGTAGTGTTTATTAGTAATAATTTTAGATTACATTACTCGGCTGTACAGATTGGAATTAGTACATATATATATATAATTATTTTTGCACAAAAACCATTAATTTTATTCTGTCGTTAATATAAGAAGCAAGAAGTACAGGTATCAAAGGGTAGCAATGTGCCATAGGAAAATAGTCAAACTCGAAATAGTTCCGTCGTTATGTCCGTCGCAAAGTTCCTACGGAAATAAAATCCGTCGCAATGGGTACAAGTTTCCGACGGAAATTTCCATCAGTATTTTGCGACGGAAATATTTCCGTAGGAAGATTACGACGGAATTTTCCGTAGGAAAGTTGCCTGGTTCCGATGGATATTTTCGTCGGAAGGAGCTAAGCTTCCGATGGATTATTTCGTTGGAAGGTTGGATGATTCCAACGGAATATTCCGTCGAAAGCGGAGAAACTTTCCGACGGAATATGTTCCGTCGGAGCCTTGCGACGGACTTCCAATTTTGGTCAAACATAGGCTCTGACAATTTAAATTCCATCGGAAATTCCGTCGGCATGGTAATTTCCGACGGAAATACCTTCGGTATAAGCCAAAATTCCTATGATGTGAATTCCGACAACGTGTTCCGACGGATTTTCGTCGGAAACTGCCTCTTCCGACGGAGTTAGAAGGTGTTCCGACGGATATTTTCCGTCGTAAATAAGGTGTTTTCTAGTAGTGGTATGGCCTAAGTGCCTTCTATGTTGCCCATTTTCTCCATTTCTTAGCTAATGTTATCATTTCTCATCCAAACATGTCAAATGTACATAGTTTAAGGTGTCCAGGGCTTGAAATGACATTAAAATCCAAGACATTAAGTTTTGGGTGCCATATTCATGAAAAACGAACCACCTGAGGCCTAAGTGCCTTCTATGTTGCCCATTTTCTCCATTTCTTAGCTAACGTTATCATTTCTCATTCAAACATGTCAAATGTACATAGTTTAAGGTGTCTAGGGCTTGAAATGACATTAAAAACCAAGACATTAAGTTTTGGGTGCCATATTCATGAAAAACGAACCAACTGAGGCCTAAGTGCCTTCTATGTTGCCCATTTTCACCATTTCTTAGCTAATGTTATCATTTCTCATCCAAACATGTCAAATGTACATGTTTAAGGTGTCTAGGGCTTGAAATGGCATTAAAAACCAAGACATTAAGTTTTGGGTGCCATATTGATGAAAAACGCACTAACTGTGGCCTAAGTGCCTTCTATGTTGCCCATTTTCTCCATTTCTTAGCTAACGTTATCATTTATCATCCAAACATGTCAAATGTACATAGTTTAAGGTGTCTAGGGCTTGAAATGACATTAAAAACCAAGACATTAAGTTTTGGGTGCCATATTCATGAAAAACGAACCAGCTGAGGCCTAAGTGCCTTCTATGTGGCCCATTTTCTCCATTTCTTAGCTAATGTTATCATTTCTCATTAAAACATCTCAGATGTACATAGTTTAAGGTGTCTAGGGCTTGAAATGACATTAAAAACCAAGACATTAAGTTTTGGGTGCCATATTTATGAAAAACGCACCAACTGAGGCCTAAGTGCCTTCTATGTTGGCCATTTTCTCCATTTCTTAGCTAATGTTATCATTTCTCATCAAAACATGTCAAATGTACATAGTTTAAGGTGTCTAGGGATTGAAATGACATTAAAAACCAAGGCATTAAGTTTTGGGTGCCATATTCATGAAAAACGAACCAAGGAACTAAGTTTAGGGAATTTGTTACCGCAATTTCCTTAGCTGTGGGGTTTACTGGCATTGTGCCTTTCCCAGGCAGCTCCTTGAAGTGTGTCTTCAGAAACAGCTCAGGAGCTGTTGGTAGCTGGCCCTTGTTCTTCGCCGCCTTTGATACAAAAAAAATAGGAATAAACGTTAACCATGTCACACCATCGTTTCATTGAAATACATAAAAATGCCTTCTAATATAAGATCTTTATAAACAAACTTACCATCCTTTTTGCATGTTGGACAGCCGACAACGAACCCTGAAAGTGGGTTCCTTGGACGGGATTTTCCATAGCACCATCGCTTCTTTTTTTTTTTGTTTTGCGCCGACCTCGCCTTGTAAGTTAGATCCGTGGCAACAATGTCCAAACATCTTCTTGTGGATCTCCTCACTCAGCCAACTTGGCTTAGCGCCATTCATCTTGTGCGTGATGGTGTGGAACATGTCACGCAGGCGTGTTGCTGCCCTCCTCCGAAATGTGAGCTTCACTTGCTCGTTCATCTGGGGTGCCCATCTGAATTGTGCCTGCAAATGATAAAATATAAAAGTTATAAACGAAACTAAATCAATACAATAACTACAACATGTATTAACCAAGACCAAAAAATATCATACGCTGAACAAGTTCCACCAGTGTTCCTTCATAGCTTCAGGAACTTCTCCAAAGTTCCTGTAAGGGGCTCGGTAGTATCCAGTAATCGTACCGGATACCGCACTCCGAACCTTAGGATCATCAAACCTACAATAAACGAGAAACAACAATGTTAAACAAGTTCGAAAATAGTAATATAAGCCTTTATCTCATCATCCATATCATGATATGTACGTACCAGAGCGTAGTAGGGTCCAAAATCGGTAGCTCTGACTCATCCCGTGTCTGATCATCTGGAGGAGTGGATAGGGGCGTCTGATCGTCACCCAAATCATGTGCCTCTGCATCGAACATCTCCTCATCCTGGTCGTCGTTGAAAAGGGCGGCCATTTTCTCTTTCCCCTTTGCTTTCTTCGATGATTGTCCACTTTTTCCACCCGCCATGACTACCTGAAATAGATGTTAGTAACATGAAAAGATATTATAAATAATAACAAGTGCAGTGCAATGTAATATGGATTTTATACAAACAGTAAAAGTTTTACATAAGGCTAATTAATAGTTTGATTTTACATTAAGAAGCATACTTTTAAAGGAGATTAACATATTCTCCTACTCAGTAATCTCATCACTACTTTCACTACTATAGTCATCACTACTATCATCTAATACTACATCGATGTCATCATCATCGTCACTATCACTAGAGTCGATACTAGATTCATCGTCTTCATCGCTTGAGATCACAAAGCCATCGTCATCATCTTCATCATCATCATCTCTGGCGTAGTCTGGAATGTCATTCGGTGGGCAAAGCGTTGCATGTACTGTTGGGGATGGTGATTGCAAAAACTCAAAGTCCACCGGAGCATCAACCACTGACCTTGCTTGTGTTTTAAACACATACCACCATTAAACTCGGTCCCGTTTCAGGCTAGGGTATGATGCGTAGTACACTTGAGTCACTTGGTAAGATAAGACAAATGGATCATACTTGGGGTATTTCTTAGTATGATTTACTTCGATTAGCTTGTATTGTTCATGTATGTTCATTCCCCTACCACAATCCATCCAATTGCACTTAAACAAAATTGTCTTGTACTGTTTTTTGGGTCCCGTGTAGACAAGTTCAATTATGTCGTCTAAAATGCCGAAGTACTCTCCGCCATCCTCACTTGACACACACACACCATAATTCATGGTGGATTTGTGCTTGCCATGGGCATGTGTATGGAAATTAAATCCACCGACAAAAATCTGGCCCCAAGTACAAACTCGCCTGAAGGGACGCATGCACAACGCTCGCAGGACATCCGAATTTGGCTTCTCTTCGACCACCTATAAAGTTGTTGAATATCAACATCACGGTTCATGAATTGAATGAACTGAAATGCAAGATGTAAAATTCATAATTATTTCACGGTTAGACCGCGTATATCACCTTGTGATGAAACCAATTAGAGAATTCAGCTTTGAAATTCTCCATGACTTCTTCTCTACGCAGGAAAGGTCGAGTACTAAGAATGTAGTCCTCAAACGTCTTATGAGGCCAAACACACAATGTAAATCTACAAAGTTATCATTGTAAATGATCGTAAATACAAATACACTGAATACCTGGGCCTAATATGTCACTAACTGATGTTGTATAGCAACACAAGTCGCGGAAGAATTGGCTGATCTCTGTAATTGCATTCCAAATATGGCCGGGGAGCAATCCCCTCAAAGCAGTGGGCAACAACCTCTCCATGAACACGTGACAGTCATGGCTTTTCATTCCGTGGAGCTTACATGCTTGCAAATCTACGCATCTGCTCAAATTGGAGGCATAACCATCAGGAAACCGCAGTTGTTTAACTCACTCACACAAAACTTTTCTCTGAGCCTTGTCAAGAGTGATTGGAGCCTTTGGCATGACCTCTTTTCCTCTATCATCCTCCTGAAGATGAAGCTGGGGACGTTTACAATATTTAGCAATGTCATTCCGAGCTGATGGCGTGTCACACGTATGCTTTTTCACATCCATTACAGTGTGAATTAACTGATCAAAGAAGTTCTTCTCAATGTGCATGACATCTAAGTTGTGACGTATGAGGAGATGCTTCCAATATGGGAGCTCCCACAGTGTGCTTTGCTTGAACCACCCCTTCTTTTCCTTTTTCAGCAGTTTAATTGAATCGGGTCCATCTGTAGCCTTCGGAACGTCCTTAACACATTCCCACAGCTCCTCTCCTGACATGATGTGTGGAGGGGCACCTTTCTATACTTTGTTTTTACAGAATGCAGTTTTACTATTCCGAAAAGGGTAATCTGTCGGAAGGAATTGCCGATGGCAATCAAACCAAGAAACTTTACCACCATGTTCGAGCCAAAATGCTTTGCTCTTCTCCATGCAATGTGGACAAGCTTTCTTACTAACATGCCATAAGCCGGGAAGTCACTAACGGTCCATAGGATGGCTGCTCGAAGATTGAAATTCTGTTTCATCGAAATATCATAAGTAGCCACGCCAACTTCCCACAACAGTTTCAACTCCTCTATCAACGGTTGCATGTAAACATCCAAGTTTCCCTTAGGGTTTTTAGGACCAGGAACGAGCAACGAAAGGAACATGAATTGTCTTTTCATACACATTGAGGGAGGCAGGTTATAAGGGGTCAAAATGACAGGCCAACAAGAATATTGTCCCCCAACCTTACCATGAGGAGCAAAACCATCTGTACACAAGCCAAGTCTCACATTACGAGGCTCGGAAGCAAACTCTGGAAAGCGACTGTCGAGGTGTTTCCAAGCTTCACTGTCACTAGGGTGTGTCATTGTGCCTTGAACTCGGGGATTTTTCGAATGCCATGTCATTTCCTCTGAAATGTTCTTGGTTGCAAATAGTCTTTGCAACCTAGGTGTGATCGGGAAATAAAACAGAACATTCAAAGGCACTAGGTTACCTTTTGAAGTCTGCTTGTATCGGTCACTGCCACACACCCTACATGCTAACAGCTGAGCATCATCCTTCCAAAACAACATACACCCTTTCGGGCATGCATCAATCTTTTGATGAGACAGTTCCAAACCGTTCACAATCTTCTTCACCTCGTAGAAAGTGTCGGCCATATGGCTGTTGTTCGGAATCGCCTCACTTAGCAAAGAAGCAAACCCATCAACACATCTGTGAGGCAAATTATACTCACACTTGAGACTAGTGATTCTAGAGGCCATCTCTAACGCAGAAAAAGAACTCCCTTCGTATAATGGCCTTTCAAAAGCCTTCAACAAATCCAGGAAATGCTTAGATGTTGCATTAGGCTCCTCCTCTGATAAAACACTAGCCTGATCCGAGTGCCCCCGATCTTGACTATGACCAAAAGCATCAAAAACCATGTCACGATATTCATTGGACCGCTGTTCGGGAACTCCCGGATACCCTTCCCCGTGACACATCCACTCATAGTAGTTAGGTATGAAACCCTTGCGATACAGATGAATTTTAACCGTATCCGTATCCCAAAGGCGTTTGTTCTTACATTTAACACATGGACACCTAACTTCATTCGGGTTACTACTCTCGGGATGATCTGTGACGTACTGAATGAATTCATCAACCCCTTTCACGAACTCTGGATTAATACTTTGCCCAACCATCCTTTCATACATCCAGCTATGTTCTCTTCGTTTCATGATTACAACTTCTACAAAGCTCACGCATATGTACGATCACATTAGTCATAAACCGTATTTCGCAGTCATTATCCACCACAGCGTTATGGAAATGCAAATGAGATTTGAAATGCTTCCAAAGGTTCCTTATCACTCCAACCTAACCCATCCTTGTATGTTTATTCTCACTAGTGAATGTAACCCAGGTTTTCAATTCTATGGAAAATCCGCCAGCATTTCCCTACAGTTCTCCAAGTACACGATGTAGGCGATTAAACACACCTACATATGTACCCAAAGAACACGGTAGAGAAATGCATGAAAAGGCAGGATTTTCCCTAGAATCAAGAACAAGGCTTACATTCACCACCTAAGTGAGAATAAGCGTACAAGGACAGTCCCAACCGGGGACTATTCAAGACATACTCCTAATGTGTATGCCTTGAACGGGTATCTAGGCATATGATTATGCAAATTGATTCATTTATTATATATATAAAGTGAAGGACACATGCATTTTACTAAACAGGGATATATCATAATTAAACTAAACTAAGCAAATAAATAAGCACGCTTATTAAATATTATATTAAACATTATATCAAACAAAAATATTAAACTAAATACACTAACATACACTTTATTAAACTAAATTAAACTAAAATAAACTTAACTAAAGTAAAAAAAATAAACTAAACTAAAATAAACTAAACTAACATACATTATTACCCTAAACTAAACCAAACTAAACTAACATGTTATAATACAATAATTAAAAACTAAACCTAAATAAACTAAACTAAACTAACATATCATAACACAAACACATTCATTTCAAATATTTCAACAAATTAAAATATAAATACAACAAATTGTATATACTGCACTAAAAACAATAATAAACTAACATATATTTACACACCATTAGTCACTAACATGCCAAGTATAAACTAAATTTATAATTTTAGCTTTTAAATACTCTCTAACCTGTAGATCTGAAGTTGTTATTGCCAAGGAACAAAGTAAATCTACAAATCCTACAAATATTCAAATTACAAACTTAGTACCTAAGTTTATGCTTGCATTTTGTATAAAAAAATGAATAAATGATGTCAACTTATATTAAAAAATAAACCAAAAAAAAAGAAAAAAAACCGGAAGAGTACCTGCTGGCGGGGCGGCGGCTGGGGGTCGTCTGGTTGCAGACCGGCCGGCGGGTGTTCAAGGCTGTGGAGTTGGTGGTTGTTAGTAACAACTCCAAAAAAAAATTAAGAAAAAACACCCAAAACCTCGAATAAAAAACCAAGCAAACAAACACCACTTACCACTATCCAACGGCGACGGCTGCGAGTGTTGGTGGTAGTGCTAAAATTCGGGGGTGGTTGTGTTGAACTCCAGTAAGACCTAGGTGACATGGTGGTGGTTAGGGTTTTCCGTATAATAAAAATTAAAAAAAAAAAAAAAAAAAAAAAACCAAAAATGCTACACTTACCGGCGGCGATACAGCGGCAGGATGGTGGTGCCGGCGCCGACCCCCTTCTCCTCCTCTCTCTTCCTCTTTCTCCTTCTCCCTTTCTCTCTCTTCCTCTTCCTCTTTCTCGCTCTCCCTTTCTCTCTCTGCGTTTCTGTTTCTTCTTCTGTTCTGTTTCTGTCGCGTCATTTTTTTTAATTGCTGTTGCTTTCCAACGGAAATTAATCCCTCGGAATATTCAGGTTCCGACGGAATATTCCGTCGGAAAAGTCTCTACCGACGGAAAATTCCGTCGGAACCTGAATATTCTGAGGGAAATAACATCCGTCGGAACGTTTCCGACGGAATATTCCGTCGGTAGAGAACTTTTCCGACGGATTTTTCCAACAACTCCTATTTCCACCAGAAATTTTGAATTTTTCGAGGGAATTACATTCCGTCGGAGGCAATTCCGTTGGAAATAAGCCTATATCTAGTAGTGAAAAAAAGGCGCGAGTTTGAAGCCCGGTTGTATCGGGCTTCGCGGGCTCGATTAAAAAAGGCGCGGGTTTGAAGCCTGTTTGTACTATACAAGTTTTCGCAGGCTGATATCCTCCAACGACTGCATGTATCCTCTAAAGACTAAATACTAGTTGATGTCCTCCTAAGTGAAGATGATATCCTTAAAATACTAGTTTTTATCATTGAATCTGTTACTAATATAATCCTAAGACTGGACGATATCCTCTAACGACTGGATGATATCCTCTAAACGCTAAATACTAGTTGATATCCTCCTAAGTGAAGATGATATCCTTACACGACTAGATTTTATTATCCAACCTGTTACTAATATAATCCAAAGACTGGACGATATCCTTAAAAGACTAGATGATATCCTCTAAAGACTAAATACTAGTTGATATCCTCCTAAGTGAAGATGATATCCTTAAAAGACTGTATTTTATCATCCAACCTGTTACTAATATAATCTAAAGACTGGACGATATCCTTAAAAGACTAGATGATATCATGTAAAGACTAAATACTAGTTGATATCTTCCTAAGTGAAGATGATATCCTTAAAAGACTAGATTTTATCATCCAACCTATTACTAATATAATCCAAAGAGTAGACGATATACTTAAAAGTCTGGATGTATAATCCAAAGACCGGACGATATCCTCTAAAGAGTAAATGATATATATCGTCCAAACACTAAATACTAGTTGATATCCTACTAAGTGAAGATGATATCCTTAAAAGACTAGATTTTATCATCCAACTTGTGACTAATATAATCCAAATATTATACGATATCCTCTAAAGAGTAAATGATATCATCCAAAGACTAAATGATATCCTCCACAAACTAGTTGATATCCTCCTAAGATATGATGATATCATCCAAAGACTAGATGATATCCTCTAAAGACTAGATGTTTATCTAACATTGCTTATGGAATATGCATATTCAGCAAGTATGAAATGTGTAATTGCTTATTTTTTGTGACTAATTTTTTCGAATATTTTTTTTTTTTGTCATATATCATCCAACACTTTAATCATTTAAGTTGTATGTATTTAATTTGTCATCTTATTCAAAGAATCTTAAACAGTAAAAGTAAATTTTTCTTTTTTGGCAGTGTTTAGTGTTTTTGCAGCATTATTTTGTTTTTTGGAAATCATAAACATATTGTATTAGTCAAATCTTAATTTTTCTTATGTCTAATATCTGAATTAGTCAAATAAAATTTTATCTTTTCAAACGTTAAAGCTAAAAACTAGGTTTATATCAGTTTTTTGGCAAACCATATATTAATTATTTATTTAATCAAGAATAAATTATATTATACAACAAAAAGAAGATATCCTCTAAAGAACGGATTATATCATGTAAAATACTGGATAATATCCTCAAAAGAATTAATGATATCAGACAAAGTCTAAATGATAACTTTCAAAGACTAGATTAATTATATCATCAAACGTATGGATCATATAAGATCAAGTTATCATATACAACTATCACCATTGACAAAAAAACACTTTAATCGTATAGGTTAAATATATTTGGTTTGTCATTTTGTTAAGAGAATAATAAATAGTAGAACTACATTTTTTTTAGCAAGCTTTAGATTTTTGGAGTGTTATTTTTTGGAAATCATATATATATATATATATATATTATTAGTCAAATCATAGTCCTATTAGAATTAATCTTCCTATTTCCTATATCAAATATATGAATAAGTCAAATTACATTATCTTAACATCTCATTGTTTCACGCGTAATAGCTATTTAAAGCATTTACCTATAAAAAAACTTTTGCCTATATATAGCTTGAGTCTATATACAACTTGTGTCTACCTATATAAACCTTTGAGTCTATCAAAATTATACTTATTCTTCTTCTTCAAAAAAAAAAAAAACCTTCCTCAGCTCTTTGAAATGGAGAATGCATGAGAATTTTTATGACAACATGGAACACTGCACTGTGAAATGGAGACTGTCTTGTAGAATTTCGCTTGTAAGATTATATATTTATCTAATATAATAGTGTTTGTTTATATCTTACTAGTAATTAATTTTTTTTGTTAATGTGTGTTTTTAGCCTCTTCCTGCCAAATGGAAGTTATTACTGCTTTTATTTAAAGATATAGCAAGAGTGTATCGATGGAACAATGGACGAGTGACAATTCAATAACCGGAGTCCCAGTGTGAGGAATGCCAAGAACATTGTGTAAATCAGCACTGTTAAAGTACATCTTCTGATCTCCAACCAACAAAATTTTTGCAATAGGATTAAAATTAAGAACAAGAGGCAAATACAAAGATTTATTTAATTAGATCTTTAGACAAGTTCATCTTCAAAAGTCCACCAAATCCAATTTCTTGAACATCTAACTTTTGTTTCTGAGATAAAAGACTTATAACGTAAGTCATTGAAGGTGCACTTGACTGACTAGACACTGTCACATCTAACAAATCATCTTCAGTGGAAAAACAAAAAATATAAATGAAAATGAAAAAACAAGGGAATTGAAAAAATATAAAATAATACATATAATAATTTTATTTACAATGTAATACCTCAAATCAAAAGGTTGTGTTTTCAATTTGCTTCTTTTTTAGGCTTTGGAACATCAGATTTAACTTTTTTAACAGGAGATTCTTTTGCTGGTTTTCTGAAAAATGAAATAAAGTGTAAGATAAAATAATGAATAATATCATGAGAACAATAAAGGACATCCTACATACAATACAAGATATCATTGAAATATAAAGGACAACATACATACAATACAAGAATAGATAACATATTTTAATGTCCTTTATCATTAAAATAATAAAGGAAATTATATATACAATATAGGATATTATTAAAACAATGGAGGAAATCATTTATTAAATAGAGGACATCATCAAAAGAATAAAGGACAGTATACAAAGCATTAGATACAGGACAACATCAAGAGAATAGAGGACATTATATATTAGATAGAGGACAATATACAAAGAATTAGATATAGGACATCATCAAGAGAATAGAGGACATCATTTATTAAATAGATGACATAATCAAGAGAATAGTGGACATCAGTCAAAGCATAAGAGGATATCATTACAAAGTGAGACATCAGTAAAATAACAGAGGATATTATATACATAATACATGATATAATGAAATGAATACAGGATATCTACTTAAACAAAAGTAAGGCACTGTAGCATAATGATAATCAGGAAACAAAATATGATATCAAATAACATAATAAATAATATTCATTGACAAAGAATACATATCAACAAACAAAGCTTTTATATCCTCAATAATAAAATACGAATCATCCATTCCGGCAGAGACATAACAAACCTAGTTTCGGTATTTAACTTTCTCTTCGACGCTTGCTTTGGAGATTTTTTGCCAATCAACAATCAAATTTTCAACACAAATTTTGAAACACAAGTTGTAATTGAACTAGAAAATGGAAAATTAACCTAAATAGCGTAAAATAAACATAGAAATTAAATTCAACAATAATAATCAACAATCGAAGAAGAAAATTGGAATAAAATTAAAAAAAAAAACATAAAATAACTTCATCAACAATCATCATCAATAATAACTTCATCAATAGAAAAATCCAAGAGCATTTTAGCAACAAAAAATAAAATTAAACAAAAACTGAAAAACCTAAATGAAAACAGAAAATTCAAAAACAAAAACGTTCAAATGTATACCTAGAAGCAGAATTGGACTTAGCAGAAACATTATCATCAGAAGATAACGGAGGTACAGTCGCATTCTTCAATTTGACCTCATCGTTGTTGATTTGCAACGATAATAAGTACGACTAAAATCTTTCATAAAACAGCAAAAATCAAGAAATAGAAAAGGAAACAAAGATGATGAAGAGTAAGTAAGAATGCAGAGAAGCAAAAATGAAGTACGAGTGAAGAGAAGAAGAAGAAAAATGGAGGAAACTTGAAATTGAAGATGAACAAATGACGGTTTATTTTGGAAAAAGAAAAAAGAGGAAGAATAAACGTTGAGGGAGTTAGTTAGGCCGGAGAAATAGGTGACGCATATGTTGGGCTGGGCAAATATCTTTTAAATACAGACCGGGTCAACAAAATTGCCTAAAAAAAAAAGCCGGGCCAACAAACCCGCTAGACTGATGAAACGGTTGGTCAGGTTTGACTGACCCAATAGTTTGTGTATTGTAAATAAGATGTAAACAAAAGTTTTTGATAGCTCATAACTTTCTTGGTGCACACAAACATGTCGATTATTTCATTTAATATCTGTTCAAAGAGATGAATAATAATTTAAAATATTATAACTTGTTAAAAATTAAAATAAAATTAGAGTTTGATTCACATTAAATTACACAAGATGATTAAGTTGTATTTTTATTGCTCTCCATTTAACATTTGATAAACAAGTTGAAAATTAATTATAATCATACATATATTTTTATGATCAATTAACTTGAAACGAGTTTGAAAGGGGTAAGGCGTATACAATTAGATACATGCATTAATCTTTATAATTATAAATCTCTTACAATATAATTGTAGTTTTATTATACGATATTACCTGCCGTTAGTGTTTTATCATTATTGTAAACTTATAACCACTTTAATTGTTCAAAACAACTGGCCAGTTGGATCATTATTTACAATTATACTAAGTAAAATCACATTGCAAAGATCAGAATATAAAAACTGAATTCAAAATAATTTATTTTAATAGAATTCAAGATAATTAATAGTCAATAGCTTTGAAAATAAGAGTCCTCTAGCTAGTAAGAATACTACGGAGTACATGATTTAGAGTGACTAAGTTCGATTATGTTTTCCAAGATTATTACATTTATCTTCTTTAACAACAAAATCTACTGCAGTTACAATTTTATTTCCTAAAATATTTTCTTAAATAACATAATCTAGAGGGATTAAGATTATCATTTTAAAAAATTATCACTTAGCTAAACAACATATTTATGGAAGTTACTTGGCCATCAAGTAACTCATTATTCCTAATTCTTCCCAAATTCTTCATTTATTCCTATATATATCATATGCAATTTCATTTTTTTACCCTGCAAAAATTATTCACGTACCCTAGCCACATTCGTTCGTTCCTTTAAGCATTTTCCTTGTTTCTTTTTCATTGATCAATCTTTATCAAGTAAATTTCATATTGCGAAGCCTTAAACCCTACAAAACACTATGGTCATCAACAAGAATGATGATCGGAAGCAAGCCGATAAACGGACTTATGCTATGGCTTTTTCCGTACCAAGTACTTCCCAAGAAGAACAACCAAAAGCCATGAAACAGTTGAGGAATAATTCTATTATCTCCACAAAATTAACCCTTTCAAAAACCGAAAGTGATCGAGTATCTATTGGTGGTGATGGTGTTTTATTAGCATCAATTATTGACCATATGAAGCGCGATTTGACGTACCAAGAAGTTATCGATGCCAAGATAATTATGGAGAAGAAACTCACAAA
This sequence comes from Chenopodium berlandieri, assembly GCA_034703905.1. Classification (NCBI taxonomy): domain Eukaryota; kingdom Viridiplantae; phylum Streptophyta; class Magnoliopsida; order Caryophyllales; family Amaranthaceae; genus Chenopodium; species Chenopodium berlandieri. The sequence continues at coordinate 25,595,109 of CM068281.1, forward strand.
AGACGACATCGAAGGTTATCAAGGACGATTAGCCATTCCAAGAAATAGTCTCATTGAGTCGTTTCTAACAAATCATGAGGAAGAACACAATAATTTAAAGGTGGATGGAAATAGAAACTCGAATATAAATGTGAAGGTAATTGTTGGAATGTCGGTGTATGAAATACTACTAACTAGATGGAATTACAATCAAAGCGAGAAGCAAAAGGCGGAATATAGGGATCCCGGATATAAGTATGTTCTGAAGAACGGACGAAGTGGTGAGTGGTCTAAACTTAAGAATGATCATGGGCTAAAAAAAGATGATGCCATTCTTCTTGCAACATTTCGGCACAACAACTTTCTTCACTTTGTGATTATCAAAGGAACACCCGTGAAGCAGTTTGGAAAAGTAATAGGGTATCGATACTCGATGGATTAAGTTTGTCTAAAGTATTATGTTTTAGAAGTATTATCAAGTTAATCCTAGCTAATTAATTGAGTTAAGTATAAAACTAGTGTCTATCTTTTACATTTTTTCACCTTTTGGGACCTCCTAGGTTTTTTTTCACCTTTTGGGACCTGTAGTTAGGAATCCGGTAACTTAACTCAACTTTAACCAATCGGAAAATAACGAACGATTTGCCGAATTAGTGTTCAAAAATAAAGAAATTACTAAAATAGTATTCACTTGAAAATATTTTTTAAAGTAGTGTCCATGATTCGAAAACTCAAACCTATAATTTTTTTATCGATTCATTTTAAAGTCTAATTTTAAAAAACATCCGTACCTGAAGGTTGTTCATCATCTCCATATTAAAAAATGGTGCTAAAAAATTAGTTGTGTTTAGAGATTGAATTTTTGACTTAGTAAGACATGTTTTGAGCTATTTAGTAATATAGTGTAATATAGTCTCCAAATTGATATTATGATGTAGAACTAGATATAGTAGGTTTCAAGAACACTATGGTTATTAATAAGTGCCCTTTGATGATTTGCGTCCGACTAAATAATGCATTATGTATTATGTTACATAGATTTTTTTTTTTTTAAAAAAAAGGTATATCCATACCAAAAATGCTAGAAATTTTTTAAACACGCATATATATTACTTTGTATTAATAATTCATACTTTCGTTAGTGTTTATTGTATCCATTTTGCTATTAAAATACAGAAGCATCAATGATTAAGGCTCAAGGCTACACAGATTAAGATATTATAAACATTAAAGATAAAGAATTTGACGTACCAAGAAGTTACCGATGCCAAGATAATTATGGAGAAGAAACTCACAAAAGACGACATCAAAGGTAATCAAGGACGATTAGCCATTCCAAGAAATAGTCTCATTGAGTCGTTTCTAACAAATCATGAGGAAGAATACATTAATTTAAGGAAAATTTGCTTTAAATAATACGACCTTTATCTGGTGCGCTAAAAACAAGTCCACCTTTTATTTATTTCAGAATAATACGACCTTTAGTGGTACTCCGTTTTAAACAGGTTTCAGAAATTTGTAACCGGTTACAGCAGGTTAACTGGTGACGTGTCTTCCTCTTCCCCTAATCTTCTTCTATTTATCCCTCTGTATCTGTTCTTCGCATTTTTCTCCATAAAAACTTGCTCTTCCAAAGTAAAATCAAAATTGCAATTAAATGGTTGGGAAGAGGCAATCATCCAGTGGTTCTTCTTCAAGCTTTGCGTGGGAGGAAAACCAAAAAGTTCGCTGCAGTTGTGGCAATTATGCGGTGGTGAGATCTATAAAAAAGGGTCCTAACAGTGGGATGAAGTTTTACGGCTGTCCCTTATGGCCGGTTTGTTATCAATTACAAATTGCTTTCAATTTTTTCGATGTTGATTAATTTGAGTTTGACAGGTTTGTAATTGAAAATTGTATTACTGTAGGACACTCAATGTGAAATGTTTACGTGGGTTAATCAAAGCAACCCCATGGAAGATCTTCAATATCATGTTTTGGAGAAGGAAATAAGAATTTGCGAGTTAGAGTATGAGCAACAATGCAGAGATGATAAAATCAAGAGGTTACAGTTGAAGAAGGATAACTTAGAAGAGGATGTTCAAGGAATGAAGAACATTTAGAGGTTATTGAAAAAAAAAGGAGTGCACAAAATTGCGGGATTAGAATTTTGGAGGAATTTAGTGAGAAGTTAGAAAAAAACTCTTGTATTCGTGCTAACGCACGGGATATACATACGATTATATATAGTATGTATATTTAAAAAGGAAAAATAGTAGAAGTGGAAGTTGTAGAAGTTATTTAAAGGTTATTCCAAAAAAAAAAAAAAAAAAAAATAGTGCTTAGATTTTGAGAATTGGGGGTTTGAAAGGTTGTGGTTAAAGGTTACAAAACTACTCTTAAATTATATAAAAGATTTTACAACCCAAAAATAACTACTTTTTGAAATAACTATTCATTTTTTTTTTAAATACCACCTAAAAATAGACCAAAAATAAAAACATAGATTACCCCACTATTAACACTTTCCGTCAAAAAAATCGTTCAGATCCTTTTTTGTGAAAATTATTATCGATTTCCATGCCAAAGTTGTTCTATTAAGATTTTATGGGTCATTTTGATCATAAAAGGCCAGATTTGAGTCCAAAAGGGATTGAATTAAGGTCAAAATGACCTTAAAAAACCTCTAAGCAACATGTTTTGGCATAGAAATTGAATAATTTTCTTAAAAGTTAGATTTAACGATTAAAATTGAATAGTGACAAGTGGTAATGAAATCTAATTTTTTTTTCTTTTATGGGTGCTATTTTATAATAAAAATTAAAATGCGTGGTTAGTTCAAAAGTGGGTTATTTTTTGTGGTAAAATACAAAAAATTCTACTTTTTGCCAATCTGATTTGAAATTATTTTTTCTTTTTGACATGTACGCTAATCTATAGATACTTAGTATGAAAAGTAATGCTTTTTTTTTACACAAGTTTGCCTTGTTGTATGTTAAGACTTTTCATTTGAATTATTTTGATATGAAATAAGTAATAAGGTCTTCAAATAAGCTGAATTAAACTTGGCCGGACTTGAGTATTTGTAGGTTTTTGGCGGGATATATTGCTATGGCTCTTGACTGTCCAAAGATCATTAATCCAACTTGTTTGTTTAAGGAAATTTTTTAATTTTATTTATCATCTAAGGAATCATTAAAGGGATTAAAAGAGGAGGGATAGAAATAAAAGGTAAAATTTTTCTTAAAAAAATTTGTTTAAATAATCAATAAAACTTTTGTGTACACCCAATTTACATTAATATTAATGAGCATCGAACAATTTTAGGGTAAATTTACCCTATTTGGGTAACTTTAAACCTTTTTGGGTAACTTTTAACTTGATATGATTTTAGGGTAATATAGTTACTTCTGAGATTTGATATGTAATCCCTGCATCCTAAAATAATTGAATTGTTTTTCACTATTTATGTACTAACTTTGACAATATATTTTTAGTATTATTTTTTTTTTGAAATTTTAAAAATATGAAAATTCTACGATAGCTAGTCATCTCTAAATGACTACCACTATACTTAATTTTCATTGCCTGATTTTTTATTAATTATTTTGTTGGTCAAACTTCTTAAAAATGATTATTCATTTTTTCCGAATTTTAATTGCAAATAGGAGAAGACAATCGCCTTTTTTGTTTTCGAACGGAAAAAAAAAAGAAAAATCATTTTTAAGAAGTTTGACAAACAAAAAAAAAATCAAAATTTGGCTGATGAAAATTAAGTATAGCGGTAATTATTTTATTTAAGGATGACTTCCTTTGTACTATTCTTCTCATTTTAATAATTACCACGTTATTTATTTTACTTTACCACCAATAATTTTCTAAAAAAATAAGCCAGTCAAATTTTAAGTTATTAACTCTTTGTACAAGTTTTACTTTTTTTTTTTTTTTTTTTTTTTTTTTTTTTTTTTTGAGAAAATGTTTTAGTCATTTTAATAAAAAATTTTTAAAAAAAAATTATGGGCCGGTTGGTGCATGAGCTGACATATAATAATACATGTAATTTTTTAAAAGTAATTTTGACGAGTAATAATACATTAACTAGTGAGTACTCGGGGCGATGTCCCGGGTTGCTAGTTTGTGTACTTCTTTAATTTAATATATGTTCGAGTATTTGTATAGTTAATGTGTGTAATGGTTCGAGCGTTGCCTTGGGTGTCACTTTTTTTTTTTTACATCATATGTATTTATATTTTAATCTTGTGTAAAATAAACGAATTATATTACCTCTAATTTACTTAATAAATGAAAGGAATATATAATATTATGTGAAATTTGAAACACTAATAAAAGTTGGTTGAGATGGTAAATGTATTACCTATGTATTGGAGGTTATGAGTTCGGATCTTGTTCAAAACATATTTTATTCCACTTAAATGAAGTGGCTAGCTTACGTGGCGCATGTATTTTGGATAGTGACAAGGCACACATACTTTGAAAAGTGCCACGTGGCATCGTTCTTTTAAAAGGAACGCCTTTTAATATATAGTGTAGAGATACATGTATTTAAGATTTTAAGCACTTAACATTATATGTATGAATTAAATTACATCCCACACCTCCAATCCTTCAAAGAAAAAAAAATTAAAATTCAAATTGCACATTTTCTTATTAAAAAAAAAAAATAGAAAAATCACACTGCAACACAAATTGGAAAGAAAAAAAAAAGAATTTACCCTTTTAGTTAATGATTTGTTTTAATAAAGTTTTTAAACTTTTTTTTTTTAGGATATTCTCAATGGTAACCCCCTATTATTGCTACGCACCAATGGTAACCCTCTTTTTTTTGGATTATACAAAATGACACTACTTTTCTTTTTTCTCCTAAAGATCACATTAATGATGGTGTTTTAACATAAAATAGTCAATTAAAATTAACTATGGTTATTTTTTTTTAATAATTAATAATTATAAAAATATTTATAAGAAAAAAAAAACCCAAACCCTCTCCCACCCACCAACCAGTCAGCCACCAGCCCTCTCCCTACCGGCGCCAAGCACCCTCACCCCCGGCCGACACCGGCGACGCCCAGCCTGTGAGCACAACCACCCCCCAACGCAATCCCCTGTTCTACCCTTCGCGGTCAGCAACAAAACACCAGCCAACATCCTCACCTTCACACAGCCCTTGCCCAGCACATTTCCACAACAACAACAATAACAACAGCTGTATTCCCACACCCGGACCACCTCCAATTCGCACCGCAGCAGCCACCAATTTGAGAGGTCACACGCAATTCGCAGTGGCAGCTACCGCAAATCAAAACCTCAACCTCCACGCACTCACACCTAACCACCGACACACTATCTCCAGCCACGCCACCAGCAACAGCCCACAAAACAGCAACGCTACCCCGGCAACAACATCAGTGGCTTCACGACCACTGCACCGCCAACCAACAACACCTATTCGAGGTAGCGACCCTCAAATTGCAGTGAAATCAGCCCAATTGAGACAGAGCAGCCCCGCAATTCACCCACAAAACCCCCAAATTGATTTGTAATCAGAGCGGGCGCTTCGATTCCTTGAAGCGGTTGCTCCAATTTTGGTTCACCAGCTAGGGTGGGGGCTAGTGGGGTTTGTCGGCAGGGGTTGGGCTGGAGGTAGAAGGTTAGGGTGAGGTGGTGGATGTTGGGCTGTGGGGTTGGGGGGCTCCCAGAGTAGTTTTTTTTTTTTTTTTTTTTTTTTTTTTTTTTTTTTTTTTTAAATAAAATCTGTCAAATAAAAGGGAGCATTTTTGTCATTTCACTATTTTGGTTAACCATGGTTTAATTTTATGTTAAAACACCATCATTAATGTCATCATTAGGAGAAAAAAGATAACTAAGGTCATTTCGTATAATCCAAAAAAAGGGGGGTTACCGTTGTTGCGTAGCAATTGTAGGGTGTTACCATTGAAAATATCCCCTTTTTTTTTTGAAAGAAAAAGTTCTTAAACTTGGTTTAGCTAAAGTAAAGCATATTGGGGAAATAGTATGGACCCAGAGCCTGCCCCGGCCCGTGATTACTACAAAAGTCGCCTGTTCTTGGGAACCTTTACACCATAGCTTTCTAACAGATCGTAAAGCCGTTGAGCCTCTTCGTCGGCCTTCTTCTTCAACTGTCGAGCCTCCTCGTCAGCCTTATTCTTCAACTGTCGAGCCTCCTCGTCAGCCTTCTTCTTCTTCAACCGTTGAGTCCCCTCAAAGCTCAATTTCCCTGGCAGGTGCCATGCGGAGGCCGCCAATGGTCCACCAAGCCCTGCTCCGTAATCGAGCACGTAAACATTAGCCAAATCATCTTGTCTGACAGTAAAGGCGGCCGAGAAGGAAAAGACCATGATCAACAAAACCATAACCACCTTGGCTATCAACCCTAAACAATTGCTAAGCTTTCTCATTTTCGGCTCCAACTAGATTGATCAGTTCACTCTATTGATTGGATCAATAACCCTCCCAAATACCAACTATATATATGGATTAAGTCGTACGCGGTTGTATATGCTTTAATAAGAGATTGTGGGAGGGCACTTCTTATTAAATAATAAGAAATGTGAATGTATTTTATCAGTAATTTAGCTAAAGACAAACCATGCACATTATTGAAAAAATAGAAAAATAACAATATACGAAGTATTAGTTAATTAATTAGTACTCGATCAATTCATCATACGCTCTTTTTTAAGCTATATAATGCTATACACATCTTGACATTCCTTGGCCTTAATTATATTCCGTAAGAAGAATATATACGTGAAGAAGGTAATTGTTGGCTACAAGAAGATGATGCCATTATTCTTCTTGCAATATTTCTGTGCAAAAATAATTGTACATTCGTTATAAAGTTGCCCTAAATTGATCAAAAGTTACCTCTTATAATAAATAAGTTTATCCCAATATGTATTAAATTAAAGCTACCCAATACAAATGAAAGTTATCTATTCTTTATTGGTATAGTAATACTTTTTAAATGACTAAGAATCAAATCTTAGTAATTGAAAATAATTACATTATATTACCGTTATAATCTTATCTCGTTACCTATTTACATTAAAATCGTATCAAGTTTAAAGTTACTAGATTATGGCAAAAATTTACCCTAAATGCTAAATGTTACCCTAATATTGCTCGATATACACTAGTATTATTGTATTGGAGAACGTATTATGTACGGTTAGACTGACGAAACATCTCGTGCGTCAAAACACAAACCACGAATTAAACACTACTAGAAAACAACTTATTTACGACGGAAAAAATCCCTCGGAAAACTATGAAATTCCGTCGGAAACGGCATTTTCCGACGGAATTCCCTCGGAAAGGGTCGTCGCATTTCATATTGTAGGAATTTTGGCTTTTTCCGAGGGATTTTCCGTCGAAAACGCCCATGCCGACGGAATTTCCGACGGACTAAAACTTGTCGGAGCCCAGTTTGACTAAAATGGTAAGTCCGTCGCAAGCTTACGACGGAAAAAAATTCCGTAGGAAGAAGTGTGGCTTCCGACGGATTATTCCGTAGGAAGGTTAGAAGCTTCCGACGGAATTTTCCGTCGGAAACTAAGCTACTTCCGACGGAAAATTCCGTCGGAAGTAGGCAACATTCCTACGGAATTATCCGTCGCAAATTTCCTACGGATATTTATCCGTCGCAAAAGACCGACGGATTATTCCGTCGGAAGCTTATACGTTTTGCGACGGATTTATTATCCGTAGGAAACTTTGCGACGGAAATAACGACGGAACCTATTGGTCTTTTTGACCTTTTTCCTATGGCTACCCTTCGATACCTGTACTTCCTGTTTCTAATATTACAACAAAATTAAATTATTGGTTTTTGTGCAAAAATATATATATATATATACTATTTCCAATATTTACAGACAAATAATGTAATCTAAAATTATTACTAATAAACACTACGTAAATTACAGCTAAGCAACTGCGGGAGTGCCCTGGCCTGCTCCACCACTACCCGAGTCGTCGTTCTTGGGATCTCGAGCTGGAGGTCGCACGGTGGAACATGTGTCATTGGGGAAACGACTCATCATCCTCTGTTCCCACCTCCTCTCCATTTCTTCCATTTGGGCTTTTACTGAGGCTTGAACTTGGGCTTCCATCTCGAGTTTCGTTTCTTCCCGAAGAGCCTGCACTCTATTTTCCATCTGATCCTGCATCTAAGAAATAAGGGAGAGGGAAGATGTGGAAAGTCAACCCATCTGGCTGCCATAGTAAAGGTCAGCACTTCCGCCAAGTCCCTTCATACGTCCTTTCTTGTTCCGACCACCCACGGTCTCCCAGTACAGCTCATTCGCACTCTTCTGAGTCCTTTGAGTGCTAGCCTCTTCAACCTTCTTTTGGTAGGCCTCCTACAAGATAAACAAATGAAAAGGAACAATGGAGTTAGTAAGTTATTATAAATAAGCTTTAAGTACCATATTCATGAAAAATAAACCAAGTAACATGACATAGGTGACTTCTACATAGCCCAATTACTTCATTTCTTAGAAAATGAGCTCTTTTTTTCTCATTCCACATCAATTAAACATAGTTTTAGGTCTATAGTGCTTGAAATGAATAAAAAAACAAAGTAACAAAGTTTTAGGTACAATATTCATGAAAAATAACCAAGTATACTACTAGAAATAGGCTATTTTCCGAGGGACTTTTTCCGACGGACTATATTTCCCTCGGAAAATTTGAAATTTCCGGCAGAAATTAGAGTTGTAGGAAAAATCCATCGGAAAAGAAACTTTCCGACGGAAAAATCCGTAGGAAATATTCCGATGGATATTATTTCCCTCGGAATATTCAAGTTCCGAGGGAACATTCCGTCGGAAAACAGTTTCCGACGGAATTCCGACGGAATATTCCGTCAGAACCTGTAAATTCCGAGGGAATAATTTCCGTTGGAAGGTTGCAACAATTAAAAAAAATGTTAGGTTCCGAAAAAAACAGAACAACAACTGAAGAGAGAGAAAGGGAGAACGCGAAAGAAGAAGAGGAAGAGAGAGAAAGGGAGAAGGAGAAAGAAGAAGAGAGAGAGGGAGAAAGAGAGCGTCGCCGCCACCACCACCCCGCCGCTAGGACGCCGCCGGTAAGTGTGTCATTTTAGGTTTGGTTTTTTTATTTTTTTATTTTTTATTTTTTTATTTTTTTCTTTTTTGCTAAAAACCCTAACCACCACCACCATTTCACCTAGACTTCACCGGAATTCACCACACCCACTGCCGGTTTTCACCACAACCACCAAGAGTCAAAGCCACCGCCGTTGAATAGTGGTAAGTGGTGTTTGTTTAGTTGGTTTTGTTTTTTAAATTCACTGTTTTGGGGTTTTTGGGTGTTTTTTCGAGGATTTTTTTTTTCTTTTCTTTTTTTTTTTCCCCTTCAAATGTGAACCCCGTAGCCTTGAACACCAGCCGACCGTCGGTCTACAACCAGACGACGCCCAGCCGCCGCCGACAGTAGGTAGTATTCCCGTTTTTTTATTTTTTTTTTTATTTTTTTTGTTTATTTTTTAATATAAGTTGACCCACCCACCTCCCACCTCACCAGACCCACACCACCCACCAACACCCATACCACCCACCAGCACCCACACTACCCACCAAACCAGCCCCCACCACCCACCAGCACCCACACCACCCACCAAACCAGCCCACACCACCCATCAGCACGCCACACCACCCACCAGCACCACCTTACCTGAACCCACACACCAAACCTACCTAACCGTAACTCGCCACCTTAACACACCCTAACCCTCCCAAATCGTAACCCGCCACCCCTCCCCATCACCCAAACCGAGCTCCTAACCCTTACCTAACCAGACCCACCACCTTAACACTCGAAAAAATAATAAAATTCAACCAGATCTAAAAACAAATTCAACAATCGAAAAAATTCAACCAGATCTAAAAAAAATTCAACAATCGAAAAATTAAATAGACACTCGAAAAAATTGAACCAGATGTAAAACTCAGATCTAAAAAAACAAATTCAACACTCGTAAAAATTCAACCAGATTAAAAAAAAAAAAAAAATTCAACACTTGGAAAACATACCTTAATAACCGAAATTGGCTTTGAATTCTTGAATTAGGTTTATATAGACCAAATTTGACCATGAAAAGTCTAGATCTAGATTTTTCATGGTCGAATTTGACCAAAAAAAACCGATAGTTTACTGCCACATCACACCAGTCGCCGGAAAACATCTTGCAAAAAAAAAAAAAAAAAACTGAAGGAGGAAGAGAGGAAGAGATGGTTTGTATCAAGGCCTTTTCTTCTTGATTTCGTTGAGCAAGGCAAGAATGAACTTGGGTTGGGAAATTGGATTCCCTTATGAAATGAAAGATGAAAAGATAATTGAGAAAGGAGGAACCAGACGAAAAGATAAATGAGAAAGGAGGAGGAAAAATGAAATAAGAAAGGAGGAGGAGGAGGAGAGAGAAGGAATGGGCGGCTGACATTAGAAGGAGAGAGAAAGAGGAGTTCAGAGAATTGAAGAGGAGGGTTTTTTTTTTTATTTTTTTTTATATATATAAATATATTCCGACGGAATAATCCGTCGGAAAGTTCTGACGGATTTTAATTCCGCCGGAAATTTAACTTTGTGACGGAATATTCCATCGGAAATGCCATATTTTCCGATGGATTTTTATTCCGTCGGAAATTATCGACGGATTTCCTACGGATTTTTGAAATTCGTCGGAAATATCCGACGGAATAAAAATCCGTCGGAATTTCCGAATTTTCCGACACTACTACATTTCAGAGCTAATACAACGGCTTTTTTTTGTTGTATTAGGTGTCAAAAACCGTTGTATTAGACCTAATACAACGGTTACCAACCGTCACATTTGCAAGGGTTGGATTAGGTCTAATACAACGGCAAAATAGACCTAATCCAACGGATTGAGCAATCCGTTGGATTAGGTAGATACCTAATCCAACGGTTTCTTCAATCCGTTGGATTAGGTTCCCTTTTGGTTTTTTGGGAATAAATAGACCTAATCCAACGGATTGCTTACCCAATTCGTTGGATTAGGTCCTTTTTTTTTTATTATTATTATTATTATTATTATCATTGTTATTATTATTATTATTATTATTATTATAGTCCATAGTGACCAGTTTGTCCAGAAGTTTCCAGATTGTCCAAGCTCAGTCCAGAACATATAAATGGCATCTTAGTTTGCATCTGAAAAAAGATCTAAAAAATTTAAACCGAAAACAAAAAATTGGAAATCGAAAACAAAAAAATGAAAAACGAAAGAAAAATTGAAAAAAACGAAGATCTGAAAACGAAACAAACAATGAAAACGAAAAACGCATAAAAACGAAAAAACCTAGAAAAACGAAAAAAAAACCCAAAAAAAATAAAAAGAAAAATCCAGAAACGAAAAAAAAATTCCAGAAACGAAAAGAAAAAACCCAAAAAACGAAAAAAATGAAAACGAAAAACGCATAAAATGAAGATTTGAAAACGAAACAACAAATGAAAACGAAAAATGCATAAAATGAAGATTTGAAAACGAAAAATATCTGAAAAATTAACGAAAAATTAAATCTGAAAAATGAAGATTTGAAAACGAAACAACAAATGAAAACGAAAAACGCATAAAACCCAGAAAAACGAAAAAAAAAACCCAAAAAAAAGAAAAAATCCTTAAAATAAAAAAAACCCATAAAACGAAAATTTGTAAAACGAAAATGACCGAAAAATTGAAAAAGGATCTGAAAATTTGAAAAAAAAAAGTAGATCTGAAAACGAAACAAAAAAACTAATGAAACCCAGAATAAAAAAAAAAACCAGAAAGATGAAAAAAACCCAAAAAAATCAAGAATTCGAAAAAATACAAAAACAAAATCCAGAAACGAAAAAAAAAACCAAAAAACGTAAAGAAACCCAGAAAATGAAAAACAAAATCTGAAAAAAAAAACAAGATCTGAAAAACAAAAATACCTAAACGAACGGCGATAATGGTGAGAAAGTCTTTGAGGCTTTAAGAGAGGAAGAGAATGAGAGTGACGAGAGAGAGGGAGGGAGAAGAGAGGTAGAGAATGAGGAAGAAGAGAGGAGCAGTGAGAGTGAAATAGAGAGGAGCTCAGAGAGAGGCGTGAGTGAGAGTAAAATAAAGAGTGAAATTAGGGCATTAGGCCCAATATAAGGCCCTTCGAATTTTCTTTTCTTTTTTTTTTTTTTTTTTTTTTTTTTGTGATCCGTTGTATTAGACTTATTTTCATTTTTTTTTTTGATCCGTTGTATTAGACTAGGTCTAATACAACGGATTCTTACATCTAATACAACGGTTATTATAAACCGTTGTATTAGACCTGTTTTAGTATAAACCGTTGTATTAGCCTAGTCTAATACAACGGTATGAAATTAGCCGTTGTATTAGCTATTTTTATACCGTTGCATTAGATAAAAAATGTAGTAGTGCGACGGAAATATGTGTCCGTCGGAAACAGTTCGTCGGAAATCGGCCTATTTCTAGTAGTGTTGCAAGCATAAACTTAGTTACTAAGTATTTAATTTGAATTATTTGTAGGATTAGTAGATTTAATCGGTTTTTTGGCAATAACAAGGGTAGATCTACAGGTTAGAGAGTATATAAAAGCTTTTATTATTGTATTAAAAATTATAGTTTATTATTGTTTTTAGTGTAGTGTATACAATTTGTTGTATTTGTATTCTAATATGTTTAAATATTTGAAAGGAATGTGTTTGTGTTATGACATGTTAGTTTAGTCTAGTTTATTTAAGTTTAGTTTTTAATTGTTGTATCAACATGTTAGTTTAGTTTAGTTTAGTTTAATATAATAATGTATGTTAGTTTATTTTAATTTAGTTAGTTTAGTTTATTTAAGTTTAGTTTTTAATTATTGTATTATAACATGTTAGTTTTTTTTTAGTTTAGTTTAATATAATAATGTATGTTAGTTTATTTTAATTAAGTTTACTTTAGTTTATTTTAGTTTAGTTTAGTTTAATAAAGTGTATGCTAGTGTATTTAGTTTAATATTTTTGTTTGATATAATGTTTAATATAATATTTAATAAGCGTTCTAATTTATTTGCTTAGTTTAGTTTAATTATGATATATCTCTGTTTAGTAAAATGCATGTGCCCTTCACTTTATATATATAATAAATGAATCATTTGCATAATCATATGCCGAGATACCCGTTCAAGGCATACACATTAGGAGTATGTCTTGAATAGTCCCCGGTTGGGACTGTCCTTGTACGCTTATTCTCACTTAGGTGGTGAATGTAAGCCTTGTTTTTGATTCTAGGGAAAATCCTGCCTTTTCATGCATTTCTCTACCGTGTTCTCTGGGTACATATGTAGGTGTGTTTAATCGCCTACATCGTGTACTTGGAGAACTGTAGGGAAATGCTGGCGGATTTTCCATAGAATTGAAAACCTGGGTTACATTCACTAGTGAGAATAAACGTACAAGGATGGGTTAGCTTGGAGTGATAAGGACCCTTTGGAAGAATTTCAAATCTCATTTACATTTCCATAACGCTTTGGTGGATAATGACTGCGAAATACGGTTTATGACTAATGTGATTATACATATGCGTGAGCTGTGTAGAAGTTGTAATCATGAAACGAAGAGAACGTAGGTGGATGTATGAAAGGATGGTTGGGAAAAGTATTAATCCAGAGTTCGTGAAAGGGGTTGATGAATTCATTCAGTACGTCACAGATCATCCCGAGAGTAGTAACCCGAATGAAGTTAGGTGTCCATGTGTTAAATGTAAAAACAAACGCCTTTGGGATGTGGATACGGTTAAAATTCATCTGTATCGCAAGGGTTTCACACCTAACTATTATGAGTGGATGTGTCACGGGGAAGGGTATCCGGGAGTTCCCGAACAGCGGTCCAATGAATATCATGACATGGTTTTCGATGCTTTTGGTCATAGTCAAGATCAGGGGCACTCCAAGGAGGCTAGTGTTCCATCAGAGGAGGAGCCTAATGCAGCTGCTAAGCATTTTCTGGATTTGTTGAAGGCTTCTGAAAGGCCATTATACGAAGGGAGTTCTTTGTCTGTGTTACAGATGGCCGCTAGAATCACTAGTCTAAAATGTGAGTATAATTTGCCTCACAGATGTGTTGATGGGTTTGCTTCTTTGCTAAGTGAGGCGATTCCGAACAACAGCCATATGGCCGACACTTTCTACGAGGTGAAGAAGATTGTGAAGGGGTTGGAACTGTCCCATCAAAAGATTCATGCATGCCCGAAAGGGTGTATGTTGTTTTGGAAGGATGATGCTCAGTTGTCTGCATGCAGGATGTGTGGCAGCGACCGATACAAGCAGACTTCCAAAGGTAGCCTAGTGCCTTTGAATATTCTTTTTTATTTCCCGATCACACCCAGGTTGCAAAGACTGTTTGCAACGAAGAACATTTCGGAGGAAATGACATGGCATTCGAAAAATCCCCAAGTTCAAGGCACAATGGCACACCCTAGTGACAGTGCAGCTTGGAAACACCTCGATTGTCGGTTTCCAGAGTTTGCTTCCGAGCCTCGTAATGTGAGACTTGGCTTGTGTACAGATGGTTTTGCTCCTCATGGTAAGTTTGGGGGACAATATTCTTGTTGGCCTGTCATTTTGACCCCTTATAACTTGCCTCCCTCAATGTGCATGAAAAGACAATTCATGTTTCTTTCGTTACTCGTTCCCGGTCCTAAAAATCCTAAGGGCAACTTGGATGTTTACATGCAACCGTTGATAGAGGAGTTGAAACTGTTGTGGGAAGTTGGCGCGGCAACTTATGATATTTCGAAGAAACAGAATTTCAATCTTCGAGCAGCCATCCTATGGACCGTTAGTGACTTCCCGGCTTATGGCATGTTGTCTGGTTGGGCCACAGCTGGTAAGAAAGCTTGTCCACATTGCATGGAGAAGAGCAAAGCTTGTCCACCGGCTTCTTGGTTTGATTGTCACTGGCAATTCCTTCCGACAAATTACCCTTTTCGGAACAGTAAAACTGCATTCTGTAAAAACAAAGTAGAGAAAGGTGCCCCTCCACACATCATGTCAGGGGAGGAGCTGTGGGAATGTGTGAAGGGCCTCCCGAAGGCTACAGATGGACCCTATTCAATTAAAAGGCTGAAAAATGAAAAGAAGGGGTGGTTCAAGCAAAGCACCTTGTGGGAGCTCCCATATTGGAAGCATCTCCTCATTCATCACAACTTAGATGTCATGCACATTGAGAAGAACTTCTTCGATCAGTTAATTCACACTGTGATGGATGTGAAAAAGCATACGTGTGACACGCCATCTGCTCGGAATGACATTGCCAGATATTGTAGACGTCCCCAGCTTCATCTTCAAGAGGATGATAGAGGAAAAGAGGTCATGCCAAAGGCTCTATTTGCTCTTGACAAGGCTCAGAGAAAAGTTTTATGTGAGTGGGTTAAGCAGCTGCGGTTCCCTGATGGTTACGCCTCCAATTTGAGCAGATGCGTAGATTTGCAAGCGTGTAAGCTCCATGAAATGAAAAGCCATGACTGTCACGTGTTCATGGAGAGGATGTTGCCCACAGATTTGAGGGAATTGCTCCCTGGCCATATTTGGAATGCAATTACAGAGATCAGCCAATTCTTCCGCGACTTGTGTTGCTATACAACATCAGTTAGTGACATGGAGCGATTGAAGAAAAACATACCTGAGATCCTCTGCAAGCTTGAGAAGATCTTTCCTCCTGCATTCTTTAACTCCATGGAGCATTTGCCTATACATTTGCCGTACGAGGGGAAGTTATGTGGTCCTGTACAATACAGATGGATGTATCCCTTCGAAAGGTAAATCAAATACCCTTATTTCACATCCTTTGTTTTACATCCTAATCACTTATTCATACAGTTACATAACAACTGTAATTGCAGGTTCCTCAATCATTTGAAACGGAAAATTGGGAACAAGGCTCGAGTTGAAGGGTCCATATGCAATGCTTATCTCACTGAAGAGATAGCAAACTTCTGCTCCAATTACTTTCAGTCGACAGTTGACACTAAAACTCGAGATCTTGGTCGAAATGTGAATGCTGACGTTGAGTCCACATTGGACGACGCTGAAATACCAGAGTTGTTCAAAGAGGACAGTGGTCGTGTGTCAAATGAGGGTAGTACTCGGTTCTTAGATGACAAAGAACTCGAGTGTGCACATTTGTTCGTGTTACGAAACACCGGCATTCTTGGCGAATACGAAAGGCATATTAGGCCCAGGTATTCAGTGTATTTGTATTTACGATCATTTACAATGATAACTTTGTAGATTTACATTGTGTGTTTGGCCTCATAAGACGTTTGAGGACTACATTCTTAGTACTCGACCTTTCCTGCGTAGAGAAGAAGTCATGGAGAATTTCAAAGCTGAATTCTCTAATTGGTTTCACCACAAGGTGATATACGCGGTCTAACCGTGAAATAATTATGAATTTTACATCTTGCATTTCAGTTCATTCAATTCATGAACCGTGATGTTGATATTCAACAACTTTATAGGTGGTCGAAGAGAAGCCAAATTCGGATGTCCTGCGAGCGTTGTGCATGCGTCCCTTCAGGCGAGTTCGTACTTGGGGCCAGATTTTTGTCGGTGGATTTAATTTCCATACACATGCCCATGGCAAGAACAAATCCACCATGAATTATGGTGTGTGTGTATCAAGTGAGGATGGCGGAGAGTACTTCGGCATTTTAGACGACATAATTGAACTTGTCTACACAGTTCCCAAGAGACAGTACAAGACAATTTTGTTTAAGTGCAATTGGATGGATTGTGGTAGGGGAATGAACATACACGAACATTACAGGCTAATTGAAGTAAATCATACTAAGAAATACCCCAAATATGATCCATTTGTCTTATCTTACCAAGTGGCTCAAGTGTACTACGCATCATACCCTAGCCTGAAACGGGACCGAGTTCAATGGTGGTCTGTGTTTAAAACACAAGCAAGGTTAGTGGTTGATGCTCCGGTGGACTTAGAGTTTCTGCAATCACCATCCCCAACAGTACATGTAATGCTTTTCCCACCGAATGACATTCCAGACTACGCCAGGGATGATGATGATGAAGACGATGACGATGGCTTTGTGATCTCAAGCGATGAAGACGATGAATCTAGTATCGGCTCTAGTGATAGTGACGATGATGATGACATCGATGTAGTATTAGATGATAGTAGTGATGACTCTAGTAGTGAAAGTAGTGATGAGAGTACTGAGTAGGAGAATATATTAATCTCCTTTAAAAGTATGCTTCTTATTGTAAAATCAAAATATTAATTAGGCTTATGTAAAACTTTATAGTGTTTGTATAAAAGCCATATTACGTTGCACTGCACTTGTTATTTATAATATCTTGTCATTTTACTAACATCTGACTCAGGTAGTCATGGCGGGTGGAAAAAGTGGGCAATCGTCGAAGAAAGCAAAGGGGAAAGAGAAAATGACCGTCCGCGCCCTTTTCAACGACGACCAGGATGAGGAGATGTTTGATGCGGAGGCACACGATTTGGGTGAGGATCAGACGGCCCCATCTACTCCTCCAGAAGATGGGCCACGGGATGAGTCACGGGATGAGTCACAGCTCCCGTTTTTGGACCCTACTACACTGTGGTACGTATATATCATGATATGGATGATGAGATACAAGGCTTATATTACTATTTTCGAACTTGTTTAACATTGTTGTTTCCCGTTTGTTATAGGTTTGATGATCCTACGGTTCGGAGTGCGGTATCCGGTACGATTACTGGATACTACCGAGCCCCTTGGAGGAACTTTGGAGAAGTTCCTGCAGCTACGAAGGAACACTGGTGGAACTTGTTCAGCGTATGATATTTTTGGGTCTTAGTTAATACATGTTTTAGATATTGTATTGATTTAGTTTTGTGTATAACTTCTGTATTTTATCATTTGCAGGCACAATTCAGATGGGCACCCCAGATGAACGAGCTAGTGAAGCTCACATTTTGGAAGAGGGTAGCAATACACCTGCGTGACATGTTCCACACCATCACGCACAAGATGAATGGCGCCAAGCCAAGTTGGCTGAGTGAGGAGATCCACAAGGAGATGATGGACATTGTTGCATCGGATCAAACTTACAAGGAGAGGTCGATGCAAAACAAGAAGAACAGAAGGTGCAGTTCTATGGAAAATCCCGTCTGAGGGACCCACTTTCAGGATTCGTTGTCAGCTGTCCAACATGCAAAAAGGATGGTAAGTTTATTTAAGAAGATTTTATATTAGAAGGCATTTTTGTGTATTTCAATGTAACAAGGGTGTGACATGTTTAACGTTTATTCCTATTTTTTTGTATCAAAGGCGGCGAAGAACAAGGGCCAGCTGCCAACAACTCCTGAGCTGTTTCTGAAGACACACTTCAAGGAGCTGCCTGGGAAAGGCACAGTGGCAGTAAATCCCACAGCACAGGAAATTGCGGTAACAAATTCCCTAAACTTAGTTCATTGGTTCATTATTCATGAATATGGTACTGAAAACTTAGGGACTTGTTGTTTTTTGTGATTTCAAGGCATGTACCCCTTAGAATACCTATAGTTGACATGTTTAGAGAAAGAAATAGTTCATTTGGTCAAAAATGAAGAAAATGGGCAAAGAATAGGTCATATAGGCCATAGTTGCTTCAATTTGGCTCCAAATGTGTCCCAAACCTTAGGGACTTGTTGTTTTTTGTGAAACAAAGAAGTAGTTCATTTGGTCGAAAATGAAGAAAATGGGCAAAGAATAGGTCATATAGGCCATAGTTGGTTCAATTTGGCTCCAAATGCGTCCCAAACCTCAGGGACTTGTTGTTTTTTGTGATTTCAAGGCATGTACCCCTTATATTACCTATAATTGACATGTTTAGAGAAATAAATAGTTCATTTGGTCGAAAAAGAAGAAAATGGGCAAAGAATAGGTCATATAGGCCATAGTTGCTTCAATTTGGCTCCAAATGCGTCCCAAACCTTAGGGACTTGATGTTTTTTGTGATTTCAAGGCATGTACCCCTTAGAATACCTATAATTGACATGTTTAGAGAAAGAATTAGTTCATTTGGTCGAAAATGAAGAAAATGGGCAAAGAATAGGTCATGTAGGCCATAGTTGGTTTAATTTGGCTCCAAATGCGTCCCAAACCTATTGTGTTGTTTTTTCTTGGAATTTCAAGCCCTATACTCCTAAAACTATGTACATTTGACATGTTTGGATGATAAATGAGAACATTAGCTAAGAAATAGAGAAAATGGGCAACATAGAAGTCACTTAGGCCATACTTGGTGCGTTTTTCATCATTAAGGCTCCCAAAACTTATTGTGTTGTTTTTTCTTGGCATTTCAAGCCCTAGACTCCTAAAACTATGTACATTTGACATGTTTGGATGAGAAATGAGAACATTAGCTAAGAAATAGAGAAAATGGGCAACATAGAAGTCACTGAGGCCATACTTGGTGCGTTTTACATCAATATGGCTCCCAAAACTTAATGTGTTGTTTTTTTTGGCATTTCAAGCCCTAGACACCTAAAATTATTTACATTTGACATGTTTGGATCAAAAATGAGAACATTAGCTAAGAAATAGAGAAAATTGGCAACATAGAAGTCACTTAGGCCATACTTGGTGCGTTTATCATGAATATTGTACGTAAAACTTTGTTACTTTGTTTTTTTTTTTTTGTCATTTCAAGCACTTTAGACCTAAAAATATGTTTAATTGATATGGAATGAGAAAAAAAGAGCTCATTTCCTAAGAAATGAAGTAATTGGGCTAAGTAGAAGTCACCTATGTCATGTTACTTGGTTTATTTTTTCATGAATATGGTACCCAAAGCTTATTTATATAACTTACTAACTCGTTTGTTCCTTTTCATATGTTTATCTTGTAGGAGGCCTACCGAAAGAGGGTTGAGGAGCCTAGCACTCAAAGGACTCATAAGAGTCCGAATGAGCTGTACTGGGAGACAGTGGGTGGTCAGAACAAAAACGGACGTGTGAAGGGACTTGGCGGAAGTGCTGACCTTTACTATGGCAGCTAGATGGGTCGAATTTCCACATCTTCCATGCAGTACACGCCCTCCCTTGTTTCTCAGATGCAGGATCAGATGGAAACCAGGGTGCAGGCTTTTCGGGAAGAAATGGAACTCGAGATGCAAGCCCGAGTTCAAGCCTCAGTAAGAGCCCAAATGGAAGAAATGGAGAAGAGGTTGGAAGAGAGGATGATGAGTCGTTACCACAATGACCCTTGTTCCACCGTGCGACCTCCATTTCGAGATCCCAGGGAGGACGACCCGGGTAGTGGTGGAGCAGGCCAGGCCACTCCCGCAGTTGTTTAGCTTTAATTAACGTAGTGTTTATTAGTAATAATTTTAGATTACATTACTCGGCTGTACAGATTGGAATTAGTACATATATATATATAATTATTTTTGCACAAAAACCATTAATTTTATTCTGTCGTTAATATAAGAAGCAAGAAGTACAGGTATCAAAGGGTAGCAATGTGCCATAGGAAAATAGTCAAACTCGAAATAGTTCCGTCGTTATGTCCGTCGCAAAGTTCCTACGGAAATAAAATCCGTCGCAATGGGTACAAGTTTCCGACGGAAATTTCCATCAGTATTTTGCGACGGAAATATTTCCGTAGGAAGATTACGACGGAATTTTCCGTAGGAAAGTTGCCTGGTTCCGATGGATATTTTCGTCGGAAGGAGCTAAGCTTCCGATGGATTATTTCGTTGGAAGGTTGGATGATTCCAACGGAATATTCCGTCGAAAGCGGAGAAACTTTCCGACGGAATATGTTCCGTCGGAGCCTTGCGACGGACTTCCAATTTTGGTCAAACATAGGCTCTGACAATTTAAATTCCATCGGAAATTCCGTCGGCATGGTAATTTCCGACGGAAATACCTTCGGTATAAGCCAAAATTCCTATGATGTGAATTCCGACAACGTGTTCCGACGGATTTTCGTCGGAAACTGCCTCTTCCGACGGAGTTAGAAGGTGTTCCGACGGATATTTTCCGTCGTAAATAAGGTGTTTTCTAGTAGTGGTATGGCCTAAGTGCCTTCTATGTTGCCCATTTTCTCCATTTCTTAGCTAATGTTATCATTTCTCATCCAAACATGTCAAATGTACATAGTTTAAGGTGTCCAGGGCTTGAAATGACATTAAAATCCAAGACATTAAGTTTTGGGTGCCATATTCATGAAAAACGAACCACCTGAGGCCTAAGTGCCTTCTATGTTGCCCATTTTCTCCATTTCTTAGCTAACGTTATCATTTCTCATTCAAACATGTCAAATGTACATAGTTTAAGGTGTCTAGGGCTTGAAATGACATTAAAAACCAAGACATTAAGTTTTGGGTGCCATATTCATGAAAAACGAACCAACTGAGGCCTAAGTGCCTTCTATGTTGCCCATTTTCACCATTTCTTAGCTAATGTTATCATTTCTCATCCAAACATGTCAAATGTACATGTTTAAGGTGTCTAGGGCTTGAAATGGCATTAAAAACCAAGACATTAAGTTTTGGGTGCCATATTGATGAAAAACGCACTAACTGTGGCCTAAGTGCCTTCTATGTTGCCCATTTTCTCCATTTCTTAGCTAACGTTATCATTTATCATCCAAACATGTCAAATGTACATAGTTTAAGGTGTCTAGGGCTTGAAATGACATTAAAAACCAAGACATTAAGTTTTGGGTGCCATATTCATGAAAAACGAACCAGCTGAGGCCTAAGTGCCTTCTATGTGGCCCATTTTCTCCATTTCTTAGCTAATGTTATCATTTCTCATTAAAACATCTCAGATGTACATAGTTTAAGGTGTCTAGGGCTTGAAATGACATTAAAAACCAAGACATTAAGTTTTGGGTGCCATATTTATGAAAAACGCACCAACTGAGGCCTAAGTGCCTTCTATGTTGGCCATTTTCTCCATTTCTTAGCTAATGTTATCATTTCTCATCAAAACATGTCAAATGTACATAGTTTAAGGTGTCTAGGGATTGAAATGACATTAAAAACCAAGGCATTAAGTTTTGGGTGCCATATTCATGAAAAACGAACCAAGGAACTAAGTTTAGGGAATTTGTTACCGCAATTTCCTTAGCTGTGGGGTTTACTGGCATTGTGCCTTTCCCAGGCAGCTCCTTGAAGTGTGTCTTCAGAAACAGCTCAGGAGCTGTTGGTAGCTGGCCCTTGTTCTTCGCCGCCTTTGATACAAAAAAAATAGGAATAAACGTTAACCATGTCACACCATCGTTTCATTGAAATACATAAAAATGCCTTCTAATATAAGATCTTTATAAACAAACTTACCATCCTTTTTGCATGTTGGACAGCCGACAACGAACCCTGAAAGTGGGTTCCTTGGACGGGATTTTCCATAGCACCATCGCTTCTTTTTTTTTTTGTTTTGCGCCGACCTCGCCTTGTAAGTTAGATCCGTGGCAACAATGTCCAAACATCTTCTTGTGGATCTCCTCACTCAGCCAACTTGGCTTAGCGCCATTCATCTTGTGCGTGATGGTGTGGAACATGTCACGCAGGCGTGTTGCTGCCCTCCTCCGAAATGTGAGCTTCACTTGCTCGTTCATCTGGGGTGCCCATCTGAATTGTGCCTGCAAATGATAAAATATAAAAGTTATAAACGAAACTAAATCAATACAATAACTACAACATGTATTAACCAAGACCAAAAAATATCATACGCTGAACAAGTTCCACCAGTGTTCCTTCATAGCTTCAGGAACTTCTCCAAAGTTCCTGTAAGGGGCTCGGTAGTATCCAGTAATCGTACCGGATACCGCACTCCGAACCTTAGGATCATCAAACCTACAATAAACGAGAAACAACAATGTTAAACAAGTTCGAAAATAGTAATATAAGCCTTGTATCTCATCATCCATATCATGATATGTACGTACCAGAGCGTAGTAGGGTCCAAAATCGGTAGCTCTGACTCATCCCGTGTCTGATCATCTGGAGGAGTGGATAGGGGCGTCTGATCGTCACCCAAATCATGTGCCTCTGCATCGAACATCTCCTCATCCTGGTCGTCGTTGAAAAGGGCGGCCATTTTCTCTTTCCCCTTTGCTTTCTTCGATGATTGTCCACTTTTTCCACCCGCCATGACTACCTGAAATAGATGTTAGTAACATGAAAAGATATTATAAATAATAACAAGTGCAGTGCAATGTAATATGGATTTTATACAAACAGTAAAAGTTTTACATAAGGCTAATTAATAGTTTGATTTTACATTAAGAAGCATACTTTTAAAGGAGATTAACATATTCTCCTACTCAGTAATCTCATCACTACTTTCACTACTATAGTCATCACTACTATCATCTAATACTACATCGATGTCATCATCATCGTCACTATCACTAGAGTCGATACTAGATTCATCGTCTTCATCGCTTGAGATCACAAAGCCATCGTCATCATCTTCATCATCATCATCTCTGGCGTAGTCTGGAATGTCATTCGGTGGGCAAAGCGTTGCATGTACTGTTGGGGATGGTGATTGCAAAAACTCAAAGTCCACCGGAGCATCAACCACTGACCTTGCTTGTGTTTTGAACACATACCACCATTAAACTCGGTCCCGTTTCAGGCTAGGGTATGATGCGTAGTACACTTGAGTCACTTGGTAAGATAAGACAAATGGATCATACTTGGGGTATTTCTTAGTATGATTTACTTCGATTAGCTTGTATTGTTCATGTATGTTCATTCCCCTACCACAATCCATCCAATTGCACTTAAACAAAATTGTCTTGTACTGTTTTTTGGGTCCCGTGTAGACAAGTTCAATTATGTCGTCTAAAATGCCGAAGTACTCTCCGCCATCCTCACTTGACACACACACACCATAATTCATGGTGGATTTGTGCTTGCCATGGGCATGTGTATGGAAATTAAATCCACCGACAAAAATCTGGCCCCAAGTACAAACTCGCCTGAAGGGACGCATGCACAACGCTCGCAGGACATCCGAATTTGGCTTCTCTTCGACCACCTATAAAGTTGTTGAATATCAACATCACGGTTCATGAATTGAATGAACTGAAATGCAAGATGTAAAATTCATAATTATTTCACGGTTAGACCGCGTATATCACCTTGTGATGAAACCAATTAGAGAATTCAGCTTTGAAATTCTCCATGACTTCTTCTCTACGCAGGAAAGGTCGAGTACTAAGAATGTAGTCCTCAAACGTCTTATGAGGCCAAACACACAATGTAAATCTACAAAGTTATCATTGTAAATGATCGTAAATACAAATACACTGAATACCTGGGCCTAATATGTCACTAACTGATGTTGTATAGCAACACAAGTCGCGGAAGAATTGGCTGATCTCTGTAATTGCATTCCAAATATGGCCGGGGAGCAATCCCCTCAAAGCAGTGGGCAACAACCTCTCCATGAACACGTGACAGTCATGGCTTTTCATTCCGTGGAGCTTACATGCTTGCAAATCTACGCATCTGCTCAAATTGGAGGCATAACCATCAGGAAACCGCAGTTGTTTAACTCACTCACACAAAACTTTTCTCTGAGCCTTGTCAAGAGTGATTGGAGCCTTTGGCATGACCTCTTTTCCTCTATCATCCTCCTGAAGATGAAGCTGGGGACGTTTACAATATTTAGCAATGTCATTCCGAGCTGATGGCGTGTCACACGTATGCTTTTTCACATCCATTACAGTGTGAATTAACTGATCAAAGAAGTTCTTCTCAATGTGCATGACATCTAAGTTGTGACGTATGAGGAGATGCTTCCAATATGGGAGCTCCCACAGTGTGCTTTGCTTGAACCACCCCTTCTTTTCCTTTTTCAGCAGTTTAATTGAATCGGGTCCATCTGTAGCCTTCGGAACGTCCTTAACACATTCCCACAGCTCCTCTCCTGACATGATGTGTGGAGGGGCACCTTTCTATACTTTGTTTTTACAGAATGCAGTTTTACTATTCCGAAAAGGGTAATCTGTCGGAAGGAATTGCCGATGGCAATCAAACCAAGAAACTTTACCACCATGTTCGAGCCAAAATGCTTTGCTCTTCTCCATGCAATGTGGACAAGCTTTCTTACTAACATGCCATAAGCCGGGAAGTCACTAACGGTCCATAGGATGGCTGCTCGAAGATTGAAATTCTGTTTCATCGAAATATCATAAGTAGCCACGCCAACTTCCCACAACAGTTTCAACTCCTCTATCAACGGTTGCATGTAAACATCCAAGTTGCCCTTAGGGTTTTTAGGACCAGGAACGAGCAACGAAAGGAACATGAATTGTCTTTTCATACACATTGAGGGAGGCAGGTTATAAGGGGTCAAAATGACAGGCCAACAAGAATATTGTCCCCCAACCTTACCATGAGGAGCAAAACCATCTGTACACAAGCCAAGTCTCACATTACGAGGCTCGGAAGCAAACTCTGGAAAGCGACTGTCGAGGTGTTTCCAAGCTTCACTGTCACTAGGGTGTGTCATTGTGCCTTAAACTCGGGGATTTTTCGAATGCCATGTCATTTCCTCTGAAATGTTCTTGGTTGCAAATAGTCTTTGCAACCTAGGTGTGATCGGGAAATAAAACAGAACATTCAAAGGCACTAGGTTACCTTTTGAAGTCTGCTTGTATCGGTCACTGCCACACACCCTACATGCTAACAGCTGAGCATCATCCTTCCAAAACAACATACACCCTTTCGGGCATGCATCAATCTTTTGATGAGACAGTTCCAAACCGTTCACAATCTTCTTCACCTCGTAGAAAGTGTCGGCCATATGGCTGTTGTTCGGAATCGCCTCACTTAGCAAAGAAGCAAACCCATCAACACATCTGTGAGGCAAATTATACTCACACTTGAGACTAGTGATTCTAGAGGCCATCTCTAACGCAGAAAAAGAACTCCCTTCGTATAATGGCCTTTCAAAAGCCTTCAACAAATCCAGGAAATGCTTAGATGTTGCATTAGGCTCCTCCTCTGATAAAACACTAGCCTGATCCGAGTGCCCCCGATCTTGACTATGACCAAAAGCATCAAAAACCATGTCACGATATTCATTGGACCGCTGTTCGGGAACTCCCGGATACCCTTCCCCGTGACACATCCACTCATAGTAGTTAGGTATGAAACCCTTGCGATACAGATGAATTTTAACCGTATCCGTATCCCAAAGGCGTTTGTTCTTACATTTAACACATGGACACCTAACTTCATTCGGGTTACTACTCTCGGGATGATCTGTGACGTACTGAATGAATTCATCAACCCCTTTCACGAACTCTGGATTAATACTTTGCCCAACCATCCTTTCATACATCCAGCTATGTTCTCTTCGTTTCATGATTACAACTTCTACAAAGCTCACGCATATGTACGATCACATTAGTCATAAACCGTATTTCGCAGTCATTATCCACCACAGCGTTATGGAAATGCAAATGAGATTTGAAATGCTTCCAAAGGTTCCTTATCACTCCAACCTAACCCATCCTTGTATGTTTATTCTCACTAGTGAATGTAACCCAGGTTTTCAATTCTATGGAAAATCCGCCAGCATTTCCCTACAGTTCTCCAAGTACACGATGTAGGCGATTAAACACACCTACATATGTACCCAAAGAACACGGTAGAGAAATGCATGAAAAGGCAGGATTTTCCCTAGAATCAAGAACAAGGCTTACATTCACCACCTAAGTGAGAATAAGCGTACAAGGACAGTCCCAACCGGGGACTATTCAAGACATACTCCTAATGTGTATGCCTTGAACGGGTATCTAGGCATATGATTATGCAAATTGATTCATTTATTATATATATAAAGTGAAGGACACATGCATTTTACTAAACAGGGATATATCATAATTAAACTAAACTAAGCAAATAAATAAGCACGCTTATTAAATATTATATTAAACATTATATCAAACAAAAATATTAAACTAAATACACTAACATACACTTTATTAAACTAAATTAAACTAAAATAAACTTAACTAAAGTAAAAAAAATAAACTAAACTAAAATAAACTAAACTAACATACATTATTACCCTAAACTAAACCAAACTAAACTAACATGTTATAATACAATAATTAAAAACTAAACCTAAATAAACTAAACTAAACTAACATATCATAACACAAACACATTCATTTCAAATATTTCAACAAATTAAAATATAAATACAACAAATTGTATATACTGCACTAAAAACAATAATAAACTAACATATATTTACACACCATTAGTCACTAACATGCCAAGTATAAACTAAATTTATAATTTTAGCTTTTAAATACTCTCTAACCTGTAGATCTGAAGTTGTTATTGCCAAGGAACAAAGTAAATCTACAAATCCTACAAATATTCAAATTACAAACTTAGTACCTAAGTTTATGCTTGCATTTTGTATAAAAAAATGAATAAATGATGTCAACTTATATTAAAAAATAAACCAAAAAAAAAGAAAAAAAACCGGAAGAGTACCTGCTGGCGGGGCGGCGGCTGGGGGTCGTCTGGTTGCAGACCGGCCGGCGGGTGTTCAAGGCTGTGGAGTTGGTGGTTGTTAGTAACAACTCCAAAAAAAAATTAAGAAAAAACACCCAAAACCTCGAATAAAAAACCAAGCAAACAAACACCACTTACCACTATCCAACGGCGACGGCTGCGAGTGTTGGTGGTAGTGCTAAAATTCGGGGGTGGTTGTGTTGAACTCCAGTAAGCCCTAGGTGACATGGTGGTGGTTAGGGTTTTCCGTATAATAAAAATTAAAAAAAAAAAAAAAAAAAAAAAAAAACCAAAAATGCTACACTTACCGGCGGCGATACAGCGGCAGGATGGTGGTGCCGGCGCCGACCCCCTTCTCCTCCTCTCTCTTCCTCTTTCTCCTTCTCCCTTTCTCTCTCTTCCTCTTCCTCTTTCTCGCTCTCCCTTTCTCTCTCTGCGTTTCTGTTTCTTCTTCTGTTCTGTTTCTGTCGCGTCATTTTTTTTAATTGCTGTTGCTTTCCAACGGAAATTAATCCCTCGGAATATTCAGGTTCCGACGGAATATTCCGTCGGAAAAGTCTCTACCGACGGAAAATTCCGTCGGAACCTGAATATTCTGAGGGAAATAACATCCGTCGGAACGTTTCCGACGGAATATTCCGTCGGTAGAGAACTTTTCCGACGGATTTTTCCAACAACTCCTATTTCCACCAGAAATTTTGAATTTTTCGAGGGAATTACATTCCGTCGGAGGCAATTCCGTTGGAAATAAGCCTATATCTAGTAGTGAAAAAAAGGCGCGAGTTTGAAGCCCGGTTGTATCGGGCTTCGCGGGCTCGATTAAAAAAGGCGCGGGTTTGAAGCCTGTTTGTACTATACAAGTTTTCGCAGGCTGATATCCTCCAACGACTGCATGTATCCTCTAAAGACTAAATACTAGTTGATGTCCTCCTAAGTGAAGATGATATCCTTAAAATACTAGTTTTTATCATTGAATCTGTTACTAATATAATCCTAAGACTGGACGATATCCTCTAACGACTGGATGATATCCTCTAAACGCTAAATACTAGTTGATATCCTCCTAAGTGAAGATGATATCCTTACACGACTAGATTTTATTATCCAACCTGTTACTAATATAATCCAAAGACTGGACGATATCCTTAAAAGACTAGATGATATCCTCTAAAGACTAAATACTAGTTGATATCCTCCTAAGTGAAGATGATATCCTTAAAAGACTGTATTTTATCATCCAACCTGTTACTAATATAATCTAAAGACTGGACGATATCCTTAAAAGACTAGATGATATCATGTAAAGACTAAATACTAGTTGATATCTTCCTAAGTGAAGATGATATCCTTAAAAGACTAGATTTTATCATCCAACCTATTACTAATATAATCCAAAGAGTAGACGATATACTTAAAAGTCTGGATGTATAATCCAAAGACCGGACGATATCCTCTAAAGAGTAAATGATATATATCGTCCAAACACTAAATACTAGTTGATATCCTACTAAGTGAAGATGATATCCTTAAAAGACTAGATTTTATCATCCAACTTGTGACTAATATAATCCAAATATTATACGATATCCTCTAAAGAGTAAATGATATCATCCAAAGACTAAATGATATCCTCCACAAACTAGTTGATATCCTCCTAAGATATGATGATATCATCCAAAGACTAGATGATATCCTCTAAAGACTAGATGTTTATCTAACATTGCTTATGGAATATGCATATTCAGCAAGTATGAAATGTGTAATTGCTTATTTTTTGTGACTAATTTTTTCGAATATTTTTTTTTTTTTTGTCATATATCATCCAACACTTTAATCATTTAAGTTGTATGTATTTAATTTGTCATCTTATTCAAAGAATCTTAAACAGTAAAAGTAAATTTTTCTTTTTTGGCAGTGTTTAGTGTTTTTGCAGCATTATTTTGTTTTTTGGAAATCATAAACATATTGTATTAGTCAAATCTTAATTTTTCTTATGTCTAATATCTGAATTAGTCAAATAAAATTTTATCTTTTCAAACGTTAAAGCTAAAAACTAGGTTTATATCAGTTTTTTGGCAAACCATATATTAATTATTTATTTAATCAAGAATAAATTATATTATACAACAAAAAGAAGATATCCTCTAAAGAACGGATTATATCATGTAAAATACTGGATAATATCCTCAAAAGAATTAATGATATCAGACAAAGTCTAAATGATAACTTTCAAAGACTAGATTAATTATATCATCAAACGTATGGATCATATAAGATCAAGTTATCATATACAACTATCACCATTGACAAAAAAACACTTTAATCGTATAGGTTAAATATATTTGGTTTGTCATTTTGTTAAGAGAATAATAAATAGTAGAACTACATTTTTTTTAGCAAGCTTTAGATTTTTGGAGTGTTATTTTTTGGAAATCATATATATATATATATATTTTATTAGTCAAATCATAGTCCTATTAGAATTAATCTTCCTATTTCCTATATCAAATATATGAATAAGTCAAATTACATTATCTTAACATCTCATTGTTTCACGCGTAATAGCTATTTAAAGCATTTACCTATAAAAAAACTTTTGCCTATATATAGCTTGAGTCTATATACAACTTGTGTCTACCTATATAAACCTTTGAGTCTATCAAAATTATACTTATTCTTCTTCTTCAAAAAAAAAAAAAAACCTTCCTCAGCTCTTTGAAATGGAGAATGCATGAGAATTTTTATGACAACATGGAACACTGCACTGTGAAATGGAGACTGTCTTGTAGAATTTCGCTTGTAAGATTATATATTTATCTAATATAATAGTGTTTGTTTATATCTTACTAGTAATTAATTTTTTTTGTTAATGTGTGTTTTTAGCCTCTTCCTGCCAAATGGAAGTTATTACTGCTTTTATTTAAAGATACAGCAAGAGTGTATCGATGGAACAATGGACGAGTGACAATTCAATAACCGGAGTCCCAGTGTGAGGAATGCCAAGAACATTGTGTAAATCAGCACTGTTAAAGTACATCTTCTGATCTCCAACCAACAAAATTTTTGCAATAGGATTAAAATTAAGAACAAGAGGCAAATACAAAGATTTATTTAATTAGATCTTTAGACAAGTTCATCTTCAAAAGTCCACCAAATCCAATTTCTTGAACATCTAACTTTTGTTTCTGAGATAAAAGACTTATAACGTAAGTCATTGAAGGTGCACTTGACTGACTAGACACTGTCACATCTAACAAATCATCTTCAGTGGAAAAACAAAAAATATAAATGAAAATGAAAAAACAAGGGAATTGAAAAAATATAAAATAATACATATAATAATTTTATTTACAATGTAATACCTCAAATCAAAAGGTTGTGTTTTCAATTTGCTTCTTTTTTTAGGCTTTGGAACATCAGATTTAACTTTTTTAACAGGAGATTCTTTTGCTGGTTTTCTGAAAAATGAAATAAAGTGTAAGATAAAATAATGAATAATATCATGAGAACAATAAAGGACATCCTACATACAATACAAGATATCATTGAAATATAAAGGACAACATACATACAATACAAGAATAGATAACATATTTTAATGTCCTTTATCATTAAAATAATAAAGGAAATTATATATACAATATAGGATATTATTAAAACAATGGAGGAAATCATTTATTAAATAGAGGACATCATCAAAAGAATAAAGGACAGTATACAAAGCATTAGATACAGGACAACATCAAGAGAATAGAGGACATTATATATTAGATAGAGGACAATATACAAAGAATTAGATATAGGACATCATCAAGAGAATAGAGGACATCATTTATTAAATAGATGACATAATCAAGAGAATAGTGGACATCAGTCAAAGCATAAGAGGATATCATTACAAAGTGAGACATCAGTAAAATAACAGAGGATATTATATACATAATACATGATATAATGAAATGAATACAGGATATCTACTTAAACAAAAGTAAGGCACTGTA
Organism: Chenopodium berlandieri; assembly: GCA_034703905.1. Lineage (NCBI taxonomy): Eukaryota > Viridiplantae > Streptophyta > Magnoliopsida > Caryophyllales > Amaranthaceae > Chenopodium > Chenopodium berlandieri. The sequence goes on from CM068281.1 coordinate 25,626,670, forward strand.
GCATAATGATAATCAGGAAACAAAATATGATATCAAATAACATAATAAATAATATTCATTGACAAAGAATACATATCAACAAACAAAGCTTTTATATCCTCAATAATAAAATACGAATCATCCATTCCGGCAGAGACATAACAAACCTAGTTTCGGTATTTAACTTTCTCTTCGACGCTTGCTTTGGAGATTTTTTGCCAATCAACAATCAAATTTTCAACACAAATTTTGAAACACAAGTTGTAATTGAACTAGAAAATGGAAAATTAACCTAAATAGCGTAAAATAAACATAGAAATTAAATTCAACAATAATAATCAACAATCGAAGAAGAAAATTGGAATAAAATTAAAAAAAAAAACATAAAATAACTTCATCAACAATCATCATCAATAATAACTTCATCAATAGAAAAATCCAAGAGCATTTTAGCAACAAAAAATAAAATTAAACAAAAACTGAAAAACCTAAATGAAAACAGAAAATTCAAAAACAAAAACGTTCAAATGTATACCTAGAAGCAGAATTGGACTTAGCAGAAACATTATCATCAGAAGATAACGGAGGTACAGTCGCATTCTTCAATTTGACCTCATCGTTGTTGATTTGCAACGATAATAAGTACGACTAAAATCTTTCATAAAACAGCAAAAATCAAGAAATAGAAAAGGAAACAAAGATGATGAAGAGTAAGTAAGAATGCAGAGAAGCAAAAATGAAGTACGAGTGAAGAGAAGAAGAAGAAAAATGGAGGAAACTTGAAATTGAAGATGAACAAATGACGGTTTATTTTGGAAAAAGAAAAAAGAGGAAGAATAAACGTTGAGGGAGTTAGTTAGGCCGGAGAAATAGGTGACGCATATGTTGGGCTGGGCAAATATCTTTTAAATACAGACCGGGTCAACAAAATTGCCTAAAAAAAAAAGCCGGGCCAACAAACCCGCTAGACTGATGAAACGGTTGGTCAGGTTTGACTGACCCAATAGTTTGTGTATTGTAAATAAGATGTAAACAAAAGTTTTTGATAGCTCATAACTTTCTTGGTGCACACAAACATGTCGATTATTTCATTTAATATCTGTTCAAAGAGATGAATAATAATTTAAAATATTATAACTTGTTAAAAATTAAAATAAAATTAGAGTTTGATTCACATTAAATTACACAAGATGATTAAGTTGTATTTTTATTGCTCTCCATTTAACATTTGATAAACAAGTTGAAAATTAATTATAATCATACATATATTTTTATGATCAATTAACTTGAAACGAGTTTGAAAGGGGTAAGGCGTATACAATTAGATACATGCATTAATCTTTATAATTATAAATCTCTTACAATATAATTGTAGTTTTATTATACGATATTACCTGCCGTTAGTGTTTTATCATTATTGTAAACTTATAACCACTTTAATTGTTCAAAACAACTGGCCAGTTGGATCATTATTTACAATTATACTAAGTAAAATCACATTGCAAAGATCAGAATATAAAAACTGAATTCAAAATAATTTATTTTAATAGAATTCAAGATAATTAATAGTCAATAGCTTTGAAAATAAGAGTCCTCTAGCTAGTAAGAATACTACGGAGTACATGATTTAGAGTGACTAAGTTCGATTATGTTTTCCAAGATTATTACATTTATCTTCTTTAACAACAAAATCTACTGTAGTTACAATTTTATTTCCTAAAATATTTTCTTAAATAACATAATCTAGAGGGATTAAGATTATCATTTTAAAAAATTATCACTTAGCTAAACAACATATTTATGGAAGTTACTTGGCCATCAAGTAACTCATTATTCCTAATTCTTCCCAAATTCTTCATTTATTCCTATATATATCATATGCAATTTCATTTTTTTACCCTGCAAAAATTATTCACGTACCCTAGCCACATTCGTTCGTTCCTTTAAGCATTTTCCTTGTTTCTTTTTCATTGATCAATCTTTATCAAGTAAATTTCATATTGCGAAGCCTTAAACCCTACAAAACACTATGGTCATCAACAAGAATGATGATCGGAAGCAAGCCGATAAACGGACTTATGCTATGGCTTTTTCCGTACCAAGTACTTCCCAAGAAGAACAACCAAAAGCCATGAAACAGTTGAGGAATAATTCTATTATCTCCACAAAATTAACCCTTTCAAAAACCGAAAGTGATCGAGTATCTATTGGTGGTGATGGTGTTTTATTAGCATCAATTATTGACCATATGAAGCGCGATTTGACGTACCAAGAAGTTATCGATGCCAAGATAATTATGGAGAAGAAACTCACAAAAGACGACATCGAAGGTTATCAAGGACGATTAGCCATTCCAAGAAATAGTCTCATTGAGTCGTTTCTAACAAATCATGAGGAAGAACACAATAATTTAAAGGTGGATGGAAATAGAAACTCGAATATAAATGTGAAGGTAATTGTTGGAATGTCGGTGTATGAAATACTACTAACTAGATGGAATTACAATCAAAGCGAGAAGCAAAAGGCGGAATATAGGGATCCCGGATATAAGTATGTTCTGAAGAACGGACGAAGTGGTGAGTGGTCTAAACTTAAGAATGATCATGGGCTAAAAAAAGATGATGCCATTCTTCTTGCAACATTTCGGCACAACAACTTTCTTCACTTTGTGATTATCAAAGGAACACCCGTGAAGCAGTTTGGAAAAGTAATAGGGTATCGATACTCGATGGATTAAGTTTGTCTAAAGTATTATGTTTTAGAAGTATTATCAAGTTAATCCTAGCTAATTAATTGAGTTAAGTATAAAACTAGTGTCCATCTTTTACATTTTTTCACCTTTTGGGACCTCCTAGGTTTTTTTTCACCTTTTGGGACCTGTAGTTAGGAATCCGGTAACTTAACTCAACTTTAACCAATCGGAAAATAACGAATGATTTGCCGAATTAGTGTTCAAAAATAAAGAAATTACTAAATAGTATTCACTTGAAAATATTTCTTAAAGTAGTGTCCATGGTTCAAACTCAAACCTATAAATTTTTTATCGATTCATTTTAAAGTCTAATTTTAAAAAACATCTGTACCTGAAGGTTGTTCATCATCTCCATATTAAAAAATGGTGCTAAAAAATTAGTTGTGTTTAGAGATTGAATTTTTGACTTAGTAAGACATGTTTTGAGCTATTTAGTAATATATGTAATATAGTCTCCAAATTGATATTATGATGTAGAACTAGATATAGTAGGTTTCAAGAACACTATGGTTATTAATAAGTGCCCTTTGATGATTTGCGTCTGACTAAATAATGCATTATGTATTATGTTACATAGATTTTTTTTTTTTAAAAAAAAGGTATATCCATACCAAAAATGCTAGAAATTTTTTAAACACGTATATATATTACTTTGTATTAATAATTCATACTTTCGTTAGTGCTTATTGTATCCATTTTGCTATTAAAATACAGAAGCATTAATGATTAAGGCTCAAGGCTACACAGATTAAGATATTGTAAACATTAAAGATAAAGAATTTGATGGTATACATATTTATTAGGATTTTATTAGAAAAAAATTGTCTCTTCATTTATGTTTCTAGGCTTTTAGCTATCATGTTTTAACTCCTAGCTTTGTAATTTCCGAACCTACGTGAATACCACTTTGAGAAATATTTTCAAGTGAACACTATTTTAGTAATTTCTTTATTAATTAATACCAATTTGGCAAATCATTCGAAAATAACTGAGTCTCTTCTTAATTAATTGACAAAAAAAGAGAGTTCCTTCATTAACTTTTTGACAAAAAAAAAAAAAAAAAGAAAAAGAAAATAGAAAAAAACCGAGTCCCTAATTAATTGCCATTCATATCCAAAAAAGATAGGTCCTGCCATATTTGATAAACTTATTATGTTATTCACTTATACTCCGTATCTTACAACATAAAATTACAAACAAAACATGGAAAAAAAAAGAAAAAAAATAACCCAAAAATATTACATTTGACGTTTTTTGGGTTATTATATTATTGGGAGATGGTTTTATTTTTTATTTTTTTTATTTTTTATTATTAGTAGGGATGAACAACTCACATGCTATTTTTATTAAGGTAACTGTATATTTTGTTCCTAATTAAAAAAATTTCCATGACTAAGGACCCGTTCTCTTCAGCTTAATTTCTGTTCAGTTCCTAATTTCCTTCTCTCATAAACAATTCAGTCAGCTCAGTTCAGCTCAGTAGATTAGAACAGGCCCTAAAAGAAGATATAAATAGACATATTTGTTCCTTAAATGTGGTTATCTTTCCTATAAAAAAATATATGTATGATTATTAACTAACAAAAATAAAAATATATGATTTTTTTTTTTTTGTAAGAAATATATATATATAAAAACTGTATGATAAAATTAAATATGGTTATTTGTATTTCAAAAAAATAATAAAGCAGTTTTCATTTGTACGTGATTTTTCAACGTGGCATGAGCAATATAATTGTCCATTTTTTTAAGACAACTGTGCACTAATTTATAAAACTTTTTTTTTTTTGAAACTATAAAACTAATTATTAGTTAATGGAAATGTAAAAATGAACGTCATGTTTATAGTATTATTTTTAAAAAAAAATCAAAAAAAAATTGTCCTTATATTTGAAGGATAATTTTGGTAAAGCAAAAATTTCCAACCAAAAAGGGAAATTTCCTTTAAAGATTAACATAGATAACATACATAGGGGACTATGTTTTTTAGTTTTCTAGGGTAGCTTTTTAGGGGACTCACTTTTTAACTGAGGGACTATCTTTTTTTACTCATCTTTGGTTACTTTTTGGCCGGAATATACCCTTGAAATCCCAAAAGGTGAAAAAAAAAGTATGAAGTCCCAAAAGGTAAACAAAACTTAAAAAGATAGACACTAAATTTGTACTTAACTCTAATTAATTAGATAGTGTGCTGTACTACCTTTTAATTACTCGTATTGAGAAGTAGTAATTTTAATTCTAGATGTTTTAATTTGATTATTAATTATTAGGGCGGCATGCATGCGTGCTGTATTTTTTCTGACACTGTTTTTAGATAATACATGAGATTATTCACAAATTTCATGTGATTATTTTAGTTTCCTTAACTAACCCTATTGTTTATAAAAGGATGCATGCTTTCTATTTATTTAATAAACTTGAATTTGTTGCATTCAGAAGATGTAATCACTTGTAATTACATGCATTTAATTGATGAAAATTTTGAAAGAATTATTGTAGCTCGATATTGCAGGTAACATTATCAAATTGATTTGCAGGTATAGCTCAAATAATCACTTGTATTTTTAGTGAGTACTTGAACATATGGTTGTTTCTAGAATTGTTCATAGAGTCAAACGCATCCGATCTCTACTAGGTTAAAGTAATATTTATTTTAGATTAAAAATTGCTTAGTTATACTTGTACTTCGTATAATTTAATTGTCCCTTCTTGCTGTTGTCTTGGTCACCTTTTAAGTATCGAGGTATCTAAAATTTTAGATGCTTATAATAATGTGTGTATTACAAGGTTGTAGTCTAGAATTGAACCCATCATTTGAGGAGGTTAGCTAGTTAGGAAAGTTTCTCAATAGCCTTGTTAGTAGGATCGAGCACTATACTACATAGGTTCCAAGTATCAATTGTACAAATTAAGTTGAGAGTTCATCAATACAAGTAAATTTTTTTTAAACACTTGTGTTCTCTTGCAACTCAATCGCTTCTTCTTTCCTTTTTTGTTTAGGGTGGTTAGTTCTTACTCCATTTGGGTTTAACTATCATTGATTACGTAAGTTAATATAGTAAAGTGACAATTACATCATGAAGGAGTGAAAATTTGACATTTACATCATAAAGGAGTAGAAAATTGACGTTGAACAACCAGTTGGTAATCTAGTTGTATGTGCGTAAAATGACGACTAAATTGTTATTATAAAATTTATTCGTCATTATATTAAATTATCAAAAACAATAATTACGACAAGTAATCTGGTCGTGTATATAGCGACAAATTTTGTACCTCATCGCAAAAACTTAATTATGATAGAAACTTCCAAAATAATACCAAGACACAAAGAAAAAAGAGTAGAACTACAATTTTAAAGTCTAATTTTAAAAAACATCCGTACCTGAAGGTTGTTCATCATCTCCATATTAAAAAATGGTGCTAAAAAAATTAGTCGTGTTTAGAGATTGAGTTTTTGACTTAGTATGACATGTTTTGAGCTATTTAGTAATATAGTGTAATATAGTCTCCAAATTGATATTACGATGTAGAACTAGATATAGTAGGTTTCAGGAACACTATGGTGATTAATAAGTGCCCTTTGATGATTTACGTCCGACTGAATAATGCATTATATATTATGTTACATAGATTTTTTTTTTTAAAAAAAGGTATATCCATACCAAAATGCTAGAAATTTTTTAAACACGTATATATATTACTTTGTATTCATAATTCATACTTTCATTAGTGCTTATTGTATCCATTTTGCTATTAAAATACAGAAGCATTAATGATTAAGGCTCAAGGCTACACAGATTAAGATATTGCATTGTAAACATTAAAGATAAAGTATTTGATGGTATACATATTTATTATTTGGTTGTAAATGGAGGTTTTGTAGAGTGTTATTTTGGTTTTAGGAGAGAGAAAGTGAAGCAAATGGGTATAGTAGGAGAGATAATGTTCTTATTTTTAGATTAAGTAGTAGAGGTTGCGGTTTAATATTTACAAAAGTGTCATTACTCTTCTTCCTTTAATCAAATCCGTTCAAATCAATCTAATCCTATGGATTAGATTTATTCTTATATAAGATTGAGTTCTTATATAGAGGAGGGTTCTTTTATATATATATAAAAGTGACAATAATAACTAATGAAACTAAAGAAGCACTCTCAAATTATGTTATATACAAAGTATATATTTAGTGTGTTATTGTTGAATATGAAGCATAATTAAAAGATTGAAAGATGATTAGAATATTAATTCATTTCTAATTGGTCTTGTGTTCAAACCTTGCAATAAACATTATTATTTCTATTGAAACATGTTTATAGAAAAATGGATGATGTGGCATATTATAGTGGTGTGTCATATTTCTAACACGTGTGAATGGTGCCACATGGCACATATTCTTTATTAGGAACGCTTTTTAATATATAATAATAATAATAATAATAATAATAAAAACAACAACAATAATAATAATAATAATAATAATAATAATAATAATAATAACAACAACAACAACAACTAGTGTGTAACCTGGGCGATGCCCCAGGTTGCTAGTTTGTACTTGTTTAGTTTGATAATCATGTTCGGCTGTTTCATTGTAGTGTTTTGATAATCATCTTGAAAATTTCATAATTTAGAAAAAGTTTTGTATTAGGAAAACCATATTCAATATTTTGTTTGTTATGATTTACTCCCTCCGTCCCATAATACTTGACACTGTCACTATTTTAGTCCGTCCTAAAATACTTGACACGTTACTAAATATGGAACGAGATTACTAATAATTTTTTTTTCCTATACTCTCTTTGGGACCACAAACCCCAAAATCCAATTGAATCCTACATTTTCTCTCTCCTCACTACCCCAACCTCCCCCACTTTTAGTTTTCTTACAATATAAAAACACAAAAGAGAATCCTTTATACTGTTCTTTTTTACTTGACCTGTTTCTTTTATCACGCTTGCCAATGTAAAACTTTAACGATCAATAACTTTAATTCTTTTGAAGCAAAAATTATAAAAGTTATACATTATGTTAGCACTTATTGAGACGAATTTATAAAGACCCCACATGAATATGTTTTTCCTTACATATTATTTACAAAAGACGGTCAAAAGAGAGGTGGTGAATAGTGTAAAAGTCAAAGCGGGTCAAGTAAAAAAGAATGGAGGAAGTATAATAAACAAATATTTTAAATGGACCCACTTGTAGTTTTCTTAAACTACGTGTCCACCCCAACGTCCCAGGTATTATGGGACAGTGGGAGTAAATATATACAACAATTATTGATTATTTTACAGAAAAACAAAATTATTATTTTTCATCAAATCGAAAAATAATACGGAGTTTTTCAAACTTTAAAATTAAAGTTGGTAATTGTCTTGTGATCATTACATAATGAGAACAAATAGGATAATTAAACACTAATCATTTTATCCAAGTTAACTATAATTTTGTTGGGTAAAAAAGCATTGAAATGGATAGCTAAGGTGGTAAGACTTGTAACTTGATACTTGTTGGTCTCAAGTTAAAGTCTTTGTATAAGCATTTTTAAATTGTCAAATCTAATATATATTGTGGAGGTAACATTGCATGCTTATAGAGTTCATTCAAAGATGTGACACGTGGCACATATTGCTGATATAACATGTTTGTAGTACTTAAAAAAGACGACACGTGACACGTATTCTGTATTAGGAACGCTTTTTAATATATAAGTATAGATAACTAGCATTTTGGCCCATTCGATGCACGGGTTATTACTTAGGTTATTTTTATATGTAGGTATGCCTTTCAATAGTTGGAACTTTGATATAAAATACTAATTAATTGTTTCATGACCACTGAAGTGAACGAAGTTCACTAGCAAAACTTTAAAAAAAAAAAAAAAAAAAAAAAAGAGTGAGGGTGGAACTGTGGAAGAAGATAAAGGAATTTAGTTTGCTATATGTACATGAATATTGTGGGATATGAAATAACATATTAGTTTAAGTTAAATTTTAAGTTTAAGAGATGAAAAACTATTTTTATTGTACTTCATATGTTTATGTAATGTGTACTAATTAGTTCAACTTTAATTTATTATGGTGGAAAAGAAACACTTTATTTTCTTACTTAAATTTGCAAGTTACGCAATGCATAAAGACTTAAACATCATATAATATATTTATCTTAATTTTTATATCAAAAAAGAATACAAAAAAGGAAAGATTAAGGGAGGTGACATGTGGCATATGGGTGATTTGTGATGACATGTGGCAAATGAATGATTAATGGTTTATGTTTTTAAATAACAAAGTATAGATAATAATAATAATAATAATAATAATAATAATAATAATAATAATAATAGTAACAACAACAACAACTAGTGTGTGGCCCGGGTGATGCCTTGGGTTGCTAGTTTGTACTTCTCTAATTTGATAATTATGTTCGATTGTTTGTATAGCTAATGTGTGGGCTGAGCGTTGCCTCAGCTGTTACTTTTATTTTATTTATTTTACCTCATATATATTTATTTTCTAATCTTGTGAAAAATAAAATATATAACCCCTAATTTACTTAATTAATGAAAGGAATATACTTGTATAATGTTATGTGAAATTTAAAACATTAATAAAAGTTGCTTGAGATGGTAAATGTATGACCTTTATGTGTTGGAGGTTACGAGTTCGAATCTAGCTCAAAGTATAATTTATTTTGTTAAATGAAGTGGCAAGCTTATGTGGTACATATACTTTGGATAATGACATGGCATTGTGACATGGTGCATATACTTTGAAGAATGCCACGTGACGCCGTCCCTTTGAAACGAACGCCTTTTTATATGTAATAATAACTAGTGTGTAGTCCGGGCGTTGCACCAGATTGCTACTTTAATTGGACATTGTGATTATATGTATTTAATATTTATGTTGTCTTTTTTTCCTTTTAAATTAAAACTTTGATTTGCAATTATATACATTTATTTTTCGTGTTTATAACATTGTTGATAATTGACTTAGATAGGTAAATAACCATCCTTGTTATAAGAAGTTGGGTGTTTGAATTTTCTTATCCTTATATTTTTATATGGAGTAATATTGGGTGATGTGGCATAATGATTAAGTTTGGTTGAGTAGTGATATGACATAATGAGATGTTGAGTTGTGACGTGGCATTATAAAAGGAGTCTACATGGCACATAGACTTTTTTAGGAACGTATTTAATACGAAGTAGAATTAGTATAGATAATATAATACGAGTAAGTATAGATTTTTAAGAACGTTTTTTAATAGATTAGTATAGATAATATAATATATGTAGATGATTACATCATAAATACACGTAAAAGTTCCACTTCCAAGTAATAATACGTGGCATTGTCTGGGCCCAAGCCCCAATACCAATAGGATTTAAAAACTACTACCTATATTTCATATTTTTTGCAACTTTGGGGTATTATTTGTGAGATAAAATATTTCAAAGTTGCAAAAAATATGAAAAGGGGGTAGTAAATCAATCCAGATACATTCCTATATATAATATTATATGGAAATAATCAATCAAGATACTCTAAATACATAGTATGGTATTTATTGAAAAAAAAAATACATAGTATGGTAATAAATCAATCAGGATTGTACAATATCTTTAATTTACAAATATGTTTAAAATTCTGTAAAAACAATGATTTATTAGCAAAAAAGTTACCCCTATAGTTGTACTGTAAAGAGGGGGTGCCAAAATGGCTAATTCACTTTCTCATCACAAATTGCAGCAATTCTAGTTATGGCGAACCTCATCTCGAGTAGCATTATTATTGCAAATAGAGAAATTCCTCAAAAGTATGTGATTCCACCTAAAGAAAGAGCGGGTTAGTTTTTTATTAAACCTTCATCTAATTTACTCCATCTGTCACTTTTTAAACTTCATATTCCATGAATTTTAGTTTTGTGCACAACAATTTTAATGCTGGTTAACGAAAATTAAGTGGGCCAATTGATGTACTTGTTCGCTTGTCAGGAAAAAAATAACGAGTGACATTGTACTAGCATAGACATCCTCGTTTTTTTTTTTTTTAAACTATCATCTCTCTCATTTCAATAATACTGAATTGACGGTCAAATTAATTAGAGAGTATCCTCATAAGTGAAAAATATGGGATATAGACGATCCCTTAATTAAAAAGTGATTCAAGATGTGTACTTTTTAACTTATTTTGAATTATTTTTTATCAGCTAAATGGTGATAAAAATGATTTTAGATAAAATCAAATTAGTTACAAGGCAGTTGGTATGAGAGATGGGACTAAGGAGGATAAGAAGGTAGGATTAGTATAGGCAATTAATAGTGGGATAAGGATAAAAAAATAAGGCGATATTGGCTAGATTAACACCAACTGTAGGGAGGAATACATAAAATGATATCAAGCGGTTGAAAATTCCACTAGAGTAATCCACTGAATATATATATATATATATATATATATATATATATATATATATATATATATATATATATATATATATATATATATATATATAGAAATGGGATCATATGAGACCACATCCCTTATGTGAGAACCCTTTTTATATGTGAGGACTCATTATAACCGTTGGATCAATTACATCCAACGGCCACAATTAATCCCGGTCAAATGCGTTTTTTCTCTCTCCTCCTTCCTCTTTCACGCACAATTTTCTCTCTCCTCGTTCAAGTTCATCCTTCCTCCTAATCGAAAATCCCAACAAATTTGAAAGATTTTAGAGAGAGAAGCAATTATTGGCAGTAGAAGAGCTTGAGAAATCAATGGCGGCAACTGAGATTGAAGACCAAAGAAAAGACGATGATTTGGAGAAAGGCGAGATTATAGACGATAACTCAAACGCCGAAAAACCAAGCAAATCAATCGCAACAACTCATCCTCTTGAGAATGCTTGGACTTTTTGGTTCGATAATCTTACTGCTAAATCGAAACAAGCTGCTTAGGGTAGCTCTATTTGATCCATTTATACTTTCTCTACTGTTGAAGAATTCTGGAGGTTTCTCTTTTTATCTTTGTTTTTCAATTTTATTAATTTGATTATGAATTTATTGAATTTGGTTGTTTGAATCTTTTTGTGATGTGGGTGATTGATTGATTATGTTCTTGATGTTGTATGCAAAGAAGCTGAGAATTGTGACTGCTTACAGGGTATTCAACGAAATGCCTCACTGAATTTTTTTTCTAGTTTTCTTTCATTTTTGTTTTTTGTGTTTTTGTTTTCTGGTGTTGGATCTGAATGTGGGTGTGAAATGGAATGGAATTGCAGGGTTTCAAGTTAATTTAATTTAATTATTTCGTCTACTTTGTCTGTTCAAAGAATTCTGAGTTTTAATTTGTCTAGCTCAGAAAACGGGCTTTGCATATCTGATTTCATTAATGTCTTTGAATTATGGCTATTTTACAGGTTTTTTTCCCACTTTTTTTGGTGATTATGATTTATGATCAGCAAAGGCATTGGACATTCCGCACTTGAATCCATACTTAAAAAGAGATGCAGATTTCACACATGGAGTAAATTTTGCGGTTGCTGGTGCCACAGCATTCCCTGTAGAGTTTCTTGAAGATAAAAATATAGTAAATTCTGTCACAAATAGCTCTCTCAGCGTACAGCTTGATTGGATGTGGTCGCACTTCAACTCCATTTGCTATAATGACCAAGGTATACGGTCATTTACGTTCCAAATTCACTTATTATGATGGCTAATATACAATTAGGCTAGGTCTCGTTCTTTTCACCTAAAATTCCCTTGTCTGAACTTATAGACCCCTTATCTAAACTCAATGAACTACAAATTTCCCGGAACATATAAGGTGACCATGTCATGCATACACACTTAACTAGCATCTGATAACACTGTTCTAATTGAAATTGTTGAACAGATTGTGCAGAAAAGCTCAAGAATTCCCTATTTGTAGTTGGGGAAATAGGAAGCAATGACTATTACTATGCATTGCCACAGGGAAAAACGATGAAGGATGTCAATGGCATGGTTTTTGATGTTGTCCAAGCGATTATTGAAGGCATCAGAGTATGTTTGTTCTCCTAACAATGAAACATTAATCCCGGCCTCTTGTTTTTATGCATTTTTTCTGAATTTTTATGCAATTATGTTATTTCAAAGTATTAAATTAGTATCATGTTATGTTGTTAAGAGGGTCATCCAAAGTGGTGCTACCAAGATAATTGTACCGGGAACCTTTCCTTTAAGCCATATCCCTGCCTATAGCACAGCATGTCAAGCCAAGAACTCTGTAACCAACAGAAAATTGCGTCTCTTAAACAACTTGTCAGCCTATCACAATGATGAGCTACAAAAGAGACTTCAATTGCTGAACCAAAATTATAAGAACATTATTGTCATATATGGTGACTATTACAATGCTTTTAAACGGCTTTTGCTGAACCAAAACAATTTCCAATTTAGGCACTTGCCTTTGCTACTATCCCCCTTTTAAGCTTTTGAGCTACAAGAATTAGTTACGGAATTACGGATGCATACAAAGTATACAAAAAATTCTAATTTACTGATTTCATATGAATGATATTTACTACTTCCTTTTTAAAAACCGAGAATTCATTCTTGTCTGAAGTTTATTCATTCAGCTACTTCAGTGTGAATCATCTTTTCACTTATTCCGCGAAGGATATATTAGAGTTGAGCCTTATTCACTCATACCTGGAACTATTGAATTAAAAATTCTGGTATCATGGTTATTGGATGTGGGCTGCTATTAATTAATCTGTTGATGCTCCTATCCCAGTGTCCCTTATGTATGCCCTGTTGCATAATTTGTCTCCTTGTGATGTCTGTAAATTACATATGTTACCATTCGAAAGGACATATATCTGTTACAAATGTGCAACTAGCTATTTGCTCATTTGCTAAATGAGCAAAAAATTTAGTGCTCATTTCCCAATTGATCAAAGAAATATTTGCTTATTTTACAAATGAGTAATTAATTATTTGCTCATTTGACAAATGAGCAAACTAATGTTTGCTCATTTCACAAATGAGCAAACTAATGTTTGCTCATTTCACAAATGAGCAAATAAATGCTTGTTGATTTAATGAATGATTAAAGAAATGTTTGCTCATTTGACAAATGAGCAACCAACTATTTGCTCATTTGACAAATGAGCAACTAAGTTTTTGCTCATTTGTTAAATTAACAAATAAGTATTTGCTCATTTGACAAATGAGCAACTAACTATTTTCTCATTTGCTAAATGAGCAGATAGTTTTGGCTCATTTTGTCAAAAATTAATATTTATTCTTTACTAATTTTTCAAAAATGAGCAAATAATGTCAAAATGAGCAAATAATTTGTCAAATGACGGAGAATGAATTGAAGTTACGCGCATATATGTTTCCATATAAGAATGAAGAAATTAAGAAAACAGTGTAGCGCGATGCTAAGTGATATACTGAGATCATGGAAGATATCACATTTGAATGGAGTGAGTTATAACTCTTTATGATTGAGAGAACAATGAATAAGGGGAAAGGGTTTTCTTTGTTTTCCTAAAGTAAACTTTTAAGTTATGTTTAGTGATACCATAATTTGTGAATTGTAGAACCAATTAAACTGTGATTTGTGATGCTTTTCTTGTTCCCTTTCTCTCTTTGCTTCCTCAATTTTGGGTATTCACTGCTTTTCACTTGGTACCTTAACCTCAATTTTGATCATAGCAATGTTTTTGTCCTTTTCTGAGTTTGTAATGTTTTTCTAAAGAATCTTATCGCTGGAAATGTGAATGGCACATCAGATCCTTATGCTCTTGTTACTTGCGGTACAGAGAAAAGATTTAGGTAATAAAGATGTTTGACTTTAATACCTTGATGTTTTATCATGCCTAATTCAATATCGGACTATTAATGTAGCTTTCTGGAATAAAAAACATTGAGGTAAAGTTGTTTTTTTATTTGTTGCTTCTATTTTCAATTTTGATTATATTAGTAATTATTTGAATTCAATTTTGAAATCCTGCAAGTATTGGCTTAACAAAATTAACTTTCTGCATCCATGAGGGCAAGGTTGTATCAATATGACCCCCCTCTTCCTCCCCCAACCTAAAATGAAAAAAAAAAAATCAGTCATAGCAAGGAAGCTCTTGTGAAGGATGAGTCACTGGTCAGTAGCTACTAGTTATTGCTTTGGCAATTCACATCTGCTGTGTATTTGTATATTTATCTGTTCATAGTAAAAATCAGGTGGTAGCTTTACCGTCTTACTGATATGACCGGAGTTGTCTAGCTATGTTGTTTAGATATTTTTAACTTAAAAAATTATGAAAACTGTTCTGTTTTGTTGTCTCCTATAATATTGTAAAGGAGATATTATATATATGTAGTCACCATCATAACTACATAAAATTATATATATTGTAGGCAAATGGTTTCCACTATTGATTCTTGAGATAGAACAAGCTATTTTGGAACTTTATCTTGGTATGTTCAGAGTATGTTATCTTGTAACTGTGCGGGATTTTAGTTTATTTTTCAGCTTCTCTCGCTGCTTTTGTCTGTCCTCTTTGAATTACATGATAATGTTCTCATGCATTTGATATTAGGAAACACATTTTATATTGATAAAATGTGCAAATAATTTTTTGCTCATTTAAATGAGCATTAAATAATTTTTTGTTCATTTGTCAAATGAGCAAATAATTTTTTGCTCATTTATCAAATGAGAAAAAAAAATTCAATGCTCTTATGTCAAATGAGCAAACTATTTAATGCTCATTTGTCAAATGAGCAAATGATTCTTGCTCATTTTGTCAAATTAATGCTCATTTGTGAGTGTGTTTGAATGTTTTAAATACGTTAGCCTACTAGCTCAAGGGTAGAGCACTGTGCAAATGCACAAAAGATGTGGGTTCGAATCCCACGTAGGTTCATTTATGTAATGTGGAGACACAAGTTTGTAGTGTGAACAAAGAAATGAGCAAATAAATGAGCAAACTACACTCAATTAGCATGTAGAGTAGTGTGAAAATGCAGAGTTTGAAAATTTTGAGTAGTTAATGAAATTTATTTCTTTTGGCTATTGGGAAAACAATACAAAAGACACCCATTGCTGTGTCTATAAACATCTTGAACTGCAATCTTCATTGTTATTTCCTGTTCCTTTCCCACATGAGTGCTGCGATCAATTATTACACCAATGCTAACTGCGACATTCTTGTGTACTATGCAATTGTATCTTCCTTGATTAACACTGCTTGTGTAGCTTGGCATCAGAAGCAGAAGTACTGCAAGTATGTATACAACAGGAAGCATGATTAACTTATAACTTACAAAAGTTTGAAGTTAAGCTGGAAAAGGAACACCTATTATTTGATCAAGAGGAAGTTGCCTACGCTAATTCGTGCTAAAAATTTCTGACATTGCATAAATCATATTACAATTATAAGACATGTATAAGAATTGAACAACGATATAGTTGAGCAGAAAAGGAGAGATGATCAAGTTTTTTTTGAAGGTTTTTTTTTATATAGTTATTTATAAATACAATCTATGTAGGATTCGAACCTACATCATCTATGCATTTGCACAGTGCTCTACCACTTGAGCTAATAGGTTTTTGATATAGATCAACGCCCTCCCATAGAAGCAGAGGAAAACAATAAAATGTAGAAACTAAAATGCGTCCATTATTACTACAACAACCACCATAGCTCACAAATTACCCAACACATGCTCACCTAACACAACTACCACTAGGAAGTATTATCAAGTAAATTAGTAACAAGTGAATATGCACCCCCATAGACACACTTACACACACACACTCTCAATAATTAGAACTGAAATCAGATTCTTAAATAAGAATGTACACGGCCAGGAGCAAACACACACACTTACACATACACTCTTACACTCACACACAGAGACATACACACACACACACACACACACAATAATTTCATAATCTAAAATTAGAACTGAAATCAGTTTCTGAAATCAGAACTGCAAGCAGAAAGATGAAGGGGCAGGGGGGATAGGTTTGTGGAGGGAAGTGGAAGAAAGGAGTGTGGTTGGTGTGCAGGAAACAGACCAAGAAGAAGGTGGTGGGGCTTGTGCATAGGCAAGCAGACCAAGGAACTCAATGCTCATTTGTGAAATAAGGAAACAATTCTTTGATATTTTGTCAAATGAGCAAATAATTCAATGTTCATTTGTCAAATGAGCAAATAACTCAATGCTCATTTGTCAAATGAGCAAATAACTCAATGCTCATTTGTGAAATTAGCAACTAAGTATTTGCTCATTTGTCAAATGAGCAAATAATTAGTTGCTCATTTGTCAAATGAGAAACTAACTTATTATCGTTGCTCATCACATATTATCAAAACAAACAGCTAAAGAAACTTATACATCACATATTATCAAACCAACTTCTGTTTTTAGCACTCATTTTACATGGCAAACATCTAATTCTACCAACTACATTCTCCTTAAGCCGAGTAATCATTTGATTAGCATTAATAGTCCCTTGTTCAATTCCATGTGATAGCATTCCTCAAACGACAAATAATTACCAAGCATTTTCTAACAAGTATTTTATCAAACACCTTGTATGCACTATCAGGATATTCAAAACAAACTCATTGATAATTACCAATTGTTCAGTTAGTTGATCAATCTCTATCATGGCAATGAAATCACCCTTAGGCCCAACCAAGTCTTCGACACCATACTTCTTCCTCCTGCGGACCTGCAAGTCCAGCTCGTCCGCAACCTCCTCGATGGTGTCAAGGATCTTGTCTACAGGAAAAATTGAAAATCCTATTGAAAAGTTTAACGAAAATCCTAAATTGAGAACACTCAAATTAAAAAAATCGAGCAAAAATTAGAATGTCAAACTCGGATAACCAAAATTGAGAACATTCATATTCAAAAATTTCCAGAATACTAAAATCAAAATTAAAAAATGTGAAACCCAATTTTTGTAATCAAAATCGCATAATCCTTGATTTATAATTCAAATTAAATCATAGACAACAACGAAAATCAAAATCAAATTAACTTACAGTGCCTTAATAATTGATGCAATTCGAAATTTTCAGAGCAGTAAAATCGAAATTGAAAAGTTGAACAAACCTTGATAATTATCGAGCCTTCATATTCTTTAATCGAAGTTATTCGCACTTGTGAAGAAGAAGATGAAATCAAAATTGTCAAGCCTTCAAATGGATTAATTAGTCGCCATTGATGAAGCTTTGTGGTGGAGAGAAATCAGTCAACTGGGTAGAGAGAGAAGACAGTTAAGTGGTTTGTAGGAGGTTTATGTGATTAATCACAGCCGTTCGATTTAATACAATTTAATGGCTGAGATTTGTTCTCACATATGGGATGAGTTCTCACATACAAGGTGGTTCTCACCGGATCCCGACCCTATATATATATATATATATTTAGGGTCAAATGAGAAGGTTCTTAAAATGAGAAGGATTTTATGTGCATAAATTTTCCACTGAATGTGCATATTTTTTTGAACAAAATTTGCAAAAAAAAATCTGACCGAAATTTAATGTGCATTTTTTTTGTGCATAATATGCACAAAATTTTGTTTTTCCAGAAACTTGAAAAAAAGTGTCTAGTCAAAAATCAAATGTGCACATTCAGTAGAAAATATGTGCACATTTAGTTCAAAATAAATGCGCAATTCATCCTTCTCATTATAAGAAACTTCTCATTGGATCTCAACCCTATATAATATATATATATATATATTCCAATTTTTTGATATGGGTTAGGCATTTGATTGGATAGCTAATAAAATACATAATGACCCTTACTTGCCTTTCTACACTCTACTCTTCCTTCATTTTCATCAAAGGTAGAAATACCTTATACTCATTTAATTCTATCCCCTTCCCTCCTACACCCCCTTGGTATTATTTTGGAGGGATAAATATCCTTCTTTATCCCCCTTTCCACCTTGGCCTCCTCCTTATCTCTGTCCCTCAATTGGTAAATTTAGTTTAAACAAGTTTAAGTAAAATCAATACAAAAACAAAGAACAAAATATAATTAAAAATCATTAAAAATAAGTTTTAATTAGTAAATTTAATTTCAATCCGTACCCAAACAAACAAAAAAAAAATTTAATTTCAATCCGTACCCAAACAAACAAAAAAAAAAAGTGCAAAATCATGCCTCACAAGTTCAGACAAAATGAAATTAAGTTTCAAATAAAATAAAATAAGTTGAATAAAATACACTCCTAATATGTACACTGCAATTTTGTCTTCTTTCATAAGTGCATCGGTTTGTTCGACAAATAATTTTAGATAGGTGGGTTGAATCCCTACCTAAAAAGTATGAAATAACTCTTATGAATAGTGTTTGGACAATTATACCCTCTAAAATGTTTATTTACTTATGTGCCTTTATTAATGTTAATTGTCTTTTCTAAAAAACTCTTAAAAATGAGTACGGTCATTTATTCCGATCCCCTAAAATATGTGTCTACATATTTTCCCCTACTAATGTTGCAAGCAACTAAAGTTGTAATGTCAAACCAAAAGAGCTATCCGGACATAATTAACTATAGCGCTCGCGTTATCCGCCTTAGTAAAATAAAATATTGGGTATGTGGGGTTTATCGAGAAATTAAAAAGTATAGAGAAGAAACAATAATGGGGTAATTTGTTAAAAAATAAGGACATGCGAAAGATAAGAAACCGAATAATTTAAAATTAAAAAAATAAAATAAAATAAAGTGATCATGTGAGAAGAGAGTTATGATAAGACATAAAAGAAGATGTCCAACAAAAAGTGATTATGCACTTAAAAAAAACGCCAGATGAAGGAAAGCGATCCACTTAAAAAACGAAGGGAGTATATATGTCAACCTTCTCTCTCTCTTTTTTTTTTTTTTTGAATTAATTTAGGCTATATTTAGTTCACTTTATTTTTATTTTTTTAATTTGATCCGATTGTTTGATTTGACCTTTTATGTGCGGTAATACATGAGGAAAAATGTATCACACTGGGTCTTATTAGATTTGTATTAATGTGTATTTTACAAATATCTAATTTTATAATTATTTTTCATTATGGAATTAATTAAAGATATTTAATGATAAACATATAAAACAATAAGTATGACTTGAACCTATAAACTTATTTCTTTTATCTGATAAGGAATACTCCATCTAATTTATTTAAGTGCCGCACTTTAACTAGGCACATATACCAATGCAAAATTTTGACCAATCATATCTTTAATTATCAATAAGTATAAATTATAAAAATTTGATATTTGAAAAATATACATTTAGACGATTTCATCAAGTATCCACATGACTATATATATATTTTTAATTAATGCAGATCACTAACATTAATCAAAGTAGATTATGTGAATAGTACAAAAAGTCAACATGGGGCACTTAAAAAAAAGGGGGGAAAAAGAAAGAAAAAGAAAAAGAAAAAAGAGGAGTAAGTAATAAGGTACTTTTTTGACAAAAAGTAATAAGGTAGGTGAACTAAACATAACCTTATTAAGACATGCATGAACTTATAGTTGAAATTTTTTGTATATTATTTTCAGGTCATACCGCGGGAAAAATAGAAATTCCAATAATTGATCTTCATGACGAAAAGAATTCAATCCAGTACATTATGAAGGCTAGCCAAGATTTGGGATTATTTCAGGTGCATACATCATGACATATATTTTGTAACAATTGTAAAAATAGCTACATCACCATGTATGTTATTGTTATTTTTTTAAAATAATTTGATACTTAGGATAATTTATTTATTTTTCTTCCCTCAAAATAGGTGATAAATCATGGAATTTCTATCGAGTTAATGAATGATGCAATGAAAGTGTTCAAGGAAGAATTTGATTTGCCTCCAGAAGAAAGATCGAAAATAAACATGAAAGAGGATTTAAAAAATATTTGCAGAATTTATTCGAGCAGCTTCAACTATAATACCGAGGAGGTTCACTTTTGGAGGGATGTTTTGAGGCTAAAGCTGGGCACGGGCCGGGGTGGCCCGCGTGCCGCCCGGCACGGCCCGCCCTTCGACGGAGCACGGCACGGCCCGACCCCCAGCCCGGCACGGCACGCCCACCGAATTTCGTGCCACGGGCCGTGCCACGGACAACCCCTTCATTTTCCAGGCACGACCCGGCACGAGCACGACTTAAGCACGGCGGGCTGGCCCGTCGTTCCGGCACGTGGCACGAGGTGAAGCACGGCCCGTAGCACCAACGGTAGGCACGGCCCGCCAAGGCACGAACTTCGTGCCGGCCCGGCACGACCCGCGTGCCGCCCTTATACAAACGGTAATATGACTGTTTCTTCCAACGGTAATTAGGCATAACGACTAGTTTTTGGCCCAATTTTCACAAAAATCCCTCTCCAAACTTCCTATAAATACCCACTTACAATCACTTCCCAAATCACAAAATCACAATCTCTTCTTCTTATCTCTTAATCTCTTATATTCTCTAAATCTCTAATAATCCTTATTTTCTTAAATTCTCTTATTATTTTCCTAATATCGGAAAAAATTAAAAAGTTCGTAATCGTAATTAGTGGCGTGTTGAAGCACGGTTGTAAGATCTAAACTAATCTTTAATTTATTATTGTTTTATTGTTATTATTAGAGTAATCTTGTTTAATTATTATTGTTGTTAATTGTTATTGTTGTTGTTATAATTGTTGTTATTAATTATTATTATTGTTGCAATTATTGTTATTATTTATTATTGTTGTTATTGTTATTGTTATAATTGTTGTTATTAATTATTATTATTGTTATTTTTATTGTTAAAATTGTTGTTATTAATTATTATTATTGTTAATCAGTTTTTATTAAAAATCTAATTGTTAATTATGGCATCGAACAACCCATCATCTAGGGGGAAAGGCCGACTTCGCCGTAGTAGTAGTTCTAGGGAACCACCTAATACAACGAGCCCCCAAATTCCGAGTCCAACCAATGACCCCGGTTACTTCCCCCCGGGCTATGAGCCATTTAGGCACGATGGTAGTTCCGGTTTTCAACCCTATAATATGTCGGGATTTCTACCACCACCACCAAACCAATTTCCACCACTACCACCAAACCAATTTTCACCATCAAACCAATTTCAAAATCCACAACAATTCCCACAATTCGGTCAATTCCCACCTAATTATTTTGGTGATCAACAAAACTATTATTCTAGCCAAAGTAGCCAAGAAAGTACCCAAATTCCCTCCGGTTCTACCCCTTCTACTACTACTACTAACCCAAACACACATTATGAATGGTTAACCGAAAGTGAGATGGTACTTTTGAAAAACCGAAGGAGTGAGGTATGGCATCATTTCCTCCTAAATAAACCCCACCAAACACATGCAAAATGTAAATCATGTAATGGTGTATTCTCGGCAATATCCAAATCCGGGATGGGACACTTAAGTAGACACATGAAAGCTTGTGCACAACCAGCTAGTGATCCAACCCAGCTAAAAATTTCCCAATACCATCCATACGGCTTTACCTACAACTATGAGAGGGATAGGGATGAACTAGGAAAAATGATAGTACACGCCGAACAACCTTTTCTTTTCTCGGAAAGTGACCCATTTAACACTTACATTAACAAAGCACTACAACCCCAACATAAAAGAATCTCTAGGAAAACCGTTCGTTCCGCCGCCATGAAAAACTTCCTAGAGTACAAATTGTGGTTACAAGCCGAATTGAGGGACCTTAACTGTAGAGTTTCTTTGACAGCCAATGCTTGGGATAGTGGTTATAAATATCACTATTTATGTGTGACTTTCCATTGGGTAGATAATCAATGGTTGTTACAAAAAAGAATAATACATTTCAAAATGCTGGAATACCCACACACCGACATTAACATTGCTCACCATTTAATGCAAGCAATAGACGAATACAACCTTCGAGATAAAATGATGTCTATGACTTTTGACAATGCAACCTCTATGACATACACAGCTAATCTTGTCAAACAAAACTTAACCGATGTAATATTAGACGGTGATGCTCTTCATACTAGATGTATTTGCCATGTACTTAACTTATGTGTACAGGATGGAGTTCGAACAATTGGCCCATACTACAACAAAATCAGAGATGCTATTATGTCTACTAATAGCTCAAACATGAGGTACCAAGAATGGAAGAGTTTTCTAAGACAACAAAAGATAAGGGCAATAAAAATCAAAATCGATTGCCCAAGTAGGTGGAATTCCACCTACGACATGTTAACCAAGGCAATTGAGTACAAGGGCCCGTTAACAATATTTTACAACCAAAACTTTCCATAAACTGCTTTATATGATGATGATTGGTATAACTGTGAAAGATATATGCAATTTTTACAGTTATTATATAACATGACGTATTGTTTTTCTTCTGTTTACAATCTTTGTGCTCAAAACTTTCTTTCTAATGCATGTTTACTCGCCCAACTTTTCGCTGATCATCGCAACCAAAGTGATTATGATCAGTATCTTCCAGCAATGGAAACAAAGTGGCGTAAATATTATAGTGAAATTGCTTTGATTTATATTTTTGCTTCCATATTAGATCCTAGCAAAAGTATGAAAACACATTTATGTTAGTTGACATTTACTTTCAATGCATGCTTCTTGACGATGATGTAGAAAACTATAAGACTAATGTGAAGGATCAGTTTTTTGCTTTATATAGAGTCTATGAAGCCAAATATGGCACCGTTCCTCGCTCAGGGCCTTCCCAACCATCCAAAAACGTAAGTAAGAAGGCCAAACATTTATTTTTACAAGCTACTAACTTGATTTTAAGGTTTTCAGGTGATTCATCAATTCAATCAGGAGAACGCAAAGCGACGTCTCGGAGTTGCAGATGTACCTGAGTTACGACTTCACCAAAGGCATGGACGACGATGAGATAAACAGCCTCGACCTCCTTGCATGGTGGAAACAACAAAGCGAGAAGCATCCAACTTTGGTGGCAATGGCACGAGACATTCTTGGTATCCAAGTCTCCTTTGTTGCCTCCGAACGAGCTTTCAGCGCATCCGGAAGGGTTCTGGATGATAGAAGAACAAGTCTAAAACCCGAAACACTAGAAATGTGCGTGTGTTTCAAAGATTGGTTGGATGCAGAAAATCGCTCACAAGACCGTTCTTACGAGGACAACGACAACGATGAAGGAACCTCCGCTTCCGACCGTACGGGTTCGGCTAGTTCCCAATCTATCCAACTAGCCGATGAAGCCGAAGCCGAAGCCGAAGACGAAGACGAAGACGAGCAACAAGAAGAATAGACAATTTTTGTATATTGTACGATTTTAATCATTATCAATATTATCATTTTCCAATTTTTGTTTAATACCATCATTGTACGATTTTTATCATTGCTATCACTGTACAATTTTCTCAACTCAAGTAATAATAATATGAAGTACGCATTATTCACATCCAAAGTCCATTTTGCCTTTTTTTCCCCATTTTGTTATAATTTGTAAATTCATATTAAAAAAAAAAAAAATTATACCAATTACTAATACAAAATTATATTTAATAAATCATAAACATTAAATTTTAAAGTAATAGTATAAAGTAAATATATAAATATAAATATTGAATATACAAAATTATAAAACTTAAATATTTAACTTAATTTATTTTATACCTTATAACTTATAAAACTTATAATTATAATTTTATAACTTATAAGTTATAATTATAATTTTATAACTTATAAGTTATAAATTTTTATAACTTATAAATTATAATTATAATTTTATATTTTTATAAATTATATACATTATAATATAAGTTATAATTTTACGACACGACAGGCCGGCACGTGGCAGGCACGACACGACAGGCCGGCACGCAGGCCGGCACGTGGCAGGCACGACGGTCGTGCCAGGCCGTGGGCTGGCCTGTGAAAATGGTCGGCACGGCACGGCACGAGGTTTTAGGCACGCCGGCACGACCAGCACAGCACGCCATTGACCGTGGCCCGCCAGGCACGGCCCGCGGCAGCACGGCACGACACGACACGATGCCCACCTTTATTTGAGGCACAATTGTAACCCTTCGGAGGAATGTATCAAATATTGGCCTCAAAATCCCAAAAATTATAGGTAATCATTCAAATTACTCGCTAAAGGTAAATTTTAACACGTAATAAATATATATACATGAATTGAGATGTGACATATATTGACATGTTGGCTAATGTTCACACCATTCATGTAATTAACATATACGCTCAACGGCTCAAATGAAATTAGACTTGTTGGCTTCTTTTAAAAGTGCGATTACATAAATCTCAACACTAAAATGATAAAATCTACCCGTTAAATACGGTAGTCATTTCAACCTAGTATGTACAACTTTAATTTAACAGTCGTTTTTTACATTGTGCTCATGCTTAAATTTTCAAGGAGATAGTATGTTGTTGCCTTGAAGGGCATGGGAATGAAGATCTTAGAGCATATATCCCAAGGGCTTGGGTTAGAAAAAGCTTATTTTGCAAATGAACTAACTGAAGACAACATCTTAACTATAAATCACTACCCAAAATGCCTTGATCCAAGTTTGACCATGGGACTAACCAAGCACAAAGATCCGACCCTTATAAATATAGTTCATGCACCCGCCGACGTTTCGGGGTTACAACTCTTTTAAGGATGGTCAATGGTTTGGTTTTGAGCCGGCTCCTAATGCATTTCTAGTCTTTGTGGGCAATCAACTTGAGGCAATAAATGTTGTTCTAAATGATATAATTATTACATTGTTCTACATATCAACTAGTACAATATATCTACGTACCTAAGTTTCGAATATCTGTATTATATTCCTTGTACCAAACACCTTGTAAGAGTTTTAAATTTATAAGTACATACATTGCATAAAAGATTATTAAATGAAGTGCACCTTGAGTCAGGTTGTTAGCAATGGGAAAATGAAAGGAGTGGTGCATCGAGTCATGACAAACTCGACTGACGCACGAACAACTGCAGTGTTCTTTGTTAGTCCATCAATGGAGTGTATTATTGAGCCAGCTAAAGTTCTTGTAGAAGCAGAATATTGTGGTCCACTCTATAAGACATTTCGATACAAGGATTATTTTGACATCCATATTGGCCATACTGATGGGGATAAAGATTCTATGCTTGAAACTTATAACTTTAAGATAAAGTAATAAATATCAATGCTAGACATATACCCCCTTGTCACAAAATATAGTTTATACCTATTTTGACTGTTTTATTGTCGCACAAAATATATTAAATTAAACTAGAATTATATGGAAACATAGGGAGTACATCATTTCTAGCTTCTTAATCGTGGAGTACTTTGTATTTTTTGAGGTTATTAGTTATTGTTATACATTATTGTTATGATTGTTGTCAATAAGTATTGTTACATGAAAACTCTGTTTATTAAAAATTACTATTTAGGAGTTTATTTATTTATTTTTATTTTTTAATTTTTTTTTAGTAGTATATGGTACAACTCTTGGTCAACCCATTTTCAACTTTTTAAGTCAAAAATACAAAGGTATAGCTAATTCTTCAGGTATAAAAGGCTAATTTGATTGTAATTAGTTGACTACATATTGCCTCTATTTCTATTTTTTTTTTGTTTGAAGGATACTTCTAAATTAATTTAATAGACTAGAAGTATTTACGAGTGTTTGGGTCCAATTTATTCTTAATTGGGCCTAGTCCACAAATGATACAATTCAAAGCCCAAAAGTAAGGTTTAACTCTCTGGCCCAATGTCAAGTCAGTCAAAGGTTCAGTCCAAGTAGCAAGCCCACTTGACTCCAAGGGCCCAAGCCCCTCAATTAAGAAAAGGTATAAAAGCGAGCCTTCTCTACTTCACATTCATCCACAATCAGCCTCAAACACTAAATCTCTTGCATAGCACATTCTCTCTCTTTTAAACACCATACTGACTTCGGCATCGGAAAGGCCTTCCTCGGCACAACCCCGAGGCCAGTTTTACGTGTTCTTTGCTGTGCAGGAAATCCTCGGCTCCAGCATTCTTTGGACCGAGACCAGTCTTCTCCACCTTAAAAGGGTCTGCCGAAGGCCCCATTGTTTTTATCCGAAACAATTTGGCGCCGTCTGTGGGGAAGATACAAAAAATCAAGCCAAAAATCCATCACTCCTAGCGAAAAACATGACTAAGAGTGGCAAAAGCACCAAAAGTACTAGAAAGAGGAAGGAAAGGGACCTGATCACGGTAAGGGAACATCAACCGGTTTCACCGTCGCCGTAGCCATCCTCTCCTTCCTCAAGAGCTCCCATTTCCCAGGAAAGGGAGGCTTCAAGAGCCCCCAATTCTCAGGGAAGGGAGGCTTCAAGAGACTCATCCTCGCACCAAACTCGACAGCCAACGGTTTCACCTAAGCCCAGTGGATCTAATGCGAGGAGTCCTCCACCAAACAGCAGCCTGCGTTCTCGGTCCCAGCCGAAAGAAACTCCTCTATCGGGGCCTTCTACGGAAGAAGTTGCTAGGGTCGTGGCGTCCCTACAAGCTCGCCCTTCCAAAGTTGGATACTGGAAGAGCATGTGCCGACGGTGAAAATACCGGCGCACATTACTTACGATGGCACCTCGGACCCAAAGGATCACATTGCCTCTTATGAGGGGCACATGTATCTTAACCCCAGATCCGAGGATACCTGGTGCAAGTACTTTCCAACAACCCTCAAAGGTGTTGCACAATCGTGGATCACCAAAGGGGTAAAATAAGGCTCTATCTCTGGTTGGAAAGACCTTTCCAACAAATTCAAGAGCAAATTTTCTACGGCTAACCACCGAGAAAAGACAACTGCAAAGCTGATGAGTCTGCAGCAAGCCGAAGGTGAAAGCCTCCGCGATTATCTGACTCGCTTCAGCAACGAGTCATCCAGAATTACAAGTCTGGATCAAGGCCTTTCCGTATTTGCACTACGGAATGATCTACAAGCTGGAAAGTTCCTGGACTTCATGGTCATGCATCCCCTGCAGACCTTACAGGAAGCTTTGGATGCCTCGGATAAATTTATCCGAGCCGAAGAATGGAACAAGGCGAAATCTCAGTCCCAATCAGGGACTAGGAAAGCTAAAGGACAACTGTCCGAGGTCTCAGCGCCGAGGAAAGGGAAGGCCAAGGTCTCAGAACCGTCCTCAGCAGCCGAGCTGAAGAAGGAAAAGTTTGTCCCCTATGCGGGGAGATACGATTCATACACTCCCCTTACTCTTCCTTGTGCTAAGATTTACAGCACGACAAGAGACGAGGGGAGATTCAAGAAGCCTAGGCCGTTGCCACCATGGCATCAGCAGAAGGGCAAGGACCGATGGTGCGAGTTCTATGAATCTCCTGGACATCGCACCGGGGACTGCCTTCAGCTGAAGGACCAGATTGAGGATCTGGTTCGGAAAGGCTATCAGAAGAAATACCTCGCGGATCGTCGCGAGGAGAAGAAAGCCGAGAGAGACTCTCGGCAAGATCTTGACTTTCTCCGGAAAAAAGACAAGCAGCAAGACAAGGACACCTTAGCATTCTTGTTATTTCCGCAGGAATTTCTCGGAGCGCAATAAAACGCCACTTGAGGGGTCTGACCCACTAAGTAAATCATGTTGAGCTCCGGGCGCCTCAGTCTCCGGTGCCGAACATTCTGTTCACAGCCGAAGACTGTGAAAGGGTGGTGTACCCCCATGGTGACCCATTGGTGATAGTAATGGGCATTGCAAACCGCAACGTCTGGCGAACCCTCGTCGACGGCGGCAGCGGGGCGAATATCCTCTTTCGGGGAGCATTTGACCAGCTGAAGATGGAGGCCAAGCACCTAACTCCGGTACCCTATCCGGTATCCGGGTTCAATGGCTCTTCATCATATCCAGATGGGAAGATCCTTCTTCCTGTCACCATTGGCAAAGGCCGAGCAGTGCGGAGCATCATGGCCGAATTCCTGGTCGTAGATGCCCCCACTGTGTATAACGTGATTATGGGGAAACCCCTCATTCACGACATCCAAGGAGTCGTCTCAACGTACCAACAAACGATGATATATGTTTCAGACGAGGGACACTCCGAAAAAATAAAGGGCAGTCAAAAGGAAGCCCGAAGATGTAACCACCTCAAGCCATCCAAGGGTCGCCGTAGCGACCAGGATGATGAGGAGGAAAAAGATCGGGACCGTAGCGCAAAAAAGCCTAAAGGCTTAAGTGCTTCGGCCCAAAGAGCCCCGACAAAAAAGAAATCTTTGGGGAATGAAAGGGCTAGTTCTTCATCTAGGTCGAAAGACTCAGAAGATCAGCCAGTGTCTAGGAAGCATGCTGATATTGACAGCAGGCCGGAATCCGAAGAATCCGGTGCCAAAGCTATGGAACTGGATAACCAGACAGAATCAATAGAGTTGGCCGAAGGGAATTCTAAAAGGTGTGCCAGCATCGGACTGGGACTTAAACCAAACGTTCGTGCTGAACTAATCCAACTCCTTCAGGACAACAAAGATGGGTTCGCATTCTCGGCAGAGGAAATGCCCGGGATTGATTCGAACCTCATCTCTCATAAGCTTAATGTCGACCCGACATGTCGACCTATTAAGCAGAAAAAGCGGAACTACTCCGCTCAAAAGAACAAGACATCGCGGCCGAAGTCAAAAAACTCTTGGATACTGGGTTCATCGAACCTTGTCAATATCCGGAATGGCTGGCTAATGTGGTGATGGTTCAGAAGGCTAATGGTAGCTGGAGAATGTGCGTTGACTTCACGGATCTGAATAAGGCATATCCGAAAGACTTCTATCCCTTGCCGAGGATTGATCAGCTAGTCGACTCGACAAGTGGCCATGCCCTGCTCAGCTTCATGGACGCATTTTCTAGGTACCATCAAATCTTCATGCACCCCGATGACCGAGCAAAAACGGCATTCGTGACAAGTTCCGGGGTGTACAATTACAAAATGATGCCCTTCGAATTGAAAAATGCGGGGGCAACATATCAAAGGCTGGTTGATCAGGTATTCGCCGAGCAAAAAGGCTGTAACATGGAAGTCTATGTTGATGATTCTATCGTCAAAAGCAAGGAAGAAAAAGACCATGTTACGGACCTGGCCGAAACCTTCGCCACCCTTCGCAAGCACTAAATGAAACTGAATCCGAAGAAGTGTGTCTTCGGCGTGAAGTCAGGCAAGTTCCTCGGCTTCATGGTCAGTAAAAGGGGGATTGATGCTAATCCCACCAAAGTACAAGCAGCTCTGAATCTCCCCGAGCCGAAGACTAAGAGGGATGTTCAGCGCCTAACTGGCAGAATGGCCGCCTTGTCCAGGTTTATCTCTAAAGACAAAGGGCTACCTTTCTTCAAGGCGCTCAAATTCCCAAAATCAAAAGAGCTCATCTGGGGAGACGAGCAAAAGCAAGCCTTCCAGCAACTTCGTGAGCATTTGGCTCAACTCCCAACACTGGCAAGACCAGCTGAAGGAGAGACTCTGTACTTACACGTGGCGGTCAGTCTGGCCACAGTAAGTGCGGTGTTGCTAAGGGAAGAAGAAAAAGTTCAGCAGCCGATCTATTTTGTCAGCCACACTCTGACAGATGCCGAGACACACTACCCCCTACTCGAAAAAGTTGCATACGCAGTAGTGGTAGCCGCTCGGAAGTTAAGGCCCTATTTTGATTCCCATCAAATAGTGGTCCTAACTGATCAGCCGCTAGAAAAAGTCCTCGGCAAGGTGGAAAAATCTGGTAGACTAACAAAGTGGGCTTTTGAGCTCACCGAGTTCAGTATCAGTTATCAGCCGAGGGCATCTATCAAGGCGCAAGCCTTAGCAGATTTCCTAGCCGAGTGTTCTTATCCAGAGACGCTTGACGAAGGAAAGAAAATCTGGACCGTTTTCACGGATGGATCTTCCACCGTGAATGGTTCGGGGGCAGGGGTCGTCATAGCCTCTCCCGAAGGCAAATCCTTTGAATATGCACTAAAATTTTCTTTCAAAGCTTCGAACGACGAAGCTGAATATGAAGCAGCAATTGCTGGCCTAAAGTTGTGCACAACATTGGAACTCGAGCACGTCTGTTTAAAGACAGACTCTCAGCTTGTCGTAAATCAGATCAGAGGTGAATATGAAGCCAAAGAGCCTTCAATGGTGGCTTACCTTGCAAAGATCAAAACTGTTATTGCAAAGCTGAGAACTTTTGAAGTCGAGCTGATCCCAAGGGGTCAGAACGCACAAGCCAATGCACTCTCCAAACTTGCAAGTTCAACTTTTACTGAGTTGAACCGATCTGTATATGTGGAGGTGAGCCGAGAAAGAAGTGTGGACGAAGCAATTAGCATATGCTGCGTTACACATGAATCGAGCTAGATGGATCCTATCTTAGCTTACAAGCTTCGGGGTGAACTCCCCGAAGACCAAAAGTTAGCCTCTAAGATAAAAAGAATCAGCTCAAGATTCGTTGTCTTCGGAGGGGAACTTCTGAAAAAGTCCTTTTCAGCCCCACTATTGAAATGCGTTGGTCCAACATATGCAGATTACGTCCTTCGGGAAATTCACTTCGACATCTGCAGAAACCACATAGGGGGAAGAACCTTAGCCCATAAAGCGCTAAGGGCTGGGTACTATTGGCCGACCATTATCGCAAATGCAAAGGATCTGGTCCGAAAATGCGAGAAATGCCAAAAGTTCGCACCAGTCATCCATCGGCCATCCCGAGATCTTCAGCCAATCCTGAATCCTCTTCCATTTGCCCAATGGGGATTGGATATATTGAGACCATTTCCTAATGCTCCTTATCAAAAAAGGTGGTTGATAGTCGGTATAGACTACTTCGGCAAATGGATCGAAGCCGAGGCTGCTTCGAACATTACAGAGCAAACTGTCAGGAAATTCATATGGCAAAACATAATTACTCGTTTCGGGATTCCGAAAGTTTTTGTCTTTGATCATGGAAGGCAGTTTGATAATCTGCCGCTGAAGCGGTACACAGACCAATTCGGCATTAAACTGGCATATTCTGCAGTCTGTCATCCGTAGAGTAATGGTCAAGCCGAAGCTACAAATAAGCAAATCCTCAACGCTCTCAAGTAGAGGGTTGAAGATAAAAAATCCAAGTGGATAGAGGAACTTCCTGGAACCCTCTGGTCACTTCAGACAACAAAAAAGAGGCAACGGGGCATTCACCTTTTGAGTTGGTGTATGGATCCGAAGCCGTGCTTCCAGTGGAAATTGGCTCAGAAAGCCTGCGAGTAAATCTCTTCTCAGCCGAGGGAAATGAGCAACTCATGAAAGAATCCCTTGACTTCCTAGATGAGATCAGATATTTAGCTCGAGACAGAATGGCTGCATATAAGCAGAGAATCAGCAAATTTTACAATCGAAAAGTCCACCAAAGACATCTCAAAGTCGGAGATCTGGCTCTTCGGAATGCTGCTGCTGTGCAAAAAGGCCGCATTCATGGTAAACTCTCAGCAACTTGGGAGGGACCCTATGAAATATATGATGAGTTTCAGCCAGGCACATACCGACTTCGGCAGTTGGATGGTACCGAACTGAAAAACCACTGGAATGCCGATGTACTCAAAAAATATCATGTGTAGATCCCTTCGGGGAAGAACAATCTATGTAAGTACATTCTCTTTAAATTAATGAAAGGCCTTTGAGCCACCATTTGTTCAAAATTTGGAAAATTTCTATTTTTTCTGTCTTCTATGGTTTTTGCAAAAATTCAAGGTTTTCGTTGGGCGCTGTCCGAAGTATTGCATAATGATGCACCGTACTTCGGCAAGTCGTAAAACCTGCCAAGATGAGGATAAAAGATAAAAGCCCGAAGTATTGCATAATGATGCCTTGTACTTCGGATGAATCTGTTCCTCTAGGCAAAGAGGCCATAGGCGCATCCGAAGCATAGCCTAAAAAATAGGAACTGATAAAGCCCCGAAGTATTGCATAGTGGTGCCTCGTACTTCGGATGAATCAGTTTCGGGTGATGATTGCATTTCTAAAGTATTGCACTTCTGATAGATCACTGCCCCGGCATCGTGTTTTGGATAGTCGTTCCCTCGGATGAATTGAAAGTGTCACAAGAGTATTGCTCTCAGAGCCTAGGGCTCTTGAGCAAGAAATCAGAGCTTTTGAAAACAAAAATAGAAGAGAAAAAGAAAAATGAGCAGAAATTCTAAAGCTGAAATATTACAAAATCAAAGTAATTATTCTAGAATCCTGAAGACATCATCTTCAAATTTCTGGGGGGTGGGGGGCAAGAGGCATCCACTGGGCAAGTTCCTAGCCGAAGCTTAGTACTTGGGAAAAATGTTCACAAGCTGAAATATCCGAGTAAAATGAGTAAGGCAGAAGGGATACAAGCAAAGACAGTGTACCCTTAGATAAAGTAAATTCTCAGCCAAGTATATCTCCAAGCCGAATTTCTACACTTAGCCAAATTTTAGAGAAATTTGGAAAAACAGCTAAAGTACAAAGAACATTAAAAGCAGGCAATAAGAGAGGAAAGCTGAGAAAATTCTTCATAAGCGTAAAATGAGGATTTCAAAATGTTAGACAAAAACAAAGAAGAAATTCTAAGTATCGGCAACCGCCCACAAAGCAGAAAGCACAGCTGCCGAATAAAGTACATAGTGCAGAAAATAATAATTGTTTGTACAAATTCAAGGCAAGCTGAAAGCAAAAACTAAGGCAAAAGCAGACGCGACATCTATCGATTAAGCACAAGTTGATCCGCATGATTCTGAAGACGGCTGCCCGAGTTCCTATGCTTCAGCATCAGCATCAGCACTTGGAACTTGAGAGGGCGCAGCTCCGGCTGAAGATGAGGCAAGCTGGACAACTTCTTGCTCGGGCTTCTCAACCTCTTCATTCTTCTCTTCCCGAGCCTAAGCCTCGGCTTGACGAACCAGGAAGGCCACTTTAGCTGGGCTGGCCTCAGTCATATGGACATCATCAGGATCCATAGACCAGCCCTCGGCTGCATCCCAGTTGATTGCAGGGTCAACATGGAAAGCCAATCGGCGAGCAGTCTTGAAGCCAGTCTCAAAGCCCTCAGCATATTCTTCCTCGGTATATATCCGAGTCTCCAACAGCTTCTGAGCAGCTTCAAGTTCATTCTTGGCTCTGGCATTCTCCTCTTTCTCGGCCTGCAGCGCATCCTTCGGCTTCTGGTTCTCAGCCTCCAACTCTGATTGCTTTCTCTTGGCCTATTTCTCAGCAAGGGCAATTTGACTCTGATAATCCTCAACCAAGAGACACCGAGACTCGACTTCCCTCTTCACTCTATCCTCGATGCGGGCCTTAAAATCTGCAATACTCTCGGCCCCGTACTCCTGGATCAGAGCATGGCCTTCATCTAGCCAAGGGAAGACAGTCTGCTCTAGACCCTGACAAAAGGTGAGGAAGTTAGCGCTCATGGTCTGCATATCTTCCCTCAAAGACGAGGCCTCGTCTTCAGCATTCAGCTGCTTCAGCTCGGCAGACCGAGCTCGGCTCTCAGCCTCTTCAGCTTTCTCTGCTTTAGCCCTTAGTTCGTCGTTCATTTCCACTGCAAGGAAGTGGTTATGAACGAACTGGAAAAAATGAGATAAGCAAGTGAGCTGGAGTTCAACACTTAAAAGACTTTTCGCAAAAAATCAAAAATCAGAAACTTGGCGCAAAAGTGAAAGAAAAACTCAAAGAAAACCAAGTAAAAAAGTTCACCTGCATCAGCAATCTCTGATTTTCTAAAAATGGATTCGGCACTTTGGCCAGCGGCTCAGACGCCCCAGACGCCGCGCCTACCATCCACGCTCTGGCCCTGTCCAGCTCAGACAAGTTCGAGGTGTCGCCGAAGAATTCAGCCACCGAATTGCGCTTGGACTCAAAAAGGTTCCGAGCATGCTCAAGAACAGGCACCAAGGGGGCTGAGTCGAACCCCATCTCAGAGGACTAAAAAGTCCTAAAGGAACCAGCAGCCGAGGTAGATGGCACATCGTTGATTTTAGCTGCTTCAGCTTCGGTTTCCACCTCGGTTTCCTTTGGACCATCCTCGCTCACATCAAGCGCTTCGTCCTCAACATGGACGATTAGCGCATCAGCTTCCTTCCGAATCTCTTCGGAGAAATCTTTAGCCATGTGGCCCAGAGATGAGAGGGCGTTCTCAGCTCAATCACCCCCTCAGCTGGGATTTCAGGAGGTGGAGAAGTGGTCTCCTTAGTCTCCTCTTGCTGAACCTCCTCGAGCCAAGGCCTTTTTTCAGGAAGAGTTGGGGCCCTAAACTGCCCAGGTCGGACAAGCTGCCTCTTCCTCCTTTCACCCGCCATTCCTTCATCTGAAAAGTATTCAGGAACAGGAAATGCTTGGGTCGGGTCCACTTGTTTCTCCTCTTCTTCGTCAGGCTGCAGCTGAAGAGAAAAAGGGGGGCGAGGACCAGTATAAGCATCAAAAGGCACAAAGAAAAAAAAAAAAAAAAAAAAAAAAAAAAAAAAAAAAAAACTTCAAGCCGAAGCTTTGTACTTAGACAATTTTCACAAGTTGAAAATTTTTAATAGAAAAAGCAAAGTAGACGAAGTTTTATACTTAAGCAATTTTTTCACAAAGTTGAAAAACAGTAAAAACTCACCGAGGTCGCCAATAGACGCTCGTCTTCGGAGTCCTCTGTAGGGTTTCGTAGTGACCCGACACTACGCGGAAGGAAACCCACCAAGACCCGCCCCTTAATTAAAGCAATTAACAAGCATAATAAACTTAATCAAACAAGATTAAGAACAAGAATTATACCTTTGACGCGTGCTTCGCTCCCAAAGAGCTCTTACTTCAAAATCCCGAAAAGACGAGATCTCCGACGGATCGTACCCTCGACCCGA
This sequence comes from Chenopodium berlandieri, assembly GCA_034703905.1. Lineage (NCBI taxonomy): Eukaryota > Viridiplantae > Streptophyta > Magnoliopsida > Caryophyllales > Amaranthaceae > Chenopodium > Chenopodium berlandieri. Next base: position 25,662,252 of record CM068281.1, read on the forward strand.
CCCGAGCGTCCTAAATCTTGAAGGTTAGTCAAGACCCGGACAAAATAACTATGAGTTTTACGAATCAAAGGTTTACTCTTTCTTAGAGTTGCCTTTTTAATTCCACTCAAGGTTGTTCATTTCCCAATACCCAAGCTTGGTATTTATAGGGAAATGAACCCTTGCATTTCATTCCCCAACCAATGTGGGAGAATGTTTAATTTGCTAATTAATTTAGTTCTAAAATAAATTAATAAATAAATGCAATCACAATTCTACAAGTGTCAAAGGGAGAGAGAGCATTAGGTGAGGACCATGGAGAGGTGGGGGGGACCAATGCCTTGCTCCCCAAGGCTTTCCCAAAGCCTTGGTTCCCACCCTCACAAAACCGCATCACCCAAGGCTGCTGGCCAGCTGCCAGCTAGGACGCCAGCTGGCTGTGCCAGCTAGCCCGGCATGCTAGCACAAGCCCAGCAGCAGCGCTGGTGCTTGCTCGTGCTGGCGCTGGTGCTTGCTGGTGCGTGCTGGCGCTGGTGCCAGCATCCCACGCATCATCGCTGCACCATATGCACGCATGGCCCAGCATGCGTGCTGCTAGCGAGCCACGCATGCTGGCCTCTCGCTTCCCCAGCCAGACGCACCACACTCGCACATCATGCGCGCCACGCATCAGCCCCTCTCGCACGCAATGCCTAGCATGCGTGCTGCTAGCAAGCCACGCATGCTTGGCTTGATGTTGCTAGCTTGCTAGCCCCCTCGCACACACTCGCACAGCCACACGCATCACACTCGGCCATGCACCGTGCACCATGCACGCACATGCCTCGCCCAAGCACCACGCACCACACATGCGCCAGTGCCTAGCACTAGCTGTGCTTGGTGCGTGTGCTCCTGCCATGCGCCCAGCAATGTGCTAGGGCCGCTACGGCACCAGGCCATCCTAGGGCACGCATGGTGCGCCTAGTGATGCTGCCTGGGCTGCGATGGTCCCCAGCCATCCTAGGACACGCATGGTGCGCCTAGTGATGCGCATTGGCTTGCGATGGGCTGCGATGGCGCCCAGCATCATGCCAGGGCTGCGATAGCGCCTAGGCATGATGTCAGGGCTGTGTTGGCGCGCCTGGTGCTAGCGATAGCCAGCCATGGTGCCTAGCCATCATGCTAAGGCTGCGATGGCGCCTAGGCATGATGCTAGGGCTGCTATGGCGCGCCTAGTGCCTGTGATGAGCTAGCCTAGCCTAGCTATGGCTACGCTCATACTTGTCGATTGTGATTTTGCGACGCTCGATCTCGACGCCCTAGGCTCGATGTCCGACGTCTGTATTCGTGAAACTCTGTCGACTCATTAAATCCTTCCGGATTAATTCGTCGTCTCGGATCGGTGATTCGATTGGGTTCGACCCGAAGGGTTCAGTTAAGATCAAGCTGTAATATCAATTGTACATTGATATTACTGATCAGGAGCGGCCTCCACCTAGGCATTCTAATCACTTGACCTAACTAAAGAATTAGCTATGTGATAATTCTGAACCCTCTATCGGAAGAATACACTTGTTGGAAGGACACCATTCCTTTCATCCTCTTCTTCTTCAGCTACTTCTCCTCTCGGTTCAGCAGCAGAGGTAGAAGGCTCTGCTTCGTTCTGAGGAGCTGCAGCAGCAATAGTAGCAGCGGCGGCTTCTTCAGTTGAATGAAGAATGAAGGGATCAATCTTCTTGTACCAAGGCTTCTGCCTCTGGTACTCAAGGGCGCTGACAACCTGAAGTTTTCTCGGATGAAGGGAAAGGGGCAGATCTTTGGACTCGGTGATATTCGGCATGTTAATAATCAGAACCCTTTCCTCGCTAATCCCAAGCACTTCGTAGTTAATGCCTGAGTTCCCTTCGTACAGCTCTGGAAAATCAAAGAGAACAAGAATTAGTTCAGCTAAAAGAGTTAAGTTCACAAATCAGAGAGCAGTAAAGAATTAAAAAAATCTTCGGCCCCAGCCGAATCCCTTACCGCCTTGAAATCTTCGGCTGAGGCCGACAACAGCGAGCATCTTCTCTTGGAAGATGTAACGACAACAAGGCAACCAGGTACTCAGCACATTCGCCATTCGGCCAGTAGCCCCAGTCATTTTGATTCGGCCAAACAACTCTATTTGGCGGTGATCAATATCGGTGAACTCATCAGGTTCGATGCTTGACATTTTGGGATCAAGTTTCCTTAGATATCGGGGAGCGCCAAAGTAGTTTGGATGAGCTTCATCTGAGGGTGCTCGGATCCAGATCCATTGCCCCCTCCAATCCTTATCCGAAGTGTCATTCGGATAGGACGAAAGAAATCCTTTCTCATCCTCTATCTGCCACCACCCAAGGCCATGCCATTTGTTAGATTGGGTGTTCGGCATGAGTTTGTGAATGCAGCGAAAACAGTGAACGCTCGTCTCAAACCCATAAAATAAACAGACCCAGAGATAGGTCATAATCCTTCGGACGCTCACTGGAGTCAGTTGGGACAGGGATATATTATATCCATTCAGCAATTTTATGACAAAAGAGTGAACAGGAAACCGAAGCCCATATTGTAGTTGCCGAGTGTAAACCCCGATATACCCAGGCGGGGGTCGGTGAATCCTCTCATTGGCACTGGGCATTTGGCACAAGTAACCATCCTCTTCCATGATGCCGTAATAGATCTCGAGTTGTTCGACAAAATGGTACTGGGCATTATTCTCAATCCACCAAGAGTAGGGCGCAGCATTCATTATGCCCTCATTTTCTCTGACTTCGGTCCACTCCCGTTCCTCGGGAGTTAACGGCCTTGATGCCGAAGCCTCACTTCGGCCAGAGGTACGGGCTTCAACTGAATTTGCAAGGGGCGTGCTCGTCAAAGGCACTGCATTCAGCGCAGCGCCACTTGAAACAGCGGCTGACCTAATCCTAGCATTAGGGTTCTGGCCACTGAGAAAAGGCATCATCGCTAAAGGGCGATTCCGCCTCAGAATTAGCTGCGGCATTTCCTCTTTTTCTTCTTCGGCACTCGATGCGGACCTAACTGGTTCGTTTCCCCGGTCGCCGGCCATTTTCAATTGAACGGAAGTTCGAAAGAGCAGAAAAAGGAAGAAGTTCAAAAATCAAAGAAAGCTGAGGAAATTTCAGAAAAAATTACCTCAATCAGGTGCGGAACTCGCCGATTTTTGAGTTTGAAGCAACGAATTTCACCTAAAAGCCTCAGATTGTTGGGTATGTGTGAGAAACAAATTCGGGTACTGGGGAAAACTTAGTGGAATGCTGGGTTGTTTACACGAAAATGAGTAAGGTGAGCAAGGATTAAGGTGCGAGTGGTTTAAGTATCTTCTAGAAACAAGTTTTTCGGAGTTCACGCCACTAATAACCCCATTAATCCCACTTTGCTCAATAAACTGTTCGTGTTCTCCTCCAATTAATGACCCACTAATCTACTCCGCTTCCCCATTACTTCCAATTATTCTCAAGTTAACGGTTATTAGTATCAGTAACCTCTCAAACTTCTCCTAATTAAAGTTGTCATCATTTGCTTCCCTCCAATTTTGCAAGTCAAAACCCGATTCGTTATTCCTCCAAACTGGGTCTGGGGGGCAAGTTGTTTGGGTCCAATTTATCCTCAATTGGGCCTGGTCCACAAATGATACAATCCAAAGCCCAAAATCAAGGTTTAACTCTCCGGCGTAATGTCAAGTCAATCAAAGGTTCAGTCCAAGTGGCAAGCCCACTTGACTCCAAGGGCCCAAGCCCCTCAATTAAGCAAAGGTATAAAAGCGAGCCTTCTCTTTACTTCACATTCATCCACAATCAGCCTCAAGTACTAAATCTCTTGCATAGCACATTCTCTCTCTTTTAAACACCGTACTGACTTCGGCATCGGAGGGGCCTTCCTCGGCACAACCCCCGAGGCCAGTTTTACGTGTTCTTTGCTGTGCAGGAAATCCTCGGCTCCAGCATTTTTTGGACCGACACCAGTCTTCTCCACCTTAAAATGGCCTGCCGAAGGCCCCATTGTTTTTATCCGAAACAACAAGTATTACAATTCATACTAAAATTTGGCAAACTTTATTAATTTAAATAAACTTTGACCACTCTAGTATTCATCTTGTTAATATTTCTTACAATATTTAGATATTTCTAATGCATCAATTAACTGCCAGAGTTTTGAATTTAATAGATAGAGTTTTCGTGTAACAATACTTATTAATAATAATCATAGCAAAAAAATAAATAAAAATAAAGTCAATTAATTGGTTGAAAGTCAACATATTTTAGCCTATTTATATTTTATATTTTATATTTCTAACAATCAATTAATTGACCTTTTTTTTTTTGTGTAAATATTATCATTAATATCCATAAACATTAAGGTATTTTCACCAAATATCCTTGAATTTCCAAAATTCACCAAATGCATTCATTTTCAAAATTAACCAAATACCCCGCTGTTTTTTTTAAAAAAAAAAAAAAAAAAAAAAAAAAAAAAAAAAAAAACACCAAACGCCCTAAATGACAAAAACGGTTGTTAGCTTCATTTGTTATTAACCCTTAACTAAACCATTGACCTTTAATTAAATAAAGGAAAATTTCTAGCTAGGTTTGCATGCTTTATTTCAAAAACTATGAAAATTGTTTGGTTCAGATTTTGAGGATCTTTTTGGACCTATGGCACAAATTTTAGGTCGAAGTTGGCAACAAAAAACAAAAAGACTGAAAATGCCTCAATTTACGTGCAAGCATATTACCAATACATTTTAGCATCAATGTTTTCTCTATTACTCGATATGCTTTAACAAAAAATATAGAATGTTGATATTATAAAACTACATATTGTGACAAATTTAGATTATCTCCCATGAACATATTTAATCGTATTTTTAAATGAGAAATTTTAGTCCAAGTGTTTTTTTTTTTTTTTTAAAGTTTGACAATAAAAATAGAAATGGACATTATATTATGGGATGGCCTGGAGGCTGGAGCGAATACTTTTTTTTTAATATGTACATGTACTTTTTAAATGACTGTATTTTTCTTAACACATTTTGACTTTCGTGACTATTCACAAACTCTACTTTGACTAGCATATGTCATTTATAGTTACGGTACACTATAGTCATGTAAGATGTAGTTAGAATCGTCTCAATATATATATTCATAGTTATCAACTTTTTATTATTTTTACTTGTTGATACTTAGAGATATTAATCGTTGAACTTGTACATTCATAAACGTAAATTTAAAAAAAAAATAATAAAAAAAAGGTGCAACTAAAAAAGAATGGAGGAATATTAATTCCTTTTTCCTTAGTGCATTGATTTGGCTATCATGAAGTTTTAGGAAAGTGGAATGGATTAATATATTGCATACAAGTGAGATCCCGAGCCATGCAATGCTTTTTACTCTTTAATTTGTTATCAATTTAAAACTATTTTTAAGTATGCAAAATAATTTGGTCCAAAATACTATGAAATATGACGGTTTTTTTTTTTTTTTGTTTGATTGTTTGGTGAGTATATATTGTTAAATAGCCTCATATAAAACATATATTTTTTTAAACTGTGTATTTTCCTATGTGAGAATTATTTATGTATTTTAGCGCCAAATTGGTCACGTTACTCTTCTTGTTAACCAAATAAGTATTTTTAAATTATGTATAAAACCATAGGAATATACTACTTTTTTTGTGCTATTGTAAAAAAAAATTACCTATTTTTTAATCCAAAATCAAGCAACTCAAAATATTATTTTTATCTTTCATGATTACATATTATATTTTTTATTCAAATTTTCTTCACTATTACGAACCTTGATGGCATCATTTTATTTATTTATTTATTTTATTTATTTTTATATTTGACGATTTTCCATTCACCAATTATTTTATAGTTTGTTTTAGATCACATATCATTTATTTTTCATTCAACTTTCCATTTATAAATTTTTACTACACATTTTCTTTGTTTATGTATTAAAATTATATCTTAACAATTTTTATTCAAAATCATTAATTTCTTGTTAATTTTTTACTTCAATATTAGACTGTCCTTTTATTAATTAATTTCAATTTTAAAATCATTTTAATTCCTTTAAAATTTATGGAAACTTTTTATCAAATACATTTTTATCTTGTATAATTATTTTTCATAAGAGAATGATGAAAAGGCCACAAACAGATGCATCACACCAAGAATCAAGTAAACAACACGTGTTGTTTTTAGTGTGTCTTTTAGTATTTATTTCATGATATATACGTATGGATTATTGATTGATTATTATTTATTGATGGTTAGTACTCCGTATATAGTTATTAATATATACTTATAAATTATTGATTGATTTTTGTTATAATAATAAATTACTCTATAAATAACAAAATGTGGTGTCGTATGGATATTCACATTGCTCTTTTACAATACAACTAATTAAATATATATATATATATATATATATATATATATATATATATATATATATATATATATATATATATATATATATATATATATATATATATATATATATATATATATATATATATATATATATATATATATATATATATGGGATCATGTGAGAACCCCTCCTCTATATAAGAACACTCAAATATATAAGAACAAATCTACACCGTTGATTTGCTTAGATCTAACCGTCCATTTTCACTATTTAATAATGGCATATATGTAAATTTCATAGCTTACATTTAAAAATTTCAACTACTTATTTCTCTTGCCCGCTCTCTCTCTCTCTTCCCAGTATGTTTGGGCGGAAATTCATCATCAAAATATGGTAAGTTTATCAATTTTATCATCAAATTCTTCTACGTTAATAGATTTTTTCAATGTATAATGTTCAAATTTTTTTTTTTTTTAATATTTGCATTTTTTACAGCTTAATTTTTTTTCTTTTTTTTTTCAATTTGTGTTCGATTTTCTTGGATTACTTTTTTCAGTTTGTGTTCGGTTTTTTAGCTTAATTTGTTCAATTTGTGTTCGATTTTTTCGGCTTAGTTTATCACTTTGTGTTCGATTTTTTCAATTTCATCATCAAACTTTATGAAATTTGTGTTTGAGTTCAATAATTTTGATGATATTTTTCTGATTTTGCTGCAATGTATTGATTTTGCTCACTATTGCATGATTAATCACCTGATTTTGTTCATTTAATGTTTCTTGTGTTTTTTGTTGACATTTAAGTCCGTTTTTGCTCAATTATTTCATGTAACTGTGTTTATTTTTTGGACATGTAATATTTCAATGTTTTCTAGTTACTTGTTAAATAATGAAGTGTAAATGTTTTGTGTTTTTAGGTAGTAATTGAGTTCTAATTAAGGGAATGTAATGTGCACACCAAGTGTTTGATAAAAGTCTCTGATATGATGCTACATATGTTTAAGTTCTAATTAACTGAATACATATCATTTAGTTTGAGGGGTAATCATAATTTGCATAAGTTGCTATTCTTGATCTAAATTGCATATTATAGCTTTAGACAACAGTTTAGATTCAGCTGACATTATCAACGTTTGAAATTTTTAAGTGATTATTGGACTGTGGCTTGCTCGTATTTGTTGGACTTCCTAATGTGTAGCAAGGTATGTCCTGTTCTCTTTATACTATACTCAAAGAACAAATTATAAGCGTTGATATTGTCTTTAATTTGTGTTTCACCTCATGTTTTGTTGATGTGTACACCAATTGTCTGATGAACCTCAATTGGTCTTTCGATTTAGCTTTTATTATTGCTTGAATTCTACTCTCATATGATATATTTGAGATTTCTTGATAAGTAGTATCAATTATAACGTCAAGGCTTCTCACATTTTGTAATCTTAAGATTCTAGGAAGTCATACTTTGATTTTGTCATGGAATAAGTGAAAGAAAATTATAATTACTACATGACTTACAAGGCGTTGACATTTTTAAAGGCCATACACTACATTTTACCTAAGTCAATATAATCATATTACAAATTACAATTATCTATCAAAATGATAAATTGCAAGTACCCGAAAATCATATCTTCATAATCACTATTACTTCCACTACCCTCCACTCTCATACATACATTTTCTTAGGCAAATCTCCAAAAATAAATTACAAGCTATCAGACATGTTGCTAGATATGAGATAGACTTTCCAATGACTTTACCTTAGTGTAATAACATGTGATGAATGATTAGGTAAATGCTAGCTACGGTTAGACCTCAATGATTTCGATGCAGAATTAACCTCTATCACCTCTTGCTATTGCTACATCAAATGCATTCCTTCTTGATCTGCCATATTCCATACCTTCACAGATTGTCAAGACATCCACTATAAATAATATTCTATTGACTTTTACCTTTACTGCCAAGCATTTCTAGTTCCTACATTGGTGTGTTATTGGTAAATTTTAATTTTAGCCTATTAGCTCAATTGGTCGAGCACTGTGTTCCTACATTGCACAGAAGATGTAGGTTCAAATCCTACCTAGGCTACTAGCTTAAAACATTTATAATTGTACTCAATTGGATGAATAAAATAGAATTCTATAGTTCGAATCATTTTTTTTTTTTTTACTTGTGATTACTCTTTTCTTAAAATGAGTAAATAATATTGCTCTTATTAGCCAATTGACGCAAAAGAGCAAAACAATGTTGCTCATTTCATAGATGAGTCAAAATATTTTTTTCTCATTTCATAGATGAGCAAAAATATGTTTGCTCATTTCATAGATGAGCAAAAATATGTTTGCTCATTTCATAGATGAGCAAAAATATTTTTGCTCATTTCATATATGAGCAAAATATTTTTGCTCATTTCATAGATGAGTAAAAAAGACTTGCAATACTTGAACTAAGATCCCCTTTATAATATATAATTAGGGTTTTTCTAAGGTATTACTTGTTAATTATGCGCCGTAAGATGTATTAATGCTAAGCACCATAGTAAAATGGAATCAAAGTTGTACTAGTTTATATCTTTGATATTAAAGTGGTACTGGTCAATCTAATGGCTTGTACCTCCATATCAATTCAACGACCTAGTTTTCGTGTTTGTTCAGCATGTAAAATTTCATTTTATTTGACTTATGATTACTCTTTTCTTAAAATGAGTAAATAATATTGCTCTTATTAGCCAATTGACGCAAAAGAGCAAAACAATGTTGCTCATTTCATAGATGAGCAAAATACGTTTGCTCATTTCATAGATAAGCACAATACGTTTGCTCATTTCATAGATGAGCAAAAATTTTTTTCTCATTTCATAGGATGTTTTATATACATTAACTTACTAGCTCAACACGTCGAGCATTGTGCAAATGCACAAAAGATGTGGGTTCGAATCCCACGTAGGTTCATTTGTGTAATGTGGAGACAAGCGTTTGTATAAGAGTTTAGTTGTAACAAAGTTTCTATAGTTATTAATCATTTCAAGCCAATTTATTGGACATAAAATTTAGTGCTAATTTGATTTTCTTTATTTTTTAATTAATTTTTTTTAGTTATTTATAGAGATAACCTATGTAGGAATTGAACCTACATCCTCTATACATTAGCTTTTAATTAATTTTTTTGTAGTTATTTATAGTGCTAAATAATATTGCTCTATCCATTTGCATAGTGCTCTACCAATTGAGCTAATAGGTTTTATCATATGTTATAAATATTATTTGCATATGTTCTAAAATTTATTGTATATATTCTGCGTAAGCTCTAAATATATGTTTTAAATTATTTTTCTATGTTCTAAATTTTTCACCCTATGTTGCTCAATTGATAAATAAACAAAGAATTGTTGCTCATTAGATAAATGAGCAAAAAATTGTTTGCTCATTTGATAAATTAACAAAGAATTATTTGATCATTTGATAAATGAGCAAAAAATTACTTAGCAAAAAATTATTGCTCATTTGATAAATGAGCAAAAAATTGTTTGCTCATTTGATAAATGAACAAAAAATAATTGTTTGTCATTTGATAAAGTAGCAAAGAATTATTTGATCATTTGATAAATGAGCAAAACATTGTTTGCTCATTTGATAAATGAGCAAAGAATAAAGTTCATTTGATACATGAGCAAAGAATTATTTGCTCATTTGATAAATGAACAAAGAATTATTTGCTCATTTGACAAATGAGTAAAGAATTGTTTGCTCATTTGATAAATAAATGAGCAAAGAATTGTTACTAATTCTTCTTCTTTCCTTAGCACTAAGTAAATCATCTTTCTAAGATTCTCTTAGCTATCTCACACTTTCTCTCTCTCCCCCCCCCCCCCATTTTAATATGAGCAGCTAAAACAGCTACTTTTTTTTTTTTTTTTTTTTTGTTTTTTATCAATGACAAAATTCATTAACAAATTGTTGTAAATTTATCAATTTCATCATCAAAGTCTTTGGTGTTATTTGATTTTTTTTCATTTTATACAATATGATGTTCAATTTTAATTTTTTTTTTTTTCAGTTTTTTGGGTTTTTTTTCTAGTTCATTTTATTTTTACTATAGTATTTTGCATATTAAGGTTTTGCTCATTTTCATCCAGTTTTCTCATTTTACATATCTTCGGTTGAAATTATTAAATTTATAACGTTAAGTTCGAATGATTTGACAAAAAATACAAAATAAGAACATTCAATAGGGAATTACATGATGCTTATTTATGTTTTGCTCATTTTAATTTTATTTGCTCATTATAATTTTATTTACTCATTTTATTTTTACTATATTACTTTGCATATTTAGGTTTGCTCATTTTACATATCTTCGATTGAAACTATCAAATTAGTTCGAAAAATTTGACAAAAAAATTACAAAATAAGAACATTCAATATGAAAAAAAATTCACGAAAATTATCTTAAATTAACAGAAATTAACATCAAATATGAAAATTTTAACGAAAATCCTAAATTGAGAACACTCAATTCAAAAATCTAGCGAAAATTAGAATATCAAACTCGAATAACAAAAATTAAGAGTACTCAAATTCGAAAATTTTTAGAACACTAAAATTTGATAGTTAGAACGTTAAATTTGAAAATTTTGACGAAAATACTAAATTAAGATCACTCAATTCGAAAATAATGACGAAAAACCAATATTAAGAGTGTAAAATTTGAAATTTACTAACCAAAATTATGTATGAGTGAACAAGAGGAGGGAGAAAGTAGCGATCCTTCAAGTTTCAAGCCATTGATGTCCATCTTCAAGCTTTGGAGAGAGAAAGAAGGTGGGTAACTTTTTTCTGGAGAGAGAAACAACCAGTCATGTTGGTTTTTTTTGGAGGAAGGTTTGTTAGTTTGTAAATTACATTTTTGCCATTATTATATGAGCATTCTCAACAATTGGGTCTTGTAAGATCTAATGGTTGTGATTAGTTCTCATATATAATAGTGTTCTCACGTAGAAATCTATTCTCACCGGATCCCTCTCTTAGTTTTAAAATATGTCACAAATTATAGAAATATTTTTAGTTGAAAGATATATATTCAGAATTTTCTCACTATAAAGAAAATTCTTTACATAAAAGAGTAATTAGTTGTATAAAATTTTATATGAAGATATGATTAGATATCTATGATTTGGAGAATATATTATTTTACGAATATTCTCCTAAATTTTGGAAGAAAATGTTTTGCGTATATTACTATCAATTTTTTTAACAATCTTTTTTTTAAAAAAAAAAAAATAAAAAGCTCAAAACACACCAAAAGATGACACGTGTCATTGTGAGAGATTATTATTTATATACACCCTGGTGCATGGTGCATCCATGAGTATTTTGTTCTCATTTTGATGATTGTTTTTCATTTAATCAACAAATGAAGAACAAAACCCACGCTGGTGTACATAAAATATTTCATGTCATTGCTTATGTATCTTTTAGTATATAATTATTGAAGTGGAGTTTGTTGGGAATAAAATTAACTAAAAAGAGAAATGGAGCAAAAGGTTATTAAATAGTAAGGGATGTGAAAGGAGATAAATAATAAAAATAGAAGAGGGAACCATGTGAGGAGAGGGAAACAATAAAAAATATATAAGAGAATATGCCAAGAAAAAGTAATAATTGATGCGTTTAAAGGCGGAATATGGGAAATTATGTATATATATATATAAGCACTTAAACGGTAGGAGTTCCTAGTAATAATATTTTAAAAAAACAAGCATGTATCGAGAATTGCCTAGTAGTTCCTTCATTATTTTTAAGGAAAAATATACTTTAATAATTTAAACGATGGGCGATTTACTTCTAATATTCTCAACTAAGGTTTATTATCTAATAATCCCAACTATGGAGTCAGTTTGCCACTAGTGGTTTCAACTCCCAACCGGTCATCAACCTGATATAATAGGTTTCTTAGGCACGTGGCATCGCATGAGTGGTTCAACAAAAAATTAAAAAAAAATCAAAATTAAAAAAAAAAAAAAAAAAAAAAAAAAAAACCCTCTCCTCCCTACTAGCCACCCCCTGCCCAAGTGCAGCCGGAATCCGGTGTCACCTCACCGGAAAACTCCCCCTTCCCCTTCCACCCCACCAAAAACAACCCCCTTTCCCAGCCCCACCCCCGAAACTGCCCCCTCCCTTCCCCTTACCCCCCGAAAACCACCTTTAACCCACCCCCTGTCCTCCACAAAAAGTATTTTTTTTAAAACTAAAAATGTAAAATTTAAAATAAAAAAACATAACCAATCACAATGCAACACGTGTCCTCTCTAACCTATGAAACAGGTAATCGATCATTTATCCTATTTCTGGAAGATCGGTGTCAAAGGTCATTTAATTGGGGAATAAATAAAAGGTGATTTTATTTATGGAAGAACGAGCAAAGGTCATAATATTCATGATAATTTTTCCTAATTTAAATTGAGGAAAAATTGTAAATAATCACCCCTCAAAACACCAAAATATAATTTTACCACTTATTTTTTTTGTTTATTTTAAATAACCACCCCTTAAATAAATAAAAAGTTAGAAATCACCACCTTCAGTCTGATTTTCGCCAAATTTCCGACTGTGGGCCCTTATAACGTCTATTTTTTGGTTTTAAATACCTCTCCCCTCAATTTTATCCTCTCTTTCATGTTAACAACTAATTAATGCTCCCAACAAATTGTGTTAAAATCAAAAATTTGGCAACCAAGCCAACGAATTAGTGTTCAATTCAAAGAGATTGAAGCTAAGATAAGGTAATTGCAATTGCAAAAGAACACTGTTCAAAGAGAAGATATACAGCTTAGTTCCTCGGAGATATCTCGAGCGATTTGCTGTGAAAAAAGCAACCTCTCCAATTGCTCACCGCAAAAACCTAGTCAAAATCAAACTCTCACCCACGGAAGATTCAAGAACCTCATCATCTTAGGCATGGGTGATTTGTTTCTTAAAATGTTGGGAGTTGATGATTTAATACTTAAATTATTCTATGGAGTAGTTAATTGCAACTTGGTAAATTAGAGTTTATGTTTGTGAAAATTGGGGATGGTTTTAGGGGGGAAATTCCTAACTCCTAAACACTCATAAGTTTATTAAACTTATCAAGTGGCAAATATGAAAATAAAAAGAACTTTTGTATTATAAAATAATAAAAACACAAAAAATGCAAAGTTAGTACTGTTACCCACCGTTACCCTCAGTTAACAAAGTGTAGACTTTTCGTCCATATCGTTTGCTAGCTGTTAAGGGAGCAAGGTAGGTGATACTATGAAATTACAAATTTACCCCTTGATAAGTTTTATAAAGTTGGGCAGCCCTCGTTTTAGGGTTTATTCTTAGCTTGTTCAAACTGGGCCTAATTTGTTTTGGATGATTTTTGTTTCATTTTGTTGATAATTGATGCTATTAAGGGTGAAGATTATTGTTGGACTAATGTTGAGTATTGCAAGCAAAATAGGGTAGGAAAAATTAGGGTTCATATAAATGAAATTGGGGATTTCTTAAAGTTGACGATTTTGCAAATTAATCATATTTGTTAGATTTAATATGCTTAATTAGTGTTTATTCATTTTGTTGTCAAAATCGTGAAAATTGTGGAAAATGGGGTGGGAAATTAAAATAGGTGGGCCCCACAGTCGGAAAATTGGCCGGAATCATACTAAAGGTGGTGATTTCTAAATTTTGTTTATTTAAGGGGTGGTTATTTAAAATAGTAATTAAAAAAAAGGTGGTAAAATCAAATTTTGATGTTTTGAAGGGTGGTTATTTACAATTTTTCCTTAAATTGATGTTAGAGAGTGTTTAAAAATGCTTTTGGGGATTTAAAATGTGTACGTATGATATAATAGAATTTTCAAATTATGTGTTTTAGGAAAAAGACCAATTTCACAAGCCTTAGGATGATTAATTAAAGAAAAATTATCATAGATAATACTTTAATTTTTGATTGGTTTAATTTAAACAAAACAACCTTTTGGTTATTTCTTAATATTACAATCTTTGGGAAGGGGTTAGGTCTCAATTTTAAACAAGTTAAAAAAAAATAACTTGTAAGTTGTTAAATAGGTTATCCATGACACGTGTTATACAATTGGTCTAAATTATTAGATTTTGATTTTTTTTTTAAAAAAAATAATTTTTGATCAAAAAGAATAAAACAAAAAAGTTTCCTTCTTTCTCTCTCCTCCCCTCTCATGGCACCACTACAACCACCATGAACCTAGCCCCTAGAGCTGTCAAAAGCTGACCCGACCTGAAATACCGACCCAAACCCGATTATTAACCAACCCGTCTAAACCCGGAAAAATGATGACCTGAACCCGATATGACCCGACCTGAAACGAACCCTAGACCCGAGTTAACCCGAGTATTTGAGACCCGAACCCGAACATGAACCGACCTGGAGATGACCCGACCCGAATTTAACCCGTAAAATATTGACTTGAACCAAACCCGACCTGAACCGAAATTGACCCAAACCTGTTTTAACCCGTCAAAACCTGAATTTAACCCGACCTGAATTCAACACGACATATTCTTAACCCGACCTATTACTAACTTGACCCGAATTGAACCCGACCTATTACTAACCCGACCCGAAATTCAACTCGATCTGTCACTAACCCGACCCGAAATCAACGCGACTTGTTATTGACCCGAAATTAACTAGCAATCTAGGATTACGTCAGATCTTTCCCCCCCCCCCCCCCCCAATTCTATGAGTTATTTTCCTATTTAAGCTTATTTAAACATTTTCAATAAAATTCTCTAATTATCAAATGTATTACAATTATATGTCTCAAAAAAACCTATAAAAATTTATGAATACCACTACTTTTTGGATGCATGTGCATTCTTTAGTTAAATTTAGTAATTATGATTTACGAATACTACTACTTTTTAGGTGCAAGTTCATTCTACATTTCAATTAAGCAATTATAGTTTACGAATACTACTACTTTGTAGGTGCATGTGCATTAATGAAGTCAATTACGGTTTACAAATACTATTTGACCTTAGGCTTGTTTGTTTTATCTTATATTTTATAAAAAAGAAAATTCAAATAAAAAAAAGTTAAGAAAAATAATAATTTCGGATAATGATTGAATTGAACGTGATAATGATTGAATGCGAGCATGAGTATATGACAATGACCCGATGATAATCTGACCCAAATAATTTACCTGTACCCGATCATGACTTGACTTGTCTGGACTCGAGAAAGTGGTGACTCGAACTAGAGCTGTTAAAAGGCTTTTATGGGTCTTTTATTTTTCTAATTTTATTATTCATTTGCCTATTTAATCTTATTTAAATGTTTTGAATAATGCCATTTAAATGTTTAAAAAAAAATGCCATTAAAAAAAACGTGAACTCGGATATGAACTTATAAAAAATAAACAACAAGTTTAGATAATTTCAAATAAAATAAGTTTTCAAAAAAAAAAATTATTGTATTTTAACTTATCTAAACTAAACCTATTTAATCCGAATTTTTATGAACTTATTGTATTTTATCTAAACATGTCATCTCGAATATGAACTTATTTGAAATTGTTATCCCTAAAATGAGTGGAATCAAGTGAATAGATTAGAATAGGGTGTAATCCCCCGTATTTTTAAATATTTTATAAATGAAATTTTATTTTATTTATAATATTTATTTGTATTTTTCTAGAACTTAATTTTACAAGTTTCAAATTATTAATTTGGGTCACAAATTATTTTAGGCTAAATTATTTTATGAACCTATATCCTACAATCCAGTATCATAAAAACAAAGTCTAACCCATTTGTTTATCTAACTGGCCCATTATTTTCATGAGGCCCAATTCTACCCTACAATTCTCTCCTATAAATACCCCATGAATCCCCAAATTTTCCCCTATATAAAAAGGTTAGTCTTATTTTCTTCCTCCTTTATTTCTTATTATTTTCATAAAGCTTATGTAATTGATAATCATATTTTTGATGTTTTAAACTAATAATTTCAGATTATAATTGTTGTTTTAATTTTCAGATTTTGTAATTTTAAACCTAGGGTTTTAATTTAGTTAAATTGGGATTTTAGGGTTCTAATGATCAATTAATTTGGGGCTTTTGTTCCTATTGAATTTCTAATGATTAATTAAACATTAAAATAAATTTTCAGTTTTCCGTAATCAACTTATGATCTCCGTTCTTAATTTTTTTTAATCACGTTTAGATTCTTACTCGTCCGATTTTTACAAAAAAAATAGTATTTTTCGTGTGTAAACAACGTTTTAATCAAAACTCACTACCTATGGTAGTGAGCACCACCCTATCGTGGCCGAATTCAGCCTCTAAATATGGTTTTCGGGCAGTTTTTTATTTTTAATGAAGGTTTAATGTTTAAAATAAATTTTCAGATTTTTATAAAGCTCTAAACTTGCTGTAATTTTATGAAAAAGTATGTATTTTGATGTTTTTATGTAGGAAATTTTATGAATAATATATAAGCTTTTAATTCTAGCAAAAAGGAAGATTTTAAAGTGTTGTTTAATTGAATTTTGAAGGTTTGATTGAGTTTTTATGAAACTAGTTGAATTCTAATTATATATTTTAAGTTTAGATTGTTGTATTCATACATTCTACTATTAAATTAAATTTTCAGATTTTTAATCTTAGTTTTAAAGGTTTTAAATCATGGTTTTATGATGGATTTTTAGGTTTTTAACATACTAACCTACTATATAATGATTATTTCAAGTAGAGATGTTTATGAGGTTGTTTTATATTCTTAAACTAAATTTCCAGATTATAATCCTTACTTTAGAGTTGCTGGAATTTTATGTTAGAAGCTATATTTTCATGATTTTAACATATAAACTTATAGTTGAACTATTGAATTATTAACTTTGACTAATGTGAGTAATTTAAAAGCATTATTTCAATAATTTAAGGGGTTTTACAGTAAGTTAGTATTGCTGTAAATTATATTGCTTGGGTATTGATTGAATTATTATTGTTTGGTTTAGAAGAGGACTTTGTAGAAGGCGATTTCTAGTTCCTAGAGTGGCCAACCAACTCGTTTACCCAAGGTACGTTAGAGCTACGAAACCTTGACTTTAGAAGCATGTTTGAGGACTTGGAAAACCATAGAATCATGTTAGGAAACTTGTGGATTGGTTGGAATTGTGTGGTAGTAAGTTTGATTGGTGAATAATGTGATGATTGGTTTTGTTTCATGTATGAGAATTGCATATTAATTTATCTTGTAAGTATTATTTATGCAATAACTTGCAAGATGAGCTTAGAAGCAAAGGTACATGAATATATGGAATGAATTATTTTTTTATTCGTTCATTATTATTGAAATGGAATAAGTAAACAAAGTATTAAAGTCTTATGAGACGAGGTTACTGATTTGAGGTGCCTTACGCACTTAAGGTGTTTATATACCGAGGTAGTTATAGGATTCTATAATGAATATTGTTTGTCACTAATAAATTAAGAATTGAATTGGAAACTTGAGTTGTGTGAATGATTAATGTTTGATTGGTTGTATTATTTTGCATTTGAGTCATCACCAAGTTTAAACTGGTAAATCACGTAAAGTGCAAGAAGGATGAGCAACAAAACTCTGGATTTGTGCACATCTAGAGTATTGACAATCAGGGGTTGGGGTTCACGGGGTATTAGCCGTGTACTTTCTAGAGGCCGTCTGATCTACGAGTCTCTTGTTTACAAATATTTTTCTTTAAATTATAAGGAGTTAGATGAGATCTCATACTAGCTATGGCCACGGAGTCGCGCCCGTTTGCCATTGGATGTTTATTAATGTTTCCGAAATGAGGCATAGGGTTTTTCTTTTATTGATGTTCCGAATTGGAGCATAGGGAGACATTCTGGTCTATTGCTTAATCCAATCAATGAATGAAATGAAATTTATTATTAAATAGAGAAGTCTTAGTAATATTAAGTAAATAATTAAATTGTGTGTGTGGTTTGCTTATTAGTAGTACGCTAGGAATTCTTTATTATATTACGTAGCTTGTATGTACTCAGCGTTGCTGATTGCGTGTTTTTGTATGTCTTTTTCTTGGTCATGGCCTTCGCCTTTTCAATGACCCTGTAATGATCCAATTTTTACACTTGTAATATTGGGGAGCAGACTAATCACAGGTTTTTATTCAATCAGAACTTGCATCAAGGTTGTGGGATTTTGAGTGGAGTGTTGGATATTTTCACAGTTTATTACAACTTTTAAGTTGGATTTATTATAACTCTGATTTGATTTATTTACTACTTTTAATTGGGTTTGAATAAGGGCTTTAATGGTTCCAACTTGTAAGACTATATTTGGTTTTGATTTCTGGTTTTGAAACTTATTGATAACTGAGTTAGTTTTTCTGCTGCTAAATTCTGAACTAGCCTTAACGTTTAAACACGTGGCGATAGCATGTCAGTAATTCTCTTGCAGATTGTTAAAGGTATTACAGGTTTTTTTTAAGAGAGAATTATTGGGGTGTTACATAGGGTTTGAACTTATCTTCTAAAAATCTAAACTAAACTATCTTATTGGAATTAATATGAACGTATTATGTAGATCTTATCTAAACTTATTAGAACTTATTACCTCGAATTTAAATTTATCTGAAATTATTTCTCTTACAATAAATGAAGTAATTGATAATGATTAAACGTGAATGTCATTACATGAACTGTTAACAAACCGACCCAAAAAATGTACCCGAACCTGATATGACCCGACCTGAAATCAATCCGATACCTAGATTAACCCAATATTTGAGACCCGAATCCGAACATGATCTGACTTGGAAATGATCCGACCTGATTATAACCTGCAATTTTTTGACTTGAACCAAACCCGCCGACTTGAACCCAAACATGACCCGACTTGTAAATGACCCGACCTGATTGTCCCGCAAATAATTGACTTGAACCGAACCCGACTTGAACCCGAGAATGACCCGACTTGATTATAACCCGCAAATTATTGACTTGAACCGAACCCGACTCAAACCCGAGAATGACCCTAACCCGTTTTAACCCAAATTAAACCTACCTATTATTCACCCGACCTGAATGTAACTCGACTTGTTATTAACCCGACCTAAACCCGACTCAAACCCGATAA
Source organism: Chenopodium berlandieri (assembly GCA_034703905.1). Lineage (NCBI taxonomy): Eukaryota > Viridiplantae > Streptophyta > Magnoliopsida > Caryophyllales > Amaranthaceae > Chenopodium > Chenopodium berlandieri. Next base: position 25,681,777 of record CM068281.1, read on the forward strand.
GATGTATGACCCGACGTTACCCGACTCAAGCATGACCCAACCTGAACCCGACCCGTATAGGTTACAACATTAACCTGAAATGACCCGACCCGAACACCAACCCCCTCTCGTCCTGAACACCACAAACCCGCCCCTTACTCCCAAAATCGGCTCCCCTCCTTAGCCCACCCTCAAAACCATCTCCCCTCCCTCCCCCAACCCTCAGAAACCCAACCATAGCCAATCAAACCCCTCTCCCCCCCACCGCAAGTGGTGTTGGAATTTTGGGAAAAAAAAAGGGAAAAGAAAATCGGCTATCATAATTATTTATGAAGATATAATTATAACATAAAAATGAGGTAAATCTACCAGTCGATTTTCTTTTGAGAAATAAAAGTCATAAATGAAAATATTACCTCTATTTCATATTTTTTTTTTTTATATATTACAAATAGTATGCCTAAGTTGCAAATGATATGAAACGTGAATAATACAACACTTTAAAAAAAACGACCGTATTTAATTAGTATAACATTTATTAACAAAAAAAAAAAAAAAAAAAGGGAAATTCTTTTTGATAACACTATAGTTTTTTTTATTTTCTTAGTGGTAAATTGTAAAAATTCATATTATCCTTCATAAACTTTAATTACTTATAATTTTTTAATGGTGACATTAATAAAATTATAAGCCTAACCCTAGTTAACTAAAGACTTAATGACTAATTTAACCATAATACTCAATTCTAGCTTTCCTTCCAAAAGCGTTCAACCACGAATAGCCCCTCCCTGTCTGTGACCAAGCCCTTACGCCGGCAACCCCTTCTCCTACGCTCGCCGGCCATCCCAGCTCCTCCTCCTCCTCCTCCTCCTCCCTCGCGAGCTGTCTTTCATCGCCGAAATCCCCACCTAAAAAAGTGATTTCTGGGTTTGTTGTTCGTTCGTTAGGGTGATTTCTAGGTGGGGTTTAGGGTTTGGTGGGCAGTTTTAGAGTGGGGGAAGGGAGGGGACGCCATTTTCGAGATCTGGGGAAGGGATGGGGGTCCGATTCAAGAACTTAGCTGCTCGTTGATTTCAATCATATGCCATATCCTGCTCGAATTAGGGTTAGAACTTAACGCCATTTTCGCCATTATCACAATTTGAAGGAGAAATTGAAGAAATTAACCAACGAATCATTCAAAATTGCAAAAGAAAATTAGGCTTTTGGAGGGTCAAAGTGGGGGAGATTTCAAGCCAAATTCAAAGGATTTCGTTTGAGGAGGAGAGATTGAGGATTTGAGGGATTGCTTGGGGAGGGGGTACGGTGGTGGTTCAAGGGGAAGGAGAGGTGCGGCAGGGGTGGGGGAGGCCGGCGCACTGGTGAAAGAGGGGCTGGGCGTGGGCGCCGGCATGGGTAGGGGCGGGGGAGAGGTGTCTGGGTGTCGACGAGTGAAGGTGGCAATTGGGTGGGAGCTTGTTCAGAAAAGTGGGAAAGGTGAGGAGGAATTAAAAGAGGAGGATGAAGATGATGATCTTGATGATGACAGATTGGGTTTGAGCAAGGACATTTTAAGAATTAGAGTATATTAAGTGTATTAAGTGAGGATATTTTAGGAATTTTAATTTTTTATTTAAAAAAAATGTTAACCATGGTTAAGAAATAACTAAATTGTTTCGTTAAGTTCACCATTGAAAAATTATAGCTAATTAAAGTTTATTAAAGATAATAAATTTTTTTACAATTTACCGCTGAAAAAAATTAAATACTTCGTAATACAATGTTACCAAGGAGAATTTAAAAAAAAAAACAGAAAGAGCACATTTAAATGATTTTTAAAGCCTTACCAATAACCAATAAAATAAAAATGAAATACGCATCTTAAAAATTCAGTCACCAACGACTATCATACATTATACGTAAGCCCAATCACCAGAAAAGCACATTAACTACAAGGTGGAGAATTAAAGTCTCTTCCATCATTCAAATAGTACAACCACGCTACTTTTTCCCCCAAATTCGACCCTAAATTCTCTCATTTTCAATTCAAATTCATCCCAAATCCTCTCAATTTCACTTCTATCTCTTTTAATTTAATCGATCGATTCGTCAATTTTGTCATCATCAATTTCAAATTTCCCCCAATTACAGCTCGTCAATTAGGGTTTTCTTTTTCAGAATCGAATTCATTGGTTTAATAATTGATGGGAATTTCTAGGGTTTCCATAGAACCCTCAAATCCTTCTACTTCTTCTTCCTCGTCTCCGATTACCTCATCAATTGCTGTAATTGAGACTATTAATGGAAGCCATGAATTCAGAATTAATGGTTATACTTTGTCAAAGGGGCTGGGAATAGGGAAGTACATTGCTTCTGATACTTTCGTGGTGGGAGGTTATTCCTGGGCTATATACTTCTACCCTGATGGTAAAAGTCCCGAAGATGCCGCGAGCTATGTTTCGCTGTTCATCGCCTTGGCTAGTGAAGGGACTGATGTTAGAGCTTTGTTTGAATTGAAGCTTCAAGATCAAAGTGGGAAGGAGAATCATAAAGTTCATTCTCATTTCGGCCGGCCCCTTGAGACCGGGCCGTATACTCTTAAATACCGCGGTAGTATGTGGTAAGCTTGGAGATTTCCTGCTCTTTTTGAATTTATTGGATCATTTTTTGTATGATTGTTGTTAATTTTTGTGAATTTGTTTTTTATGTGATGGTAATTTTGACTTTTGAGATTGGTAGGATGATGATAATACAAAATAGGCTGCTATTAGTTATGTATGATGTATTGTTATTGGTATGTATGCTGAGTGTTAATTTATGTGTATATGTTATGGGTGCTGGTGAATCTTATGGATGATTTTGTTGAATTAGGTGAGATTATTTAGGGATTTTGCCTGCCTTTTAAAATCAGATGTGCGTGTTCGCTTGCTCGTTTAGTGTATAGTGGTCATGATGTTTATGATCAGGTGAGGTGGTTTGGAACAATGTTGCTGTGAGCTGTGATATATAGATAACTAAGATAACTGTGGGTTGATTTAGATGGTTTGATGCTTACATACATATTAAGGTATGAAGAAACTAAGCATGAACCTGGAGATCGATACTGACTGACTGAATAATGAAGATGGTATACGAAGGATGGCACTTTTGGTGATATCTATCTCAAATATGGGGCTTTTGGCTGAAATAGGCAGCCATTAGTATTTATGGAAGGGTTTTTGATGATCTCTATGTCTCAAATTATTGAACTTTATTATCTGGATAAATTCTAGTAAGCTCACTTAAGTGATTTTAAGCAAGTTACTTCTTGATCCAAATCCCTCTGTAAATATACAATTACAGTACAATTTCTCAACAGAGTTAATTGTTTGTTGTTAGAGTCATTTGAATGGGCTTCTAGTGGATTAATTTTATGTTTATTAGTTTGTTTATGCTTGTTTCTTTCTCTATCTCACTCTTTTTTGATAGGTCTTTTAGTTGTGTTGAAGCCTTGAAGGGCATGATGTTGTACATATCCCTCATATACATAAAAGACACCCCCTTAGGATCTTTCTATGTTGAGCCTTATCACTTATCTGTAAAAGAATATATATGGTCATTATCTTTACATTTCATTTGTAATATTTTTTTTTGTGGGGTTGGTTGGTTTTGATTTTTTCAAATGATTTTTTATTTGGTGACTGCCCTGATATTGGTTTTGGCCTGAGTTTTAATTGGTGATTGCCATGATGTTGGTTTTGCTTCTAACTTGTTGATTGTCTCAGGGGCTATAAACGCTTCTACAAAAGGACAACATTGGAGTCATCTGACTACCTTAAAGACGATTGTCTTGTGATCACAGGCACTGTTGGTGTTGTGAAATCGCATACAAAGGGACCTAAACAATACTTAATACCAGTCCCACCCTCTGATATAGGAAAGCAATTTGGGCAACTTTTAGAGAACAAGACCTGTACTGATGTAAGCTTTGAAGTCGATGGGGAGATTTTTGATGCACACCAGGTGATCCTGGCAGCCAGATCACCTGTGTTTAGGGCTCAACTTTTTGGTCCGATGAAGGAAAAAAATATGCAGTGCATACGAGTTGAGGACATAGAAGCTCCAGTGTTCAAGGTCCTTTTCTGTCTTACTTCTCTACCCTTTGGTAATATTGTATGTATATTATTGCTTTTTCTGGTTGGCATTACTGCTCTGTTTCAAGTCTTTTGACTCATTTCTTCTGTTTCATTTTGTTTCGTTACTTGCATAATCTTGGTTTTTGAATGCGTGACTGGACAAATTTAGTCTACTGGTGGTGAAATTGGGTGGATGTAATTCCTTGTTCTGGCTTGTGAGAGGACTGAAGAGATATCTCGGTTTAAGCCCCTACCTCGAATATGATGAGACCATAGAGCAATGTTTGCTCTATGGCGTTGCAAAAGAGTTTCTGTTAGATGCTTTGTTTGTGGTGTTAATTAGAATTTTCAGATAAGATTTGTGATTCTAAATAAAACACTCCCTCTTTGACAAAATTGTATTATTGTCTTAATCCATCACTATCAAGGATTCATAATGACTTTGTTTAAATACCTTGTATAATAATTGTCTCTTTCTCATCCTTACCCCATCATTTCCTCTGAGTTGGGGTTTAGGAAATGTGTCCTTTTTTTTCCCCAGACATCTAAATTAGTATTATTTTCCAACTGATGGAGTAGTACTATTTTTGTGCTCATCTAGGAAGTATCTTGCCCTGTAGGCTCTTGAAGAAATGTGTAACAGTAGCTGCTAAGATATGCCTATATTTAAGTCAACAATATCAACAATGGTTAAGGATTACAAATCATAGCAGTGGGTCTCCGCATGGAGCTTGATTATTTTTTAAGTATCATAGTTTCTGCTATATTGCACCTTAGCTGCAGAACCACTCAGGTTATAATCTCTCTCACTAGTATCATCTTTTTGCCAAGATTACACTCAGATGGCCTCCCCTGTTCCATACTAGCATTTAAAATAACCAAGTGAGTTTTTGGTTTGAACATGAGAGGAGCATGATTAATGGGTTACATTCGAGTTGATTACTTTGTGAGTTTCTTTTTCTCTGGTTCTCCAGGACGTTGCATGCTCTTTTACCTTTGCAGATAATGCCTAAAATCTTAATAGAGATTTAAATCTTTTCAGTTAGACATTCTGGATATAGATGGCTCAATGTGGGGTCTTTTAAGCTCTTGGATCATAATTGAGAGAAGCATTTGCCATTTTTTTCCTCTCTATTTATAAAGATTTTTGTATTTGGTTTTGCACATTGATGCCTTATTTTGGCTTTGTTGAAATAAGCATTGCAGACTTCTCTCATGGGACTTTTCTTTTGGCATCGCTAATATCTTTCATGATAATTTTTCCTCTACGTCAGTAAAAGAAGTTATAATTTTATCCCAGTGTTTGACAATACAGCTTTATTTCACTTGAATTGGTCATTATGTATAAATTTATTTTACTTCTATTGAAGGATCAGATCTCATAACTGGTGCTATGGCTTTGAGCAATAGAGCAATCTATTACTTTGCTATTGCTTCTTTGTTGCAGCCACAAAGAATGTTTCTACTTAATTACTATTCCATCTTTGAAAATTATATTGGGTTTTTTTTCTCCTCTTTCAGTAGAGTTTCTAATTTTTCGTGTTTTAAATTTCAGGCTTTGCTGCATTTTATTTATTGGGATGAATTGCCAGATATGAACGAGCTGATTGGTTCAAATTACAAAGGAGCTTCAACCTTAATGGCTCAGCATATGCTTGCTGCAGCAGACCGGTATGGACTGGAGAGGCTAAAACTTCTATGTGAGGCTATACTAAGTGGAGATGTTGCCATAAATAATGTAGCAACAACTTTAGCCTTGGCTCAGCAGCATCAGTGTTTCCAACTAAAGTCCAAGTGTCTGAAGTTCATTGCATCGCATCAAAATCTAAGAGGTAAGCTAGACGGAAAACTTTTTAGACCTTATCAGAACTTGTTTTAGTTGTAAATTGGACTTGTGTAGCCCTTATTACCCTTGTCAGAACTTATATTTTCTGAACTTATGTTTTCAAAAATTATCAATTTCTAATCCTGCCTGAACTTATTTTTCCTGAAATAAGTGGAGATAAGATAAATAGAACAGAGCCTTACTGATTTATGATATGTACAAATAACTTGTGCTATTATGCTACGGAGTAATTCATAAGTCTTGTTTAAGAACTGAATGTAATTGTGTTTGATGTTCAACACTCTGTGTGTGAGATATTATTGTCATGACTCTATGGGTAAGAATTAGGGAAGCAGCTTCTTCTTGTTTTTGGTAAAGTTTTCTGCAAGTAGTTTAGGTGTGGTAGTCATGCTTTTGGCTTTTGTTTCCTTTTGCATCTGTATCTTGTCTCAAACTGTAAGGCTTTCTAACAAATACATTCAAGTTGATTTAGTGGCACTTTTTCTATACTCGTAAAAAGAATTAGGAAGCAGCTTATTTATGTTATTGGTCAAGTGTGCTGGAGATAATTTGATGTGGTAGTCATAGTTTGGCTTTTGTTTACTTTTGTATCTGTAGATTATCACTCTTTAGATTATCGCCACAATTTTATATTAAAATGACCATATGGTTTTTTTTACCTATGCTTCATCACTTTCATGATATTTTGAATAGCTTTCTGATATTGTAAATGGTTTGTTTCAGCCGTAATGCAGACAGAAGGTTTTGAGTACCTCAAAGAGAGCTGCCCATCTGTCATTAGTGAGCTACTGGAGTACGTAGCGAGAATTAGTGAACATTCTAAGGCTTCTTTTGCCTATGGAAGTGAGGTCACTATGCTGGATGGTGGCGACATGAATGGAAGAAGAGTGAAGCAGCGGTTATATTGAGTACATAATTTCTTGTAGAATTATTCGAGTTAATAAATTAGGTTGTTAGACAATTAAACAGATCCTTGTTTGTTAGACTTTGTGAATGTATTTGACAAGGTAATCTCCGGATATTGATATATAGGGGCAATTCTTTTAGCATGGTTTCTATGAAATGTTAATTTTACAGTGTGCTACATAAGACAATCAACGCTAATAGTCAGTAATATACTATGGAACCTCTTATGTAAAGCCAGGTTCAAAATCTTCTTTCCATAATATTTGTAATTTGTAATGCCATTGTGGCTTTTGAAAAAATTTGAATGCAAAAGAAAATATTTTCCTTAGATAATTTTACTTTCGAAATAGCCAAAATTATTAGGATTCAAGAAAAAGGTTTCAAGAACATGATACAACGAAGTAAACTGCCATGGAGCTTTGCAGTTAAATTGCATCATAGTGCATGATGTTCTTGGTTATTCACCACCTGTAGAACTTCTGGTACTTCCTCACATTCAGAGGAACGTAATCCTTGTGCTTCCATATGCTTTTGAAAACGTTTTAGGCTTTACAATGTTATGGGAGTTATCAGGTATGGTAATCTAAGAAAAGCCATGACAAAGATATGTTCAGTACAGATCAGAGGGCGGGTTTCACTCATTGCTTAGAAGTTGAGGTTTGGGGATGCCTATCTAAAGATGGAACTGTGCGGGCCGGCCTGAAGCCCGGTATGGCCCAGCACGAAAAAAGCACGGCACAGCATGATACTATGCATGTGGGCCCTGGGTTGGGCCTGGGCCGCCTTTATTTGGGAGAAGCACAATAAGGAACAACACGAGTACCGGGCCCGGCACAACAAAGCATGCTAAAATTAATGCAATTTTGCTTAGGCACGCAAACCCGACACGGCTTGGCACGATGGCACGTGGGCTTGGGCCGTGTACGGACCAATCTTTTGAAAACTTCGGCACGGCACGACACGAAACTCGTGGGCCGAGCCATGGGCCGGGCCTAACTAACCGCAAAGCACGTGAGCCTGACACAAGGCACGGCCCAGAGCCACCTATATGCCTATCCATGTGTAATGTTATTCCTAAGTTATTTCATATCTTTAACATGCTATCCCTTGTTCTAGCAAAAGATCTCATAGTTCAACAAAACCATAGCGCATGTATCAATTTCGATCCAAAATTCAAGATCAATTTGATTGATGTTGAAATAGAGAAAAATACTAGTTTATCAACAAAATATAGGCCCCACATTTGTTGATATAATTACGAAAGTACCATGATGATCGGACATTTTTGTTGATTTATTTTCGATTTTGTCACTTGATAAACGAATTTTGTAAATCAAGGTGATAACTTGGACTCTCTCATTTTCTTTTAGATTAATTACTATACATATTTTTCATCACTCCCTCTGCTTCATAATAATTGCTAACACTTTAACCAGCACACATGCCAGTGCATAACTTTGACCACTAATATCTGTATGAGTAATATGCTCTTTCCATCACTAAATGTTCTTGCCTTTTGGACCGTGCACGCATGCCAATGCTTTTTACAATAATAGTTAATTGCTTATCAGTTAAAAATAAAACAATCAAATATTAATAAATTATTCGACTAATCAAAAATAAACATTAAAATATAAAAAAATAAATAAATAAAGTGGGACCCTAATGTCGGATAGTAGTGCACAGAAAGTGTCAGCTCATTTACCTCGCTTTCTGTGAATCAGAACCTTCCTTACTCTCAACTCTTCTACCCCGTTAACTCTCTCTCTCTCCTCCCACTAAACAAAGAACAATTCTTCATCCCCTTTACCCTCCCAATCCCATCATCAAACCCTAATTTACCCTCCTCAAATTTCCCCAATTCCTATTAATCTAACCCCTTTTTGCTTCGATTCAGCAACCATAACCCCTCAATTTTTGAACCGACACTCAAAATCGAGTCAATTTCAAGCAAAATCGATCCCAAATTAGAAGAATGGGGATTTCTAGGGTTTGTGGGGATTCCGCAAAACCATCTTGTTCTTCTTGTTCAACGGCAGTAACAACATCTACTGCTAAAATGGATACTGTAAATGGTTCCCATGAGTTTAAGATTAATGGGTATGCTTTATCTAAAGGGATGGGAAGTGGGAAGTATATAGCTTCTGATACGTTTATGGTGGGAGGGTATTTGTGGGCAATTTACTTCTACCCTGATGGAAAGAGTCCTGAAGATAATGCTACTTATGTGTCGTTGTTTATCGCTTTGGCGAGCGAGGGGACCGATGTTAGGGCGTTGTTTGAATTGAAGCTTGAAGATCAGAGTGGGAGAGGGAGGCATAAGGTTCATTCCCATTTCGGTCGGACACTTGAAAGCGGGCCGTATACTCTTAAGTATCGCGGTAGTATGTGGTGAGCTGTTCTTCCTTTATGTTTGGAAATTGCATAGACTGATAATTTTATGATTGTTCTGTTGTTGACTTCATGTTTTTGTTTTTGTTTTTGTTTTGGTGATGAGATTGTAATGGTGGTATCTTTGTTCTTTAGTATCATTGTTTGGAATTAGGTACTTGTGCAATGTCTGTTATACTTATATTTTTTGGTCTTTGGTAATGAGCTAATAAGTGGAGTTGTAGATTAGTTCTGAATGAATAGAAAATAGCCTTGGAAGGTACGCTCATGTGTATAATAGACTTTCCAGTAATAGATATATGAACATTAGGATAATGACTTTCTTTTCTTGTAAGTGTTTAATAGAATTTGGTTGTTAGGTGGGAAAGGAAATTTAAATTGGAGTATCTACTAATAATTTCATCTTTTAGTTGGATTATGATTGATTTAGAATTAATTAATTTTTGTCAAATTTTGGTGTTCTTGAAGATTTTGCCGTAGATTATTATCTTCTCATTTCTGATTTTGCTGTATATTATTATCTTCTCATTCCTATTTTGCTGTATATCTATTATATTCCTCACTTGTATCTTCCAAGAAAGTGGTGTTCAGTTGTGGGGGGAAATCAGTCTGCCTTCATTACCTGGAGATTACTTTGTGTTTCAATGTTACTTAGTTTGCTTATTCCTCTTTGTATTACCACTAGCCAGAATAAAAAAAAAAAAGAAAATTATTCGTGAAACTGGTAAGTTATGGTCTAAATTGACATATTAGGTAGCAAGTACTGGTGAATCAAGTAGCACTGCTCTTACTGGCCCATTTGAGGTAGATTTTTAAAAGGATTATGATTTATCATAGATTAAGAATGGCTTAATTGGAACTAAATCTAGCGAATTTGGTGTTCCTGATAGATTTACTGATTATGAGGCTTTAATGAGATTCTAGTCAGCATCTAGATTTTTTGATAGCTATCTTGACCCCGATACAAGCATAGTTCTTATCCACAATAGCTGATGAGTTATTGGCTATGCTTGAGTGCCAGGAGGGATGGATTGATTTCAAGTACCTTAGTAGAGCATTACTAAGTAAGATAGTCTGATTGTTGATTATTAATTGTTAAGGTTTCTGATGGTTTGAAGCTGGATCGCCACATCCCCATCTTATTGTTGTCATTTTGTGATTATGCTAAAGTTCATAGATAGTGTCAAAAATATGTGGGATATGTCAATGAAGCGAGATAGATCATGGGTAAGATGCATTCAGTTGTTATTATATATCTAAAACCAGAATTATTTGGAGATGGCTACACTGATAATTTGTTCTGGTCTTCTCGATAAGTAGGAAAATCTTTGTGTTCATGCCTTTGCTGCAGAACTGAGACCAGTATTTATGCAAGGGCGAGGCTCTCATTAGAGGAGTACCAATATCTTGGGGGCCTTGCTATAAAAAAAATCTTTGTGGTCCATTCACTGTACATATATTTAGGCTATCTTTCAGTTGGTTCATTTTGGATCCTATCTTTTGGGTCTTGTTATTTATAATGATTACTTGGATTTTGGGCTGTAATACATGTGTTCAAGACTAAGATTTCTGTTGGCTACTTGTGCTGGGTGTTGGGTCCTTTTTTTCAAGCCAAACCATCTAACCTAGCCCATTCCATTTACTACTATCTTAAAGCCCCACCAATTAGGAGTGTAGGCGTAAAAACTGATAGGACCCATTGTGACATAAGTGCATAACAACCTTATTTTTATGTATTTTTTAAAAATCTTTTTCGGGTTCCAATTGAAAGAATAGAAACTGGTGTGCAGTCTTTGCACCCCATTTATTTGCTTAAGAACGAATTCAACAATCACATCCAGCCACAACAATTTTGGACAAAGAACATCTCATGATCAAGGAACAATATAAATCAATAAAAAATGAGAAGATTAATTTGAATATGGCTCTCTTTATTTGGTTAATAATTAGAACATAGTTGATCAAAAAGTATGTTAGCAAACACTGCCAAAATATTCGTAACTCCATCTTCAAATTCTTCTTTAAAAATTACCAGAAAATTGTAACACAATGTAACAGAAACAATAGTCGATTGTTTACCAAAGAATAGAGCAAATGAAGAGGGTTTACAGTTTTAACATGAGTTAAACATGCTCTCAAGGTACAGGGGACCACGAAACAAATGGGTTTTAGTTTTCTTTTGATTTCCTGCAGTCAATTCATCCTTTTGTGCGTTGTCCAACATAAATTCTCCTCTCCATCTTATGCGTCCCAGGATACTAGTATTATCAATGAGCTGAGCTGAGTATTTCATTGTTCAAGTTAGGCTTGATAAGATATGCGAGCGCACCCAAGTTTTCCTTTAGCCTGTTTGATATTGCCTCGTTTTGATTTGTTATTCAAGCTTGGCTCATGAGTTACTCGTTTACAATCTAGCTAAAGCCAAAGTACGTCAAGTCATTATATAAACGAGTAAGATCGAATTTAAACGAACATATTCCCTTTGTTCCCATACGTTCGACTCACTTATTGTAGACTCTTGTTTCTAGGAAAGTTTGTAAAAAGTTTGTGGATGTGAGTAAAAGGTGGGTGAGTCAAACTTTTTAAAACATTCTTAAATGGAAAGTGAGTCAAAGTTTTAGGGATGGAATGCAAAATACTATTGATTATGGTTATATGTTTATTATAGCCTTTCTTAGGATGTGATATACATGCAATGATGTAACATATGTTTTGGATACTTTTTATGATATTGACCCTAAATGTTTCAAAAGATGTTATTCATAACCTAAGATAAGATAATGGCCATGAAATTTTGATTGTTATTTTTTTGTGCTCGGCGAGTTTTAAATGAGCTTATAAACAAACATAAAGAGCATTTAAACAAAATCGAATAAAATGTCTGCACTCCTAAATGAGCTGATACCAAGTTCTTAATTAAACAAGCTTGGAGTATTTTCTGGCCTGCTTTTTCTAATGATCACCAAGCTTTGACCGAGCTTGTTTAAGAGTGCATCGGTTCATTGACATCCCTATCCGGGATGGATCTCAAGCCATATGTCATCTTTGTTGTGCCGGAGATTTTTACCTTTTGTTGCTGGAATCCCAGTTGCTGGAAGATGGTTTTGTTAGTGAATTGGGCAGAGAGTGTACAATGTTGTCCTATATGAATGTTGAAAGGAGGATAGTGAATCAGGTTGCTTGTGGATTGGTTTATGCCTCTATTAGTGTATTCCCATGGAAAAGCTCCCACATTGCATGATCTGTATTTTAATTTTTTTTTATTATCTGAACTCATAATACTTTAATAGCAGACTCTATAAAGATCAGAAAAAAGACTGCTCCTAACATATTTGACCTCTTAACATTATTTAAAGTTTGGGCACCTCAAGAAATAGCCCATCTTCTGTGGTCCTAAAACCCTAATATAGATGCTGACTTTTACAAGCTATTTACTGAACTTGTTGAGAAATCAGAATCTTTCTTTCCATTAATTTTCAATCTCGTTTCTGATTCTTATCTTCTCCATATTTGATTTTTTAAGCTTGTAAGTCTTTATTTTACTCTTGCATTTATTTCTTCTTTTTTTTTTTAAAAAAAAAATTATTTATATTTTTTTGGATTATTACATTTGCCAACTTGATTGACTTTACAAAAAAAAAGCCTCTTTATTGTAATTTTGTAAAGTGTTTTGTATTATTTCTGTTTTCATCTTATCTCCCCACCTTTAATTGTTTTATTCCTTTTTTTTTTTCTGATAGTTTGTAGTGAATTTATGTCTATATTAGGGGATACAACTCGGTGAGATAGGTATATGAAATAAGAAATATCACCTTCCTAAATGTAACACGTCTAGATTGCATGTTTAGAGAAGAAAGAATTAGAATTGCATGAACTGAAGTTGCAAAATAAATCAAAATGTTATGTAAATTTGTACTACAAGAATAGTTATTGAATATTATATCTTAATTTGATTAAATTGCGAATAAAATGGATGCGGCCGATGGTTCGAAATAGTCTTTGAAGTACAAAGAAGACTGTAGAATAATAGCTTGGAAGCTATTGGGAGGTTTGGCTGAGAGATCTTTGCTCCATGGAGAGCACCTCAAAATCATATAACAGATGCTGTCTAAATTCCCTTAAAGTTTCACCACAGAATGCTTAATTTGTATTCTTCTGGCTTAGTTTAATGTCATTTACTTCCTGATGAAAGGTTCCAACATAACCACCTACTTGGCTTTCTGTTGTCCTTCCTGCTTCATACTTTTCATCAGCGTTTCTTTTTTTTTTTTGGGTTGTGAGTGGTTGAATGTCATCACTTACTTGCTGTCATGTTCTTGACATGCTTCAGGGGCTACAAACGATTTTATAAGAGGACATCTTTGGAGCAATCTGACTACCTTAAAGACGATTGCCTTCTGATTCGTTGTATTGTGGGAGTTGTGAAGACACAAACAGAGGGACCCAAACTTTACAGAATACCAATTCCACCTTCTGATATGGGACAGCAGTTCGGACAACTTCTAGAAACTAAAAGGGGAACTAATGTAAATTTTGAAGTTGATGGTGAAGTATTTGCTACTCACAAGTTGGTATTATCAGCACGCTCACCTGTGTTTAGGGCTCAGCTTTTTGGTCCAATGAAGGATAAAAGCACAAAATGTATAATTGTTGAAGACATTGAAGCACCAGTTTTCAAGGTTTTCACTTCTTTCTGATCATCTTTTTATCTGTCTTTGTATTGCACTTGCATGTTACTGTGGTGGGATTTGAAATATGGTTGTGTCTGTTCCTTGTTGCCTTTTCTGCTCCGTTTAATTGTTTATGGAAATCACATTGCTATGCAAAATTTTTGGCAGTGTGGATATAGATGATATATAGTTTGTAATGAGCTTTGCACCCTACCCTGTCTTAATTGTGCATGATCAGGGCTTTGGTTAAGCTGAAAAAGAAAGACTAGGCTTAATTTGATATGGAAATTATTAACTTATTATTATGGTCTGAGTTATTTCCTAAGATGGTGACTGAGCTTGGTGATTTGGTCACTTATTGTTTAGTTTTGGTTACCTGTTTACTTTACAATTTTGATTTTAGAATATACTTCATTTCCTGTTTTTTATTTTTGGGGAGGGGGTTGGTTATGGTTGCTTACATCTAAACATTATCAGATTGATCCTATGAACAAGTGGTGATGGTTTTTGATTAAGGAAAGAGTTTTTGAGTATTGTGCTATTTTCGTTCACATTTTCGTTCACTCTTATTGGGTGCACTATAAGTTGTTCAATTTTGAAACTTCAGTAAGATAGCTTTAAAAATGTACAGTATCTTGATGCTTTCTTTGAGGCTCATTGGCTACTTTTATATGGAATAGAAATGTTCCATCAAAAGGTGGAATCTGATGACTCGCAGTTGAAAAGGTCTTTTCCTTATTCTAAGTGGCTTCATCATCTTGTTCAGCAGCGGTTCCTTGGCTTGATTACCCTACCAGGTTAAGATTGTCAAGGGCTCTGATCATCATTGAGTTGGTGGTTTGCTAAATAACTTACTGTATACGACTCTGATCCACAGGCGTTGCTTCACTTCATATATTGGGATGACTTGCCGGATATGCAAGAGCTCGCAGGTTTGAATTCCAAAGGGGCTTCCACGTTAATGGCCCAGCATTTGCTAGCTGCTGCAGATAGATACGGACTTGAACGGCTCAAACTGCTTTGTGAGGCTACCTTATGTGAAGATGTTGCTATAAACAACGTTGCAACAACTTTGGCATTGGCAGAGCAACATCATTGCTCCCACTTGAAATCTGTTTGCCTGAAGTTTGTTGCATCACGTGAGAATCTGAGAGGTAAATCACAACTATGACTTTTTATCATGTACAAAGGCTTCTTATAGAGTATTGAAGGAATATCATGTTAAAAGTCATTTTTGACCTGAGAACTAGTCAAATTATCCATACTTGATCGGAATCTTTCTGAACTTATTTTAGTTGTGAAGAGTGAATTGAACTTGTGTAGAGGAGCACATCTGAACCTATAACTTATCTGACTTTACAACTTGCATACTTTTTGAAACTGAAAGAACAAAACTTAAAATTGAAGACTACTTTATAATCAAGAAAATCTTGTTTCTCTAGATGATTAGGTTATGCGCATTCTTGGGCTATTATTGTCTAAGCACTTTTTTGAAAGGTTGATGTCTGAAAATAACGAAAGAATGTTTTTGGGGTTTCAGCTGTTATGCAGACTGAAGGGTTCGAGTACCTGAAGTTGAGTTGTCCATCCGTAATTAGTGAACTACTGCAATTTGTTGCTAAAGTCAGCGAGCATTCTATATCTTTAGTGGGTTTTGGGAGTGATCCGATGCCAGATTGTGGAGACATGAATGGAAGACGTGTGAAGCCAAGGATATTCTGATATATATATATATATATATATATATATATATATATATATATATATATATATATATATATATATATATTTTTTTTTTTTTTTTTTTTTTTTTTTTTTCTCTCTCTTTTTTTTTTTTTTTTTTGGGGGTGGGGGTGGGGGTGATTTGTTGGTTGCTGTTTTGTTTGTTCCATTGTCTTCTGTTTGCAACATTTTTTCCTGATCTGTGTTATATTATTCTGGTAGTTGTTGTATGTAGTAATTTTATACCATAAAGAGAAAGGGTTTGAATGTGGCGGAGGAATACTCAACTCCATTGTGTCGCTTTCGTGATGAAATTCAATAACATTTGAGACTGGTTTAAGCTTTATAAATTCAAAAAAACAAGAGAGATCAGAAAACTCTGTATACTGAGTGTAGAAGCTATAGTATGTTACCCAAACTTAAAAGTAGTAATAGTGTGGTGATGTCTTGGGTTGCTTCTTTTTACTTGTATAATTTTATAATTGTAGTTCTACTCTTTTTTCTTTGTGTCTTGGTATTATTTTGGAAGTTTCTATCATAATTAAGTTTTTGCGATGAGGTACAAAATTTGTCGCTATATACACGACCAGATTACTTGTCGTAATTATTGTTTTTGATAATTTAATATAATGACGAATAAATTTTATAATAACAATTTAGTCGTCATTTTACGCACATACAACTAGATTACCAATTGGTTGTTCAACGTCAATTTTCTACTCCTTTATGATGTAAATGTCAAATTTTCACTCCTTCATGATGTAATTGTCACTTTACTATATTAACTTACGTAATCAATGATAGTTAAACCCAAATGGAGTAAGAACTAACCACCCTAAACAAAAAAGGAAAGAAGAAGCGATTGAGTTGCAAGAGAACACAAGTGTTTAAAAAAAATTTACTTGTATTGATGAACTCTCAACTTAATTTGTACAATTGATACTTGGAACCTATGTAGTATAGTGCTCGATCCTACTAACAAGGCTATTGAGAAACTTTCCTAACTAGCTAACCTCCTCAAATGATGGGTTCAATTCTAGACTACAACCTTGTAATACACACATTATTATAAGCATCTAAAATTTTAGATACCTCGATACTTAAAAGGTGACCAAGACAACAGCAAGAAGGGACAATTAAATTATACGAAGTACAAGTATAACTAAGCAATTTTTAATCTAAAATAAATATTACTTTAACCTAGTAGAGATCGGATGCGTTTGACTCTATGAACAATTCTAGAAACAACCATATGTTCAAGTACTCACTAAAAATACAAGTGATTATTTGAGCTATACCTGCAAATCAATTTGATAATGTTACCTGCAATATCGAGCTACAATAATTCTTTCAAAATTTTCATCAATTAAATGCATGTAATTACAAGTGATTACATCTTCTGAATGCAACAAATTCAAGTTTATTAAATAAATAGAAAGCATGCATCCTTTTATAAACAATAGGGTTAGTTAAGGAAACTAAAATAATCACATGAAATTTGTGAATAATCTCATGTATTATCTAAAAACAGTGTCAGAAAAAATACAGCATGCATGCATGCCGCCCTAATAATTAATAATCAAATTAAAACATCTAGAATTAAAATTACTACTTCTCAATACGAGTAATTAAAAGGTAGTACAGCACACTATCTAATTAATTAGAGTTAAGTACAAATTTAGTGTCTATCTTTTTAAGTTTTGTTTACCTTTTGGGACTTCATACTTTTTTTTTCACCTTTTGGGATTTCAAGGGTATATTCCGGCCAAAAAGTAACCAAAGGTGAGTAAAAAAAGATAGTTCCTCAGTTAAAAAGTGAGTCCCCTAAAAAGCTACCCTAGAAAACTAAAAAACATAGTCCCCTATGTATGTTATCTATGTTAATCTTTAAAGGAAATTTCCCTTTTTGGTTGGAAATTTTTGCTTTACCAAAATTATCCTTCAAATATAAGGACA
Organism: Chenopodium berlandieri; assembly: GCA_034703905.1. Lineage (NCBI taxonomy): Eukaryota > Viridiplantae > Streptophyta > Magnoliopsida > Caryophyllales > Amaranthaceae > Chenopodium > Chenopodium berlandieri. The sequence continues at coordinate 25,699,341 of CM068281.1, forward strand.
ATTTTTTTTTTGATTTTTTTTTAAAAATAATACTATAAACATGACGTTCATTTTTACATTTCCATTAACTAATAATTAGTTTTATAGTTTCAAAAAAAAAAAAAGTTTTATAAATTAGTGCACAGTTGTCTTAAAAAAATGGACAATTATATTGCTCATGCCACGTTGAAAAATCACGTACAAATGAAAACTGCTTTATTATTTTTTTGAAATACAAATAACCATATTTAATTTTATCATACAGTTTATATATATATATATTTCTTACAAAAAAAAAAAATCATATATTTTTATTTTTGTTAGTTAATAATCATACATATATTTTTTTATAGGAAAGATAACCACATTTAAGGAACAAATATGTCTATTTATATCTTCTTTTAGGGCTTGTTCTAATCTACTGAGCTGAACTGAGCTGACTGAATTGTTTATGAGAGAAGGAAATTAAGAACTGAACAGAAACTAAGCTGAAGAGAACGGGTCCTTAGTCATGGAAATTTTTTTAATTAGGAACAAAATATACAGTTACCTTAATAAAAATAGCATGTGAGTTGTTCATCCCTACTAATAATAAAAAATAAAAAAAATAAAAAATAAAACCATCTCCCAATAATATAATAACCCAAAAAACGTCAAATGTAATATTTTTGGGTTATTTTTGTACTTTTTTTTTCCATGTTTTGTTTGTAATTTTATGTTGTAAGATACGGAGTATAAGTGAATAACATAATAAGTTTATCAAATATGGCAGGACCTATCTTTTTTGGATATGAATGGCAATTAATTAGGGACTCGGTTTTTTTCTATTTTCTTTTTCTTTTTTTTTTTTTTTTTTTTTGTCAAAAAGTTAATGAAGGAACTCTCTTTTTTTGTCAATTAATTAAGAAGAGACTCAGTTATTTTCGAATGATTTGCCAAATTGGTATTAATTAATAAAGAAATTACTAAAATAGTGTTCACTTGAAAATATTTCTCAAAGTGGTATTTTCACGTAGGTTCGGAAATTACAAAGCTAGGAGTTAAAACATGATAGCTAAAAGCCTAGAAACATAAATGAAGAGACAATTTTTTTCTAATAAAATCCTAATAAATATGTATACCATCAAATTCTTTATCTTTAATGTTTACAATATCTTAATCTGTGTAGCCTTGAGCCTTAATCATTAATGCTTCTGTATTTTAATAGCAAAATGGATACAATAAGCACTAACGAAAGTATGAATTATTAATACAAAGTAATATATATACGTGTTTAAAAAATTTCTAGCATTTTTGGTATGGATATACCTTTTTTTTTAAAAAAAAAAAAATCTATGTAACATAATACATAATGCATTATTTAGTCGGACGCAAATCATCAAAGGGCACTTATTAATAACCATAGTGTTCTTGAAACCTACTATATCTAGTTCTACATCATAATATCAATTTGGAGACTATATTACACTATATTACTAAATAGCTCAAAACATGTCTTACTAAGTCAAAAATTCAATCTCTAAACACAACTAATTTTTTAGCACCATTTTTTAATATGGAGATGATGAACAACCTTCAGGTACAGATGTTTTTTAAAATTAGACTTTAAAATGAATCGATAAAAAAATTATAGGTTTGAGTTTTCGAATCATGGACACTACTTTAAAAAATATTTTCAAGTGAATACTATTTTAGTAATTTCTTTATTTTTGAACACTAATTCGGCAAATCGTTCGTTATTTTCCGATTGGTTAAAGTTGAGTTAAGTTACCGAATTCCTAACTACAGGTCCCAAAAGGTGAAAAAAAACCTAGGAGGTCCCAAAAGGTGAAAAAATGTAAAAGATAGACACTAGTTTTATACTTAACTCAATTAATTAGCTAGGATTAACTTGATAATACTTCTAAAACATAATACTTTAGACAAACTTAATCCATCGAGTATCGATACCCTATTACTTTTCCAAACTGCTTCACGGGTGTTCCTTTGATAATCACAAAGTGAAGAAAGTTGTTGTGCCGAAATGTTGCAAGAAGAATGGCATCATCTTTTTTTAGCCCATGATCATTCTTAAGTTTAGACCACTCACCACTTCGTCCGTTCTTCAGAACATACTTATATCCGGGATCCCTATATTCCGCCTTTTGCTTCTCGCTTTGATTGTAATTCCATCTAGTTAGTAGTATTTCATACACCGACATTCCAACAATTACCTTCACATTTATATTCGAGTTTCTATTTCCATCCACCTTTAAATTATTGTGTTCTTCCTCATGATTTGTTAGAAACGACTCAATGAGACTATTTCTTGGAATGGCTAATCGTCCTTGATAACCTTCGATGTCGTCTTTTGTGAGTTTCTTCTCCATAATTATCTTGGCATCGATAACTTCTTGGTACGTCAAATCGCGCTTCATATGGTCAATAATTGATGCTAATAAAACACCATCACCACCAATAGATACTCGATCACTTTCGGTTTTTGAAAGGGTTAATTTTGTGGAGATAATAGAATTATTCCTCAACTGTTTCATGGCTTTTGGTTGTTCTTCTTGGGAAGTACTTGGTACGGAAAAAGCCATAGCATAAGTCCGTTTATCGGCTTGCTTCCGATCATCATTCTTGTTGATGACCATAGTGTTTTGTAGGGTTTAAGGCTTCGCAATATGAAATTTACTTGATAAAGATTGATCAATGAAAAAGAAACAAGGAAAATGCTTAAAGGAACGAACGAATGTGGCTAGGGTACGTGAATAATTTTTGCAGGGTAAAAAAATGAAATTGCATATGATATATATAGGAATAAATGAAGAATTTGGGAAGAATTAGGAATAATGAGTTACTTGATGGCCAAGTAACTTCCATAAATATGTTGTTTAGCTAAGTGATAATTTTTTAAAATGATAATCTTAATCCCTCTGGATTATGTTATTTAAGAAAATATTTTAGGAAATAAAATTGTAACTACAGTAGATTATGTTATTATGCTTCTCTGCATTCTTACTTACTCTTCATCATCTTTGTTTCCTTTTCTATTTCTTGATTTTTGCTGTTTTATGAAAGATTTTTAAGGATATTGTCCAGTCTTTAGATTATATTAGTAACAGGTTGGATGATAAAATACAGTCTTTTAAGGATATCATCTTCACTTAGGAGGATATCAACTAGTATTTAGTCTTTAGAGGATATCATCTAGTTTTTTAAGGATATCGTCCACTCTTTGGATTATATTAGTAACAGGTTGGATAATAAAATCTAGTCTTGTAGGGATATCATCTTCACTTAGGAGGATATCAACTAGTAGTTAGCGTTTAGAGGATATCATCCAGTCGTTAGAGGATATTGTCCAGTCTTTGGATCATATTAGTAACAGGTTCAATGATAAAAACTAGTAATTTAAGGATATCATCTTCACTTAGGAGGACATCAACTAGTATTTAGTCTTTAGAGGATACATTCAGTCGTTGGAGGATATCAACCAGCGAAAACCTGTATAGTACAAACGGGCTTCAAACCCGCGCCTTTTTTAATCGAGCCTGCAAAGCCCAATACAACTGGGCTTCAAACTCGCGCCTTTTTTTAATTCGTGGTTTGTGTTTTGACGCACGAGATGTTTCGTCAGTCCAACTGTACATAATACGTTCTCCAATACAATAATATTAGTGTATATTGAGCAATATTAGGGTAACATTTAGCATTTAGGGTAAATTTTTGCCATAATCTAGTAACTTTAAACTTGATACAATTTTAATGTAAATAGGTAACGAGATAAGATTATAACGGTAATATAATGTAATTATTTTCAATTACTAAGATTTGATTCTTAGTCATTTAAAAAGTATTACTATACCAATAAAGAATAGATAACTTTCATTTGTATTGGGTAGCTTTAATTTAATACATATTGGGATAAACTTATTTATTATAAGAGGTAACTTTTGATCAATTTAGGGCAACTTTATAACGAATGTACAATTATTTTTGCACAGAAATATTGCAAGAAGAATAATGGCATCATCTTCTTGTAGCCAACAATTACCTTCTTCACGTATATATTCTTCTTACGGAATATAATTAAGGCCAAGGAATGTCAAGATGTGTATAGCATTATATAGCTTAAAAAAGAGCGTATGATGAATTGATCGAGTACTAATTAATTAACTAATACTTCGTATATTGTTATTTTTCTATTTTTTCAATAATGTGCATGGTTTGTCTTTAGCTAAATTACTGATAAAATACATTCACATTTCTTATTATTTAATAAGAAGTGCCCTCCCACAATCTCTTATTAAAGCATATACAACCGCGTACGACTTAATCCATATATATAGTTGGTATTTGGGAGGGTTATTGATCCAATCAATAGAGTGAACTGATCAATCTAGTTGGAGCCGAAAATGAGAAAGCTTAGCAATTGTTTAGGGTTGATAGCCAAGGTGGTTATGGTTTTGTTGATCATGGTCTTTTCCTTCTCGGCCGCCTTTACTGTCAGACAAGATGATTTGGCTAATATTTACGTGCTTGATTACGGAGCAGGGCTTGGTGGACCATTGGCGGCCATTAGTGGGCCAAGGAAATCCACCTTTGAGGAGGCTCAACGGTTGAAGAAGAAGAAGGCTGACGAGGAGGCTCGACAGTTGAAGAAGAAGGCTGACGAGGAGGCTCGACAGTTGAAGAAGAAGGCCGACGAAGAGGCTCGACGGCTTTACGATCTGTTAGAAAGCTATGGTGTAAAGGTTCCCAAGAACAGGCGACTTTTGTAGTAATCACGGGCCGGGGCAGGCTCTGGGTCCATATTATTTCCCCAATATGCTTTACTTTAGCTAAACCAAGTTTAAAAACTTTATCTTTCAAAAAAAAAATAATTAAAACTTTATTAAAACAAATCATAAACTAAAAGGGTAATTTTATTATTTTTTTTTTATTTATTTATTTTTTTTTTCTCTTTTCAGTTCGTGTTGCACTGTGATTTTTCTAATTTTTTTTTAATAAGAAATGTGCAATGTGAATTTTAATTTTTTTTCTTTGAAGGATTGGAGGTGTGCGATGTAATTTAACATGTATCACTATACTATATATTAAAAGACGTTCCTTTTAAAGAAACGATACCACGTGGCACTCTTCAAAGTATGTGTGCCATGTCACCATTCAAAATATATGCGCCACGTAAATTAGTTACTTCATTTAAGTGGAATAAAATATGTTTTGAACAAGATTCGAAAACATAACCTCTAATACATATAGGTAATACATTTACCATCTCAACCAACTTTTATTAATGTTTCAAATTTCACATAATATTATATATTCCTTTCATTTATTAAGTAAATTAGAGGTAATATAATTCGTTTATTTTACACAAGATTAGAATATAAATACATATGATGTAAAAAAAAAAAAAGTGACACCCAAGGCAACACCCGAACCACTACACACACTAACTTCTAACTTCTCACTAAATTCCTCCAAAATTTCAATCCCGCAATTTTTGTGCACTCCTTTTTTTTTTTCAATAACCTCCAAATAACTTTCTTTCTCCAAAAAAAAAAAAAATAAAAAAAAAATCTATAACTTTCACTTCTACTTTTTTCTTTTTTTTAACTATACATACTACGTATATCCTATGCATTAGCACGGATGCACCCTAGTGCAAATAAACCCAAAGACTATGGTGAACTAAAAGGGCAATGCCTTGGCATGCTTCGAAGGGGCAATAGGCCAATAGCCGCGCTAAATTCGAAATTCAAAGAAAAATACATAAAGCTTCTACAGTTCTACTTAAACAGTTAAACTTTTCCCACTTCAGCTAGACATTTTCACAAACACTTGGTGGGCATCCAAAACTCCTTTCTCTCTCTAAAACCTCCATAATCTGCAATGAAGTTCAAGGCATTCCTGACAGAAAATGGAGTAACCCTTTTAGAGAGAAGATTCATCCCTGCCTTTGAAAAAATGGGGAAAATCTGCCATGTTTATCTGACTAAAGATCACACCTTCTTCCTCCACAACCTCCTTACCAATGATGGTGTTCAATCAATTGCCCAATTCAGGATTGATGCTTTGTTCTCTGATTACCACATTACCAGCCAAAACGAGGATCGTATCGCCTTCTCCCTCGATCTCTCTCTCCTCCTCCGCGCCCTCCGATCAGCCGCCGCAATCTCCTCCGCCGTTGATCGACTCCAAATTAAGCTTGTCAAGAAATTACCCCCAAATTCTACCAACCCAATGCCGTTTCTGACATTTGAGACTAAAGGGTATGCTTCTGCTGTGATTCAGGACATTCCGATATCGAAACCCCTTTCGAGGGCTCATGTTTTAGAGCTCCAAACTGCTCTGGATGATGCTCAAGATCTACCAAGAACACTAGTTGGGGTTAGTGAATTGGATAGTTTGCTGAATTTTGTTGAGAGGATGAAGCAATTGGGTGATGTAATGGGGGTTGAGATTGGTAAAAATGGGGAATTGGGTTTGAAGGTTTCAAGCAGTTTGGTTAATTTAGGGGCAGAATTTAAGAGGTTGATGATTATTGGAGAGGATAGTGAGGAGATTAATGGTGATGGTGGGATGAATGTGTTGGTTAGTATGAAGCACTTTGTTAAGTGTTTGCAGTGTCATTTGGCTAAACCTGATTGTGCTTTCTATGGAGTTGGGTCTCAGGGTGGTTCTTTGACTGTTGTTTATCAGTTCTTCGTTCCGGGGTCGAGGCAGACTGATAAGTCCATTAGCTTCCATTGTAGGCTTCCAGTGCTTGATCCTGGTTCTTGAGTGCATAATATAACTCTTTCAGGTTTTGACATTTCTGGTTCATCTGTAAGTTTACTGGATTCGGAATTTGTTTTTTAGTCCCTAAGAGTACAAATTGTTGGATGTTGCAACTTTTGATATGCAAAGTGTGGAATGTTTGTTTCAGTGTGTGTGTATTCTCGTTTATATTCAGAACTATGTTTAGGAAAACACGACGTAATCTATATAAAATCAGATGGTGTGATAGCCTTCTTTGTGACCCCATGGATTATTACTGTCCAATGATGCAAGTGCTTCATATACTGTGTATCTCAAAAGCACAAAATGAAAATTAAATTTAGTACGACAATAGAAATTGACCACTTCTGGTGCAAGAACATAATAGTTCTTCTTATGAGAATATCACTGACTATATGTTCAAGCTTCATCATCTAATGATGCTGTTTCTTACTCAACCAAGGCAAAGAAAATTCCAAACTAACACTCTGAATAAGATTGTGCAAGAGTTGGAGATTCCTTAGCCTTAACTGCTCTGATGCTTTTTCTCCCCTGTGTTATTTTTAAGAGGCTTCAAATCAGGTTCCGAAGCTTGATTCTGTATCAACATCAGCTAAAAGGGATCAAAGCATGCCCGCAAAACATATTAAAAACAATAAAACAACCTGTGAAGCATATAAGAGCTCGAAAGAATAAAAGCATGGACAATAAGTCCTATAAACTCTAAATTCATGGCTAAATGTGGACAAAAAGTGCATTCAGAAAGTGTGAACAGAACCAATCATCAATCTTACTACTAAAATTACTGTTCTTTGCGTACCATTCTGCTTGTTGGCCCTTGCATGCAGGGACTTGCTTCCAACGTACCCACATTTGCATATTGTAACAAGTCATTATCTGAAACTTTCAGTTGCTGATGAGTGCTGCTACACTTGATGCAGAAAGATTTTTATCAGTACTAGGAGGCTGTCCCATCATCCATATGTCCGAACTCACTCATGCATCATGTGGTTGTTGGTTCTTCGTTCCAAGGCTGAGGCGGACTACTAAGTACTTACTACCATAGGGACTTGTAAAAATTGTTCGTCCCATATATGTTTAATGCGGATTAATACAGTGTGAGGGTACTACTAACTACCATAGGTAGTTATAAAAATTGTTATTCTACTACGAAGTAAAAAAAATTGTTTAATTTTAGGCCTGCTAATCTTTTAGAATACATTGACACTACTCGTAGTTAATTCGATTAGAATTTATTAGTATTATAATTCTGTTTGTTCTACCTACGGAGTAGTATCTAGGAAAATGAAATTCATCAGTATTATAATTCTGTTAGAAGTAGAACGCACGTATAATAATTAAACAAATTTGGAGTGAAAAAAAATGATATAATCATGTAGATTCATATCCAATATTTAACAAAGCTGGCCTGCTACAGCTAATTTATTAATGTAAAATTTAATAGTACTAGTAATTGGAATTGTTTATATATTAATCAAACCCCTTAGCTTGGCCTATATATGTGGTTGATCCAATAATCCCGCCAACTTCAATTCATTCAACTCTATCACTGTATTTATATAAATATAAGTACACAAAATGAGTAATTGTTGTTTGGTGTTGGTATCCTTGATGATAGCCATGGTTATGCTAGTTACGCCCTATACCGTAGAGTCAGCGAACTCTGCACGTGTACGTAAAGATGGCACTGGGCCGGGTCGGACCAAGGTCCCGTCACGGCCCAGCACGAAAAAGCAAGGCACGACACGAGCGCAGTGTAGGCATGGCACAACATGTTACTGTGCATGTCGGGCCATGGGCAAGGCCTAGGCCGCCTTTTTTTGGGAGAAGCACGATAAGGCACGGTACGGCTTCGCCCGACATGACAAAACACGCAAAAACCAATGAAATTTTTCTTAGGCACGCAAGGCCGGCACGGCACGGCCCGATGGCATGTGGGCTTGGGCCGTGCATGGGCCAACCTTTTTCAAATTTCAGCACGGCCCAACACGGCTCAAAACTCGTGGGCCGAACCCAGCTAACTCCAAAGCACATGGGCATGACACGAAGCACGACCCGGCACGGCATAAAGCCATCTTTATGTGGTGTACATATACCCGCTAAACGTGTTTGAAGGAGACCGAAGAGAAGGAGCTCATGGTGTAAAACTTCTCAACAACAGACAACCACTATTGTCGTCAGTGCCAGGGGGAAACTGTTGATACAGCTTAGAATCTACCTCATACTTCGATGATGTATGGTCGAGCCGAATATAATCTTTGCAATCGCATTATTATTATTATTATTTTGTTGTTGTTGTGTACTTTTATTATGATTTATTGTTGTTATTATTATTGTTATTATTATTTTATTACTAAGTACTATTATTGTTATAAGAAGAAAGTGTGCAGTAAGTAGTTGCATGAAGAGCAAATCTCCCGGCAAATTAGACTAAAGCATAGGGATAACAGAATCATCGTTCAGAAATTCATGAAAATGTATACATATATTGGCTTCAATCATACTCGTATGAACATAAAAATAAACAATGGACGAATTTAAGGCCATAGACTCTTGCATAAATAATCAAGAGCAAATTGTGTAATGGCTAGACTAATTCACTAATCCTACCTTGCTATTCTTATGTTTGCTATATTGAACGCAAAATTTCAACTCATTAAACAACTCTTCATTAGTAGCTTCTTTCCCAGTAATGATAATAGACATGTCTTCAATCATGGGTTTCGTCCACATATAGCAAGGCGCAGTACAACAGCAACAATACCCCAATTCCTCTGTAAACTGCCGCCTTCGTGGGAGAAGATGGGGAGAGGCAAGGATGAATTTCTGCAACCTTTCATCTTACATTGAAAGAGGCTATTTCATTTCAGTATGATATGCCAATTCACAATTATTGAGGGTTTGAGGAGCCATTTTAATACATTCTGTGATAAGTAAAAGACTAAAATTAACCATATAAAAAAGGAAAATTTGTCAGAAAGATCTTCTAAATAGGTTTTTTTGTTGTAAAGGTCCTTTTATAAAAAAAAATGGCGCAAAAGGTCCTTTTATCACACTTAGGTTGTGGCAAGGGTCCTTTGACCGGATTCTAGCCATTGACTTAATTTTTTCCGACCAAAAAAAGTCACGTGCACCACTTAAAATCCTATTTTTTTCCCGTTTTACCCCCTGACGTGGTTCGATTTGTCTTCTAATGCCTTCAATTTTGATGCGAGGGACTAGAATTGGAGTTTGATGATTTTTTTTACAAAATAGCAATTGCATTGAGGTTGATGATGAGGAAATTAGGGTTTAATAAAGGGAAAAGAAGGGAAAAAGGATTTTAAGTGGTCATGTGCAACAAGGCACATTACTTTTTTTTGGTCGCAAAAAAAAAAAGTCAATGGCCGGAATCTGGTCAAAGGACCCTCCCACAACCTAAGTGCGATAAAAGGACCTTTTGTGTCATTATTTTTTTTCATAAAAGGACCTTTACAACAAAAAAACCTACTTTAAAGGACCTTTCTAACAAATTTTCCTATAAAAAATGCATTTTCAGACAGCTTTATAATACAGTAAAAAGGTTCTCACAGCAGTGCCATTGATTGACGATGAATGTAGATCATCCTTTTCCTTTCAAAATAGCTTAAAATTTCACCTTTTAAGTTTCGCAAATGTGGCAAATTCTAGTTGCTCCAAGCAAAAAACATCAGCATTATTTGGCCCTTGCAACAGTAGAACCAGTTGGTACTGATCGTTGGTTGCTATACTACCTCTCAACCTCTTCAGAGGTTCAGAGCATGTCATTTGATGATACTTGTAACAAGAAACTGCAAGGAATGCACATATAATCAGAGAAGGTACGCTGACAACAAGTGATCAACTTGTGTAAGAAGTCAGATTAAAACAACCATTATAAAAATTACCATTCTTCATTCTGGTTTTCTGAATGTGATCAAAGACGTTTTGATGATCTTTTATCACTCCACGACAATAGCTACTCTCCCGGCAAATTAGACTAAAGCATAGGGATAACAGAATCAACAATGAAAGGAATTTAAGGCCACAAGACTCGTGCACAAATAATCAAGAGCAAATTGTGTAATGTCTAGAACAAATCCTAGCTTGTTATTCTTATGTTTGCTTTACTGAACGCAAAATTTCAACTCATTAAACAACTCTTCAGTAGCTTCTTTCCCAGTAATGATAATAAACAAATATTTACAATTAAGGGTTTCGTCCACATATAGCAAGGAGCAGTACAACAGCAACAATACCCCAATTCCTCTGTAAACTACCGCCTTGGGGGGAGAGGGGGGGGGGGGGGGGGGGAGAAGGCAAGGATGAATATCTTTTTTTTTGGTGTTTAAAGAGCCACAAGGGCAGGGTGAGAATCGATCCCAAGATATCCTAGAACCAAGAAGGAAACTCTAATATCCCTCACTCTCGGCAAGGATGAATATCTGCAACCTTTCATCTTGCATTGAAAGAGGCTATTTCATTTCAGTATGATATGCCAATTCACAATTAATGAGAGTTTGAGGAGCCATTTTAATACATTATGTGACAAGTAAAAGACTATAATTAACCATATAAAAATGCATTTTCAGACAGCTTTATAATACAGTAATAGGGTTCTCACAGGAAATCATCAACATGCATCGGTGCCATTGATTAACAATGAATGTAGATCATCCTTTTCCTTACGAAATAGCTGAAAATTTCACCTATTAAGTTTTGCAAATGTGGCAAGTTCTAGTTGCTCCAAGCAAAAAACATCAGCATTATTTGACCCTTGCAATAGTAGAACCAGTTGGTACTGATCTTTAGTTGCTATACTACCTCTCAACCTCTTCAGAGGTTCAGAGCTTGTCTTTTGATGATACTTGCAACAAGAAACTGCAAAGAATGCACATATAATCAGAGAAGGTAAGCTGACAACAAATGATCAACTTGTGTAAGAAGTCAGATTAGAACAACCATTATTAAAAATTACCTTTCTTCATTTTGGTTTTCTGAATGTGATCAAAGACGTTTGGTGAATTTTTATCACTCCACGACAATAGCTACTGACAAATATCAATGAAATGTGGATACCTTCAGAACAACACACCTTTGCTTGATCACTCCATCGCAATAGCTACTGACAGAAATCAATGAAATGTGGATACCTTCAGAATGACGACACACCTTTGCTACTTAATGGGATATTCAGAAAGCAGCTTCATTACCAGCAAACTCTCTCAAGACATCTGCCACCTCCTCTACTACTCCTAGCTTCCGGAACCAATCGACCAATAATTGAGAAGCTTCTTTACCAATTATGATGCCTTCTTTTTCTAAATGTATTAAGAACTCCATAGCTGTGTTTACCTTGTTCTCCTTTTCATAAGCAGCCAACAAAAGAGCCACACACTTATCATTAGGTTCTATACCAGCCTTTCTCATATTTTCAAAAACAACGCGAGCTTTTTGACTTTGACCAGACTCAAAGTAGGCATTTATGAGAAGCCCACACATTCTCACATCAGGACAAATGCCACCAACTTGGATCGCGTCAAAAACCCTTTGTGCCCCTTCAGCATCACCTTTCATGGAGTAAGTCCTCAACAATGCCTTATAAACTTCCGCACCTGCATAGATCTCTTGCTGTTCCATTTCCTTAATTAAGTCTTCTCCTTTATCTGGCATACCAGCTCTGATGTAAGCCATGATCATTGAACCATATGATCTTTTATCTAATGGCTGACAGAGAAGCTTCATTTCCTCAAATGTTTCTTGAGCCAACTTGAAGTGGCCAGCTTTACTGTACATATGTATCATGGTCGTCAATATAACCTGATCACAAGTCAGCCCCCTTTTACTCATCATCAAGAGCACATCTTCCGCATCTTGAAGTCGGCCATTCTTGGCATACAGATGAATTAATTTCGTATAATCACGAATGTTGGCTTCAAATGATTCATCCAAAAGTGCAAGTTCAGAAATCTAGGACCAAGTAAACAGAGTTCAGTTCTACACGGTAATACAAAAGATTATCAGATAAATGCATACTTAGTCATGGACTCACGGTTAGTCAATTGTAGTGCATTCTAATTGCAAGCGTACCTCCAGGAAAATGATTCTGATAGGTATTACATATCAATACCCTTTCTTTGACATACTAATTTGCTATGCTAAATAGTAAGAAGTTGGAGAATTAACTTTACTAAGGGACTAAGTCCAAACTCAAACTCAAACTCAAACTCAAACTCAATCAGAACATCTATAAAGTGCACATTTTCATCTTTCTAATATTCAATCTCAGTGCAGGGCTATAGTTCACACAATAAGAACATCTATATAATAGTATACCTTTTCATCTTTCTAATCTTCAATCTGCCAATACAGGGGTATATTTAAGGTGTATCCCAAAACTACTAGGACACCATGAAAACTAAATCAGTATGGGGAACCTAATACACCATAAGACAGTTTGTCAACGAATTAGGTAACCCAAAATTAAGTGCTTGTTTAGGAGCTGGAAGTGGCAGCAACTACCATATTGGAAAGCAAACAAGCAGTCATCACTCATAGTTCAGCACTTCAGTTATACTGGAAAGCCATAGTGTACAATCGCTGCGCAATTGCATATGAACATCAACATTATTCAAAATGCAAATTTCCTTACAAATTACACATAAATTCATTCCCATAATCGCAATTATTACCATCTAATTCTACCAACCACTGCCCCGCCCCGCCATCATTGCTTGCAGTTCAATACAAATCATGGACGAAATATGCAGTAAATCAAGCATTTGTACAGAAACCAGATGAATGTTTCTCCTACCAAGACAAAAACAAGGATTTATATGCTTCAAAATGGACCAACCCAATCAAATTAAACATATTCCAGATATTTTCTTATAAACAAGCAAACAAACTAAAAATTCATTCAAATTCCAAAAAACATATGATGAAAGTTATACCTCAATAAACAAAGGATGATTAATAAAGCTTAATTCCTTAAGAATTGCAAGCCAATCAGCTCTTCTGGGCTTCATAATTCTCACCCAAGCACCCAACAAATCAGACAAACTACCCTTTTCAGGTGAAAAACAGATAATCTGCCGCATTAAAGCCGTAGATCTTTTCTCCATTTTCTTGGGTAATTTAGAAATTGCACGTTTTTGTGATTCTGTAATTTTATCTTGCCTTATTTCAACCCATCTAAATTTCGGTGGCTCTTTTGGTTCTGGGGTTGCTTCTGCATTTTCTGTGATTTGTGAAATGGAAATTGATGAATTTAATCTGGATGTGAATTTAAGTGTTGTTAAATTTGTGGGTTTTTCTGGGAATTTGGTGTAATGTAGTAGAAGATTATCTTTGATTGGATTGAAAGGGTAGGAGAGCAAGTGAGATGGAGAACAAGCCATGGGTTTTGGAAGGAATTGAATGACTAGAGAAAATTGGAAATGAAGTGATAAATAGCAAGTAAAACGGTAAAAACATAAGAAATTGCCAAGGAAAAATGGATGTGAATTTCATTTTGTGAGGGTAAAAATGGGTATTAATTTTCTTGATTAATTTCGTGGTAGGTTTTAGAAAACTTGCTTTAAAAAAAAAAAAAAAAAAAAAAAAAAAAAAAAAAAAAAAGCATTTTGTAAAGCTTACATCTTTGCCATAAAAACAATTAATAAAAAAAAAAAAATCATGTCTTACAATTTAGAGATTTTCGTATACAATCTTTACATACTTTTTTAAAACACAAGGTTGATGTTCATTATTGTCAAAGTTGTACTTTCGCTAATCCTAAATTAGCGGGTTTAGCAATTATATTTTGGTTTGATTTTGCCAAACTTTTAATAATAGTATTTGATATCGGCGGAATTTAAAATTTTTTTGGTGTAAGAAGAGGATTCACTTGAGGGGATAACAGAAATCCCTCAAATGTCCCATTAAATTTGATCTAGAAATCCCTCGAACTGTCCCATGAAATGTGTTCCTAGACTTCACAAATACGAGATAGGGAGCTATGCCACTACTCCACCCCTCAGCCTCATTTGATATTAGTGGATTGGAAGAAAGGTCGTGTTGCATTATCAATGATCTAGTGGCAAATTTGCATTTGTATGGTAATCTAGCGGCAAGTAACAAACTATGAGCAATAAGTTGAATCCTGAAGAAAGTTAGAAATCAAAACCAATGTCACCATTTTTCTCAGGAGAAAACTCACTTCTCTTTCCATTTTACAATTTTACAGTATGCAACATAATTTAAACATGAAAACCTCACTAATTATAGCAAAAGATGTCTAGTTAATCAAAGTTGAGAAGATCCACAACTAATACATCAGACTAATTCCTCGTGAGGGATGAATACGAGAGGGCATTTATTACATTTTTGGAGATAAAAATATATTAGAAGTGCAAAGAACCATAAGCTTTGCGTCGACCCTACAAGAAATGTCATAAAATACTACGTACTTCAACGTTAGAAAAGATAATAACAGTTGGATTTCGTTACCACTTAAACCTGTTTTAAGGTGTGGCATCAATAGTGATCTGGTTCTCAATGTAGATAATTAACCAGTCCATCTGCCATACCATTTGATCATCAAGTCACCGGCATGAGTTGTTCATAGGGCATCAACCAGCCTAATCTTTCCACAAACTGATCAAATTTCATTTTGCTTTCAACTCAAATCTCCGAAAGTTGGGAAGTGCCTTTTTCAACAAACGAGTCCCCATGTTACCCCTTAACCTGTCCTCAACCACAAACGTCCCAGCAGTGAGTGGATAGGCAATCTAGTTTGCCAAAATTGTAGGCATGTACATTTAGTACCACTGACTACCAGGTCCAGCTTGAGCTGCAGCTACCTTTCTAGCCAAGTACTGGGGCTTAGGCTGTAGCCCATTAGACCCTTCCATAGAATCATCTTCTCCTCTTTCATTTTTGCACCCAGGATTTCTTTTTGGATACGAGGAGCTAGGTGTAGGGAATTGAGAGGCAGGTATCGATGGATTTCTCCCCGGTCGTCGATCTGTCACCTCTGCTGTTGCTGCTACCCCACAATTGTTATAACGCATAAGGTTTCCGACAACCTTCCCTGGCCTTGCAGCAGCTCCTGCGGTAGATATGAAAGGTCCAAATAAAAACTTGTACAAACCAGACAAAGGTATTACTTAGTATTTGTCAAGGACTATCTAATCTTGTTTAGACACTCCAAGGAGAAACATGACAAGAATATCACTCCTTAAGCACAAGTATTAATAAGAGGGATGTAATTAAAGGGGAAAAGCTATATCCGTGTATACTATGGCAGGTTGGTGTACAATTCATATATTTAAGAAAGTTGCATGCTTTGCACTCTGTTTTTTTATCATGTACCTGCCTTCTGTTTTTTATTATGTACTTGCATAATACATTTATGGCATAACAGTTAATTGAACTTTCAGATCTCCAGCTCAACCAGACTCAAACCAATAAATTTCAGGTTCTCTTGGATTAGGGTTAAGTTGAAGAATACTCCACCTTGAACGACAATTTCCAAATTCTTTTATGTCAAAATTTCATGTTTCTAATGTACATGTCACTTAGGCCTAATGTTGTATCCTCTGCGAACACTTGGGATAAGATTTAATATGATGTGATCACTATTGAACAAGATTAGAAGATGATTCTTACCCTGTACATTTGGAGGAACTTGTAAAGGAAGCCTGGTCATTGGAATTGCACCGTTCCTGTCCACATGTGCCTTTTCAACTTCCTTAATCCGACATTTGGAAAGATCTTCAGTGACTTCAGTAGAACCATGAACTGAGTTGTCTGAATATAATACACAGGCCCTGCATGATGAAATTGCTTTCGATGTAAATAAGAAAGACCATGAGTGATATCACTAGAATTGGCATTTGAGCTGTAAAGCCATACATAAAGCAAGAGATAAAAAGCCCTGTGAAAGAGAGTACATACCTTGGCAAAGAAGCGTGTTGCCTATCAATTGGAGGACCAGTTGAACCGTTCTTGTAGTGTTCCTCAAGGTAAGCAAACTGCTTTTTGAAGTGATCAACAGCACTACATACCAAAGTAAAAATCCCCTTTAGCAACAAGTTGTTTATTCAGCATTTGGTGAAAATTTGGAAAGCCATCACCAACACATAATGAACAAAATGCTAAATTTGGCTTCTGGTATAAAAATAACATACTGGCAAAATGTAACTGCATGAATTCATATCGGTACGCCAACAGAGTACAGGAAAAAGGCAACAATTTTAAATGTTGATCGACCACACAAGGCTAAATGTCAAATTCAACGATACCTTGGATACATGAAGTTAGTTGGCTCTGAACCATCCAAAAACTCCTTTAACATCTTTGGATGATATTCAAGAATCTCTCTGTAAATGAGCTCCCTAACATCCTCTTTTGTCATTCTGCGTCTCTCAAATTCAAACTCCATCTTTGTAACAGGCTGAGAAGAAGGCTCCCTCTCAACCTTAGCCAAACCCTTAAAATATGGATCTGCAAGAGCCTGAAGACATGCAGCACCACCAGCCTCATTAAAAAAGTAATGAAGTTTTAAACGTGCGTATTTTATAAGCAAGATAAGACTTTCAGGCAACATACAAAGGGCAACCAACCTCTTCAGCAGAAGGACGGTCCTTAGGCTCAAAAGCAAGCATTCGTTCCAACAAACGAAGGGCAAGAGGATCAGCATTTGGAAATTTATGGGTGAAAGGAATAGGTTTTTTCTTGCGCATGCTGCTCAAGTATCGCCTAGCCTTTTCATTACGTATCTGTAAGAGGATCATCAATACATAGGTTTATGATCGGGAACAAGAAGTTCTATCATGAAGACCAACAATTTAATTGTAAATACATTGAAATGATTGGTGAGCTTCGAGACAAACCCGGGCAATAGCATCAGGAGAAGGAGTTCCTAACAATTCAGTCATGAGGTCCAGTTGGTGGACCACATTCTTCCCAGGAAACAGGGGTTTCCCAGTAAGAAGCTCAGCAAAAATGCACCCAATGCTCCAGATATCAATAGCAGGTGTGTACTGTGGAAAGGTCAAATATGCAAGCATAAAAAACAGTATGAGATGACACTATGACAGCAAAGAAAATATTGCACTTTTCTACAAGAGACATTTGGACAGGCTTGACAATAGAGACAAATCGAAGGTTTTCTTCTGGGAGCAAAGATAATTACAAACTTTTAGCAACAGCAACCTCCACAATGGAGCAGTGACATAAGTGGATACTGGAATAGTGTGTAGTCTCAGAATAGAAAAGAGGTCATCGTACCTAACACTTAAATTAAAGAGCATAAAGCAGGCTAGCCAGCGTAATTACAACCTTTTGTAAATCCACATTCCCCAAATGAGCAAATTTAAATAGGGTGAATGGGTGATGCAAGTTACTTTAGGTCACACTGACCTTCAGATAAGTAGTGAAGCAGGAAATTTTGGCCAACTCAAAAATATTGATTCAATGGGACTCCATAATATCTGGATACGGTTACTTTGCAAAAAAAGATTTTAAAAAGTGTATACTCTCAAAATTTATCAATTGTGGGCCTTAACTATCAGTTATCAACTAACGATGTAGGAATTTACAGCTGACTCAAGATTAATTATATAATGGACTCTATAATTAACAAGTATGGTTAATTTCTGAGTTAAGATAAAATTTTGTACTTCCTGAAATTATTTAAGGGCCTTCAAGTGTATACACATGGTTTTCAGTATTTCAAGGCCATACAGCTCAAGTTAAAGTGCTTGGTTATTGCTGAAGTGCTTGGTTATTGCTGGACATGTTTATGAGGCTGGGTTCGGGGCAGGTTGGTCTACTCTTAATGGGTCTGGGGCAGGATGGGTCATAGGTTAGTGTATAGTGGGGTGGATCGGTCAAGACCCATCTAACCCGGTGCAGCCCAACCCTTTTTTTTCTCCTTTTTTATTTTCTCTGTATTTATATTTACGCTGCTCCTCTCTGTCCTCCATCACAATCACACCCACACCTTCATTTCTTCGTCGGTTCATCCTTATTCTTTCCCTTCGAAGTGCTGCCTACCCGTTGTTTACCTCCACCTCTTCTCTATCTCTCTTAACGGTGGTATCTTCCGAAGCATCATACTTTGGCCTTCATTATGAAATCCGCTTCAGTGATAGTCTTGAGCACCATTGATGAGAGCTTGTGAGTAAGAGCAAAGGATTTTCTCTCCTACGGTTCTGCAGAGGTATGTATAAATGGTGGGTTCTAGTTGGGAGGAGAAGAATTAAAGGGATAAAGAGGGTTTAACAGAGAATTTGGAGTTTTAGTGTTGTTGTATCAATTTTTATTTAACAGGAGCCATTAAGACACTTGATGATGTATAAAGACTTTACAAACTAAGGGCCTGTGGCCTGCCCCACTCCACTAAAAGCCCGCATAAGGTCAACCTTTCTAAAGCCCACCCCATTCATAAAGTGGACTGGGTCAGGCATGTAAGCATGTTCAATACAAGGCCGGGTCTGGGCTTTTAATGGGGCCCCACCCCTTTGAGCAAGTCTAATTATTTCTATAATGTATTAGTAAAATTTTGAAGTACTGACAATTATGCTGCATGTGGTGCCAATTTAAATAGCTAGGCCTTGTTTGGTTGCCAATATAAAATGGGAGAAATGAAAATTCATGGGAATTGATGTGTTAGGTAGTTGTTTGGTTGACACATAAAAGTAAAAATGGAGGAAATAGAAATTCAAAGGAATTTCAATTTCCCACAAAACATGGAAAGTAAATTCCCTAGCCCCCCCTTGGTCAATTGATATTTATGGGAATTTATAATCTCACATTGCCAACCAAACAAATTATGGAAATTCCTAGGTATTCCATTAGGGGAATAATTTCCCATGAAATACTTCATATGGGAATTTATTCCCCATGTCAACCAAACGACCCCCTAGATACTAAATAGTATATTTCTAAGCAGCAACACAAGAGACAAAGTCCTTTTTTTAAAATCATATTTCATGACTAGTCTGTACATATTCTTAGACAACTGCTGATAAGGTAAAACCTCTGGCAGCAGCTATTTGATTTCTGTGTGACTAATTCTTGCAAACAACGAGCAAATGAAGAAATGTCTGGAATTGGTGAATGTGCAGCCAACTAGCCCTACTGCCATAAATCTAGATTCAAGTTGTGAATAACTGCAAGGGGGTATGTTTCACACTTATTCAAGTGATTATAGGATATAATTTTTATTTGTCTTGCCTTATCTCATTTGTGCATTGTAGGTCGGGTCTGTTTTCATGATTATATTCCTTTTGAGCATCTGATTAAAGATTTGTGAGCCATTAATGATAAGTTTTCCAATCTAACTTTATTAAGGATTTAGGGTTATAGGCAAGTAAATCTTGGGGTCTTGGGCACAGTAGACTTTGGGAATTTGAAATATCTGTGTATTTGTATCTATCTGAGGCATGTATTTAAGATATTCTATCTATGTACAAATTTACAAGAATAATTTGAAAATATATTTTCTTCTCCTTGCACAATTGAGCCCTTTATGTTCACTTTTACAAGAATGAATTGAATATACATATTCATTTCCTTGCACAATTGCATCATTTAACTTTCCTTGTTCTCACTCTTCTCAGTGAGTGATGGTTAGTATAAAATCCTTGTTTTGGGCAAGTGAAAACCTAATCTAGTCTCTCAGATTAATTTAAGACCTTATTATTTTGAGTGTTGGGAGAGTGAATCCAAATACTCAATGGAAACCCAAACTAAGAATCCATGCTACATAAATCGCACTCACAGTGTTGACAAGAGCTTATTCCTTCTACTGCCAGCCATTATTCAACATACGCCTTTCAGCCATCAAATTGCAAGATTGATGGAACATCATAGATTTCCATCAAAGATCACCAAAGGGGAACAATAATACTGATTGATTCATTCTTTCATCTTAAGGAGCTTTGTTCGTCTGTATCTAGGCACTACAGATACATAATAAATCATCTAGGAAAGGCTTCAAGAAGAAATTCTGACAGCCACATTAATATGCTTAATTGACCACCTTCATTTTACTAACTATCATAATTCCTGGTGGATGGCTGTGATTACATTTTTACAATGAGTATAGATTACATGCCTCAGATTCACATATTCTGCATGCATGCACTTGCTTATTAGATTTGAACAGGCATGTAAATGCAGTGTTCTAAATCACAGCCAAAGTTCATAGAACTCAATAAAAACCACCAGATGAAAAACAAACGCTTGCAATGTTCTAAATCACAGCCAAAGTTCATAGAACTCAATAAAAACCACCAGAAGAAAAACAAACGCTTGCTAACAGATTTCCAGCATCATTTAACAAAATTTAGGATATGCTGCGATCAACAATCTATTTACAAGAAATGACAAAAGGGGAGAATGCTGTTACATTTGTACCTTGGAGAAGAATGATCCACACAATTCAGGAGCCCTGTACCACCTTGTTGCTACATAATCCTAAAAATGCAAGAAGCAGATATTATCAGAAACTCAGACAATATAATATCATAGTCAAAAAAAAATTGTTAACCAGTAAAAAAAGGAATCAGCGAACGGGAGGGCTAAAAAAGAAAAAAAAGAAACTAGATTCAAGGAGGTTTACATACTGTCCAAAATATTGCAGTTGGTGTGTCATTAAAGGCCACCCTTGCAAGACCAAAATCACATATTTTGAGCTTGCAGTCAGCATTTGCTAAGATATTTTTTGGTTTCAAGTCTCGATGAAAGACATTTGCTGCATGGGAGAGAAGATTTAATGAGAATAAGAGGCAAATTATATCAACCAGGGAATTCTAACTTTCCAGAACTTGATACATTCAACAGAAATAACATAAACAATAGCAAGATAAATACCAGTATGTATATACTTTAAGCCTCGAAGGAGCTGATACAGAAAGAATTGATAATGCTCTGGGGTCAAATCATCATTTGCTTTAATTACTTGATGTAAATCAGATTCCATCAGCTCAAACACAACATATATGTCTTTAAATTCTCTTCTTGAAGGAGGCAACAGAATGTGCTTGATTTCCACAATATCTGGATGCCGCAAAAGCCGGAGAAGTTTAATCTCACGTAAGATACGAGTGGCATCCGAGACATGTTCAAATATATCATTTATCTTCTTAATCGCAACTTTCTCTCCCACATGAGTGTCATATGCAGAACAAACAACACCATAACTTCCTTTACCAATCACCTCCTCTATCTTATACCGATTACCTTCACCATATTCTGTAAAGAAGTCCACATCCACAAACGTCTGCACAAAGACATTTAGATTCGATATCATAACCTAGTTTATTAATTTAACGACTAACACATCATCCTTTCTCTATCCTAACGAAAACTTCATTTGCACATGACTATGGACAACTAATACACTGTCTACAAATATGCAAATTTCAAGATACAAGCACAATTATTCCAAGGTATAATTGCAACCAATAGCTCCATTCTGTACAGACAACATAACTACGAAAGCGACAACATAATTATGGAATTAATAGGTGATCATGGGGGCTTAATCCACAACAAATATTATCTAAAATCTATATAAATCCTCATTCCATATGCCAAAAGAAAAACCAATCAATTACAACCTTAATTCAATGAAGAACAAAAAGGATTCACTAGTTTGCAAATAGCTGGAAAGCAGTAACCTAAGGCAAAGATGCACAATATTGGCGATGATAAATTAACATTCATGGGCACCATAAATCCTATCAAATGCAACTTAAAACCTTAAGAAACCTAAAATGCAAACTAATTATAGAAACTTAAACGAAACATTACATCAAAATTTCTGTATAAATTACCTTTTTCCTTTGATCTTGTTGCATTTTGGCCAAAAAGCATTAATGGCCCCTTGATCCAAATTAATCAATTAAACAGATCGAATTGGTGGGTAGCTTGAATCAGCTCACAAAAAGGGCGCAAACCCTAGATCAGAAGTGCCCTTAAATAGGCCAAATTTACCCAAATAATGTAAACTTCTATCAACTTAAAAAACAAATAGATTGAACCAATATAGACCCTCAAATTTCTCACAAAACCCAACTCAAAAATCAAATCTGTAAGCTAAAACAAACCCATTTGAAGTTCTTCAAACTTCAAACTAAAAAGCAAGAAGAAAAAAACCCTAATTTCTTAGATCCAAATAGCTTCTTAAAAAAAGGCAAAGGATCAAAGGATTGATCTATAGCTAAATATACCCAACACAGAAATCGATGTGGCTAATATTAGCAAGAAATGAAGAACTTTAACTATTCAAAATCAAATTACTCAATAAAAAGATCCTTTTTTTCTTTTTACGAATCAAGCAGAAGAAGGGTAAATAAGATTAAATCTTTTTAATTTCTAAAACAACGGAAGAACAACAGGAAGTTGATTGAGAATAAAAAAAAACAAAGAAATGGGTATTAAAGATTAAATCTTTTCGATTTCTGGGTAACAGAAAAATTGAAGATTTTCTTAATTTTTTAAGAAAATAGGAAGTTAAAATGGGGTTTTCGCAGGTGGGTTAGATCTTTGGAGAGGAGAGAGAAAGAAAGAAAGGGTAGATTTGAAGTTCCGTGAACAGTGATAATGAATGCTGCTTCAAGCAGAAGGGTAGTGGAAAGAGTTAGCCACAGAAATTAAAAAAAAAAGTGAGGGATTTTTGTTAAATTTAGTGCAAAGAAATTATAAATAAAAAATGAATAATAAAATTTAAAAAGTTGGATAATTAGTTAGTGAGGAGTATTAAATATGCTGCAACTGTAGTCCACATAATTTGACAGAGGATAATGACAGCAGAGACATGAAAGAAAAAGTAGAAAGTTTCTTTAAATATTGGGAGGAATATAAAAGGGAAGTTTTTTAAGTTCACAAACTCAAACATAGACAACTAGTACTATTAGTATGTTTCCCTATCAAACATAAAGTGGATTACTAGTAATTTAAGTTTTTGTGCCACCTAGGCACCTAAAAAATCTAAGCTCAACAAAGTCACCTAAATTTTACTCTTATTATTTTTTTTCCGTCCCATTTGTATATCATATCATGTTTGGTGAAAAGCTGAAAAATACAAGTGTTAGCTGATTTTATTATCAAATTGTATTAACTGATTTGATTAACTGATTGTATAAAAATGTTTGATAAATAATTAGTTTCTTACAACTATTTGAGTTTGAAAAAAAACCAATGAGTATATGACATATTTTATAATGATATGGTAGTTTTGGGTTAAATGAGGATATAAATTGTCATTACACCTTAAAATACTTTAATAGGCTGATGAAAAACTCATTTAAGTAGCTCATGAAAAATAAGCTTATTTTGGTGGAATGAGCTCTTTGAATCAATTTACCACCAAACACTCCAATCAACTTATAGTGGTAGGGTAGTTTTGGGTTAAATGAGTTTCATTGTCTCTTATCATATAGTTTTGTGAAAAAACGTTAGTAAGGGAATTTGAGTGTTTGTAATTGAATCACTAAAGGGTTAGTAATTAGGTAGCAATTGTGAGGTCAAGTGTGAGTGCTTGTGAGATGAAGTGTGTGTTGACACCGATCTTGAGTTAGGTGTGGGGATTGTTTAGATTGAGTAGATAAACACTTGTTGTA
The DNA here is from genome assembly GCA_034703905.1 of Chenopodium berlandieri. NCBI lineage: Eukaryota > Viridiplantae > Streptophyta > Magnoliopsida > Caryophyllales > Amaranthaceae > Chenopodium > Chenopodium berlandieri. The sequence goes on from CM068281.1 coordinate 25,723,703, forward strand.
ATTGCTTTTGTTAGTTATTCTGATGAGTTGATGAATAAGAATAATTAGATAGGGAGGATGTAGGCTCTAAGTTGAGCTAAAGCTCAATAAATCTTTGTGTCTTTATCACTTTTATTGTTCTATTGTTTTTGCTACGCAAGAACCTCCGTTGGTTCCCCTTTGTTTTTAGAAAATTTTATAAGTTCACTAATTGCTACTGTACTCAATTCAAACCCTTTTTTGAGTATCAAATGTACATTCAAACTTTATAATGTCTGTTGAAAATTATACATACAAAAAAATACTTTACACCCAAAAGGAAGTGAGGGAGTATAAAAGTTCATTATTTCTTTTACAAATTGTTCACCCCACGTTAATTAGGTATTATTACAATTTAAATTAGAGAAGATAAATGTTATTCCCTTCGTCTCATAAAACTTGACACAGTAACCATTTTCGTTCGTCCTAAAATACTTGACATATTACTAAATATGGAATGGGACCACTAATAAAAAATATTTTTCTATACTCTCTTTGAGACCACAAACTCCAAAACTCAATTAAATCCTACATTTTCTCTCTCCTCACTACCCCCACCTCCCCCACTTTTTGTTTTCTTACAATATAAAATACTCCCTCCGATTTTTTTTAATTGCAACTTTTGCTATTTTAGTCCGATCAAAATTAAATGCAACTTTCTATTTTATTTCTATTTTGGGTAAACAAAAACCTTCAAAATTACTATTTTACCCACTACTTTACCAAGTGGCGGGCCAAACTTTCTCTCTCTACACACTTTTTACCCACTACTTTACCACTACTTTACCAAGTGGTGGGTCAAACTTTCTCTCTCTACACACTTTAATCACCTTTAATTAATTCCACTACTACATACCCCTTAACTTTTGCCTCGTGAACCGCAATACACACCAAAGTTGCAATTAAAAAAAATCGGAGGGAGTACAAATGAGAATCTTTTATATAATATATAAATGTTTTAAATGGACCCACTTGTAGTTTTCTTAAAAGTACGTGTCTACCCCTGGGACGGAGGGAGTAATAAGTTTGAATAAAATCAGACCAGATAAGATTTGAATTTAAAATAAGATAAGAACTAATAAGATAAGATAGAGCACAGTTACAGTTTTAAATTCAAATCAGATAAGATAGGGTAAATAAGATTCAATAAGACCAATAAGATAAATTGATAAAATAAAGTTATTTAACAAATTCCAATAAGATACGGTAATGGTTAATGAATTCAGACAAAATAAGATAATACAAAGTAACCTTACAACCTTATTCATATTTTGCTCATTAGCTAATGTGAAGCTCCCAATTGAGCAAAATAACATATTTGCTTGTAACTGTATTACTATCTATTGTTAGGGGTGTACACAAACTGGCTCGGACCTGAAAACCGACCTGAACCGGACCGATGAATTTAGGTCATATTCCGGTCCTTAAAAAATCCATGATTCCGTGTTTCCGGTCCTAAAAACCAGAAATTTCAGGTCCGAACCTGAAACCGATAAAGCTGCTTTTATTTATTTATTTAACAGGTCCAAACATGTCATATCAGGTCTAAACAAGTTCATATCATGTCTAAACAGGTCCATAAACAGGTCTAAACAGGTCTATATTAGGTCTAAATAGGTCCAAACAGATCCATATCAGGTCTAAGCAGGTCCATAAACAGGTCCAACAGGGTTTTTATTTAAAAAAAAACAAAACAAAACAAAACAAATTAAATAATCAAGTCCAAACCCAAACCGGACCTGATTTTTCAAGTCTGGACCGGAACTAGACCTGTTGATTCAGGTCAGGTCTCCGGTCCTTAAAAATCAATGATTCAGGTCCCGATCCATTCAGGTCCGGGTCAGGTCTGATCCGATTTTAGACCGGTATACAGCCCTATCTACCGTATAAATATTATATGATACAACCGTATGTATAATAAAAATTATAACTTTGTTCTAACCGTAATTGCCTAATTTGATGCCTCTTTCAAGGGGAAGAAATTTCCTTCTCATTTTATTCTTGAGCAACGATTTTCATGATTGCCTGGAATACCGAATATACCTGTTCATCTTACAGAGTTATGGTGTTGGCATATTGCTATTGCTATAGCCTATAGGCCTATACATGATGCAATAGTGCAGACGTGCAGTACCATAATTGTTTTCAAAAAAAAGTAAGGGATTAAGGGGTCTACAAATGAGGGAGAGTTTTTAATTCCAGATAATTTATATTACAATATAATAAGAGCGTGATTAAACAATTACTCGGTATCTTTTTCATACGTACATTATTAGCTGAGCTTGAATTATATATATATATATATATATATATATATATATATATATATATATTTAACTAGTGAGACATGCAAAGTATTTATGGAGTATATAGCTGGTATATTATGGAGTTGATACATGCATAGTAGTACACAAAAAAATACACTTCCATTGTATAGGGAATTTTTCAACTCTCATTGAGCCCTACTGTGGTTCATGCTTTTAGGCATGGCGGCGTTCCAAGGAAAATAAGCTAGAGATAAAAGAGTCACCAACAAGTTTAAGGAACTTGTAAACCGTTCACGGGTGTGAAACACCCCATTCACGACCATGGAGATCGCTAACTCCATAGTGGTCCGAAACCATGACTGGATGTTCGGGAATGATGGTACGAATCCAACCTAAAAGAGATTGAACCCGCCCTAAATAGGCCTCTACTGAATTCTTATGACATTCATGTGCGCTTTACGATTAACATACAAACATCAAATTAATCCTAAACCTGTTTAATTTACGTTGGTTGATTATTAATGCACAATCAGATCTATTATTAATGATCACTTGAATTAAAATCACATTAAACCTAAATTCAATTATTAATTATCTTATTAGGCGTGATTTCAAGTACAAATTCCCTTTAAACCTGCAAAAAGGGGCGTGATCAAGCAATAACAACAAATCATGAATAATAAGGCAACATATGATTAATACAACAATCATCATAATAACAACATCATCAAAACATCATTAATAGTAAGATCTTAGGCATGATACTAAATGAATTAATAACAAATCCTAGCATGTCATTGATAATCAAAATCAAAGCATTATCCTAAACATGATACTAGAAATCATAATAACATCCTAAGCATGATACTAGAAATTAACATAACATGATTTCTACTCCAAAATCAAATAATAAGGGTGATTAAATTACTCACTTTGATGCCTCAACCTTCTTACTATTAAAACAATACACACGTTAGTAAACTTCAAGAAAGTTAAATCAATAAAGTGAATAAATCAAATATGAATTGAAATATAGATTTGGGACCAAACCCTCAAAACTATCAACCTTTCATGTCGAGGTCGAAGGCAACGTCGAAGATGGCTTGGATTATTCGAATCTCGCGAAGGAGGTATTATATCAAGGATGTGTTTAGGCTAGGAACATGGATGATTGATAATGATTGATGACAGATTGGAGCTAGGTGGTTATAGATTATGATTGATGGTTCTAACTGATTTGAAAACGAGGAAAACGACCTTTATTTATAGGGAAAAAAGAGAGTCTGAACGATAAAAAAATATCATAATTTCAATCAGAATAGAACAGGTTTCATCGCGAGGTGATAGATCTATCGTGGCGCGCCAGTGTCCATCGCGGGGCGATAGGATTATCGCGGCGCATTGGTTCTGTCGTCCTGCGATGATTTCTAAAGATAAACAGCCGTATGGAATTTGATTTCCAATAGAATTGGATTAACAAAATATATCTGTACGTCTTTGAATTTGATCGGGATAAGGACTATCATAAGAGAAGTTTTATTCGGCTTCGAACTCTTTTGATCTTTATCTTTTTCGGAAAGGATAAATTAGATACCTTTGGAGACTTCTAGAAGCTCCGAAGGAATCCTAATGGGTTTAGGATTGGGAATATGGTATTTGGACCCTCAGATCATTGGGTCGTAGGTAAGGTGGACCTAGGTCCAGTTTGAGCTCGGTTTATTATTTTGGCCATAACTTATTCGTTTTAAGTCGGATTTGGGCTTATAATATATCGTTGGAAAGATCTTTTAAAGCCCCATCCAACCAATCAATAATTGGACCAGGATTATGGACCAAAATAATCTGGTTTGGATATTTTTATGAGTTGGACACGAAATGAATGATTTTAAAGACACGAAATGAATGATTTTGGGTTTAAAACATCTTAGGTAAGGTTAGGGATATGGTCAAGGCTTAGGGTAACTTCACGAGACTCTTCAACTCTTTACCAAGCTCGTTAATCAAAGACGTGAAAGGTACTCATCACTGGGTTTGATTTTTGTGGAGATACAATCAGGTGTCTACAGAAGCCCCCACTTTGACTGAGTTTGGAGAAACGTAAGTTTCAAAAACTAAAGTCAAAGTAGATTGAAAGGGACGGAGAATGATTCAGAACGTTCTGCGATCCTAAACCATCCTTTTTAACGCCGATACCTGCATAAAACGTTAGTTCTACAAATAAAGGAGTTTAAGGGGGAAGAAACGTGTATCTGGGATTGCCGAGCACACGTCTCTAGGTAACATCAAATCAAATTTGTGTTGTTTGACAGCCTCCACATTCTCAGGGAGCGCTGTCGAAGACCGCTGCGCTTCGAGCCATCTTCTCAAGTTAAGGTGACAACCTCCGCATTCTTAGGGAGCGTTGTCGAAGACCGCTACGCTTCGAGCCATCTTCTCAAATCAGGGGTGTCAACCTCCACATTCTCAGGGAGCGCTGTCGAAGATTGCCATGCTTCGAGCCATCTTCTCAAATCAGGGGTGATAACCTCCACATTCTTAGGGAGCGCTATCGAAGACCGTTACGCTTTGAGCCATCTTCTCAAATTAGGGGTGACAACCTCCACATTGCTTAGAGCCGTCTTCAATTTTGTGTTACAACCTCCGCATTCTCAGGGAGCGCTATGATGTCCACTCGTCTCTGAACACAAGAGCTTACTCAAGGAATGTTCACTCGTCTCTAAACAAGAGCTTTCTCAAGGAATGTTCACTCGTCTCTGAACAGGAGCTTACTCAAGGAATGTTCACTCGTCTCTGAACAAAAGAGCTTTTGAAAGAAATGTTCACGTGTCTCTGAACAAAAAAGCTTTGGAAAGGTGTGAGTGTTCGATTGGCTGCGAACAGGAGCTTCAAAGAATTACTTTTGGAATGGTGAGAGTGTTCGATTAGCTGCAAACAGGAGCTTCAAAGAATTGGTGACGGATGGTGAAATTGTTCGATTAGCTGCGAACAAGAGCTTCGATGAATTGTTGTATCCTGTAAAATCAAATATCGCAAAAGGACTTTGATGGTGGTTTTATTGGGGTTGACCCAAGACTTGGTGTACTGGACTCATTGTGGTTGGTTGGCTTGAGGTTGACTCAAGGCTTGGTGTTACTCGACTCATTGTGTGACTCAATGTGCTCAAATCATGTGACTCAATGTGTATACTTAACTCAATGCGGTGACACAACATGACTCAATGTGCATGACTCATGTGTGTATTGTGTGGTGATTGTGCTCATGCAACTCGAAAAATGTAGAAAAAGCAAAAAATTTCCGTCATTTTTGTGGAGGGTACCGACTTTCTCCCAAAAAGAAACATGTGAAAAATGAATGAAGGTAAAATGTTGGTGAAAAATGAAGGTTTTTTAACTTCCTCAAGATAAAAAGAATGAATAAGTGATGATGCATGTTGAGTGAGCTTAATCAAGTGTATGCATTAATCGTTGTATCTCATGGTGCAAAGATTGATGATTTGATAATGAAAGTATTTTTAGGCTTGGAGGCTAAGTACCTCATACTTTGTGATGCAATGATGATTATGATAATGAGTGATTCGAAGATGACAAGGCATGCTCAGGGTTATATCAAGATTTCATGAGAAAGGGTCTTAAGGGAAGGATTATTTGGCCACATATATGTGATGTGTATGAGAGTGACACTAAGGTTAGGCTGCAAAGGCTAAGGGTATGGAAACATATTTTGAGAAGAGCCAAATGATGGTGACTCTTAGGCTAGGTAGGCTAATGAAGTAGGGATCAAGCCCTCAAGTCCAGCTCTAAATGGATAAGGATGAGTATTGGAGATCCTTGATATGCTCATGCATGAATGTGAATACGAGTGAATGCATTTTTATTACGGCCGCACCCCAATGTGAGGTTGCCCACGTATCCATTAAGAATCAGGCCGAACGTAGCTCTAGCCGGACCTCACACAAGTGTATGTATACCTCAAGGAGGTCTTTCAAGGGTTGTAACGGGGTTAGGCTAAAGGTTGAGGAAGAAGGGATAAAGGCTCAAGAACCAAAGTAAGCCCCCAAGGTGTGCAACCTTGCATTTGAATTTTTGGTATTTGTATGCTTGAGGTTTTCTCACTTTTGAACTTAGTTTCTTTGTTTTTGTATTTGAAATTTGCATTTGAATCTTCTTTGGAAAACTGTGGGCAATCCCGATCATGCGGTCTATCACTCACTTGGCATTCATGTTTCTCAGGCACGGTGCCGAGCACTCGATAAGATATGCAATTTGAGACGTGTTCATATCAAAGACATTGAAACACTTGCCCTTTTGCACACTTTTATTGAACTTTTGAGACTTTTGGAACTTTGGTAAAAGTCCTCAAGCTTTTGCTTTGGAAATTGCATAAACTGCACACCATCCCATCCCAAGGTTAGGTGATGCGGGTTGAATAAGTGAAGGTCAATCGTTAGATTAGGCTCAAAGTGGTTTATCAAGAAAGGATTGTATATTTGAAAAGGGTTGAGGTGATATAATATGACTACAAGGGGTACCTCAAATCATTGGTATACCTTGTGCTTAGTTCGGCAAGAATTTTTTATTTTATTTTAAATTTGATGCAATGATCATATGCAAGGAAATAAATGCTCATTTTATTGAAATGGAAAGGGTGAAAACAAACTCATGAAATAAAATGAAGGGGAATGCCTATGCTAGACTTATTATGAGAAAGGGGAATCAAAAAGAGAATAAAAAATCATGAAAATCCTAAAAATCGAAGTGCCTCTTGTCTCTTTATCACTTGGTCTTCTTGCCGGCAGGTAGAGGTGTCCACCGTGCGGGTTGTGCGAGCTGAGTTAAGGTTAGGTGGGTCACGAGTTGGGGTTTCATGACACACGACACGACCCATGTAGGGCCCTGGGTCGGGTCGTGTGTTGGGTCGGAGAAATAGGACACACCAGGGTTGGGTTCCTGGGTTAGACGGGTCGTGGGTGGGTCGAGCTGGGTTCGTGGGTTAGATGGGTCATGGGTGGGTCGAGCTGGGTTCGTGGGTTAGGTGGGTTGGAGGGTGGGTTGAGATGGGTCGGAGGGTGGGTCGAGCTGGGTTTGTGGGTTAAATGGGTTAAGGTCGGGTGGGTTCGTGGGTTTGGGTTGATCTGGGTTCATGGGTTAGGGTCGGGGGGGCCAAATGGCTAAGTGAGTTGTGTGGGTCAAATATCCAAGTTTGTTTTTTTATAATAGTTTTGAAAAATTTTATTTTGAAATAATATTTTGCACATATTTATTTTTAAGGTTGTTTAATTTTTACAAAATTAACAATTTGATGGCTTGCTCTTAATTAAGATGCCTATGTATCCTTATATCACAAAATAAGGAATCAAAGCCAACGTAGTACTTATAATTCTAAAAGATTCTCCAAACCTTCACACTGGGGTCAAGAATAGTAGCGATTCCATAAATAATTGGGATTTCACTAAAATAAGTATGTTACTTACGTTTCATGCTATCAAGAACGGGACGAAGTCAATCAATTTTCATATGCTCTTCGATGGTGTGAACAACTTTAATACTCTCTAATATGACTAAATGAATGTTAGGCTCATAGATATAAGAGAAAATATGAGTTGCATTATCGAAAGCATTTATCACGAACAAAAAAGGCATTAGTGGAATGACTTTTGGTTATTAACTCACTAGAATCAACACGAGTCTCATTGTAAAGTTGGGTCAAAACGTCACGATACTTTATAGCATCATTCAATAAATTGAAAGTAGAATTCCAACGGGTAAGGGTATCAATAGACCATTGTCTTTTCTTAAGACCTCTCCCTTTACACATAGCCATGTACTTCCATCTAGCTGATCAATCCTAATCCATTTTATAACAGTTTGATCTAATTGGGTTTAGCAATGGTTGCAACTCACCGAGACCCTCTTAAACAGACAAATTCAAAATATGTGCACAACATCTAACATGAAAGAGATTACCACCCAACACAAATTCAACTCAGTCATTTTTCAAATAGTCACACACTGTGTTTGTAGTTACGTTATCAAGAGACAAAGAAAAAACTTTACCATTCAAGTGAAATTCTTATAAAAAAATCCATAATACGAACTTTGATGTTAAAACCGATATGCCTTTCTTCTATAGCTTGAAAACAAAGTATACGTTTTTTTTAATAAACCAATCATCATCCACCCAATGAGTAGTAGTAATGCAAAGAAAAGGTTCGCCAAAACAAGAAGTCCATGTATCACTTGTAAAACTAACACGACCATCAAAAGTACGAAATGATTCAATCAAAGTATCAAACCACTCCTATACTTATAATAAGAAGTTTTTGTGGGCCGTGCGAGTTGGTGGGCCGTGCGGGTTGAGTGGGTCGTGCGTGCGGGGTGGGCTAAGTCGCGGGCCTTGCGGGTTGGGCGTGCAAGGTGGGATGGGTCGGGTTGGGTGGGTCGAACTAAATGGGTCGAAACGGGTTGTGCGAGTTTGGACGAATCAAACGGGTCAAAACAAGCTGGGTCGAAATGGGTTGTGTCAAAAATTTTGGATCCACGACACAATCCGGGCTTAGCACGGGCTGTGCCGGGTTGAAACCGGGTCGGACCCACGTGACCCACTAGCCGTGGGGTTCAGGGTGGGCTGGGTCCAACCCGGCCCACTGGCCACCTCTACCGGTAGGGGGAACGGGAAGCTTGTTATTATCAATCAAGTATTGGATGGCCTCCTTTAATTTCCAACAACTCTCGGTAGTATGACTCCTTCCTTGATGGTACTTGCAATGGGCGTTAAGATTCCAGTTGGGTGATCTATTTTCGGGCGCCGGATCTTGAATGGGTCTAATGGGAGTGATGAGCCCCTTGGCATGGAGACGATCGAAGGCGGTGTCATAGCTCATCCCAATAGGGGTGAACTTTTTCCTTTGTTGCCTTCTTGGTCCTTGATTGTCTATGGCTAAGACGTTATTAAGATCGTAGGTGCTAACATTGTTACTAGAGTAGGTGTTTCCGGAAGAAGAAGGAGTGTCGTTCTTCTTTCCTTTCCAGCCACTGTTGTTATTATTGTAAGCAGCTTTCGATTTTATAAGGTCACCTTCAATTTCAATGCCTATGTCATAGACGGCCTTGAAAGTGTTCAAAGTTCGGTATTTCAAGTGCTTTTGATACTTTTCTTGGAGATTTCTAATGAACATTCTTACAGATTCTTTTTCACTTGGAACTTCAATCATTTTGGCAGAAGCTTCCTTCCACATATTGTAAAAAGCGGTGAAGCCTTCATTTTCTTTATGTTTAAGAATATCAAGTTCTCTATAATCAGTTTCTACTTGAATATTACATTTGTATCTATCAATGAAAACATGTATAATAGTATCCCAAGTAGCAATTTTCTCGGCACCTATAGAGAAGAACCATTGTTGGCATACTAGTTCCAAGGAGAGGGAGAAAAGCAAGGGGAAGACCTTTTTATCAATCCCCTTGATCTCCTTGATTGTCTCGAAAGCCTTCGAGTGAAAATAAGGATTGTCAGTAGCTTTGAACTTAGGGATGTCATTGGCAGAGAACTTCTGCGGAAGAAGGTCTTTGTCCACTGAGATCCCCTTAGAGCTTATGCCAATTACTTATAGTCATTGGAGATTTGACTTAAGCTATTCTCGATGCGCTTGATTGTCTCAGGTGGTACTTGCTTATTAGGATACTTAGCCTTCTCCATCCGAGTGCTGAGTCCTTTGATCATTTTAACAAGACCATCCACGATCTGTTGGAGTTTGTCAATATCTTCTTGTTTAGCTGCTGCCATTGGTTTCGCCTTTCTTCTTGTTCGAACCGGGCTCTGGAAAAGGAGTATTTGAACAAAAGTGTTGTCTCTAATCAAGAGCCCTTCTTTCCTTGACCAAACGCTGTAAAAAAATAAACCATTGACTCTTTTAATGACTTGACTTTAATTGACTCGTACTTTTATTGGGTTGAAAAGCAAAAAAATGGGTGCATAATGGGTACATATTTTGTGAGAATCAAGCAAGGGAGACAAGTTTTTCAAACAACATAGTTCATGTTAGGAGGATAATATCCGACTTACCCCCCTAAAAAAATGACTAAAAACAACGCATGCAAGGCTCTAAGCATGGTCATAGTGAAAAAAGGATATGTACAAAGTGTGTGCAAGGACTCGTGAGTGAAAGTATATGTTCAAGACTCGTGTGATGACCATGGGACTAGACATGTGATTAGACTCATACAAGACCAAGGAAAGACCTCATGTTGACTTTAAATTGGTTAATCATAGACTCGGAAGGAAACAATTGAACCATCGCGTAGCGGCGCGATGGTAACCATCGTCATGCGCCATGAGTCTAAGGTGCTGCGCCAATACTGGAACATCCCAGTGACTCGTTTTCAGTCGTTCTTTCGAAGGTTTAAGCTTAAAGTCATCTAGGTCGAGTATATTTATAATTTAGGTTCATATTAATTAACCAAATTAATTGAGCAAAGTCCTTTAGGCTAGTATATACAAGTCATATGTACAAGAATCAAGTTAAGACAAAGGGTTAGTTTAATCACAAACAAGGTATGCACAAGTAGCCAAGTAGTCACAACATGATGCAACGAGTTTGCAACCTAACCATGGCTCTAGTTCTTTAAGTTCTAGGATTATGGTGTCCAAGAGGGTCCATGGTTAAGAGTCCGGATGCATCACGCGGAAGCCGTACCTTAGAAGGGTTGGCATGATGGATGGGGTCTCGCGAGTTAAACTCAACTCCATGGTTTGGTGAATTCAACAAACTCGGATGCACCCATTATTGCACGGAGCGTTTATTAGGGTGGACGGAGCGTGAATTCCCAAGGGCTAATACCATATATAAAACACATATGGGTTCAGAAAGGTTGGAAAAACATAATCAGGAAGTAAAATCTTCGATACAGCACTAGCATCAAGCCAAACAAGAAGACAGAAAGCTGGCGCAAAATTGCCAGATCTATCGCTAGACGGTAGGAACCATCGTCCGGCGATAGCTTTATTGCGACGCGATAAGACTATCGTCCGGCGTTGGTTTCCAACGTCCTGCGATAGTTCTGACGTTCTGTAGAAGTGTGAATTTTCGATTTTTTTTTTTTTTTTTTTTTTTTTTTCCGATTTTCCGCAGCGTCGTTTCGATTTTAGTTGTGAAAAATATTCCCGGCCTTTCCTACGTGTATGTCCTATGTTTTGACGCATTACGGATGGTCTTTCCAATGCAAACCTTTTTATGCTTATGCCACAATGTTAATCAAAATTACGCACATGAATATCTAGAATCTTTCAAATCTCATCCACTCATTCTAAATCAATTGCCAAAATAAATTCAGGAATCAATCTAGAAATCCTCCTCAGTGGAGTCGCCAAAAACTGTAGGGAATTTTTCAACTCTCATTGAGCCGTACTGTGGTTCACGCTTTTAGGCATGGCGGCATTCCAAGGAAAAGAAGCTAGAGATAAAAGACTCGCCAACAAGTTTTAGAAACTTGTAAACCGTTCACTGGTGTGAAACACCCCATTCACGACCACAAAGATCGCTAACTCCATAGTGGTCTGGAACCATGACTGGATGTTCGGGATGATGGTACGAATCCAACCTAAAAGAGATTGAACCCGCCCTAAATAGGCCTCTATGCAATTCTTATGACATTCATGTGCGCTTTTCGATCAACATACATACATACATCAAATTAATCTTAAACCTGTTTAATTTACATTGGTTGATTATTAGTGCATAATCAAATTTATTATTATTGTTCACTTGAATTAAAATCACATTAAACCTAAATTCAATTATTAATTATCTTATTAGGCGTGATTTCAAGTACAAATTCCCTTTAAACCTGCAAAAAGGGGCGTGATCAAGCAATAACAACAAATCATGAATAATCAGGCAACATATGGTTAATACAACAATCATCATAATAACAACATCATCAAAACATCATTAATAGTAGGATACTAGGCATGATACTAAACGGATTAATAAAAAATCCTAGCATGTCACTAATAATCAAAATCAAAGTGTTATCCTAAACATGATACTAGAAATCATAATAACATCCTAAGCATGATACTAGAAATTAACTTAACATGATTTCTACTCCAAAATCAAATAATAAGGGTGATTGAATTACTCACTTTAATACCTCAACCTTCTTGCTATTAAAACAATACACACGTTAGTAAACTTCAAGAAAGTTAAATTAGTAAAGTAAATAAATCAAATATGAATTGAAATTATAGATTTGGGATTAAACTCTCAGAACTATCAACCTTTCACGTCGAGGTCGAAGGCAACATTGAGGATGGCTTAGAGTATTCGAATTTCGCGAAGGAGGTATTGTATCAAGGATGTGTTTAGGCTAAGAACATGGATGATTGATGATGATTGGAGCTAGGTGGTTATAGCTTATGATTGACGGTTCTAACTGATTTGAAAAAAGGGAAAACGGCCTCTATTTTTGGAGAAAAAAGAGAGTCTGGACGATTAGAAAAGATAAGAATATTAATCGAAATAGAACAGGTTTCATCGCGGGGCGACAATGTCCATCGCGGGGTGTTGATTCTGTCGTCCTGCGATGATTTCTAAAGAGAAACAGCCGTATGGAATTTGGTTAACAAATTATATCCGTACGTCTTTGAATTTGATCGGGATAAGGACTATCATAAGAGAAGTTTTATTCGGCTTTGAACTCTGTTGATCTTTATTTTTTTCGGAAAGGATAAATTAGAACCCTCTAAAGACCTCTAGAAGCTCCTAAGGAATCCAAATAAGTTTAGGATTTGGAATTTGGTATTTGGACCCTCACATGATCATTGGGTCGTACGTTAGGTGGACCTAGGTCCGGTTTGGGCTCGGTTTATTATTTTGGCCATAACTTATTCGTTTTAAGTCGAATTTGGGCTTATAATATATCGTTGGAAAGCTCTTTGCAAGCCCCATCAAATTAATTAATAATTTGACCAGGATTATGGACCAAAATAATCTGGTTTGGAAATTTTTATGAGTTGGACACGAAATGAATGATTTTAAAGACACGAAATGAATGATTTTGGGTTTAAAACATCTTAGGTAAGGTTAGGGATATGGTCAAGGCTTATGGTAACTTCGCGAGACTCTTCAACTCTTTACTAAGCTCGTTAACCAAAGACGTGAAATGTACTCATCACTGGGTTTGGTTTTTGGAGAGACACAATCAGGTGTCTACACATTGTAATCCTAAAAAATACCTTTATAGATATCGAATTACTATTATGTCCTATGTGCTTCCAAAACACATAGGGCCTATACGCCCAAATGCACTCTGTTCCTACATAAACGAATTACGTAATGCTTGTAATAAAGAAGAATAAATGTGAGTTAGCTGTAATAAAGAAGTTTTTGTAAAAATATGTAATATAATTTAATCTAGAGAGAGTCAAGTAGCTAGGCAAACTGACAACTAGTTCCAACGGAAGGATACTTGCTAACAAACAAGATTACAAAATAGAGTAGCCAACAATAATCATCTCATACAGATGAATGGGATATTTGATAAAATTTTATACATTTCCATAACTAAAGTGTGGCGATGATCAGATCTTAATTTATAATGTATTTCTTTAACCAATTCAGCATATCCATATGAGCTTCTTATGCAGACTTGACGGCAGCATCGTCTTTAGGGTCGTATCTCATTGTCCACCCATGCGTGACTCTAGGATATATTTTGACATATCCATCCATTTATAATAAAAAACCAAGTAATATCATATTTCTGCTGTACCATAATAAATAAAACTTTCCTGTTGGAATCAGATCATAGCTTTACAAGTGACAACCTTGCAGATGAGTTTTTTCATTTCTTCTCCGAAACAAATGAAGTTCTAACAGATTAATTATCAAGGGCCTAACTTACATAGAGAGGTAGTGTACTATTTTATGACTTTAAGACCTAGAATTTACAGCGTTAAACATTGCAATTTTTTTTAGTATTATTGTCTTTATTTCCTAGGAGAATTTTTTTGCTATGAATGTACATGAAGGCTGTGAAGATAGTCCGGTCCAACAAATCAGAGGCACTTCAGTTAAAACGATAACTATCCCAAAAAAGAAAGCACTAGCTTTCAAATGGAATCAATTCATGAAACACTAGTTAATTATTATTGCAACACCATATACAACAACGTAACGAATCTAAAGATAAACATCAGCCACATAATATAGTGTGTTATAGTGAAGCAAGCATTATTTTTTTGGTATAAACAGAATCTTTGAATAATTTGTCTCAAAAGTATATATGGTCGAAACATTACACCACTTGAAGAGCACACATGCTTAACATTGAAGTATGACAATCGACGTACCTTAGGGCGTTTAGCATTCATTGCCTCCTCAAACTGCTTTAGGAGCTCAGGTGGAGTTGCTTGGTCAAACAGCGCCAAGAACAACAACTGGTAACTTCACCCCTGTCACAATTTAACTAAATTAGTACACTATTTTATTTTTTAGATTGCTTGTTATCAATATGTAAAATTTATAAGAAATGTCTTGAAGCTTTGATTAGAAAAAACGAATGAAGTAATATTTTACTTCAACTGATAACCAAACTCACTCAACCTCGGAATTAAGATCAAAATGGAAATAAATAATCCCACCTTTGCTCGTTTTTCCGAAAACAATCCCACCTTTAATATGAATATTCTATTAACAATATTTTGACCTACAACCTGTTAAGACACAGGGGTGGGCGTTGCTTTAAGAGGGACGAGGCTAGGGCTGCGTTTTTTTTTTTTAATTATTTTTATTTTTTTAATTATTAGAAAATAAAATAAACCTATTAAAAGTCAACACGTGGCAAACAACCTAAGAAAACTGGTTACCAACCGGTCAGGAATTGTTAAACAATATCCATGTGGGATTGTTTTGGAATAAACTGAAAGCTGGGATTGTTTTCGGAAGATTGAGCAAAGGTGAGATTATTTATTTCCATTTTACAAGTATGGGGTTGAAAAGGCTCATAAATGTTATTATTCCTAATGAAAGACTATTATGTAAAGGATAATCAACTTTGAAGTGATCACTTAAGCCTCTTTCTTGGGGCCTTTAAAGAGCGTGACTCTACCGCTTTTTTAAAAAAGAAAGAAATCATTATTAGTTATTGTGTTAACTGTATAATCCTTGATTTACTCGTTAGGTTGATAGTCAAAGATATCCTTACTCTTTAGGTCGATATTCAAAGATATCCCTAACTCTTAACTAATGTATCTAGACAAATGTACCTAGTCATATTTTATTGTTTACTCATGCACTATATACTCTTATATACTCATTAATATAATTCAAGCATTCCAACATTCTCTTTCTCATAACTCTATCATACAGAGTATTAGGCCAAGATCAGATAATCCAATTATGTTGTACGGAATTAATAAGAAACTCCTATATTTTATGATAAAAAATAAAACTTAACAGCGGAAAAACTAATTTTCAAATACAAATCACAATGTGAAAATGATGGCATGTTAGCAAAAAATGTTAACGAAGATATAACATTATAAGATAAACATACAACGATTTGATATCATCTAGAGTAACAAATGAAGGATCTAGGAGCGCCGCTGCTTGTACATGTCCATCACTTTGTGCTAGTTATGTTTAGGGTAAAAATACCCTAGACTCATGGACCAGTCAGGTCGTGACACGCGTCACCCTAGGAGGCGCCCAAAATGGGCCAACTAGGATAAGACACGTGGGAAATGGCGGCCTTCATGGGCTCAAATCTTGAGGCGTCGTAAAAACGGTGCAGCCCAATTACCTAGGTTAAATGACCTAGGTAAGGGCACTAATTCCCATGCCCTATAAATAGGGACATTTATTACCTTAAGAAGGGCACCTTGATTTTATTACAGCAATCATTGGATAAAATATTCTCTTACAACAGAGAAAACACCAAATCTAGGGCTCCGAGAAGATTCACTTTACTTTCCGCATTTTACTTAGGTTTGACACGTACTTACTTGATTGTCGGAGGTGGAACTCCGAACAACCGGAGCTTCTGTTTGTTGCAGGTACAAATGTCCAAGGATCCAATCTTAGAGTTGTAACTCTCCCGTAGGACACATCAGAAGACCCCGAAACATTTGGCGCCGTCTATGGGGAGAGTACTTCTTAGATGGCTTCTCAAGAACCTGTACTGCCTCCAAAGGATAGACGTCTGGATGGAGCATAGGTCCATTCGAACCATGATACTTAGTCAGAATCAGAGGTCAAAGTGCATACGGCCGCAGATGGTTCCTTCATCACGAAACGCATCCGCTCTACAAAAAAAGGAGCGGATGCTAGCAAGGCTAGTGCGAGCAAGTCAGCCGGCAAGCCTCAGGCTGAAAAGCCGACTGCTCACATCACCCATTCGAAATTCTTGAAGTTTATGACAAACTTCAAGGGAGAGATGAAAGACTTAATCAAGAGTCAGGCGGCTGGTCCATTCAAGGGTCAGTCGGCCAAGAAGCCTTTTCACACTGAGAAGGCCAAGACATTCAAGGACAGGGAACCCACTCCGCATCCCAAGAAAAAGGAGGGGGCCAGGCCCTTAATTGACTGGACGAAGTTCCGTCTCCCTGAGGCGTCAAATAGGAAACCCATCCGGCATATAGAGCCGGATGGAAGCAAGAAAACTTACACTGATGCTCGGCAAATCATCGAGCACAGGAAGAACCAGCAATTGTCTGACACGGCATCAACAACGACTATGGCAGACAGCTTCAGGAATACCTCGTCGAGGTATTCCCATTCAGAGCATGAGCATCCGACAGTCAGCCCATCCGGTTGAACGGGTCCGCATGTGATCAGCTCGGCGCCGTATGTGCCCCATCAACCATACGACCCGTTTGCTCAACCTTTTCAGCAACCTGCCCTCTTCGGGGGTTAGGCGGCGTATCAAGTCCAACCCTTGGACTGGCAGCTCTGTCTGCTAAAGCTTGGAGAACAACCTTCTTCGTTTTCCAAGGAAATAACCGAGGCGGCACAACCGGCCAAGGTTAAGAATGTTTTGGTTGGTGCCTATGATGGCACCACCAACCCAAAAGATCACTTAATGGCATATACCAACCTCATGTATCTATAGGGGTTGGATGATGCTGCATGGTGTTGGTGCTTCCCAGCTACACTGAAGGGCACTGCCCAATAGTGGTTCGGCTAGTATTAACAACTTGCCGTTTTGGTGCATTAACAGCTTTAGGACGCTTGTTTTCCTGTTTGCCTCTAGCTTCTCAATGAACATACCGGCCAAAAAGACAAGTATATATTGACTTGGGGGCGGTTGTTCAGGGAGACCGTGAGGGGCTCCGCTCGTATGTCAGACGGTTCAATCTAGAGAGAATCCAGATTCAAGGGCTGCCTGATGAGGTTGCTTTTACAAACTTCCTTAAGGATCTAAAGGACGGATCACAATTCAAGTTCGGTCTTGTCCGAAAGAGAGTGTTCACTTTTCCAGAGGCATTGAGGGAGGCAAAGGCCTACATACTGGCGTCTGAACTCTGCTCCTTTAGCAAGCAGTCGAACTCAAAGAGGTCTGAGAAACAAAAAGGAAGTCGGCAAGATCAGCCGGCTAAAAAAAATGAAGAGAGCAAAAAGAGAAAAGAATGAAGTTTGGGCAGTCGACAACTCTAGTCAATCGTCCAAGAAAAAGAAAAAAAGAAGATAAGTCGTACGTTCCCAAGTACTAGTTTAACAAAGACTGCTATTCCATCCTCATGGAAATTAAAGACCGGGCAAGCTTTGAAAAGCCCTCGGCAATGAAAGGTCCGTCAAAGAACCGTGACAAGAGCAAGTACTGCCATTTCCATGAGGACATAGGCCATGACACCAATGACTAGCCACAAGCAGTTGTTGGACAAATTGGTTGAGAAAGGATTCCTACATTCTTAAGTCCAACGTGACTCTGAAGACGGACCCTAAGCAACCGTCTAAAAAAGCAGAAAAAGCTGACAGTGGCTCGGACACAGATTCAGACATGATCTGCGTCATTGCAGGCGGCTATGCTTTAGGCGGCTCAACTATCAGAGGCACCAAGGACCATGTCAGAAAAATGATCAACTCTGTTGACGATGGTCAGACGTCTGCTGGGACATTCCCTGAGGTTGTCATAACTGAAAAGGATCGGGGCAAATTTCACCGGCTGCATGATGACCCCATGGTTGTCGAATGCAAAGTTGCCAACCAAAAGGTTGGCCGGATCCTTATTAATACCGACAGTTCGTCTGATATAATCAGTTGGCAATGTTTGTCAAAGCTGAAGTTCAACCCCAGCAGCATGCATGAGGTCTCGCACCCCTTGGTTGGTTTTGGGGGTGGAGTCATACACCCAGTCGGCCGAATTGATCTACCCATCGGCTTGGTGAAAAGGGAAAGGGGCGGAATATGGTTGTCCGGTTCTTGGTGGTAGAGCAGCTGACCGCCTATAATCTCATTATAGGCCGTCCAACTCTAAACGAGTCCAAGGCCATCATAATCCCCTCCCTTATGCCGATGAAGTTTGAAAGAGATGATGACAGCGTCGGGTCTCTAAGAGGAGACCAGAAGGTAGCACGAGAGTGCTACATTTCTGAAGTCAAGCCTACTGCAGTCGATCTGGAATCTGAGACGATCGACTTGGATGAAGAGAAGACCAGCAGGCGGCATGTCCCTAGCCGGCTAGAGAGCACATGGACATCGTTCTAGATGAGACATCTTTAGAATGAACTGTAAAGGTAAGGACGATTGCTTTTGCAAATATAGGGGCAGACTTACAAAATCTGTTAAGAGAATTTAAAGATATATTTGCTTTTGAAGTGGAAGAGATGCCAGATATCAGCCTGAATCTTGTTGTCCACAAACTCGCCGTTGAGCCGAAGAAAAGCCTGTCAGGCAAAATAAAAAGGATTCACGGCGAGGAGAGAAGTCAGGCGGTAGCTGCCAAAGTAAGGAGGCTGCTGGATGTCGTGTTCATTCGGCAATGTCATTTTCCCGTATGGGTAGCCAATGTTGTTTTGGTCAAAAAGCCGAATGGGACCTGGCGCATGTATGTTAATTACACAGATCAGAACAAGGCATGTCCAAAGGATAGTAATTCGCTTCCAAAGATCGACAGTCTGGTCCACTCTACAGCCGGACATGCCATGATGAGTTTATGGACGCCTATTCAAGCTTTCACCATATACCCTTGTGGAATAAAGATCAAGAAAATATGGCATTTGTCACTGATTAGGGGTTATTCTGTTACACAGTGATGTCCTTTGGCTTGAAAAATGCACCTTCTACATTCCAACGCATGATAAATGTGGTCTTCATTAACCAGATTGGTAGGAATGTAGAGGCGTACATTGATGACATGATAGTCAAATCCAAGCTATAGACGGATCACCTTATTGACCTCTGAGAAACCTTCACCACACTCAGGCAGCATAAGGTCATGCTCAATCCTAAGAAGCGTGTCTTTGGTGTTGAGTCTGGGAAGTTTTTCGGATTTTTGATTGATCAAAGGGGGATAGAGGCAAACCTAGAGAAGGTACAGGCGATTATTGACATGAAGTCACCCCGCACTATCACAGAAGTATAGAAACTAACCGGTTACCTGGCGGCATTGGGGAGATTCCTCAGCCGGTCAAGTGACAAATGCCTTTATTTCTTCCAAGCTATCAGAAAGAAAACAATGTTCGAATGGGGGGATGATGCTGAGGCGACTTTTCTGAAATTGAAAGAGCATTTGCACTCCTTGCCAAGGCTTGTAAGCCCTTTACCAAAGGAGACACTTAACATGTATTTGGCTATCTCAGATCATGCTCTTAGTGCTTTTCTCCTTGGTGAGAGAGACGACAATCAGCTCCCGGTCTATTTCGTTAGCCACATTCTTCGAAATGCAAAGGTCCGGTACTCAGTTAAAAAATTTGGCCTTGCGCTATTCAAAGCCGTCAAGAAGTTGAGACTATACTTTTTGGCACATCCAGTGGTAGTCTACACTGACCAACCACTTAAGCTGCCAATAACAACCTTAGAGTCATCCGGCCGAATGATAAAATGGGCTATTGAAATTCAAAGTCTTGAAATCACCTTCAAACCAAGAAAGGCGGTGAAGGGTCAAGCGTTTGCTAACTTCATCGTAGAAATGACACGTTCGGTAGAGTAGGAGAACTTGGATTAGGTTTGGAAGGTGTATGTAGACGGGAGCTCTACTATGAACGTCTGTGGTGCAGGAATTATATGTTAGTCTCTTGAAGGAGACAAATATGAATATGCATTACGGTTCAAGTTTCAAGTTTCAAATAATGAAGCTGAGTATGAAGCCCTGCTAGCCGGCAACCACATGTGTAAGGCGGCTGGGACAATGAAAATTGATGCCTATTCTGATTCTTAGTCGGTCATTAGCCAATACCATGGTGACTATGAGGCCATCCATCCGGCTATGATCAAATACCTTCAGGCGATCTAAATTGAGGCTGAGAAACTTGACGAATTTCATCTAAGTCAGGTGCCTCGGTCAGAGAACAATCAGGCGGATGCTCTGTTAAAATCAGCATTATCCGCCTCTTGTGACACTCCTCGGTCGGTCTTTTGGGAAGTTATGGAAAAACGAAGTATTAAAGAAGATCCCATTAGTGTACTCGACCAGAGCTCAACTTGGATGGACGACATCCGAGCCTACCTGCTAGACGACACTCTACTGGATACTTATCCAGAAATGGTTACCGTGAAAAGGCGGGCGACCAACTTTGAAATCCACAAAGGAAAGTTATTCAAGATGGGTTTCCAAAAGCCACTCTTGAAATGCATCACCCCAAAAAGGGGGCATGAAATTCCGGAAGACTTGCATCAAGGCTATTGTGCCTCACATATAGGCGGCAAAGCCTTAGCAAGAAGGGCCACACGGTAAGGCTACTTTTAGCCGATTATGGAAGCAGACGCCAAGGAAATGGTGAAAAAGTGTGACAAGTGTCAGCGGTTTAGCAAACTTATACATCGTCTGGCAACTGATCTGACGACAATTCATAGCCTAGTACCATTTGCAAAATGGGGCATGGATATCTTGGGTCCATATACACATGTGTCAGGCTAGAGGCGATATATATTAGTGGTTGTTGACTACTTCACCAAATGGGTTGAAGCAGAGGCAGTCAAAGGCATAAAGACAAAGAATGTCATATTTTTCATTTAGAACAACATCATCACCCGGTATGGGGTCCCTATGTCTATGGTCTTTGACAATGGCCCTCAGTTTGAGACGCCTAACCTTCAAAATTGTTTAGGAGATCAAGGAATTTCCCACTACTTTACATCAATCGGCCGACCCCAAGCAAACAGCCAGGTTGAAGCATTCAACAAGCTCATCTCAAACGACATTAAAAAGAAAAATGAAAGAGCTGGCCAGGTTGAGCTTTATGAGCAGACTCTTCAAGTCATGTTATATGATGAAAAGGCTAATTGGGAAGCCATGCGGCTGGCATTAGACTTCTTACCCGAACATCTGGGCAATGCTGCCTTGCGCCATGAAATCTACCGTCTGAGAATGACAAGATCCTACAACAAAATAGTACACAAATGACCTTTTAAAGTCGGGGACTTTGTGTTATGTAAAATGGAGGCAACCGGTAGGGCCAATGAGAAATGCAAGTTGACACCCAATAGGGAAGATCCCTACCGGATCTATGAAGAAGTTAGAGACGACACCTATCGCATGGAAACACCAGACGGCAGGAAGCTAACTAGAACTTGGAATGTAGATAACTTAAAATAGTATTTCTTCTAAGCCTTGTAAAATTTTGTAAATGAAAAGCTTAATGAGAATTGCTTTTTATTTCAATTTTTGTTTTTCCTTTATTGTACTATTAGATATGGCTCCCTATGGGAGAAGTACCGTCTGCGCTATATACAGACGACAAATCTAATCCATTCGTCCACTCTGATAGAGTGAGGCACATTCGGCGACATCCATTCGGGTGACTTCACTCACAGAGAGCATCTCCCATTTGGGTGGCACATTGCTCTTTAAACGTGCTCCTCTAACGTTTAAGTCGACTGCCCAAATTGGAATAGTACACAAACATTTGTAATTGCCATCTTAACCAAAACGGATGAAGGCCGCCCGCGTTATTTGAAATGAGATGGCCTAGGACCGCTTGGTTATTCTAAAAATTAACTAAAAATTGGTTAAGTCTCACCAAATGTTGGGACCTACTAATACTAATGGACCAAGATGCTACCTGCCCTATGGGCATCAAACGACAATCAACCACTTAGTTTTCGTTCCACAATAGTTGAACAAGCTAAGTCATTCGGCTAAAGCTGTCTGAAACACAGACCGCAACAAGAGCCGCCTGCCCTATGGATTCTCTGGCAGCCACAACCGATTAGCGCTCAAGAATAAAATTGAGTTCTAATTTCGAACTTATTAATATTCTACTTTGCAAATTCGCAACTCAGGACCGTTCGGTCTTCTTGATGAGAAGTAAATTCTAAGTCCAGCGATGCAGACAGCCTACCCTAAGTGAGTTAGGCGGCCTATAGCCGTCTACATTCGCCCTTTCTTTGACCTGTTGGTCTTTAAAAGATTAAAAGACTAAGTCTAAGACTTAGCTATAATTCTTGATTTTAAAACGCTAAGTCCAAGACCGGATATAGCTAATGGCCGTCTGTAAGACAAAAAGTTTACCGTCTGCTCGATGGACGACTTTCCACTTGGTTTGGGGCAATCACCATAGTGATTGATTGATCTAGAAATTAGTCATACTCTCTTTAAGTATCAAAAATTTCTAAGTCAATCAACCCACTTTTAAAACTAACTGCACAGCCGTTTAGGGGCAAGAACATCTGGTATACTAGGGTCGCATGTATAGATTGTGGCAAAAATACGTAGTCAAATTCATTAATGCATAGCAAAAAATTCTTTAACTTGAAAAACTGGAAAAATTGAAGCAAAACGACTACACAGTCAACATATTAATTTAAATTAAAATCAACACTATTGTCGGTAAGAAAGTTAAAATTGTTAAAACGGCATCACAGCTGCAAAAATTGTCAAACACGTCCCCACAGTTGGTAAAATAAAAGAATACTCGGCACACAGGCAGGAAAAGAAAGTGATGGTCATCTGGACAAAAGAAACATACATCAAGCTTAATCTTGCTGAGGAGGGAGCTGCTCATCTTCAACAGCTGGCTCTTCAACGTCATGGGTCGACTGCTCTTGATCATACTCTTGCTCCTCTTCATTCTCAGCCATCTTCTCATCCACGGCCGCCTCGAGCTGCTGGGCATCAAACTCATTCGTGGCCGCCTCATATTGATACTCCCAGATGAAGTAGTCGCCATCCGGGATCGAAAGGTCATTTTCATGCAGATAACACAGTCGGCCGCGTTCTCAGCAATCAACTGTGCCTTCTCCTCTTCGGCCTTGGCCTTAAGCTCTGCTCGCAGCCGGATTTCCTGGCTGGCCAACTCACCCCTTAGAGCCTCATTCTGAGTGCGGAGGTCGTTCGCCTCTTGATTAGCGTTCTCCAGGGCTTTGAGGTGGGACTTAGCTGTTTTAAGCTCGGCCTCTAAATTAGCCACCTTCTTGTTGGCCGCACCTAGATTGGCCTTGACCTGCACATTGGCCTCCGTTTGTGAATACAGGACATTACGAGTCAGTATATCATTTTTCATGGTGTCAAACTGAGCTCTGTCAAGTGTAGAGGCGGCCCGCTCTTTGGCACTTTTTACCTCTTTTTGCTTGTCGACAAACGGCTTTTTGAGCCCGTCCACCCGCAACATAGCCTGCATCCGACAAAAACAATTTGTTAACGTACAGTCGGCATAAAGGTTGGAAAAGTTGGACAACTTAAGTTAGTTTACCTCGGCAAGCAAAGCAGTGATGGCGTCGAAATTGAGGGTCCCAACACCCCTCATAGACGCCCTCTCAGCTGGGAGACGGCCTTCAGCATGTTCATGGTGAACTGCTATACATCCGGCCTCTGGCTGACATATGCACATTGAACACCTTGTAAGTACTTGGCATAAGCTTGACCCACAGACGAAGAATCTTCAGAGCTGTTGAGCGACTGCTGATAGGAATTGACCCTGCAAGGGAGAGGGTTAAGGGCTGTGATACCTTGAGGGCCAGTGTAGGCGTCATTTGAAGCGCACCTACGTTAGCATGTTGTGAATATGCTTGGCACTCATAGGAAGTGGGAATTGACATACGTTAGGGACACAATTAAGGACAAAGCAAAGTAGGGAGGCGCCAACAAGTTTTTTAGGAACTTGTAAACCGTTCACAGATCATTTAAGGCAACCATGAATAAGGGACAACGAAAGGCAACAACGATTGACCCGTGAAGGTTACACCCCATTCATAATCCATGAGATTATTAACTCCATATGGTTCGGAACCACGAAAGGAGGATCGGGGATGATGGTACGAAGTGAGTCATGGAGTCACGTTCGCCCGTATTGGCCTCTACTCGATTCTTATTGTGAAAATAATTCCTGCGATTTCAAAGGCATGCAAACAAAGATTCAATTTGCTCCAAACTAATATTAGGCTAAATTGGTTGAATATTAATGTAACACATAATTCTAAAATATTGTGATCACTTGATTAAACAACAAGATTAAAAAGGAACCTAAACCGGTCGTCCAAATTATCTTATTAGGCGTTATATTCAATTACATATTCCCTTTAAACATGCAATATGGTGATCAATAAATATAATAAAATCATCATCAACATTGGTAGCAATCTAGCCATAATAACGTTAGCCAAATCAAATCATAATAACCCTAATCATGATACTAGCAATATAAAATAAAATAAGTAATTCAATTAATTAATTACTCACGTTCTGTGTGCTCCTTTAAATTGCTACATCATTAATAAAACGTTAGTAACTTCAAAGAATAATAAATAATGGAAATTAAATTAAATAAAAGTAGAGTTGTTTTGGTCCAAATCCTCAATAGGTTCTACCTTTCACGCCTTGGTTTAAGTACAGAACTTCCGGTGTTGTATGGACTCCTTGGAGTGCTTAAGGGAAGGAATGGTGTAATTAGGAGAATAGGTTTAAGGCTTAGAATAAGAGAGAGAGGAATTCGAATGTGTGATGCACGAAATCCTAGAATTGAAATGCGCCACGGAGAAATCCTAGAAAATTGCCGTGTCGCGGCATTTGTGTTTTCCAGAATTCTGTCCTGATTCATTTTTATATTTTACTTAAGCATTATGTGCGGGATAATTGTGTGCCATTTCAGCTATTCCAGGTTTAATTAGGTTTAGGGTTTACATACTTATTAATCGGGCTCAATTAATAGGCTGAAATGTGGATTGGACTGATTTGTTAACTGATTTGCAGGCTATGTTTGACTGAATGTGGGTTTTGAGCACTCCCGAGATTAAATACTCGACCTGACTAATAATGGTGGTGAAAGGTTGTTCATCATCGATTTTGGTTTTGAGAGACATTTTTAGGTGTCTACAGCCAGCAATCTCCTGGCCTTTCAGGCGCTTGTCACGATGCTCGCCTAGTGTTGAGCTGGTAGCAGCGGTGAGTGGTGTGCCGCTTTTCGGCGCCTTAGAGGTGTCCGACTTATTTAAAGCTTCAAGGGAGGCAGGAGATTTGCTGCCTGCGGTGGGGTTAGAGTCATCCTCAGATCTGGCGGACGAAGGAGTCCGATGCGCCATACTCTTCCTCGACTTAGTGGGCGTTCGGTACTCAGCAGCCGAGCGCTGCTGCGGCTTTTGGCGGGTTGAGGAGGCATAGTCGGTCTGTTTTGCCCCTCCTACAAAATGGGAATCAAGATATGTTAGTGTTAGGCGGTAAAGGCAACTTGTATACTAAAGGAAAATAACTTAAAGGTTGAGAATGTTACATGAGCCAGCTGGTCCAACCTGAACTCCTCGGCCTTTAGCTTGTTCATCAAGCGGTAGGCGGCCGCATAGTTAGCAGCTGTCTTTTTTGTGGACACATGCTCCATTACTTCTTCTGCAAAAAATAAGCCAGATGTAAGCAGCAAAAAAAAAAAAAAAAAAAACAACAACAACAAAAAAGACTTAGGAAAATTGCTAATTCAAAGTGCGCACTCGGCCATCTACCACTACTCTTTTCGGTGCTAAGGCTACAAGCGGCCAAATAGGTGTTATCTGTCAACCACTCAAAAGTGATGTAACTATTGGGAATTATTTCCTTCTGCCCCCCTTGAACTTTGGTGGTGTAAGGAATATTTCAAACACCAACTTTGAGCCCCACTGTGATCATGCATTTAAGCATGGTGGTGTCCAAAGGGAAAGAAGCTAAAGATAAAAGAGTCGCCAACAAGTTTCACGAGTGTGAAGGTTACACCCCATTCACGATCACGAAGATCGCTAACTCCATAGTGGTCCGGAACTATGATTGGATATTCGGGGATGATGGTACGAATCCACCCTAAAAGAGATTGAACCCGCCCTAAATCGGCCTCTACTTAATTCTTATTATATTCAAGTGCGCTTTTCAATCAACATACATATAACAAGTTAGCCATAAGCCTGTTTAATATATGTTGGTTGATTATTAATGCACAAATAAATCAAGCAACATAATTGACACAACAAATCATCATCATAATCAAAACATGATAATCTCATCAATAGTATAATTAGCAAGATCCTAGGCATGATACTAAATGGATTAATAACAAACCCTAGCATGTCACTAATAACAAAGATCAAACATGATACTAGAAAGCATGACATGATATTAGAAATATTAAGATAACACCCTAACATGATACTAGAAATCATAAAAGCATCCTAACATGATATTAGGAATTAAAATAATATTCTAAGCATGATTTCTATATCAAAAGCAAGGAATAAAGATAGTAGATCCACTCACTTTGATGCCTCGTATCTCTTTCTATCAAAACAATACACACGTTAGTAACTTCAAGAAAGAAATAAATCAAACAAATAAATCAAAAAAGAATTGAAATATAGATTTGTGACCAAACCCTCAGAACTATCAACCTTTCACGTCGAGGTCGAAGGCAACTACGAGATTGGCTTGGAGTATTCAAGGCTCGTGAAGGAAATATGGTGTTTGTTTAGGAAAAGATCAAAGAATGTGTGTTGGGATGTGTTTAGGCTAGGCTAAGGCTAGAAAGAGAGAGAGAAAAGCTTTTACCTTAGAGAGAGGATTAGATGATGATGATAGTTAGTGATCAAGCTTGTTGATGATTGAAAACGGGGTGAAACGACCTCTATTTATAAAGAAAAAAGAAGGTTGAAATATCAAAAAAGAGTCAGAATTTGATTCAGAGTAAAACAGGATCCCATCGCGACACGATATTCTTATCGCGACGCGATATTTTTTTGGAAGATAGAATCCGTACGGAATCCGACTTCCAATCAAATTTGGTTAACCGTGTTTCCGTACGTATTCTAATTTTATCAAAATTAAAATCATTAAAAGACAAGTGTTTTATCTGATATAAAATTCTAAGTCTCTATCTTTTCAAAAACAGGTTAAATTGAACCTTCTAGAGTATTCTAGAAGCTAATAATAAATCCTAAGGAATTTAGGAATGATGTTTAAGGTTAATGGACCCTCCATATGGTCATTGGGTCATAGGTAAGGTTCAGTTTGGGCTCGGTTTAGTATTTTGGCCATAACTTATTCATTTTAAGTCGGATTTGGGCTTATAATATATCGTTGGAAAGCTCTTTTCAAACCTCATCCAACTAAAAAATAATTGGACCAGGATTATGGACCAAAATAGTCATGCTTGGACATTTTTATAAAGAGGATATAAAATGAATGAGTTTGGCTCAACACATTTAAGGAAAGCTTAGAAATGGTCAAGGCTAAAGGGAAATTCACGAGACTCTTCAACTCTTCACCTAACCCGATAATTAAAACGTGAGAGGTACTCATCACCGGGTTTGGTTTTTGGGCAGACACAATCAGGTATCTATAAAAGCCCCCACTTTGACTGAGTTTGGAGAAACGTAAGTTTTGAAAACAAAAGTCAAATTAGATCGATAAGGATGAAGAATGATTCAGAACGTTTTGCGATCCTAAATCATCCTTTTTTAACGCCGATACCTGTAGAAAACGTCAGTTCTACAAATAAAGGAGTTAAGGGAAAAGAAAATGCGTATTTGACACCAACGTATCGGTAGCAAACACTTTTGGCAGCTTTCCACGCCTTGAGAAATCCACCGGATGATAATTTTCCGCGCCTCGGGAATTCTACCGTGAACCACTACTCCTCGAGTGAATCTTTGGATGATAATCTTCCACGCCTCGAAAAGACTTGATATGAGATAAATTCCACGCTTCGGGATCCCCATCGCGAATCAATACGCTTCGAGCAACTCACAAGTGAAAGGTGACAAGTTTCCACGCTTCGGGCAACATGCCGTAGATTCCTACGCCTCGATTAACCTATTGAATGATGATCTTGCACGCCTCGGGAAGTCTAATCTGGGACAGTCTCCATGCCTTGAGAGCCTTATCGTGAACTCCTACGCTTCAAGCAATTCACAAGTGAAATTCCATACTCCAGGAATAACACTAAACATCCACGCCTTGGGATACATCCGCCGTCTTATATGCCTTGAGAAGTGCGCAATGATCTACAATTTTCCACGCCTTAGGAGAACTTGTCTAGTAATTACGTGTCTCTACGCCTCAAGAAACTTGCGACACAGTCAATCAATTTGTTTTGTTTTGACAACCTCCACATACTCAAGGAGCGCCATCGAAGACCACCACGCCTTAAGTCATCTTCTCAAATCCTTTCGTCTTCACGCCTTGGAAAATCTATTGTAAAACCTTACTTCTCAAGATTTTACCGAGCTCAAATCAATTTATGTAGAAATCTTCCATCAATGGTTATATCTCTCCTGGAGAGTCCTATCGAACCATCTTTAGCAATTGTGATCATGATCGGGCCGACCACTTCTCAAATGTGATCATAATCGAGCTGAGCACCACTCAAATGTGATCGTAATCAGGCCGATCACCGCTCAAATGTGATCGTAATTGGGTTGCTCACCGCTCAAATGTGATCGTAATTGGGCCGATCACCGCTCAAATGTGATCGTTATCGGGCCAATATTTTATCAAATCAAGATCTTTGCGCCGCGCCGCATCAGGTTGTATCGCGCTACGCTGGAACCAAGGTCAGAGGTTTTGAACTCATTTTCCTCGTTCGGCCTCATTGTTTGTTGCTCAAATTGCCTCAAATCTTTTGTAAGGTTGCTTGTCCGCAAGGGACTTAGTGTACCTGCATCTATATTTTGGAATAAAGGACTTTGCTCATGTTTATAGTTTCCTTGAGGTTGACCCAAGACTTGGTGTTACTTGACTCATTTTGCGACTCAATGTGTTTAAATCAACTAGATGTGATGTATGTGCAGACTCAACTCAGTGTGGTGATATGACATGACTCAATAACTTGTTTGTGCATTATGTTGTGATTGTGCTCGTGCACTTGAAAAAGCAGAAAAAGCAAAAAATTTTCGTCATTTTTGTGGAGGGTACCGACTTTCTCCCGAAAAGAAAGATGTGAAAAAAGGATGAAGTGTAGAGTAAAAAATGAAGGATGACGTGTGTGAAAGTGACACTAAGGTTAAGTTGTAAGGCTATGAGTGTGGAAAAATATTTTGAGAAGAGCCAAATGATGGTGACTCTTAGGCTGGGTAGGCTAATGAAGTAAGGATCAAGCCCCCAAGTCTAGCTCTAAATGGATAGGGATGAGCATGGGAGATCCCTTGATATGATCATGCATGAATGTGAATGAATGCATTCTTATTACGGCCGCACCCCAATGTGAAGTTGCCTACGTATCCGTTAGGAATCAGGCCGAACGTAGCTCTAGCCGAACCTCGCATAAGTGTGTGTATACCTCAAAAAGGTCTTTCAAGGGTTGTAACGGGGTTAGGCTAAAGGTTGAAGAAGAAGGGATAAAGGCTCAAGACCCTAGATTAGCCCCCAAGGTGTGCAACCTTACATTTGAATCTTAGTATTTATATGCTTGAGGTTTCTCACTTTTGAACTCATTTTTCTTTATTTTTTGCATTTGAAATTTGTTTTTGAATTTTCTTTTGCATAAGTGTGGGCAATCCCTGATCATGCGGTCTATTACTCACTTGGCGTTCATGTTTCTCAGGCACGGTGCCGAGCACTCGATAAGAGACGCAATCTGAGACATGTCCATATCAAAGACATTGAAACACTTGCCCTTTTGTACACTTTTATTATTATTTTTTTGGACTTTTGATATTTCTCAAGCTTTTGTATTTGGAAATTGCATAAGTTGCACATCATCCCATCTCAAGGTTAGGTAGATGTGGGTTGAAAAAATAAAGGTCTATCGTTAGACGAGGCTCAAAGTGGTTTAACAAGAAAGGGATTGTATATTCTAAAGGGGTAAAGGTGATATGATGTGGCTACAATGGGTGCCTCAAATCATTGGTATACCTTGTGCTTAGCCGGTGTGGATTTTTTTTTTTTTTTATTGAAATACAAGGATCATATGCAAAGAAATATACGCTCATGTTATTGAAATGGAAAAAGTAATACAAACTCTTGAAGTTAATGGTGGAAGGTGATAGGGGGTGCCTATGCTAGACTTTATTAGGAGAAAGGAAAATAAAAAATAAGAAAGAAAAATCATGAAAATCCTAAAGATGTAGCTCCTTGTGCCTTTTCATATTATCACTCGGTCATCTTGCCGACAGGGGGGAAATGGAAATTTGTTATTATCGATCAAATATTGGATGACCTCTTTCAGTTTCTAACAACTCTCGGTAGTATGACCCCTACCTTGATGGTACTTGCAATGGGCGTTAGGATTCCAGTTGGGCGATCTATTTTCGGGTGCTGGATCTTGAAGAGGTCCAATGGGAGTGATGAGTCCCTTGGCATGGAGTCGATCGAAGGCGGTGTCATAGCTCATCCCAATAGAGGTGAACTCTTTCCTTAGTTGCTTTCTTGGTCTTTGATTATCCATGGCTAAGACATCATTAAGATTAAAGGTACTAACATTGTTACTAGAGTAGGTGTTTTCGGAAGAAGAAGGATTGTCGTTCTTCTTTCCTTTCCAGGCATTGTTAAGGATTGTCGTTCTTCTTTCCTTTCCAGGCATTGTTGTCACTATTGTTAGCAGCTTTTTGTTTTGTGAGATCATCTTCAATTTCAATGCCTATGTTATAGACAGCTTTGAAAGTATTTAAGTTACACTGATACTTCAAATGCTTTTGATATTTGTCTTGAAGGTTCTTAATGAACATCCTTACAGATTCTTTCTCATTAGGAACTTCAATCATTCTAGCGGAAGTTTCTTTCCATCTATTATAGAAAGCAGTGAAACCTTCATTCTCTTTCTGTTTTAGCATTTCATCAAGTTCCCTATGTTCAGTTTCTACTCGAATATTACAATTGTATCTATCAATGAAAGTATGTGTAATAGTCTCCCAAGTGGCAATCTTCTCGGCGCTCATGGAGAAAAACCATTGTTGGCATACTGGTTCAACAGAAAGTGGGAAGAGCGAGGGAAAAACCTTCTTGTCAATCCCCTTGATCTCCAAGATTTTCTCAAATGCCCTCAAGTGGAAGTAAGGGTTGTCAATAGCTTTGAATTTAGGAATGTCATCGGCAGAGAACTTCTACGGAAGAAGATCCTTGTCCACTGAGACCCCTTTGGAGCTAAATCTAAGGTACTTATAGTCATTGGATATTTGACTCAAGCTATCTTCCATACACTTGGTTTCGACTGGCACTTGTTTGTTAGGGTCGTTGACTTGAGTGGTAAGCCCTTTAAGCATCTCGGCAAGTCCATTGACAGTTTGTTGAAGCTTCTCGAAATCTTCTTGAATGGCAATTAATACGAACTTCTTTCTATGTCGAATCGGTTTATCAAAGAGTAGTACTTGAACAAAGGTGTTGTCCTTGATTAGACGCCCTTCTCTCCTTGACCAAGCGCTGTGGAAAGAGAAACCATGGACACTCATTGTCAATTACTTGACTCAAACTCGATTCAACATGCATAGATGGGGAAAGATAATAGTGTATGAGGGGAATGATATGTATGGGGAAGACATGAAAGACGAGAGAATGTGGAAAGTGTTATAAGGAAGAAAGTGTAAGAATGTATTTATGGAAAGATATGGAAAAATCCGAGAAATGAATGGACCCTCAACTCAAATGACGGAAAAGACGACTCATGCATGGACCTAAGACATGGTCATAGTGTGAAAAAGGTATGTACAAAGTGTGTGCAAACACTCGTGAGTGAAAGTGATATGTTCAAGACTCGTGTAATGACCATGAGACTAAATTCTTAGACTCAAACAAGGACTAAGTTAAGACCTCGGTTTTGTTTTTTTTTTAAAAAAAATTAATCAATTAATCAAAAAGGTTTAGACTCAACGCAAAGATTCAAAAAGAAAAATCGAACCATTGCGAAACGATGGATCTATCGCATCGCGTTGGTTCTATCGCAGCGCGATATAAATATTGCGTCGCAATAGAACTAACGTTCTGCGCTACAAGCCAAACTTTCGCGCCAGAACTGGAACGTCAGTTTAACTTGTTTTCGGTAATTCTTTCAAAAGGGAAGCCTATAGTCTTAGTAGGTCAAGTATGTTTAGACTTTATTAATCCAAATTAATTAATTAATCAGTTAAGCAAAGTCCTTCTTAGTCATTAATTAGTTTATTAAGACTTTATAAACACAAGTCAACACAAAAGGTTAGTTTAATCACAAGCAAGATATGCACAAGTACGGAATGCACAACTAGTCAAATAGTCACAATATGATGCAATGAGTTTGCAACCTAACTATGGCTCTAGTTCTCTAGAGTTCAAGAATTATGGTAGTCAAAGAGGGTCCATGGTTATGAGTCCGGATGCATCGCATGGAAGCCTTACCTTTGGAAGGGTTGGCGCGTATGGATGGGACCCCGCAAGTTAGATTTGCTTCCATGGTTTGGTGAATTCACAAACTCGGATGTACCCGTTGTTGCACGGAGCATTCGATTGGGTAGATGGAGCGTGAATTCCCAAGGGCTAAAACATATGTAGAACACATATGGGTTCAGAAAAGAAGGAAAAACTCAATCAGAAAGTAGAATAGGCGAAACAGTACTAGAATTGGTCAAAACAAGAAAGCAAACTCTTGGTGCGATGTCGAAAGAACTCGACGCGAGAAAACAGGAGCCATCATGCAGCGAAAACAATATCACGTCGCGATATGACTGTCGCATGGCGATGGATCCTGTCGCCTCCCGACAGTTCCTATGCTTCGAGGCAGATTTCTGTGTTATTCAGATTTTCCGATTTTCGTAGTATTTTTTCGATTTTAGTTGTGAAAGATATTTCCCAATTTTCCTACGTGTGAAAATCCTATGTTTTTGACGCATTACAGATGGTCTTTCCAATGCGTGCCTTTTTATGCTTATGCCACAATGTTAATCGAAATTACGCACATGAGTATCTAGAATTTTTCAAGTCTCATCCACTCGTTCTGAAGTCAATTGCAAAAATAAATTTTAGAAATCAAAATTAGAAATCCTCCCCAGTGTAGTCACCAAAAACCTGTAGGGAATATTTCACACATTAACTTTGAGCCTCACTGTGATCATGCATTTAAGCATGGCTGCGTCCAAAGGGAAAGAAGCTAGAGATAAAATAGTCACCAACAAGTTTTCGGAACTTGTAAACCGTTCACGGGTGTGAAGGTTACACCCCATATTCACGATCACGGAGATCGCAAACTCCATAGTGGTCCGGAACCATGACTGGATATTCGGGGATGATGGTACGAATCCACCCTAAAAGAGATTTAACCCGCCTTAAATCGACCTCTAGTTAATTCTTATGATATTCAAGTGCGCTTTTCAATCAACATACATATAACAAGTTAGCCATAAGCCTGTTTAACATATGTTGGTTGATTATTAATGCACAAATAAATCTATTATTGGCGATCACTTGAATTAAAATCATATTACCCTAAACTCAAATTTTAATTATCTTATTAGGCGTGATTTCAAGTACAAATTCCCTTTAAATCTGCAAGAAAGGGTGTGATCAAGCAATAGCAATAAATCATGAATAATCAAGCAACATAATTGACACAACAAATCATCATCATAATCAAAACATGATAATCTCATCAATAGTATAATTAGCAAGATCCTAGGCATGATACTAAATGGATTAATAACAAACCCTAGCATGTCACTAATAACAAAGATCAAACATGATACTAGAAAGCATGACATGATATTAGAAATATTAAGATAACACCCTAACATGATACTAGAAATCATAAAAGCATCCTAACATGATACTAGGAATTAAAATAATATTCTAAGCATGATTTCTATATCAAAAGCAAGGAATAAAGATAGTAAATCTACTCACTTTAATGCCTCGTATCTCTTTCTATCAAAACAATACACACGTTAGTAACTTCAAGAAAGAAATAAATCAAACAAATAAATCAAATGAGAATTGAAATATAGATTTGTGACCAAACCCTCAGAACTATCAACCTTTCACTTCGAGGTCTAAGGCAACTACGAGATTGGCTTGGAGTATTCAAGGCTCGTGAAGGAAGTATGGTGTTTGTTTAGGAAAAGATCAAAGAATGTGTGTTGGGATGTGTTTAGGCTAGGCTAAGGCTAGAAAGAGAGAGAGAAAAGCTTTTACCTTAGAGAGAGGATTAGATGATGATGATAGTTGGTGATCAAGCTTGTTGATGATTGAAAACGGGGTGAAACGACCTCTATTTATAAAGAAAAAAGAAGGTCGAAATATTAGAAAAGAATCAGAATTTGATTCGGTGTAAAATAGGATCCCGTCGCGACGCGATATTTTTTTGGAAGATAGAATCCTTACGGAATCCGACTTCCAATCAAATTGGGTTAACCGTGTTTCCGTACGTATTCTAATTTTATCAGAATTAAAATCATTAAAAGACAAGTGTTTTATCAGAAATAAAATTTTAAGTCTTTATCTTTTCACAAACAGGATAAATTAGAACCTTCTAGAGTATTCTAGAAGCTAATAATAAATCCTAAGGGATTTAGGAATGATATTTAAGGTTAATGGACCCTCCACATGGTCATTGGGTCATAGGTAAGGTTCGGTTTGGGCTCGATTTAGTATTTTATCCAAAACTTATTCAGTTTAAGTCGGATTTGGGCTTATAATATATCGTTGGAAAGCTCTTTTCAAACCACATCAAACTAATCAATAATTGGACCAGGCTTATGGACCAAAATAGTCAGGTTTGGACGTTTTTATGAAGAGGACACGAAATGAATGATTTTAGCTTAACACATTTAAGGAAAGGTTAGAAATGGTCAAGGCTAAAGGGAAATTCACGAGACTCTTCAACTCTTCACCTAACCCGATAATTAAAGACGTGAAAGGTACTCATCATTGGGATGTGTCTTCCAAGTCAGGGACATGGATTTCGTAACCAGCCCCTATGACATGGGTGGTACTGAACTCGTCCAGCTTCTTAAGCATGGACTTCTGTGTGTGTGTGTGGGGTGATGTGGTAATAGCAGGCGGCAAACTCCTCCTGGTGGGAGGTGGAAGTCTCTCCTCCTCCCTTCTCTTTAGAGTCGGTCTCTTTTGCCGACACGAACGACCCTGACTCGGCCTCAGAGTCCCCAGACTCCTCATTTGACACAGTCGGCACTGATAAAGCCTCAGAGCCGCCTAACCAAGCACCAAACTAGGGTGACCCTTGTACAGAGTCGGACGTACTACTTCCATACTATAGGGAATATTTCAACACTCAACTTTGAGCCCCACTGTGATCATGCATTTAAGCATGGTGGCGTCCAAAGGGAAAGAAGATAGAACAAAATTAAGAGTCGCCAACAAGTTTTAGGAACTTATAAACCGTTGACGGGTGTGAAGGTTACACCCCATTCACGATCACGGAGATCGCTAACTCCATAGTGGTCCAGAACCATGGCTGGATATTCGGGGATGATGGAACGAATCCAACCTAAAATTGATTGAACCCGCCTTAAATAAGCCTCTACTTAATTCTTATGATTTTCATGTGCGCTTTCTGATCAACATACATACAACAAGTTAGCCCTAAACCTGTTTAATCTACGTTGGTTGATTATTAATGAACAAATAAATTTATTATTAGCGATCACTTGAAATTAAAATCATATTAAATCTAAAATAAAATTATTAATTATCTTATTAGGTGTGATTTCAAGTACAAATTCCCTTTAAACCTGCAAGAAAGGGCGTGAACAAGCAATAACAATAAATCATAGAATAATCAAGCAATGTAAAATTAACACAACAAATCATCATCATAATAATAATATCCTCAAAGCATAATTAGCAAGATCCTAGGCATGATACTAAACAGATTAATAACTAAACCTAGCATGTCACTAAATAATAAAAATCAAAGCTTTATCCTAAACATGATACTCGAAATCATGAAAAACATCCCTAACATGATACCATAAATCAAAATCAACATCCTAACATGATACTAGGAAGTAAAATAATATTCTAAGCATGATTTCTATATCAAAAGCAAGGAAATAAAAATAGTAGATCTACTCACTTTGATGCCTCGTATCTCTTTCTATTAATACAATACACGTGTTAGTAACTTCAAGAAAGATTAAATTAAACAAATAAATAAATCAAATAATAATTAAAATAGAGATTTGGGACCAAACCCTCAGAAATATCAAATTTTCATGTCGAGGTCGAAGGCAACTTCGAGAAGGGCTTGGAGTATTCAAGTCTCGCAAAGGTCGTATGGTGTGATATGTTTAGGCTAAACTAAGAAAAAGAGAGAGAGAAGCTTAAAGCTTAGAGAGAGATTAAGATGATGATTGTTGGTGAATGAAAACGGAGGAAAACAACCCTATTTATACGGAAAAATGAGGGAAAAGATCAGAAAAAGAGTCAAAATCTGACTCGGAGTAAAAAGCCTTTCATCGCGTAACGATGGTTTCATCGCGTCGCAATGCTTATATCGTTGCGCGATATTAGCATCGCTGTGCGATATTTCTATCGTTGCGCGAAGCTTTTCAGAAAATAAGATCCGTACGGAATCCGACTTCCAATCAAATTGGGTTAGTCGAATATCCGTACTTATCCTTATTTTATCAAAATTAAATCTAGTAAAAACAAGTGTTTTATCTAATATAAAATTTTTAGTCTTTATCTTTTCAAAAAGAGGATAAATTAGAACCTTCTAGAGGATTCTAGAAGCTAATAATAAATCCTAAGGGTTTTAGAAATGATGTTATGATAAATGGACCCTCCACATGGTCATTGGGTCGTAGGTAAGGCTCGGTTTAATATTTTGGCCATAACTTCCTCGTTATAACTCGAATTCGGGCTTATAATATATCGTTGGAAATCTATTTTCAAGCCCCATCCAACAACACAATTATTGAACCCAGACTATAGACCAAAAAAACTAGTTTGGACATTTTTATAAAGATGACACGAAATGAATTATTTTGGATTTAAAGGCACGAACACTACTAGAAAACAGTCAATCAACGACGGAAAAAATCCGTCGAAAAACCCTGAAATTCAGTCGGAAATGCCCATTTCCGACGGAATTCCGTCGGAAAGCATTGTCGGAAGACCTTTTGTAGGTATTTTGCGATATTCCGTCGGAAAGGTCTATTCCAACGGAATTTCCGACAGATTTTGTTCTGTCGGCGCTTTTGTTGACTTTCAGAATAAATCCGTCACAATGTTCCGACAGAAATTTCCGTCGGAGTGGGATATTTTCCGACGGATATTTCCGTCGGTGGTGGAGATGTTCCGACGGAATTTTCCTTCAGAGACGGGATATTCCGACGAAAAATTCCGTCGGAAAAATAAATAAAAAAAAACAGCCCCCACCCCACCTGCCCAGACCACCCCCACCCCCACCCACACCCAGCGCCACCAGACTACCCCCTTACCCACCCACACCACCACCAGCCCACCCCACCCCCTGGCCCCCTACTACCCCCCTACCCACCCACACCAACGCTGCCACCTACCCACCACACCTTAACCCCACCGTAACCCACCACACTGTAACCCACCAAAACCTCTAACCCAAACCTTAACCTACCACGACTAACCACCGTAACCCACCACACCTTTTCCCAAACCCTAACCCACCACACCTCAACCCCACCATAATCCACCAACCCGGACCCACCTCACCACCCACCAAAAAAACCCTTAACCTGTGAAAAAAAATAAAACAAAATTCATAACATAAAATAAAAAACAGAAATTAAAAATTAAATAAATAGATCTAAAATCAACACAATTCGAAATTTAACAAAAATATACATTGAAATTTAACAATTCAAAATTTAGCAAAAATTTAACTTAAATATAAAATTATTTCAAAAACTAAAAGTTATACATTGAAAATTTGAACAAAATAAAACTAGATCTAATTCTAACCAAAATTAAATGTAGATCTTTCTTCGGTGTTGGTGTTGTCGGAGGTTGTTGCGGTGGTGGTGTTCTTGCGCGGCCTTGATGTAGCCGGTGGTTCTTGCGGTGGTGTTCTTCTTGGCGGTTGTTGCGGACGGTGGTTGTTGTAGTGGTGGTGGTGTTGCAAAGAGGAGTGATAAGGAGATCGAGAAGAAAGAGAAAGGGGGAAAAAGAGGGATGAGAAGAGAAGAAGGAGGGATGAGAAGAGAAGAAGGAGGGCTGAGAAATCAAAGGGAAAGAAGAAGAAGAACAGTCAGGTAGAGGAGAGGGAAAGAAAGAGAAATAAGAGAGGAGAGAGGAGAGAGGAGAGAGAAGAAGAAGAAGAGGGGTGTGGAGAGAGAATAGGAAAGAAAGAGAATTAGGGGGGGGGGGATCAGATTTCCGTGTTTTTAGATTTAGGTTTTTTTTTTTTTTTTTTTTCATAAAATTCCGTCGGAAATTTCCGACTGATTTAGAACTCGTAGGAAATTAATATGTTCCGAGGGATTTATTTTCCCTCGGAATTTACAGCTTCCGACGGAATTTTTCGTCGGTAGATATTTTTTGAGGGAATATTCCGTCGGAAGACATAAATTCCGAGGGAAAAAAAATCCGTCGGAATATTTTCGAGGGATTTTCCGTCGCAACTTATTTTTTCCAACGGATTTTTCTGACAGACCAAAATTCCGTCGGAATTTTCGAATTCTCCAACGGAATTTAAGTCCGTCGGAACTATTCTGTCGGAAAACGACCTATTTCTAGTAGTGGAAATGAATGATTTTAGTTAAAAACATTTTAGGAAAGGCCAGAAATGGCCAAGGCTAAAGGAAATTCACGAGACTCTTCAACTCTTCACCTAACTCGATAATCAAAGACGTGAAAGGTACTCATCACTGGGTTTGGTTTTGGGGAGACACAATCAGGTGTCTACACATACCCTTCCTCCGACTCGTTTAAAATGGAGTCGCCCGGCATACTTGGGGGATTGGGGGGATGGTCAAAAACCTCCGTAACTGGAACCCTAAGGGAACCAACATTCTGATCCTCTCGGGCTGTCCGCTTCGTTCTGGCCATAGTATCTTGCACAGACACAGAGACGACCAGATAAGGGGATGTTCGCGGGGGAGAGTCCAGGAAGGGGCAGATGGAACTCCTAGTCCTAGATTCAGCCATACTAGTGTGACCGGCTGACAACTAACTTAGGGCGTGCCGTGTGTGTTTGTGAAACCATTTTTTAATATAAAGCAAACACAGACGATAAATAAAGCGAGAAAAAGGAGAGAAACATGCGGTTACCTTATGAAAGAGAAGAAACTGTTGAAACTGCTGAATTTTGTGATGGCTATGATACAGGCGGACATGACACGGGCGGCAGTGATTCTCTCTTAAAAACTCAAATTCTCTCTCAAAGATTTTTCGTAAAAGTACGAAAGTGAGGGGGGGCCGAGGGGGTAAAAGACTATTTATAGAAGGGTAAAATTCAGGAGCATCTCTGTAATTCTCCCTAGAAGGTGAAACGGTTAAAATAACCGCCATCCATGCATGCCTGACAATTGTCAAAGGTGCCATGTGGCATGCCACGTCACCCCTGTGAGGGGCAAATGTTTAAGGTAAAATACCCTAGACACGTGGACCAGTCAGGTCGTGACACGTGTCATCCTAGGAGGCGCCCAAAATGGGCCAACCGGGATAAGACACGTGGCACACACATCATAAGGGGAAATGATGGCCTTCATGGGCTATTATCCTGAGGAGCCGTAAAAACGGCACAACCCAATTACCTAGGTTAAATGACCTAGGTAAGGGCACTAATTCCCATGCCCTATAAATAGGGACAGTTATTACCTTGAGAAGGGCACCTTGATTTTATTACAACAATCATTGAATACAATATTCTCTTACAAAAGAGAAAACACCCGATCTTGCGATCCGAGAAGATTCCCTTTACTTTACGCATTTTACTCGGCTTTGACACGTACTAACTTGATCGTCGGAGGCGAAACTTCGAACAACCGGAGCTTCTGTTTGTTACAGGTATAGGCGTCCAAGGATCCAGTCTTAGAGTTGTAACTCTCCCACATTACACATCAGAAGACCCCGAAACAAGTTACACAACCACTTTAGCTAAATTGATCAAGTCAATGATTAAAATCACAGGGAGAAAGAAAAATCAAATGAGTAAAAACTTTGGCATGCAAAGTATACAAAGATTTAACACATCGAATTTTGCAAATGTAAATAACCTTACCTCCCCAACAGAAGCCAGCTGCTCCTATCTTACATATACTTTCTGTTTCAGAGATTCAATTACCGGCTATGCCTATTCATACCCTTTGTCCTGAAGAAATGAATCATATGCATATTAATTTCTATAAACAGTTAGTAAAACTGGCACACACAAAACTTACTGTTATAATTCTGAAAATTTTACAGTAGTCGTTTGAAATATGACTACCATAATGTTTTAATGGTTATATAGTTGATAATTGGCGTATTTTTTTTCCTAGTAATTAATTATATTACTTAATTAATGGTATTAAATAGTATTATCAACATTTTTTTTATTTATCAAATTTTTAGTTTCGTTTATGTAATATTTATTCTTATTTTATAGTTTCTCAAAAAATATTTATTTTATATTGGATTAAAATCAAAATTTATATTTACATTGTAGATATTATAAGACTAATTGTTGCTATTTTATAACGTGAAAAAATAAACCAATCATATTATATATTATTAAAATAATATGGTAGTCATTTTTCAAATGATCGTAAATGACCATTGTAAAATCATCCGTTATAATTCATTTTAGTCCGCATTAAAAAAAAAAAAAATGCAAACTCACAGTTACATGGTCTTTTAGCCAAACTGCTGGTGGTCTATTATGGTTATCAAGATTGTAGGGATCCCCATGGAAGAAATCACAAACAATTACGTAATAACTAGCAGCAGCAACTTTGTCTGCGAGCTTCCTCTATGTAGGAGTACGCCATTGATGTCAGTGTTCGATGGTGCAAACATCACAAAATAAGTAGAATTAGTAAATTACCATCAATGAAATCAATGTATTCCTGCAGAGGGGAAGAAAAAAACTCTCTTCTTTCATCCTTTAGAAATTTTTTGAAAAGATTGACTGAGCTATTGTGCGATGTAGGGATTAAGGCTTTGGTTGAATAATTGACTGAGCTATTGCGCGTTGTAGGAAGTTATTCACCATGTATGGGAGGAGCACAAGAAGCTATTGTTCATATGACATATGGTGGCATTTCCATTGTAGGTGCAATTAGTAGTTAGCACCAAGCAGTTACAACTTACAAGTATTCACTAAGGCTATGTTTAGTTAAGCTTATTTAAGCAAATATTTGCTTGTTTCAGAAATTCTCGTTGTGAATTTTAATCAAACATTGATAATCTTTATACTGTTTTTCCCAATTCCAAGCTAAAATTAGATTGAAATATGTGAAATTAAAGTGGGATGAAGCACGAAAAACAACATAAGATTCCAAAATTGAAAAATCAAGTAATTTTTTTAATGCATGAAATACCTTAAGTTTGGAGCTTCATAACCTCCAATTAAAGACAAATACAAAATGAAAAGAAAATGATTAGACATTATGATTGCAAAAAAAAAAAAAAAAAAAAAAAAAAAAAAAAAAAATTACTGAACATGCACTACTTCCATCTTTTAAGACATTTGATGTACTCGTAACATTTTGAATTTCACATTAGTCTCGTGACAACTACTATGACTAAGAAAATATATACTTTGTAGAAAGAAAATGATTAGTTATAGATAATTTCAATATGAGAAACTTATCAAAAAAGTCTGAGATAAGAAGAACAACAAGGTTGGAATGAGAAGAGCCAGTGACATATATTTGAGGCACCAATAACTTCAACATACCCAATTCCCCTATTTGGGTTCAAAGCTAGAGGATTCATGCAACATTGTGGCCCTATCATTTTCAATTTTTTTGAATAGAATAGAGTTTAGAATGAGAACTAGATTGTTTTCTTTTGGATAAAACGCGAAGGTAAGTACGGAGTACCTCACATTATTAATAGCATTGTAATAATTAGTAGCAATTACATTCTCAACTCCTTACTGAAGGACTCTCTCCCACCCAAATTGTTGTTCAGTATGGATTATTCAAGATTGAAAATAACACCATCAAATAAGCTGTTAAATAGTGATTCGAAATCTTATAGGGCTGACTTTAAATGCATATACCTCTCAAACTACAAGTGATTTTGAGATTATTCAAGTTGCAAATGATAGCTTGTTTCAAGAGCTTGCAACGATAGGTCATATGCCTAATTTTGATAAGAAACGAGAAAGTTATGGCCGTTTTACAAAAACCCGACGAAGCTGGAAAATTGCGACGAGCAGGCGAGCTATAGCTCGACCCTTTGAAGAATTGCGACAGGCTTGAGCTAGCTGCCGAGCTATAGCTCAGTAGTTCGGTTCTTCTAGGATAATTTACGGGATATTTCCTAAAATTATATCTTTTCTATGACGGCTATTTAAGTATACTTGGAGAACAATTTAGGGTATTTATAATAAAAGGACCGTTTAGTTGATCAATTAGATCATACCTTTTGAGCCATTAGATTTAGGACTCCTTGTATTATTCTTTCGTTCTTTCTCTATTATTGTGAAGAAGCTCTCGAATCCCCCACCCGTGAATGTAGGTCTAATTTGACCGAACCACGTAAATCCTTGTGTTCTTTGTTTATCTTTTTTATTGCTTTTCTCGTTGTTATTTTTTTATTGACTTCTCTGCATTATTCAAACACGATTACACCCTTTATTTCCTAACATAAGCTAATTAATTCGAGCCATTATAATTCACACACTT
Source organism: Chenopodium berlandieri (assembly GCA_034703905.1). NCBI lineage: Eukaryota > Viridiplantae > Streptophyta > Magnoliopsida > Caryophyllales > Amaranthaceae > Chenopodium > Chenopodium berlandieri. The sequence continues at coordinate 25,767,320 of CM068281.1, forward strand.
TGCTTTCATCCATTTGAGTTGCACTTGTAAATTGTTAGCCTAAAACCTCTGTCTTCACTTCGACTATCACCGGGTCTAGAGCTTACCTCCATTGTTGGCATGCAACACGCTGCACACTCTTACGTGATCCTGCACCACACCAAGTCACCAATACTTACTCCCACTTCTCCGAACTTCGCTCCACCCATGCATTCACTTTTCAGGCACCCAACTTCAGGAAAGGACCACGTCGTGTCATCTCTACTGCTAGTCTTCTTGACTGACTTCTAGGCAATGTTCTTCTATTTTCTGTAATAGTGAGCGTGTATTAAGTTGCATGAACTTAGCTTTCAGAGAGAGAAATGTGAACATTCTCTTACTATGAGAAAACCGAGAAGCGTATCTATCTGTTCCGGGTGTGGATCAGAATACTTATGCTTAGGGCTCGTAAATATCTCTAATCCGATCTGATACCAACCCTTAGGGATTTTAAGTTGAGTATGTTCGACAGTGAGTAAAGTAAAATTCAGGTGTATGTAAAGAATAATTAAATCGTACATTTAAAATGTAATGTAAGGATATCTATAGAATACCAAAAAGTACATATGCTACCTAGGGGTGGGCTCTGGTGCTTGTCATGTGGATGTTACTCTCCTAATACATGGATATAAAGATGAATATCCACTTGTTTAGGATGATGTGTTGGTAGGAATAAACTTATTACTCAAACATACCCTTATTACGGAGTATTAAATATCCTTGTGAGCTTGGAAGTGTTTGGTCATTTTGTATCATTGGTTTTGATCACAAATAAATCAAAAGAGAATGAAATTATTAGATTTCAGAGCATGGCCAATGGTTCTAATCATGACCAACTGGACTTGGACAACCATTGGTCATGCTCTTACTCAAACCAAAGTAAGAGTCTTGATTTTTTTTATTGTAAGAAAACCTAGAAATACATTATATAGCCCATGTCGTAGAAAATTAAAAAGCCATATTATGTAAGTACTTGAAAATAACCTTTGTTATATTGTAAAGATTTATTTCTTCGGTTAAAATATGTAATATACAGTATACTATGTAGTTCGCAATTGATAGGGAGCGATTTGGATTATGAACAATTAAGCCAACTAATTCTAATTGGAATGAATATGTATTACGTAGTAGTATGTATGGAGTAGTAAACAAGAATATGAATGGATTAACCAACAAGTCACACATTTAGGTGATTATTTCTTCAATATAACTTCATAGAACATATATGCACATAATATCTGACACATTTCCATACTTAAAATGTGACGATGTGATCTTAGTTGATGTATTTCTTAAACCAATTCAACATATCCTTATGAGCTTCTTCAGCAGACTTAACAGCAGCTGGATCTTTAGGATCATATCTCATTGTCCACCCATGTGCAACTCCAGGAAATATTTTCACATATCCATCCACCTATAAACAACCAAGTCACATAAGCTAGATTTCTGTACAACATTACGGCGTAATAAATTTTCTCTCCTGCTGGTATCATCAGATCAAAACTTTTTTTTAATGACACAAGCCAAGCCCTGTATTATCATCTCTTCTCCAGAACAAAAGGTGTTGTATCATATTATCGACGTACCTTAGGGTGCTTAGCTTTCATGGCCTCCTCAAATTGCTTCAGGAGTTCAGGCGGAGATACTTGGTCAAACTCTGCCCCAAGAACAGCAATTGGTACCTTCAAACCTGTCATAATTAACAAATAAGATTTAAGTTCATTCAATTGAAAACCAAGTAATTAATATTAAGAGCTTCAACAATTTAATTGCAAATTAAGTATGGGGTTGAATTGGCTCATCAATGGATCGGACATTGGCCTTTGATCAATGAATACATACATGTGTGTTCATACATGCTAGTAGTATAAATATGAGCAGGCGGCTTCATTCGAGCAGGAATGAAGATCGAATAACAACCTTAAAAATACACTACTTTTACTATTTCTAACATACCAAAGGTACAAACACCCCTGCCATCAAGACATCAACCCCTTTCATCACAAAAAGGGTAGACAACGTAAACAAAGGCGCATAACCCTTTAAACAAAACAAATTTTACAAATTAATTAATCTAAGACATCCATTATTTTACCTTTGATATCATCCACAGTGACCCCTGCAGGATGTAGCAGAACGCCTGCCTGTATATATGCATCACTTTGGGCTAGTAGCGCAGTCACTTTACCTGAATCGAGTAAATGATTGAAAATTATAGTACGAAAGAAAAGGAAATTAATGAGTACAATTATTTAGTATGACTTAACATGTGCATCTAATTGCAAATATTAGTCAATTATAAGGGAAAAAAGTATGAAACCTTAGCTTACCTCCCCAACAGAAGCCAGCTGTTCCAATTTTACATATACCTTTCTGCTTTAAAGCCTCAATTATCGGTTTTGCCTCTTCGTATCCTTTGTCCTAAGAAATGAATTCATATGCATAGATATCAAATCGATAATCAGTTAAATAAAAACTTACATTCATTCATTCTAATAGGTACAAATAAAAAAAAAATGAAAGAAAAAAAATTACAGTTCCATGGTCTTTTAACCAAACTTGTGGTGGTCTGTCAGGGTTATCAGGATTGTAGGGATCCCCATGGAAGAAATCAGGGACAACTACGTAATAACCAGCAGCGGCAACTTTGTCTGCGAGCTTCCTATACGTACGTAGGATGATTAGGTCGTTGATGTTAGTGTCCGATGTTTTGCAAAAGAGAAAAAATATAAAACTCTCTTGTTTTCTTCCTTAAGAAATTTTTTTTAACATTGCTCTAGGATGTAATTCACCATGCAGTGGAGAAACACAAGAAGATATTGTTTGTTTAATGGCATAAAGGATTAGACTTAACTGTTTTTTATTTTAGTGAATTTTAGGAGAAATGGTGACTTTTAATTATATGATTTGGACTAACACTAATAAGAAATTTAGAGTGACTTAGCCTGCTCCTACTGTATAGAAGTTTTCCACAACCCATTGTGAAGGGTATTTCTCAATCCATCCCAGACTAAACTTATCTAAGCTTCTTTTTTTCCCCTAAATTTGTCTTTAAAATACTTGTGTGTGTGTGTTTTTTGGAAAATTTTCAACGGTGACCCCCAACTTTTGTTATGCACCAATGCTAACCTCCCATTTTTTTTTTTAATTATTATTATACAAAATGACCTTAGTTAAAAATTTCATCCCACTCATAACCTTATTTCATTAAATATTAACTATGATTAGATTTGTATTATTTTTTACAAAAAGAAAGACACCTGCCAGCCACTATCACCCTTTCCGGCGAAGCTACCCTAGGTTTCTCCGACCGCCGGCGATGCTACTCAGGCTCCCCGACTGCTAGTGATGCTGCGCTAGCTCTACCTTGACCATCGCTAGTTAGATTCCCAAATCCCCACCCACGGCCCTCACTCTCTCTCCTCCTCGACCAAAACCAACCTCACGGCGAGAATCGAAGGTCAAAGGAGAGAAAGTTGTGAGGTTAGGGTTCAGGTCTACGCGGTGGAAAGGGTGGAGGCAATGGTTCGGCGGTTTGGTGGGAGGTCGGCGTTTCAGATGAGGGGTTCGGTGGCTCCGGTGAGGGTGGAGGTGGTGCTGGCCTGGCTACGTTTGGTGGGGATGAGGGTGGAGGTGGTGGCTAGGGTGGTGGTTTTTCTTTTTAGTTTTTTAATTTTCAAAGCTAACCATAGTTAATTATTTATTAACTAAATAACACTTATTAATGTCATAAGTGAGATAAATTTCATAATTAGGGTCATTTTGTATAATAAAAAAATAGGGAGGTCACCATTGGTGCGTAGCAAAAGTTGGGGGTCACCATTGAAAATTTCCCTTTTTTTTTTAAATGTAATAAGTAAATATGAGGTGGGGGTGAAACCTGAACTAGAATCTTAAATAATTAAAATAACTCCTATGGATAACCTTTTTAACGTAACATTTAGTAATTGATCAATCCCAAATATTGATGTATATACTCTAGAATACCTTAAGTTTGGAGCTTCATATCCTGCAAAACAAATACAAATACCAAATGCAAAGAAAATGATCAGCCATTTTGATTGCCACAATAATAGCAAGTAAGTTGAATAAAATCTAATACTCCGTATGTACTACTACTTTGGTTTGTATAATACAACTGTACAATATTTCGACTTTTTACATTATTAGTTCAATAACAACTTTAAGTACGAAACAAAAAAAAAAAAAAAAAAAAAAAAAAAAAAAAAAAAAAAAAAAAAAAAATTGGAATTTGATTAATTACTGAAAGGAATTTCATAAAGGATTTGGGTCAAAAAAACTTACCAAAAAAGTCAGAGATTAGAAGAATAGCAAGTTTAGAATGAGAAGAGCCAGTGACATATGAATTGAGGCCACCAATAACTTCAACATGCCCAGCTCCACTGTTTGGGTTCAAAGTTGGGGGATTCTTGCAGCATTGTGGCCCTGCCAATTTCAATTTTGTTAAGCATAAACTGGAGAGAAATTCAGACTTTGTCACTTTGAGCATATATAGCATTGCAACTCGCAAGCTCATTATGCTCTTCATCCAAAAAAATGTATCCACAAAAATTTCAATAATCCAATCCAAGTTAGATTTCAATGGTTTGGATCCAATTCGAAATCCAAATTAAAATAACTTTCATTTTTATTTGGGCCAAATGATCCATAACACAATCATAATTTTTTTAAAAGAATACAAACTAACATTCCACAATCCTGAAATATAGAGCATTTTAGGAAAGTTTAATTATGTTAGCTTATTGCTGGTGCGTCAAGTTTTAAAAATAATACCTACCTCTGTTTTTTTAGTTGACGTGTATTTTTTTTAGAAAGTATTTTTTTTTTTTTTTTTTTTTTTTTTTTTTTTTTTTTGGGTAAGTTTTATATTTTGTATTTACTATCTACCCCACTTACTTTATCATTCTCTCTCACTCTCTTTCCTCTCCTTAATATGTGTGTCTAAATTGAAAGCGTCAACTAAATAGAAACGGAGGAAGTACTTCATAGTTGACAAACCTAACACAACAACATAAATGGGTTAATGTAAAACCTTTATCATCTAGTGGTCAACACAAGCTTTATCATACAATAAATGGATTAGATTAGTGTTAAAATTGATAACTTAAAAATGCACTATCTTCCGTATTTTGATTAAATACATAAAAAATTAATATTTTAATTAATCTATCGAGTTAGTGTCAAAGGCTCATGAGTCTTGACGCGTTATTTACCAAGAACGATCACAAATTTGACACAACATGTTTCATCTATCCCTCAATAAGTTACCGATACATTTCGACTTTTGCTCAAGGTATAATTACATACAAGTATGAATTAAAAATTGTTGGATTAATCTCAATGAATCAATGTACATTTTTCCAATTTAAATTTTTAAAATCTTTTATTGTTCTGTAATATATAATTAAATATATTGATTATCAAAATTATAATTCGATATGTGAGAAAATAAGTTTAAATATTTCATCATTCACACAGGGTTTTTTTATTTTTATTTTTATTTTTTTATTTTTATTTTTGTTCTCCTAACTTCTTACAATGTACTTTATTAGTATCCTCCTTATTTATCATCCCTTCATGTATTGGGATGGGGAACAATTCTATTCTTACATCTATCCCTCAATTTACAAATCTCTACCCTTATTCCCCCCTCCCCTCCCCCCAAAACAAACACCATGTGAAGTCCTTAAAGGCTCTAAGCCAAGACTTTTTGTAGGTTCAAGTAATCAAGTTGTAGTATACTTCAATATGGAGTGGATGATATTCAATTATTAATTGATGCTTGTTTTTAGGGACCTAGTTTTTTACTCCCTCCGTTTATTTTTTATTTTATTTAATTTAATTTAATTTTTTTTTAAATTGTATCACTTAGAGATTTTACTCTATTTATATACTCCCTCCGTTTTTTTTAAGTGTCCCATACACTTGGACACATAGTTTTAGGTAAAAGAATAAGATAGTAATAAAGTGGGTATTCTTCTTCTTCTTCTTTCTTCTGCTTGAACGCCTTAATCCCATAAGTGGAGTCAGCTACATGAACCAACATGAGGACTTCCCAGGAGGTCACCCATCTTAGTACTACTCTCAATTATTGTGACTCATGTCAAGTGATGTGACAAAGTTTTACACTGACCGTCACTAGCCTACCGTAACCCTCCTCCCTTATCCAGACTTGGGACTGGCAGCGGGAAACCCACTGGCGGAGTAAAAAAGTGGGTATGATTAGGAATAAATAATTTGGAAAATTAAGAGAGAGAAATATGAATGAGATCACTAGAAATAATGTAACAGGGAGAAAAAATTTCGGAGCATATTGTTGGATTAATTACAACGATTATTTTTATAATTTTCTTTTTATAAATGATTAAAAATATTAATGATTAGTGCTGTATTCGGCAAATGTGCAAACTCAAGCTATGCATTAAACAAATAGAGGGTGTACGAGTACCAACTAAAATATATTCGATGTGAAACCATTAAAGCCAAATTTTTATATATGTAGATAGGTTGAAGTAATCAAGTCGCAATACTTCAATATGATCCGGTGGATGATCTTCATTGATGCTCGTATGGGCTTACTGGCCTACTCCGATCCCTATCCCCCTATAAAATGTTTTCGATGTAAAGTCATTTAACCCAAGTTTATATGTAGATTCAGCTCATTCAAGTAATAAAATCGTGGCTTCAATATGATGCAGTAGATGATTTCATTGATGTTCATAAGGGCCTCCCCCGTTATTACCCCCTAAAATGTCTTCACTCTTCAAGTTATTATTAAATAGAAGTGTAAAGAATATGTTGTGTGAAATAGACAAATAAATAAATAAAAATTGAAGGTTACCCTCTATTTTTTTGGTCCAAGATCCATCATTGATATAGTGCTAATTGTATAAAACCGTTAAAAAAAATAAACTCGAGATTATTTTGCATTCACAAATGGCATGATGCACAAATCAACATAATCCAATGATCAAATACATAATGGAGGCAATGAAGCATGTCGTCAAAAAAAAAAAAAAATAATAATAATAATTAAAAAAAAAAAAAAAAAGAGGAGCAAAAACAACAAAAATCTCAACAATCAATTAAAAGACATACCATGAGCAGCAACAAAGGACCATTGAACAAATATCAGAGCACATACGAAAATTATCAATGCAAATTCACAATTCCTCATTTAGTTTGTAAGAAAAGAAGAGCAATAGAGAAGTATATGAAAGATTGGAGAAAGCTTAATTCATATTATAGTCTCGGTGTACTTTTATATACAAGCCTAATCAATAGCATTATAAAACAAAGTCAACTATGTACTTAAATAGAGATCACAAATTCTTATTTAAGGCGGACTTACGTTTATTTATTCTAAGACGGTTTAAAGTTATCCAAAAAATATATGAAGTTTATATACTATAAAAATTACCATTTTTCTAATATACATTTTACTTTTAGAAAAACAGTTATAATATAGTAGATTAATAATATTAGCTTTTATAACATGTATTTATTATAAAATACACATTAAAATAAATTAAACCTGTCACAAATTAAAAGTTACCTTTAAAGGAGTTAAAGTTACTATTAGAATGGTTAAAGTTATCCTCATATTGACCGTCTTTCAATAAATTAACACAAGTCCGTCTTATACAAGACTCGTTGAATAAAAATTACAATCTAATATATATATATGGAAGTAGAAAGACTAGAATCAAGGAGTGATTATCTTCACAATATTATGAGATTTTATCTTCAATATTATTAAGAATATGTCTTGATATTAACTTCCACAGTATATGCTTCTACTTTCAAAGATATACCTAGCTCAACAATCAAAAGTCAAATAATTTCAAGCAATTGGCTAAGAGCAACTTTAATGGTATGCTATTTTATCTTCTAGCTTAAATTGCTACATCATTATTTTCAGCTAATATTCCTAGCTAATGTTTACTCCAATGGTAAGCTAGTTATTATTTAGATTTTTAAACTGTATTTTTTAAAAAATAATAATTTTCATAAGAAACAAGAGTCAAGCTATTAGTGAATTATCCTTCAATGATTTGGCTATTAGCTTAAAAATTATAAAAATTGCAAACTAGTTCCTAAAAGCAATTATTAGAGTTACTTTTATATATAATAATAAAGTAGCTAGCCATGTCTAAAGAATACGTTGATTCAAATAATAAAAAAGGACCCATTTGATTAATCAAACTGTCATTTTTGTCGATTCAATGCTTTGTCACTACTTAATTATACTACTTGTATAAAATAATACATGATCAAAGTGTTAGTAGTTTACCTCTTTTGATGGTTTATTTTATTGTAATTACTTGTATTTTATAAATAGTTAGTTGTTGGTATACCTTGAATATTTCCTGCGTTTTAGTTGTCATTTGTGGTCATGATTTCAAAGCTTGCGCCTTTTTACAAGTTTTGGAGAGATGTTTATAAGTGACTTAGTGTTAGAATCCGCCTCTTTCTCTATGTATTCCCCTTCCTTTTTCCTTGTATTTTCCTTATGTAGTGTCTTCTAAGTCTTTCTTTTTGCTTTCTAGGCTCTGGGGGAAATTATTGTGCTATTGTAGTTTTAGCGTTTACTAGTATTTCTCCATGTAATCAATATAAAACTCTTTATGGGGCGAATGGTTGAATGAATGAAAGCTCATATCCGGGTTGCCTTTGCTTTAAGACTTGTGTGTTGATTTAAGCCTTTATAGATATTGTGCTTGCCTTGTTTTAAAGCCTCCCCACCAAACCAAGAGAACCTCAAAAGACGCCTTCCTTATCGTCGGTCCCGCTTGTGCCCGCTTCGAAATATCGGCCGTCACAAGCCCCGACTCAGCACTCGTTGTTGACGAGTGCTTTGTTGAGAAACCTTTGGTCCGTGCTGCTGTGTGCCACGAACCCCCTTCGCTCTAGGCTTGCGTCCTTGTCGTCAATAGACAAGTGCGCGCCGCACGATCCAGTGTCAAAACTCTTGGACCGTGACAGTTGGTATCAGAGCCGGGTTGCTCGAGATATGTCGAACGGAGAGATGCCAGGATATACGTTGGAAGAAAGACTTGCTTGGCTTGAAGGCAAGTCAGAATAGTGGGCTATGCTGGAAGAAAGGATGCCCAAGCTCGATGATATTGTAATAAAGCAAGCCGAGGAAATGGAGAGGCTCGCGTCGACGGTGGATGGGTTGACGGAGCAACTTAACTTTGTGCAAGGCTTAGCAGATGAGGCACAAGACAAATGTGCCACCTTGATGCGTGCTCAAAGAGGGCTCGGGGATAGTGGAGGTACTAAAATAAAACCTCCTAAACCTCGGACCTTTAATGGCACGAGAGACTCGAAGGAGGTTGACAACTTCATCTTCGACATGGAGCAATACTTCTGTATATGTCGGTTGGAGGATGAACTAAAGGTTGATACTGCCACGATGTACTTAGTGGACGATGCTAAGCTTTGGTGGCGCACCAAGTACGCCGATATTCAAGCTAAGAGAACGTCGGTAGACACTTGGGAGAATCTAAAGAAAGAGCTAATGGCTCAATTTTACCCCGAGAATACTGAGTTTGTCGCTCGCACCAAGCTTGCAACACTGCAACATAAGACCTCTATTTGGGAGTATGTGAAGGAATATTCGGCGTGCATGTCAGAGATTCATGACAAGTGAGAGAAGGATTGCCTATTCAACTTTGTGAGGGGTCTGAAAGATTGGGCTCAAAGGGAGATATGGAGCCAGAAAATTGATACCTTATCGGGTGCTATAGCTGCAGCTGAAAGGTTGATGGATTACTCGTAAGAAAAAGCGCCCATCCAGAAGAAGGGAAATAGTGGGTCAACATCAAGCACCTGAAGGAGCACCAGTAGTAATTCTCAGGTTAGCTCGAACAGTGTGGGGAATAGGTTCAGGAATAGGGGAGAAGACTCGCGGAAGAATGTCTTCACCGCATCTACAAACAGAGGTGGGTCCCCGGGCTCATCATCATCATGGAACAAATCCCTCACCTGTATACTTTGTCGAGGGCCGCACAAATGGTTTGAGTGCCAGCATAAGTCAGAAATAGACAGCCTCCAGAAGAAACTCTCCTCAATGTCCTCTGACCCTCATAAAGGAGATGACAAAGAGCAGGACGTGGGAAGCGAAGAAGAACCTTCTAAGTTGGGGGCAGTCTATTGCATGTACGCTATGGGAAAAGAAAAGTCGGAAGATAAGGGTCGTGCTACCAGCCTGATGTACGTAGATGTCTGGTTAAACGGGAAGAAGGCTCGGGCGATAGTTGATACAGGGGCCACTCATAATTTCATCACGAAGCGTGAGGCAAACAGGTTAGGGCTGAGAGCCGTGCATAGTGGTGGTCGCATGAAGGCTGTGAACTCTGAAGCACAACCGACTTGCGGCGTGATAAAGAATGTGAGCACCAGGATTGGGGAATGGAGTGGGAGCCTGGACTTCACAGTGGCAACAATGGATGATTTTAAGCTGGTCCTTAGGATGGAATTCCTACACACCAGCAAGGCTGTCCCGATGCCCCACCTAGGGTCCTTACTTGTGACAAGACACCAACCGTGCCTCCTACGGACACACGCCCAAGCTGAAAAGGGAAAAGAATTGAAAGGCCCCCTTCTCTCGGCGATGCAACTCAAGAAGGGGATGAGGAGGAACGAGCCCACGTTCCTTGCCACTTTCTCGATGAAGGACGAGGAGGTCGAAGGCGATATCCCGGAAGTTATAGGAGAGTTGCTCGGGGAATATGCAGTCATACTTCTTAAGGAGCTCCTAAAATCTCTTCCTCCTCGAAGGGCCATAGATCACTGCATTGAATTGGTGGCAGGTGCTAGACCACCTGCACGAAGCCCCTATCGGATGGCCCCTCCGGAACTTGCAGAGTTACGTAAACAGTTGGACGGGTTGTTAGAAGCTGGGTTCATCCGGCCTTCCAGAGCTCCCTATGGAGCACTGGTCCTTTTCCAGAAGAAGCAAGATGGGAGTTTGAGACTATGTATCGACTATAGAGCCTTAAACAAGCTGACAGTGAGGAATCACTATCCAATACCGTTGGTAGCAGACTTGTTCGATCAGCTAGGAGATGTTGTGTACTTCACGAAGCTTGATCTAAGGTCCGGCTACCATCAAGTCCGAATTGCTCAGGGGGATGAACCAAAGACAGCTTGCGTCACCAGATACGGCGCGTTCGAGTGGTTGGTCATGCCGTTTGGGCTAACAAATGCGCCTGCAACATTCTGTACCTTGATGAATCAAGTCTTCCACGACTACCTTGACAGGTTTGTGGTTGTTTACTTAGACGACATCGTAATCTTCAGCAACACCCTAGAAGAGCACTTAGAAAACCTGAGGAAGGTGTTTGAGAAGTTAAGACAACATCACCTGTTCGTGAAGTGGGAAAAATGTGCTTTTGCGAAGGAAGAAGTAAGCTTCCTTGGAAATTTTGTGGGAGGAGGCCGCATAAGGATGGATCCTAAGAAAATCCAAGCTATTAGTGATTGGCAAGCTCCGAAGAACGTCTCAGAATTAAGGTCGTTTTTGGGGTTGGCTAACTACTATTGCCGCTTCATTAAGGGATATTCAGAGATAGCAAGTCCCCTCACGGACTTGTTGAAGAAAGACAACAAATGGAATTGGTTGGAGAAACAACAAGGGGCTTTCCTCAAGCTCAAAGAAGCAGTAATGAAGGAACCGGTTTTAGCCCTCCCTAACATTAACAAGTCGTTTGAAGTTGAGACGGATGCATCCGACTATGCATTGGGCGGTGTCTTACTCCAAGAGGGCCACCCAGTTGCTTATGAGAGTCGGAAGTTGAGTGGAGCCGAGAGGAGGTATGCTGCCCAGGAAAAAGAGCTGTTAGCCATTGTTCACTATCTGAAGGGGTGGAGACACTACTTGTTGGGAGCAAAATTTATTTTTCGCACCGACAACACTGCGGCCAGCTACTTCCTCACCCAACCAAAGTTAACAGGGAAGCAAGCTCGTTGGCAGGAGGTCCTAGCGGATTTTGATGTGGAGTTCACGTACAAGACTAGGGCCAGTAACAAAGTAGCTGATGCCTTGAGCCGTCGTGCCGATTTGGCCCCCCTACAAAGACTGTCTCCCATGTCAGCCAGCAATGTCAAAACCTCAGTCAAAGATCAAGTCAAACAACACCTCTTAGAAGACCCCATGACTAACACTATTAAAGGGATGATAGAAGAAGGAAAGACAAGACGCTTCTAGATAGAAGACGGGCTCATTTTCACAAAGGGTAACAAGCTATTCATACCAAAGGCGGGAGGCCTGTGGAAGATGCTCTTAAAGGAATGTCATGATACCCTATGGGCCGGACACCCAGGGTGGCAGAGGACTTTAAGCTTACTATCCTTGGGGTATTATTGGCCGGGAATGAAAGAAGATGTCATGAGTTACACCCGGACCTGCTTGGTTTGTCAACAAGACAAGGTAGACCGTCAGAAACCTGGAGGCCTCCTAGATTCTCTTCCCGTGCCGACACGTCCGTGGGAAAGCATATCAATGGACTTCATCAGTGGTCTCCCCAAAGTGGACCAGTACTCCGCAGTGATGGTGGTGATTGACCGATTCTCCAAATATGCCACCTTTGTCTCCATGCAGAAGGCTTGTGGTGCGGAGGAGACGGCGACATTGTTCTTTAAACATGTGGTGAAGTATTGGGGGTTGCCCCAGAGCATAGTCAGCGACCGAGATACAAGATTCACGAGTATATTCTGGACAGAGTTATTCCAGCTGCTGGGGTAAGACCTAAATATGTCTTCAAGCCACCACCCTCAATATGATGGCCAAACAGAGAGATTCAACGGTCTCTTAGAGGAATACTTGAGACACTTCGTTAGAGCCAACCAGAAGGATTGGGTGAAGCTCCTTGATGTCGCCCAACTTTGCTTCAATTCCCAAAAGAGTACCTCATCCAACAGAAGTCCGTTTGAATTGGTGATGGGCCAACAACCTCTCCTACCCCACACCATAGCAACATCCGAAGATGGGAGGAGCCGCGAAGCACGAGAGTTTAAGCGAGAATGGCAGCAAAACATGGAAGTTGCTCGCGCATACTTGGAGCGGGCATCGAAGAGAATGAAGAAGTGGGCCGACCAGAATAGAAGACCGGTGGAGTTTGATGTAGGGGATATGGTGATGGTGAAGGTCCTCCCAGAACAGCTCAAGTTCCTTAGAGGAAGAGATCGCAGGCTGATCAGAAAATATGAAGGCCCCATCCGCATCACTAAACGGATTGGGAAGAGTGCGTACAAAGTCGAGCCGCCTACGTGGATGAAGATACACCCTGTCTTCCACGTTAGTCGTCTCAAACCCTATCATCCAGATCCAGAAGACAGCAACCGTAACACCAGCAACCGCGCCAACATCAGAACCAGGGCGAGAACCACACCAGCAACAGAAGAGTGAAGCTGGTATTTTTCTTTACATATATGTTTTGTTTTGTAAGTCGACGAGGTCGTCGACAGCTTAAGTGGGGGAGGATGTTAGAATCCGCCTCTTTCTCTATGTATCCCCCTTCCTTTTTCCTTGTATTTTCCTTATGTAGTGTCTTCTAAGTCTTTCTTTTTGCTTTCTAGGCTCTAGGGGAAATTATTGTGTTACTGTAGTTTCAGCGTTCACTAGTATTTCTCCATGTAATCAATATAAAGCTCTTTATGGGGCGAATGGTTGAATGAATGAAAGCTCCTATCCGGGTTGCCTTTTCTTTAAGACTTGTGTGTTGATTTAAGCCTTTATAGATATTGTGCTTGCCTTGTTTTAAAGCCTCCCCACCAAACCAAGAGAACCTTAAAAGACGTCTTCCTTATCGTCGGTCCCGCTTGTGCCCGCTTCGAAATATCGGCCGTCACAGGCCCCGACTCAGCATTCGTTGTTGACGAGTGCTTCGTTGAGAAACCTTTGGTCCGTGCTGCTGTGTGCCACGAACCCCCTTCGCTCTAGGCTTGCGTCCTTGTCGTCAATAGACAAGTGCGCGCCGCACGATCCAGTGTCAAAACTCTTGGACCGTGACACTTAGTCACTTAGATTAGTCGTCTATTTATTAAACAAAGTTTACGTAAATTAGGTTTGGGTTTATATGGGTAGAGCTAGTCCATGCATTTAAATTTTTTGATACCTACCTAGTGAACAACATGGTTAGAGTAAACAAAACCGGATTCATATGAACTTAAGGCCAACGGCTGGTGCCATATACTCACATCGTAATTGAGCATAAGCCAGACGCAACACATTTTCACATAGTAAGATTACTATATCACAAGCAGAACTTTATTTTTAGGAAATTTTGCAAAAGAACCACCTTTTATAAGAAATTTTTTGCAAGAAACCACCTTATAATTTTTTTATTTTTACAATGACATACCTTAATCAAATTTTTTTTTGCAATGACACACCTTTATGTCAAAAAATGGGGTCAAACCCCATTTTCCGGTGTTAACTACCCCAACCCCACCCACGAAACCGCCCCCTCCCCAGCCTCATTCAAGAAATCACCCCTTTCTTAGCTCCACCCAGGAAACCGCCTCCCCTCCTCATCCCCACCAACGAAATCGAACTCCCTTCTTTCCACCACCCCGCGAAATCTAGGTTTAGGGTGGTTCAAGTGTTAATTTAGGGTTTGGGGAGCGCGGTTAGGGGTGTCGGCGCTAACAGTGGAGGGAAGAAGGGTGGCTAGGGCTATAGAGAGTTTAGGGTGGTCAACGCCGTTAAAGGGGTGTGTTTAGAGTGGTCAACGCTGTGAAAGGGTGGTTTTGTGGGTGGGGCCGGGGAGGGAGGTGGTTTCGTGGGTGGATTGGGGTAGTCAACGTCGGAAAATGGGGTCAAATCCCATTTTTCAGCATAGAGGTGTGTCATTGCAAAAAAATAAAATTATAAGGTGGTTTCTTGCAAAAAATTTCTTATAAAAGGTGGTTTTTTGCAAAATTTCCTTATTTTTATGAAATTCCACAACATAGTCACATAAACATGCAAGTATTTGCACGTGATAGTGTAATACTCAGATCAGGTTATCATAACTCTCTACGATCTTCACTTTATGTGCTTCTGAAACTATCCCGACATATCCTGGTGAGCTTCGATTCCTCCGCGGCCTTGACTACTGCAGTATCTTCAGTTTGTATCTGTCTGTCCATCCATGGGAAACTCCAGGAAAAATCTTGACGAATTTATTAACCTATATGTAACAAGCAAGAAACATTAGACTTCTGCAGAGCATACAGTCGAAACATAATTTTTCTAGCTAGTATTATCATCTCAAGTGCAAAATACCAGTAACAGAAATTTTAGCTGATAATCAAGAATTCAATATACATGTAGGCCGTCTTTTTTTTTTATTTTTTTTATTCACTCACTTGATGGATGATAACCTTTTTGTGAGCAAGTATGAGCAAGGAGGCCACAAATAAAGAAGAATAAACAACAGGTGAGTTAACGCTTATTTTTGCGGAGGAAATCCAATTAACACCACTAAACTTGCTGAAAACCAAAAACACCAATTAAACTTTCATTATGTCTAATTTTTGTCACTCAAAGCACCAATTATATAATTTATAAGTCAAATAGAAAGTTCAACGTAAAGTGTGACAGTCTCCATACCTCAGGCTTGGGGTTCAAGGCCTCCTCAAATTGCTTCACAAGCTCAGGTGGAGACATTTGATCAACCTCAGCCCCAAGAACAGTAATAGATATCACATCTATTGCAAAGTACCAAACAAATTCAGTCACTGTAAATTTTCAAGGTTTAATTGACCCAAGATTTACATACAGATGAAAACCAAGATCACAATGAAACTTTAAATCCCCTGGTGTTAAATGCAAAACAATTATATTATTGGCCATCAAGATAGTTTTCCCAATTTCAAGTCTACAAATAGATAATGACATCCATTCTATTTGTCTCTTTTTTATTCAAGCTCTTTCATCCTGCTTTTTAACTTGCTGATCATGT
This sequence comes from Chenopodium berlandieri, assembly GCA_034703905.1. NCBI lineage: Eukaryota > Viridiplantae > Streptophyta > Magnoliopsida > Caryophyllales > Amaranthaceae > Chenopodium > Chenopodium berlandieri. Next base: position 25,783,315 of record CM068281.1, read on the forward strand.
CACTTAAAATATCTTGGAGCTTTGCTAGGAGGAATTGAGCTATGTTTATATATATATATATATATATATATATATATATATATATATATATATATATATATATATATATATATTTTTTTTTTTTTTTTTTTTTTGGGTGCTTGGGGAGGGGGAAGGGCAAGGAAATTTTTTTTACAAGAAAGTACAACACTTCAGTTCATGGAAGGGAAATTTTCAAGGTATGCTCAAATCAACCAACGGGAGCAGTCCAAAAGACATTTCATGGGAGCACAATAAGCCGATATAAGATCAGAAGTAATTAAGGAGAGTGGGGGAAGGAGTACTATTTATAGGATAGTTGCACCATGAAACTGCAAAGGATGCACACAAGCAGTGGCAGTTGCTAATGTGGGTATGGAATAGATAGAAGTTTCATTCACCAATTGGGGTTCATCTTATTATTCATTTGAGTTGTATAAAAGAAACAGCAAGAGAAATATAATGTACAACGAACATACAGTCATGCAGATACTTATTCAAAGTATACATTAAGGATGGATTTTGCAGGCTTCTTGTGGAAAGGTTGAGAAGGGATTCAACCATCCCTCTTTCAAAACTAAGGGCGGTGATATACATTCATCAATGGGGATCTTTGTAACTAAAGGAGCAGGTGTCCAATATAGAAGAGTAAAAAACTGCTCCTAATTCTAAAACCAAATTATGTAAGCAATGACTGATAGCTTGCTGTTTGGTATGATTGTAGAGTGGTTTTTAGCCTTGAAATTGTGAGAAATCAATGTCTTAGTTCACTAACCACTCTATTTTTATGCATTTTTGCGTTTATGTGCGAAGGTTTTATGTCTTTGTCAAGTGCAATTACTAGATTTATAATGGATCAAATTATGGAGATAATTAAGTTCGTTCTTTTGGGTCGTTGTTTTATCATAGCTAGAAGTACTTAAGACCCTTGGACTAGTAAAATAGCCTAAAGTTCAATTAAATGGATCCTATAAGGTCACACAAAGGGCCTAGATTGAGCATAAAAGGAAGAGGCCCATGTTGGGCCTTATCACTCTAGGTGGCCGGCCATATGGAGGAGTTTAGAGGGTTTGGGATTTGCTTCCTAGTCTAATTATAATATGATTATAAATAGACTAGGTGCCTAGGGTTGATATAAGATTTAGTGATCATTGAATCAAACCCTAATTAGCAAACATAAGCCAACCCCTCTCTCTCTCTCTCTCTCTCTCTCTCATGGATCTCTCTCCCCTCATTAGCACATCTTGTGTACGGTGGTGGTGTTCATGGCGGTGCCGGTTGTTCGCAAAGGTGGGGATCGTGGTGTTTCCCTTTCACCCGACCAATTTAGCATCGGTGGACGGCTCAGTTGAATTTCGTGTACTAAGTAGAGGAGCAACGCTTGGAGCTCTGATGTGTGGCATTTATGCCACCATTTTAACCCTTTTTACTACCGATTTCCCCCGGATTTGTCACTTGCTTATGCCTCTTTTCACCCCTTTTATCTTGATTTTAGTCACTTTAGCTCCCTCTCGTATTTTTCCTCCCCTTTTGTCTTTTCTTCTAGTTTTTACCTCCTTTTTGTGTGTTTTGACAGCTCCCAGCGCTTATGTGCGATTCACGAATCAATAGCTCGAGTGGAGATGCCAAAGGAGCTTGCCAAAGGAGTGGAGATGCCAATATGGAGAGGGCGCGCTGTTCTGATGGGCCGCGGCCGCGGGTTTGTAAGCCGCGGGCGCGGACAGGAAAAGTCTGAAGCTAGCAGAAGAAAGTGGAGATGGCGAGCCGCGGGCGCGGAGCATTGGGGCCGCGGGCGCGGCAGAGAAGCCCCGCGGGCGCGGCACTTTCCCCCGCGGGCGCGGCTTTCTGGGTTTTACGAGGCTATTTACCCAGCTTGGAGAGGGCGCGGCTGCCTGTTCGGAGAGCCCTCTCCCTTGCCCTTTTTCTTCCTTTTGGTAGAAGACTATAAATAGTCCCTTGCTTGAGTTTCTTAGCATCCACTATTCCATTGGCCCCAAAAACCACTTGTAGAGAGAGAAGTTCATGGTTTCTAGAGAGAGAAAACACTAGTGTTCAAGATTCAATCTTTGTAATCAAATATTCAAGCTTTCTTCTAGATTGTTGCTACTACTTTGATGATTTGGTAATCTTTCATCTTTATAATATCAATCTTTACTTTTGTTTCTCTAGTTTTTGATCTTCTTTGTTTTATTGCTCTTACTTGAGTTTATTTCCATAAATATTCAAGCTTTATTAGTTTCTTTGATTTTCCTTTCAAGTTAGAATCATGTATGGTTGTGTTGGTATTGAATACATGCTTATGTTAGTTGTTATGGCTATTCCTTTCCTTCTAGCTTAGGTTTTTAGCTAGGGAAAGGGGTGAAAATCATGTGTATTTGAATATCTATTGATTATTGATTGGGATTTATTCTTGAGTTGATGATTTGAGCCATAATATGCTTGGAGTTAGTGTGTGAACCTCTAATCCCAAGAATCTAGCCCTTGATTGAATGCATGAGAATGATTTAATCTAGGTGTGAATGATTTCATCGACTTGCTTGGGTAGTTGCATGAGAATGAGCTATCCTAGGTAGAGCTTATACTCCTAGAATCGGTTTCCCTTCGGTTTTCTTTAATACTCTTTGTTCATGATTGAATCCCCCTCTCCCTAGTGCTTTTGACATTGTTATCTCTCTAATCTTGTCCATTTATTTTCTTTTAAAAGTGTTTAATCTATTTCCCTTATTTCTAGTTTATTCTAGGCTCAATAGTAGTTGGTTTGTCCATAGAATTCTTCAAACACAAATACAAATACCCCTTTTTGTTACTAGCAATTTCTCCTCGATTTCGTATTAATTGTGCTAAACCCCTGTTTCCTTGGGATTCGACCCTACCTTACCGCTATCTAAAGCAAAATTTGATAGAGTTGGGATAGGAGTTATAAATTGTAATTTTTATCTAGGATAGTAAACCCCAAAGCCGCGGGCGCGGCAGACGAACCTGCGAGCGCGGACAGGGCATGCCGTGGGCGCGGCCCTTCAGAGCTGCGACCTCTCCTGTAATTCTCAGCCATATGCCCGAAAATCACATATACTCCATATCAGTTTTTTTTCCCCTTTCTCTCTCTACACCTTACTCCATTCCAAACCCTAACCCATTCCTCTTCAATTTCTCCTCCCAAATCATCAAATTCCATCAAATTTCAACAATTCCCTCACTTTTCTACAAATTTTCTCACCAAAAATCTGATTTTTCAGCCCCAAAAACCCAAAAATCTGATTCTCCACCATTAAGGAGTTCTTGGAGGTGGGACTCATTGCTTCTTCAAAGGCTAGTAAGAGTAATTGATTGAGCTCATTGTTGGTATAAATTTCTCCCTTACTCTATATTTCCTTTGAATTTGAAGTATATTTGTGTTTGAGAAAATTTCATGCTTGTGATTTTTTATGTTGGAATTGTTGATGCTTGAACTCCTATTTGTATTCATCTATTATCTTGAGCATTATTGATTTTAGGATTGTTGTTTATCATAGTTGTCTCTTGGTATAGATTGCTTTGTTGTAGGTTGTTCTTGGTGTCTCTTGGTGATTGCTTGGTTTTGGAAATTTGTTGTGGGTGTTTATAGTTGTGACTTGTTGGGAGTGTTTCTTGGTGATTAAAACTTGAGTAAATAATCATGGTGTTTGGTTCTAAGAAGAGAAAGAGTGGGAAGGAACTTCAAGGTTCATCCTCTTCCAACCCCCAACAAAATGAACCTACACCCCAAACCGCTCCACCACCTCTACCACCCCTCAAATTCCACAACAAAAACCATAAACCCATCTATGACAACCTCCTAAACAGGAAGTTGAGACCAACCAAGCATTACCATCACTCCACCACAACCAAGCTTGGCATCGATGAGGATTGTTGGTTCTTGTTCAACAACCTCGGGCTTGGGTCCTTTGTGTCAAGTGCCTATCGAACCTACAAAGAGCCTACCCTAGAGTTTCTTGCTTCCTTCGAAACCCATGCCGCAGGAGATAATGATCTCTCCATCTCCTTCCAACTCTTTAACAAAAAAGAAACCTTCACCCTCCGCCAGTTTAACCAACTGCTGGATTTCAACCCCGATGCCGATATGTTCTTCCCCGAGCATGCGGGCCTCCATGCTTATGAGCCCCTTCACTGGTGGAAGGTCATTTCGAGAATGGACGCCTTCAACTCCAAGTACTCTTTAGCCAGTCAGATCATGCACCCAGCCATCAGACTTCTGCATCGAATCCTTGGGTACACGGTCTTTAATAAACAAGACTTGGGGAAGATTACAAATGAGGAAATCCGAATATTATGGCTAGCTACGCAGCCAGAAATTGGGCACAGAATGAACTTCGGGTTTCTATTCACCAAATGCATTGAGAGTGTCATGTCGGGTACAAGGAAGGGTGAAATTCATTTTGGAGGGATGGTAACTCGGATAGCCGAGAAGCTGGGGCATTTGGCTAAGCTCGAATCTTGCACCCCCGTAGGGAAGAGTGATGGGAGTGATATCTGGCTCGACCTCGACCAACTAAAAACCATGAAGTTCATCGCAGATATCGAGGATCGAGGAAAGACTTGGAGCTTACTTGTCTCCCACGAGCACCACTGTTTCCTGCCCAAGCCGGAATTCACTTCTTTCACAAGGGAAGGAGTCAATTACCCATGGTGGGTAAAGAAGGACTCAGGCGTCCTTCCTAGTGCTAGGATGGTCACGGGGGAAGGGTCCGGCCAAAGCAATGAGGGCACAGAGGATGAGTTCCACCAACAACAACAACAACAACAAGGATCAAGGCAACAACAACATCATCAACCTAACTACCAACAACAAATGGAGGCAATACGAGCCCAAATGGAAAGCATGCAACTCGGCATGCAAGGTATGTTTGCTTCCCACCAACACCTCTCTTACCAAACCAACGCCTTATATGATTTGAGTGTGCGTAGAGGGGATGTCACTTCCCCGGTCAACTACCCTTATGTGCCGGCCCAACAAGGGCCCGTGCCATCTTGGGGGGGTGACAACCAACCTACGTACCCATATTGGCAAGGGACCTCGGACCCTGATGTGCCTAGGCGTGATTTCCCTGATGAGTCCGGTCATTATGATTATCGGGTTTCGGGTGGGAGTGATTACTGGGGTGATCCTAACTACCCCTATGTCGACCCCTCTCACCCCGACCCCCTTGTCCAGCCCGAGCCATATGACCAGTTGTCCGCGTCCCAGCTCGACCTTTTCAAAGGTCATTATGGGTGGCCACCTGGCTACTCCGGAGGTTGGGACCCCTATGGCCCCCCATCAGGTTTCTCTTACGACGATGGGAGCGCGGATAACGACGGTGCCGGCTCTAGTGGCCATTAGTTTCCCCCCTTGTTCTTTTTGTTCCCTCCCTTTGTCTTCCCCCCCTTATTACTTGTCCTCACGCCGCATTGAGGACGATGCTTTACTCTAATGTGGGGGGGGGGTGTCTGAGTCAAAGGAGAGTGTTAGGGAATGCTTAAGGTGAGTGTGGGGGAAGGCACCTAGAACTCAAGGGACTATTTAGGGGTTTTGGGTGTAGGTGTCGTTGGTAGCGTTGTTGTTGTCTGGTGTCTATGATGTCCGTTTCTATGATGATGATGATATGATGACAATGTTTTGATGATGATGACTCTATAATGATGGGATGTTTGGGTAGTAGGTCATACCCAAAAGAATTAAGTTCATGGATTTTTTCTCTCTCTCTAGTACTAACGTTCTTTTCTTTGTAGTGCTTGCCTTGTTTTTCTTTGTTTTCCTCTCTTTTGTAGCTTGGAAGAAATTGAAAGCGACATGTGGAGGCACGGTAAATTGCTTGGTTGCTTTATTTTTTTTTCTTCAAGAGACATTGGTGAGATCTTTCCTTTACTTTTCTTTTCTCTTCTCGTGTCGTGTTTAGTTTAGGATTTAGCTTAGGAAAGAGTTGAATGGTTCGAGGATGTTTGCATGCGGTTCCAAGGAACCTGGGATCGTTGGTATTGAGACCGAACAATCACTTGTATGTCGATTGGGATTTATTTGAATCTTTAAGCCTCTCATATGAACCTTCTTGATTCTCTCTTTCCTTTGTTCTACTTCCTTTTGTGTGATAAGCATAATTATGGCATGATGATATGAATGTGTTTTGGAACTTGCTTGCTACATTTGGATTCTATCTCCGTGATGATGCATCCTTGAATGTTTGTCCTTTTTCTTAACTATGTGATGAGATGCACATTTCGAGATTGTTGTTGATTGAATTAGACGAGCCTTAGTTAAGGTAGCAAAGGTAAGAACTTGTGAGGGCTTTTGAACCCCTAGTTCACGGGATGTGGTAAGATGGAGTTGCTCCCTGTAGTGGATTTGAAGCCCTCTAGTTGGTATTTGCTTACTTTTCTCATCCCTTGTGAGGTTCTCTTGTTCATGCCTTCATCAACTTGTTGAGCGGCGTATTAGGATCCTCGACTATGCATGTTTGAATCCTTGTGTTGACTATTAGCTCCCAAGATCGCGACCTTGGACTTTTGAGGGAGGAAAAGGGCACCATTTCTCATTTTTGTTTATTTTCTCTTTTATTTAGTTACAAATTTGATTTTTCTCTTTGCATCATCCCTCTTGCCAACCAATTTGAGCCTAATGTTTTCCCATTCTTGTCTCAACCTCATTACAAGCCTAGCGTCCTATGTTTACTAACCCCTATTAGTTAGTGAAGCAATGGCTTTGCGAGGCGAGTGTGAAAGAGCGTCATGAATGTGAACATGAATCATTTGTGGAATTGGTTTGTAATTCTAGAGTTGAATATGTAAAGAAGTTTGGAAAAAAAAAAAACTTTATTTGATGAAATGAGAAATTTATTTATTTTGTATATATACTTGAATAAAGGGTGGTGATGCGAATGAAATCAAAATGTTTGGATATTCGTTTGAGTTGTGGTTGTGTTTTGAGTTTTGACCTTGAGGATCCCCCTTTCTCTTGCTTCACTTAGGAATTACCGCCACTATTTCAAATTGATATTCCGACCTCTACCTTAAGTCGTGTCAGTACAACCCTTGTGAAGCCCCTTTGACTTTAAGAGTGCGTGGTCAACAACCGATGGAGGGAGATGGTTCTCAACCCTATGGAAAGAATGTGCATAGTTGAGATGTCGGGATGATCTTTTACCTCCTCAAATTAAATCTTTTTCCGGTTCCTTCGTGGAATCATGAGGAGCCATCTAGGGGGACGATCTGAAGCTAGTGGGGAGAACGCGGACCGTTTTAGAGGGGATTAGGGCGGAAGATGACTCACTAGTTCTCTATGCTTAGTTGAGGCTCGACTCTTGCAATCTCTAACATCTTGAGGCGTGCATGCATCACGTGGTTGAGAATAGCTAATATTCTTTGACGTTTTTGACATGGTTGAGTCCAAATAAAGCAATTGTCCTTTTGATCTCTTATGTTATTTTTCCCAAAACCATGCCATATTATGTTTGTCTTTGTGGTGCTTGATTTTTCTTTCTTTCTTTGTCTTGCTTGAGGACAAGCAAGAGGCAAGTGTGGGGGATTTTGATGTGTGGCATTTATGCCACCATTTTAACCCTTTTTACTACCGATTTTCCCCGGATTTTGTCACTTGCTTATGCCTCTTTTCACCCCTTTTATCTTGATTTTAGTCACTTTAGCTCCCTCTCGTATTTTTCCTCCCTTTTTGTCTTTTCTTCTATTTTTTACCTCCTTTTTGTGTGTTTTGACAGCTCCCAACGCTTATGTGCGATTCACGAATCAATAGCTCGAGTGGAGATGCCAAAGGAGCTTGCCAAAGGAGTGGAGATGCTAAGATGGAGAGGGCGCGCTGTTCTGATGGGCCGCGGGCGCGGGCTTGTAAGCCGCGGGCGCGGACAGGAAAAGTCTGAAGCCAGCAGAAGAAAGTGGAGATGGCGAGCCGCGGGCGCGGAGCATTGGGGCCGCGGGCGCGGCAGAGAAGCCCCGCGGGCGCGGCACTTTCCCCCGCGGGCACGGCTTTCTGGGTTTTACGAGGCTATTTACCCATCTTGGAGAGGGCGCGGCTGCCTGTTCGTAGAGCCCTCTCCCTTGCCCTTTTTTCTTCCTTTTGGTAGAAGACTATAAATAGTCCCTTGCTTGAGTTTCTTAGCATCCACTATTCCATTGGCCCCAAAAACCACTTGTAGAGAGAGAAGTTCATGGTTTCTAGAGAGAGAAAACACTAGTGTTCAAGATTCAATCTTTGTAATCAAATATTCAAGCTTTCTTCTAGATTGTTGCTACTACTTTGATGATTTGGTAATCTTTCATCTTTATAATATCAATCTTTACTTTTGTTTCTCTAGTTTTTGATCTTCTTTGTTTTATTGCTCTTACTTGAGTTTATTTCCATAAATATTCAAGCTTTATTAGTTTCTTTGATTTTCCTTTCAAGTTAGAATCATGTTAGGTTGTGTTGGTATTGAATACATGCTTATGTTAGTTGTTATGGCCATTCCTTTCCTTCTAGCTTAGGTTTTTAGCTAGGGAAAGGGGTGAAAATCATGTGTATTTGAATATCTATTGATTATTGATTGGGATTTATTCTTGAGTTGATGATTTGAGCCATAATATGCTTGGAGTTAGTGTGTGCACCTCTAATCCCAAGAATCTAGCCCTTGATTGAATGCATGAGAATGATTTAATCTAGGTGTGAATGATTTCATCGACTTGCTTGGGTAGTTGCATGAGAATGAGCTATCCTAGGTAGAGCTTAAACTCTCAGTCGTGCTAACACTTTTTAACATTAAGTCAAAGTATAACTGGAGTGACACTAGTTTTACTTCTTTGTTGACTATGTTATGTGACATGTTGCCTGATGGGAATGAACTTCCTAAGTCCTACTATTATGCAAATAAACTCATGTGTCCATTTGGTTTGGAGTATAAGAAGATACATGCATGTCCTAATGATTGTGTTTTTTATCGAAATAAATACGAAGAGTTGGAGGAGTGTCCACGTTGGGGTAAGTCGCATTACAAGCGAAAGAGCTGCAATGCTGGAATGAAGGGACCTCCTGCCAAGGTTTTATGGTATATTCCCATCATTCCAAGGTTCAAGCGTCTATTTTCAATACCAAAATATGCTAAGAACTTGAGGTGGCATGCAGAGGGAAGAAAGAAAAACGGTTTGCTGAAGCATCCGGCTGACTCTCCGGATTGGAAGAACATCGATATGAAGTTTAGGGCATTTGGTGATAAAGTCAGAAATTTAAGGCTCGGGTTGTGCACCGACGGTATGAATCCATTTGGCACTCTTAGTACCCAACATAGCACATGGCCGGTACTTTTAGTGATCTACAACTTGCCTCCGTGGTTGTGCATGAAACGAAAATATGTGATGTTGTCACTATTGATAACGGGTCCAAGGCAACCTGGAAACGACATAGATGTTTACCTAGAGCCCCTTGTTGATGATTTGAGAAAGATGTGGGACGAAGGAGTTTCTGTTTTTGATGCCCATAAGAATGAGATATTCCTCTTGCGTGCAGCCCTTATGTGGACCATTAATGATTTTCCCGCATATGGAAACCTGTCTGGGTATAAGAACAAAGGGAATAAAGCATGTCCTATTTGTATCGATGACACACCAAACGTGTACCTTGAAAACTACGGCAAAGATGTGTACGTGAGGACCCGAAGATTGCTTAGGCGCGATCACCCATATCGTCGGCAGAAAAAGGCCTTCAATGGGAAAGTAGAAGAGGGGGTTGCGCCTAAGCCATTGAGTGGACATGAGGTGTATAGTCGAGTGAAGGGTATAACAACTGTTTTTGGTAAAACATCGAAACCTTTAGACCCACATGCTCTCTTTAAAAAGGAGTCCATCTTTTGGAAGCTTGAGTACTGGAAAGAACATGATGTTAGACATTGTCTCGATGTGATGCATATAGAGAAGAATGTTTGTGATGCAGTTGTTGGGACAATTATGGGTATTCATGGTAAAACAAAGGATGGAAAGAGCGCGCGATTAGATTTGGAAGCATGGGGGGTTCGTCCAGAATTGTGGGTCCAGCCGAAGGTAGGGAAGGTCAAGGTAATGGAAAATGAAAACGAATATGGTGGAAAAAGGCGTAAAGGGGAGCACAAAGGAAAGGGCACCAGTGTATCAAATAACAAAGATGCTGGAAAAGGCAAGAATGAAAAGGTTTATTTACCTCCAGCTTGTTACACATTGTCAAAGGAAGAAAAACGAAAGTTTTGTGCTTGTTTGTATGACATTAAGGTTCCATCTGGTTTCTCGTCAAACATGAAAAGATTCGTTTCTTTAAATGGGGAAATGAAGTTGACTAGTATGAAATCACATGATTGTCACATGATGATGCAAGTATTCTTACCGATTGCAATTCGTGGTATTCTACCGAAGCACGTGAGAGAAGCTATTACAAGCCTTTGTTCGTTTTTCAATACCATTTGCAGCAAAGTGCTAGATCCTTTTACACTTGATGCTCTCCAGGCGAATGTAGTTGTAACTTTGTGCAAATTTGAGATGTATTTCCCACCGTCTTTTTTTGACATAATGGTGCATTTGGTTCTTCATCTGGTTCGTGAGATCAAGATGTGCGGTCCAGTCTTTATGAGGTGGTGCTATCCTTTTGAAAGACACATGGGCACATTGCAACATAAAGTCAGGAATCCTGCCCATCCAGAAGGTAGTATGATTCAAGGGATTGTGGCAGAGGAGATTGGTAATTTCGTGGCGGAGTATGTTGCTGTTGCTGAACCAATTGGGCTTCCCACTTCCCGACATGAAGGGAGACTTGATGGTCATGGCACACTTGGGCATAAACGGATCTCACCTACGCATGATCAGTTCTTGCAAACTCACCTATTTGTGCTTCATCATGTTGCGGAGGTTCACCCATATTTAGAAGAGAACATGGATAGTTTGCGTGCGGAATTTCCATCAAAAGGGGAAAGACCACTAATGCAATTTCATAATAAGATGTTTTTGATGTGGTTCCATGATCGAGTTATGCGTCAATTGGATGAGAGTGTCTCTGATACTATAAAGTGGCTAGCTTATGGTCCAAAGGAAGATGTTTATTCTTTTGAGGGATATGACATAAATGGGTATACATTCTGGACTGAGCATCGTGATCAGAAATCATCATCAACTCAAAATAGTGGTGTCACTCTTGTGGCATCATCAAGAGAGTTTGCAAGTGCAAGGGATACAACACCGGTTGACGCACAATTATCCTACTACGGACGAATTCAGGAAATATGGGAACTAGATTACCGTGAGTTCAAGGTAGGCCTATTTAAGTGTAAATGGGTCGATAATATTAGGCGCAACGTCAAACATGATGACTTCACTCTTGTAGACCTTGGCCGCTTGCGGGATAGTTTGGAACCATTCATCCTTGCATCTCAAGCTAAGCAAGTGTTCTATGTAACCGACCCAGCCGATCCAAGATGGTCCATCGTCCTTGCTAGCAAATGAAGAATTTTAGGGGTTGGAGATGTTGAAGATGAGGACGAATATGATGCGTTTGATGACTCGCCCCCTTTCACCGCCCCTACACTTGATGTAACAAATGATGTAGACAAGTACACAAATTATATTCGATCAGACCACAATGAGGGAATACTCGAATGAGGTACAATGTTTTAAGCATTTTCAACCTGTAAACATGTTGTGTATACCAAATATGAGTTAGTAGCTCATTTTTGCCATTTTGAACTTATTTCGCTCCTATAACCTTGCATTAGTATGAAATCAATTAATTTTAAGCATTTTCAACCTGTAAACATGTTGTGTATACCAAATATGAGTTATTAGAAGGATTATATGTGAACTAGGAATGAAAACAAAGAAGTTGGGAAAGTTAGTAGCTCAGTTTTGCCATTTTGAACTTATTTCGCTCCTATAACCTTGCAATAGTATGAAATCAATTAATTGTGAGCATATTAGCCTTTAAACATGTTGTGTATACCAAATATGAGTTATTAGAAGGATTATATGTGAACTAGGAATGAAAACAAAGAAGTTGGGAAAGTTAGTAACTCATTTTTGCCATTTTGAACTTATTTCGCTCCTATAACCTTGCATTAGTATGAAATCAATTAATTGTAAGCATTTTCAACCTGTAAACATGTTACTAATTACTAATTATTTGCGTTTCTTGTGGTGGTAGGTGTCTGAATAAAATGGGAGGTGATGAATATCTTCACATCGAAGAGCATATGGATGATGAAGACATTGGTAGTTCTGAATCTGGTGACGAGTTGTATGATATCAACAAGGAGCAAGATTTGGGTGAACCAGAAGACCAAGCTCATGATGACTTGCAGCGTAGGCTTGATGCTTATGAGATGACAGCTGACCGTGCCCCCCCTATTACGGATAATATTGTCTCCGAGTTTGTACAAGATTCACAAGGAAAAATGCAACGTCAAGTGAAAAACAGTGGTGGTGGAAAGGCACCGGGGAAGAGAAAGATAAGGGGTGCAATAAAAGCCTTTAAGAAACCCGGGGAGCCCATGATTATTGAGTTTGACGAGTTGGGTCAACCTACTGGGGAATGGCGCAACAAATATTCCACACACATTGGGATATTGACTCGTAAAATACCCATCACACTTGACTGGGCAGAGATACCGGAGGGGTTGCTTCAACTGTTTTGGGATGATACAATGGTAAGTGTTTTGTATTTTAGTTTTTCTCATAAAACTTCGTACAAAAATCAATGTGCATTCACCGAAATTAACAAAACTAATTAAACTAAATCAATGTCCATTGACCGAAATTAACCAAAATCAATGTGCATTCACCGAAATTAACGTGCATTCACCAAAATCAATGTGCATTCACCGAAATTAACGTGCATTCACCGAAATTGTCGTGCATTCACCAAAATCATGAAGATTCTGCCTCGGGTGTTGTGTAGCTGCCTAGCCTGACTGTGCAGCCTGCCAGGGTTGCTGTGCAGCCTGCTTAGGCTGGCTGTGGAGCCTGCCAGGGCTGCTGTGCAGCTGCCTAGGGTTGCTGTGCAGCCTGCCAGGGCTGGTTGTGCAGCCTGCCAGGGCTACTGTGCAGCTTCCTAGGGTGGTTGTGCAGCCTGCCCAGGGTGGTTGTGCAGCCGCCTAGGCTGGCTGTGCAGCCTGCCAGGGCTGCTGTGCAGCTGCCTAGGGTGGGTGTGCAGCTGCCTAGGGCTGCTGTGCAGCCTGCCAGGGTTGGCTATGCAGCCTGCCAGGGTTAGTTGTGCAACTGCCTAAGCTGGCTGTGCAGCCTTCCAGGGCTGCTGTGCAGCTGCCTAGGGTGGTTGTGCAGCCTGCCCAGGGTGGCTGTGCAGCTGCCTAGGCTGGTTGTGCAGCCTGCCAGGGCTGCTGTGCAGCCTGCCCAGGGTGGATGTGCAGCTGCCTAGGGTGGCTATGCAGCTGCCTACGGTGGCTGTGCAGCCTGCCTACGGTGGCTGTGCAGCCTGCCTAGGGTGGCTGTGCAATTTGTTTTTTTTTTCTTTGTTTTGCCGTTGACTAACATGTATGTTTGCCATTCTTACAGAGTGTGTTTAATATTCCTGATGATCCAGAATAGAGAAGATCGTTTGAAGGTTTCGTACAAGAGATGTTCAAAAACTTCAAAAGTTCGTTGAGAACAAGATGGATCCATATGAAACAAAGGCATAAACCAAAGAAAACTGTGAAGGGTAATGCAGGAGAGGAGGAACCTGAGAAGAAACCGTGGGATGTATATCCACAAATAACGGTGAAGGACTGGGAGAAGTTTGTGGCAAAATCAACTACTACTACTGCACTTGTAAGTAGTTTCATATACATTACAGTTGTTTTCCCAATTTTGCTCACTACATATTATGATGCTAACACTTGATAATGTGTAGGAAAAAAGTCAACAAGCTACAAGCAATGCTGAGAAGAAATTGTATAACCATCATAAGGGTTGTAAGACATTTGCGGAAAGCAGACCAAAGTGGATCAAAGAGGGTCTATACCCCGCATCCAAAATACTGTCATCTGATAAACCGCTTCCCTCCACGGTCACCAGTTTAGTAAGTTGTGCAAATGATTGGTGGTGTGCTATGCATGGGATCGACAAGAACACCGGGAAGTACGTCATGCACCCGGATACAAGGCCAGTAGCAGATGCACTAGTAAGGACCCTTTGACATTATTAGTAATATTCCACAATTATTATTAAATATTACCGTAGAAACTACAACTAACATAGAACTGGAAACTTTTTGTGTTGTTGCAGCTCGAGCATACGTCGGAAGTGGTTGAAGGCAAGCTCACTCCAAGCGTAGAGAACGATCCTTTTACCCTGGCTTTGGGAAAACCATACCACCCTAGGCGAGTCATTGGTGCAGGAGGGAAACAACTAGGGTGGGAAAAGGTTATGGGTTCAGAATACACTAGATCAGGAAGAACTAGATCTAGTGTTAATTCGCCCCACCATATAAATGCCAAGGAAATGGAGTCAATTAAGGTGGAGATACGCAAAGAGGTGCAAGAACAATTGCAAAGTCAATTCAATGCCATTTTGAAGCACATGAACTTGCCAACCATTTCTTTGCCCTCGATAACCCCAGTGGACTCATGTAGTCACCCAGAAGATGCCGGGGACAATCCACATGAGATTGAGGTAATTGAATTACAGTTGAGAACATGAACTTCATATCATCAAACGAGTCCTTATGTTCCATATTTATTTTACTATTGCAGATTCCTACTCAACATGCAGAATCAAAGGGGATTGCAAACCAGACACCTGATCCTTTTCCATATGTTCAGGTAAATTTCAAGTCTTAATGAAATGTCTACAAATTAGCTTACGCTGGTTAATTAATTCATAAC